>CM062818.1:536121770-538521770 GCA_031772625.1 Pinus tabuliformis | reverse complement strand
GTCCAAACCACCTGTCGAGGATTGAAACAGGCGAAGAACCCAATAATTTGGAGGATGGGTTTCCAGATGCACAACTCTTTATGATCTGTGTAGCAGATGACCATTTTGTTGACATTATTCAATTCTTAACTACAGGAATAGTGCCTGAAGTATATACAACTCAGTAGAAGAAAGAACTAGTAGTTCACGCAACAAATTTTTCAGTCATTGTGGGACATTTGTACAAAATGGGGGCAGATGAAATATTGCAGAGATATGTGTCGAAATTCAAGCGTGCTAGTATTCTCGCTGAAGCTGATGGGGGAGCTACGGGAGGCCATTATGTAGGAAAAAAAACTGCATAGAAGATTTTGTGCTCAAGATTATGGTGGCCAACATTGCACAAGGATTCCCAAGCATACTGTAAGGCATGTGATGCATCTCAAAGGACATGCAAACCATCATGGAGGGATGAGCTATCACTACATCCTCAGGTATATTTGAAGGCATTTGAGAAATGGGTGATCAATTTTATTGGTCCAATTCAACCACCTGGAAAAAAGACGAGCACGCACTGCAATATCACTGCCATGAAATATTTAACCAGATGGGCGGAAGCACAACCAGTGAAGGATTGTACAATGGCTACTACAGCAAAGTTCTTATTTGAATATGTCTTAATGTGGTTTGGATGCCCGAAAGTACTAATGAGTGATAGGGGAACACACTTTCTGAATGAAACAATTAGTGCAATGACAGATGAATTTTAGGTCTACCATCAAAAGAGCACACCATATCACCCGCAGGAAAATGGGACAGTCAAAGCTTTTAACAAAATTTTGGAGAACACATTGACAAAGGTATGTAACACACAGTGGAATGACTAGGATGTGTGCGTACCTGCAGTACTATGGGCCTATAGGACAACCTGTAAAAAGCTAACAGGGAAAACGTCGTTTAGATTTGTCTATGGCATCGAAGTGATGATGCCTATGGAGTACATTGTACCTAGTTTGTGCATAGCAACTTTGACCGGCATGAAGGATCATGAGCCTTTGGAGGAATGGTTGGCGCAACTAATGGAGTTAGAGGAGGACCGATTTCTGGTGGGATTCCACCAAAAAGTACAAAAGGAATGTGAAAAATCATGGCATGATCACCATATCAAGCTTCGCACTTTCAAGATAAATGATCTTGTGTTGTTATACGATAGCAAGTTCACCAAATTTTTGGGTAAATTCCAGATGCATTGGTTATGATCATATATTGTCAAGGAAATTATAAAGGGTGGCACAGTTCATCTCGCAAAGCTGAATGGTGAATATTTTCTGGGAAAAGTGAATGGGAGTCAGCTGAAGTTGTATACGAGGGATCCTGCCCCTGCGAATTGACTATATGAATGTAGGACACTCCTAGTGCTCCAAGAAGCTGCAAGGGAGCACGAGACTATAAACTACATTGCCCAACTGGGCAGACAAGGTAGCAAGTAGGCTGTGCGAAGATTGACAAGGGTGCAAAGAGATGAAGCTGTGCCCTGAAGGAAGCTGTTGCATAGCCAAACCCAAAAATAACTGTTGAAATCGCTGTAGTCTATTGGAATGAGGAAATCTTGTTAGGAGGAGAAGTTAGGTGGAAATTAAGGTGAAAATATTGGAAAATATGTCGCCAAAGGTGCATTTATGACAAATTTATGGAGGGAATGGTCAGATTTGAATCCAAAAATTGCTATAAGTATGTCGTGATGATCTGCAAAGAAACACTTTTTTGTCTACGAAATTCTTGCATGCACTGAGAAGATTGGAAGGTTTTGTTCAAGCACCTAGGGCTCACTCATTATTCTGGTACATTGCGCTAAGTTTCTTTGGAGAGGAGATCTAAGCCTATGAGTTCTAAGGCTACGATGTATGAGGCCCCAACCTCGTAAGTTGTGGGAATTGAAGCTACACCAAGAGTACCTACAACGCCAAGGTCGCCTAGGCCAAAGCAGTCTGCTTCTAAGCCAAAGAAAAAGAAGTCGGCTGCTAAACCAGTGTGTCACTCGCCCAGAAAGCATCTATAGGAGGTGCAGCAGAAGGGGAAAATCGACAAGCAAAAGCAACCTTTTGTTCCCCTCGATCTATAAAAAGAGGAACTCCGCTAGGGGATTGAGGAGTTAGATGTTGAGGATGTTGAACCAATCATTATGCTTCCAGCATATGTGCCTCTGCGAAGAGGACAAAAGAAGGTGACGAAAGACCCTGATGCCAACAAATTTTCCATTGCTACACCACTACTCCCAGCTGAAGTTCCATTTGATGGAACTCTCTTAGTGCGCATACCAGCATTAAAGATAGAAGACTGGGACCTCGCCAACTAGGCGAAATTCCCGCATTTAGTGACAAATCAGTATATGTCCCACATATACTATGAAGATACAGGGGTCATGAAGTTGGAACCAATGAAATGGGTCAGAGGAGTTCAACTGGCGGGACTATTGCACATGCTATTTGTACCCCATTTTCACTGCTCCAACATCAATATGGCGTGTGTGCGCCAGTTGCTGACATTAGTGCATGATGGGTGTTTATGGCTAGGTGAGCCTATCCCCATCATGGATATGTTAATCCATCATATTACTAAGCTACCCTATAAAGGAGAGGACTCGAAAAAGGATTTTGTGGGCAAAACCAAGGAAAAAAACTCGCAGAACGCATGAAAACCGAGTTCGGGCTTGTAAAGGGAAAGCGCGAATATTCTATCCACGCTATAACAGACCAGGCGGTGAAATTTGCAGCGCAAATCCTAGTAGGAAATATAATGCAGAAGTGTCATGCGTATGAAGTGCATGCGTCATTCATTTCATTAGCAGTGCAGTGTGCGAACGGGGTCTAGTATAACTGGGCCCAGTATCTCTGTAGAGAATTTTTGGCAAACTATTGCGAGGCACAAGAAGAGAGCAAGTCATTCCACTATGCTTGGATCTTATTGCTAATCATTTTGGTGGCATGGAGGCTTCCGGAGGACAGTCAGTTCCCTCCGCTGAATGAGACCCTCCCAGAGGCAGCGAAGTTCGCTTCGTTGTGGTAGACAAAAGATGCAGAACGGGTTACAAAATCCAAGGTTTTTTGGGTATTCATGGAGATGGACATCCACATGGCTGTAAACCAGAGGCCAAGGTTATCTCCCACCTTGTTCGAGCAGCTGAGAGCCTTCACAAAATTTAAGGCAGACTTTCACAATGTCTGGATCTGCGCGAGGAGAGACCCTTAAGAGGTATGGCACAAGTTGCCTTACTTATTGATCCGGATTTAAACAGGAATGCAACAAACTATAGAGATAACCATAAACACAAAGATGCAATGGAGATAATACTTCATTTAATTAATGTAAAATATTGAGATATGCTTACAAACAAAAAATGGAAATAAACAACTAGGGTGATGGTAGCTTATCTCTGAGAAGAGATGTGGTGGCTACATGCCTTTGAATTGTGTTACAAGGAGGCTCGAAGGCCTATTTATTGTTGAGAAACAATGGAAAACCCTAAACATCCAAAAAACCTAACCCTAGAAGATGAAACGCCAAACTGTGGGCCCCGTTTGGGTAAATTGGTACATCAACTTCCCGAGGTCATAACTTTGGCATATGATCTCTGTTTGACGCGTACAATATCTCGTTAGAAAGATCTATCCGAGAACTACAACTTTGGGAGTTTTCCCAAAAAAATCGTTTAGGGCCTTAATACGGCTCCGGAAGTTTAGGACACGAAAAACTGCTAAAAATAGTAAACTATGCTATAATTAAGGAAACTGAAAAGCTGAAAGAAACAATGGTGGGGGTCCAAGTGGACTTTGCGGGTGGCCACCAATATCAACCTAGATTATTCCTCCCCCCTTAGGAAGCAATGGTCCCCATTGCGTTGAGTTCCTCCTTGAGATGAGGAAACTTTTGCTGAACTTGGTCCCTGGTGAGCCACTTGCCCTGGTGAAGGAGTTGGCCTACTTTGACAACTCGATACAGTTGGATGTTTTGTTGGTGAGTGTGCTTGATCTGTGTGTCCATGATCTGATCAGTTGCAGCTTGTTCCATGCAATCTAGATTTAACTCTGTCTGTGTGAGCTGTTCTGCAATGTCGGATGTGTCTAGTAATGGTGGAAAGTATGGCCAAAGGCGATACACATTGAACACTGGGTGTGATGAGCCCCAAAAATGGATAATTATTTGGGCTCATTCAACCTCCTAATTCGACTTAATCCACCATTCTCATTAGTTTATTGCATGTTTTTGATTATATTTATGCTAATAGAGTGAATTGGGTTAGTCATTATGCCAACAAGTCTAATGTGTGCTTTGTGTAGCCTTTTTGGTCAATTTGGAGACAAAATTGAAGGTTTTAATGAGCACTTGGCAGCCAAATTCGTGGGAGAAAAAGGGAGAGGATTTGTAGGAAGGTGTCCCCTTCATTTATGGGCCCTTACCTCGAATTATCCACCATCAGCTCGGAGTTCAAGGGCCACCAAATCAATTAGCACAAGGGCAGCCAAGCAAGTCAAGTAGGACTGCTGTTAACTACAAGTTTTGGGCAGCCGAGTCCCTAAAGTTTAGGAGGACTGTTGGGGTCCTCAATTTGTATAAATAAGAAGGCTTAGGGCCTCATTTTGGTTAGCCAGTAGTTAGTCACTTTGTAGGCAGAAGTTAGCTAGCTTGTAGTTCGATTTTAGTCAGTAGATTAGCTTTGCATTTCAGCACATTTTCAAGCTTTCCCTTGTGGACAGTTTTGATGTAACTCTTCTTTTCTTGCTCAATAAAGATGAATCCAGCTTTGAACCAACTCTAAATCTCTCTTAGGAGGCTATAGCTCTTGGGGTTGGGCCCATCTCAAGTGCCCAATACCTCCTTTGTTTATCTTTATGTGTTCTTGCTGCATTCTTAGAATAAAATCTTCTATTTAGATTTAAATCTTGCTTTGTTATTTAGATTGCTTTTGATGGTTAAAGTAGCTTTTCATGTTCAGATTTAGTTGGTAGGATAATAACAGGAAAAAGGCTCCAAAAAAGGGTCAACAAACACTTTTGGTTTCACCTCTTCCTTATTGGATTAGGGGCTGGAATTGAAGTAACCGTGTTGTCCCAAACAAAAACACTAGTTTGCTTTACCATGCAATCCTTATTGTACTGTTTTCATTTGCAGAAGTTGGTTATGTGTTCAGATCTCTGAAATGGTTCATTGCATGATTGATGTACATGGTTTTCTTTCCAAATAAAGCTGTTGTTCATTCGTTTCATTGACAGTTAGATTAGATTAGCTAGGACTTTGATTATTTGCAAGACTTTGTTGATCCGGTTAAATGTACACCGTGCAGGGCATCTCTACCACTCTCTCATCTGCCTAAGCTTCATCAGAGCCAGCTGTTCCATCTCCTAGCTAGGTTCCTCGTCTCACACCTGTCCTTTTGCCCACGTAATCCTACCTTCTTGCTCCATCATTGTCTTAGCCTTCTTTAAGCCAAGACAACCTTCTACACCCTCTCACCACTCCATCCACCAGTCCCTGGGTCACTCCAGGCCCCTATCCTACCTACCTATCCATTCATGCATCTTCCCTCACTCACCCATCCTCTAAAATCCACTTTTTAAACATCCTGTAGAAATTTTTGAACATCCTGTAGAAATCTCTGAACATCCTGGAGAACCCCTGCAGACTTCCTGTAGAAGCTCACAAATGAGGTTTCTTGATAGCCAAACTTTGTGAAACTCTCTGGAAGGGTGTTAGGGACTCCTTAGACCTTCTCTAAACCTTCCCAACCTTTTCCAAGCATTTCTCCTCCTTGATCCACCCCTGCACAGTAAAAAGCCAGTTAAAAGCACATGCATGATAATTTTAATAACTTATTCAAAAATACAAAAATATGTTTTCTTTAGGTAGAGGTGGTCTAGACACATGTATTTTACCTTCATAGAAGTAATAACATCCCTTCCAGTAGTTTGCATTCTCTCCTTTGCATCAGTAGGACTAGCTGGTAGAATTAGGGTTTGCTAGGGTTTGCGTTACTTTTTGGCTTTCAGTTTCTTTCCACAAGTAGATTAACTTCCTTTGAGTTAGCTTTCATCCATCAGTTAAAAAGCTTCTTCTAAGAGCTCATAGAAGTCGGGTTAAGCCCCTAGCGGACTTGTGCCAGCTGACCAAGTGACAGCTGCGGCAAGAGCTAGTACTTGTGCATACAGCACCGTCGCTTCCAAGTTTGTTACGAACTACCAGGTTGATAAAATTAAAGACGGGAGTCCCAGGAGTTGCAACATTATTGCTGCAATATTGGAGCCCACCAGGGTGCAGGCCAAGGAATGGGGGAATGCTGAGCTCAAATGCATTATCTCCCACAGCCTCGGTAATGGTGTAAGGACCATATCAGAGTGGTCTGAGTTTCCGATAGGCTCCGGTAAGGCGTTCCTTTTGAAAATGCAACTAGAATTTGTCGCCCACCTGAAACTTGTGTGGCACCTGATGTTGATCATGTCGCTGCTTGTACTTGGCATTTGATTTCTCGAGAATGTCATGGACTTGTTGGCGAATATGTTGGATGTGCTCAATGAAGCTATTTGCCTTATCTGTTTCGGACTAGACATGAGCCGAATCTGCATGAGTAGCTGCAAATGGCATGGCCACATCAATGGGACATAGTGGCTGGAATCCCAAGCCCACCTGAAAAGGGTTGTGGCTAGTCAAGCTGTGGAGAGCCCGGTTGTAGTTGTGCTGAACATAGGGGAGGCTCTCATCCCATGTGCGTGGATGCTTTGAGTTGTACATGCGCAGAATGTGTACAATCATCCTGTTGACAACCTATGTCTGGCCATCAGTTTGAGGATGGAAGGCTGTGGACTTAGTGAGTTTGGTGTCCAGAATTGACCAGAGATTGGACCAAAATGTACTGAGGAACTTGGTATCCCGATTTGAGATGATAGACTGTGGGATCCCAAAGTGCACCCACACTCGTTCAAAGAAGAGTTTAGCAGTGGCTTCTGCTGTGATATTCTTCTTGCAGGCCGCCATAATGGCGATCTTTGAGAACCTGTTGACAACCAAAAAAACACAGTCGTTTCCATGCTTAGTGGAAGGAAGGCTTGACATGTAATCCATGGAGATGGATTCCCAAGGTCGACTAGTGGTAGGCAACGGGGTATAGAGGCCTTGCTTCTTGACTGTTGGTTTGGCAATGTCGCAGGTAGTGCATGATCTGATGTACTTCACGACATCCTGTTGAAGATTCGGCCAATAGAAATACTTCAGTAGTGCTGCCACCATTTTCTCGACCCCGAAATGCCCAGCAGCCCGACTGTAGTGTGCTTCCCAAATCATCTTGGCACGCTCACTTGAAGGAACACAAAGGTGGCCCAGGTGGCATAACAAGGCATCCTGGAGGTGAAAATATGGAACATGCCGACCCTCCAAGAGTGTCTGGTATGTGTGGCCAAAGTCTGGGTCGCTTTTGTAGAGAAGTGGCCAATCAGAAGTCTCATTCCCACAAGAGTTGAGCACGGTGGTTAATGACATGATCGGTGGTTGACTTAGGCAATCTCCAACATTATTGGTGCTTCCCTTCTTATACTTGATATTCGAATGGAACTGTTGCAGGTATGTGGATCACTTCTGATGGCGATCATTCTGTAATTTCCCTTGGGTTTGTATGAACTAGAGGGGTTGGTGGTCTGTGTGGATGACCGTTTCCTTCCCCAAAATGTAATGTTTCCATTGTCGGTAGCCCTACACAATGGAATACATCTCTTTTTCATAAGTGGGATACTTCCAGACTGTGTCTGAAAGTGTCTCATTGTGATATGCCACTAGATGCCTGTGTTGAGTAAGGACTGCCCCAATAGCATAGTCAGAGGCATCTGTCTCGACCTCAAATGGTTGTTGCAAGTCTGGCAATGCGAGCACTGGTGCCAAGCAGAGGCGATATTTCAACTCTGTGAATGCCTTCTATTGAGATTCATACCAAAAGAATTTTTCTTTTGCTCCTCCCTTGGTGACTTGACTCAAGGGCCAAGTGATATGAGAAAATCCCAACACGAACCTGCAGTAGAAGTTGGCAAGACCTAGAAAACTGCGGAGCTCCGTTAGAGTGGTTGGAGAGGGCCAATCTTGAATGACTTGGATCTTGGCTAGATCCACATGCACCCCTTGTTCATCAATAATTTATCCCAGATACTGAACCTAGGTCATGCCAAAAGTGTATTTCTCCAAATTCGCACATAACTTGTGTTGTTGCAGTGTTTGGAGAACCTGTCGAATGTGCTGGAGGTGCTCTTCCCAACTCTGGCTGAAGATCAGGATGTCATCCAAGTATACCAATACAAATGAGTTGGTGAATGGTCGCAAGATGTCATCCATTAGCCTCATGAAGGTTGCAGGAGCATTTGTCAATCCGAAAGGCATAACCAACCATTTGAAAAGGCCCTCCTTGGCTTTGAAGGCAGTCTTCCACACATCGGAGGGTTCAATTGGTACCTGGTGATATCCTGACTTCAAATCGATCTTGCTGAAATATTTTCCCCCCTTCAGTTGGTCTAGGAGGTCATCAATCTGTGGGATCGTGTACCTATTACGGATAATGATCTTGTTCAGCGCCCGATAGTCAATACAAAATCTCCAAGTCCCATCCTTCTTCTATACCAACACGATCGGGCTCCCACAGGGTGATGAACTCGGACGGATGTGACCTTTCTGTAGCAGCTCCTGAATCTGCCTATTGATCTCATTGTTCTCAAGAATGGAGCATTGATTGATTGGTCCATTAGGTAGCGGCGTACCTAGGGTCAAATCAATGGAGTGCTTGACCTGACAGTGTAGAGGAACCCCTACAGGGGAGGTGAATATGTCCTCATACTCCTCCACGACCTTGTCCATCGATGTCGTGCGGAGGGGCCCTATCTGGAGGTCGTGGCCACCATCTTCTTCTTTCCTTAAGGGCGTATCATCAGGAAAAAAAATTTCTCTGTTTTGGAAATGATCTTACTGCATTGTTTCGCAGTAACCAAAGAGATGGCGGTAGGTGGTGCTACTTCCGGTATCCTGTACAACTTATTTCCCAAAGTAACAATAACAACACGAGGCCTTGATTCATACACATCATATCGCTTCCACAAGTATGGTTGTCCTAATAATACATCACAAAATTCAAGGGGAGAAATGTCACACAATACCTCATTCACGAAGGGCTTGATGTTGTATGGAAGGTGACACTGCTGGCTCACGCAAAGATCCTGTCCTTGGTGAAGCCACCCGATGGTGTATGGTTGTGGATGTGCTGTTGTCGGTAAGCCTAGCCACTTCACAATCTCTGCTGAAATGAGGTTCTTTTGGCTCCCGTTGTCGACAATGAACTGTAGCAGGGATCCCTTTACCCACATCTGGGAGTGGAAGAGATGTTCCTCCTCCTCTGGATCTTCAAGTTCCTCCTTCTGGATCTTTGTGGTGGCAACAGTGGCGTTGGGCTCCGCATCGATAATCTGCTTCCCTTTGTCATTCCCCTTGTCAGGTTCTGACTCAGAGTCAGAACATGCATCTAATTTTGAAATCTTTAGCTCAGCGACCAGTGACTGCTTGGCTCAACACTCACTTGTGTTGTGAGTGGAGCTCTTATGGAACTCACACCATTTTCCCGTGCCCTTTTTCGGCTTTGTGGCGCTGTTCTTTGCTTGTAGCTTTAGCGGGTTGTCTTGGGCCACCCCGCCTTGGATTTGTCCTTTGTTCTGCATTTTGAGGGCACCTTTCCCTTGCTTCGGATTTTTAGATCCAAAGTCTCGCTTCTTATGTTTAAACTTTTTCTCGACCTTGACGGCATATCAGTATGCCGTGCCGAGCGAGGAGATGTTCAGGAATTCTATTTCTTCCTGGATGTACTTGTGCAAGCAACTGTGGTATTTGAGTATCAAATGATACTCTGAATCCTTGACACCCAACTTTGTGCGAAGGGTATGGAAAATATTGGTAAACTCTGACACGTCTTGGTCCCTTCCCTGCCGCAACATGGTCCACTTTATGTATTGATCCTCATAGCTTCCGACAAGGTAGTACTGCTCCTTGATGGCATCCCGGAATGAATTCCAGGTGGATGCGGCTAAAAATAGTGAGCCGGTACTTTCATCCTTCTGCTCGTAGTAGGTTTCCCACCAGTCCTTGACGTGTGGGGCCGCTTTGAGAAGAGAGAAAATAATCTTTTCCCGACTGGAAAAATCATGAACATAAAAATAACCCTCTAGCAAATTTAACCATTTATTGACGGCATTTGTGTCTATCTGACCCTAGAATATGGGGATTTCAAAATTAACTTGTACCTTAAATGGTGTGGCATTTCCAGAGTAGCTATGGGAAGCCGATGCATCGCCCCTGGGTAGCCACTGAAGGATCTGGGCAAAGTTGTCCATCATTGTGTTCCTTTGTTGCTTGAGGGCTTCTTCGAGCAAGATTTTGATAAGATCTCCTACTCCCTCATCCGCCATGGGAGGCTGTCAGGTTTTTCGAGGCTAGTCTTGCAAAGGTTCGACCAGTTCAAGCCCTAACTCCTTATATCTTGACCTCGTTGGAGACATGCAAATAAAAACAAAGAAAAAAAGTAGACCGCTCTGATACCACTGACCCGGATTTAAACAAGAATGCAACAAATTATAGAGATAACCATAAACACAAAGATGCAGCGGAAATAATACTTCATTTCATTAATGTAAAATACTGAGATATGCTTACAAACAGAAAATGTAAATAAATAGCTAGGGCGATGGTAGCTTATCTCTGAGAAGAGATGTGGTGGCTACATGCCTCTGAACTGTGTTACAAGGAGGCTCAAAGGCCTATTTATTGTTGAGAAACAATGGAAAACCCTAAATATCCAAAAAACCTAACCCTAGAAGATGAAACGCCAAACTGTGGGCCCCGTTTGGGTAAATTGGTACATCAACTTCTCGGGGTCGTAACTTTGGCATACGATTTCCATTTGATGTGTACAATATCTCGTTAGAAAGATCTATCCGAGAACTGCAACTTTGGGAAGAGCAACATTGGTCCATGGACCCATGTCGCTCCGAGTTTTCCCAAAAAATGTCGTTTAGGGCCTCAAAATGGCTCCGGAAGTTTAGGACCTGAAAAACTGCTAAAATTAGTAAACTGTGCTATAATTAAGGAAACTGAAAAGCTGAAAGAAACAATGGCGGGGGTCCAAGTGGGCTTGGTGGGTGGCCACCAATATCCACTTGGATCACTTAGTGGCCGACACAAATTTACAGGAGGTTGTGGGTGGATGGCTAACAGAGTGGCGCGAGCCTACCCAATTGGATGTTGGGACAAGCAAAGTAAGAGAAACCTCATCCGCACAGACCTCTGCTATGAAAAAGAAGAAAGAAAAAGAACAAGAAGTTGCGCGGGAGAAGGTTGCCCAGCAGAATAAAAAAGAAGCTAAGGCAGCTACGGAGGAAGAGCAGGTTGCGAAGGAGCGAGATGCTAAAGAGTAGGCTATTTAGGAAAAACAAGATACCGAAGCAAGCAACAAATCATCATCATAGTGCACTGATGAGCAGGAGATATCTGCATAGGGAGGCGATGGTGGTGAGGAGGTGTCCACCCCCTTTAAATTCCAGAAGCACACCAAAGAGAGAGTGACAGATCCGTGAAAGAAGCGGAAATCAGATAAACATTTGCCGGTGGACCCTCTTGTACTCATAGAGGGCGATTTAGATGAGATCAGCGACAAGGTTCACGATACCACATTCAAGTTATGGTCGCACTTTGAGAAAAATTATATGCAGGCACTGGGGAGTGTCTAGAAGGATCTGCGGAGCTTCATATCCAGGCTAGTAGGATCCAGGCAAGCATTGGACAAGTGAGCACGGTACAAGCGAAAAAAATTCAAGTGAGTGTGAGTGTCCTAGAAGTGGACCAAACATTGGACCTAAGGATCATTCCTTTACTAAAAGGATCCTTGGGAGTATATAATCAAGAAGACCACAACACGCTAGAAAAGATCAAGGATATTGGGATCAATATGGCCACGCTATCACTCCAGGCTCTCCAAGCACTACATCAGGGGGTCTTAGATGAGTTGCAGATAAGGGAGCAGTGCGTCCTTGCAATCCTCAGTGAATGTAAAGTCAACAATGCAAAAATGTACGAGGAGAAGACACAAGAACTAAAGGAGAAAGAGGAAATGCAAATGCGAACCACAAACCTAGAGTCAATAATTGAAAAATCTTGTCAAACAGTTCTAGAATTGCATATACCAGATGATGCACAGGACGAGATGAAAGTCTGGAAATTAGCTGTTGCAGTGCGTGAAACCAAATATGAGGTTGGGTGGATCAATTTTTAGTTCTAGATGAAGATATATAAACTGCAGCTCAAGCTTCAACCAACCACACCGCTAGAAGTTTGGGAATAAAGAGGTGCAACTATAAAAGAATTAATGGGTCAACTAGATGTCGCAGTTCATGGTTGCAACCAGCTATTCAATCAGGCAATGGGCCTATGGGATACATTGTAGGAGGACCCTAAGATACAACACTTGAACACAGAAATCAAGGAAGCACAGAAAAAATATGATGAAATCAGTACAACTGCACAGATGTTGGTGCCAGTCCAGCGCTTCGCGCACTTGCAGGAAGGCAAGGCGATTCAGATGCAGATCCAGGAGTTACAGAAAAAGCAATCCCTGCTAAGAGACCAGCTTCAACCTTGGACAGAGGAAGCCATCCAACTTTCATAGAACATTCATGAAAAGTTGAAGGCCATGCAGCATAGCTAGCAGACTATGCAACTCGTAGTGGAGGGGCCAACCACAGAGAAATTGGTCTAGGAGGTACAACAAGCAGTAGAACATAGTACCGAAGAGCTTCAAACATTGACCAAGTCATTAAGAAAACTTCGCCAGAAAGTGGAACAACCAGCTGAGTGACTCGATGGTGAGTCACGATCTTTGTGTTGGGGGCCTGTTGGGATGGGGTCCCTAGGGGTAGAATTGAATTAATTTAGTCATTTTTGTAAAGAATGTAAAGTCTCTACAAAATATGGATGCGGAGTGTGTAGCTAGTCAATATTCATAGGGACCTTAGCCCCTTGTTTGGGTGAGTGATATGTAGTTTTGAAGACTCACCCATGAGCCGGGGGCCATGGTATTGTATTAGAAAAGATATAAATAGTTGATTCATAGTGAGATTTAGATATAATGTTTGATAGAAAAATAATAGATAGATGAATGAATGATGTTGTAAGGGTTTTGATAGACAAGAAGGTCTGTTCCTGTCAGTAAGCGAATGAAAGGCTCCGCAGCTGAGTGCACGGAGGCCTGAAAGAGTCCACAACTGAGTGCATGGACCCCTGTAGATGAGTGCATAGGGTATTTGAAATCTGTACTCGAATGATTTTGATTAATAAAGACTAATTTTGGGTTGAAAATACTTGCATCTGCTTTTTTAATTGTTATGTCACTTTCATTGATGTTTCTGTAATTCATGGTGTTTTCTCTGCACAAATCGGGTTAATTGAACATTGTTAAGCTTAATGATATTCACGAAGATCTAAAACTATTTAGGGTTAGTTTCAGATAAGGAACATAGACTTGTGCAACGATAGATCTAGACATCAGAAGCCCTAGAATACCTGTTCAGTCACGCGAAAGTAGAAAAGATATCCTGTTAGGGACTTCTTAACGCCATTGGCTGATCCCGCGAAGAGTTGAAGGTATATAGGGCTGAATTAGGAGTTTTAACTCTATCAGAAGGTGAGATATGCGCGGAAGTAGATCTAAGGCACTAAAAGAAATCACACTAGTCTCTCGATGTAGAAGCTTGGTTCTGGCATCCCCTGATACTACTTCGGGTGAGACTGTGACCTACGCTACGGAGGCTACTGTCGAAAGGGCCAAAAGTGTAGGGTTTTGTTGGTTGGTGCAAATAACTTCAAACCTGGGTTAGGACCCCTTAAACCAACAACTATGTATGGCTCTCATAATTTTTTTACTTGTAAATGAATGATCCATGTATCTATGACCCAATGGATGAAATGACAGTTGATGTGTTGAGGTATCAATGTTTCTTAGTGATTCTCAGCGAAGTACGAGACCCCTATGCTCAGATTTGTTATTTACACTTGTAGATTACATATTTGTGACAGTTTGAGGAAATTCCTATCATGGATAGTAGGGGTCCAGTCAAGGTCTCATTCAAGTGATTGTGTTCATATTTTCATTTCCTTGTTCTATTACTATTATGAAGATGTGATTCAATTATGAGCAGTGACCTGGGCTCTAGGCCTGGAAAAGTGTTTCAAATCCCGGGGACACTAGCACAACACTAAGCAAAATAGTCCTTGGACACTGGCTGATAGGCCTGTGAGAACGTCCAAAGGTCCCTGGACACTAGCATGCCCATAGCATGAGAGCGTCCAGAGGTCAAGTAGTCCAAAATATCAGTGGGACCCAAGGGCTGGTTCGTAGAAGGATTGGATTAGTTCCTGAGTATCCTAATGTTGATTTTGAATGTATGTATGGTGTGTTTCCATCGGTTCCACTTCCTTAACATGACTTAGGAGGCCAAATCATATCATAATGGCCTCTCATCACATGTTTACCCCAGCTGACTAGTTGCTTGGGTAGATGTGGGAGGAGGGTGTTACATACAAAAATAGTAACTTTCCATTATTGGTAGGCTTCGACCGCTAGCTTTAGATGATTAATTTGGAAATTTTCATTTTGGCTCGACCTACTAGTGAGGGTGGTAGTAAGCTGCTATTTTATCTAATTGATTCTTCTGCAATTGAGCTGGTCTATCTCTAGTCTATCTTGTGGTAGTAAAACCACCCATTAGATAAAAGAAGTAGATTGTGGAGGTCCTGGACTGTGGCTTCAAAGATGCAAAGATTTTTTTCCCTCAATAATTATATGTGAAGGTAGCGATTTCTCTCCTCAGGGCCTGGTTCAGACCTCTATGCCAAAGATGTTTTCTACTTGCATGGGTAGTTGATTTTGATACTTTATGTCTCGTATTTTTCTGGATGTTTCTCCTTCACTTGGATCAAAAGATTTTATATGTACCGATCTATCTGTGGTCGCATATGGTGACCCCTTTTATGGCCTCAATATTGTTGGGGGGAGAGGTTTTGAAGCTTTGTATAGATCTATATTTGGCTTTGGTAGTTGTATTTTCAATTGTCATTTGGGTTGGTGGGAAGTATCTGAGTGTTAGTTTGTGGCAACCAGTGGTAGTGGTGTGTGGCATCAATTGTTGGGAAAAACACTGAGAGGGGGGGGTGGGTGAATCAATAATTTCAAACAATTGAAATTTCCAAATTCATATCCTGATTTCTGTACATGACTTTACTTAAGGGAATCTGCGTGTGTTTGCGACTGTTATTAAGACAACTATCCTAAATTCAGTAAACATACTTTTTAGTTCATTCATCTTTTGTTCATCTTAAACAATGCATAAATACTTCATTAAGCATTAAATAGACAATAACCATGTGTAATAAGAACAAAATAAACCATCACACATAAGCAACACAGATGAACACCAGGATTTAAGGTGGAAACCAAATGTGGGAAAAAACCACTGTTATTATTACCTCTGTCTTCTTTTTAATATAAAGAAAATATTTTTACAATCTTGTACTCGCGCAGAATCTTACAAGCACACAAACACCCACCAGCAGAAGGCTACCACCTTCACCCATTCTCCAGCACCCAGTGGAAAGGAGCACCAACCCCGTGATCTCATTTACTGACACCCATCAGAAGGGAGCTCCAACCCCCTGATATCATTTACCGACACCCACTGGAAGGGAGCTCTAACCCCCTAATTTGATTTACGAACTACCACTGGAAGGAAGCTTCAACTCCCTCACTGAAGGTTCCAACCCTCAACACCTTCGAGGACCATGTTTCATAAAATTTTAGACTGGATCCACCTGCTTCAACTCATCACAACTTGTAGGCCACATTTCATCAAATTTTCATACTGGACCCACTACCAACATTTAAGCCCAATACCAAATATCAAAATTGAAACTGATCTCTGCAACTCATCAATTGAACCAACCACATCAACCAAAAATTAGCCAATCAATTGAAACCCAAATCAATCAACAACCATAACATTTAGATCATTGTATGTAGAATACCAACCAACATACTGCACATCACAGAAACCATATTCTGTTACTACAAACCATCATCAGCCATTTATAAAAATGTATATGCTACTTTAGTATAAAACCCATGTGTGTACGTGCTTTCCATGAAGCATACCCAAGTACAAATCTTGAACCACTACATCCTGAAAATTGAACCACTGTTACTCTGAAAGAAATACTGAATCATAAATAGATCCACTACATCATTTTGAAACAACCACAGAACCTTCACTAAACTTCAATCACAAACAAAAAGTATCATCACCATCCTTCAATCAATCAATCCTTAATGAAAACATCATTGTTTAAGACTAGATCATCAAGAAGAATTTATTGAGAGACAACAAAAACACAGCAAGACTGATAAATTGATCAGACGTTTGTTTTCTTAAAAACCATAGTTTCTTTATGCACTTTCCTTAAAGAATCTTTGCGTGTATATGCACTTTTCATAAAACAAACCCACACATATGCGACTTACCAGTATCACACTCGCATGTGTACACACCTTCCAAGTTATAAAACTCGTGTACAAATCTACAATTTGTGATTCAGACCTTCGTTGCAACATAGAACTTCAAACATACCCAGATCTTGTCATACAAAGAAAAATCATGCATCAAGACACTATCAATACTGATCAAATCAAATCATAAACCATATTGTCATCTTAGATCTATCGGATATGATCTATCATCAAATTCCTAGGTGAATATTTAGTTTTAGAACAAGAAAAACATTAACATCCCATTACATGCATATTTTCTTCAGATGTAATTATTCATAAAATATTCGTCCCTTTCATACCTTTGCCACTTTGATCTTCATTTCCTTATATAGCTTAGCCCTTATCCAATACCATAGGTCAAAACCATTCTCCAGCCGATGGTTTTCTTGGATAGGTTCAAAACATTCGTTCCTAGCCTCAATACCACTAGAAAATACCATGGTAAGCACTCTTGGTATTTAGAATACCATCGTGCGAAAACTATACACGCCTTTGATTCTATATACTTGCGTGTGTACGCGGCTTTTCTTAATAGAACCCACATATAGTTCTTAATATTTCAACTTTTTCATTCCTTTGCCTTTGAACTTCTATGCCTTTGTCAAAACACTTTGTCACTTCTGTAGACACATCCTGTTGACATTTGTATCAAGAAGATTTCCATCAAAGGAAAACTTATCAAGTAGTTTGTCATCAAGGACAACTCATCAGGTATGTTTCCATCAAGGACAAACATAATTCATAATGCCAACAATCTCCCCCTTTGGACTTGATGGCAACTACTTTGGTGTTTGGTCACCATCACCTAAAATCATCATTCTTACTCTCCCCTTTCAAAATATTTTCAAACACCATGAAAACACCATGCTTACTCTCCCCCTTTGACATCAAGGGAAAAGGGCTGCCCAATTTTGAATGAAGGCTTCGCTCATGAGCACTGTAGATTCGAACTGCTAAGTATTGAATACTGAAGACTAACAATGCTACCCTGAGCACATGCTGAAATTTCTGAAGGATGTATAGTGAAGTACATGACTCTATGAATCATATGAATATGAATTTTCCTATCATAAAGGATTCAAACATACATCAATCACCCAATCACAATGGGTTTACAAATTACATCACATGTCCAAAAGGACTTAACCACAATAGTCCATACATGACTAAATTTTACAATGAGTACATCATAAGTCTTCACATGACCTTTACATCAAATGATAGATATGACATTTATAACCAAGACAAAGAACCTCAACAAGACCATGCTTTAGAGGAAATTTAGCCTAAAAGTGCCCATGAAATTTTCATGTACATAATGTTAGCACTCATAATTTTCTCTAGAAGTTATTAGAAGATAGAAAATGGCCGAGGTAACCACAAACCAACTTTGGAGCATAGAATCTAGCCAACCTAGGCTCAAAGAGGGCTCTCTCTATATGATTTAGCTTTGTGTACTGGGATTTCAGGCTAGTTATGGATGTTCTGGGGGTTTTTGATTTGTATTGAAGATTGGATGGTGGAATCTTTGAAACAGATGGATAGAATGATGTCTTTAGATCATTGGGCTATGGATTCAACAGAAGGGCAACAGAACTGGATCAACTCACTAAAGGGAATGTTCAAAGGGCAAGCTAGTAGAGTAACGTGCAGGTTTTTGGGACAGGGGGGTGAAAGGGTTTTAATCAGGGTGAGAGAGCAATTAAGAATTCTCAGACCAAGATATAAACGAGGAATAGAGGGTAACCAAAAGAAAAGGGCAATTAAGAATCCTTTGATATGGATTTAGCAAGAAACAACCTAAACTAAGGAGCAATTAAGAATTCCTTAACTTAGATATCAGTTGAAAACATTTATAAGCATAACTGTTAAAATAAAGTGTATTTAAACAAATTCCGAGATATTGTTCTAGTTATAACATTCAGATTCAGAAATACATTAAATATTGTGGAAAAACTTTAAGAAAGATAACAACAACATGAGAAAATACTTGTTTACACTTCACTCAACACATGAATCCTGTGAAATATATTGTCTTTATTCATCAATCCAGCTTGCTGGCTTAGTTAATGATACAATAGCTTTACAGTCTTCTTGATCAAAATTCTATAGAAATGTCTATGAATCCACACTACATACTTCAAATTGTGAAGTATTTATACAAAAGTTTTATTACAAAATATCTCAAACTAACTTGAGATTGAATCTAGGAAATAAAAATATCTTCTTGCAAGAAGATAGAGACAACTATTGAACCGTTTCATGTTGTCCCTTGTATTTTGGTACTGTTGGCTTTTATGGTTTGATTTCTAGCCTTTTATGTTGCCTTGTTGTTTGATCTTTCACGCTGGAAGCTTCATTTACGTTTGGCTTTCATATGATACTCTTTGACACTGATACTCTTTGACCTGCTGACATGTCTTTATCTTTTTACCTTGCTGACTGTACATTAACCTTTTTACTACATTTTACTATAGTAAATCAGTCAATTTTTCCCACCATTCATCATTAGGTAATTTGATTTTCAACATCCTTCTATATATCTCATATACCTCAGTGTACTTAGAAAAAGTAGGCTTAGTGATGAATAAGTGTTTTACCTTATGTTGGAGGAAAAACAAGTTTTCAAACGTTTGGTAAAGGACCTTGCCTGCCTGCAATGCCTTTATTGATGATGTACTGGCCTGTTCTTTAGCAGCTCTTTGATTTTGCTGTTGTAATCCTGCTGTGTCATGAGCTTGTCATTTATGACCAAGGGACTGGGTAACTCTTTCTCTCTCAAAATTTGAAACTTGGCCATAAATCTATTAACTGCTACCTGCATATTTTGACACTTGTCCTCCAAGTTTAACATCAAGTTTCTCTTGGAAAGGACCTTCCTTACCTCCAAAATGGTTTCTATCATGTCTTCTATTTCTAATTCCTGAAGCTCATATTTGTTTTTACTGTTGAGGAAATGGATAAGTCTGGTATCATCTTCAGGCATGTCTCCTAATTCTTCCTTGACTCTTTGGATAGCTTCTGTAGCTATCTTTATTAGATCTATCTGTTCAAAAATCACTTGAATGGATGGCCAGATTATATTGACAGAGTCAATGATATTGGCCCATAATAGTTCCTTAGCTTGCCCAAGGGGTTCCTTAAGTGTTATATCTTTCTCCATGGCATTTAACCTTTCATTCATTCTGGCATATTTCTGCACTTCTTCCTTGTACATGATCTTGGTAAGCTTGTAATCTGTTTCCAAGCTTGTTACCTTTTCCTTCAGCTTATTCATCTCTGTAGCCTGTATGGACATTTCCTCCATGCCTCTAACCAACTTTGCTGCTTCTTCACTTGATGCACCTGCGACTGATGTAGACTTTGTTGAAACTGGTTGTGATGTAGGCATAGGAGTTGTGGGAGCCAATGAGGCTGCTAATGTGGAAGGGACTGTTGTTGAGACTGTTGGGATGACATTTGCAGATGTAATGGCAATATTATTCTCTTTCAATTGGATTAGAGTGTCCAATTTCTTCTCTGTTTCCATTAATTGATCATTGAGTTTCAAGACTAGGTCCATCAATTCTTCATGTCTAGTTTGGCTCTCTAAGACTTCCTGTGTTTGGGGGATGTTGTAATTGAGGTATTTTCAATTGCTTTTTGAGTGCAACAATGTCATCATTCTTTTTCTTAATTAGTTGTTCAGTGGCTTTAATATCTTTGGGATCATGTCCCAATTCAATCACTAAGTCTTCCAAAGACTTAATTCTAGTATCTTTGGCCTGTGAGGAGGCCTTCTCTAACTGATATTGAGCTAAGATATTGCTCAATGAATTTTGTAACTGATGAGCAGCTATGGCTTTACCTGTGAGGGTGGAGTATATCATCTCTCCAGCCTGTTTGTGCAATTCGATTTGGTTGATGGGATGAATATCCCTTGCCAATACCTCAAAGTCAATCTTTTTGTAGTCCGTTGATGTCCTTGGTTGTTGTGTAGTTGGTTTTATGAAGGACATCTGTAGTTTTCCCTCTTTGATGTCAAAAGCTGACATCAACCTGGTCTAATTGGTAGGTGTGAGTTTGAGATATTGAGCATAAGTTTGGGCCTTTAGTTTCTCATTTCTCATCTTGATCTCTTTAAACCTGTCTTTTATGTCCTTATCTTTATCAACAGGCCTACTGAAGGAGGACACTTCTACACTTAGTTGCCTTTCCAAAATCTAGGTCTGTGATGTGGATGGTTCCTGTGTTTCCCCAGATGGAGCTATGTCCCTGCTTCTGTCAAACTCAGTGTTGGTTACCTGAGATGAAACTTCTATGTCTTCCTATTCTAAAACATGATTAAGCTTAGGCCTTTTGCTTTGACTGGTTTCATGCCGCACATTGGGTGTGTCCATGCCTGCAGTGGAGGCTCCCTCTCTGTTCCTCTTGGGATTTATTTCCTCATTCTGAGGAGTCTGCATCATAGGAGGGGTGCTCATGGTTATTTCTTGTTGTTCAGGTACCTATAGAAACGAGCTCTCATCAAGCTGTCTTTCTAAGTCAATCAAGGTATTATCAACATCTACCTTTGCACTATCCGTGTCTACGAGAGTGTTCTCCAACCACTCAGATTGATTTGCATATCTTTCAATTTTTGGTATGGGATGATGAATGTAAGGCCCTAATTTGACCTTTTGTCTAAGTCTGGTCATAAACCCTTGAGGGTCATATCTCCACATGAAACTCTTTTGGAACTTCATTTACTGCAAAATTTGGTTTGCCTCCTCCCCTGCCTCTCTAGAATTGCAAAGGAAGGGGCTTGACTAGTTTTTGACCTTGAATTGTGATATTTTATTAGCTGAGACAAAATTGATCTCATCAGAGTTCATTATTTTCTATATTACTCTTGAGAAAATAGCCTCATGGGGAGGTATTTGGGCAGTTTATATGGTGCAAGTTGGCAACCATAGACTCTTATTTCTGTGTGGTTTTGGTAAAGGTACCAATCTCCCACTTTTCTTTGTTTAGAAAACTGAAGCACCCTTTTGATTTCTTGACTTATTCTGGGTGGAGGGCTTCCTATCACCATGGTCATGACTGGATGAACAAAAGAATCAATGAAATCTGTATAGATGTATGGTGATTGAAACTTGTGGAAAAGTGGGGTCCAAAATATGACAAACCTGGGCTGACCTCGAGTATCAAGTTTCTGGAGAGTGAAAGGAAATCTGTCTGATTGATAGTATAAAAACATATGGTATAGAATATATGAGTATTTAAATACTCTCTCATTATGCATTCTGGTGAACTGTTCATGCATTCTTTCAGCTATGAACTGGGCATAATCATACAAAACAGCAGGAGGCTGTCCTAGGGTGTAAATGGACATGAAGGCTAGGACAAGTTCATCAACAAATTCATCAGTGGTACAGCCCAGAATACATGATATCATAGTCACAATTTGTTTCCCCCTATCAGAGAAAAAGGTAGAAACATATGGAGGGGGATCTTTGGGAATATGCTGCTCTTCTACAATGAATGTCTGGAATATTTGGGCTAACCTAGACAAACTCAATTTGGAGTATTGGTCTAAAAAATCCTCAATTGAGAGTGGGGTTAGGTTTGGACCTGGTTGGATTTGTAACATCTCATTGATTGATTCAGCTGTGATGGTAAATAGGATTTTCTGGTCCAGGTATATTATTTCTCTCTGGTTGGGAATGTAACAGGCATGGCACATATGGAAAATTTCTGGAAAAACCTGTACTTGGGGAAATTGGTATTTGGGCCAATTGGATTCCCAAAGATGAATGTCATCAAAATGGTTCAAATATCTATCCCTACTCAAACAATGAAGTTTGAGCAGGACCTCATATGCACTGGTACCTCTGATTTGGAAATCCCTGTCCACCAAGGGGAGGTGGTCTAGGTCCAAATGGGGAGATGTGATGGGTCTGGCATTCATGGCAATAGGGGTAGCCATAATTCAGTTCTTGTGGATTTGAATTTGGATTTACAGTTTTATTCATGGGTTTTAACAGAAACTAGAAACTTTCAGAAGGGTTTGGTCGCAGGCTTTTAAATTTAAAGTAATATTTAATTAATTTTACTTAATTGAAATACTTCAAGAGTGAATGTTTTCAAATTTATAAAGGGGGTCTGGAAATTAATTCACAAATACCTGGAGTTTAGGTGAATTGACTTCAAATTAGTGTTTTGGACGACGACAGAAGGTTGAATGGGCTCTGAGAGCTTTGAAGGAGGTCTCCGCAACTTCTTTGAGGACTAAAATTGGGTTAATTGGTAATTTTTAGGTTTGTAGGTGTCGCACTGCTTTGCAGAGGCTTTCAAAAGCTCGAATGAAAAAAGACGAAAAAGGGCTTCTTGGCCTTTTTATTGAGAAACGATCACTTTTTGGCGGGTAATTTATGAATGAACAATAGGTGTTTTATTGGGTTGAGCGGGGAGGCCGTTTCCCAGACCATCACACTACTTTTGTGGAGGAGGCAGTATTGGGGGGGGGGGGGGTCACCCGATCTACTCCAGTGATCGACACATAGCAGTCGGGGGGCTAGGGGAAACCGCTTTATCGGGCAGGTAAATATCGACTATCGGGCTGGGCTGATATGGCTATGGACCATCGGATGAGGGGTATGATGATCCGATGGTCGTCAAGTGAGGGAGTTGCGCAGGTGATAAAAGCATGGGCTTCACGGGGGCCCAGAGCTTTTAATCCTCAGCGGATTGGGATTTATTCAAGGTTAATGATGGGGTTAAAATATTGGACGAGGTTTAATGACGACATTAACCCAACATTACCGAAAACTGGTAAGTTAAGCAAATTATGTCGGGGGTATGAAGTAGGGGGTCAACTATAGTTTATAATTAAACTAAGGGTTGGGATATTTATATAAGGGATTTAATTAATATACGGGAAAAGATGTTTTGGATTTATATAGTTAAATTAAAAATTAATATGAAATTGGCGGAGTGAATATACCCTTAAGTAAAAATGTAAATGCAATATTTGCACATTTTATTTACATACACTTAATACTTAGGATAAGATGTTTTGTGGGTTTTTTGAATGAAAAGGGATTTAACATGGAGTTGCTTTACTTTTCCTAGGAAAATGAAGTTTATCCTTAAGAAAAGGGGTTTTATTAGGGTAGTGAAGGGGGATGACTTTCATGAAGGGGATTTTAACACTTGATGTCCATAAGTCATTAAGCCGAGGGTCCAGTCCCACCAAAAGTCAGAGAAATGCTCTGAGCCTCTTTGACTTGAAGGATTTAAAGTATTAGAACATATTTGTGGATAGGAAATTAGTAAGTAAATGGAAAAGTGAATGAGGGGGAGTTAATCACATTAGCTTGCAGAATTTCGTTTGTGCTTCCATAATTGATCATACATATTGAAAAATGTGTATAAGCATGATGCATGTGTTTTGATCCAGTCAACTTTATACTTCAGCAACCTTTCTTCTACTTACCCATTTACTTATTATAACATTTTTCTTCATTCCTTTTGATGCATTTAGGCTAGCAAACCCTTATCTTATATTTTCTTTTATAATACAAACTATTTATTTCTAACCTTATATCATCCAAGGGCTTAGATTAAACTGATGAGCTCCTTTTATTTTCTCTACCTATCTAATGATCTACCAAGACTAAACGTTTTGGTCAGATTTTATTCTCTAACTAAAAACATAAAATTCAAAGCATGGTATAATCAAGATTAAACAGTTTGATTACCATGGATTGTGGCGTGAATAACAAGCTACACACAATTAATATTATGCATAAAAGTAAAAAGTAGTGGCATTTAGACTTGCAAACTTTCATGGTATTTTTTTGTTTTTTGGGGTTCATATATTTGCATTTTTTGACCTTTTCTTATTCTTTTAGGACATACACTCTTTACCTTTTTTAATTTTTTAATATGGAAAACATTTGCAGAAAGCAAAGGTATGTAAAATATTACAAGGCTTAACCCTAGTCATTCAAAATTATGACTCCTATTGTTATAGGAACCTAACACATAATATGTAGATAAATCAAAATCCTTTAAATTTAAAAAGATATACATGTAAATATTTTGGAGGGAAAACAAAAAAACTACATTTTTTTAATTGTATTTTTGACTTATCTTCTTATAGGTTTAGTAGAATTTCAAGTGTAGACACTTTTTGGATGCGGAATTAAATTTCACATCCAACAAGTACCCTTTATGCATACTTCTAAGAAGACAAAATTGATCAAAATTGAAGATACAATAAAAAAAGCGTGTTCAATTTTCTAATGTATCTTCAGTTTTGATCAATGTGGGTATTCTCAGAAGTATGCATAATGGGAACTTGTTGGATGTGGAATTTAATTTCACATCCAATGAGTGTCTACACTTGAATATTGAGTAAACCTACAAGGAGGTAAGCCAAAAATACAGTTTAAAAAAGTAGTTTTCTTCTTTTCCCTCCAAAATTAATCACTCTTATTTTATTATTTTTTTCTTAGGAGGCCACTTTTAGGCTTAAATTTCCTCTAATGATAGTCATAAAAAACTATCATATACCACATATGACCTGCAACATGAGCATCTGACATCAGCACCAAGAACAACAACCTGTATATTTTCATCAATGCACAAGATAAGACAATGTAGCTTCAATATCATCAACCTGTGATCAACTATGTAGAAATCGACATCATAAGTGAGGACCAAGCATATCATCATAAAGTAACATAGGGTAGCATAGCATCATTCCTCAATATGTGACTAAGTATGGC
Organism: Pinus tabuliformis; assembly: GCA_031772625.1. Lineage (NCBI taxonomy): Eukaryota > Viridiplantae > Streptophyta > Pinopsida > Pinales > Pinaceae > Pinus > Pinus tabuliformis. The sequence goes on along the minus strand of CM062818.1, from coordinate 538,496,378 downwards.
ATGTCTTCATGAAACTTGCAGTAACACCATTCTCTTGACCTGTTTTCTTCATGCAAGAATAACTAACATAGCAACATCACTTTATCAACATCCAGCTTGTTTCACCATTATGCAACTCTAAAATATATCATAATCAACTATTAATCCATGATAGTAGCAAGATCTACATGTTCTTTCCACAATTGCATCATCATTCAAGAACTTTAACAACATACGAAGTATCACCATTGATAAGCATTATTATGTATCAAGCAAACGTAATGCCAACAATGCATTATTAGAAGCATAGAAGATGCTCCCCTTGAACCTATTCTAACTATTCACTATTATATTTGATCACATCATTTCATATATGAGTAAGAATCATCACAGGTATCCTCGTCAATCAATTATCTATCACAACATCAACAAATTATAAAATCCAAAAGAACTTCCAAATATCATCAATGGACTGTAAGCATCAATCATTGGAATCATGAAAGCCAAATAATAATTGTATAAAGTCTATCAGATCATTTCCCTGAGTTTGTCCCACTATTTTTGTATCATACCAAAATATACACGACTGTTTAGTTCATAACTCGTGTATACACACGACTTTCCTTTATAAGATTCGCGTACAGAAAGTGAAATATTGAAATATCACACCTTCATCCCCCCCCCTGAGTCTTTTCTATCTATACATGTGCATTTTTACTACACCATAGTCATTGTTAGTAGTATAAGCAACATGAAAATTAAAAAAAAACCATGGGAATTATCATCAAGATATAACATGTATTACTCCCCCTGAGACTACACAACTCTGATCTTGAGGACTTGATAGTTCTCTTCTGTTCTCATGAGGTCATGTACCTCACACCACTTCTGCAGTCACTGATAGAAGTATTATTTTAAGAATAATGGATTGCAATGAGCACCATCTTCTTTTACTTCGAATTTGAACCTTTCTCGTATCTATGAGAATTTTGTTTTTCAAACACATATAATTTGTCTGTATTTCTATATTCTCTTGCTGTGACTTTTCCAGTTAATTCATTCCTAACCTTGCACTTGGTTGATGTAAAGACAATTATATTTCCCTTTTCTGCCATTTTCTTTACATTTAGAATATTCTCCTTTAGCCCTTAAACTAATAAAGCATCAATTGTTGCTCTAGTTTCATTAATTCTGGCTTTTCCCTTTCAGAATACTTTTGTTGTAACATTAGCTCCAAAAATGATGTTACCATGTTGGTTTTTCCTAAGAGACTCCAATTTACTCTTATCTTCAGTTATGTGATGAGAGCATCCACTATCTATGTACCATTCATCTTCATCTTCAAATGAGTAGAGAGCAGGACCACACCTTATATGTTCTCTTCTTTCTGCTTGTTATGATAAATGTTGGTGGATCCATCTTTTTCAGGTCTTTTGACATTAATTTTCTTATCTGGTTTCTTACCATGTTGTCTGAGGCGATCCATATATTTTTTCATGCATTATTTTGCTACATGCCAATTCTTGTTACAAGCATAACATCTTATATGTTTCATATTCCTTCTATTGCAATAAATGGCTTTGTGACCAAATATATTGCAAGAAAAAAAATATTCTTTAGAGTACTTGGAAGCTAATGATATTTTTTGTGAGGAAGTTATTGGCTTGAAACATTCTACTTTTGCAATTGACTTCAACATGTCCATATTTATGACATATAGAACATTCAACATTATTGATCAAAGGATAAAATCGATTAACACTTCAATAGTTAGGAGTAAATGATTTCCTTTGAATGTTTTCTTTCCTTGGTTATTGATGAGGATGCATTCTTATCTCTTTGTTGGGCATTTCATAATTTGCATTAGAATTCCTTCCCTCAACTTGTGAACTAGATTCTCCATCAACAGTTTCATGAAAACCAAGACCATATTTTATGGCAGGAGAGCTTTCACTACTAAGAATATTTTCCAAAATATTAGTACTATCTTGAAAGCACAAATGTTTGTCTTTTTATTCTAATTTACCTTTTAGGATGTTTACCTCAACCTGATACTTCTTCATAATTTATTCAACTTTTATTCCTTCCTCCATTTGCTGCTTTAATTTGAAAATTTCTTCTTTCAACCCAATTTATTGTTCTTCAAATCCTTGAAGTAGTTCTTCGTTCTGCTTATTTGATTTTTCAAGATCTTCTCTTAGAGAGACTACCTTAGCTTCAAGACCTTCACCATATTGGTTAGATACCATACTAGCATGATCCTCATAAGCCTACAACTTATCTTTAAGATTAACAACCTTTTTCAAAGTAATATCAAGTATTGTTCTAAGATTAAAAAATTCCTCTAACTTGTCTTCTTTTGAATTAGCAACTCCATCTATCATTTCAGACACATTATTAGATATAGAATTACCTAAGAAAGTTTCCTTTGGGACTTCTTCATGTATTTCTTGTAACTTATCCCACACTTTCTTTGCAATAGTATAATGCATGACCTTATTCAATATTGAATCAGATATGCTACAAAAGATGTTACTCAAGGCCTTACTATTACTTTTCACTTCCGTGTCTGATGGAGGAGACTTGGTGTAACCATTGCACATTAGATGCCAGACATCAAGATTCATTAGATTATACTTCATCTCTTCTTTCCATTGTTGATAATTATCTCTGCTTAGTATAGGCACTTCTGTATTTTCCATTGATTCTAACTTGCCTTGATTTGTTGCTTCTAGAGGCTTCATCTGTTGACTTTCACTTTTCCCCATAAGTGCGAGCTCAGTAGTTTCACTATCATCATCACTATACTTATTGCAAAAACAAGGAAATGGATCACATTTTGAACAAAAATCCATACTTGATGATGCTTTGTCTTCTTCATTCTTGATTGATAGAAAACAGGTTGTTCCCAAACTTGAATATTTGCTAACATTTGTAACTGTTACTCCATCTGACATATTTCTGTCAAAATTTTCAATAAAAGTACCTTTTTTTCTAGGTAATCAAACTCATTAATACTTTCATCTTCAAATTCCATAAGTAAGTGACAATCTTGATCAGACTCACCTTCTTCACCATTTGAGAGACCATCATTGTCTTCATGTGTATAAAAACTTCTCTTATTTTCAAACCTCTTCCCATTTTTTTTTGCAACTTCTTTTCCTTTTTCCTAATTTTATTTATAGGGACACTTAACAATGTAATGACCAGCTCTACCACAAGAAAAACATTTGAAAGGAATCTTATCTCTGAATCTTCCAGTACCCACTTGGAGTTTCTTTACAAAGTTTTCCTCTTCTTCTTCTGACACATAGCCTAATTCCTCGTTTTCCTTTCCTTTTGCAGTAGCTTTGAAGGTTTCTTCTGTCATGTCAGAAGGACCACCTTTTCTCATCTCAAATGTTGTCAATATTCCATGGAGTTGATCAAGTGTGATAATTTTTGGATCATGCATTCCTTCAATAAAGAATACTTTGGATTCGAACTTTGGAGTTAGTGATATCAAAATATTTTCAACAACAATAGCATCTTTTATTTCTTCACCAGGGTTTTTCAAGGAATTAACAATTTCATATACTCTAATAAAGAATGTGTTGGGCATGGAATCCCCCCCAAGTGATGTTTTGGGGCTCAAAGCCCAAGTTTTTACCCAATCTTGTTGTAAAGCTCCGTGAATTGCAGGCGCGGAGCATGAAAATTATGATAGAGTCACAGGGTTGTCCGCCCTAGTTTTGTAATGTAATGTCGGCTAGATAGACCTAACCATGATCCACAGACCATGGGATTGTATAAATAGAGTGAGGCTCTAAAGAGAAAAAGTAGGAAGATAGGAAGAGAGTCTAAGGAAGTAAGGTGAATTGTTTCTTTGGGTTGTAGAGTAGGAGAAGGCTTTGCAGCTGAGTTCGCAGAGGCCTAGTAGTCCGCAACTGAGTGCGCGGACCCCTGCAGCTGAGTGCATAGGGCGGAGTCAAGTATATAACCAAAGAAGGAATTAATAAAGAGAAGTTTTATCATAATTTTGTTTATCTGTTCTTGAGTTAATGCATGTTTGATATAATTTGCATATATACTGTTTATTTACTACACGCACCTGTATGAATGGTTTATGTTGTTAAGTATAACTGAAAGCATGCAAGTAGGCCAAAATAATCAACTAACATTGGAATAATAGTAAGGTCTTGGGTAGTGACACAGAAGCACAGTGTTCGGCCCCCGAGTAGGGCTGTGCGAAAGCAGTATATTAGGCCGCGAGGTACGGGAAAGTGTGCAAAGTGACTTATGTGCAGGATCAAACTGCGGACCACTTGAACTTATCAGACATCTCCAGGGTGTAGAAACCTAGTTATAGCACCCTCCTATACTACTTCGGGTGAGACCTCAAACAACGCTCCACGGACTGTTGCCGAAAGGGAGAATAGTACCGGGATTTATTTGCCTAAATTAACTCTGAACCTGGGTCAAGCCCCAATAAGCCAACAAATGGTTCCGTTGTCGAGACTGGGATCTGCATATAGATGTCTGATGTCATATCACTGGAATCTGACAAAGAAAGGAATTGAAGAGTGGTTGGATAAAAAGATTCACGAGTTCGCGGTGCAGGAAAACAGGAATCCACGATTATCAAAGGAAGAGTGGTTGGATTGCTTCTTATATACGGAAATCCACGAAATCTTCTTTGCATCCTTCCCCTCTAAATTGTACGGGTTGATCATGAAGCTAGTAGATAGTCAAGGAAGGTGTAGGCTCGACAAGCCTATTGTGTGGACTCCAGAGTTGGTGCGCAGATTGGAAGCATAGGAAGATAAGATCGTGCGTGATGTGGACCATTGGCACGATCAAATTATAGGAGGGTTTATCACTGAGTTCGTAGTAAATACTTCAGTCAGATATAGCGAGGTGGAACAACGCTTCCTCAAAGGACTATGAGGTAAGTGCGTTAAATCTTTGAACACTTGGATTAAAATGCTACTGTGTGAAAAACGGATTATGTGAATAAATTGATGTTTGGGGCTACATGGAGTGGGAGGATCTACAAAAACAAAGGTAGTGCAAAACTAGATTCTATCCCCCTGATTTCACCTCCACGAGAAAGTAAGGAAGATCTCATGAAAGTTTCACCAAGAAGGGTGATCAGTTTGATAAAGCAACGAATTCTGTGCATACCACCCCCAATTACACCACCACCAGTTTCACCATCTTCACCCTCGTCTTTGCCCACACCACCTCTACCACCACCACAGTTCAATATGGCAAGCATGATAAAGTTGTCGATCTTCAAAGGAGTAGGGAACGAAGATTTGGACCAGTTTTGGTTCGTGGTAAAGGTTGTATGGGAAGCACAGGGAGTCACAGATGACAATATAAAGAAAGCAACGCTGGTTAGCACTTTGCAGGATCGCTCACTGACATGGTACATTAAGCATTCCAATGACAATGCAAACGTAGGGATCGTGGACATCCAAGCTGCACTAAATAAGCAATTTAGCAGGCCAAAATCAGAGACATAGTTGATTATTGGATTTAAGGAAATTGCAATGCTTCCAGGCAAGACCCCTTGGGAGCTAGATCATAGACTAAAGTGTATGATTCATGAAGCCAACATGACCTTGACGGACGGGCAACACCACGCATGGTTTGTAGCATCGATAACACCGCATCTAAGGAATGCGATGTCACAACAGAAGCTATCCATTCAGGTCGAGGCCTTGGAGATTGAAATGAGACTGCATGAGACCCCGATACAAGATCCTAACTTGGGAGTCCAACAAATCCACACGCAGTTGAAAAACTTGTGCCTTGAGATGCAGAGTTTGAAACAAGATAGGACGGCTCGCCCAAAAGTGTGCAAGGAGGTATGGTGCGTAAAGTGCAACGACCAGGGACATGACAAGGACCATTGTCCAGTATTCGTGAACTACCTGGCGGCAAGAGGACCAATGCCATTGATACCAAAGGCACAAGCAGGACCAAGCACGACGCCTGCATTATGGTGCATGATTTGTTAGATAGGAGGGAAGCATGCTACAGATAACTGCCATATATTATAGAAGTATACACAGAACTCCCAGTAGTTGTTCTGTAATTTCTGCAGGTCAGTAGGCCATGATGAGCATACCTGTAGAAGTTATCAACTGATGATGAATCAAACTCCTACCTATAGAGTTCAGACCGAAACTGGGGCCCTTGATCAAAATGCAGGGATGGCGCACACTGGATTTCAGCGGTGCAGACGTGGTCAAGGTGGAATGGGGCCAAGAAGGGATCGAGGACAGCTGATTTGTTACAATTGCAGAGGGCCAGGGCATTATGCCCACGATTTTACAAATTCGACGAGACCATCATGCTTATATTGTACCTAGTTTTATCATGAGATGGAGGACTGTCCCACGCTAATAGCGAGGTTGTGCGATAAAGGAGCACTCCAACCTCCCTCGACTCAGAACCTGCAAATAATGAGGTCTGAGCCACGTGACGAAGACCCGAATGTAAATATCGTGCTCTGAAGTGGTATTACGATAGGAGATGACAAAGGCAAGTAGCCCGAAGGGATTGGTTGGGTTCGCAAGGCTCCAACAAAGGAACCAGAACTTGATTTGGAGCATGCCAATGAGACATTCATGGAAGCTAAGAAGAGCTTTTCAGAGGCTTCCACTTCAGGAAGTAAAGACAAACTGGAACCAAAAATGGAACCATCAATGCTCACTACATTTTTGGAGACATGCATGAAGTTGCTGTGTGATAGAAAAGATGTGAAGGGGTTGCAAGAACTCATCACTAGATGTGCTGGAACCACGCCAGGAGAACCGCGCATAGTTTGGAAGCTCGGGAAGCACATAACTTGAGTAGGAAGGAGATGAGATTGATCGTGCATATCGGGAATATGAAATGGATCAAGTGATTTTGGATTTGGGATTGGATGTGAATGTCCTGCCTAAGTAGACATGGGAGCGCATGGGCAGGCCTGCGTCGCAATGGTTTCCTATTCAATTATGAATGGCGAACCAACAAAAGGTCTTACCCATGGGAACATTGCAGGGAATAATGGTGGATATCGAAGGTGTGAGCAAGCTTGCAGATTTCAAAGTGATAGAGATTGTTGATGACAACAATCCCTATCCCACGCTACTAGGAATAGATTGGGCAACTGACATGAATGGAGTAATAAATCTAAAGAAGCGCAAGATGAATTTTTAGAAAAAGTCACTACGCGTAGTGGTACCTTTAGACCCTGCGGAAGGATCACGCTACACAGAGCTAGTGCGCAATTACGATAGTGATGACGATCTAGACTGTATCTACAAGATAACTGCATGGGAGCAAGATTGGGTGAATCCAATAGTGGATGGCAGGATTTCATGGGAGTGCGAAAGCTCTTGCACCTCAGATTCGGATGAGGAGATATAATGATGGCAGAACCGGTTACACGAGGTAACCACAATCAATTGCAACATGATGACAAGGTCATTGCGTTGCGTGGAAATATAGGTAAGAGATCTGTCTGTGTATGATGGATTGACTAAGGTGGATGATTTCTTAAACCAATTTGAAAGAGAATTACCAAAACAACAATGTTTTGACACTCTGAAATGGGTACTGCAAACTACACCCACAAGATGGTGGGGTATGCATCAAAGAAGTTTTGAGGACTGGCGCGAATGCAGAAGGATGATGCTCATGCCGTTTGGAAAGCCTCGGATGCGGATAAAAGCTAGGTATGACAGACGAAACAACCTGCACGCCCACCTCTTCAGATGGGTACAGGCGTATGGTGCGCAACCTACATGAACACACACCGTCCTCACGATAGGAAACACAACCAACAAGCAGGAGCGGGCAAGACAATGGCATGAATGACGAAGTATGATAAGACTAGGTGCGCCGAAGATTATCCACGTGGAAGCCTTTGAAAAAGTATGTGAAGTACTGAACACAGTCCACCATGTGAAATCCACTTACTGGGACCTCAGCGTACCAACGGTCCTATGGGTTTATAGGACCACGTGCAAAACCTTGACTATGCGGGCACTTTCGAAGCTGAAGTATGAAGAAAATGTTGTAATCTCTATGGAGCATGCGAACCCTGACCGTGCACTGTAGCACCCGTAGATACGATGGTTCGTGAAGCACAAAAAGAAGGGATCACATAGCTGCAGGAAACAGAATGCATGGGACTTGAGGAAGAAATCCAACAGGGAAACCTTAGACTCCACGAACTGGAAGAAGAAAGGGTATGGTTAAGGAAAAAAAGGCGTTTTGATGGATGCAGATGTCAAGAAGATGGAGGATGAAATAACGAAAGATTTTCTCAGCAAAAAGACCAGGATGGTAAGACAGGGTGCATGCGATCTCGATGAAAGGGTTAAGACCTATTTCCATGAATTGATCAGTCTGATGCCTTGGCTTGGACCAAATATTGATAAGCATAGTGACCAAGGTAGTGTGTTGCAAATGGTGAAGTGCGTGATGCCGACCGTAACAATACAAGGTGGGGATTCTCTAGGAGCCATGATGGAGGACCGGATGAAACTCTACACGGGTGGTGCGACCACCTGACTAGTTGAGGGAAGGATAGTATTAGCACTCTAGGCAGTTGGAAGGGAGCACGGGACTATAAACTATTCTGCCTGGGAGCTGCGTGATATTGGAGATGCGCGTAGAAGCAAAGAGTCACAAGGTCCACAACCGCGCATGGGGGGCTGTGTTGCTACGCAGCTTGGCCAAAAAGTGACCGTTGAAGTCACTATTCACGATGGGATGCTCGACTTGAGGCCAAATGGAGTGGGCGGTAGGAATTTAAGACGCGATTTATGGGCAAGATTTGGGAAAATCTGCTGCCAAGAAAGCATTAATGAATCAGAATTGGGGGGAATGGTCGAATTCAAATTCAAAAAGCGCTATAAAATACAAAGGGTTGCTCCACAAACAACACTTGGTCATTTGAAAATTGAGTGGTTAAGCAGAGCCTTGAGTGTTGTGAGTCGAGTGTTGATTGAGCCCCTGAGTTTGCGAGTGCTAGATTTCTGGATGAGTATGATGGCAACTACTCAGGATATTATGGAGATAGCGCAGGCCCTAGCTATGGGGAATGTTCCAGAAGGTGTCGGGATTGTGGCAAAAATCCCGAAATCACTGCGCATGCCAAGACCCAAGAAGGAAAAACAAGCAATGGCTCCCATACGCGTGTCCCCGCGGAACCCGCTGTGCAACAAACTGTCGATGGAGGAGAAAGGGAAAGCTATCACTATAGAAACAGACGAAGAAGAAGAAGATCTGCAGGCCCTTATCATCGCAGAGGAAGAAGACGAAGGCATGGAGGTGGATACTCAACCTACACACTCTGCAAAAAAACTGCCCGCCTATGTCCGCCCGCGAAAAGGGAAGGCCAAAGTGGCTAAGGACCTAGACGAGACCAAGAGCTCGCTCCAGACCCCGCTCCTCCTAGATGGAATTATGTTTGAAGGCACGCACCTAGGCTATGTGCCAAACATGAAATTTGAAGATTGGGACCTTGCTGATCGCGAGAAGTTCCCTCACCTTGAGATCGGAAGCCTCATGAAGTAAAACACCACGGGGGTGGTAACAACATTAGAACCGCGGAAGTGGTTGCACGGTGTGGAAAAGGCCAGGCTGTTGAACCTACTATGGGTGCTGCATTTCCATCGTGCCCCAATAACCATTTTCGTCATCAGACATCTGCTTTTCCTGGTGCATGATGGGTATTTATGGCTGGAGGTGCCCATCCCCATCACGATAGACTTGATTCATTGCATTTCCTGGCTTCCACACAAAGGAAAGGACCCCGCGACCATATCGGAAGGGAAGGGCAGTGATTTGGCCCTCATGGAGGCCATGAAGATGAAGTACAAGTTGGAAAAGAAGAAGAGGGGCTACACCATCTCCAACATCAAGGACAAAGTAGTACGTGTGGCAACCCAAATCCTGGCAGGAAAAGTTATGCGGAAGTGTCGCACAGACGAGGTACCTGCGCCGGTGGTCACACTGGCTGAGCAGTGCATGGAGGGGGTCTAGTTTAATTGGTCTGAATTCCTCTGCACATAATTCTTAGAGAATTGTCGTGAAGCCCAGGAACAGGGTAAAACCTTCCACTATGCATGGTTATTGCTGTCCATAGTGCTCATAGCTGGGGAATTGCCGGAGGATAGTCAATTCCCCATAATTGACAGAGATTTACCAGAGGCCGCGAAGTATGCTTTGCTCTGGGCCACGAAGGATGCTACAAGGATACACGACAACAAGATCTTTTGGGTTCTCATGGAGATGAACATCTGAATGTGGATCAACCGTAAGCCGCACTTGTTGCCCACGATTTACAACAGTTTGCATAGTTTTGCATAATTTAAGGTAGACATGCACAACATATATATCAGGGTGCGCAAGGATCCGATGAAGCAGTGGACAAAGCTACCCTTTGTAGCCACTGATGATGCCATTTTTAATGTCTTGGAGGCATGGTCTTCGGAATGGCGCACCCCAGACATTGCATAACTCGAGAGGTAGGCAATGCAAAAGAGGAAAGATGATACCAAGCTGCGCATCGCATAGTTTGCCGAGAAAAGGTGGAAGGAAATAGCAACAGCCAAAGTGTGGGCACCACGAGATGTGGCAAAAAGTAGCCAAACAAGAAAAGGCCACAGCAGTAGCAGTGACATAGGAAGCATCCGCGAAGGCAGGCGAGGGCCAACCAACGCCTTCGGAGGAGCAAGAAGTAGAGGAAGAAGAAACATGAGAAGGAGGCACGGACCCACAAACTACATCCACACAGCTGAAGCGCCAACACCCAGCAGAGCAGATAGGATCACGGAAGAAGTCCAAGGTCTCGAAATTATCCATTGAGATGATCACCCTAATCGAGGGTGATCTGCATGAAATCTGCGAGACGGTGCACAATGTCACAAATGAGGCTCTCCAAGATTTTATGCAGGAGAACAAGACTGTTTTGGGGGCCCTCAGAGCACAGTTGTAGGAATTACAGGTGCACCCCCCTCAGGTTGGTACCCTTTCAACCAACCTCGCAGTTGGATCCACAGAAGCAGATCAGATGTTACGTGTGCAAATGGCAAACAAAATAGTGTTTCTAGAGGGGGCTCTAGTAACATCAAATGAGGACAACATGCTTTTGATTAGCATGATGAAAGGTCTCGGTGTTAATCTAGCTTCCCTTCCGCGTGAGACACTATATCTATTGCAGGATGGCATAACGGGAGAGCTGCACACTCCAAGTCCTCAGTGAGTAGAAGATAAATATGGAACAAATCAACTTGCAGCATGACGAATTGGTGTCGCAAAATCAACAGCTAGTGCAGGTGATAGACGACGCTTGCTGAAGCGTCCCGGAGCTAGCCATCCCAGCAGATCTACCTGTGGAGGTGTGGATCCATAGGTTAGCAGCAGGAGTCCGTGAGGCCAGGGAAGAAGTGACAAAGGTTCAGCTGGAGTTGAATCTTTAGATCACCGAGCTATAGTTATAGGTCCAACCATCCACTCCCCCGGAAGTCAGAGAACAGTGCACTAGCACTATCACAATAGGATTGGAGGAAATCGAAGGTGCAGTGTGAGACTGCACCAGAATGTTGGAAGAATCACTTGAGGTCCTCACAAATCTATAGGAGGAACCCAATATCTAGCACTTAGAGACAGAGGTGTGAGAACTCCAACAACAGTATCACAATGTCCAAGGAACTGCATAGACAGTGGTCCTCACCCAACGGCTTGCGAGGATGCAGCAAGCCAAAGCACTAAAGGAGTAGGTGGACGTGGCACGGCATAAGGAGGCAATTCTGAAAGTGCGCGTCGAGCCTTGGATGGACGAAGCCTTCACCATCATGGAAGACGTCGAAGGCAAGCTCACGCACATACTGGGGATGTACACATTGATGTAGAGAAGCACCCCAGACACAGAGGTCTTAGAACAACGCATGCGGCAGATCCAGCAAGCAGCAGCTCAGTACACTGCTGACCTCTGTGCAACACGAGAATAGTTGGAGGGACTCCACGCAAAGATCATCGTGCTGACAGAGTGACTCAAGGGCGGGTCACGATGTTTGTGTTGGGGTCTGTTGGGCATGGAATGCCCCCCAAGGCATGTTTTTGGGATCAAAGCCCAAGTTTTGACCCAATCTTGTTGTAAAGCTCCAAAAATTGTGGGCATGGAGCATGAAAAGTATGATAGTGTCACAGGGTTGTCCGCCCTAGTTTTGTAATTTAATGTCGGCTGGATAGACCTACCCATGGTCTATGGACCATGGGATTGTATAAATAGAGTGAGGCTCTAAAGAGAAAAAGTAGGAAGATAGGAAGAGAGGTTAAGGAAGTAAGGTGAAGTTCGTCTTTGGGTCATAGAGTAGGAGAAGGCTCTGTAGCTAAGTGCGTAGAGGCCTAGTAGTCTGCAGCTGAGTGCGTGGACCCCTACAGCTGAGTGCACAGGGTGGATTCGAGTCTGTAATCAAAGAAGGAATTAATAAAGAGAAGTTTTATCATAATTCTGTTTATCTATTCTTGAGTTGATGCATGTTTGATATAGTTTGCAGATATACTGTTTATTTACTATGCGCACCTGTATGAATGGTTTATGTTGTTAAGTATAACTGAAAGCATGCAAGTAGGCAAAAATAATAAACTAACATTGGAATAATAGTAAGGTATTGTGTAGTAACATGGAAGCACAGCGTTCAGCCCCCGAGTAGGGCTACATGAAGGCAGTATATTAGGTCGCGAGGTATGGGAAAGTGCGCGAAGCGACTTACTTGCAGGATCAAACCGTGGACCACTTTAACTTATCAGACATATCTAGGGTGCGGAAACCTAGTTCTAGCACTCTCCCATACTAATTTGGGTGAGATCTCAGTCCACGCTTCGCGAACTGTTGCCGAAAGGGCCAGTAGTACCGGGATTTGTTTGGCTAAATTAACTCTGAACCTGGGTCAAGCCCCAATAAGCCAACAAAATGCTGCAATTATTTCATCATCATGCATTTTCAATGTCTCATACTATATTCTGAATGTTTGAAGTTTAGCACTTTTTACCTTAGCGTCACCCTTATCACTTTGGATAATCTTATCCCACATCCCCTTTGATGTGTTTAGCTACATTACCTTCACAAACTCGGACTCGACAAAACTTCCCAAGATGGAATTTATAGCCTTTGCATTGGTTTCATACTATTTATTTCCTGCAGTATCTGAAGGAATAAAGGCTAGATCTTGATATCCACTTTCAATGATTTACCATACATTAGCTCATAGTGCATGCAAGTATGCTTTCATCATAACTTTCCAAAAGACTAAGTTAGTTCCATTAAATATAGGAGGTCTGATAGAAAATACTCCTTCATGATCACTCATCTTGACGGATCTCCTTCAAGTGATCAATATTTTGCCGAAGGACCTACTCTGATACAAATTGTTGGGAAAAATACTGAGAGGGGGGTGGGGGGGTCAATCAATATTTTCAAAAATTAAACTTTTCAAATTCATATCCTAATTTTTGTACGGGCCTTTACTGAAGGGAACATACCTGTGTATGCGACTGTTGTTAAGACAACTAGTGTATATTCAGTAAACATACTTTTCAGTTCATTCATCTTTTGTTAATCTTAAATCAGTGCTTCAGTACTTCATTGAACATTAAATAGACAATAACCATGTGCAACAAGAACAAAATAAACCATCACACATAATAAACACACATGAACACCAGGATTTAAGGTGGAAGCCCAATGTGGGAATAAACTACTGTTGTTGTCGTCTCTATCTTCTTTTTAATATAAATTAGAAAATATATTTACAATAGTATACTAGCGCAGACTCTTACCAGCACATAGAAACACACCTGCAGAAGGCTACAAACTTCGCTCATTCTCTAGCACCCATTCGAAGGGAGCACCAACCCCCTGATCACATTTACCAGCACCCACTGTAAGGGAGCTACAACCCCCTATTATTGTTTACCAACAACCACTGGAAGGGAGCTCCAACCCCCTAATTTGATTTACCATCTTCCACTGGAAGGAAGCTTCAATTCCCTCATTGAAGGCTCCAACCCCCAACCCATTTGGGGACCACGTTTCATAAATTTTCATATTGGATCCACCTGCTTCAACTCATCACAACTTGTAGGCCATGTTTCATCAAATTTTCAAACTAGACCCATTACCAACATTTAAACCCAATACCAAATATCAAAACTAAAACTGATCTTTGCAACTCATCAATTGAACCAACCAATCACTGAAACCTAATCATTGAATCAACCACATCAACCAAAAATTAACCAATCAACTGAAACCCAAATCAATCAACAACCAAGCTAGTTAGATCATTGTATCCAAAATACCAATCAACATATTGCACATAAAAGAAACCATATTATGTTACTGCAAACCGTGATTGACCATTTACCAAAATGTATATGCTACTTTAGAGTAGTGAACCTGAGTCTGTACGTGCTTTCCATGAAGCATACCTGCTTATAGTCTTGAACCATTGCATCCTGAAAACTGAACCATTTTCACTCTAAAAGAAATATTGAATCATAAACAGATCCACTGCATCATTATAAAACAACCAAAAAACCTTCATTGAACTTTTGTCACAAACAACAAGTATAATCATCATCCTTCAATCAATCAATTCTTAATCAAAACATCATTGTTTAAGCCCATATCATCAAGAAGACTTCATTGATAAACAATAGAAACACAACAAGACTGATAAACTGATCAAATTTTTTTTCTTTCTTCAAAACCCTAGTTTTTGTACATGCTTTCCTTAAAGCATCTCTGCGTGTATATGTGCTTTTCAGAAAACAAACCCACGTGTACGCGACTTACTAGTATTACACTCGTGTGTGTACACACCTTCCAAGTTGTAAAACTCATGGACATATCTGCAATTTCTGATTCATACCTTTGCTGCAACACAAAACTTCAGACATACCCAAATATCAACATACACAGAAAAATCATGCATGAAGACATGATCAAAACTAATCAAATCAAATCATAAGCCAAAATTTCATCTCAGATCTATTGGATCTGATCCATCATCAAATTATCGAGTGCATAATTGGTTTTAGATCAAGCAAAACATCAGTAGTCCATGACATGCATATTTGCTTCAGATCTAATTATTCATAAAATATTCATCCCTTGCACATATCTACCACTTTGATCTTCATCTCCTTATATATCTTATCCCTTATCCAATACCACAAGGCAAAACCATTCTCCAGTCGACGGTTTTCTTAGATTGGATCAAAACATCCATTCCTAGGCTCAATACCATGGGACAATACCATGGTAAGTACCATTGGTATTTAGAATACCATGGTGCAGAAGCTATACACGCCTTTTCTTCTTCATACTAGTGTGTGTATGCAGATTTTCTTAACAGAACCTGTGTATACTTCTTGAGATTTCAACTTTGTCATTCCTCTTCCTTTCAACTTCTATGCCTTTGTCAAAACACTCTGTCACTTCTGTAGACACATCTTGTTAACATTTGTATCAAGAATATTTCCATCAAAGGGCAACTCATCAAGTAGGTTGTCATCAAGGACAGCTCATTAGGTAGGTTTCCATCAAGTACAACACATAATTCATAATGCCAACATCAATTACTATTTTAGTTACTTGCTTAAATGGCGATATATAGTGGGTTATTTGTGGTTCCTACTGAGTATTTGTGTGTTGCAGGGAAAATTTGTTCTAGGTATTTTTCTAGTCTCCTTTTCTATTACACTTCGGTAGAATGCCTTAACTCTGGGATTTTGGACACTGCGTGGTAGGTGGCTAGAACAAGCCACATACCTTACGAGTAGAGAACCTATAAAAGGAAGTGGTTGTATAATTTCATGTGGCTGCTACCTTTGTTACCAAAGAGATATTCAGAAACTTGAAGAATTGGTTACCCAGGAACATAAAAAACATTATGGTTTTGAGTTGATTAATGAGGCCTCTTACTAACTTCCTAACCTTGTTAACACCATTGGATGATAGAATGAATATTTTCGGACAATCACCCTTTACTAGCATCTCTAGACATTGTAAGGTGTACTCTCTAGGAGAACCATGAGGACCGTAATTACATGATTTCCTTCCTGAACATCATTTAGAGAAACCAATGGAAGTTGTAAGATAGTTTGGACATGGTATATGTCTGACTTGATTATATGGAAAATTGTAACAACCCAGGTATGTGATTGGATGAATATTGTCATATAATTACAAGCATGCAATTGAATTATAAAATTTAAAATGGGATGAGTGAGGGACACAAATTTCGAAGGGGCTGAGGGAGGTCAATTTCTTGGGGTTTTCAGCTTACTTGTTGAAGGAATAAATATGAAATGTTATGACAACTGGTTGATGTGCCTTTAATAAGTTGGTTTCTTGAAAATTAATTGGGATGCAATTGAGGGACAAGGCCCATGCTGCTTGAAAGGTGTAACAAGGAACAAAGGACATGAGGTGTGGGGAAACACACAACAAGGAAAAAAGAGAAGTTTGACTCCATTAAGAGGGTTGGATTTGGCAGATGGAAGACAAGAGCATAAAATAAAAGAGAGTGTGGGAAGTTTTATGGAAAGGAGAAAGTTTGAGATGGAGAGTGATCCAGGTGGATGTTGGTGGCCACCCACCTATCCCATTTGGACCCCCACAACTGTCTCTTTCAGTTTTTCAGTTTCCTTAATTATAGCATAGTTTACCATTTTTAGCAGTTTTTCGGGTCCTAAACTTCCGGAGCTGTTTTGAGGCCCTGAAAGACGTTTTTTGGCCAGCGATTTTTCAGATAAAAATCGTCTTTTCCGTCGTAGTCCTCGGAGAGATCTTTCGAACGGGCTATCATGCGCGTCAAACGGAGATAGTACGACCAATTCGCGACCCCGGGAAGTTGATGTACCAACTTACCCAAAAACGGGGCCCACAATTTGGCGTTTCATCTTCTAGGGTTAGGTTTTGGAATGTGAAGGGTTTTCCATTGTTTCTCAACAATAAATAGGCCCTCAAGCCTCATTATAACACAGTTTGAAATAGTTCAGAGGCATGTAGCTGACACATCTCTTCTCAGAGATAAGCTACCATCGCCCTAGCTGGGTTATTTCTATTTGTAAGCATATTTCAGTATTCTCCATTAATGAAATGAAGTATTATTTCCGCTGCATCTCTGTTTTTATGGTTATCGCATCTCTGTATTTATGGTTATCTCTGTAATCTATTGCGTTCCTGCTTAAATCCGGATCAGTGGTATCAGAGCGGTCTGCTTTTTCTCTGTTTTTCTTTGCATGTCCCCAGCGAGGTCGGGATATAAGGAGCTAGGGCTTGAATTGGTCGAACCTTTGCAAGACCAGCCTCGCAAATCTCGACGACCTCCCATGGTGGATGAGAAGAAAGACGAGGGGGAAGGAGATCCTATCAGAATCTTGCTCGAAGAAGCCCTCGAGCGGCAAAGGAACGCGATGATGGATAGCTTTGCGTAGATCCTTCAGCGGCTACCCAGAGGTGACGCATCGGCTTCCAACAGCTACTCTGGAAACGCCACACCGTTTAAGGTACAAGTTAATTTTGAAATCCCCATCTTCGAGGGTCAAATAGACGCAGATGCCGTAGATAAATGGTTAAATCTGCTAGATGGGTATTTTTCTGTTCACGAATTTTCAAGTCAGGAAAAGATTGTTTTCGCTCTTCTCAAAGCAGCCCCCCACATCAAGGACTGGTGGGAAACCTACTGCGAGCAAAAGGATGAAAGTACATGCTCACTATTTTCAGCTGCACCCACTTGGAATGACTTCCGGGATGCCATCAAGGAGCAGTACTACCCTGTCGGAAGTTATGAGGACAAATACATCAAATGGACCACACTGCGGCAGGGACGAGACCAAGATGTGTCGGAGTTCACAAACATTTTTCATACCCTTCGCACACAATTGGGTATCAAAGATTCTGAGTTGCATCTGGTACTCAAATACCGCAGCTGCCTACACAGATACATCCAGGAAGAGATGGAGTTCTTGAACATCTCCTCACTCGGCACAACATACCGATACGCTGTCAAAATCGAGCAAAAGTTCAAACAGAAGAAGCGAGACTTTGGATCTGCAAATCCAAAGCCCAAAGGACAAAGCCAAGGCGGGGTGACCCAAGACAACCCGTCAGAAAAGAACAACACCACGAAGCCGAAGAAGGACACAGGAAAGTGGTGTGAGTTCCACAAGAGTCCCACTCATAACACAAGTGAGTGTCGGACCAAGCAGTCGCTGGTGGCCGAGTTGAAGGCTTCCGAATCAGATGCATGTTCCGACTCTGAGTCAGAACCCGACAAGGGGAATGACAAAGGGAAGCAGATCATTGATGCGGATCCCAGTGCCACTGTTGCTACTGCCAAGATCCAGAAAAATGAGCCCGAAGATCCAGAGGAGGGGGAACGTCTTTTCCACTCACAGATGTGGGTGAAGGGTTCGCCGCTGCAATTCATTGTTGACAGTGGCAGCCAAAAGAACCTCATTTCAGTAGAGGTCGTGAAGCGGTTGGGCCTACCAACTACACCACACCCACAGTCGTACAGTATCGGTTGGCTTCACGAAGGACGAGATCTCAAAGTTCGCCAACAGTGCCGCCTTCCCTATAGCATCAAGCCCTTCACAGACGAGGTATTGTGTGATGTTACACCTCTGGATGTTTGTGATGTACTATTAGGCCAGCCATACTTGTGGAGGTGAAATGCTGTGTATGAGTCAAGGCCTCGCACTGTCATCATTTCTTTGGATAATTCATTATACAGGATATCGGAGGTAGCCCCACCTACCACCACCTCTTTGATTACTGCTAAGAAAGGCAGCAAGCTCATCTCACAGACTAGGAAATTTATTTTCTGTCTGGTTCTCTCCCAAAGTAAGGGGAAGATCGTTGCTACATCCATGACCCCCGCGAAGGGTTCCTCCACACAGCAGCAGCAACAAAGGGATACAGTCGTGACAGAACACAGGAACAACTTCTCCTTACCCGGAGGGGTACCACACAAGTTTCAGGTGGATGACAAAGTTTGGTTACATTTGCAGAGGGAGCGCCTTACCAGAACCCATCAGAAACTCAGACCACTTCGACATGGTCCTTACACCAGTAACAAGGCTACGAGAAATAATGCTTTGAAGCACAGCGTTCCTCCATTCCTTCGCTTGCACCGAGTGTTCAATGTGGACCATCGCCGACCATGCTCCCCACCATTTCTGGACACATCAGAGATTGCAGAACAGCTCACCAGAGACCCAGCTCAGCAGAAGCTTCCTCATCTCAGGGAGGAACTCAATGCAATGGGGACCATTGCTTCCTAAGGGGGGAGGAATGATCCAGGTGGATGTTGGTGGCCACCCACCTATCCCATTTGGACCCCCACAACTGTCTCTTTCAGTTTTTCAGTTTCCTTAATTATAGCATAGATTACCATTTTTAGCAGTTTTTCGGGTCCTAAACTTCCAGAGCCGTTTTGAGGCCCTAAACGACGTTTTTTGGGAAATCCACCGCCAGCGATTTATCTAGTAAAAATCGTCTTTTCCGTCGTAGTCCTCGGAGAGATCTTTCCAACGAGCTATCATGCGCATCAAACGGATATAGTACGACCAATTCGCGACCCCGGGAATTTGATGTACCAACTTACCCAAAAACGGGGCCCACAATTTGGCGTTTCATCTTCTAGGGTTATGTTTTGGAATGTGAAGGGTTTTCCATTGTTTCTCAACAATAAATAGGCCCTCGAGCCTCATTGTAACACAGTTTGAAATAGTTCAGAGGCATGTAGCTGACACATCTCTTCTCAGAGATAAGCTACCATCGCCCTAGCTGGGTTATTTCTATTTGTAAGCATATTTCAGTATTCTCCATTAATGAAATGAAGTATTATTTCCGCTGCATCTCTGTTTTTATGGTTATCGCATATCTGTATTTATGGTTATCTTTGTAATCTATTGCATTCCTGCTTAAATCCGGATCAGAGAGAGATTCTCACGAGAAGACAAGCAGAGAGAGGAAAGATCAAAGTTTGTAGGGAGTAGACAAGCAGAGGATTTAATTTTATTACACATATAACCACATAAAGGAGAAGGGAGATCAATTTTAGGAGATAGTAGCAGAGAAGGGTTTTGTTCTCCTTGGTAATAGAAACAACAACAATTTCACGCATTTTGGAGGAGATTGTCTTCTCCCTTCAGTCTCAGAGGGCCATCACACTTTCAGTTGAGCATTAGGAGGTAGGATGAATTTTCCTTCAGGTGAGGGTGAATCTTAGGATACCTAAGTGGGCTTGAGGGTGGATATGTTGTTCCCTAGATTCCATTTATAGCCTAGAGTCTCCTTTGCTTGTTATTTAAATTAATGTTGTGTTATGGATTCCCTTCATTGGCTGGAACCCTTATGGGGTGGTGGGTTTTGGATTCTCTCAATTGGGTGGAACCACTGTGTTGCATGCTTCCATGGTGGAGGTGA
Organism: Pinus tabuliformis; assembly: GCA_031772625.1. Classification (NCBI taxonomy): domain Eukaryota; kingdom Viridiplantae; phylum Streptophyta; class Pinopsida; order Pinales; family Pinaceae; genus Pinus; species Pinus tabuliformis. The sequence goes on along the minus strand of CM062818.1, from coordinate 538,475,905 downwards.
GACCTCTGGACTCCTTAGAGAATGTGGGTGTGCTATTAGATGGATAGAGAGTGGAGGGAGTAAGTCTAAGGATTTCTTGTGCTTAGTTGAGTGTTGTTATTAACTAGTGGGTGGAGGTAGTAGAACTTTAGATTCCTATTGAAAAATGCAGCAAGAAAGTCTCGCTTTGATTTTGTGTTGGTCAAATTAAGAAAATTTGAATTTCCACATCAATAAACAATTTAGATGTAGTTAACTTGTGTGACATGGCTTGTGTCACTCAGTTTACTTAGTAAATTTGAGTTAGAGGAGTTGGAGTTTAGTTACGCATGTGTGATTGCTAATTTGTAGCAATCAACGTCAACTATTTCAAGTTATTTTCAGTTAAAATAGTTCTAACTTTAAGGAGGAACTAGTGGAAGGTTAGTTTTGCAGTGGGACTTCATTCTAACTTGGTCATCATCCAGTTAACTGATCAATCAACCAAAAATATCTAGTGCATGCAGAGATTTTGAGTTCCCCGACTATGGTGGAGATTCCAAGGTAGTGTAACATTAGTGGTAGACTAGTCTTGAGTGTACAGGTGTTGCATGTAGTCAGATGATCAACCTTAGGAATTGCACAATAAATTTGGAGGAAATTCCTAAACAATAGGGGCTTAATTTCCTCAATAATTGCGTAAGAAAATAGAGGCTCAAGTAGAGGAAAAAATTGACTAAGTTGGGGTAAGAGCTTCTCAGTGAGTAGAGAGATAGGTTATTCACTTGCAGGTTGAGCTCAAATTGAGCTAGCAATTGTAATACATCTATATTCATCATATTAATGCAAGAAGGAAAAACGGTTGTTAGCAGATTTCTTTGCCCTGGAAAAATATTGTGTGCATGTGTTTTATTTCTCATTGCATGCTTTTTTATTGATGTTCTAAATTATGAATTGAATTCTGTCGAGTAGTAGATTAGGCTTGTGTCTTGTGATTTTGATTAAAATTTCATGAGAAGTTGCAAATATACACCATAGTTTCTACAATTCCCTACTTCATTGTTGAGACTTGATTAGCTAAAGGGTGAAGGTAGAATACCTATGGATTCCCCGTTTCATTTTTGACACCATTTGAAAAGTAAAAGGGTTTCAAAAAAAGGATAATGTTTCTATTAATAGAAATGTACAGTAGCCAGTGACTGCATAGGAAGCAACATAATTAAAGGAGCCATTAAGGTGCTAGACATGTGGCAAAAAACACAAGAAAAGATACCACCCGCATTAGCAGGATGTTGAACCAAATATTTATAGTGCTCAGGAAGCTCGTACCATGGGGGATGTAACTCAAAGCTTACCTAGAATTTATGCAATAGTGGATAACCGCTAGGCAGACCATCATGCATCCATCATTGAGATGGAAGCTAAGTTATGTGTTGGCATTGTTATGTTGGAATTGATGTCAACATGCTTGTGACATGGTGTTGTTGCTGCTGGGAACAAATGGATTCCACATGTGATGATTGCATTCCATGACATTGGTTAATTATTATTTTTTAGCTAAAGGGTGGAGGTAGCAAGCCCCTGGATTCCCTTCCCATTGTAGATCATCATTTGCTAGATGAAAGGGTGGAGGTGACGAACCTCTAGATTTCCTAAAGGTGATTAAATGTTGGGTAGTTGGTGGGTAGAGGTAGGAGAACCTCTGGAGTCCCTATTCTAGTTGGCATATGTTTTTAATTTCCTTTGAACAAGACCACTTCAGTCCCTTGTAATCTAGCTTGGGGTTGAATCTACAAGTAGCTTGGTTGCATCTTGTTTATGGTTGGGTTGAGAGTTGAAGTCCAAAACTCAGTTTCTCACTTTCAATATAAATCTAATATAAGTTCCCTTGTGTATACCTTGTATGCTTTCCGATGATCTGTAAATGGTTAATATGTTGATTATATGCATGACATGGATTTTCTACTTATATTATATGTTGAATGGCTAATTATGATCCATATGAGGTTATGTTGATGATAATCAACATTTCATGGACTTATGGGCTTTATGCTAAGATATTGATGCAGGAAAGGGTTCACCCTTGTTAGTGATAGGATTACACTAGTGATATGTTTCAATCACGAGGAGAATTGTCCTCGTGGACATATTTCTATGTTGTGATGAATGTGTCTCATGGATTAAACCCTTATATTATGTATATGTTTTGTGTTTGGTATTGGCATCTCCATGGCTGTATAATTGTTGTAACAACTCTCTTAGTGAATCTATTTTTCTTAAATATTAGTGTATGCATGGTCATGTGAATCTAAGTTCATTATTGCTCAGTTGGGTAGGATGATAGAGATAAGGAAGGTTTATGTTCATGTTGTTACAGAGTTGTATGTTTCTTTGTGTCCATGGAGGGATCAACCTTGGAGGTGGTCATGCATTTGTGATTTCCTTGATGGAATGTGCATGCATTTGGTCATAAGAATTTTCCTTAGAGTCCAGTGGCTCTAAGGTGGGGTTATAGGTCTGTGAAATCCCTTAGAAACCCAAAAAACCCTTGAAGAAATATGTCCCCTAGAATACATTAAAGTGTTGGAAAAACAACAAAAAATTATATGTCTTTGACACACAGGTTAGGGGTCAAGACCCCAACCTAAGTTGGAAGTTGGGGTCAGGTTGGTAGCATGAAAGAAAAATGTTTCGGCATGGAGCCAACACCAAGTATTTTAGAGGCCAAGGTTCGGGACCTTGACACAAGTCAGAGGGTTAGGGCAACAATGAAATGTTAGGACCAACCCGAGAAGGTTGGGAGTTAGGGGTCGGGCCTAGAAAACAAGTAAAATTGTATGTTGTGGAGAAGGTTGACCCCAATTGACCTATGAGCCTGATTACTAGGTGGGCCAGTAGAGGGATTCTACATGAAATTTGGATGATGTTGAAAACTAAAGTGGGGCCTATCTTTGAGAGGCCATATCTCTCAATCCAGAGGTAAGATTGAAGCAAAATTTTACATCACCATATTCGTCTCGATGGGATGAAAAAAATGGTGATGGTTATTAAAAGTTTATAGGAGTTTGGAAAAGTAAAAAATTTCATACCCCATTTTCATAACAATACCTTGAAGATCGGGTTTGTATAGTGACCACCTCTTACTCGGGGTATTGGGTAATGGGCATTGTTATAGGTGGTATTAGAGCATCTGGGTTCAACACTTGGACTAGATGGTATCTATCATGTGCAAGTAATGATTTTTAGAAATTAATTGAACAAGTTGTTTAAGTGTTAAAATCTAGTCTAAATAAGTTATTGCAGGCCTTTATATCATCTTTCATGATTTGTTTTTTTTTTCTAATGACCACATGCTAATGTGGATGGTTTTGTTGTAGATATCCCATTATAGTAGCTCTGTAAGAGAAAGATCATGGATATTTGGGATTCCTTGTTGTATGATTGATGTATGTGAATTATTAATATCATGGGCATACTAACATGGTTAATTGGTCATAGTAGAGAACTCCATGATAGCTCCATGAGTGCAAGTTCATGGTCATGTTTGTGTTTGTTGATTTATTACATGAATATATAATAGTGTGTGTGATTGACAACACATCCCAAGTAGATTAAGGCAGAAATAAGTACATAATGAGGATTGGAATGGTGGAGTATAATTTTGATCAGCCAGAACATGGAAGTGATGGGGATAGAACCAATGAATAAGAAATATCAGTTGACCAAGGGGGAAGGAATCACTCTCTGTATTAGATGGACACTTTGAGAAGCCTAAGGGTTGAAGTTATAAGCTTCAAGGTATATAATGAGGAATTGGTGAAAGCTCAAGAAAGACAAAATGAGATAAATGCAGTCATCTTATAAAGTCTCTCGGATTTACAGAGACACAAGCAACCTAAGGTGAGGATCAATCATAGAGACAAGAGGAGCCTTCATGAGTTAGAAGAGAATACAAATGGGGTGGATGGTAGCAGGTCGAGGAATAACCACATGCTTGAAAGTGAGGATATTATGTTGGAAAATGCACCACTAAGCACCCCAAGAGGAAGGAATAACACATCGTGCATCATTCTAGCAAACCATCAATTTCTGCTACTAGAAGGCACCACCATCATTCTCATTATCACCATCACCATCATCAGGAAAGAAAGGAAAATGATTACATGCCTAAGTTAAAGAAAGACAATCCACTCACAATTGATGGATAAATGAAGAAATCAAAAGATGCAGAAGCATGGTTACTAGGCATGAAGAATTTTTTCAGAATTCATGATTATTCTGAAAACAAGAAAGGTAGGATTTCCACCTACATCTTGAAAGGAAAAGTAAATATATGGTGGGAATATTTGAATAATGTTAGAGGAGTTGTTGAGAAGGAACTAAATTTGGATGAGTTTGAAAATATCTTCATATAGAAATACTTGTCTAACTATTATTGTGATAGAAAGGCAAAAGAGTTTTATGAACTTAAGATGGGGCAATTAACAAATGATGAATATGTCACCAAGTTATTGTAACTATTGAGGTATGTGCCATATCTCAAGGATTAAAAAGCTAAAATCTAAAGACTTATTAGTGGGTTGCCTATGTCATTAAGGGATACAATTGAGTTGCTAGAACCACATACTCTAACAAATGTTATTAAAAATATGAAGCACTGCTATGAGTACGAAAAACACAAGATAGAAATAAAAGGTGATTGGAAGTCAAAGAGAAGTGTTTGAAATAAGAATAATTGGCTTAAGAGAATTTCAAAAAATCATCCAGACCCTGCAAATCAATTTCAACAAAAGGATAATGTTTCTATTAAGATAAATGTACGGTAGCCAGTGACAACATAGGAAGGAGCATAATTAAAGGAGCCATTAAGATGCTAGACATGTGGCAAAAACCACAAGAAAAGAGACCACCCACATTAGCAGGATGTTGGACCAAATATTTACAGTTCTCAAGAAGCTCGTATCATGGGGGATGTAACTCAAAGCTTACCCAAAATTTATGTAGCAGTAGATAACTGCCAAGCAGACCACCTTGCATCCATTATTGAGAGGGAAGGTAAGTTGTGTGTTGGCATTGACATCAACATGATTGTGACATGATGTTGTTGCTGTTGAGTACAGATGGATTCCACATGTGATGATTGGTTTGAGGTGTTGAATGAAGATGTTGCTACTACAGGAGGTTGGAGTTATCCTCTAGGTGTTGCATATGTCTCTATATGTCTTGAAGACATTGGATTGCTACTACATGTGTTGAGTTATGGCTGCTTGTGTTGGAGGTAGTTGTATGACATGATGTTGTTGCTGTAGGAGCTGGAGATGTTGCTACATGTACAAGAGGTGTTAAGAGATGTTGTGGTGGTACTTGAGGAGATGGAGGTGTTGGTCTTGGTGCTAAAGTTGGCATAATAGGTATCACATTTTACAGACTTTTTCTTAGCCTATTTAATCAATTACAGACTTGACACGGAGGCTTGGAGGAGTGTTCAAGAGCTGAAGAAGATGTCTAAGGACGTTGGTAGTAATCAAAGCTAATTTTGTTGTTATTTTCCTTATCCTCTGCCATGGTTGTACGAAGGATGGGTAATCAGTGCGATTGAAAAGCTCCAGTCACTAGCAGACAAGCCCAAGGGAGTAACTGCAATTTCGAGTCAATTTCAGGTAGGCATCTGCATGCGCTCAAGCCTTTTTGTGAGTTTTTCTATGCATTCCTCGCGTTGGTCAACTAATTTTTATGTTATGGCGACATTATTTATCGACATTTTTTGGTTTGTGGTCAGAAAATTTTGTGGGGCCTCCAAAAGATGATAAAAGTTGAAAAGATAAAAAAATGCAAGTGGATTTAGTGGTTGATTGAGTTAATGAGCTGAATCTAGATCAGATCAAGCATATGAACAAAGTTGTGATGCCTAGTAGTTCTTTGTACTTATTGATTTGATCATTTGAGTTCATGTACATATTAGAGAAAGCTCATTGTGAGTATGGTTTATGCTCTAGTTGTGTTGTGTGAGTGTGCGTGTGGAGAAGAGTATGAAAATTGTATGAGTTTTCTATGAATTTTTTTTGAAGAAATTTGCAGTTGTAGCATCATATTGATGAAGTATGTTTCAATCAATATTTTGTGCAGTTAGTGAGGAGATGTTTCGAGCTTGGTTGTGGTGTATTTGGAGATTATGTTCTCATTTTTATTCTTCATATTTTGTTGTAGCTTTGATTCTGAATGATGGTGTTGTTGTGATGTTTAGCGTTGAGCTAATTGAGATTCCAATTTGAAAATAAATGAAATGAGGATCACATGGAGGATGTGAAGGTAGGGAGGCTTCAAATTATACAGTGATTTGGCGAAGTCAACAGAAGGAGGATATTTCTCCATCCAATAGGAGTTGGATAGTCCAATGGGAGTTGGGCGAGGATTGTTGATCGTGGGAGCTTTTAGCAGATGTTAGTTCGTAGATCCAAGAGAGAAACAAATTTCTTATATGATATATGCCAACATAGTGTGTAGGATGTCGAGTCTTCCGACTTATGCTTGTAAGCGGATCGATGTAAAAATTTTCAATAAATAATAAGATATATTAAGAAGCACAACAATGACAAGGGTGGTTTTTGACCCAGGAGGAGAGTTTTCCACCTGAAATACTTGTGTCTATGGTGTGATTGATTTTGTGATTTTACTTGTGTTTGATGTTCTAATCTTTGTTTATGTGCTTTAATTTTTGCATGGTTTAAGAAGAATAATAATTTGCAGAAAAGGTTTAAAAGTTCCACAATATTGATTCACCCCCTTCCCCACACCCCCCCCCCCCCCACACACTCCCTCACAGTAATCATCTAGTTTCTAACAATTGGCATCAGAGCGGGGCTCTAAGGTGTAGCTTGATCACTCGAGAGTGGATCTTGAATTTTTTGACAAATTTTTTGCAAATTTTCCAAAATGGATCACCAAGGTATTCCAATACTTCATGAAGGTAAATTTTCAACTTGAAGAGTGATTTTGGATTCATAATTTTTGTTCGATGATAAAGATATTTTTGCTATCAGTTGAGTATGGAATTATAGATGAATCTAATGATTTGTCTAAGAGGATTATTTTGAATAGTATCTCAAAAAATGATAGCATGTTTGTGAAGCATTGTGAGATTGCCAAAGACATGTTGGATAAGTTATAGAAGTTGTATCTTGGAGGAAAATTGCATTTTTTAGAAATGGAGAAAAATGCAAAGAATTCTTCGTTTATTGCAATAACAAATCAACCCTCCTCACAATAAGAAGATGAAGCCACTAGTGATAGCAGTGAGATATCGAGCATCAATTTTGAATATAAATCAAAGATAATGGTTGTAGAAGCATAAATTCAAAAACTCATGGCTGAAAATAAAGATCAACGGATGCTATTGAAAATGTTTGATGAAAAAGAATTTGCTTACAAAGAAGAAATTTCAGATCTGAAATTTCAACAGGAAGAAGGAATGAAGGTTGAAAATGGAATGAGGAAGTAGTTCAATGGTTTTGATTATGAGTGTCAATAATTGAAGGATGAAATAATTTCTGTTAGAAAAGAATTAGAGCAGTTCAGACTAGTGCTCAAGCATAAAAAAGAAATGAAAAATTATTGGAGCAACTACTGGTCGCAAGAAAATGGTGAATTAGCAGTAAAATCACCCACCATGCATGAAGCATAAAAATAAGAGAAGGCAAAAGAAGAAGAATAGAATAGGAAAGTGTTATAATTGTGGAGTTCATGGACACATTGCAACAATTTGCAAAAATGGAGAGATTAATCTCTCTCGTCAAAAGGAGTAGCCAAAGGAGAAGAAACATCAAACATGCATGCAAAGGAAATATTCATCTGTAAGGTATAACAGTCTTTTTTATGGTTATTGTTTCTCATGCAATGATTTTAGCCATAGGGCTATTGATTGCAGGGCACATGCAAGGAATACAAATAAAATTAGTAGAATATATCTAGTTATTCCTGAGTTCCTTAGTCACATTAGATGTTTTGTGTGTGACAATATTGGCCATAAGGCTAAGGATTTCAAGTTGTCCATGTGTTACAATATGTCTAACCATGGAGAGGAGAATATGCAAGGCAAACCACATAAGAAGAAGAAGTATCAACAGATGAAAGTATGGTGGAGAAAAGAGAAGCAAGGAACTTCCACAAAAAATTGAGGCTGGTTTGGTCTCGGGGGAGCATATGGTTGCATGCAAATTTTTAATTGTGCAACCATATGGGAAAGTGTATGAGAAGAAAAATATGCATTTTTAGAGATGCATGTGTTCAGGAGGAGTTCAAGAGATGTGAAGTGTATATTCATTTTCATATCTATCTCTTTTCTATTTGGTTTTAGTTGGAGCAACTATATGTTTTGGTTTTATTGATGCTAATGTTGATATGGCAGCCATATAGTTATTCTGATGTGCATTGTCTGGGTGTGATGGGAGATCACATATTAAGGGGGATAATTTGTGCTTCCAAATGGACTTGCAGATTGTTGACATCATGCTCACTTTGGAGGAGTTTTATTGTGTTTATTTGTCGTGAGTGTTTTGTAGGAATGAAGTTTTTGTTGCCACTGCCATATAGTAGAAAGGTCATATGTTTTGCATGATATAGTTGATGTTTATTTCATATGTTGTCACACATGTGTAGCTACTATGGAGATCAATAGATATATTGGAGATAGTTCATCTAGATTGTGCACTTTATGGCTCATGATTTTTATTCTAGATGCATCATGTTGTCGCTTATGATTGTTTGGCATGATGGATGTTGCTGCTTGGTTTTTGCACTCATGGAGAGATTTCACATGATATTTTATTGTTGCTACTTGTTTATATGATGCTCATGATGATGATGCATTATGTTGATGGTTGATGATGATATAGTTGCTACTATTATATGACATATTCCTATGTTGTTGCTATTAGTTGATTTTCTTGTTGATGCACATGTTGAGTATCATGGTGATTTTCTTGTTGATGCTCCATTGTTGTTGCCATATGGAGCATATGTTGATGCTCATTGATGCCATGTACTCATATTATTTCTTGTTTTGTGCATGTATTTATGAGAACACCATTATGTGTGGATGTAAAAGCCACATACTATCATTGTTTTTCCATTTGGACATACTTCTCATGGAGAGACCCATGGTGTATAGCATGTCTTGTTATTAGCTATGTATGGGTCAATGCAATGCCAAGTCATGTATTAGTTTGCATATCTTTGATGTAGATCCACTTCATTGGGTTCATGATGTAATCTTGGGTCCATAGAGTCATGATTGGTGATAAGAGGTTTTATAGAGTATTTATATGTCAGTCCTATGTATTTGTCACAACCATGTATTTTCTCCATGAAGCATTTTATTGTATTGCAATGCATTGTATATCATGTCCAAAGTCTGTTAGAGTCATGGTCCATGAGGAGTATTCTCTTGCACTTATAAAGGAGAATTATTGCAACAAATAGACGTGTTTCTATAGTAGCAGAGAGAGTGATTGATTCTGTTCCCATTACATACTTAGGGGGAGCATGTTCAGTTTCATAGTTTGCAGAGAATTGGCTTGAGACTTGTTGGCAGTCTGTTTCCTTATTCTACATGCTTATCTTGTAGGAGATAATTCTGGGTTGCATCAATATGATATTGAGTATGACACGGGGAGTCCTTCTCTCATCCGACACATTATTGGCATTGTTCTTCAATGTTGGTATGGCCCTTTTCCATTGATGTCAAAGGGGGAGAGAATTTGGATGGAAAGATGCAACTTTAACATATGGAGACCAACCTCACTTGTTGTTGGGGTTGAAATAAATGCCAAAGGGGCATTTTGTTGGCATTGTAGTGTTGGAATTGATGTCAATAGGTTAGAGATTTTTCTTGTCATATTTATGTGTGTTTGGCTTGATGATCTTGATATTTGGCATTGATGTCAACATACTTGTGACATGATGTTGTTGCTGCTGAGTAGAGATGGATTCCATATGTGATGATTGGATTGAGGTGTTGATTGGAGACGTTGTTGTTGTAGGAGGTTGGAGTGCTTCTCTAGGTGTTGTATATGACTCGGAGACATTGGATTACTGCTACATGTGTTGAGTTGTGGCTTCTTGTGATGGAGGTGCCTTTATTAGTGTTGGAGGTAGTTGTATGACATGATATTGTTGCTGCAGGATTTGGAGATGTTTCTACAGGTATAGGAGTTGTTTAGAGATGTTGTGGTTGTACTTGAGGAGTTGGAGGTGCTTATATTGGTGCTAAAGTTGGAAGAATAGGTCTTTCATGTAACTAAATTGTTCTTGGCTTATTTTATCAGTTGTATACTTGACACATAGGCTTGGTGGAGTACTCAAGAGCTCAAGAAGATGTCCAAGGAGGTTGGTAGTGATTAAAGCTTATTTGGTTGTGATTTTTTTTATCCTCTACTTTGGTCACACAGAGGATGGGTCATAAGTGTGACTAAAAAGCTTCAGTTGCTGACACACAGGACCAAGGGAGAAATTGCAATTTCCAGTCGATTTCAGGTAGGCCTCTACATGTGCCTAAGCCTTTTTGTGAGTTTTTCTCTGCATTCCTTGCATTGATCAACTAATTTTTATGTTATGGTGATATTCTTGATTAGAACATTTTGGTGTATGGTCGGAAAAGTTTGTGGGGCCTCTAGAAGTTGATCAAATTTGAAAATATCAAAAGGGAAAGTGGAGTTAGTGGTTGATTCAGTCAATGAGATGAATCCAGATCAAATCAAGCATATGAATAGAAATGTGATGCCCAATAGTTCTTTGTAATTATTGAGTTGAGCACTTGATTTCATCTACATATTGGAGAAAGCTTATTGTGAGTGTGGTTGATGGTCTAGTTGTGTTGTGCAAGTGCATCTAGAAAAGAGTTTGCAAACTGTATGAGTTATCTATGCAAATTTTCTTAAGCAGTTTATAGTTGTAGTAGAAGATAGATGAACTATGTTTCAACCAATATTTTGTGCAGTTAATGAGGAGATATTTTGCGCTTGGTTGTGCGGCATGTGGAGGTTGTATTCTCCTATTTATTCTTCTAATTTTGTTATAGATTTAATTCAGAATGATGGTGTTGTTGTGATGTTAAATGTTGAGAAAATTGGGAGTCCAATCTAAAAATATATGAAATGAGGCTCACATGGAGAAAGTGAAGGCACAGAGGCTTCAAAGTATACAGTTATTTGGCAGAGTTAGTATACGGAAGGGATTTATCCATTCAATAGGAGTTGGAGAGTCCAATGGGAGTTGGGCGAGGATCATTGATCATGGGATCTTTCAATGGATGGTAGTTTGTAGATTTGAGAGAGAAACAAATTTCTTGTCTGATAGATGTTAGCATACTGTGTAGGAGGTCGAGCCTTTTGGCTTATGGTTAGTAAGGTGATCCATGTAAATTTGTTCAACAAATAATATGATATATTGAGTAGCGCAGCAGCAGCAAGTATGGTTTTTGAACTAGGCAGAGGGTTTTCCATCAAGAATACTTGTGTTTATTATGTGATTTCTTTCATGATTTTACTTTTGTTTGATACTATAATATTTGTTTATGTTCTTTAGTTTGTGCATGGTTTAAGAAGAATAATAATTTGCAGTTTTTTTTTTAAAGTACCACACTGCTAATTCACCACCCCTCTTTCAGTAGTGATCTAGTTTCCAACATTGTGTGATCAAGTCATTTCCAGTTTGATTAACCCTGGTTCAAATTACACTATATCATCCCATAGTTGGTTGAAAAATTCAATTTGGCCAAGGATTTGCATGAAGAACCATGGTTGGTTCAATTGGTAACTAGAACCAAAAGAAGGATTAATCATTAGGTGAAATCATGCTCTTTTGAGCTCAGTGGCATGCTTACAAAAGCTGATTTTAAAGTACTATCATTGGGTACATATAGTGTATTATTGGGCATGATTTGGTTATGCTTGCACATGACCAAAGTGGATTATTATAAAATGAAATTGAATGCTTAGGTGAGAAAGGAGAAAGAAGAGTTTTTGTAATGCCCCTATACTACTAGTGTAACCCCTTATTGTTATTAGTAAAACGCCCTTATTATATTGTTGTGCCCATGTAGTCCCCATATTGTTATTATTGTGCCCCATAGAAGCCCACTATTGTTATTATTGTGCCCTTACATTATTATTGTTATGTCAGCTTTGATTATATTATGACCCATAGACTCCTATATATAGAAAGGAGGTCTTGTCATTTGTATCATCCAAGAATTGTTCATTTATGTAATGTAAAGGAGGTTGCCCCCTTGAAGAGGTTGAATTCTAAGGTGTTTATCTATCTTTTCTATCTTTTTGTGAGCTGGTTTCATAACATTTGGTATCAGGGCTTTGGATTCTAGGGGTTCGCTGCTCCAAATAGGTCATCATGGAATTTTCAATATAACTTTTTTTTCTGCAACATTTTATAAGCGAAACAAGAAACCCATTTGATACAAAATCGAGCTGAACCTTGGATTGGAATTTCAGAACTTTTCGCACTACATTTATGGAGATATGATCTGAGGAATTTGGCCTTTTTGCAGACTCCTGAATTACATTCCAAACAGGTGACATTGGGAAAATCATCATAACTTCTGTTTCGAGCATCAAATTGAAATTTCGTAAGAAGTTACAGAAAGAGGACGGACTGTAGTTTCCTTTATATATTTTTCAGATACTAAGGTCAAAACAGTGACACGTGGCACTTCATACAAGTTCGCTCTTCTGGAAAGGTCTATAATTAGGTCATCTTGGGATATTGTGCATAACTCTTCCTTGGATAATCTAAATTGAATCAAACTGGTGGCATTGGAAAGAGGACATAGAGGACTACTGCAGATCACAATTTCAGAACTAGATGATCTGAAATTACATAGATACATTAGATTCAATATCAAGCTCCTACAAAGTGAAAAAAGGTGTGTAGTTTTTTTTTTTTAATTTTTGCATAAGCTTGGTTTGAAAAATTAGTTTGAAGGAATTCAAAGGGCATAGTAGAGCATTATTATCGGTAATTGATGCCCCGAGGAAAGAAAATGCAAACACCTAGTAAGCAACCTGAAAGCTCTAGCATGACTCATGAAGAAGAGGAAGAAATGCAACATGATATATCAAAATTATGAGACCAAGTGCAACAAGTGTCACTTGCACAAAAAGTAACAGAATCTAAGATGGATGGTTTAAAGAAAGATGTAGAAGCTAAGATGGATGGTTTAAAGAAAGGCGTAGAAGCTAAGATGGATTGTTTAAATAAAGGCATAGAAACTATGATGGATGGCATGGAAGCTAAGATGAATGGCATGGATGCTAAGATGAATGGCATGGACGCTAAAATGGATAGCATAGATGATAAGATGGAAGAATTGAAGATCAATTTGAATAAGTTGCTACAAGAAATGGTCACTAATGGTGAAAGGGTAGTAAAGGAAACTCATGATGAGAACAAAAGAAATTTTAATTATGATTTCATAGACTCTAATGTTGGATCGAAGACCCACCATATTCCAAAAATCGATATGAGGAAGTTTGATGGCAAGGATCCTGCAACATGGATATTATAGATGGAGCAATTTTTCGATCTCAATAATGTGCAAAACACACAAAAGGTACGTATTGCAACTTTATATTTGGAACCAAATCAGTTTGTATGGTATCAATGGCTTTGCTCTCGTAAACAAATTATCACTTGGGCAATTTTCACGGAGGAAATTATAGCACATTGTGAGAATACAAAGAGCAACACCTTATTTAGAGCAACACCACAACAATTGGAAGAAAATTGAGAAAACGGGCTTTGTTACAAAGTGGAAAGAAAAATTATGGCAACAATGAATTCTGCCCGTCACAAACTATAAATATGGAAGTGTTTTTTCTCCTAGCCTTCCACAACCTACAAGGGTTACAACACAACAATTGGAAGAAAAAAAGAGAAAAACGGCTTTGTTACAATTGTGATAGCAAATGCACTAAAGGTCATAAGTGTGCTGAGAAGAAATTATTTTACATAGATTATGAAGAGGAGGAAGAAAAGGATCAAGAAACATCAAAAGAAGAGGATATACACCAGGAACCAACCCTAGAGAAAGAAGAAATGAATCCGAACATATCTTGTAAAGCATTGGCAAGAAATACCACTCCTCAAACTCTCAAGATAGAAGGACATATCAAGAAGAAAAAGGTTCAAGAAGTGAAATATCACATCGAGAAAGAAGAAATGAATCCAACCATATCTTGTAATGCATTGGCCGGAATTACCACTCCTCAAACTATCAAGATAGAAGGACATAACAAGAAGAAAAATGTTGAAGAAGTGAAATATCACATCGAGCATCAAGGAATGAATCCGACCATATCTTGTAAGGCATTGGAAGAAATTACCACTCCTCAAACTCTAAGGATAGAAGGACAACGTCCAACTTTTAAAGGATAATGCCACTTTGGTGTAGAATCGAATGAAACAATAGATAGATCAACATCGCAGTGAAAAGTGTTTTGATGTAGGTGATTGGGTATTTTTACGGCTACATCTCAAGCAAGCTATTTATGAGAAGGAAGTCTTGGCAATACTACATGCACTTAAGAAATGGCGACCTTACCCAATGGGAAGACATTTCAAGGTAAAAATGGATCATGATAGTATTAAATACTTTTTAGAACAAATATTATCTTTAGAAGAACAGAAAAAATGGGTCACAAATATGTTGGGTTATGACTTTGACATCATCTATAAAAAAGGGAAGCAAAATTTCGTTGCAGATGCACTCTCAAGAAAGGATGAGGATGTGGAAGCATTTTTTTGTACTATTTCTATTATCCAACCAAATTGGATACACAAACCAAGGGATGAATGGAAAAAGGATAAAGAAGTGTGGCCACTCATTCAAAAGTTGCAGAAGATCCCAGTTCAAATAATATTTCCAGAACTTTACGAGGGAGGAAAAATCATATTGGAACATGGAGCATTCACAGAAGCAAGAACCCGATAAGTACAAAATCGGTCAATTTTAGAGTATCTCATCAAGTGGAAGAACCTACCTGCTGAAGATTTCTCATGGGAGGAGAATAATTTTGTACAGAAGCGTCAAGAACTACTCAAGCGTTGAGGACAACACTTTTTGAAAGAGAGGGGCATGTTATGCCCCTATTCTACTAGTGTAACCCCTTATTGTTATTAGTACAACCCCCTTATTATATTGTTGTGCCCATGTAGTCCCCACATTGTTATTATTGTGCCCCATAGAAGCCCAATTTTGTTATTATTGTGCCCTTACATTATTATTGTTATGTCGGCTTTGATTATATTATGACCCATAGAATCCTATATATATAAAGGAGGTCTTGTCATTTGTGTCATCCCATAATTGTTCATTTATGTAATGTAAAGGAGGTTTCCCCCTCGAAGAGGCTGAATTCTAAGGCGTTGATCTATCTTTTCTATCTTTTTGTGAGCTGGTTTCTTAACAGTTTTCCAGGGTAGGAAGAAGGCTACATCAGTGAGGTTGATCACAACTATCCAAGACAAGTGTATTAGATGAAAAGGATGTAGGTTGTTTGCAGTGAAAGTCTTAAATGATGGGGAGGCTAGTAGAGATGTTGATAACGAGGAAAGTGAATGATTGAAGAGGTGTTATATTTTGTAGCAATATGTAGATGTATTTCCAATGGAGGTTCCTATAGTACCTCCTCATAGAGAGAGATATTTATCTATTAATCTGGTACATAAGTTAGCTCCAATGTCCAAAGTGACATACAATATGAGTACCCTTGAATTCGTGGAGTTAAAATTGCAGTTGAAGGAAATATTTAATTAATGTTACATATGACCAAGTGTGTCACTATGGGGGGGCTCCAATATTGTTTGAGAGGAAAAAGGATGGGACACTTCGACTCTATATTGATTACAAGAAGTTTAACAAGGTAACCATCGAGAATAGGTACCCACTGCCACAAATAGATGATATATTTGATTAGTTGTTGGGAGAAGAAATATTCTCCAAGATCGATATGAGGTCAGGATATCATCAAGTAAGGATCAATGAGGAGGAAATTCACATGACTTCTTTCTGGACAAGGGGCACTTTGAGTTTGTAGTGGTACTCTTCAGGCTTACTAATGCCCCTGCCACATTCATATGCTTAATGAATAGTGTGTTGAGTCCTTATTTGGATAAGTTTTTCATTGTATTTTTTTATGACATATTAGTGTATTCAAGGACTGAAGAATAACTTGAAAAGCATTTGGAATGAATGTTGTAGCTAATTAGGGAGAAAAAGATCTACACAAAGCTCAACAAGTGTGATTTTTTCCAGTCATAGATACATTATTTGGGGCATATTTTCTCCATGGAAGGGATATCATTTGATCCAGAGAAGATCAAATCCATAATGGAGTGGAAAACTCCAAGGAATGTGAATGAGATCAAATCATTCATGGGATTGGCAGGTTATTATAGGAGATTTATCATAAACGTCTCCAAGATAGGCTATCTTGTCACAACATTACAATGAAAAGGAGATAAATTTTAATGGATAGTTGAATGTACAACAATTTTTTCCCAACTAAAATAATTACTCACAAATTCACCAATTCTAATGATTATAGATCTTGATAAGGATTTTTTGGTTTGCAAGAATTCCTACAAGGAAGGACTTGTTGGAGTCTTAATGTAGGAGGGATATGTAGTTTGTTATGAGTCCAAGAAGTTGAATGAACATGAGGTGAACTATGTTACTCATGATCTAGATTTGGTTGCCATTATTCACATATTAAATATGCGGAGGCATTACCTCCTTGGAAAGAAATTTACTCTTATGGCTGATCATAGTGGGCTCAAGTATGTATTTGAGCAACCTAAGATGAATGAGAGATGGTCTAGATGGTTAGCCACAATTAGCAAGTTTGATTTTGAAATAAAGTACATCAAAGGCAAAGAAAACAGGGTTGTTAATGCACTTAGTAGGAGGATTCAAATGAATCATTTGGCAGTTGTAAGCTCCTACAAAACAAACTTGGTAGAAAGGGACAAGAATGAGGGACAAAATGATGAAAAATATCATAAATTAAAAGAAAATATGTTACAAGATGGTGAGGATGAGGAATATCAGCTCACTGATGGTGACCTAATCAGGTTAAAAAAAAAATGTGTCAAACAATGATGAATTAAAGAGGCTTATAATGAAAGAGTTCCATGTAAAGTCTTATTCAGGCCACCCAGAATATCAAAAGACACTTATATCGATTAAAAAGTTTTATTATTGGCCAAAACTTAAGAAATAAATGATTGGTTTTGTGGCTAAATGCATAGAATAATAGAAACTGAAGGTTTAATGCAAGCATCCAATAGGTCTATTGCAACCTATTCCTATTCCAGAAAAGAAATTTGAGGTAATTCCATGGATTTCATTACAAGTTTTACCAGAACATCTAAGAATCATGATGAAATCATCGTGGTTATTGGTAGATTGAGAAAGATAGATCATTTTGTGGAACTCAAGTCCTCTAAATCGGCTATTGAAGTGGCACAAGTCTTCATAAAGGAGATTACGAGAATGCATGGTGTTCCCAAGAAAATTATTTCAGACAAAGATGCTAAGTTCACTTCAAGGTTTTGGAAGGAGCTCTTTGTAGGATTGGGGCAAATTTTGGCTTTTTAATACAACATATCATCCACAAATAGAAGGGAAAAGAGAGAGGAAAAATAGGATCCTCGAGGAAATGTTGAGGATGTATGTAATGCATCAACCCAAGAAGTGGGAGGAGTACCTTCCACTGGTGGAGTTTGCATACAACAATGGATACCAAGAATCCATAAAGATGAGTCCATTTGAGACATTGTATGGGAGGAGTTGTGATACTCCTATTAGCTTGATTGATCTAGTGAGAAGGGTCCTTATTGGGCCTAACATGCTTAAAGATATGGAGCAACAAATTCAAATCTTTAGACAGAAATTGAAAGTGGCACAAGATAGACAAAAAAGCTATGCAAATCAACATAGGGTGTATAAAGAGTTCTCGGTTGGGGAACATGTTTATTTGAGGATAAAACCCAATAAAACATCCTTGAAAGTTAGGTCATGCCAAGTTGGCACCACAATATTGTTGTCCTTTTGAGATCCTTGAAAGGATTGGACCGGTAGCCTATAGCCTAGCTTTACCGCCTTCAATTAGAGTTCATGATGTTTTCCATGTTTCCTTGCTTAAAAGACATGTGAAGGATTATAATCATGTGATTGATTGGTCTGTGCTACAGGTGGAACTATAGGGAGAGTTCCAGGTAGAGCCATTGTGCATTCTACACTGGAGCAGTGTCATTCTTCGAAATCGAGCCACAGAGCAAGTCAAAATGTAATGGAAGCACTTTAGGTCTGAGGAAGCCACTTGCAAAATGGTTGATTCCATGAACACAACTTATCATTTTTTTTTTCTAGTTGAGGAAAATGTTCATGTTTATATTTAAATACTATGAAGAATTGTAAACATAAAGCTCCATGAATAGTATGTTGTTGTCATTTTCTTTATTTAGCATAATTTCTGTGTTTATATGCTAAATAAATTAGTTCCTGGTAAAGCCAGTGTGCGTTATAGACCAGAGCAATATCATTCTTCAGAATCGAGCCATAGAGAAAGTCAAAGTGAAATGGAAGCACTTTGGGCTCGAGGAAGCCACTTTCGAAATGGTTGATTCCATGAAGACAAGTTATCGATTTTTTTCTAGTTGAGGCAAATGTTCACATGTATATGTAAATGCTATGAAAAGTTGTAAATATAAAGCTCCATGAATGGTATGTTGTTGTCATTTTCTTTATTTAGCATAATTTCTCTATGTATATGGATAAGGAAAACACCAAGGAAAGTGTTCCCCCAAGGGGGAGGGGTCTGTAATAGCCAAGGACTGTGATTGGTTGAATTTTTCCATGTAATTAAAAGTATGCGATTTAATTTTAAAATTTAAGATGTGTTGAGTAAGGGACACATATTGAAAAGGGATTGAAGGAGGTCAATTTCTTGGGATTTTTCAGCTTACTTGCACAAGGAAGAAATACTAACTATTCTGACAACCACTAAAGTTTGGTTGGTGTGCTTTTAATAAGTTGGTTTCCTAAAAATTAATTAGGATGCAACTGAGGGACAAGGCCGATGGTGCTTGGAAGGTGTAATAAGGAAGAAAAAACATGACGTATGGGGAAGTGAAAAGAAAGGTAGAAAAGAGCAGTTTGATTCCATTCAGTGTGTTGGATTTGGTAGACAGAAAACAAGAGCAGAAAAGAAAAGAGAGCGCAAGAAGTTCGATGGAAAGGAGAAAGTTTGAGATGGAGATATATTCTCATGAGAAGACAGGTTGAGAGAGGAAAGTTTGAAGTCTGCAGGGAGAAGTCAAGTAGAGTATTCAAATTCATTCCTCACACAGCCACATAAAGGAGTAGGGAGCTAGATTTCAGGAGATAACAATAGAGAAGGGAATTGTTCTCCCTGGTAATAAAAACAACAATAGATTCATGAATTTGGGAGGATATTGTCTTCTCCCTTCACTCTCATAGGGCCATCACACTTTTGGTTGAGCATCATGAGGCAAGAGGAATTTTCCTTCAGGTGAGGGTGAATCGCAGGATACTTGTTGACGGTGCTGGACCTACTAACATTCAAGGAATCTCTCTGATATGAAGTCTCAACTAGAACTCACACCATTTGGAGTAGGAGTCCAAACAATGGGTGGTAGTGTTATGCCTTGACTATGAAAATGCGCTGAGTGAATTACGGTAACTTTGGTGAGAGAAAGTGTGTGACCCTGTGGAAAGTCAAGTGTGATGCATGAAGGTTCCAACACATGAAGGGAAAAGGAAGTGCGCCCTTTGGAAGCTTTTAATAGGAAGCATCTTGAAAGGAACACACGAGCATAATGACGAATTAATACAAAAACATGCATTCAACAAGATTCATACAAATGCAAATGAAATAGTTCATAATCATAACCATAAGTTAGATAACATACATTTCAAATATAACAAAAATAATCCTACTATATTCACAACATATGCATGAAAGCGTGTCGACTTTGAGTTTTATTATAAGTGAAAGTTCCATTCATACATACACCATTGATGGAACACTAGCCCTAATAGTGGAACATTACAGTCAATAACACCTACTATTCCAAAGAAGTATACTTTCTCTATGCTACGAAGAAGCGAAGGATCTCACAAAACTCCCAAGCTCTTCCCAAGCCTAAGCCTAGCCAAAAGCTTGGCTCCCAAAAGTCCCTTACATTATTTATGAGGTTTTATTTATAATAAAGGGGTGGATGACCCTTCAACTCCCCTTTGTGACCTTTTGACTACCCTCATGACTCTTCAACTTCTTTCAAATGACTCATTACATTACATCATGACTCTTTATATTCCAATATTGAGACTTTGAATTTCACTTTACAAATAATATTACATTTTACACTCATACTCATATAAGAAAAAATAGGGTAGAGAAAACTTAACAAGCTAACAAGACAAAATAATATGATGCTTGAGTTTGGGTAAACTCTAGCCTAGAAACTTCCACTTGATGCTTCTCAGACACATATTGGTGCCAAGCTTGGTACTATGCGATGACATCCCCAAACTACATGATGGTGTCGGGTTGGAAGTGAACTCTATCCTCCATGGCATCCATGTACAATGACTTGGAACCAGTTTCAACTTCCTTTTGAAGCATGTGTAACATTATTCTAATTTGGATAGGACCACCAATGTAGTTTTTCATTTCCTATCTATTTAGCTCCAAATATTCCTTGGTGGAAATCTGTCTCAGCTGCTCCAAGTACTCTTCGATCTCCTGTTGGACCTGGTTCCTAGGTTTGGCTTGGGTGAGCGAGCCAATTGATGGGATCTTGTGTGTTTTCACCAAGACATCCAAACTACTAAATAATCATACATACGAGGCCTAAATGTTACCAATAAATGAGGCAATCTTCTTTTTCTTTAGAATCAACATTCGGACTCTCGCTCTCTCTAGCTCTGCCTATGGCTTCATTTTCTTCCCCAAGTCAAGTGGTGCCCTTTTGTATCGCATTGTCTATTCTTGAACATAGGTAATGGAAGCTTGCACGTTCTTGATATTTAAAAAAAAATATTTGCTCTGTTGTTGTAATCCATGCAAACAAACAACTACTTTATGTATGGTCAAGAGCTCCTCATAGAGGATCCACATTGTTTCTCAGGGTGCTGATACTTCAGAAAGTATCGTCGCTCTCATCTCCTCCAAGTGGACCTGTGCAAAAACTGCATTCTATGCTACTACATGAATTTGTTCTTCCTCTTTCCTAACAACCTGCAAGTTCTATGCCAATTACTCATTATTGGCTATCAAATACTGAATGTTTGATATTGTTGCATTGACAAAGGCCAAGTTGGCTTCGACAATGGCATTTGGATTCTTCCTAGTGTCAACCACTATCACCAGGCTTTCTCTAACGAATATAGGTGATGCATGATCATCTGGAAAATTCTTTCTCCATGATTGTACAATATTATTTTGGAACTCATCAAATGACAGATTGTACATGCCCATTACCAAATCATCATCAAGCGGAACAACATTCTCTTCCTTTCTCGGAGTTCGCTTTGCTACTACAGGTGGTGGAGACTGAAGAGTGACTTGTGGTGTGCTTGGAATCAGGTCAACATATTCATTCTACGGATCCTATTCCATATCCATCTCTGTAACTTCAATCAAGTGATCAATCTTCTAAGAAAGCTCTTGAGCATGCATCTATTCGCCCTCCTCCTCAACTACTGATTGGTTTTGTCCCTGCTCTTCAACCTATATCGGTGTTGTTTCTCCTACTATTGTGCCTTTCCTTTCTTCTTCTTCCTGCTTTTGCTTCTCTTATTGTTCTTTCTCCTCAGCTCTTGTTCTTCCTTTAGTTCTTGTTTTCTTTTCTTCAATCTTAGTTATGATTCCTATAAGCTCTACTTTTCTCTCTTACTCCACTCTGCTCTTTGTATCCTCTTCTTTCTCTTCACTTTCACTACTAAAATTGCTTTGATAAGAATAGGATCCTCTTTCATCTTGTAGCTTTGTTCTCCCCCTGGATTGTCGATAATCTTTCTCTTTCCCTTGTCCTGCATGGGATTGTTGCCTTTTTCTATTGTTTCTTCTAGAGTTGCCACCCTCTACAGAGTTTCTAAACTAACCAGCTCATGGAGTTTGGATGCATTGTAGTATTCCCTCCATGGATCCTCCTCTAGCCAATGAAAAGCCCCACTGATTCATTAAAAGTGAATTACCTCATAGTGTCTTTACAAATATTGTGGGGATCATACATATTAAAGTTTTGAGTACCAAATGCAAACTTTGCCATCTCCTTTCCCTTGGTACCGATGAATTTTAAATTCGTAATCTTGTATACTACAATTTGTAAGGGAAGAGTGGGCCATGGTGCTTTTTTCTTCCTGTGAAAAGCTGCTGACAACCTTGTGGTGAGACGATATGACACTTATTGCATGACAAGATTGTCAGTGGAATAACTTGGCAAAACATGTAGTGACTTATCTCCATTGAGCACTCTAAGGAATATGCCACCTAGTGAGGAAAACCAATCTGCGATCTATGTTATTGCCTCCATTTATCCTCATGAGATGCCAGGTGGTCCTTCTTCAAAGATGAGCTTGGAAAGCAAGATAATGAAATGTTCAGTTATGTGTTCCATCACTCCTTGATGACTACAACCACAAAGCATATTGTAATAGATATGCACAATAGTTGTGCATGGTGTCCATGTCTATTTCATGCCAAGAAACTAATGTATTAATAGATTGCATCCAGTAAGTATGCATACATATAAAACCTTGCTTGCTCACGCTTGGGAGGACTTCGGGCCTGTGCTACATGGGATCTCAACTATCGAGCCAACAAATATGACCATTTGAATGGATTCCCCTCATTCACAACCTAGTTCAGTAAGACTGTCGACCCTTTAGGACATGTCTCCATGCTCTGCTGACCATGGATTATGCAAGCTAAGATAACCAAGAGTTGGTAGGACTTCCTGAGAGAATTTGTCTTGTATGAATGGGTGGGTGTCTATTGAAACTTTGATGGTTCTTTCACCCAACCTTTAACAATATCTCTTATGTTCACAAAGTTGTTGGTGGAGTAGAAAAATGAGTCCATGAGATTTATTGGCTCAGGAAAGTGATACATGTGAGGATAATATTTTGCCAGAAAGGTAGAAAGATTTTGTACGCTGACATTTCTCAATGTCATGGTATTCTCATCATTGTGTGAAATAATCTATCTGATGACATCTGCACATGGGAAGGATGGATATCTACATGCAACCTTGTGTAGTCCTAACTGCCGGATACTAAGATAAACATGTCGGTCCTTTAGATCTACCTCAAGGCTCTTTGCTGAAAGCGGTTCATTAACTTGTTGTTCACATTAGTGTTGAATCCTTTTCTATAAATAGTTAAGTGTTAGCATATACTGGTAAATCTACTGGTGTTTTCTCAACTGTTCCCCAGTACTTCTTTCAGTGGTCTCTTTCAAAGCATTCTCTTTGGTTCCATGGTAACCAAGGAGAATTTTAAGGATGGAAAATTTTCTTGAAGTTTAAAAACATTGGCGAATCTCTCTAATCCCTAATATGCAAAATATAAAATGTTTATTGATATATTTATAAAATTGTTCAAATTTATAATGATTTTATATATAGTTTCTATATAATGTTGGTGATTTTTAAGGTAAAATAATTCTATATTCTAAAATTTGGGTGAATCATCTTTTATAAAAATTGGAAATTGGTGAATCTTTTTTGTGGAAAAATCATGGAAAATTAGTCCACTGGGTGAACATTAGCCCCTAAAATTTTCCATGACAATGATTGTTGGAGAGAAGTGGTTCACAAGTTTGGTACCTGTGGGATAAAAAGACACTTGTGGCAAGAAAACATTAGCCTTTTACAAATCTAACTTCAAAGCATCATCAAGCAACAAATCGGGAAAATGATGAGAGGGATTGCATAGTTTTCACCAATAATAAATGGAGACTGGTTGTGGGAACTACACAATGCACAATCCCAACATCCAAGGGTGTAGCCTAAGGCTTGAGACTATGCAATGTGCAATTCAGCCTGGTTAGATACTGGGAGAGACTATGCATTGCGTAGTTTCAGTGGCCAAGGTGATAGGTTGAGCCTTGGAACTGCACAATGCATAGTTGGGCCAACCTGTACTATGCATTATGCAATTCCATAGGCCAACCTCTTAGCTTGAACCTTAGGATTGAGTAGTGCCTAGATGGGAAAGGAAAAATATGACCAAGGAAAGTGGAGATTTGCCAGTGGAAGTGTGGAAAATGAGAAGAACTAAGTGATGATATGAGCTTGGGTGTAGATATGACTAAGTATTAATAAATCAATGTAGATCAAGTGCAGAAAAACAAAAAATAGAAGGACAATCAAGTATGTGAGGAGAGACGTCACAACGACAACCATCGGTGCAAAAAAAGAAAACCAATGCGACTCTTGTGAAAGGAAAATGAAAACTTAGAAAAATGCTTCTACAAGATAAAATAATTTCAAATGCTAAAAAATATGAAGAGAAATAAGAAAAATGAAACTCACACTAGCGAAATGACAAAAAGTGACAGAAAAAGTGGCAAAAGATGATAAAAGCAAAACTCACCTGGAAAATCCACGACAACTGCACCAAAAGTTCCTTGATCTCATTTTGAATGTTAGAGCTCCAATATCGAATGTGAAAATCACCTCTAGAGGCATCACTTGAATATATTTGAGTGAATTACGGTTTATGATGTGCATGCCTAAAATCAAGGAAAAAGTGACACTCAGCGAAAGTTTCTAAAAATAGTGAGTGTGCCTCCTTTAGGATACTAATAATGAATCCTTGTTTTTTAGAGATTTTTTTCTTTTTCTTTTTTTTTAATATTTTTATCATTTCTTTTTTCAAGGAAACATGCCATGCATGCTACCTGTAAATATTGCGCAATTCTGAGGAACTGGGAAACTTTCTGACTCAGTGCACTGCGTAGTTTCTGAGCTCAATGAGGGATTGTGCATTTTATAGGTTCAGTGTTGGGCTTCCTTCCATCACTATGTAGTTGTTATCTCAAGGTTGATTGCTAGTCTAAACTACACAATTCTAATCATCAAGGTTGCTTTCCCTCAAGGATTGCGCAGTTTCTGGAGAAAAGTCTAGAACTGTTGTAAGACTAAGTCGGGATATTAGCTTGTGACTTAGAAATATCAGTGAGGTGTGGAAACAAGAAAACACAAGAACAAATTAAAAAGATAAGTCTCAATAGAAGCATGAATACCTGAAAACAACACAAGATAAGCTCCTACGGATAGAAAGGAATCCTCCAAAATCAAAGCATAGGGAAATTGTTTTAGGATGGTTGTAACTGCTACAACGTTGGTGACACACAGGTAGAACTGTAGCTCTCTCTATGGATCTTATCTCATGGAAAAAAAGTCTAAATCTTCTGGAAGTATTCTTCAGTTCATTGATTGTTATATCTTCTTCACTTAGCTTGAGTTAAAGATATAATTCCTATCATTCTCTTCATCGGCAACACACATACAAGCCAAGTTAGGATGAGTTGTTTCAATTGGGAATGAGGAGTATATAAATGCACAAGTAAAAGAAATTGTCAGTCTTATTTTTCATATTGGGTGTTTCTCTACTACTAGCGGGCCTCGACAGTACCTCAATGGAGTCACTTCAAGAACATAAACGTTTTCTGCTAACATCGAGCTCGGATAGTACCCACACATAGTTTCCTGCTTCACCTCTCTGTGCAGGAAGCCTTTCTCTTCTTTCACCCTTTATTTCATTTTTTATTTCATTTTTATTTCTTCAAAGAACTATGCATATGTATTTATTTATTTTATGGAGGTGGAAGAGGGATCCCGACTTATTGAGAGAAGAAGAGGTTGTCCCTTCAGAGAAGGATATTTATATATACCTATGACATACTTGCTGATTTTTTCCTCCCCTCCTTACTTTACTCGACTTAGTTGAAAAGGATTAACCAAAAATAGAAGACTGATTAGAGTAGGCATTAAAAGTGCAAGCATCATGATTTCACTATGACTTTCTTTGAAAGAAATGTATTTTCCATCATAGTATCATCAACTAAAATAAATCCAAGATTCACATAAAGAGAGGTAATAAATAGACAACTAAGAATTGATAGAAGTACAACTTCCTCTTGGACTTCATCCTGCTTATCTGAGAAGCCAAACATGGTCTCATGTGGAAGTTATCCTATGACTAAAAGAAAACAAACAGAAGAAAAGTGCGGAGCAGAAAGTAAAAGAAAGAAAATCAAAGAAACAAACAAGAAAAGAAAACAACTACTCCTACTCCTAACCTAATAGTGAATAGGCCAAACTCACGTGAAATGATACTTCCAATGCAACCACTGGTGCATTGGTTGGCCTATGTACACGAGGGAATGCATGTCAATAAATATATACAAGCATAACAATAAACAAAAAATATAGGACAATGAAAACCAAAATGTTCGAAGTTTGGAAGTAAAAACGGAAAAGTAAGAATGAAACGTGAATGGAAGACATATTGTGGGTGCATTGTGGTGTTTGGACACATTTCAACCAAAAGACATGCAAGAACAAACTTTCAAACTGTGGAAACAGGTGAACATTAAAAAATAAAAAATAAAAAAAAAATAAAAAAAAAATAAAAAAAAATCTTTGCAACAGCACTCACCATGTACGACTCCAATGACTAAGTGATAGGATCATGTGATCATATGGATGATGTGAAAATTGTAAAATAGATTGATCTTCAATGTGTGAAATAGAGTGATGAGGAGCCTGGAAAGATTCAAAACGTTTTTGATCAAAAGTGGAACTGACCTCAAGACTACGAGAACTTGACATAACCATCAGCTCGGGCTAAAGTGCCTTGACAACTTGGGGAATTTCCAATTCACCAAAATAAGGATCATCGAAGATCGGTGGCTTAGAAAGATCAACAGTAGAAAAATTAGAATTACAATCAAATGAATTAATGAAATGATCACAATAGGCATGATCATAAATTTCAATATACAAACATAGGCATCCTCATGATATGACAAATCATAAAGAGGGGATGATGGAGAAAGATAAATTTCACCTTCTACATTACTAGAAAGATGAGATGAGAGATTAGAAGGATAAAAAAAAATGGATTTTCCCTCTACATATTCGGATTAAAAACTGAAATTTCACGTGTTCTGAGAATGATAAAAAACTTATTCTTCACAAGATTTAACAGGGATGATAGGATCATGGAAGATGTCAGGTTAATGAGGGAGAGGTGCGGAAGGAGAATAATCATCCTTCATCTGATATTATTGTTCAGCTATGGGCTCCCACACATCATCATTGTAAATGATATCACAAGTTGGATACTCAACACTAACTCCATCCAAAATTTGATCCTCATGAACATCCAAAGAAGGATTTAAAACAGGTGAATGCAAGAACTCATAATTTGGAGGATTGAAGGAACCAGAGGACAGAGGATGAGGAGATAACACTTCATTGTAACTATTTGATTTGTAGTCCAAAAATACCTTGAAATTATAAGTATGTGGGGTGGGAAAAGATGGTGGTAGATCAACAGATGAATACTCAAATTATCACACCTAAATGTGTGGAAGTGGAGCTGTTTGATGAGAACGGGACAAAGGGTCACCTGAAACAACAACTTCATCCATCACATATTTAGAAGCTCTAATACCAAGGTATGTTGGGAGAGGTTCGAAAGATTCAAGCTTGTGTGGATTATCTGAAATGTGAACAAGATATAGGAATTTGTCAACCAAGAAAGACCAATCAACATCATCTTCTGGAAATTCAAAGAAAAAATGAATAAAACAATCGTGAAAATCCTGGATGGATTCATCAGGTGCTTTTCACAAATTCAAAATTTTCTTGCACAAATTTTTATGATCATACATATCAAAATCATGGAACAACTTTGTGACAAGGTGTTCAAAAGAGTGTATGGAGTCATTAGGCAATGTGTTACACAATTCCTGTACGTGCCCTTCGAATGTGAGAATGAACAACTTGCAACCAACATCCTCACAATGGATATTATGCTTCATGAAACAATCAAGAAAATGTGTGGTGTGCTAAAATAAGGTAGTTTCACCCTCACCATTGAATTTCAAATTTGACAAGTCATAAATAAATTTCATTGACAATTTCATATTTATGTGTCTAGAAAAACATGTTAGGGTTATGATTTGCGGAGAAGTCGTTAAATGAGTACATAAATTTAAACAGAGTTAAAGGGATCAACTTGTCATCTGGGCCTCCTTCTAGCGCCAGAAATGTTGATGGTGCTAGACCCGCCAACATTCAGGGGATATCCTTGATATGAAGTCCCAATTAGACCTCACACCATTTGGAGTAGAAGTCCCAATAGTGGGTGGTAATGTTATTCCTTGACTATAAGAACGTGAAGAGTGAAGTATGGTAAATTTTGTGAGATCAAGTGTGTGACCCTATGGAAAGTCAAGTGTGATGCATGTAGGTTCCAACACATGAAGGGAAAAGGAAGTGCACTCCTTGGAAGCCTGTAATAGTATGCAACTTGAAATTAATGAACACACGAGCATAAGGACACCACAAGATAATATGCAAAATGGACCATAGGTTAATAGTGAGGAATTAATACAACAACACACATTCAACAAGATTCATACAAATGCAAACGAAATAGTTCATAAGCATAAGCATAAGTTAAATAACATACATTGCAAATACAAAAACAACAGTCCTACTATATTCACAACATACACATGAAAGTGTGTCAGCTCTGAGTTTTATTATAAGTGAAAGTTCCATTCATACATACAACCAAGTCTCTCACAAAACTCCCAATTTCTTCCTAAGCCTAAGCCTAGCCAAAAGCTTAGCTCCCAAAAGACCCTTATATGATTTATGAGGTTTTATTTATAACAAGGGGGTGTATGACTCTTCAAATCCACTTTGTGACTTTCATTCAAATGATTCATGACTCTTCAACCTCGTTCAAATGACTCATTACATTACATCATGACTCTTCATATTCCAATATTGAGACTTGGAATTTCACTTTACAAATACACCCCCCTGTTGGAAATAATGAGAGGGGGGGTGAATCATATTCCTTTTCAATTGTTACTTTTACCAGTTAGATCACTTATATTTAGAACACAAAATGAACAATAAGAATAAATTCTTTTATTAATTTATTCAATAAATCAAGTACAATTTATGTAGGGCTCCAACCCTAGATGAAGACACCGATCTTCAATCTCCTAGGTTCCAACCTATAAAGTTGTTACAGGTATATTTGGGCACATCACTCCCGACGATTAGATCAGTACAATTTGGGCTCATCAAACCCTAATTCAGTTGCTGCATGCCCTACACAAGTCATCAAATTGAATGCTTTCATCCATGAAAGTTTCCTAGCTTGAAACCCTGTTAAAATGCCTCCTTGGGATACCAGCGCAGCCTTGGTCAGGGGAAACTGTGTTGCATAGCAGGTAGGAAACTGTGTTGCATAGCAGGTAGGCCCATTTATACCTTCACTGAAGTGCACTTAGGCCCACTTATACCTGCGCTGGGCGAGAATGAGCGAAATTGGCATAGGATTCTAGGAATATTCCTTGATTCTAGTGCATGCTAGAAGGATGCCCAACTCTTATCTCATCCTATGAGCTTGTTTTTGGATAGGCTATGGATCATTCAACCCTCTATCCTATCATACCTTTCTCCATGGAAACTAACTCCAATTATGGAAAACCATTCAATACCCAATTTATGACAAAACCACTTGCATTTCCCTATAAATTGACCACTCATCATAGTGATCAGGAGGCTAGAACTTGGATATTATAGAGAAATATTGTTGGTTTGAGACTTGAAATCATTGTTAAGTAATGTTATGTTGCTGGATTGATGTGCTATTGGTGTGATGAGGGTTTGGACTAAGCTGGATGAATGACACAGGATCGAACCACATTCAATGTAACTTCTCATTCTATCAATCAATAAAGTTGTTTGTTCCTTTTCCCATAATTTTTTTCATATCTATGATGAATTTATGTTCAAATTTTGTCGATTCCATTTGTTTATAGTAGATAGATCATATGATTTGATTGTTGTCGTCTTCTGTTTATGTTGGCAGGTACCAATTGAGTGAATTCAGTTTGAGCGGGAGTGACGGGAGCAACTCAAAGGAGATCAAAGGAAGCGAAGGATCACAAGTAGGTTCCTTTATCTTATCTATCTATTGTAGGAAAATATTAAATGCCTTTTCTTATGTTGTTTTAAGTGTAACTACCCACTTAGGGAAGATGTATTTATCTGTATGTATAAATTCCATATAACAAATTGGCAACCATACTGGGGATACAACCATCATTCATAGTAGTTTACCCTTATTGCATTACATCCTAGTAGACTTTACTTGACCTCATTGATCCCTTTTCAGTCATCTTGAAGCTTTTTTGGTAAAAAAGTGTGCTTAAATGTCTCCTGATTGGGCTCTCTAGCATCAACGCAGTGTTGGTCTTGACACAGTGCGCTGCAGAGCAACCTTAGCTTAGAGACAGTGCTTTGCAATGCACTATCTCCCACTCAGGGCTGTGTTGATCCCTGTCAAGCCAAAAACCCATTTTTTGCTTGGTTTTGCCCAAATTTTCTTTTGATGTTATTTGTTGAAAGATCAATGTTTTCTATGTCTCTGAAATCAATTTGCATTTCTTCTCCTAGCCCTACTTTTCTCTTGATTGTTTAATGTTTCTTAAGATATTTCTTTATCATTATCAATTCATTGTCAAAGATAGCTTACATCGATTAGTCTTTTCTGAAAAATAATTGTCGTAAAGTCTTCATTTCTTTGAAAAAGAAATTGTCGTAAAGTCTTCATTTCTTGTGAAAAGCATTGATTGGTCATTTGTGCATTTAGTTTCCTTATGTTCATCTAAAAACTAAAGGAATCAAAAGAAAAACATGAATAATGCATTTAGAAGTTAGCGTGTTCTTGTAGGAATGGTATAGGGAAAATTGCACTAATTGTGCTCTATGCTCTTTGTTTAAAGATTCTGATTCCTCTATCCCTTTTAGTTATGGTTTTCATTGTTTAGATCAAATGAAAAGAATGTTTCTCATCACAGTTGCATTCTAGAAGTTTTAGAAACATCATGTGGTGAACCTGAAAGGAAAACTTTTAAACAAGATCAAATAAAATTTATCTCAATTAACCTAATGGAGCATTTTAACTTAACACATAACATTTAGAGGTCTAGGCTAGAGACGTGTTCCGGTGTCGTTAAAAATAGCAGCTATCGCTAATGGTCTGCGATAAATTCTAAGTGTGATACCTCATTCCACATACGTATTAAAGTATATTGTAGCTTGTCCACGTACTTTTGGGTATATAGGGCAGTGTTATAGTACGAAAAGTATAAAGGAATGCTCTCATTATGTGGTTTCGCATTAGACAGTGCTAACACAGATTGGGCCTCCACGTACTTTCGGGTATATTTGGGAGGACTACATTAGGTTTCTATCCATCCATAGGTAACCGATTTGGATGCCTTGTATACTATCATACACCAAAAACAACATTCAGGGAGTTTTCCTACACATATGTTAAATCCTTGGTTTACTGAGGTAGTATATTACAATTCACAGCTACTTGGTAATCCTTTTGCCTAGATTATTCCTATTTTGTTTTGTTATGTTATTTTGATTAAAATAAAATTAATTGACCACGGATAAAATCCTCCACATCACTCCTTAATTGATCTTAGGTTGAGACATATGGCAAGAACTCTGGAGTCCATCAATCAAGGAATTCCTTTTGATGGGAATCCTAGTCCTTTTCCTCCTTTTGGAAATATTGGTGCTCCTTATATGGATACATTGTCCCTTCTGAGACTTACCATCGGCTTGCAGTATGTTTTTTCTCAAACTCCTTGGCCCCACAACTAAATATTCCTACAACTGGACAAAATCAACCTCCAGTTGATCCTAAAGTTGACCCTTTACCTTCTTCATCGGTTGTTTCTTCCTCCCCTTCTTCCTCTTCGCTTGGTGAAAGTATTGACACTAGTAACTAGGTGGATAAGAAGAAGAAGAAAGGGAAGAAGAAGAAGAAGAAAATTCAGCAGGGGATCAACCAAGCAACCATTTCTTCAAATGAAACTTCTGATGAGAAACCATCCGATAAGCCTCACAAACTTCGATATCATGTAAACTTTGTATGGGAGACCGTATTCTTTGAAATTGTTTTGGTATTCCTCAAATCTTAGAAGAATGGTCTTCTCGTTCACATCATCCTATGTCATCAACTTTTGGAGATCATGCTGGTGACGCACCATCAACTAGTGGTAGTAAAGTTCATGGAAAGAAGGGTAAAGTTAAATTTTCCCTCTAGGTTATGCAAAGGGAATCACCCCATTCACCTTTGGCCCTATCTGGATGAAGCCCAAAAAGTGTTAGATAACCATTCTACTTCTCCGCACCAACTTCCATTTGGTTACAGGAGACTCTCCCTTAATCCTTCACTATTTGATGAAATGACTGACCCAAATCAACCGTTGGTTAAACCCACTCTCTCTAAATGTGAATTCCATGAGTCTATACCTGACAAATCACAAGTCGAGGAAACAGTTGACCTGATTTCACCTTCAGTTAATCATACCATTCTCGTAGAGAGTATAATACTACTCAGGTTCTTTTCATCTCTTCATATTTCAATGAGCTTAGAGGCAACCCTCTTGTTCCATCAAGATAGGAGGAAAATCCTTCTGATCTCATAACTCAAGGGGGTAATTCTCTTGTTCTTATGATACCCCTTCCAAGTAGTCTGGTCACTTCCTTTGATTGGAATCGACTGGGAGGATGTCGTCTTCCTTCTTATGTGCCTTTCTAGATCATAGTACAGGTTTATAATATGATTTTATCTAGCAATATTATAGATGAAGATGCATCTGTGAGTATCCTTTCCTCAACTGCTTGGCAGGCGCTCGGTTTGCCACCACTTGTGCCTGTTACCCAGAATCTGTTGGCTTTTAATAGAGGAACCAACCAACCATTAGGGATCCTTCCTCAGTTTCCTATTACTTTGGGAGGAAAAATTGTTTATCTCAATGTGATGGTAGTCCTAGGCCCTTCATATTACAATTTACTTCTTGGGCGTGACTATGTTTATGACATGGGAGCTATTGTTTCAACACTCTTTCTAGTGATGTGTTTCTCGCATGAAGGAAGAATTGTCACTTTTGACCAGCTTTCATTTCCCAGCCCAAATATGGCTTCAAGTCAACCATCTTCCCTAAATGGTCCTTTTGTCCCAATGGTATCTTCCCCACCATGGGTCAATTATGTGGCAACCCGTTCCATGCCTACATCAACTAACGATCAATTCTGTGATGTTGTGCATTATGTACTGGGGGCATTGGAACCAGATCTCTCTAATGGATTCCTTGCTACATATCCCTTCCAGAGCATTGTTCTTCCATCTGATGAGAACCTCTTGGAAGTCATGACCTCTTATGGGTCGTGATCAAGGAATCATGAGCATAGTTCATTGTCTTGTGTCAAGCTTGTTAAAAAATGAGACAAGGAATATGAAGATAGTTCTTTTACTATGTCAACCTCATTAAAAAATGAAATAGGTCCCAGAGCATAGCTCCTTGTCTTGTGTCAAGCTCGTTAAAAAATGAAATAAGGAATATGAGCAAAGTTCCTTTTCTTGAGTCAAGCTCATTAAAAAATGAAACAAGGTCCCCTGAAGAAAAGTTCCAATTCGAGTATTTGATTAGATATCATAAAATCCTAGTTGATTCTTTCACTTGATCTCATAAATGAACCTTCATTCCATCCACCTGATAGCCAGGAGTAGTCTACTTAGGTGAATGTAATGAATCTTGGGGGGCATGCACCTAGAATCAAGTCGTCATGTTGGGGGCATGTAAACCAATCTCAAGCATAGTTTTTTCATGGTTCAAGCTTGTGTAAAAATGAACCCAGCATGTGTAAAAATGAAACTGAATCCAAGCATAGTTCCTCCGTATTGTAAATATATCATGATATTATGTATTGTAATTGATGTAGGTCACCATCCACTTCAAATCCTCCTCACCACATCATAAAGCATATCACTCAACATTATCATTTTCGACTTCATGCTTTAGGGGGAAGCTGTTACAGGTCTATTTGGGCACATCACTCCCAACGATCAGATCAGTACAATTAGGGCTCATCAAACCCTAATTCAAATGCTACATGCCCTAGATAAGTCATCAAATTGAATTCTTTCATCCATGAAAGTTTCCTATCTCGAAACCCTACTAAAATTCCTTCTTGGGACACCAGCATAGCCTTAGTCATGGGAAACTTCACTGCATAGTAGGTAGGTCCATTAATACCTGCACTGCAGTGCACTTAGGCCCACTTATACCTATGCTGGGCAAGAATGAGAGAAATTGGCATATGATTATGGGAATATTCCTTGATTCTAGAGCATTCTAGAAGGATGCCCAGCTCTTATCTCATCATATGAACTCGTTTTTGGATAGGCTATGGATCATTCAACCCTCTATTCTATCATCCCTTTCTCCATGGAAACTAACTCCAATTATGGAAAACCATTCAATACCCAATTTATGACAAAATCACTTGCATTTCCCTATAAATTGACCACTCATCATAGTGATCAGGGGGCTAGAACTTGGATATTATAGAGAAATACTATTGGTTTGAGACTTGAAATCATTTTCAAGTAATGTTATGCTACTGGATTGATGTGCTATTGGTGTGATGAGGGTTTGGACTAAGTTGGATGAGTGACACGGGATCAAACCACATTGGGTGTAACTTCTCCTTCTATTAATCAATAAAGTTGTTTGTTCCTTTTCCCATACTTTTGTTCATATCTATGATGAATGTATGTTCAAATTTTGTTGATTCCATTTGTTTATAGTAGATAGATCATATGCTTTTATTGTTGTCATCTTTTGTTTATGTTGGTAGGTACCAATTGAGCGAATTCATTTTGAGTGAGAGTGACGGGAGAAACTCAAAGGAGATCAAAGGAAGCGAAGGATCACAAGTAGGTTCCTTTATCTTATCTATCTATTGTAGGAAAAGGTTAAACACCTTTGCTTCTATTGTAATAAGTGTAACTACCCACTTAGGGAAGATGTACTTATTCGTAGGTATAAATTCCATATAGCAAATGTGCCAAGCACCAACTTGGACTTTCCAAGGCACTAACCTTCTCAATTTTGAGGCACCAACGTCAAGGGCTCCAACCCTATATCTAGTTCAGGCTCCGACCTAGTTCCTTGAGGACTCCGATCCTCTAGGGCTCCAACCCTATCTTCTAAGGCACCAACCTTCTCTTTTCAGGGGTCCAATCTCTTGGGCTCTAACCCTTGCTTTACTTCATCAAGATATGTTTAGTTGTCCTTCACGGCTCCCAATGTATTCTTCACCAAGCCCTGTCAATATTAAGCAATGCCTTCACTTAGTCTCCATGTCACATCAATAATGAAAACCTTTACCCTCACATGAAGGTGTCTCTTTTTTTCTTCATGGTACCCAAACAGTTTCTTCAAGTCACCTTGATCCAGGTGGATGTTGGTGGCCACCCACCAACCCATTTGGACCCCCACAACTGTCTCTTTCAGTCTTTTCAGTTTCCTTAATTGTAGCACAACTTACTATTTTTAGCAGTTTTTCGGGTCCTAAACTTCCGGAGCCGTTTTGAGGCCCTAAACGACGTTTTTTTGGAATCTGGGGGCAACATGGGTCTATAGACCGATGTTGCCCTTCCCAAAGTGGTAGTGCTCGGATAGATCTTTCTAACGAGCTATTGTACGCGTCAAACGGAGATCGTATGCCAAAGTTACGACCCCGGGAAATTGATGTACCAATTTACCCAAACGGGGCCCACAATTTGGCGTTTCATCTTCTAGGGTTAGGTTTCGGGATGTGAAGGGTTTTCCATTGTTTCTCAACAATAAATAGGCCTTCGAGCCTCATTGTAACACAGTTCGGAACAGTTCAGAGGCATGTAGCCGCACATCTCTTCTCAGAGATAGCTACCATCGCCCTAGCTGGTTTATTTCCATTTCTGGTTGTATTCAGTATTTTCCATTAATGAAATGAATCATTATTTCCGCTGCATCTATGTGTTTATGGTTATTGCATCTCTGTATTTATGGTTATCTCTGTAATCTATTGCGTTCCCATTTAAATCCGGATCAGTGGTATCAGAGCGGTCTGCTTTTTCTCTGTTTTTCTTTGCATGTCCCCAACGAGGTCGGGATATAAGGAGTTAGGGCTTGAACTGGTCGAACCTTTGCAAGACCAGCCTCGCAAATCCCGACGGCCTCCCATGGCGGATGAGAAGAAAGACGAGGGGGCAGGAGATCCTATCAAAATCTTGCTCGAAGAAGCGCTCGAGCGGCAAAGGAACGCGATGATGGATAGCTTTGCGCAGATCCTTCAGCGGCTACCCAGAGGCGACGCATCGGCTTCCAACAGCGACTCTGGAAACGCCACACCGTTCAAGGTACAAGTTAATTTTGAAATCCCCATCTTCGAGGGTCAAATAGACGCAGATGCCATAGATAAATGGTTAAATCTGCTAGATGGGTATTTTTCTGTTCATGAATTTTCAAGTCGGGAAAAGATTGTTTTCGCTCTTCTCAAAGCAGCCCCCCACGTCAAGGACTGGTGGGAAACCTACTGCGAGCAGAAGGATGAAAGTACAGGCTCACTATTTTCAGCCGCACCCACTTGGAATGACTTTCGGGATGCCATCAAGGAGCAATACTACCCTGTCGGAACCTATGAGGACAAATACATCAAATGGACCACACTGCGGCAGGGACGAGACCAAGATGTGCCGGAGTTCACAAACATTTTTCATACCCTTCGCACACAGTTGGGTATCAAAGATTCTGAGCTGCATCTGGTACTCAAATACCGCGGCTGCCTGCACAGATACATCCAGGAAGAGATGGTGTTCTTGAACATCTCCTCACTCGGCACAGCATACCGATACGCTGTCAAAATCGAGCAAAAGTTTAAACAGAAGAAGCGAGACTTTGGATCTGCAAATCCGAAGACCAAAGGACAAAGCCAAGGCGGGGTGACCCAAGACAACCCGTCGAAGCCGCAAGAAAAGAACAACACCATGAAGCCGAAGAAGGACACAGGAAAGTGGTGTGAGTTCCACAAGAGTCCCACTCATAACACAAGTGAGTGTCGGACCAAGCAATCGCTGGTGGCTGAGTTGAAGGCTTCCGAATCAGATGCATGTTCCGACCCTGAGCCAGAACCCGACAAGGGGAATTGCAAAGGGAAGCAGATCATTGATGCGGACCCCAGCGCCACTGTTGCCACCGCCAAGATCCAGAAAGATGAGCCCGAAAATCCAGAGGAAGGGGAGCGTCTTTTCCACTCACAGATGTGGGTGAAGGGTTCGCCGCTGCAATTCATTGTCGACAGTGGCAGCCAAAAGAACCTCATTTCAGCAGAGGTCGTGAAGCGGTTGGGCCTACCGACTACACCTCACCCACAGCCGTACAGTATCGGGTGGCTTCATGAAGGACGAGATCTCAAAGTTCGCCAGCAGTGCCGCCTTCCATACAGCATCAAACCATTCACAGACGAGGTATTGTGTGATGTTACACCTCTGGATGTTTGTGATGTACTATTAGGCCAGCCATACTTGTGGAGGCGACATGCTGTGTATGAGTCAAGGCCTCGCGCTGTCATTATTTCTTTGGGTGATTCATTATACAGGATACCAGAGGTAGCTCCACCTACTGCCACATCTTTGATCACTGCTAAGAAAGGCAGCAAGCTCATATCACAGACCAGGAAATTCATCTGTCTGGTTCACTCCAAAAGTAAGGGGAAGATTGTTGCTACATCCATGACCCCTGCAAAGGGTTCCTCTACGCAGCGGCAGCAACAAAGGGATACGGTCATGACAAAACACAGGAACAACTTCTCCTCACCCACAAGGGTACCACATAAGCTTCAAGTGGGCAACAAATTCTGGTTGCATCTGCAGAGAGAACGCCTTACCAGAACCCATCAGAAACTCAGGCAACGCCGACATGGTCCTTACAGCAGTACCAAGGCTATGGGGAACAATGCTTTGGAGCACAACATTCCTCCATTCCTTCGCTTGCACCGAGTGTTCAATGTGGACCATCGTCGACCATGCTTCCCACCATCACTGGACACATCAGAGATTGCAGGACAAGTTCAGCAGATGGAGGAACTCAACGCAATGGGGACCATTGCTTCCTAAGGGGGGAGGAATGATCCAGGTGGATGTTGGTGGCCACCCACCAACCCATTTGGACCCCCACAACTGTCTCTTTCAGTCTTTTCAGTTTCCTTAATTGTAGCACAACTTACTATTTTTAGCAGTTTTTCGGGTCCTAAACTTCCGGAGCCGTTTTGAGGCCCTAAACGACGTTTTTTTGGGAATCTGGGGGCAACATGGGTCTATAGACCAATGTTGCCCTTCCCAAAGTGGTAGTGCTCGGATAGATCTTTCTAACGAGCTATTGTACGCGTCAAACGGAGATCGTATGCCAAAGTTACGACCCCGGGAAATTGATGTACCAATTTACCCAAACGGGGCCCACAATTTGGCGTTTCATCTTCTAGGGTTAGGTTTCGGGATGTGAAGGGTTTTCCATTGTTTCTCAACAATAAATAGGCCTTCGAGCCTCATTGTAACACAGTTCGGAACAGTTTAGAGGCATGTAGCCGCACATCTCTTCTCAGAGATAGCTACCATCGCCCTAGCTGGTTTATTTCCATTTCTGGTTGTATTCAGTATTTTCCATTAATGAAATGAATCATTATTTCCGCTGCATCTATGTGTTTATGGTTATTGCATCTCTGTATTTATGGTTATCTCTGTAATCTATTGCGTTCCCATTTAAATCCGGATCACACCTCATGATGGCTTCAACAATACATCATGGTCTCCAATAATGTCTCCAAGATTAGCTTCAAGGTATCTTCAACGATGTATGCTTTAGAACAATTTTAAAGTACTCTGCTCTAGGGATGTCTACACAAGCCTTTAGGACTACCTTCAAAGGACACTTAATAGTTGTTTCAATATATTCTCATTACAATCTTTAGGATGTCTACTTCAATAAAGTTTCTTTAGGTCTTCGATATTGCCAAGTGTTCAATAGTTCTCCAATAGGCCAATAAGTCCTTATTAAGGATTTAGTAATGTGTCTCCATATTTTCTTCAAGGGTGTCTCCAAAATGTGCTTCAACACAGTTGTTTCAAGAATGGCCTTCTACTGTTGTAAGTATGCCTCCAATGGTGTTTTAATTCTGCTGCTTCAAATGTTGCCTTAAGGAACACTTATTTAGAAAATAAGAGGTAAATCTTGCTTCAATATCCTTCAACCAAACAAACTAGATATGAAGGAATAAGCCTTAGATCACAGCTCCACAATTTCATTTCTCAAGGAGGACAAACTTTTCTGGTATTTATAAGCTTATTTTAGGCTGAGATCAAACCAAAAATTGTGTTTCCACAGGTCCGAAAGGGGTATCACCAAAACTACAAAAGGTGGTTACCAAAGATATGTTTTTTAATGCTTAGTAATTAGCCTTCAAAAAGCCTCCAAAAGATCGAGAAACAATCTAGACAAGACAATCCAAAAGATTGAAATCACTCCTTTTTATTTGTCTTCTTCTATTTGTTAACTCGCACTCTTGCACTGCTCCTTTTCTGTAAACCAAATCTGATATGAGATCTTCAAATACAAATAATTGAGTCGCTTTACAAAGACTATATGAGCTATAAGAAATGGTTGTCTTACTGTTCTTTATGTTTCGAGCCGGAAGGATAACCCATTAAAAAAAATGCCCAAACTAAATCTTCAATGTCCTTCCTTGGCCTTTGTCCTCCACAGATAGCTATTATAGTTTTTTTGTAGCCCTAGGTCTTTAACCCAACAAAAATATTAAAACCAAATTAACCCAAACTTAATCTTGTTTGGCCTCCTTGATTGCTATCATGCTTCTAATCTGAATTCTATGTTTTCCACCAAAAATTTTATTGATCAAATGAAGTGTTTAGACTTCTATATAAATTGGTTTTGGAGTTATATGAATAGAACCGTCCCTTGGATGTAGGCTGACTTGAAAGGCAAGGTGTAGGTTAGCGCATTGCTAAATATAATTTTCTTGACTTAAAAATTCCATATCTCATGAACCACTAGGATTTTCCAGGCAAGTAAAGGCTCATTGGAAATAGGAAAAAGTACTCTTTAAGATGGTCTAGGTCCCATGTTGAAAGGTTTCCTTCAAGATGCCCAATTTTATTTTTCTTTGAAATTGTCCTAAAATTTTGTGCATAAAATGTTTAGGACAACATGAGGAATGTTTGGGACAACATGGCTTCTTCATTCTATGGCTTCTTCATTGTTATTATGAGTGTCATCAT
Organism: Pinus tabuliformis; assembly: GCA_031772625.1. Lineage (NCBI taxonomy): Eukaryota > Viridiplantae > Streptophyta > Pinopsida > Pinales > Pinaceae > Pinus > Pinus tabuliformis. The sequence continues at coordinate 538,435,386 of CM062818.1, read as the reverse complement.
GAGTGTATTCAATAATGTCATCCTGAGTGTATCCAACCATGTCATCATTAGTGTATCCAACAATGTTATCCATATGTCATAGTGCAACATCAATTTCCCATTAGGAGAGCTCAGAAACAGTCTTCTAGCCATGTTATCAAGACCTTATCAAGTATAGTCATCGAGATGTCAACAAGGGCTTGTATATTAAATACATCATTGACACTGAAGGTGTAGATCATAAATCAAGGCACATTATTGACACTTGGAAACATCATAGTTAGTTCAAGAACTTCATTAGTGGCTTGACATATTAATGGCATCATTATCAAACAAACGTTTGTTCAACATATGCCTTATGACATCATCATTTGGAACCAAGCATCTATTGTCTTCAAACTTATCATCACATTTTAGGGTTTCATGATGTTCATTAGGCATCTCAAGAATATTTACCATCTCGGTCAATGCCATATTGACATCAATGACAACCTTGATTAACAATATCCCCCTTTGTATTTGATGGAAATATTCTTTCCCTTCAACATTATCTCCCCCTTTGAAATCAATGGCAAACAGGGTCCCCAAGTACTCCCGCTATCAAGCTTCTTATTTTCATCGTATTTTCTTAATCAATAGTAGATATTCATAGGTATGTTACTCCCCCTATCCTTTGGAAATGTGGTCCATTATAGATGCTTTTTCATTTATTCATGGATGAACCAACTTCCCCTGCCCGCATAAAATCCTCTAGCTTCTTTTATACAAGAATGATCAAGAACTCCCCCTAACTTTATGCATGGTCTTCCTTTTGTGCGAGTCTCATCATCAAACACTTTGGATATCACATCTTGATGTATTCATCAAATCAACAACATTTGTTGTTGGCTAGGGTGTCCAAAAGACTTTCGGATCCAATTTGCTTCTTTCTCCATATTTGTGTAACTTTCTTTTATGGCTTGGTTGTCATGGTTCTAGCTTGTGTAGGGACCCAAATAAAGTTACAATAACGTGCCATATGTCCAACATTATGGAAATTGAATCACTCCATCTTGTTTATGAATGAGTAATCATGAATTCTTGCAAAATTGCTTCTAGGAGATTGTCGGGGACCATTATATTTGTCTTTGTAATATTCCCTACAATATTTTTCCATGTGCCCAAAGTTTGTACAAGAATATCAATCAACAAGAAATATACTTTGGTACTTGGGAGATGAATATTTCCTTGATGTATTTCTGAAATATTTTTCCTTGGGATTCTTTGATGATATTCATTGCCTTCATATTCTTGACACCATATGCAAGTCTCCTTGGAGTAGGATTTCTTCCATAGTTGTCTTGACTCTTCTCCTTGCCTTTTCTGGAACTGGGAGCATCAACATTTCTTTATGGCTTCCTCACATCCTTGTTGTTTGAAGAATTATCATTCTTGATTGAGGATTCACTTGAATAGCCAAGACTTGATTTATCAAGGGGAGACCTTTGATGAATTATGATTTCATCTAGGGTTTGAGAACTTTTCAAGTTCTTATTTAGCAAGTCAACTTCCTGTTTAAGAAAGACAACTTCTTCCTTCCTTTTCTTGCATTCTTCATCCTTCTTTGATAGTATGATCTCCATTTCTTCCTTCATCTTGGTTGCTTCACATGATTGGGACTTAAGTGAAGTGATTTTTGATGTTAACTTGGTGATGTAATCATCCTTTTATTCTAGTTGAGATCTAAGGGAGGAGACCTCTTCCTTGTATTGACCAATCTCTGCTTCAAGTTTTTTTAAACTCTTGAGTCTTTGTTCAAGGTGGCCTGAAAAATTTTCTTCCCTTTTCTTTGCCTTATCCAATTGATTTTTCATGGATATGACTTCTTCATGATGCTTTCTTTTGTTTTGATGAAATTCCTCCTTAAAATTGGTGAGATCCTCATTCTTCCGTGTACTTGAAGCTTGAAAAGTTCGACTTCCTTCCTTGTCTTGTCTTGTTCACCATCTTTCACTTTCTTCTTAAGTTCCTCATTTTCCTTTTTCAAACTATTAATCTCTTCCATGGAAAATATAAGTTTAGTTAGGATATCTTCTCCAAAGTCTTCTTTGCTTTCTTCTTCTTCTAGGTCTTCTTTGTCCTTGATGGCATCATTCTTATTTTCAGCTTCCTCGATGGGTTCTAGATTTCCTTCTTGCTTTCCATCATATTCTTGAATAGTGATCATGGTCAATGCTCCTTTTAAGTGAAGATCATGAATTTTTTCCCATATACCCTTTGTTGACGAACATTTTTCCAAATTGGCCATTATAGAATTTGGTAGCCCATTCAAAATTGTATTCATTTCTCTTGTATTGTACTCCTTGGATTCATCATCCATCATGCTATTAGTAATCAATGATTACCATACACCAACTCCTTAAGCCATTAAGAAATTTCTCATTCTTACCTTCCATACATCAAAGTTTCCATTGAACACTGGAACTTTCTCAATTTGATTGTCTTTAGTTTTCATGGTTGAGGAAGAGACATATTTAAGAGGATTGGAGGCTTTATTCCTTGGATTTCCATTTTTTTCTAAGGATAAACCTTCAAGCTACTAGGCTTTGAGTGAAGGTACTAGATCTAATACAAATTGTTGGAAATACTGAGAGGGCAGGTGAATCATTATTCCTTTTCAATTGTTAGTTTTACTAGTTAGATCACTTATATTTAGAACACAAAATGAACAATCAAAATAAATTCTTTTATTAATTTCTTCAATAAATCAAGTACAATAAATGTAGGGCTACAACCCTAGATGAATACATGGATCTTCAATCTCCCAGGCTCCAACCTGTAATGTGCCAAGCACCGACTTGGACTTTCCAAGGCACAAACCTTGTCTATTTTGAGGCACCAACCTCAAGGGCTCCAACCCTATATCTGGTTCAGGCTCCAACCTGGTTTCTTGAGTAATCTGATCCTCTAGGGCTCAAAACTTATCTTCTAAGGCACCAACCTTGTATTTTCGAGGCTCCAACCTCTTGGGATCCAACCCTTTCTTTAATTCATCAAGATATGTTTAGTTGTACTTCACGGCTCCCAATATATTCTTCACTGAGCCCTATCAATCTTCAACAATGCCTTCACTTAGTCTCCACATCACATCATCAATGAAAACCTTGATCTTCACATGAAGGTGTCTCTGTTGTTCTTCATGGTACCCAAACAATTTCTTCAAGACACCTCATGATGGCTTCAACAATGCATCATGTCCTCCAATAATGTCTCCAAGATCAACTTCAAGATATCTTCACAAGTTCTTCTGTAATGCTCCAAGGTATCTTTAATGATGTATGCTTTAGTAAAATTTTCAATTACTCTTCTCTTTGGATGTCTACACCAGCCTCTAGGACTACCTTCAAAGGACATTTAATAGTTGTTTCAAGATATTCACATTACAATCTTCAAGATGTCTACTTCAATAAAGTTGCTTTAGATCTTCGATATTGCCAAGTCTTCAACAATTCTCCAATAGGTCAATATGTCCTTATTGTTGACATTATGATGCATGTGTTGTACTTGATGGCAACCAACTCGTAGAAGATCAACTCACTTATATATATCTAGATGAATCTACGGAAGAGATATCAGATGTGACAGAGAGCATGTGTTGCCGGACAACTCAAAGGAATCAGATGACAGTTCTCAGGTTAGCTTTGCCATCAAGTCCAAAGGGGGAGATTGTTGGCATTATGAGACAAGTGTTGTCCTTGATGGCAAATCACACAGATGATAAATTATAGTGCAGCAAAGTTATTTTCAAGTTCACGCATTTTCATGCAGAGAAAAGTTTCTTTCATATGGTGAAACGTTCACGCACTTTCATGCAGAGAAAAGTTTCTTTCATGTAGAGAAAAGTTCACGCACATTCATGCAGAGAAAAGTTTCTTTCATGTAGAGAAAAGTTCACGCACTTTCATGGTTGGCTCATGGTATTAGTCCGACATTTTTTGATCCTATGGTTTTGGTCCGTGGTATTGCATCCAAAAGTGTTGACCCCAAGTATTGGGTCCATGGTATTGTTTTATTATGGTTTTGGACCGTGGTATTGTGGAAGGCCTAAGACTATAAAAGAGGAAGGAGATCATTTGGCAAAGTATCATCTGAATTAATTGAATATCTAATAAGTGCTAGATCTGAAATATTTATGATTTGGGTTATGGTGCAGATCTAGATCTGAATAAAGAAGGAACCTGAGCTTTATAAGGCGGATCTACTGAAGGGGTCGAGATCTCCTTGGCGCATGATCAGATCTGTAGATCTGATAGTCTGGGTTATGCTTGAAGACTGAAAAACTATCTATACCCGCAGGACCGCAGGTGTGACGCAGTGCAGGTGCGGATACCCGCAGAGCAGAAGAGTGTGCAGGTGCGGATCTAGCCGTAGGACCGCAGGAGCAACACAGTGCATGTGCAGATACTCGCAGAGCAGAAGAGTGCGCAGGTGCGGATGTAGCCATAGGACCGTAGGTGCGACACGGTGTAGGTGCGGATACCCGCAGAATAGAAGAGTGCGCAGGTGCGGATACCCGCAGATAAGAAGACTGTGCAGGTGCGGATACCCGCATATCAGAAAGCAGCACAGATGCGGATGTTCGCAGATGTCTATTGGTGAAGTTGCGGACCCTGCTTGAAATTTGTTTTAACTGCCTTTGACTATTCTGCAGGGTTCTGGGTGCATAATTGATGTCTGGTTACTGGTATTGAGTTCTGATAACAACATGATTATGTTTAGCTTCAGTATTGATGGTTGAATGGATCAAGTTCTTAATGACTTATCTTTATGTGATCTGATGGACTAGATCTGGTTGATAACTCACATATTATCCTTGTATATGTATTGATCTGGTGTTTGGGTGATTCAGAAGATTGATTGATTATGTGCTTCAATGATATTAATGGGTCCAGTATGAAAATTGGATGAAACGTGGCCTTTCAGATTATGTGTTGTGCTTCAGGAGTATCCAGTCTAAAAATGCATGAAACGTGGTACCCGGAGGAGAGAAGATTGTAGGGCGGCACCTACGTACTAGTATCTTAGCTAGTACAAGAGCTAAGGGGGTGGTAGCTCCCTTCCAGTAGCAGTTGAAAACTTTGGAGCATTGTAGCAGGTAGCAGCCTGCGTACTAGTAAATGGATCAGCTAGTACAAGAACTATGGGGGTTGTAGCTCCCTTCCAGGAGAGACTGGAGAATGAGAGAGGGTTGTAGCTCTCTGCAGGTAGAAGCCTGCGTACTGGTATAAGACTGCACTAGTACATAAATATTGTAAAAGGATTTTCTTATTAAGAAGAAGATTGAGATGACTTGCAGCAGGTGGTTTTCTCCCACATTAGGTTTCCACCTTATATCATGGTGTTCATGTGTGTGGCTTATGTGTGATGATCTGTTCTATTTTACTGCACATGTTTACTATTAATATGGTTGATAATGTTCTAATGCACTCATCAAGGATCAACTAACTGAATCATAAGAAGTTGTGGTAGTAGCATATATGAATCTGAATATGGAAATGAAAAAGTATTATTGACGTGATAATACTGATTCACCCCCCCCCTCTCAGTATTATTTCCAACAATTGGTTTCAGAGCAGGTCCTTTTGTAGAAGCTTGATCGCTTGAAGGAGATTCATGGAACAATGGGAAAGAAGCTTAAGAAGAAAGCGCCTAAGCAGAAGAAGACATCTCAGAAGAACTATGACAGTGGGAGAATCGATTGGGGATTATGTGGAAGAAGCACTTCAGATTCAGAATCATTTCAGAATGAAGATGAACTATCAGGTATGAATTTGTTATCCTCTGATGTTCCAGCTATCTATCCATTTGGAAAAGATGAAAGTGATAGCGAAACAACTGAATTTGATTTTATGGGTGAGCAAGAAAGATATCAAATAGAGGCAGAATTTAAAAGGCTTTCAGACAAAATTAGAGATCAACAAGATCTATTGAACAAATGGGAATGTGTCTTCAAAGAAGAAGCTGCCAAACTAAAAGCTCAACTAGAGGAAGGAAACAAGGTAAGGAAGTTATTCAAGGACAAATATCAAAAGTTGCAGGATGAAGTAACATCTCTAAGAGATGAAGTCAATGAAAGAAACACAACCATCAAGAAACTCAGAGATAGGTCCAGTTACTATGAAATTCTTGAAGCCACAATCCGCTCGCTAAAAGAAGATCTTGAAGAATCAAAGAAGTAGAATAAAGAACTACTCCAAGCTCATGAAAATGAAGTTCTTTAACTAAGACGTCAGTTGGAAGAAGAAAGAAATGCTGAAGAAAACGTGAAGAAGCAATGTTTGGAAAAGGAAGAACAACTTCAGGTTGAGGTAAATATCTTGAAAGGTAAATTAGAAGAAAAGAATAAGCTCTTACGATTTCAAGATAGTACTAAAGTCTTGGATGATATTCTTAATAGTCAAAGGTCTCCTACTATCAAAACTGGTCTTGGTTTTCATGAATCTATTGAAGGTGAATCTAGTTCACAAAGTAAGACAAGGGACTCTACTGCAAAATCTGAAATGCTCAATAAGGAGATGAAAGGTCAATCTCATCATCAACCAAGGAAAGAAATTCTTCAAAGAAAATCTTTTACTCCTCCTATGATTAATGTTGAATGTTATGTATATCATAATCTTGGACATGTTGCAGCTAGATGTAGAAGAAGAAGGGTTCAAGACCATCATGCAGAAAGATCATCACATTTAAGGTACTTTAATGGATATTGCTTTGCTTGCAATATGTTTGGTCACAGAGCTGTTGATTGCTATAGAAGAAATATGAGACATGTAAGATGTTACACATGTAACAAGCTTGGACATATAGCTAAGGAATGTAGGAACAAAGTATGGGCACCATACCAAAAGGAGAAAACATCATCATCTCACTTGAAGATGTGGAAGAAGAAAGAAGTACAGTCAGAAAGAGGCGACACAGCACAACATACAAACATAACAGAATCAGAGGGAGCTGGAAGTGTAAAACTTCAGTGTCCTAAATCTCATACGCAAGTTTCTTAAAGAGAAGTCACGTATATACGCGAGTTGGTTATGGCATAGTCGCGTATATGATTGTTTGAGGAAAGGCAGTAGGGACAGGTTCAGGATCAGTTATGATTCGGTTTATTATTTGTGTTGTTTGATAATGGTTACAATTTGCTGATGATGTGTGGAAATGACTTGATGGTTAGAAGTGTTTTGTTTCTAACTTGATAATGATGATGCCTTGATACTTCTTGCTGATATGCAACCAAGATGGCACAGGTTTAGGGGGAGCATATGCTTTTAATGCATTGTTGGCATTATGGTTAATAGTCCTTGGTGATGATGCTTATATGGATACATGATTCATCTTGCTATGATATGGTTATGAGCTTTTCAGATGATTCTTGGGGTTACATAGTTGACATTTAGATCAGATTTATGGTTGATTCTCTAATGGTGCTTACATGGTGATCTTCATAAGGATAAGGAGAAGTACATAGCTTGAATTCACATCTTCTTTACTTGATGATGAGTCACTCATATGTTGTTGTCGTCATATGCATAAAGATCATATATTACAGTTATGATGCAGGATTCCTATTGTTCTTGGCACATATATGGATGAGGATTGTTGGCTGGATACATGGATGATTATTCAAAGTTGCATTGTTGGAGACATGATGATGATGAGTTCTTACCTATATGATGATAGGTTGTTTCGTACATATGTTGATTGATGCAGATATTCCCAATTGATGATACTTGGTTCATGCAGATCTGGATGGCTATGGTGTTTCTCACATATGATAGAATGTGAATGATTCTGTATATATAGAATTTTGTTCAAAAGGATGAGTTGATACGGACATACCTTGATGATTCATGCACTAATACAAGTTGCTGGTCTAGTTGCTGTTGACAGATGCTATGGAGCAGATCATACAGTGTTGTTGCTGATGTTTATCATGATCTTATTTAGGTGTTTGGTCTATGTTATAAATGTCATGTATATCATTTGATGTAAAGGTCATATCAAGTCTCATGATGTAATAATGTGTCTCTATCTATTGTAGCCATTTGATGAGATCTCTTCAGGTCATGTAACGGCCTATGTTGGTTTCCCCACTATGCCTGGGATGAATGACGTTATTCTCTTATGTTATCTTTTGGTATATCACCATTGTGATAAGAGATAGATGTATGTATGAGTCTTTGGTGATAGGTAGGTCATTTATGATGTATAGAGTCATGTTCTTCTTGTAGAACATCTTTTTGCAGACCTTGCTTACAGTCAGGGGGAGCATGAACAAGCATATTTCAGTAGAGCAGAGATTTCAGCATGTTCTCAGAAAGAGCATGGATAGATTGGTGCACCATGGCATATACAAAGGGGGAGCTCATTCAGAGATTTCAGCAAGTACTCAGGGGGAGTATGGACAGCAAAGGAAGAAAATATCTTGGTCCGCCCTTTGCCCTTGATGTCAAAGGGGGAGAGTGATTTGGTATTGTTGCCATCAAGTCCAAAGGGGGAGATTGTTGACATTATGATGCATGTGTTGTACTTGATGGCAACCAACTCGTAGAAGATCAACTCACTTATATATATCTAGATGAATCTACGGAAGAGATATCAGATGTGACAGAGTGCATGGGATGCCAGACAACTCAAAGGAATCAGATGACAGTTCTCAGGTTAGCTTTGCCATCAAGTCCAAAGGGGGAGATTGTTGGCATTATGAGACAAGTGTTGTCCTTGATGGAAAATCACACAGATGATAAATTATAGTGCAGCAAAGTTATTTTCAAGTTCACGCACTTTCATGCAGAGAAAAGTTTCTTTCATATGGTGAAAAGTTCACGCACTTTCATGCAGAGAAAAGTTTCTTTCATGTAGAGAAAAGTTCACGCACTTTCATGCAGAGAAAAGTTTCTTTCATGTAGAGAAAAGTTCATGCACTTTCATGCAGAGAAAAGTTTCTTTCATGTAGATAAAAGTTCACGCACTTTCATGGTTGGCTCATGGTATTAGTCTGACAGTTTTTGATCCTATGGTTTTGGTCCGTGGTATTGCATCCAAAAGTGTTGACCCCAAGTATTGGGTCCATGGTATTGTTTTATTATGGTTTTGGACCGTGGTATTGTGGAAGGCCTAAGACTATAAAAGAGGAAGGAGATCATTTGGCAAAGTATCATCTGAATTAATTGAATATCTAATAAGTGCTAGATCTGAAATATTTATGATTTGGGTTATGGTGCAGATCTAGATCTGAATAAAGAAGGAACCTGAGCTTTATAAGGCGGATCTACTGAAGGGGTCGAGATCTCCTTGGCGCATGATCAGATCTGTAGATCTGATAGTCTGGGTTATGATTGAAGACTGAAAAACTATCTATACCCGCAGGACCGCAGGTGTGACGCAGTGTAGGTGCGGATACCCGCAGAGCAGAAGAGTGTGCAGGTGCGGATCTAGCCGCAGGACCGCATGAGCGACACGGTGCAGGTGCGGATACTCACAGAGCAGAAGAGTGTGCAGGTGCAGATGTAGCCGCAGGACCGCAGGTGCGACACGGTGTAGGTGCGGATACCTGCAGAACAGAAGAGTGCGCAGGTGCGGATACTCGCAGATAAGAAGACTGTGCAGGTGCGGATACCCGCATATCAGAAAGCAGCACAGGCGCGGATGTTCGCAGATGTCTATTGGTGAAGTTGCGGACCCTGCTTGAAATTTTTTTTAACTGCCTTTGACTATTCTGTAGGGTTCTGGGTGCATAATTGATGTCTGGTTACTGGTATTGAGTTTTGATAACAACATGATTATGTTTAGCTTCAGTATTGATGGTTGAATGGATCAAGTTCTTAATGACTTATCTTTATGTGATCTGATGGACTAGATCTGGTTGATAACTCACATATTATCCTTGTATATGTATTGATCTGGTGTTTGGGTGATTCAGAAGATTGATTGATTATGTGCTTCAATGATATTAATGGGTCCAGTATGAAAATTGGATGAAATGTGGCATTTCAGATTATGTGTTGTGCTTCAGGAGTATCCAGTTTGAAAATGTATGAAACATGGTACCCGGAGGAGAGAAGATTGTAGGGCGGCACCTACGTACTAGTATCTTAGCTAGTACAAGAGCTAAGGGGGTGGTAGCTCCCTTCCAGTAGCAGTTGAAAACTTTGGAGAATTGTAACAGGTAGCAGCCTGCGTACTAGTAAATGGATCAGCTAGTACAAGAACTATGGGGGTTGTAGCTCCCTTCCAGGAGATACTGGAGAATGAGAGAGGGTTGTAGCTCTCTACAGGTAGAAGCCTGCGTACTGGTATAAGACTGCACTAGTACAGAAATATTGTAAAAGGATTTTCTTATTAAGAAGAAGATTGAGATGACTTGCAGGAGGTGGTTTTCTCCCACATTGGGTTTCCATCTTATATCACGGTGTTCATGTGTGTGGCTTATGTGTGATGATCTGTTCTATTTTACTGCACCTGTTTACTATTAATATGGTTGATAATGTTCTAATGCACTCATCAAGGATCAACTAACTGAATCATAAGAAGTTGTGGTAGTAGCATATATGAATCTGAATATGCAAAAGAAAAAGTATTATTGACGTCATAATACTGATTCACCCCCCCCTCTCAGTATTATTTCCAACACTTATTAATTCTTTAGTAATGTGTCTCCAGATTGTCTTCAAGGGTGTCTCCAAAATATGCTTCAACACAGTTGTTTCAAGAATGCCCTTCTACTACTGTAAGTATGCCTCGAATGGTGTTTCAATTTTGTTGCTTCAAAGGTTTCCTTAAGGAATACTTATTTAGAAAATAAGACGTCAATCTTGCTCCAATATCCTTCAACCAAACAAATCAGATCTAAAGGAATAAGCCTCAGGTCACATCTCCACAATTTATGTTCTCATGAGGCCGAAATTTGCATTAGGGGATTTTTGAGGTCTAAAATGGGCCTCCTAAGAAAAATGTACAACCAAAATAAACTTTATAAGAACCAATAGGATTCAAGATGATGATTTCAACCATGGGGGATGATTCACCATTTTTGGAGTAAAAAAGTACAAAGATTAAAAAATAATAAAATAATAAAACTACTTTTTCAACTCATATTTTCAACTTATCTCCCTAAGTTTTTACTCAAATTTCGAGTAGGAGTACTTGTTGGATGAAAAATTTAATTCCTCATCCAAGGAGTACCCATGTTGCATATTTTCAATGGACCCTACTACACGAAAAATGAGAAATACATGAAAAAACGTGATTGCAATCACGTTTTTCATGTATTTCTCATTTTTTGTGTAGCAGGGTCCATCGAAAGTATGAAACATGGGTACTCCTTGGATGAGGAATCAAATTATGCATCCAACGAGTGTTTCCACTCGAAATTTGAGTAAAATCATACGTAGATAAGTAGAAAATACGAGTTCAAAAAATAGTTCTGTCTTTTTTCCCTCTAAAATTTGATGATGTAATCTAATATTATTTTATTATTTCCACTATTATTTTATAATTTCCTTAGGAGGCCCATTTTAGACCTCAAAAATTCCCTAATGTCGGTCTTTACAGGCCTATTTCAGGCTGAGATCAAACCAAAAATTGTGTTTCCATAGGTCCAAAAGGAGTATCACCACAAATCCAAAAGGTGGTTACCACAAGTATGCTTTTAATCCTTAGTAATTAGCCTTCAGAAAGCCTCCAGAAGACTGAGAAACAATCTGGACAAGAAAATCCAAAAGATCCAAATCACTCTTTATTTTGTCTTCTTTTGTTTGTTAACTCACACTCTTGCACTGCTCATTTTCTGTAAACTGAATCTGATACGAGCTCTTCATATATAGATAATTGATTCCCTTTACAGGAGACTATCTAATCTAGAAGACATGGTTGTCTTATTATTCTTTGTGTTCCGAGCTGGAAGGATAACCCATTAAAAATTTGCCCAAATTAAATCTTCAATGTCCTTCCTTAGCCTCTATCCTCCAAAGGTGCCTATTATATTTTTGTTGTAGCCCTAGGTCTTTAACCCAACAAAAATATTAAAATAGAATTGACTCAAACTTAATCTTCTTCAGCCTCCTTGATTTCTATCATGCTTCTAATATGAATTTTGTGTTTTCCACCAAAATTTTTGTTGATCAAATGAGGTGTTTAGATGTCTATATATACATGTTTTTGAGTTATATGAATAGACGCGTCCCTTGGATGTAGGCCGAATTGAAAGACAAGGTGTAGATCAGCTCACTCCTAAATATAATTTTCTTGACTTAAAACTTCCATATCTCATCAACCACTGGGAGTTTCAGGGCAAGTAAAGGGTCATTGGAAAGAGGAAAAAATCCTCTTTAATATGGTCTAGGTCCCATGTTGAAAGTTTTCCTTCAAGATGCCCAATTTTATTCTTCTTTGAAACTGCCATCAAATTTTGTGCATAAAATGCGTAGGACAACATGAAGAATGTTTGGGACAACATGGCTTCTCCATTATTATTATGAGTGTCATCATAAGTGTATTCAATAATTTCATCATGAGTGTATCAAGCATGAGTGTATCCAACCATGTCATCATTAGTGTATGCAACAATGTTATCCATGTGTCATAGTGCAACATCAATTTCCCATTGGGAGAGCTCAAAAATAGTCTTCCAACCATGTTGTCAAGCCCTTATCAAGTATGGCCCTCCATATGTCAGCAAGGGCTTGTATATTAGATACATCATTGGAACTTAAGGTCTATATCATCAATCAAGGAACATGATTGACACTTGGAAACATCATAGTTAGTTCAAGAACTTCATTAGTGGCTTGACATATTAATGGCATCCTTATCAAACAAGAGTTTGTTCAATATATTCCTTATGACATTATCATCTGCAACCAGGCATCTATTGTCTTCAAAATTATCATCACATTATAGGATTTCATGATGTTCATTAGGCCTATCAAGAATATTTTCCATCTCGGCCTATGCCATGTTGACATCAATGACAAAATTGATTAGTAGGTGGATGACCCTTCAACTCCCCTTTGTGACCTTCATTCAAATGACTCATTACATTACATCATGACTCTTCATATTCTAATATTGAGACTTGGAATTTCACTTTACAAATAATTACAAATAATATTACATTTTACACTCATACCCATATAAGACAAAATAGGGTAGAGGCATCTTGACAACCTAACAAGACAAAATAGTATGATGCTTGAGTTCGAGGAAACTCTAGCTCACCAACTTCCACTTTATGCTTCTCAGTCACATATTGATACCAAGCATGGTACTGTGTGATGACACCCCCAAACTTCTTGATGGTGCCTAGCTGGAAGCGAACTCTAACCTCCATGGAATCTGGGTACAATGACTTGGAACTAGTTTCAACTTCCTTCTGAAGCATGAGAAACATTGTTCTAATTTAGACAGGACCACCAATGTAGTTTTGCATGTTCTATTTGTTCAGCTCCAAATCTTCCTTGGTGGTAATCTATCTCAGCTGCTCTAAGTACTCTTTGATCTCCTATCGGACCTAGTTCCTATATTTTGCTTTTCTGAGCGAGTCAACTATGGGATCTTATGAGTTTCACCAAGACATCCAAAATACTAAATAACTGTACATACGAGGCCTAAATGTTACCAATAAATGAGGCAAGTTGCTTGTTGTTCTGAATCAACATTCAAACTCTCACTCTCTCCACCTCTGCCTGTGGCTTCATTTTCTTCCCCAAGTCAAGCGGTGCCCCTTTTATCGCATTTTCCATTCTTGCACACATGTAATGGCAGCCTACACATTCTTGATATTTTTAACAAAATATTTTCTTTGTTGTTGTAGGCCATGTAAGTGGAAAATTGCTTTATGTGTGGTCACAAACTCCTCATAAAGGTTCTGCATGGTTTCTCCAAGTGCTGATACTTCAGCAAGTATTGTTTCTCTCGTCTCCTCCAAGTAGACCTATGCGGAAACTGCTTTCTGTGCTACCACATGGAGTTGTTCTACCTTTTTCTTAGGAGCCTACAAGTTTTGTGCCAATTTCTCATTCTCGACAGTCAAAGGAAGAGTGGGCCATGGTGCTTTCTTGTTCCTATGCAAATTTGTTGAGAACCCTGTGGTGAGACGATCTAACATTTCTTGCATGAAAAGCTTTTTGGTGGCATACCTTGGAAAAACATGTGGAAATGTCTCTCTGCAAAACACTCTATGGGAGGTTCCACCCAGTGAGGCAAACCAATCTGTGATCTTTATTATTGCCTCTATTACTCTTTGTGACATGCGAGGTGTTTCTTAATAAAATATGAGTTTGTAAAGAGGGATAATAAAATGGTCAGTTATTTGTTCCATCACTCCTCGATGACTACAATCTGAAAGAAAATTGCAATAGATATGCATGACAGTTTCTTGTGGTGTCTATTTCCTATTCATGCCAAGAAACTGATGTTGTGCACAGATTGCATCGAGTAAATATGTAGACATATAAAACCTTACTTTCTCACCCTTGGGAGGACTCTAAGCCTATGCCACATGGGCTCTCAACTGTCGAGCCAATGGACCTGATCAGTTGAACAACTTCCCCTCATTCACAACCCAGTTCAATAAGACTGCCCACCCTTTAGGAAAGGCCTCCATGCTCCGCTGACCATGGATATTGCAAGCTAAGATAATCAAGAGCTAGTAGGCCTTCCTGAGAGACTTTATCTTGTATGAATGGGTGGGTGTCTGTCAAAACTCTGATTTCGCTTTCAACCAGCCTTTAACAATATCTATTGTGTTCACATAGTTGTTGGTAGTATATAAAAATGAGTCCATGAGCTTCACTGGCTCGAGAAAGTGATACATGTGCTGATAATCTTCTGCCAAAAAGGTAACAAGCTTGTTTCTGTTTGCATTACTCAATTTCATGGTCTTCTCATCAATGTATGAAACAATCCAACTGATGGCATCTGCATAAGGGAAGGTTGGATATATGCATGAAACCTTGTGTAGTCCTGACTACTAGATACTGAGATAAAACTATCGGTCCTATAGATTTACCTCAAGGCTCTTTTCTGAAAGAGCTTCATTAAATTTCTACCATGTTAGTGTTGACTCATTTTCTATAAAAAATTTAGTGTCCGCAAACATTGGTAATTGTAGCGGTGTTTGATTAACTTCTTGCGTAGTATTACTTTCAGTGGTCTCTTTTGAAGCAACTCTCTTTGGTGCTATGGTAACAATGAATGCTAGAGAGAAGTGCTCCACAAGTGTGGTAGCTATGGGACAAAATGAAACTCGTGGAAAGAAAAAATTAGCCTTTTGAAAATATAACTTCAAAGCATGATCAAGCAACAAACTAGGCAACTGATAGACTACAAATTGCGCAGTCTTAGTGGCCAAGGTGACAGGCTAAGCCTTGGAACTTCACAATGCGCAGTTGGGCCATCCTGTACTATGCAGTGCGTAGTTCCATAGGCCAAGCTCTTGGTTTGAGCCTTAGGATTGGGTAGTGCCCGGCTAAGCAAGGAAAAAATTGGCTAAGGACAGTGCAGATCTACCCAGTGGAAGTGTGGAAAATGAGTAGAACTAAGTGAGGATGTGAGCTTAGGTGTAGATATGACTAAGTATGAATAAAGAAATGTGGATCAAGTGCATAAACTGAACAAATAGAAGGAAAATCAAGTATGTGTGGAGAGTTGCTACAATGAAGACCATGGGTTAAAAGAAAAGAAAATCAATACGACACTTGTGAAAGGTAAATGACAACCTAGAAAAACACTTCTAGAAGCTAAAATAAGTTGAAACAACAACAAATATGAAGATAAATAAGTAGAAACTCACTCACACAAGAGAAACCATAAAATGCGACAGAAAAAGCAACAAAAGACGATAAAAGCGAAACTCACCCAGAAAAGCAACAAAGATTGCACTGAAGGTTCCTTAATCTCCTCAAGAATGCTAGCGCTCCAAGATTGAATGTACAAATGAGCTCTAGAGGCGTTGCTTAAATATATTTGACTTAATTAGGGTTTATGGCATTCTAAAAATAGTGAATGTGCCTCCCTCGTGATACTAATAATGGATCCCTATTTTTTAGGGATGTTTTTTTCTTTTTTGATTTTTTTTTTCTTTTTCAGGGAAACTTGCCATGCATGCTGCTAGGAAAGATTGTGCAATTCTAAGGAACTAGGAAAATTTCTCACCTAGTGCGCTATGTAGTTTCTAAGCTCAGTGAGGGATTGTGAAATTTCAGGGCTTAGTGTTGGGATGCCTTCCATGACTGCATATTTTATGAGCTTAAGTTTAACTATCAATATGAACTATGTAATTCCAATCATCAAGGTTGCTTGCCCTCAAGGATTGTACAGTTTCTAGAGGCAAGCTCAGAACTACTGTAATACCAAGTCAGGAGATTATATTGTGACTTAGAAAGATCAGTTAGGTGTGGAAACAAGAAAACAAAAGCACAAATTAAAAATATAAGTCTCAATCGAAGCATGAATACCTGAAAACAACACAAGATAAGCTCATATGGATAGGAAGGAAGGCCCCAAAATCAAATCATAGGAAAAATTTTGAAGGGTGGTTGTAGCCGCTACAACAATACCTCATTAGGCTGGAGGGTGGAGAAGGCATTCTCGATATTCCCTTGACATGTTGGCATAGATGTTTGACCCTTGCATTCCTAGTAAAGGAAATTTTAGAGTATCCTTTACATGTTATATAACTTAACAGTGGGTTATGTATTCCCTTCATTGGGTGGAACCACTATGTGGCAATGGGTTCTGGATTCCCTTAATTAGGTGGAACCACTGTGTTTCATGCTTCTAGGGTGGAGGTGATACCGTTGGACTCCCTGAAGTATGTAGGTGTGTTATTGGATGGCTAGAGAGTGGATATAGTAAGTCTAAGGATTCCATGTGGTTGGTTGAATTTTGTTGTTAACTAGTGGGTGGAGGTAGTAGACCTCTAGATTCCTCGCTTCATTATTGACACTATTTATTAGCTTAAGGGTGGAGGTAGTAGACCTCTAGATTCCTTGTTTCATTGTTGACACCATTTGAAAATTTGAAGGATGGAGGCAACATGACTCTAGATTCCTTGAGTTTGGTTAATTACTATTGATTCGCTGAAGGGTGGAGGTAGTAGGCCTCTAGATTCCCTATTCGTTGTAGATCATCATTTTCTAGATGAAAGGGTGGAAGCAGCAGGCCTATGTATTCCATAAATGTGATTAAATACTAGGTAGTTGGTGGGTGGAGGTACGAGAACCTCTGGAATCCTTGTTTTAGCTGGTAGATGTTGTTTATTTCCTTTGAGCAAGACCACTTCAGCCCTTTAGAATATAGCTCAGGGGTGACAACTGCAAGTATCTTGGTTGTAGCTTGTCTATGGTTGGGTGGAGAGTTGAAGTCCTGAACTTAGTTTTCCACTTTCAATATAAATCCAACATAAGTTCTCTTGTGTATACCTTGTATGGTTCCATGTATGGTTTTCCATGATGTTCTGTGAATTGTTAATATGTTGATTTTATGCATGACATGGATTTGCTACATATATTATATGGTGAATCGCTGATTATGATCCATATGAGGTTATTTTTATGATTATGAACATTTCATGGAGTTGTGTGCCTTTTGCTAACATATTGATGCAGGAAAGGGTTCACCCTTATTAGTGCTAGGATTGTACTGGTGATATGTTTGAGCCATGAGGAGAACTATCCTTGTGGACTAATTGCTATGTTGTGATGAATGCATATCATGGACTAAAACCTATCATTAGTGTTTGGTATTGGCATCTCCACGTTTGTATAATTGTTTTAAAACCTCTCTTAATGCATCTCGTTTTCTTGAATATGAGTGTATGCATGGTCATGTGAATCTAAGTTCATTATTTCTTAGCTGGGTAGGCTAATAGAGCCAAGGAAGGTTGATTTCCATGTTGTTATAGAATGTTATGTTTCTTTGTGGATCACTCTTGGAAGTGGTCCTGTTTTTGTGATTTCCTTGATGGATCATGCATGCATTTGGTACTAATAATTTTCCTTTGAGTTCAATAGCTATGAGGCGGGGTTACTAACCCTTGAAATCCCTTAGAAAACCCAAAAACCCTTGAAGAAATATGGCTCTTGGAATACATCGAAGTGTTAGAAAAACAACAAAAAACCTAAGTCTTTGACCCACAGGTCAGGGGTCGGGACCCTGACCTAAGTCAAAAGTCTGGGATTAGGGGGAGGGTTGGGTCAGCAATGAAATGTTTAACGCACGTTGTGGAGGGCCGAGCCTGACTAGGTCGAGAATCGGTGGTCGAGATCAGACAAAATAAAAATTGCACGTTGCAAAGAACGCCGACCATGACTGGCCTATGAGCTTGAATACCATGTGGGCCAATAGCAAGATGTCACTTCGCAGTGGAATGATGTGGTAGATTAAAGTGACACCTATCTTTGAGAGGCCATATCTCTCAGTCCAGAGGTTGGATTGAGGCAAAATTTTATATCACCTATTCATCTCAACGAGACGAACAAAATGGTGATGTTTATTCTGAGTTCGGAGGAGTTTGGAAAAGCCAAAACTTGTATACCCCATTTTCATAACAATACTTTGAATATCAAGTTTGAATCTTGAGAGATTTGATTCCTCTTAAAAATTGGTAGATTTGGAATTAAGAGAGATCTATATTAATCTAGTAATAACAATAATGTTGTTTTTTAATATTAAAATAATGTGTAAAATTAAAAATAAATAAATAAATAAATAAAATTTAAAAATGATTGATTTATATAATTGTTTTATGGTGAATTTAAACTTATTATAAAATATAATTTTAAATTTAGCTTGTTTGTTTTAATTAGGATTATATATATATATATATATATATATATATATATATATATAACCTTTTGAAGTTTTCTATAAGTTGCAAAAATTATAAAAAAAATTCCAATAAATTTTGTAATAATTTATTTGAGTTTTTTAAAATAATTTTATTAAAATAAGTTTTTGTTAAAAACCAACTTGATAATTTTAGGGTTTTGGTTATTTGTATTACTTGTGGGAATTAATTTTATATAGGGAGGATATCAATCATTCTTTTTAATTAATGAAGATAAACCCGATTGATATTACAATTTAATGTTGTTATTACTTTGTAAAATTAATTATTGATATTATAGTATTGGATTATGATGAAATTATAACTCACTTTCATTTGTATTGATTGGTAAATTTGGATCAACATGTAATTAATTATTATTTTAGTGGATGTGGAGGTTCCATAATTATATAGATAGGCATGTCTATTTTCGAATATGGCTTCTGGAATTTTAATTACAATATAAATAATTATTAGATAGATGGTAGAGATTTAACTTCCATGGAACATTCTAGAATATTCTTAGTAGTGTTCACAAATTAAAGGTTGATATTTATATCCAAATTATTTTTGTCTTTTTTTCCCTTTTAATTGAATTCATTAATTAACAAATGTGTCATATGAAAAAACGTCATATAAAATGAGTAATGGTTTTTTGAGAAAGTGGTATTGATAAGCTAGGGTATTGGCCCATGGTATTCTCACAAAACCTTTTAACAAATTAAGAATTTATTGGTAACGTGGGGGTGCATCTCTGTGTTTAAGAATCTTGTTATGTGTTTTCTTAAAAGTATGTGTTTAACTAACATATTAATTCTTTTAATAATAATAGTAATAATAAATTTATAATTTAGTTAGTCTTTATGATTTTTTATTTTATTTTTAGTAATGTGAGATCTATCGTGCAGTAAATGTCTTGATTCTTATCATAAATTAATGCTTATTGGCATTTACCAACCATTTATCTTATCAACATGTAATTAATTATTATTATAGTAAATGTGAAGGTTCCATAATGAGTTAAAGTAATTTTAAATAGACTATCAAAATATTAAGAACAATATTATGTTTTCTTAATAACCATATGTTTCCATTACAACATATGCTATCCTTAAAACATTTTGATTATCTCCTTGTCACATGATTGATTATTGATTGTGTAATGGAATTGATTAAGAGGCAACCTATCGAAAAATCATAAGGTTAAAAATCAAGGACAAACAAATCACATATAAATTAAGGATGAAGACGCCAAGATTTACATGGTAAATCTTTTAAAGAAAAGGAAATATCTATCAAGAATAAGAATGTTGTATTACTATTAAAATAGAAAGATATCTAGTACATCCCTTTCTATCTCTCTTTCATATTAGATAAATGACATTACATGATCTTTAAATAGAAATAATGGGTCAATGTGGTGATAAGACATTTGTCTTTCATATTAGATAAATGACATTACATGATCTTTAAATAGACATAATGGGTCAATGTGGTGATAAGACATTTGTCAAGCATTATGACTACTACATATATGAGGATTGCCATATCATCTATGTCAAAGATAGAATGGTGAGCACCAATAACTAGAGAATAAAATCACATTGAAGAAACATAATAAAAAAACACATAACTAGTACATTAGACCAAGTTGGTTTTATGTTGGTTTAGTACATTAGAAAAAGTTGGTTTTAAGATGGACATGAAGAAGAATTTACAAATTTACAAATATATGAGGAAGAATGGAGAATTATGCTTACTCTTCTTTAATGATAATTTCCTTCACATGTAAGATCAAACAAATATGATGAAACTTGTATTTTATTAAGGGCTTTGTGAAGATGTCAACAACTTTAATTTCAATTGAACATGAAGTCTTTAAAGCCTATATAAACTCCATGTTAACTCTAAAATCCTAGTGAACATGAAGTATTTAAAGAATATATAAATTCCATGTTAACTCTAAAATCCCTTATTAATTTTTGGATATTGAGTTGTTACATTTATATTGTTATATTGTTATATCATCCATAACCTTTTATTGTACCATTTGATTATAATTGTAACATTTGTCTCCTATATGTAGACTAAGGAGGCCTTGTCTTAGGTTCATAAAATATTTTCTTATATATTGTATTTATCGTAAAATGAGTTTTCCCCTTGAAGTGGACTCTGAATATTGGCTTCATATCATTTTTAATGCACATGGTTCATAACATTTGGTATTAGAGCCATGATACTAGGGTGTTACTATTTCAAACGAGTAATCTTGGATTTTTCATCATAATTTTTCAGAGATGCTTATTTCATGAAATTTTGAGAAGATGGAGAATACATCTGAAGGTACATTTAGTAAAAAAATTAGATTCTAGTTTGCTATACTTTCATAAATATACTCCATGGAAGTTAGTGTTTGTGAATGCTCTTGAAATCAGTTTCAAACAAGTGATTTTGTCATTTTTGGTATAGTTTCTTTATGGGAATATTATGATCCAATTGGATATTATGGCCACCCACCTATTCCACTTGGACCCCCATCGTTGTCTCTTTCAATTTCCTTGATTGTAGGACAATTTAATATATTTGGCATTTTTTCGGGTCTTCAACTTTTGGAGCCATTTTAAGGCCCTAAACGACGTTTTTTGGAAAATGGGCAAACCCATATAATTTGATAGGGGTTTTCATTTGAAATTTATATTACTCATATAGATATTTCTAATGAGGTATCGTACACATAAATCAGAGATCGTATGCCAAAGTTATGACCCCAGGAAGTTGATGTACCAATTTACCCCAATGGGGCCCACAAACTTTTGTCGCTTCATCTCATGTGGTTAGGTTTTTTTATTTTTAGGGTTTTATATTGTTTCTCAATAATAAATAGGTCTTCAAGGATCATTGTAACACATATTAGAAGGCATGTAGGTGCCACATCTCTTCTCAGATATAGGCTACCGTCACCTGAGCTAGTTTATTTCCATTCTTCATGTAAACAATTTTCAGTACATTGTTATTAATGAATTGAAGTTTTGTTTTCATTGTATCTTTGTGTTTATGTTTATATCTGTATTTCATTTCATCCCTTCAAAAATATGGATCAGTGGTATTATATGAATCCGCTCTTTCTCTATTTTTCTATGTATTTCCCCAACAAGGTCGAAGTATAAGGAGTTAGGACTTGAACTGGTTGATCCTTTGTAAGACCGTCCCTAATGACACTGACAACCTCCCATGGTGGAAGGAAATAAGGAAGAGGGAGAAGAGTTCATATCAAATTTTTTTCTCGATGAAGCCCTTAAGCGGTAAATGAATGAGATGATTGACAACTTTGCTCAGATCCTTTGGTAGATGTCCACTAGTGACGGATCTTCATCTAGTAGTCACTTTGGAGGCACTACTCCCTTCAAGGTACAAGTGAAATTCGATATACCTATATTCAAAGGTTAGGTAGATGTAGATGTTGTAGATAAATGGTTGAATATGTTGAAATTTTATTTTTTGGTCCATAGTTTTTACAATAGGTGAAATATTAATTTTTCTTTACTTAAGGTTGCCCCACATGTCAAGGACTGGTGGGAAACTTAATGTGAGAAAAGGGCTGAGGAACCCTCCCTGTTTACAGTCACCCCCTCATGTAACTCTTTCTACAATGCTATCAAGGAATATTATTACCCCATGGGGAGCTATGAGGACAAGTGCGTACAATGTATGACACTATGGCAGCAAAGGGACCAAGATGTGCATAAGCTCACAAATATTTTTCATACTCTACGCACAAAGTTGGGTATCAAATACTCTGAGCAACATCCGGTGCTTAAGTACTATGACTATATTCACAAATAAATTAAGGAATAAATGGATTTCATGGACATGTCCTCGCTTGGTGACATATTGATATGCTACCAAGATTGAACAAAAATTAAACAGAAGAAGCGCGACTTTGTATATGTGAATCATAAGTAGGGCAAGAGCGCCCCCAAACCGTAAAATAAATGAAAGAGCCAACGTCAAGCGACCTAGGAAAACCCATTGAAGCTGCAAGCAAAGAATGGCACCACAAAGATGAATGAGGACATAGGAAATTGGTGTGAGTTTCACAAGAGCCCTACTCACAACAAAAATGAGTGTCACGTCAAGTAATAATTGGTGGTCAAGCTGAAAGCTTTAGAACATGTTTTGATTCTGAGCTAGAACCTGACAACGGGAATGAAAAGGGGAAGACAATTATTGGTGTAGGACCAAGTTTCATTGTTGTTGAAAATGCAACAAGATGATGGAGCTTAGTGGAAAGAAGTCGTCTTCACTAAGTGGGCCCGGAGGCTATTTTTGGCGCAAAGTCTATTTTTAGACTATGTCTATTTTTAGACATATGGATCATGGTCTATGAGTTACAGGATGCTGTTTAGGGATGATTGGTCATGTTGGTAAAAATAGATGGACTTCTATTTTTAGACATATGGGCGGAGTCTATTTTTAGACTGCCAGGCTAAAAATAGAAACAGTCGAATATTATTATCTCATAATAATATTTGGACTATAAACATTATCTTATCCTATTGCACTTCAGTTTGAGCTACAGATGTGGCACATGCAGCTGTCAGAAGGAAATACGCTTTTCCTATGATTCATTTGAGCTATTGCATGATAGACTTCAGTTAGAACTCATGTGGTTGAGTTTAGTGGAGTTGATTGAGGAGTTGATGGAGTTGTGTTCAGTTTGACTTAGTTGAACTAGTTGTATTTAGTCTAACTGCAGAATACACTAGTGATGAGTGATGTGAATTAATTATTAATTAATTCACTAATTATTAACTCATAAATCAACTAAAGAACACATTAGTTAACTCAGTGCATGGATAGTTCAGTGGAGACAGGTGTTAGAGGTGAGTGAAAGGGAAAGACAATTGTCAGTTGTGACTATAGTTGTGCATGAGATTTGCACAATCAATGGGATTGAGTAATGCCAATGAGGATTGCGTGGTTTAGCCAAGGAAATACAAGTTTGTTTCAACCATTCATCATTATTCTCACGTAGGATTGCGCAGTGGAGGCAGGAAAGCAGCAGAGGAGATTTGAGGCATCAGATCTGAGCTAGTTTGTGTGTAACAGGTGGAGATAGTACTGAGTATTTGCGAGGAGTATTGTACTATGTATTGTTACATGTTCTCAATCATTATAATATACAGATAGTGTGGGGTTTTCAGCTGTATGCTTTCCCCGGGTTACATACTGTGTTAATGTGCGCATGCGATTGATGTTTCATTGTTTTTAATGTTGTTAAATTGATGATCAACGTAGAGGAGGTTATGTATTATGCATGTATTCCGCAATAGTGTATAATCGGGATAATCTCTGTGAATAAGTGTTTATTATTCAAAATTTCTACAATTTTTTCCACTACCAAGGTCCAGAATATTGAGATCGAAGATATAGAGGAGGGGGAGCATTTCTTCCACACATAGATGTGGGTGAAGGGTTCTTTGTTGAAGTTCATTATCGATAGTGGAATCCAAATGAACCTCATTTCAACAAAGTTCATGAAGTGGTTGGGCCTACCGACCACACCACAACCACAGTTGTACACCATCAGGTGGCTTCACCAAGGACAATATCTTTACGTCATCCAACAATGTCACCTTCCCTACAATATCAAGCCCTTCACATATGAGATATTGTGTGATGTTGCTCCTCTTGAAGTTTGTGGTGTATTATTTGGCCAACCATACTTGTGGAAGTTGGTAGGCCTCCAAATTAGACATAAATTAAGGCCCATCTAACCATCCTTCAGCACATTAAACCTCCATTTTTGCATTAGATAATGTATTTTTAACTTTAATATATTAATTAGGAAGGTTTATGGATAATTGGATATTTATGTCTAATATTATTTATTTTTGTGGAATATTGTGAGAATATTGGGCAGATTATGAACATTTGGGGGAGGATTTAATTTAGGGACATTCTCCCTACTACAGGAGGATCAATATTAAATAATAAATCAATAAGATATTTTGAAATTATTGCATAGATTTTGGAGCTCCAATGATTGAGAAAATCTAGGAATGTTTCCCTGTCATTTAATGCAGATTCCTAGTATTGGGACCCAGATCCACTATTTGAGGGATTTTGGCGGAGAAAGCTTCCTCCTTTCATGGGGAATTATTCCTAATCATTTTGTATAAGTTCCAAGTCGAATTTTCCTCTAGATTTTTATTTTTATTAGTCTTCTTGTGGAGAGAACTCGTATTTTTGCAGCTCCATTATCATTTCTTGTAGGGATGTAATTGTATTGATGGAAATAACGAAGATTGGTGCCATGTTCAGCTTCTAAATATTGGTCCCCTTCATATGAATCTGATTTTCCTTGGGATTGGCCATCACAAGATCCTCAGAGCCCTTTTGTATCATTTACTTTTCTTCCTTTCACTTCTTATTCACATGCATCTCTTGTTCTTGTCTTTTTCTATTTTTGCATTTAGTATTAATGACTTCTTGTTGTAGGAATGGGTAAAATGGTTGAAGTAAGTTATTTTGTAGGTTAATAAGAATCATTTTATCATTGGAACATATTTTGAAGGCTATATTAATCATTGAACTACTTGGATTAGTTTGTTTATTCCCAAATCTAGATTTCTAGAAGTTCCTTGTGGCAAACAACAATAAATTTCTGCTATTTTTTAGAGAATGCTAATGAGCTTCAATCGAGTTGATTCCACTTGAATTATATCACAAAAACATTCTAGTTATTAAAAAAATTTACCCCATTGCATTTTAACTTGATTAGGTTAGTCATTTGATAGATTTAGTAGCTCACTAGTTCTCGAATTTCTAGATTTTCGACTAGTAATTTTCTGCTATTTTTTAGCATGGGCTAACAAAGGTCTTTTTGAGTGATTCCACTTGGAATGGAGACCTAACACATCCTATTCAATAAAAAATATTTCCCCATTTTATTTTCTTGGTTATTCGATGAATTATGACTTCCTGTAGTAAATATGTAACATCTTGTAGTTTCCTATAGTACTCTTCCAATGTGTATATACTTGAATCATGATCCCTATGCTCTAAATAAATGGTTGAGGAGGGATAAACACCACTTAGGACTTGCCTTTTTACCTATGCAAAACATCTCAGCGATTTGGGTTAATGGACAAATTTATGAATTGGATAATACAACGTTGAGTTTCTTGATTGCCACATCCAGTGAACTCTGTTAATGGATCTAAATGATTTGAAATGTAATGGTTGAAATTTAGTTCATGATATTTACTTTATGAAATTAGAATAGGTTTCTTTCCTTGTATCTTCTTTCTTGCAATAGGTTAAGGTTTCCATTTCGAGCATTTCATTTTATGCAATTAGTTTAGGATTTGATTTCATTACATGCACTCCATTACATCATGACAACGAAGGAAGGACACATTGTATGATGCACATATATTGCTGATACCTATTAAGTTTGTATTAACCCTTGGTTGATAATTAATGTTGGTAGCCTTCGGAGTTGCAACATTCTTGTTGCAATACTGAGGCTTATCACTTTTTGGCACTGTTGTCGGGGAGGTGTCAAAGTATGCATTGTTTTCTTCCCTAGTTGATTCATTTCTTTTTACTTTCTGCAAAAATAAAAAAATTTCATTAGGCATATTTCATTTCAAGAACAAAAAATTTCATTGCATTAGCATTCTTATTCAAAAAAAATTCTCCAACACTAACACCCTCCCCCTCCCCCCCATTTGATCACGTGGTGCAGTAAGAGCCACATCACCATTCATTTTTGTAGGTAGAAGAAGAAGAGGTGACAAAGAAGGTAGAAGAAATGGATGGATATGATGACAATGAAGAAGATCCTCTTGGATTTCCCATTCAAGATATTGATGTTAGTGTGCACATGAAGAACATCCCTCCATCTTTTCTTCCAAACATTCATGGTGTAAGGTCAGAGGATTCAAAAACCTTTATCTTTGAATTTTAAATTGTTTATAGATCTTATGGTTACTTATTAAACACTCCAAAATTGAGATTGTTTCCAGAAACATTGAAGGATAAAGCTCTTAAATGGTTCATGACTTTAGGGATTAATTCAATAAGATCATGGAATTATATGCAAAATATATTTCTAGAAAAATATAAGGATTCTAATCTTAAATAAGAAATATTTAGAATGAATCAAAAAGAAGATGAGAGCCTTGAGGATTTAATAGATAGTTTCATGTGAAATTTTAAGAGGGGAAAATTACATCATTTAGGATCTAACACACTAAAAACCCTTTTACTTATAACAATTAGGGATGAGTGGATTGATATTCTTGATCTCATGAGTAGTGGTAAGTATACCAATTATCATTTGAAGAAATTTGTGAAACATGCAAACACAGATCAAGGAAGGGCAAGAGTAAGTAAATCAACATTAAGAATGGTAAGTCAAGCTAAACTTGAAAATTTGTTTGATGAATTTAAAACATAAATTCTTAGAAATCTAACCAAACAAGTAGAAATGTTAAGAATGCAAGATGAGGAAAAAGAAGATGTTGATATTTGTGTTGTCCATGCAGAATCACATGTTATTAAATGTTGCCCCTCATTACCAAGGTTGAAGTAATTTTACCAAAATTACAATGGAGCAAGTCAATTGTCAATGCAACTATGTTATGTAGCTCCAAGAGGACCATGGAAGGCTATTCAACCTGATATGATGCAAGAGCCTAATTCACAATTTCAAGCTTATGCACATCCAGCTCAAAGTAATTGGAACACACCCTTTCCTTGGCAACCTTGGACATCTCAACCTCAAAACCAATCTTGGCAACAAGGTTGGCAAGGAACTTATGGGAGCCATCTACCATATCCTAAATATTTTCTTCAATATCCTCCATACCCAACTCTATGTTATCCCTACCATTCACCTTCACCTTCACCACAACCCCAACAACATCCATCTCAAATATCCACTCCCTCTCAACTACCTGTGCCACCATTTCGAACTCACACAATGAAGTAGCTCATCCCACTTACAATGCTGAGATACAACACTTCCAAACATATCCTCTTGATCTAAATGGTATTCATCTTAGCTTAGGAAGAGTATCACAAAAAAAATATTCTCTTGAAATCATTGAAGGACAACGTGTAGAAAAAGAAGATTCAAATGAGAAGACCAAAGAATCATAGGTTGCACTTGATGAAGAGCAAACATCAGAATCAGAGATTGGTAAAGTGCCCTCATGTTTACCATAAGATCCTCTATGTGTTCAAGAGAAGAATCGGTAAAAAGATGAAGATCTGAATTTCATAGAAGAAGAAGACATCCAAGATGATCCAAATCAACAAGTGGACCAGGGGCATCACAACTATATTGAAATATGGTTCCAGATAGTCACTAAGTTGCAGCAATACTCTCTTCTTTGACTATGTTTGATATCATCAAAGTCGAAGAATTTGGTCTCTTACATTCAAGTACATGTCAAAGAATATGTTCGAGCCTACACATGATTTTATCTATCATCCAGTTATGCCAGTGGCACCATTGGAAGTATTCCTACACTTGAAAATGATTTTGTTTTTTCAAGTAGAGTAGGATAGGAAAAGAAATAAAAAAATGAAAAATAAGAGAAAGAAATAAAATCTCAGGTGAAAACCTCCTTTGAGGCGCCTAAGATTGGGTCATTGATTGAAAAACTCCATGCGGCAGTCAATGGGTTGGAGAAAAAAGAGAAAAATAGAAAAAGAAAAAAAGAAAAGATCCCAGGTGAAAACCTCCTTTGAGGTGCCTAGGCAGACCTACTAGTTGAAAACCTCATTGAGGCAGCTAGTAGGCCTAGAAGAAAAAAATAAAAACCTTTGCTCCATGTATCTCTCTCTCATGAATGCAGGTGTTCTCCAACCTCTGAAATCAACAAAAACAAGTTAGACACCAAAAGAAAAGTTGATCAAAAGCCTAGTCAAAGGAAGTAGAACTTAGACTTTCTCCTCCTTTGCTCAGATTCTCCAGAAGGACCAAGGCAATGCCAATCCATCACCCTCATCTATTTCAACCATCCACTCATCATTACCAAGCTTTTACCACTCATTTTCCTTTTTGTCCAAAAATGCTAAAAGAAGAGTAGTTACTACAGAAAACAAAAATAATAGAGCGGATTTTTTTCTTTTGTCATATCTTGAAAACCATGCATCCATTTGTCAATCTGTTTTAGGGGGAGAAGCATATGGATGATAGTAACATGCCTAAGCAATTTCAACAAATTCTGGTGCACACTTTTTGTGAAACTCACCTCCATCAACTACAACCATTTTTGAATTTTTATCGATATGCATGCATCCATTTGCAAATATATTTCATGGGGAGATGAATATGGGTTATGGTAACATGCCCAAGAAATTTCAATAAATTCCAATGCACAGTATTCGAGAAATTGGCCTCCATCACCTATAGCCATTTTTAATTTTTCTCACAATTCGTGCATCCATTGGACAATA
This sequence comes from Pinus tabuliformis, assembly GCA_031772625.1. Classification (NCBI taxonomy): domain Eukaryota; kingdom Viridiplantae; phylum Streptophyta; class Pinopsida; order Pinales; family Pinaceae; genus Pinus; species Pinus tabuliformis. Next base: position 538,406,069 of record CM062818.1, on the reverse strand, counting down.
TGCTTTATGGGGAGGTGCAAAAGGTTGATGGAAACATGCTAAGAAAATATCAAATAAATCCATTCTACCGTTTGGAAGATATGGAAAAAACAAATCTTCTATAGGAGATTGCCCTGAATTACTATAGGAAAATCTTGTAGTACTATAGGATGGTCGAGAAGAAGCTACAGTGTTGGGTTGTGTTTTATTCTTTCCATGACTAGCCTATGTAGTGAACCGGGGGGTTAGAGGGGGGGAAGAGACCCCCCTTCGTTTCGCAGTGGGGGGGTCATGGGGGGGCAGGTAGCCCCCCTCTACGAGGTCTGGGGCAGTGCCCTGGGAATTTTTTTTTTGGACCCTATATGAGGTTGGGTGGACCTACCTATGGTTTTGTGCATGGTTTTCGCACATGATTTGGACACAATGGTTTTCGGTCCATGGTATTGGATGCTTCAGCAAGTATAAATATGTATTATAACATTGAAAGGAACATAATGAAAAATCAAGCTCGTAGTCCCGATTTTTGGATCCAGGGGAAATATCTTTGTATATGTGTTTTATGTGTTATGCTCTTGCATTGTTTATTTTCTATGTTTTAGAATTCGTATGCAGGTAATTTCTATATGGGGTCAAAACCTACATACAAAAGGAAATCTGATTGGATAAATGGGTTAAAAGGCCATGTATTCTTTAGGGAAGGTTGATATATGCCCCCAAAAACCACTTTCATCACTCATCCACTCCATCTAACCAAAATCCATCTTCAAATTCCACTCTGCCTTACATGAAAAAATAAGAAAAAACTTTGTCATCAACTTTTCCACCACCTACACCACCTCTTGATGATTTTAACCCTATCCTTATACCTCCTATGACTTTCCATCAGTCCCACATGCATCAATGAGGTCTCGAAGAGGAATTAAATGACTTTTATAGTAAGAGGATTCCTTCTGTAAGTAGCCTGCAAAGTTACAACATAAATCAACATCAATTCTTTTTTCACTCACACAAAAAAAGATCTAGCCACCTTGAGCAACATGAAGCCATTTCTGAAGATTGAAAAGGGGTCACACCCTCCTTAGGAAGAAATCCATCCACTCCACTAACAAAAGATTGAACACTGGAAGAAAATTGCACACAACAACCTTATCAGTCAAAGAATCAGCAAGCTATGAAGACCTGTGCATAAGAAAACAAAGAAAATTAACACCTCCAGGGAAGCATGGATCCATCATCAACTCAGCAGTAACATGCATTCCTCTCTAATAACCATCAGGTAGGTACAGGTATGCAATATTCTTGACCTCTTCTCTTGAGCATATTATAGTTAGAAATTTGTTGTCAATGCATGATAGGTGAGGTTTTATAAAGATAAGGATGGGTCAGCAGTCTCAACCACCCTCAACTAGTTAATTGCAGCTAACTCCCTCACTCATGCAATGTTAAAAGCCAAATTAGGAAGGTTGACGATTTTTAGGAGTGGGGAAAACATTTAAAAGAATAAATTTTTGCAAAGGCCAAGTCACCAAAACACTCCAAGCCCTCCATCCACTTCATATCCACTATCTATCCATCATTAATCCATCCCATTGCATAAGAATAAATTAACATTTTTCAAGAACAAACCCTACACTCTGTCTCAACCTGAAAATTTCTTAAAAAATCACAAAGAGAACATCCTCTCCATTTTCACAAACTTTCACCTCTCCATCTAAGCCCTAGCATCATCCTCCAAACCCTCTACATCATTTCTCATCACTCCCATATAGTTAGAAGACCTTGAAAGAGAAGGAATGGTTGTTACAAGAAGGAAGAAAGGAACAAATTGTGCTAAAAAACAAAATGGTAGTGCCTAAGAGAGAGACCTAATCAAAACAAAGAACTCCAAATCCAATTAAGCAATCATCTAGGCCACAAAAGAGAAGAAGAAGGCAACAAAAGGCAAGAATGAATTCACCATCAAAATAGACCTCAAACAACAGTGATGAAAAGTGGCTTTCCAAGGGGTCTCTAATCTCTTTCTATCTTTTGTCTAAGGCCTAAAAGATGTTATAAAAAGGGGAGAAAGGCATGGAAAATCCAGTCCAAAATGGCATTGAGGGGCATGGAAGTCAAGTTGAGGGCCTATCCTAGGCTCAGACTATCATATCTTCTCAAAAAAAAAATTAAACATGCTACTACAAGGTTTCTTGTAGTTACTATAGGAATTACTACAGGATCTCATCGAAGGGCATTTTGAGGGTTCCAAAGGTGTCCAAATGGTAGAAAAACATAGAAGGAGATTGGAAAAGGATGTGGAAGACCTTACCAAATCAAAAAACTTAAAGAACCAGTCTTGCATAAGGGGAAAAAGGCAGGAATGTATAAATCAGGGAGGCCACCAAGGCCATGAATGAGGCACAATGAGGTCACTAATTTTCTCAGAGGATGAGCAACACTTTCATCAGGGGGGTATGATGGGCCTCAAAATTAGACATAAATGAAGGCCCATCTGACCATCTGACCATCCTTCAACACATTAAACCTCTATTTTCGCATTAGATAATGTATTTTTAACTTTAATATATTATATTCATTAGGAATGTTTATGGATAATTGCATATTTGTGCCTAATATTATTTATTTTTGTGGAATATTGTGAGAATATTGGCAGATTATGAAGATTTGGAGGAGGAGATAATTTAGGGACATGCTCCCTATTACAGGAGGATCAATATTAAATAATAAATCAAGAATATATTATCAAATTATTGCATAGATTCAGGAGCTCCAATGATTGAGAAAATCTAAGAATGTGTTCCCTGTCATTTAATGCAGATTCCTAGTATTGGGAACGAGATCCACTATTTGAGGGATTTTGGTGGGGAATGCTTCCTCCTTTCATGGGGAATTCTTCCTAATAATTTTGTATGAGTACCAAGTCGAATTTTCCTCTAGGGGTTGCTTTTTCTTAGTCTTCTTGTGGAGAGAACTCGTATTTTTGCTGCTCCATTATCATTTCTTGCAAGGATGTAATTGTATTGATGGAAATAATGAAGATTGGTGCCATGTTTAGCTTCTAAATCTTGGTCTCTTTCATAGGAATTTGATTTTCCTTGGAATTGGAAATCCCAGGAGCCTCAGAGCCCTTTTGTATCATTTACTTTTTTCCCTATCACTTCTTATTCACATGCATCTCTTCTTCTCGTCTTTTTCTATTTTTTCATTTAGTATTAATGATTTCTTGTTGTGGGAATGGGTTAAATGGTTTAAGTAAGTTATTTTGCAGGATAAAAATCATCATTTCATCATTGTAACAAATTTGGAAGGTCATAATAATCATTGAGCTACTTGGATTAGTTTGCTTATTCCCAAATCTAGATTTTTGGAGGTCCCTTGTGGCAAATAACACTAAATTTATGCTATTTTTATAGCATGCTAACGAGCTTCAATCGAGTAGATTCCAATTGCATTAGATAAAAAACACATTCTAGTTAATAAAACAAATTAACCCATTTCATTTTCACTTGATTAGATTAGGTATTTGATAGATTTACTAGCTCACTAGTTCTCGAATTTCTAGATTTACGACTAGTAGTTTTCTGTTATTTTTTAGCCTATGTTAGCAGAGGTATTTTTGAATGATTCCACTTGGAATGGAAACCAAATACATCTTATTCATTAAATAAAAAAATTCCCATCCAATTTTTATTTTATTTTCTTGGTCATTCGATTAATTATAACTTCCTGTAGTAAAATATGTAACATCTTGTAGTTTCTTGTAGTAATCTTCCAACATGTATATACTTGCCCAAATTTGCTCAAAAGGATGGTTTTTGTCACTTAGGGTTGAATCATGACCCCTAGGATCTAAATAAATGGTTTAGGAGGGACAAACACCACTTAGGACTTTCCTTTTTTTCCATGAAAAACATCCCAGCGATTGGGGTTAATGGACAAATTTATGAATTGGATAATACAATGATGATTTTCTTTATTTCCACATCCAATGAACTCTGTTAATGGATCTAAACTCTTTGAAATGTGATGATTGACATTAAATTCATGATCTTTACTTTATGCAATTAGAATAGGTTTCTTTCCTTGTATTTTCTTTCTTGTAATGGATTAAGGTTTCCATTTTGAGCATTTCATTTTCTGCAAATAGTTTAGGATTTGATTTCATTACATGCACTCCATTACATCCTGAAAGTGAAGGAAGGACACATTGTATACTGCACATATAGTGCCGATACCTCTTAAGCTTTTACAAACATCGGGTTGATAATTAAAGTTGGTAGCCTTGGGAGTTGCAACATTCCTGTTGCAAAACTGAGGCTCATCAGAAGTGTCATGTTGTGTATGAGTCTAGGCCTTGCACTATTATCATTAATTTGGGAAATAAGTTATACGGGATATCGGAGGTAGCCCCTCCTACTGCCATCTCTTTGATCTTTTCTAAGTAATGCAGTAATCTGATCTCTTAGACCAAGAAATTTGTTTTCTTTCTGATTCACTCTCAAAGTAAGGGTAATATCATGGCCACATCCATGGCCCCCGGGAAGGGTTTCTCCATGCAGTAGATGTAGCTAGATAAGGTCATGGAAGAACACAAGGACATCTTCTCCTCACCCACATGGGTACCATTGCACTATCAGGTCAATCATTCAATTGATTTGACTCCCAAATCACCTCTAACCAGTGGGCCATGTTAGGGTTCTATAATAATAGGATTCATAATTTTGAATTGGCTATGATTAGTCTTGTAATATTGTACATACTTTTGCTTTCTGCAAAATGTTTTCCCATATTAAAAATAAAAAATGTAAATAGGGTAAGTCCTAAAATAAAAATCAAAGGACTAAAAGAAAAGGATCAAAAAAGAAATAAAATATGAACCCCACCAAAAAGAGATAAAAAGATAGATTATGAAAGTGATGCAAATTCAAATGCCACTACCTTTTACCTTTCCTTCCAAAAAATAATATTGTGTGTAGCTTGTAAAAAATGCCACAATTCATGATGGTCAAATAGTTTAATCTTGATTCATTCATGTTTTAAATTTCATGTTGATAGATAGAGAATAAAGATCTAGCCAAACTGTTTAATCTTGGCAGATCATTAGTTAGGTAGAGAATAATAATGAGCTCAACAGTTTAATCTGAGCCATTGGAAGTTATAAGATTAGAATTAGATAGTTTTCTTATTAAAGAAAAAGAAATAAAGGGTCAGCAAGCTAAAATGCACCCAATAAATGAAGAGAAAATGCTAGGGTAAATAAAAGGTAGGTAAAAGAGGTTTTGGAGTGCACAGGGTTGCAAGATCAAATGCACCTTCATTATGCTTAATCATATGTTTCATGTGTAGGAGGAACTATCAAAGAAAAATAACATTCACAAAAGTCATATATTACTTTGGGTATTTACCCTAAAAAGTTCTATATAATTTTGGGCCTAAATACTAAAGTTTATTCACTAATTTCCCTTTTCCATTTAAACCCACTAAAATGCCCTTATCCTAAGTTTAAATAATGTATCGGGCCCCATTAAAAAACCCCCCCGATACCCTTTTTTAACTCATCCTAAATGTTTTTTCTAACACCTGCTCCCGTATTCCACAAACCCTTTATATTCTTTTAACCTATTGTTTCTATAAATTTATTCCCGCATTGTATATTTCATCCTCCCACTATATTAAATTCCCTGATTACACACCAAATCTTCGTTTTCCATACAATTAAATTAAACCTGACCCCACACCCCGACTCAGCCCTCGCAACTTCGTCGCGCGATAGCCCTTCGATCACCCACTTCCAGATCTAACGGCCCATACCCATATCACGCACTCCCACCGTCCGACTGTTAAAGTTTCAAAAGCACACGAGATTCACAGTTTTTCCCAATCACCTTTTTTCTACATGGCAACTCCATGTTATATTGCATGCTCTGAGAAAATACCGCCCTACATTCAAAATTGGTGTGATAAGCCATAATATCGCTCCCCTGCATAGGATGAAACCGCCTACTATTCATATATTAATCCCATGCCCAAAAGTTAACCACTTTTGGTTAAAAACCAAAAAACCGCCCTTTTTACCCTTTTCATTGTTATTGTGTTACCAAGCAACCTATGCCGACCAATTCTAAACCGCTAAGCTCTGCTCAACCGTTTTAACCCCAGTTACAACTAGAAGACACCATAGACTCCAATTTGAAGCAACATAAAGACCATTCAAGCCTCAGAAAGCCTCCGATGCTCCCACATAACCCTGACTGCACACCAAATCTTCATTTTCCAGGTATTCTTGAAAGTACCAGAAAGGCCTTGTACTTAAGCTTTGCATAATGTTTTAAAAAGGTTAATTAGTTGAACTAATTAAAAAAAAAAACTCGCCAAACTAAAAAAACCCACAGTGCATCCAAAAAACCCTTTTCTGCAAACTATATTCACCTTTCGCCCTGTTTCAGAGGTCCTAAAGCTTACTCCTTAAGCCAGATAAATATTAATTCAATCAAATAAAAAAAATTATGGCTTCCCAAAGCATTCTGAATGAGAAACCCTTGCAAACCCCTCACCTGGATATTGACCACATCCCATTGGCAAACATAGATTTTCAAATCAAAGACACAATTTCCCCTAGCCATCTATTGAAACTACACTGCTGGAGTAAACACAAATTCCTCAACCAAAATGATGACATTCATCTATGGGAATAAAATTTTTGCAAATACTTGTTCCCACAGGTATACCAGTTCCGTGAAATCATCCACCTAAGCCGAATCTGCTTTATCCCAAGCCAAAGAGCCATAGTCTCTCCTAACCAGCAGATTTTATTTACAACCACTGCAGATTCAATAAACCAAATGTTGTAGATCCAGCCAAATCTAAATGAAACCCCATTTTCTATTGAAAACCTACTTGAACTGTACTTAAGATTGGACCTTCCCAAGAGGTCTCAAATTTTTCAGACTTGCATCCTAGAAGAGGCTCAGATTCCTATAGACAGTCCTCCATACTTTGCCACCATTTTCTCTGAGAGGGCTGGACAAATTGTAACCATGCTCTCTTATATTCTAGGATATACCATTGATGAGCATGTAGATGAGCCTATACTTGCTTTCCTCTCTATTTTTTTCCCAGGCAAGCCTCCATCTATAGTTTTTAGCTTTGCCCAATTCTTAGTAAACATAATTCATGATCAATTGATCCAATTGCCAACTGAAAGAGTATTCAAATACTCTTCAGTATTGTTCCACATGTTCCTATATTTCCAATCAGACATATTTCCAGTCAACATCCAAAATCTAGACACTAAGGGCCATCCTAGATTTGTCATCTTTTGGACACCCTTAATCAAAAAATATTCCACTGCTTTCAACTACAACGAGTTCATTGATTCCTTTGTTCACTCAGTTGTTAATATGCTAAGCAGTAGAAATTAGCCCAAGATCAGTGATGAGATAAAGAAAGTTTTATAGTTGTCCAATCACAGTAGAATAGGGGACTGGTATTTATACCAGGACCACACTGAAATTAGGGTGTATGGATGCCAGCTCACTCCCTATAAGCTGCCCAAATATCTCCTCATGAGAATATTTGTATTAGAGTATATCACGTAGATTATAAATTCACATGATGTGAATTTTCTATCAGCTTGGAAGAAAACACAGTTCAAAGTCAAAAACCAGCTTGGTCCTTTTATTTGCAATAATAGGGAGGCTGAAGAAGAAGCAGAAAAATGTTTACAGGAAATGAATTTCACCAATAGCTTCAAATGGCAGTATGATCCTTTAGGAGCCATAAACAAACTAAGACTCAGGTTTAAATTGAGCCCTTTTATCCATGGGTCCAGGCTAGAAATTGAAAAATATGCCAACCAATCAGAGTGGTTGGAAAATACCTTAATAGATATCGAGAAATAAATGGATACTAGTTCCATTCTGCATACTCCAACCCTGTAGGACAAAAATGCAAAAATTACCAGGGAGGAAGGTTCTTTCTCAAACATAGATACAACACATGATAGATTTGAAATCATGTTGGTTTGTATGGGCCTGACCCAGGTTCAGAGGTGATTTAGCCAAGCAAGTCCCAGTACTACTAGCCCTTTTGGCAATAGTCAGCGGAGCGCAGACTGAGGTCTCACCCAAAGTAGTATGGCAGGGTGCTAGAACCAAGTTTCCGCACTCTTAGGATGTCTAATGGGCTTCTAGAGGTCCCCGGTCTGACCTGTCGCTACGCACACTTATGATCCCTTCGCAACCTTTGGTGCGGCTTCCACGCAACCCTGCTTCGGGCACGCCCTGTATAGTACCCAAGCCTCTTGATACTTAACCGATTACTTAATGTGTGTGTGTAAGTTTTATGGCTATTACAACATATTCAGTAATCATATCAGAGTGCACAATACATAAACAAATACTAACATAAAGAATATAATGCACAACAAATACATAGAAATAGGAATCAACTTCTCTTTATTAATCTTCAATCCTGCTTATAGACTCGACACCGCCCTGCGCGCTCAGCTGCAAGGGTCCGCGCACTCAGCTGCAAAATCTACTAGGCCTTTGTGCACTCAGCTGCAGAGTCTCTTCCTACTACTACAAACCAAAACACTTAGAATTCTACTTTTATTTTTAACCATTCCTTCACTACTCACTCTATCATCAACTATCTTTACAACTTAGAGCCTCACTCTATTTATACAATCCCATGGTCCACGGACCATGGGTAGGCCGACATGACTTTACATTACATACATTACTTTAGGGCGGACAACCCTATGACTTGACCTCTACTTCGTGCTCTGCACCCGCAATTCACGGAGTCTTACAAAACCTTTGACCAAAACTTGAGCTTTGAGCCCCAAAACCTGCTGTGGGGGGATTCCATGCCCAACAAATCATGTACAGGAAGAAGCCCAAGCTAAATCCTATAAATGAGCAAGAAGAGATAGTTGAGACACTTCAAATCATTGATACAGATACAGTGCTTAGAGAGAACACAACTCTAGCAAATTCAGAGGAAACTCATCAGCCATCAACCTCTAATACTCAAATTATTCAGAAGCAACTTAGTATTGAAGTTTCTTCATCCAACTAACTAGTGGATAAAGATAAATATATAAAGGAGAAGTATAAAGAAATCAAGTCCAGAAATGAAGCATTGAAAGTTGAAACCTATGCCCAGTATTTCAAACAGACTCCTACTAATCATAATAGGTTACTTTCAGCTTTTGACATTAAAACGGGGAAAATACAGATGACCTTTTATAGCCAACAATACAACAGCCTAAGTCATCAGTAGATTACAATAAGAAGAAATTGAAGTTTTGGCAAAGAATGTTCATCCTATAGATCAGGTTGAATTTCATAAGCAAGCAGGAGAAATGATATACCCAATAATGACCAATAAAGCTATGAGTGTACAAAAACTTCAAGATTCTCTAGACAATATCATAGCATAGTTTAAGCTAGAGAAGGCATCCTCACAAGAAAAGGACGACTGAATTAAATCACTAGAAGAATTGGTTATTGAGATTGGATATAATCTAAATGACATTAAGGCAACATAAAAGCTCATAAAGAAGAAGAATGAAGACATTACTGCATTGAAAAAGCAGCTAAAAGTGCCTCCTACTAAACATCCATAGGCCAAGGAAGTTCTAGAGAATCAAAGCCAAAAGGATGAGATGATGGACCTCATTCTTCAGCTAAATGCTCAATTGAAAGAAATGGAGAATGAGATGGATAAGTTAGTACAAGAGAAATAGGCCAGCATGGAAGCAACTACTGCAACTTCTATTCCTACAATTACTATGGTAGTTGATTCTACTTTGGCAGCTTCATTGGCCACAGCAACTCTAGTAGCTACAACACTTCCAATTGCATCAAAAACTACATCGGAAACAGGTTCAACAATAGCAACATCTCATCCTAGTGATGAAGCAAGTAAACTGGTCAAAGCCATGGAGGATATGTCCATCCAAACCACCCAAATAAATAGACTTAAAGAACAAATAAAAATTCTAAAGGATGAAAAGAAATTGGCTCAAATCATGCATAAGAATGAAGATCAGAAGTCAAACAGATTGAATGAAAGGATACAAAAATTAGAGAAAGAATTGACACTGAAGGAGCCACTATCCCAAGCAAAACAGCTTTTATGGGCTAATACCATTGACTCAGTCAATGATATTTGGCCATCTATACAAGTGATATTCGAGCAAAATTATTTGGTCAAAGAGGTTGGTGAGGCAATTCAAAGGGTTAGAGCCGAACTTGGAAATATTCCAGAAGAAGCCTTAAGAATAATATAGTTCCTTAACTCAAAGAACAAGTATGAATTACAGGAGCTTGGAATAGCTAACAGAACTGGGACCACACTAGAGGTAAAGAAGTTAATGACCAAGAGGAACCTGATGATATAGCTTGAGGAGAAGTGCCAAACAATAGAGCTAGAAATAGCTAGGTTTATGGTGAAATTTGATGCTTTGAGGCAAAAAGGTCTGCCTAATCCATTGGTGATTAATGATATGTTGATGCCACATGAAGACTATGATAAGAAAGTCAGAGATGTGGCAAAGGAACAATTCCTCTATGAAAGGAATGCCTACAGGAAAAGTCCTTTACCAGACTTTTGAGAACCTCTTTTACCTCCAGCATGAGGTAAAACATATTTTTATAAACAAGCCCACTTTTGCAAAATACACAGAAACTGATGAATTATATAGAAGGATGGTAAATATTAAATTACCAGATGCAAAGACTTGGGAAAAGTTGAATGATTTATTGTAAAAATGAAAGATAAACAGTAAATACATAGCATTGAAGGTAAAACAGCAGATCAGCTAAGTCAAAGAGTATCATATGAAAAATAGAGTTTAAAGATGAAAGAATACGAGTCAAAGGTAGAGTAAAAGGACAGCCAGCGTAGAGCAACAACTAAATAGAGAAAACAACAAAAGATCAAAACAACAAACAATAAAAGAGGGACAACTTGCATCAGTTACATATCTGTCTCTATATTCTTACATGAAGATATTTCTTTTTCCTTGAATAATTCCTAAAACAGTTTAGGATATTTTGTAATTATTTTTTTGTATAAATACTTCATAATTCGAGGTATAGTGGTGGATTACTGAACATTTCTATAGTTACATTGATATAAGACCTAAGGGTTTATTGTAACATTTTGAAGTCAGCACACTGGACTGAGTAATAAAGGCATTACATTACAAGATTCATGTGTTGGGCCACTTCAATGAAGTATCTTTCATTTTTAAAATTGTTATTTTCTTAAGTATTTCACATACATACATGTTTTCGAATTATAATGAAATAACTGGAATGTTACTTCAAAATTTGTTTAAGTACACTCTGTCTTGAACAGCTATTCATTTTGATGTTTTCTTCTGATATCCAGAGTAGGAACTTCTTCATTTCTCCCTAGTTTCTATTGACCTTTTTCACTTCCTTCATTATCCGGTTTGAGGAATCCTTAATTTCTCCTTGACCCCGATTGAAAAACCACTTCACTATCCAGCCTAAAAGATCTGAATTTACTCAGCTACCTAGCCCTATGAACACTATCTTTAGAACTTGATTTAGTCTTGCTTTCTTGACATTTGGACTCCATGGCCCAATGGTAAAAAGACACTTATCTATCCATCTAAATCAATGATTCCACCACCAAATCAAATCAAAAACCAACCAAGCTTAAATAACTAGCCTAAAATCAATTAATCCAACAAAGTTAAATCATTAAGAGAGATCCCTCTTTGAGCATTAGGAAGGCTAGATCCTGATCTCAAAAGTAGGTTTGTGGTTACCTCTATCATTTCTTTAAACACAACATGACAACCCTAGCGAAATTTCAGAGTGATAACATAGTAGCAACTCAACTGGGGAAACGAGTCCTCATTTTAATAAACCTTAAAGGAAATCCTAAATCTCATCTTTGCACCTTAAAGCCATTTTAGGGTTGCCAAAGGTTTCATTAAAATAAAATAAAAAAAATTATGGCTTCCAAAAGAACATACTATACTAGGGCACATCCATATCCAAACCCTGCTATAATTGTTGATAATCTAGACAAAGTCTTAAGAAAAAAAATTAAAATAGAAAGTCAAGAGAGCATTAGTTAGCTAATCAAAGCAAATCCACTTCCTAAAGAGTTATCAAACTTAAAGGATCTTCAATTTGATTTACCATTTGAGCATTCATTATTTCATACCAAATCTGAAACTTCAATCCATGATACTGTAATAGACCCTGCTTTTATTCAATTTATTGAATCAAAGAAGAATACTATACATCTTGATTTAGATCAACATGTTTTGGACACTTTTGACAAACTTGATTCTTTAACCACAAATTTGATAAGACACATAGACGAAGCCTATTTTCAATAGTCAATTGAATTAGCTACCTTAATTGCTACTACTCCTAAGCCTTCTACCATTCCTTCAGAGTTTGTAAATTCATCTTTATTTAGTACCATCTCATCTATTATTTTCACTACACTTCATTCCACAGAATCATTCATCCCCAAGTTCCTCTTCAACCCAGAGTTTTATTTCCATCTCAAAATACTTCAAACTCATATGTAAGCCCTTCAATTTCATCCTCAAGCACTACCACTTTACCTCCTAGCCAAGCTAGAATCTTAGCCATGGCTGCCATATATGCTCCTTTGACCTTACCAGCTCAAGTACATGCCATACCCCAAGACTATCAGAGAATCTTTCAGTTTGATGGTACTGGTCAATATACGGCACAACGACATGTAAATAAAATGAGTGATTATTTTGGATTACATGAAATTGATGAAGAAGATGTACATATGAGATTATTTGCACAAACACTAGTAGGAGATGTCAAGAAATGGTTTAAAGATTTACCTGCTGGTCATATTGCTGATTTACCTGCCTTCCATAGATTGTTTATCAATAGATGAGAAAGCAAGAAAAATCCTTTACAAATATTGTCTGAATATGAAAACATTAGAAGAGCTCCTAATGAATTTGTTCAGGACTATTATACAAGATTTAACAGTATTTATAATGCAATCCCTGCAAATATCAAACCTCCACCAGACTTGGCACTAATCAAATTTCCTGATGGTTTTGACACTGATATGTCTTACCAATTGAGAGAAAGAACCCCTCCAACTTTAGAACAAATGCAGAAGGATGTAGTTGGTGTAGAAGCTAACTTGTTGGCTAAAAGAGCTAGAATGAGAAATGAGAGGAGGGTTACCATTAAGGAAGAACCATCCACTTCAGATGTTAAGATAGATACTTTGGCTAAAAGTTTAGAAAAGTTAGTGGATAGATTAGAAATTATGGAAAGAAAACCACAATGGGATAATCAACAACAAGGTCCTCAAATAAGAAATCCAAACTTTAGGAAGAATCCCAACACTGGTAAACCTAAAGAAGGGCCACCTGATCAATAGATTAGACCACCCTTCCAAGAAAACTATGCTGAAAGTTCTCACCAAAATGAAGAATATCAAGACACTCAGATTAACTTAATGGGAATAAATGATGGTAATACTATTTTTCTTACCCAAGAAGAACATGAATTATGCATGTTACAACAATTACAATTACAATCTGGAGAGTCCTTTGATTATAAACAAGGTTATGAATTTTCCATTAATGAAGTTCATAAGCAATATAACCTTAGGAGTAGGAAAAACACAGAAGCCCCTACTAATAAAACTATCCAAACTCAAACCAAGAAAACAGTGGGAGCTCCTGCAACCAAAGTGTTGCAAATTCTCTCTAGAGAAACCCAAAAAACTTTCACTCCAAAGATTGCAGCCAGTCCAAAAATTGTAGACATTATAGATATTGTTGTCAAAACTTCAGCTGATATTCAAAAATCAGCTGCTGTGAAAACTTCAAAAGATGTCCAAAAATCAACTGATACTCAAGCTTCAAAAGCTATTCAGATTTCAACTGCTTCCCAAACTATTCCAAATCAAAGAATTGAAAATAGTAAAACAGTAGACACCCAAACAAAAATTGAATTACCAACTGAAGATAAGAAGGAAAATACTACACAAACTCCAATTGCGAGGAGGAACTCATTTAGTTAGGCAAAACCCAGACTCCATTTAGTATCCAAACTGAAATTCCCAAATTGAAAATATCAGTTCCTTTAATAGAATTGATAAAAAATGATTCCTACAAAGTGCAAATCACTGAAACACTGAATATAGATGAAGGAGAAGATTCGGTTAATCTAAATGATGACCAACCATAATTAATATTTGGTCCTGATGTAAATGGAAAACATGAAGAAAGTGGTGTTCCTCCATTCTACATTAGCTTGGCTATTCATGATCAAATCTTAGACAATGCTATGTTAGATTCAGGAGCATCTCACAATTTAATGCCTAAAGCAATCATGGAGACATTGGATTTAGATATAACTAGACCATACACAGATATTTTCTCTTTTGATTCTAGTAAAGTTAAATGCATGGGCCTGATAAAAGACTTGTGTGTCACTCTAGTTCAATACCCAGGTAAGAGTATTGTCATGGATTTTGTAGTTTCTCATATGCCTCCAAAGTATGGAATGCAATTATCTCGCTCATGGGGAGAAAAATTACATGGATCTCTACAGTTAGACATGTCTTATGCCACAATTTCAGTATTTGTCCAGCCCAAAAAGCTTTATAGAGAAACTTTAATGAAATACATGGTCAATAGTACAGATAAACCACAGAACTATCCTATTTATTCTGTACATTCTGATATGGATTCTTTCATTTTATGTAATTCAGACACTGAAAAAGACAATAACACAATTGTAAAACAAGAACATAAAGAACCTGACAGTGATAATATATTTCATGAATCTAGGTGGCACTTAGACTTTGATGATTTAGTGAAAAGATTAGGAGTAGGTGCAGGAGCTTGGATTCATAACATGGAAAATAATCATTCTGAAGGTCATGCCTTTAGATTAAACTTTAAATGCACAAATAACATGGCAGAGTATGAAGCTTTAATCTTAGGATTGCAAATTGTAAGAAACCTTGGAGCCAAGAGAGTTTCTATCATGGGAGACTCGGAATTAATCATAAAACAAATTAAAGGAGAGTATTATGTGAATAATCCTAGACTTAGCCAATACAGAGAAACTGTTCTAGATCTGATTAAAGAACTTCTTGAAATTGATTTTGTTGTTATTCCTAGGAAACAGAACATGCAAGCTCATATTTTGGCTACTTTTGCTAGCACTTGCAAATTACCTTTTCAGCCCAATCACCAGTACACTACAGAGGTAAGACATAGGCCTGTTATACCTGATAATCTGAAATATTGGTAGATTTTTTCACAAGATTCTCAAATCTATGATTTTATGAATGTTGAGGGAGAATTCCAAAACTGTAACATAGATACTGATTGTACAGTAGAAGACATCATAGATAGTGAGATAGATATAAATGTTGTAGATGTAAATAAACCCACTAAATTCACTAAAGTAGAAGTAGATTACTTAGAAAAAATAGAAATAGAAGAAATAGTTAATGGTGATTCTGAGATTTTAAACCTTAAAATTAACTTTTGCCTAAGGGATTAGTCCCATTAGAAGATTTGTTTGATTCAAATGACGTGGCTAGAAAACCAAAAGTGGATCCTTTAAGATCAGACATAGAAGAATGTAACCTAGGAACAGAAGAAAAACCTAAGATTATTAAATTATTCAAAGCATTACCTCTAGCTGAAACACTGAATTACATTTGTTTGTTTAAAGAATTTCAAGATGTCTCTCCCTAGAGTTATGAAGACCTCAAGTCTTATGACACCAGCATTATTCAACATAAAATACCCATCAAAGAAGATCATAAACCCTTTAAACAAAATCTTAGGAGGATTAATCTAGTTCTTATGCCATTGATAGAAAAAGAAGTAAAAAGGATGTATGAGGCACAAATCATAGCACCTATTAGATATTCAGATTGGGTCTCTAATTTAGTCACCACTAGAAAGAAAACAGGAGAAATTAGACTCTGTGTTGATTTCAGAAACTTGAACAAAGTATCATTGAAGGATAACTATCCCCTCCCTAAAATGGACCACATTCTCCATAGTGTAGTAGGCTCATCCAGAATTTCATTACTTGATGGATTATCTGGATACAACCAAATCTTAGTTCAACTAGAGGATCCATCAAAGAGTGCATTTACCACTCCCTGGGGTATTTTCATGTATTTGAATATGCCCTTTGGATTGATGAATGCTACAACAACATTCCAAAGAGCAATTGACATAGCTTTTGCAAAAGAAATCCATGACTTTTTGTTTTTTTACCAAGATGAGCAATTGACATAGCTTTTGCAAAAGAAATCCATGACTTTTTGGTTGTTTACCGAGATGATATCACAGATGATATCACAATGTTTTTCAAATCAGGTAATGAACATCTAGATCACCTAAGAAGAGTATTCATAAAATGTAGAAAATATGGCATATCCTTAAATCCTAAAAATACACTCTTTGGGTTGGAAGAAGGTAAACCCTTCGGACACATAATTTCAAAAGAGGGCATTAGAATTGATCCAACTAGAATAGAGGAAATCCTAAACATCAGTCTCTTAGAAACATTAAAGAATTGCAATCATTCTTAGGTAAAATAAATTTTCTTAGAAGATTCATTTGTAACTTAGCAGAACTAATTAGAGAATTGAATAACATGTTAAAGAAATATTCAACACTTAAGTGGACAGTAGAGGCTAAGCAATCTTTTGAGGCAATCAAAGAAGCCCTTACTAAAACACCTGTCCTCATAAGTCTTGATTTCAAAAAATATTTTATAACTTTTTCTTTTGCCTCAAAACACACTATTGCAGCAGTCTTGTTGCAAAAGAATGATCAAGGTTATGAGCAGCCTACTGCATTATTCAAAAAATATTTGAGAGATGCTACACTAAAGTATAATATAATGAAAAAACAAGCTCTTGCTTTAGTAAAAGCCATAAAGGATTTTATACTCACACATTATTGCATATGTTCCAAATTGAGTAGTAAAAGACATTCTAACACAGAATGGGCCTGAGGGAAAGAGCGGCAAATGGATTGCCACTATTTTGGAATATGATATTGAAATAAATCCCACAAAACTGATCAAAGGCCAAGGTTTAGTGAAACGCATGGCTGAATCGAACTATCATGCCTTAGATATAAATTTCATTGGTGCTCTAGACGATCAGGAAGAGATGGTGACTCCACAGATCAATGAAGCGTTTTTAGATTCACCTTGGTATAAAAATATCATATTTGTTTTACTAAATTTACAACCTCCTCCTGGTTTATCTTGAACTAAAGGTAGATTCTTGAAAATGAAATCAATGAAATATTGTATCATAGACAATGCTTTATTTTGGAAAGATAATGGTGGCATTTTGTTAAATTGTTTATTAAAAGATGAAGCTAACAAAGTCATGCAAGAATTTCATGCAGGAGATTGTGGAGGACACCTATACTGGAAAACAACTGCTGATAAGATTTTAAGGGCAGGTTTTTACTGGCCCACCCTTTTTGTAGATGTCAGAAAATATGTGACCTCCTATCACAAGTGCCAAATATTTGAAGGCAAGAGGAAACTCTTACCATTACCCCTCAAACCCATCCCCATAGAAATGCCATTTCAGCAATGGGGTCTAGACTTCATTGGTGAAATTCACCCATCGTCCTTTGCCCAACATAAATGGATTTTGACAACCACTGGTTACTTTACTAAATGGATAGAAGCCATCCCTTCTACACAAGCCATTGATTCTGTCATCATCTCATTCCTTGAAAACAATATCCTTTCAAGATTTGGATGCCCACAAAAGCTCATTACTGATAATGCAGCTGCTTTCAAATCCAAGAAATTGGTAAACTTTTGTAACCAATACCACATTACCCTTGGTCATTCCACAACCTATTACCCTCAAAGCAATGGGCTTGCGAAATCCTCAAACAAAAGCCTTGTTAATATCATCAATAAATTGTTGGAAGACAATAAGAAGATTTGGAACAAAAAGTTGGTTAACGCCTTATGGGCAGACATACTCACTACAAAAAAGTCCATTGGTACATCTCCTTATCAACTAGTATATGGAATGGATGTTGTTTTTCCATCCTCTTTAGGAGTACCAATAATGAAAATGGTTCAAGAGCTGCAGGTAGAATCCAATGATATCCAAAGGAGGATAAATCAGACAATACATTTATAGCAAACAAGGGAAGAAGTCTATGTCAAATCCCAAGTAATCCAAGATAAAATCAAAAAGATTTTTGACAAGAAAACCAAAGTTGATGAATTTTACATAGGTGACAAAGTAATCAAATGGGATTCCAGAAGAGAATAAAAGGGTAAACATGGTAAATTTTATTTCCTATGGCAAGGCCCTTATACTATTTATGGTTACAGAGGTAAAAATGCATTTTTATTGAAGCAATTAGATGGAACAGATCGACCAAGTGGACCAATCAATGGTAGAATGTTGAAGCATTACTTATCCCCAAATTAAAATTAGTTCAATTGTTTACTTTTCTCATTGTGAATAACATTGCAAAGTTTAGATTGGATTGGAGGATTATCTTTTGAGGTTGAAGCCCGAAGAGAAAGCACTAATCTTTGAAAGGTGTAGCATCATATGTATGAAATAAAGAAGATCGCAAAGAAGTAGCTACAAGGGAACCACAGTCAAAGTTTCAAAGGCTACTAATCTTAAATTTCTTGACATTTCACCAGGAAATACCATCCCCATGTGGAACCACTATTAGGGTCCTATAGTAATAGGATTCATAATTTTGAATTGGCTATGATTAGTCTTGTAATATTGTACATACTTTTTCTTTCTACAAAATGTTTTCCCATATTAAAAATAAAATATGTAAAGAGGGTAAATCCTAAAAGAAAAATCAAAGGACTAAAAGAAAAGGATCAAAAGAAAATAAAATATGAACCCCACCAAAAAGAGATAAAAAATAGATTCTGAAAGTGATGCAAATTCAAATGCCACTACTTTTTACTTTTCCTTCCAAAAAATAAGATTGTGTGCAGCTTGTCAAAAATGCCACAATCTATGATGGTCAAATAGTTTAATCTTGATTCATTCATGCTTTAAATTTCATGTTGATAGATAGAAAATAAAGATCTAACCAAACTGTTTAATCTTGGCAGATCAATAGTTAAGTAGAGAATAAAAATGAGCTCAACAGTTTAATCTGAGCCATTGGAAGTTATAAGATTATAATTAGATAGTTTTTTATCAAAGAAAAAGAAATAAAGGGTCATCAAGCTAAAATGCACCCAATAAACGAAGAGAAAATGCTATGGTAAATAAAGGGTAGGTAAAAGAGGTTTTGGAGTGCACAAGGTTGCAAGCTCAAATGCACCTTCATTATTCTTAATCCTATGTTTCATGTGTAGGAGAAACTATCAAAGAAAAAGGACATTCATAAAAGTCATATATTACTTTGGGTATTTACCCTAAAAATTTCTATATAATTTTGGGCTTGAATATTAAATCTTATTCACTAATTTCTCTTTTCCATTTAAACACACTAAAACCCCCTTATCCTAAGTTTAAATAATGTATCGGGCCCCATTTAAACCCCCCCACGATACCATTTTTTAAGTCATCCTAAATGTTTTTTCTAACACCCACTCTCGTATTCCCCAAACCATTTATATTCTTTTAACCTATTGTTTCTATACATTTATTCCCGCTTTGTATATTTCACCCTCCCAATATATTATATTTCTGATCCCAAAAACCTTTGTATATGGGTTATAACCCTCCGCCGTATTACCCATGGTCCCCACCTTTTAATACCCACTGCATATATTATTTCCCCATACAATTAAATTAAACCCGACCCCACACCCCAAATCAGCCCTCACAACTCCACCACGTGATATCCCTCTGATCACCCACTTCCAGATCTAACGGCCCATACCCATATCACACACTCCCATCATCCGATTGTTAAAATCTCAAAAACACGCGAGATTCGCGGTTTTGCCCAATCACCTTTTTGCTACGTGATAGCCCCACGTTATATCGCGTTCTCTGAAAAAATACCACCCTACACTCAAAAGCTGTGCGATAAGCCATAATACTGCTTCCCCGCATAGGATGAAACCGCCTATTGTTCATACATTAATCTCGCGCCCAAAATTTAACCACGGTTGGTTAATAACCAAAAAGCCACCCTTTTTACCCTTTTCATTGTTATTGTGTTACCAAGCAACCTCTACCGACCAATTCTAAACCCCGAAGCTCTGCTCAACCATTTTATCCCCACTTACAAGCAGAAGACGTTGCAGTCTCTGATTTGAAGCAGCATAAATAACATTCAAGCCTCAAAAAGCCTCTGCTGCTCCCACAGAACCCTAACTGCACACCAAATTTCATTTTCCAGGTATTCCTGAAAGTACCAGAAAGGCCTTGTACTTAAGCTCTGCACAGTATTTTAAAAAGGTTAATTAATTGAACTAATTAAAAAAAGACCTTGTCAAACTAAAAAAACCCATTGTGCATCCAAAAAACCCTTTTCTGTAGACGATATTCACCTTTCATCCCATTTCAGAGGTCCTAAAGCTTACTCATTAAGCTAGATAAAGATTAATTCAATAAAATAAACAAAACTATGGCTTCCCGAAGCATTCTGAATGAGAAACCCCAGCAAACCCCTCACCTGGATATTGACCACCTCCCATTGGCCAACATAGATTTTCAAATCTAAGACACAGTTTCCCCTTACCATCTATTGAAACTCCAACACTGGAGTAAACACAAATTCCCCAACTAAAATGATGACATTCATCTATGGGAATCAAATTTTCCCAAATACTTGTTCCCACAGGTATATCAGTTCCCTCAAATCATCCACCTAGGCCAACTCTGCAATATCCCAAGCGAAAGAGCCATAGTCTTTTCTAACTAGCAAATTTTATTTACAATCACTGTAGAGTCAAGAAACCAAATGTTGCAGATCCAACCAAAGCCAAATGAAACCCCATTTTCTATTGAAAACCTACTTGAACTGTAATTAAGGTTGGACCTTCCCAAGGGGTCTCAAATTTTTCAGACTTTCAACTTAGAAGAGGCTCATATTCCTACAAACGGTCCTCCATACTCTGCCACCATTTTCTCTGAGAGGGCTAGACAAATTGTAACCATGCTCTCTTGTATTCTAGGATATACCATTGATGAGAATGTAGATGATCTTATACTTGTTTTCCTCTCTATTTTTTGCCCAAGCAATACTCCATCTAATGTTTTCAATTTTGCCCAGTTCTTAGCAGACAAAATCCATGATCAATTGATCATATTTCCAAATGAAAGAGCATTCAAATACTCTTCAGTATTGTTCCACATGTTCCTATATTTCCAATCAGACAGGTTTCCAGTCAACATCCAAAAGCTGGACACTAAGGGCCATCCTAGATCTGTCATCTTTTGGACACCCTTAATCTAAAAATATTCCACGGTTTTCAACTATAAGGAGTTCATTGATTCCTTTGTTCACCCAGTTGTTAATATGCTAAGCAGTAGCAATCAGCCCAGGATCAATGATGAGATAAAGAAAGTTTTACAGTTGTCCAAGCATAGTAGAATAGGGGACTGGTATTTATACCAGGACCACACTGAAATTAGGGTGTATGGATGCCAGCTCACTCCCTATAAGCTGCCCAAATATCTCCCCATGAGGATATTTTCATTAGAGTATATTAGGAAGATTATAAATTCAGATGATGTGAATTTTCTATCAGCCAGGAAGAAAACACAGTTCAAAATCAAAAACTAGCTTGGTCCTTTTATTTTCAATAATAGGGAGGCTGGAGAAGAAGCATAAAAATGTTTACATGAAACGAAGTTCACTAATAGCTTCAAATGGCAGCATGACTCTTTAGGAGTCATAAACAAACTACGACTCAAGTTTAAATTGAGCCCTTTTATCTATGAGTCCAGGTTAGAAATTGAAAAATATGCCAACCAGTCAGAGTGGTTGGAAAATACCTTAATAGATATGGAGAAACAGATGGATACTAGTTCCATTCTACATACTCCAGCCCTGCAGGACAGAAATGCAAAAAGGACTAGGGAAGAAGGTCCTTCCTCAAACATAGATAAAACACATTACATATTTGAAATCATGTACAAGAAGAAGCCCAAGATAAATCATGTAAATGAGCAAGAAGAGATAGTTGAGATAATTGAGACACTTCAAATCATTGATACAGGTATAGTGCTTAGAGAGAACATAGCTCCAGCAGTTTCAGAGGAAACTCATCAGCCATTAACCTCTAATACTCAAATTATTCAGAAGTAGCCTAGTATTGAAGTTTCTTCATCCAAAAAACTAGTGGATAAAGATAAAGATGTAAAGGAGAATTATAAAGAAATAAAGTTGAGAAATGAAGCATTGAAAGCTGAAACCTATGCCTAGTATTTCAAACAGACTCCTACTAATCAGAATAGGTTACTTTCAACTTTTGACATTAAAAAAGGGAAAATGTAGATGACCTTTTTATAGCCAACAATACAGCAGCCTAAGTCATCAGCAGATTACAACAAGATAGAATTTGAAGTTTTGGCCAAGAATTCTCATCCTATAGATCAGGTTGAATTTCATAAGCAAGCAGGAGAAATGATACACTCAACAATGACCAATAAAGCTATGAGTGTACAAAAAATTCAAAATTCTATAGACAATATCACATCATAGTTTATGTTGGAGAAGGCATCCTCACAAGCAAAGGACAACAGAATTAAATCACTAGAAGAATTGGTTATTGAGATTGGATATAATCCAAATGACATCAAGGCAATAGAAGACCTCATAAAGAAGAAGAATGAAGACATTGCTGAATTGAAAAAGCAACTAAAAATTCCTCCTATTGAATATCCACAGACCAAGGAAGTTCTGGAGAATCAAAGCCAAAAGGATGAGATGATGGACCTCATTCTTTAGCTAAATGCTCAATTTAAAGAAATGGAGAATGAGATGGATAAGTTAGTACAGGAAAAACATGTCAGCATGGAAGCAACTACTGCAACTACTATTCCTACGATTACTATGGCATTTCCTTCTACTTTGGCAGCTTCATTGACCATAGCAGCTCTAGTAGCTACAACACTTCCAACTGCATCAATAACTACATCAGCAATAGGTTCAACAACAGTAGCAACTCATCCTATTGATGAAGCAAGTAAACTGGTCAAAGCCATGGAGGATATGTCCATCCAAACCACTCAAATAAATAGACTTAAAGAAGAAATAAAAAGTCTAGAGGATGAAAAGAAACTGGCTCAAATCATGCATAAGAATGAAGCTCAGAAGTCAAACAAATCGAATGAAGGGATACATAAATTAGAGAAAGAATTAACACTGAAGGAGCCACTATCCCAATAAAAACAATTTTTATGGGCCAATATCATTGACTCAGTCAATGATATTTGGCCATCTATATAGGTGATATTTGAGCAAAATGAACTGGTCAAAGAGGTTGGTGAGGCAATTCAAAGGGTTAGAGCCAAACTTGGAAATATGCCAGAAGAAACCTCAAGAATAATACAGTTCTTTAACTCAAAGAAAAAGTATGAAATACAGGAGCTTGGAATAGCTTACAGAACTGGGACCATACTAGAGGTAGAGAAGGTAATCACCAAGAGGAACTTGATGATATAGCTTGAGGAGAAGTGCCAAACTACGGAGCTAGCAATAGCTAGGTTTATGGTGAAATTTGATGCTTTGAGGTAGAAATGTATGCCTAATCCATTGGTGATTAATGACAGGTTGATGCCACATGAAGACTATGATAAGAGAATCAGAGAAATGGAAAAGGAAAAAGCCAACAATTCCTCTATGAAAGGAATACCTACAGGAAAATTCCTTTACCAGAATTTTGAGAACCTCTTTTGCCTCTAGCATGAGGTAAACCATCTTTTTATAAACAAGCCCACTTTTTCAAAATACACAAAAACTGATGAAGTCTATAGAAGAATAGTAAATATTAAATTACCAGATGTAGAGACTTGGGAAAAGTTGAATGATTTACTGTAAATATGAAAGATAAACAGTAAATACAAAGAAGTGAAGGTAAATAGCAGATCAGCTAAGTCAAAGAGTATCAGATGAAAAACAAAGTTTAAAGATGAAAGAGTATCAGTCAAAGGTAGAGTAAAAGGATACCCAGCGTAGAGAAATTGCTAAAGAGAGAAAACAACAAAAGATCAAAGCAACAAACAATAAAAGAGGGACAACTTGCATGAGTTACATATCTGTCTCTATCTTCTTGCATGAAGATATTTATTTTTCCTTGAATAATTCCTAAAATATTTTAGGATATTTTGTAATAAGTTTTTTGTATAAATACTTCATAATTCGAAGAATAGTGGTGGATTACTAAACATTTCTTTAGTTACATTGATCTAAGACCTAAGGGTTTATTGTAACATTTTCAAGTCAGCAGACTAGGTTGAGTAATAAAGGCATTGCATTACAGGATTCATGTATTGGGGCACTTCAGTGAAGTATCTTTCATTTTTTAAATTGTTATTTTCTTAAGTATTTCACATACATACATGTTTTCCAATTTGAATGAAATCGCAGGGATGTACTACAGAATTTGTTTAAGTACACTCTATCTTGAACATTTATTCATTTTGATGTTTTCTTCTGATATCCAGAGTAGGGAATTCTTCATTTCTCCCTAGTTTCGATCGACCTCTTTCACTTCCTTCGTTATCCGGTTTGATGAATCCTTAATTTCTCCTTGACCCTGACTGAAAACCACTTCACCATCCAACCTAAAAGATCTGAATTTACTCAGCTACCTTGCCCTGTGAACATTATCTTTAGAACCTAATTAAGTCCTGTTTTCTTAACATTTGGACTCCATGGCCCAATGGTAAAAAGACACTTACCTATCCATCTAAATTAGTGATTCCACCACCAAATCAAATCAAAAACCAACCAAGCTTAAATAGCTAGCCTAAAATCAATTAATCCAACAAAGTTAAATCTTTAAGATAGAGCCCTCTCTGAGCATTAGGAAGGCTAGATCCTGATCTCAAAAGTAGGCTTGTGGTTACCTCTATCATTTCTTTAAACACAACATGACAACCCTAGGGAAATGTTAGAGTGATAACAGATCGATATACCACCATTCCATTCTTGAAAATGAAGAGATCAAGAAGCAGATCCAAAAGTTTTTGCAAAGAGGGCACATCCGAGAAAGTTCCTCACCCTATGGGAGTTTGATTGTACTTGTATAGAAGAAGGGTGGGACATGGAGGCTCTACATTGATTATTGGGTACTAAACAAAAGCACTGTTAGGAACAGGTATCCAATCCCATGGATTGATGACCTTGTAGGACATCTCAAGGGGGCTCAGTATTTAAGCAAGATTGATCTAAAGTCTAGCTATCACCATGTTCCAATAGAGCCCACAGATGTATGGAAGATTGCCTTCAAATCTAAGGAAGGCCTTTTCAAATGGTTGGTCATGCCCTTTGGGTTGAAAAAATCCCTGCTACTTTTATGAGGCTGATGGATGACATCTTGTGGCCCTTCAACAACTCATTCATGGTTTTTTATCTAGATGACATCCTCATCTTCATTAAGAGTTGGGAAGAGAACTTGTAACACATTTGGCAGGTCCTTCAAACCCTACGACAACATAAACTGTGTGCCAACTTGGATAAATATAGCTTTGGCATGAGCCAGGTCTAATATCTAGGGAAGGTGTGCATGTGGATCCAGTTAAGATCCAAGTCATTAGGGATTGGTCAACCCCCACCACTCTAACAGAGCTTCGCAGATTTTTGGGTCTTCCAACTTTTTATCAAAGGTTCATGTTGGGATTCTCCCATATCACTTGGCCTTTGAGTCAAATTACCAACGATAGAGAAAAAGCAAAGTTTTCCCAGTTTATGTCACAATAGAAGACATTATTTGATATAAAGCACCATCTCTGCTATGCACTTATACTCACATTGCCATACCTACAACAACCATTTGAAATTGAGACAGATGCCTCCGATTATGCTATTGGTGCAGTCCTCACCCAGCATGAACATCCAGTTGCCTATCATAGTGAGACACTTTCTGATATAACTCAGAAGTACCCCACCTATGATAGAGAGATGTATTCTATCATGCAGGCATGTTGGAAATGGAAATATTACATTCTTAGGAAGGAGATAGTCATCCACATTGATCAATGACCTCTTCATTTTATACATACATAAGGGAAGTTACAGAATGATCGCCATCACAAGTGGTCTACATATCTACAACAATTCCACTTGAACATTAAATACAAAAAGGTTAGCAAAAATCATGATGCAAATTTTCTCAACCAACCCCCAGTTGGAGCATTGACTACTGTTCTAAACTCTTATGGCCACGAGACCTCTAGATGGCCACAAATGTACAAAAAATGATATAGAATTTACCACCACATACCAGATGTTAGTGGATGGCTAGCAAGTTCTTGATTTCCACCTCTAGGGTGCATTATTAAGCTAACTAGGCCACCTTTATGTTCCTTCAAGCAGTGTGCCAAGCTATTTTTGGAGGCGCTCTACAGTTGGGTCACGGGACACTTTGGTGTGCAGAAAATTGTGGTCATACTATAGAAGTACTTTTATTGGCCAAAAGTCTGACAAGGTGTTGGAAAATATATTAGATCATGTATTTCCCACTCCATCTTCAAGCTAACCATCACAAAGTTGTTGGAAATAATACTGAGAGGGGGGGTGAATCAGTATTATCAAGCCAAATATTTCCTTTTTAAATTTCAGATGATATACGCTACTTATGTTAATACAACCCGCGTATATACGCAACTATAGATAAAGAAACCTGCGTATATAAATCAGACTTATAATTTGAATTATCTTTCAGATGTCAGTTACTTATCTGTGATTCAGATGCACATAAACAGTACCAGAAACAGAGAAACAGAGCAAAAGACAGTCACACACAAGAACACAAGATATAAGGAGGAAACCCAATGTGGGTGAAAACCCCCTGCTGCAATTCGTCTCTATCTTCTTTTTAATTAGAAACTTCTCTTTACAATGTCTTGTACTGGAGCAGACTTTACCAGTACTCAGGCTGCAACTTGCAGAGAGCTACAACTCTCTCTCATTTTCCAGCTTCCCTGGAAGGGAGCTCCAATCCCCTTAGTTCTTGTACTAGCCTGAGATACTAGTACGCAGGCTCCTACCTGCAGAAGGCTGCAACCTTCTCTTTGCTTTTAGGGACCTCGTTTCATTAATTTTCAGACTGGATCCACAAGTGACATCAATCAAGCATCAAGAATTTCTGCATAACCCAAACTCCTTTTCACAAATCAAAAGCTGAAACAACTAAGCACTTCTCTGACCACTGAACCCAGAACACAGTAACTGTAATCAAACACCAATTCTGAACCCAGAACATTGCAGTAATAAAATAGAAGCAGCTAGAACATAAACCAAGACATATACGCTACTTCACTGTTTATCAACCTGCAAGTATACGCGTCTGTAACATAACCAACCTGCGTATATGCGCTTTTCATTCACAGAAAACGCGTATATACGCACCTTCAATTCACTGAACCTGCGTACAGATCTATAAAGGATAATTTATTCTTTTAAGCAATCAGACAATAGATATCCCAGATTTATAGATCAAGAGTGCGCCACATATAACAGATCAAAATCATACATAGATACCAATGTTCAAGCCTTGAGATTTAGATCCATCAATAGTCCTTATCTACCTTGTTCTCAGGTTCCACCTTCATTCAGATGTAGATCTGCACCATAACCCAATCACCCGTATTCCAGATCTGTCACAATATCAGATATTCAATAATTCAGATGATATCTTTCCACATGATCTACTTCCTCTTTTATAGTTTTAGGCCTTCCTCAATACCACGGTCCAAAACCATAATAAACCTATACCAAGGGCCAAATACATGGGTTCAACTCTTCTGCCGAGATACCATGGTCCATAATCAAAGGTTCAAATTCCAAGGACTAACAACCATGAACCAAAAATAAGTTTCCCATCATGTACGCGCTTTTATGTGCATAAAAGTGCGTGCATATGCATACGCGACTTTGGCACGTATAAATCGTGTGTATACGCGACTTCGGCAAGGTGAACCTGCGTATACAAGATTTCCTTCATTCTGAGTACCTGAACTAAGATCTGCTATCAAAGTGAGTTGCCATCAAGGACAACATCTGTATCATAGCGCCACACCTGTGCCAAAATGCCAACAATCTCCCCCTTTGGACTTGATGGCAACCCCAAGATCCTCAAAGTCATTCTCCCCCTTTGTCATCAAGGGCAAAGGGCTGTGCTCCCCCTGAGTACATGCTGATATCTCTGCTCCACTGTGCTGAACATGCTCCCCCTGACTGTAGGCAAGATCTGCAAAAATATGTTCTTCAAGAAGAACCATGACTTAAACATCATAAAGGACCTTCCTATCACCAAAAGACTCAATACATACAACTATCACCCAACCAAGTGGGGATCATCCACCCAAGCAAGTGGGGATACATCAGAAATTGACATATGACAACCTATCACATCAATCATCCCAGGCATAGTGGGGAAACCAAAATAGGCCGTTACATGACCTTGATAAAAAAAATGACATAGAGACGAAATATCAAGACTATGCAAATCACCAATAACTACTATCAGCAACATCTGACAATCACTGTATATATCAGCAATCATGTTCTCCTTCTGATCTTCTTTCTGCAGCTGATCCACCTGAGCCAAAAACAGCTTGAGTACTAGAACCAAGAGCTTCTAAGATAATGCCAACAATGCATTATTAGAAGATTATTTGCTCCCCCTGAACCGGTGCCAGATGGCCTCTAACAGACCCATATCAGATTCTCTTCAACCAGAGTCTGTCCTTGCTAATTTTCTTCAGAACTCCATATACGCGACTGCACCTGCATAAATCGGCGTATGTACGCGGATACCCCTCATCCAACTCGCGTATACCCACTTTTCTTTGAAACAGACAAGCTTCAACAGCAGGATGAAGCATCAATGACTCCCAACTTCTGTCTGAGATATTCAAAAGTTTCCCTGGGCAGTGGTTTGGTGAGTATATCAGCAACTTGTTCCTTAGAAGGAACATACTCCAATTTGACCTTTTGTTCCAACACTTGTTCCCGGAGAAAGTGATACTTGATCGGTATGTGCTTGGTCTTTGAATGCATGACTGGGTTCTTTGAAATGCTTATTGCACTTGTATTATCACATAAGATAGAGACAGGTGGAGTGCAAATGATTTGAAAATCCTGCAAGGTTTTCATCATCCAAAGAAGTTGAGTGCAACAAGATGCAGCAGCCACATATTTCGCTTCAGCTGTAGATAAAGCAATTGAACTCTGTTTCTTGCTGAACCAAGATACTAATCTGGAACCCATGAAGAATGCACCACCACTTGTGCTCTTCCTGTCATCCACGCTTCCGGCCCAATCTGCGTCTGTGTAAGCATGAAGTGTGAGATCAGTATCTCTAGGATACCATAAGCCCTAGTTTTGAGTTCCTTGAAGGTACTTGAAGATTCTCTTCACTGCCTGAAGATGAGTTTCTTTTGGATTTGCCTGAAACCTTCCAACTATTCCCACTGCATGCATAATATTTGGTCGCGTACCTGTCAAATAAAGCAAGCTCCCAATCATGGATCTATAGGTTGGTTGATGCACTGCTGCTGATTCATCATTTGCACTAAGGCTGCATCCCGTAACCATGGGGGTACATACTGGTTTTGAATCTTCCATGCCATACTTCTTCAAGATCTGCCTGAGGTACTTGGTTTGAGACAAGAAAATACCGCCTTCATTTTGTTGGATTTGCAAGCCAAGAAAATATGTCAATTCTCCAAGTAATGACATTTCGAATTCTTTCTGCATCACCAAGGCAAAACTTTGACTCATAGCTTCTTCATTGCTCCCAAAGATAATATCATCTACATACACAACAAGTATTAGCAATTTGTTATTTTCAATTTTTATATATAGATTGCTATCTACTGATCCTTTTGAAAATCCTTGTTGATGAAGGTATTTATCCAACCGATAGTACCAAGCCCTTGGAGCTTGTTTAATCCCATAGAGAGCCTTTTTAAGTTTGCATACAAGATTTGGATCATTTCCAAGGATAAAGCCATCTGGTTGCTCAATGTACACTTCTTCTTCTAAGTCTCCATTCAAAAAGGCTGACTTCACGTCCATTTGAAATAATTTGAATTTTTGAAAGCTAGAGAGGGCAAGGAACATTCTAATGGCCTCAAGTCTAGCAACAGGAGCAAAAGTTTCTTCAAAGTCTATTCCTTCCTGTTGAGCATACCCTTTGCAAACAAGCCTGGCCTTGTTTCTAATAACTTCCCCATTTTCATTCAACTTGTTCTTGAAGATCCATTTTGTTCCTATGACATTCTTGTCTTTTGGTCTAGGAACCAACTCCCAAGTGTTGCTCTTTTCGATCTGCTCAAGCTCCTCCTCCATTGCCTTAACCCAACACTCATCCTTGCATGCTTCTTTTACATTTTGTGGTTCAGTGGAAGAGAGCAATGCCAAATAGCTTGAAGCTTCTGCAATTGTTCTTCTTGTTTTTACACCTGCTTCTTTCTGCCCCACAATATGAGATTCTGGATGATTCTTCTGAACATATCTGGATGGAGTCTTCTCTTCTATTCTTGTCTGCTCCTCTGGTTCTTCTTGAGGTCCTTCTTCTTCATCATTCTGTCTTTGAGGGTAGCCTTCATCTTCTTCAATGTCTTCATGATGTATTTGCCTAGGAATGTATCCCTTCTCATCAACCACTACATCAATGCTGTCAACAATTCTGCCAAGTCTTTTATTGTGGCACTTGTATGCTTTGCTATGTGGAGAATAACCAAGAAGAATGCCTTCATCTGCTCTAGGTTCGAGTTTTCCAAGTTGCTCATCAGTATTCTTAATATAACATTTGCTCCCAAAGATTTTGAAGTGCTTTACCGAAGGAGTCTCACCACACCAAAGCTCATGAGGGGTTTGAGTGTTGTTCACCCGGACATTTGTTTTGTTGAGAATAACAACCGCAGCATGTGCAGCTTCACCCCAGAAAGTTGGAGGAGTTCCTGACTCATCAAGCATAGCACGAGCCATTTGTTGGACTGTTCTGTTCATTCTTTCCACAACTCCATTTTGCTGAGGAGTTCTAGCTGTAGAGAATTCTCTTCTTATCCCATGTTCTTCACAAAAGTCGAAAAATTCATTTGAGGTAAACTCCCCACCTCTGTCAGATCTGAGGCACTTAATTTTGTATCCTGATTCATTTTCAACCAAGGCTTTGAAGGATTTGAATTTTTCAAATGCTTCATCTTTGTGCTTCATAAGTCCTAACCAGACAAACCTGGAGAAATCGTCAATGAATAATATCAAGTATTCTTCTCCTCGAGGTGTCCTTTTCCTGAATGGTCCACATGTATCTGTATGTACTAGCTCAAGAGGCATGCTAGCTGATCCTTCCTTCTCTGGAAAGTTAGTTCTGGTTTGCTTTCCAAACTGACATGATTTGCATATGGTGTTGTCTGGAATTTTGATATCTGGAAGATCGCGAACTGCCTGATATTTGCATGCTTTCCTTATTTGTGAAAAGCTTAGATGCCCCAACCTCCGATGCCATAACCAATGTTCATCATCCTTGCTTAGATAGCATTGTTGTTGTCCTTCTTCAAATATGTATAGATTATTTGGAGTTCTTTTACCTTTGATCACCGTTTTACCTGTATCAAGATCACGAATAAGACATCCATTTGTTCTAAATATCACCTCGGTTCCTTGATCACACATCTGGATGACACTTAGAAGATTATGTTTCAATCCATCAACATACAAAACATTTCCAGCCTTGACCTTTTCTTTTAGCTGAGCAATGCCTTTTCCTTTTATAGTTGCAGGAGTATCATTTCCAAAAGAAACTTTCTTTCCCTTTTCTAAAGCAGAATATGATTCAATTTTTTATTTATCACCTGTCATATGCTTCGAACATCCACTGTCAATGTACCATAGATTTTCCTGTCCCTCTGCATAAAAGGCTATCCCACATCTTTCTGTTTGTGGTTCCTTTATTCTCCATGTTCTTGTGCTTGAGGCTTGTTCCCTTGTCTGCGGAAACCTGCTCCTGCATTCAGAATCTTCATGACCAAAGTTATTGCAAATAGAACATTCAACTTCATTTTCAAGAGCCGAAAAGTTGTTATAGGTCCTTTTTGTAATCCCAGTCATACTTCTATGTTTTTGAGCTTCTCTAGTCATGATTGTTTTATATGCAACACATTGAGCTACTTTTTGACCAAAGTTATGGCAAGAAAAGCATTGTCCATTGAAGAAACTTCTGCGGTTATCAAATCTACCTGCCAAATGATTGTAATTTCTATTGTTATCCATTCTTGAAGCAAATTGAGAAGATTTTACATGTGGCTGGTTGTAGCTTTTGTTCGCCCTTAAGAAGGATTTCCCCTGGTTTACCTGATAGTCTTTGTTTGTTCTTGATGTAATTCGTCCCTGCTTTACCTGGTGATCTCCATTGAGCTTTTGCTCATTTCTTCTTGCTGCATCAAGATAACTCTTTGAGGTGGATGCTTGAGAAGTTTCTCCATTATACCCCAAACCTGTCTTGTTCAGTGGAGAACGCTGTACATTGATGATCTCATCCAGAGTTTCAGATCCTTTGACAAATTTAAGATTAATAGCCTTTGTTTTCTCAATCTCTTTTCTAAGGCCAACAATTTCACCTTCTAACTTTTCAAGATATTTTTCCTTTTCATCTATTTGAAGTTGTAGAGTATCAATGATCACATTCTTTTCTTCTATACATGTCTTGAGTCTAGAAATTTCATTACAAAAGCTATCCACATCTATAGCATCCATGTAGTCATCATCTTCAAAGGCCATTAAAAGTTTATAGTCATTACCTCGTTCATCTTCATCACTATTTGATAGACCATCGCTGTCTTCATGAGTGTAGTAGCTCTTCTTATTTGCGTTCTGTTTCTTGTTCCATCTAATAGGTTCCTTACCCTTGTCGATCCTATCCTTATGAGGACATTTGGCAGCATAGTGACCTACTCTTCCACAAGCAAAGCATTTGAAGGGCAACTTACCTCTGAACCGTCCAGCACCCTGTTGAAGATTTCTGACAAAATTTGATTCTTCTTCTTCTGACCCATGTCCTGATTCATAGTACTCTCCTTTGCCTGAAGCCTTTAAGGCAGCTTCTCTCCTGTCAGATGGACTTCCTTTCCTCATTTCATAAGCAGTTAGAATTTCGTGAAGCTGAGACATAGTAAGAGTTCGTAGATTTTCTTTTTCTTCTATTGCAGACACTTTAGATTCAAACTTGGGAGACAATGATCTTAGAACTTTTTCAACTACAATAGCCTCTCTTATTTCTTCACCCAAGTTTTTCATGCAATTAACAATCTCATCTACCCGAAGGAAATAGTTAGCCACACTTTCATCATTATACATTCTGAGAGTCTCATATTGAATCCTAAGGGTTTGAAGTTTAGCACGCTTTACCTGTTCATCTCCTTCGTAGCTCAAAAAAATCTTGTCCCATATTTCTTTTGCAGATTTATATTGCATAACCTTCATGAATTCTGTTTGAGATAAGCATCCTAGCAGAGTATTGACTGCTTTAGCATTTGTTTCATATTTCTTCTTCTCAGCCGCATCTGTAGGATTAGTTAAAGGAAAAGTGTAGCCTGTATCTATGATATCCCAAACTTCTGTACCAAGAGATTGAAGATAGGCAGTAACTCTTACCTTCCAATAATTGAAGTTTGTCCCATCAAAAATTGGAGGCCTGATTGATGCTTCCCTCTCGTAGTTGCTCATGATGAATGATCTTCCTTCAAGCGATCAAGCTTCTCTGAAGGACCTGCTCTGATACCAATTGTTGGAAATAATACTGAGAGGGGGGGTGAATCAGTATTATCAAGCCAAATATTTCCTTTTTAAATTTCAGATGATATACGCTACTTCT
Source organism: Pinus tabuliformis (assembly GCA_031772625.1). Taxonomy (NCBI): domain Eukaryota; kingdom Viridiplantae; phylum Streptophyta; class Pinopsida; order Pinales; family Pinaceae; genus Pinus; species Pinus tabuliformis. Next base: position 538,372,014 of record CM062818.1, on the reverse strand, counting down.
GTTAATACAACCCGCGTATATACGCAACTATAGATAAAGAAACCTGCGTATATAAATCAGACTTATAATTTGAATTATCTTTCAGATGTCAGTTACTTATCTGTGATTCAGATGCACATAAACAGTACCAGAAACAGAGAAACAGAGCAAAAGACAGTCACACACAAGAACACAAGATATAAGGAGGAAACCCAATGTGGGTGAAAACCCCCTGCTGCAATTCGTCTCTATCTTCTTTTTAATTAGAAACTTCTCTTTACAATGTCTTGTACTGGAGCAGACTTTACCAGTACGCAGGCTGCAACCTGCAGAGAGATACAACTCTCTCTCGTTTTCCAGCTTCCCTGGAAGGGAGCTCCAACCCCCTTAGTTCTTGTACTAGCCTGAGATACTAGTACACAGGCTCCTACCTGCAGAAGGCTGCAACCTTCTCTTTGCTTTCAGGGACCTCGTTTCATTAATTTTCAGACTGGATCCACAAGTGACATCAATCAAGCATCAAGAATTTCTGCATAACCCAAACTCCTTTTCACAAATCAAAGGCTGAAACAACTAAGCACTTCTCTGACCACTGAACCCAGAACACAGTAACTGTAATCAAACACCAATTTGGAACCCAGAACATTCCAGTAATGAAATAGAAGCAGCTAGAACATAAACCAAGACATATACGCTACTTCACTGTTTATCAACCTGTGAGTATACGCGTCTGTAACACAACCAACCTGCGTATACGCGCTTTTCATTCACAGAAAACGCGTATATACGCACCTTCAATTCATTGAACCTGCGTACAGATCTATAAAGGATAATTTATTCTTTTAAGCAATCAGACAATAGATAGCCCAGATTTATAGATCAAGAGTGTGCCACATATAACAGATCAAAATCATACAGAGATACCAATGTTCAAGCCTTGAGATTTAGATCCATCAATAGTCCTTATCCACCTTGCGCTCAGGTTCCACCTTCATTCAGATGTAGATCTGCACCATAACCCAATCACCCGTATTCCAGATCTATCACAATATCAGATATTCAATAATTCAGATGATATCTTTCCACATGATCTACTTCCTCTTTTATAGTTTTAGGCCTTCCTCAATACCACGGTCCAAAACCATAATAAACCTATACCAAGGGCCAAAAACCTGGGTTCAACTCTTCTGCCGAGATACCATGGTCCACAATCAAAGGTTCAAATTCCAAGGACTAACAACCATGGACCAAAAATAAGTTTCCCATCATGTACGCCCTTTTATGTGCATAAAAGTGCGTGTATACGCATACGCGACTTTGGCACGTATAAATCGCGTGTATACGCGACTTCAGCAAGGTGAACCTGCGTATACAAGATTTCCTTCATTCTGAGTACCTGAACTAAGATCTGCTATCAAAGTGAGTTGCCATCAAGGACAACATATGTATCATAGCGCCACACATGTGCCAAAATGCCAAAAAAAGTAAGGCATGTACACTCCTCTTCCTACACCTAGCCAACCCTGGGAATCCATCTCCATGAACTATCTCTCTGGCATGCCTTCTACCAAGCATGGTAATGACTGTGTATTTGTGGTCATGGAAAAATTTTCTAACATGGCTTGGAAGCCTGCAAGAAGAGCATCACAACAGAGGACACTGCCAAACTCTTCTTTAAATGAGTGTGGGTACATTTTGGTATCTCATATACCATTATATCAGAACGGTATTGCACATTACTAAGCACATTATTTTCAAGCCTCTAGACACTATTGGACACCAAACTCACCAAGTTGATTGCATTCAAACCCCAAAATGATGGCAAAATTGAGGTTGTCAACATGATGATAGTGCACATACTCGGCATGTACAACTCCAAGCATCCACAAACCTAGGGTGAAAGCCTTCCCTATGTGTAGCACAACTATAAAAAATCTCTCCATAGCTAAACTGGTCATAATCCCTTTCAATTGGGTTTGGGATTTCAACCATTGCGTCTGATTGATGTTTCCATGCCTCATGTGACTACACAAACACAATCCACACATGTACAGTTTGAGGCTAATAAAGAAACTAGGTTTATTGAATGCATCCATCACATTCACCAATAGGTTCACGAAATCTTCGAGAAGTCCAATGCCAAGTACAAGCAACGACATGACCAACATCAGGTGTCACACAAGTTTCAGGTGGGTGACAAAGTTTTCTTGCATTAGCAGAAAGAATACCTTATCAGAGCCCATGAAGATCTCATACCACTCTAATATGGGAATTACACCATCAACAAGGTTTTGGGAGACAATCATTTTGAGCTCAGCATTTCCCATTCCTTGGCCTTAACCTAGTGGTCAATGTGGACTTCCTTCGTCCATACCTTCCACCATTATTGGACACATTAGACATTGAAAAACAACTCATACCAAAAAATCTAAACCTATAATTCATGGAAAAACCACAAATGAACAGACCATTGACATGTAGATCAAGCACACTTTCCAAAAAAATATGCAATCATATTGGGTTCTCAAAGTTGGCCCACTCTTGCACCAATATTAGTGGCTCACCAGGGACCAAGTTTAGCAGAAGTTTCCCCATCTCATGGAGGCACTCAACGCAATGGGGACCATTTATTCCTAAGGGGGGAGGACTGATCCAGGTGAATATTGGTGGCCATCCACCTATTCCACTTGGACCCCCTACCATTGTTTCTTCCAATTTCCTTAATTGTAGCATAGTTTACTATTTTTGGCAGTTTTTCGGGTCTTGAACTTTCGGATCCGTTTTGAGGCCCTAAATGATGATTTTTTGGAGAATGGAAAACAAGTAGCCTCTGTAAGGGGTTTGTAGTTGAAATTTGTAGTCCTCGGATATATATTTCTAACAATGTATCGTACGCATCAAAGAGAGATCATATACCAAAGTTATGACCCCCAGAAGTTGATGTACCAATTTAACCCAACGAGGCCCACATAATTTTGTTGCTTCATCTCCTACGGTTAGGTTTTTGGATATTTATGGTTTTTCCTTGTTTCTTAATAATAAATAGGCCTTTGTGCCTCATCATAACATAGTTCAGAAGGGTTGTAACTGCCACATATCTTCCCAGAGATAAGCTACCATTGCCCAAGCTACTTTATTTCCATTCTTCATGTAAACAATTTTTAGTGCTTTGTTATTAATGAATTGAAGTTTTTTTTCTTCAGTGTATCTCTATGTTTATATTTATATACTTATTTCATTTCATTCCTTCACAAATCAAGAGCATATTCAGACCTTGAAATTTTGAGTATATTTAGAAAACATATCAAGGTGCATCTAATAAAAAAATAATATTCTAGTTCACTATAATTTTGAAGATATACCCCGTGGAAGGTTTTATGAATGTCCTAAAATCATTTTCAAATGAGTGATCTTTGTTAGAAATAAGAAAGGCATAAATATTTTCTTTTATATAGATAATTACTTGTGACTTTATGTTTTCCTTATGTTCATCTTTTATCTTGAGTTCATCAAGAAACTAAAAAATCAATAGCACAAAGATCATAGACACGAGATATAGGAAAACAGACAGGGAAAAACCCCTCTCTAGGGGAAAACCCAGTCAAAAAATCTTCCTTAATAAATTGCTTGAGACAATCCAAAACTCGTGACCTAGACACAAACTTACCTCACACCAAGTCAGTCATTTCTTCTTTCTTCTAGATGATAACCCTTCAGCAACAACCTCAACCTAGCAGTAACAACTTGCAGCAACAATTTCAACACAACAACTAGCCATAGTAGCAACAACAACTTCGACTTGAAAAGAGAGACTTTGATCTCCTAGAGGAATCCAGACGAGAGACAGATAGACAGCCCAAAATTTCAATCTTGACCTTTTCTTCCTTCTTTTCCTACTTTGCACCCTTTTTAGTCTCCTTTTACAACTTCACACGTTTTCCAGCTCTTTCTTCTGGGATATCGAACTTGAGTGAGAAAGTGTACCTCAAATGAATTCAAACTACTTCAATATATAGGCTCCTCATGATGTCTAATTATCTAGTTTGAGGCTGAATTGATCTCCTTGAGGATGACTTGGTGTGGAGGTGACAAATACCTTATTTGGATTAATAAAAAATCTTTTTACATGATTCAATAACCTAAGACGGTTCTCCTTAAATGGAAAATGACTCTAATGACTTAGAATAAATCCTAGAAGTCCTCAATGGGGACTTTGACCTAAAACGTGATGACCCAAGAATGAAACCCATGCTTTAATAAGTCATAATAATAATAATAATAAAATATTTTTTTCATTCTTTTGATAAATACGCTTCATTGTGACTCAAATACATTTTATGAAGACCGAATCTAGTTACATTCTTCAACACTCCCTCTTAAGTAGGGAGGTATTCATAATAACATGTACAAGGAAGATCTCAAAACATATGAAATATGAAGAGTTTTGGCACCACAATGCCATGGACTAGATTCATGGCCAGGGAAATCTATCCAAGGTCCTATAGAAGTTTAGGTACTCATGGTGGCATGAACCAGATTCCTGACTAGGGAAATCTATCTGAGTGGGACCAAGATGGGCTAAAGCTTTCAACCTCTCTAGGTACCATCAGGCTTACTTGATAACCATCAACCCATGAATCCAGGTGTGTATCCAACGTTAAAGCTCTATGACCTATGCCACCCTCCCTACTTTAGGATCCATATAACAACACATATATTTCCTCCCAGGTAGTGTGTATCACACACAAAGCCTCAACACTCCCAATCGAACTGAACGATAACAAAAAGAATATAAAACATGCTATCAAACCTCCGAGAGATTTACCTATACAAACAAAACCCCAATCAGTAGCAAACTTTCAAATATACATGAGTAAGCATGAACCTTTGGGGTATTTCAAACAACTTGATGTTGCTTCTCAATTTATTCTACAACTTCCTTTCCTAATTCACATGTAGAAACGTATTCTACAACCAGATCCCGATTTCCTTCTTTCAGCAGTACCTCAAAGTGCATTCTCCAAATTCTTCTTTCAAGGTATGACCATAATATGCCCTCCCTCTAAACTTGGGAATATTTCTTCTATCCAAGCTCCCTCTTAACTTAGGGATATCAACTTATGTCTATAACATCGGAGAATATTTCATGGCTTCCATCCTTCTTATCAGAGTCATCATGATTATCATCATTCATATCACTTTCTTCGTCACACTTATCAACTTTACTTGCAAAATTCTTCATTATCTTGAAGATTATGTGCTTGCACAACTTAGATAGTAACAAAATCCATAAAAGCATGAAGTTAACCATATCATAATCATATAATAATGGAAGCATTAGAATTGGACACTAGATACCTATCCTTAGTTAGGTTCATAATCAAGAATAGATACATACTTAAACTTCTTTCCCGGGTTTTGTTATAAACCCTAAATAACATTAGTATCTTAGACAAGATATCAATCTCTAAGGCCACAATATCTCTTTGAAATTATTTTATAACATATAGAAAACTCTAGAAACAATTCAAACAAGTATAATTCAACAATGCATTTATCAACTTTCTGAATTCTATGTTAGATTTTTACTAGGATTTAGTGAACGATCCTAGATTTGATACATGAGCCATTAAGCTTCAACAATAAAAACCAATAACAACTGAATTTCAGATTTCAACAATATTTCATAAATATTAGAGTATCACATTGTCATCATATATTAGATAATTGAACTTCTACTAAGGTTTAGCTACAAAATCCTAGAATTCACAAACATTATCATCCTAGAGTATAAAACTTTGTCTAGGGCTTAGTTCCAAACCCTAGGACTTATGACCATCAACAATTAGGTCAACACATATATCTAAGATTCCATCATCATGCACAAGCAATCATAACAACATATGTTAGTCAAACCCAATGACACAAACACATTCAGACATCTAACATATTTGATTATATGGACAAAAATATAACTAGGATTTCATTCTTCGGACATTATCTAAAATAAGGATCTTTCTCATAAACCCTACCAAACCTTACAGATCTAGGGTTTCAACAAAAAAACCTAATTTATCAATACTTCAAAGATTTGGGATTTCAGACATCACCATTCAACCCTAACAAGTTATGGTTTTCATAACCATCCCAAGCATGGCATCACCAAAGCATCAAACATTTTCTTTAGACTTCATCAATAACCCTAAGTAGGCTAGGGTTTCACAAATTATCCCTGACATATTCTTAAGGTAGGGTTTTACAAAGAACCTTTTTAGAGTTCCAAAATAATGATCAAAGATATGATAAGGTTAGATTTATCTAATGATGAATCACCTAATCAAGAATCTTCTTTATGATTCAAGCGAGATAGACACAATAATGTTAGTAATGTATAATAGTTTATTAATAATGAATATACCTTTATCATGAAGAGAGAAAACCTTATATTCTAAGGCATACCTTTTGTTTCTTAACAAACCTTGTAATTCCAATGCTTTTTCTTGTGAGGCCTTCTTCCATAATCCTTGAGTATTCAACAAGCCTTTCCTAAACAAGGAAAATATGAATAGAAATGTGATTGGTATTTAATAAAAAAAACTTAGATAAGTAAGAGAATCCAAAAATGAAAATGTAATACAAGGAGTTAGATAATTATCTTTGGAAGTTGGTGAGGGCTCCTCAAAACTCAAGGTATACCTATAACCTTATTAAAAAAAATAAAAAATGTTTTTCCAAAATATGTTAAACCTACAAATTCTAGAAATAAAAAATTAAACAACTAAATCTTAGAGAAAAAGACATAGTAGTGTAAGTCCCTTATATACGATTCTTCGGTTGTATTATTCTTTGGATATCCTTCTACAACAATATTAGCTTGGTCCCTGTTCCTTTTCTTATTCTTTGGATTGTCGGGACAACCACATTTATAGTGACCCATTTTATGACATTGGTAGCTTTCTATTTTGGACATGTCTACCTTCCTTCTTGGCCCTTTTGACTTCTTGAAGTTTCTTTTCTTGTGATGATCAGAGTAGGCATTTGGAACTTTCTCTTCAATGTTGGTTAATAATGAGATTATCATCTCTTCTTGGATGCAAAGATTCCATAATTCTTCAAACGAAGGAGTTTCATTCCATTTGTTGATTCCTGAAGCAAAAGCGCTCCAAGTAGGTGGAAATCCAAATAATGCAGTAATCACTAGCTCTTTTTCTGGTAAAATCTCATCTATGGCTTGAAGGTCATCTCTAATTCTAGCTATCCTTACAAATAAGGAAACCACAGTGTCATATTCTTTCATTTTTGTGGTCCTTAGTTCATTCTTAAGACTTGATACTCAACCAATGTTCTTGATAGTGAACAATTTTGATAATGCTTCATACATTTCCTGAGTAAAGTCTCTGTTGGAAATGTGTGGGACAATATTTTCCTTTATACCTTCTACCATTAGTGTCATAGCCAATATGTATAACTCTCTAAACTTCACTTTATCTGCATCACTAGATCCTTTGGTAGGTTTCTTCACGTTTCCTCTGACCAAATCTAGGACTTTGTTCTTTTAAAGAATGAGATCAATTATTTTCTTCCATGACATATAATTTGATGCTCCTTCTAATTTTTTCTCTCCCTATATTAGTTAGACATTGTCCTTAAAGGTAGTAAGATTCTTTCCTTATAAGATCTCCTTATATTATCACTTTCTCAACTTTTTTAGGCTCCTTAGACTCCTTTCAGTAGATCCTCAAACTTCCTCTTTCCTTCTTCACCTTAACTTTGAAACCATGTTAGAAAATCAGAAAGGAAGAAATGTTTTCTTTTATATAGATAATTAATTGTGACTTTATGTTTTTCTTATGTTCCTCTTTTATCTCAATTTCATCAAGCAACTATCAAAAAAATAGCACAAAGATCATAGACAACAGATATAGGTAAACAAATAGGAAAAAACCCCTATCTAGGGGAAAACCCAATCAACGAATTTTCCTTAATAACTTCCTTGAGATAATCCAAGAATATTGACCTAGACACATAGTTCTTCGACATCAAGTCATCCCTTTCTTATTTCTTCTATATGATAACCCTATAGCAACAACTTCGACCTAGTAGCAAAAACTTGCAGTAGCAATGTTGATCCAACAACTAGCAATAGTAGAAGCAACAAATTCGAATTGAAAAGAGATACTTTGATCTCCTAGAGGAATCCATATGAGAGAGAGAGACCTTTTTCTACCAACCGAGATTTGCATTTCTCCACCTTTCCTTCTACATTTGTCTTCTTCTTGAACACCCATTTGTTGTCAATGGGTTTCCTTCCAGCCGGCAACTCCTCCAGATCCCAAGCCTTATTTTTGTGCAAAGATGCCATTTCATCAACCATGGCCTCTTTCCAGAGTTTTCCATCCTCTGAATCTACTGCTTCCTTCACAGTTTTGGGATCATCATCGGTAATAGATAAAGAAATAATTAAATAGAAAGCAGATGGACTATACTTTTCTGGCTACCTTCTTTCTCGAACTAATCTTCTCACACTCGGATTTTGTGGCTCTTCATCTTCTGATTCCTCTTCTCCTGTAGAGTTTTATTATTCCTCCTTAAGCTCAAACTCTATCTTCTCATATTCCTTTGATGGGACTTCATGTTTAATAAAATCTTTAACCTCTATGAACACCACATTTCAACTGTACACAACCTTCCTTGTTACTGGGTTCCAAAGCTTATAACCCTTTAAACCATCCTTATACCCAATAAAAATTCACTTTTCATATTTAATATCCAACTTGGTTCTTTTCTCCTTTGGAAAATGTACATATGCATCACATCCAAATACCCTCAGATGTGAAAGAGAGGGTTTCTTACCAATCCATACCTCTTATGGAGTCTTATCCTCCAACGCTGATGAAGGTGATCTGTTGACCAAGTAACATGTTGTCTCCACCGCCTTTGCCCAAAATTCCTGTCCTACCCCAGCGCCACTGAGCATGCTTCTTTCCCTTTCCATCAATGTCTTGTTCATTCTTTCTACAAGTCCATTTTGCTCAAGTGTGTATGGAGTATTCTTCTGTCGTGCTATACCATACTTCTTACAGAATTATTCAAATTCCTTACTGCAAAACTCTCCACTGTTATCTGTTCTCAGCACATTTATCTTCTTCTCTTTCTGGTTTTCCACCAGAGCCTTAAATTCTTTAAACCTATCAAAGACTTTAGATTTCTTCTTAAGGAAATACATCCATGTATTCCTTGAGAAGTCATCTATAAATGATACGTAGTACACAGACTTACCCAGTGATGGAACCTTCATAGGTCCAAACACATCGCTGTTCACAAGCTATAATATTTGTTTCAACCTCTTACCACCAGAAAGGAAACTCACCCGATTCTGCTTCCCATATAGACAATTTTAACAGAAATCAAAATTCAGAGAGCTATTACTCATACCTTCTACCATACCTTTACCATGAAGTATTCGAAGGCCCTTCTCTCCAATATGTCCAAGCCTTTGATGCCACAACATGGTCTTCTCTCCAGAGACCACTAGATTTTATGCTCCACTTTCAGGAACCACAGAATTGTTGCACCCATCAACAACAATGCTACCTTGCATCTTGTACATATTTCCAATCCAAACTCCCACATCAATACCAGTGCTCCCTGAACCATCTTACAGGTATGCTTCTCGAACTCTATTTTTACACCTGCATCATCTAGCTTGCTTACATAAATCAGATTTCTAACTAATGTAGGAATATGCAAAACACTCGGAAGTGTTCTAACCCTTCCACCTTGCAACTTCAACTTTACTTTTCCACGACCAACGATTTTAGCCATCCTGTCATCCCCAAGAAGACATCACCACCATCATATTTCTCATACTCGCAGAACCACTCTCTATGGGGAGTGAAGTGAAAGGATGCACCTGAGTCAATCAACCATGCCTCATGATCTACATGTGTACTTGAAGAAGCCAAGTACACATCCCCACCTTCATCTGAGATGGTTTTCACCTCTGCAGAAGGAGCATCATCAGATCCCTTTCCTTTGTTACGAGCTTTAGATTTACAGTCCCTTTTGTAGTGCCCTTCCTTTCCGCATTTCTAGCATGTTGGAAATAATACTGAGAAGGGGGGTGAATCAGTATTAGCAAGTCAATAATTTTTCATTTCAATAATCAGATTCATATACGCTACTTCAGTTAATGGAACTCGCGTGTATATGCAACTGTGTTTAAGGCAACTAGCGTATATACACCAAACCTATGATTTAGTTAATTCATCATATGTTGATCTTTAATCAGTGCATCAAAACCATATAAACAGTAACCAGGTGTAGAAAAAATAGAACAGATAATCACACACATGAACACAAGATATAAGGTGGAAACCCAATGTGAGTGAAAACCACCTGCTGCAATCATCTGTATCTTTTTAATAATAAGAAACTTCTTTTTACAATTTTTGTACTGGTGTAGTATACCAGTACACAGGCTTCTACCTGCAGAAGGCTACAACCTTCTCTCATTCTCTAGCTTCTCCTGGAAGGGAGCTACAACCCCCTAGCTCTTATACTAGCTGATATGTTTACTAGTACGTAGGTGCTGGCCTACAAAAGGCTACAACCTTCTCTCTTCTTCCAGGGACCACGTTTCATAAATTTTCAGACTGGATCCATCAACAACATCATTCAATCATCAAATATATCTGCATCAACCAATCTCCTATTGAACCAACCACAACTGAATCAATCAATCACTTTGACAACCATTCAATCTGATCTTTCAGAATGTTGTAACCAGAATACAGTAACCAGAACCCAGAACACTGCAATAGCAAACAGAAGCAGCTAAAACATATTTTATAAGGTATACACTACTTCCATGTGTCAAACCTTCGTGCATACACCCTTTTCTCAAGGAGAACCTGCGTACAGATCTAATTTAAGATGTATACATTGTTTTGATATGCATAACGAGCGTGTATACATGCCTTTTCTAAAGTGAACCTACGTACATATTTGTAAATGATGATTTAAACATTATAACAATTCCAGACTTCAGCTATACCCAAATCATCATATTTATAGACTACAACATGCGCCAGTTATTCAGATAAATGATTAAACCACATAAATATGCTTCACTTCAAGCCTTAAGATCTAGACCCATCATTAGATCTTATCCTTCATCAAGCTCTAAGGTTCATCCTTGGTTCAGATCCAACTATGCACCATAACCCAATAACCTATATACTAGATCTTGCTCTTCTTCAGATATTCAATCCTTGAGTGCCTTGGCCTAATGATCTTCCCCTCATTTTATAATCTTAGGCTTTACTCAATACCATGGACCAAAAACACTTAGTACCAATACCTTGGACCCAATACCTGGGGTCAATACCTCGGACCAGATACCATGAACCAATACCATGGATCAAAATACCATGGACCAAATACCTTGGACCAAAACTTAGTTTTCCAAGATATACACGCCTTTCGTTCTGTGAAAGTGCGTGTGTACGTACACACGACTTGTGTATAGTGAACCCACGTGTATACGCAGTTTGGCCAATGGTGAACATGTGTATACCTCTCTTTCTTCATTTTGATTTGAACTTTGTATTGTTAACCTGTTGGACTGTGATTTATCATCTGAGTGAGTTGCCATCAAGGACAATACCTGTGTCATAATGCCACAAATCTCCCCCTTTGGACTGGATGGCAACCCCGAGTCACTCTCCCATTTTGTCATCAACGGCAAAGGGTTATACTCTCCCTAAGTACCTGCTAAAATATCTGAGATGCTGAAGTGCTGATTGAGCTCCTATGATCGAGTCCATGCTCCCCCGGACCACAAGCAAGGTCTGCAAAAAGATAATATGACTCTATACATACATTACTAATGACCTTCCTATCACCAACGACCCATACATACATCCATATCCCAATCAAATGGGGATATACCAAATTTGACTCATCCACCCAACCAAGTGGGGATATATAATTGTTATACATGTCAAAACACAAACATTACATCATCCATACCATGCATAGTGGGGTTACAAACTAGGTATTTTCATGACCTTTACATTAAAATATGTACATGACTTATATAACAGAGACCAAATATCTTAAACAGGACCATGATAGTCGTCATCAACTATCATTGGCAGCATCTGTCAATCAACATCCATACCAGCAACCATGTTCTCCCCCTGAACCTGTTCCACCTGAAAAAACAACTGTGAATCTGTACCAAGATCTTCTAAGATAATGCCAACAATGCATTATTAGAAGCATATGCTCCCCCTGAACCTGTGCCAGATGATCACTGTCAGATCTGATCATAATAGAAGAGTTATCAAGGCATCATTATCAATCAGATATACATCAAGTTATCAACCACTTATGAGAGCCAACATATTTCCACATGTCATCCACAGTCTGTAACCATCATCCAGCAGAGTAGATAATTCTCTGAACCATATCAGAGCCCTTTCTTCCTAAGTCTAGCCCACTGCTTTTCCTCAAACCAACATATACGTGCTTGTATCCACAAAAACAAGCATGTGTACGCGACTACGCTTCATGAAACTCACGTATAACCACCTTTCTCTAAAACAGATAGGATTTAACAGCAGGATGATGCATCAACTACTCCCAACTTCTGTCTGAGATATTCAAATGTCTCTGTGGGCAATGGTTTGGTAAATATATCAGCAACCTGTTCTTTGGAGGGAACATACTCCAACTTAACCTTTTGTTCAAGCACTTGTTCACGTAGAAAGTGATATTTGATGGGTATGTGCTTGGTCTTGGAATGCATGACTAGATTCTTTGAAATATTGATGGCACTTGTATTATCACATAAAATGGAGATGGGTGGAGTACATGTGATCTGAATGTCTTGCAATGTTTGCATCATCCAAAGGAGTTGTGTGCAGCAAGATGCAGCTGCCACATATTCTGCTTCAGCTGTAGATAATGCAATTGAACTTTGTTTCTTACTGAACCAAGACACTAATCTGGAACCCATATAGAATGCACCACAACTAGTGCTTTTTCTATCATCAACATTTCCTACCCAATCTACATCTGTATATGCATGAAGTGAAAGATCTGTATCTCTAGGATACCATAAACCAAAATTATGTGTTCCTTGAAGATATTTGAAAATCCTTTTGACTGCCTGAAGGTGTGATTCCTTTGGATTTTCTTGGAATCTTCCAACTATTCCTACTGCATGCATGATGTCTGGTCAGGTACCTGTTAGATAAAGTAGACTGCCAATCATGGATCTGTAAGTTGGTTGATGTACCACTGTTGATTCATCATTTGAGTTGAGACTGCATCCTATTACCATTGGGGTACATACTAGTTTAGAATCTTCCATGCTGTATTTTTTCAAGATCTGTTTGAGATATTTGGTTTGTGATAGAAAAATACCATCTTTATTTTGCTGAACTTGTAGACCAAGAAATATGTAAGCTCACCAAGCAAGGACATTTCAAATTCTTGCTGCATTACCGAAGCAAAATTCCAACTCATGGCTTCTTCATTGCTACTAAAAATGATATCATCAACATACACAACAGGTATCGGCAATTTATTATTGTCAATCTTAGTATATAGATTGCTATCAGCTGATCCCTTTGAAAAACCTTGTTGATGGAGATATTTGTCAAGATGGTAATACCAGGCCCTTAGAGCTTGTTTTAGACCATAGAGAGCCTTTCTGAGTCTGCATACAAGTTTTGCATCATTTCCAAGAATGAATCCATCTGGTTGCTCAATATAGACTTCTTCTTCTAAGTCTCCATTAAGAAAGACAGATTTTACATCCATTTTATATACTTTGAATTTCTGAAAACTAGAAAGAGCAAGGAACATTCTTATGGCTTCAAGTCTAGCAATAGGTGCAAAAGTTTCTTCAAAATCTATACCTTCTTGTTGAGCATATCCTTTACAAACAAGTCTAGCCTTATTTCTAATAACTTCTCCATTTTCATTCAGCTTGTTTTTGAATATCCATTTAGTTCCTATGATATTCTTATCATGAGGTCTAGGAACTAATTCCCAAGTATTATTCTTTTCAATTTTCTCAAGTTCTTCATTCATGGCCTTGACCCAACATTCATCTTTGCATGCTTCATTTACATTTTGAGGTTTGGTGGAGGATAGAAATGCTAGATAGCTTGAAGCTTCTGTAATAGTTCTTCTTGTTTGCACACCTGCCTCTTTCTGTCCCAAAATTTGAGTCTCTCGATGATTTTTCTAAACATGCCTAGATGGAGTCTTTTCTTCTACTGTTATCTCTTCTTCTGGTACTTCATTCGTTTCTTCTTCTAAATTAGTCTGATTTGATGTGGGAGTATAATTCTCATCTTCTTCATAATCTTCGGTTTTTATTTGTTTTGGATTTTTGCATGCTTCATCAACCACAACATCAATACTTTCAATAATTTTCCCAAGTCTTTTATTAAAACATTTATATCCTTTACTTCGGGAAGAGTAGCAAAGGAGAATACCTTCATCTTCTCTGGGTTCAAACTTACCAAGTTTTTCATCAGTCCTTTTGATGTAACATTTGCTTCCAAAAACTTTGAAATATTTTACAGTAGGAGTCTTACCATACCAAAGTTCATGTGGAGTTTGAGTGTTGTTTACCCGAACATTTGCTTGGTTGAGGATAGTGATGGCAGCAATTGCAGCTTCACCCCAGAATGTTGCAGGAGTTCCAGACTCATCTAGCATAGCACGGGCCATTTGTTGAATAGTTCTATTCATCCTTTCTACTACTCCATTTTCCTCAGGAGTCCTTGCAGTGGAGGATTGCCTTTTTATTCCATGTTCTTCACAAAAGTCAAAGAATTCATCCGAGGTAAATTCCCCTCCTCAGTCAGATCTGAGGCATTTTATTTTTCAATCTGATTCATTTTCAACCAAAGATTTGAAGACTTTGAACTTTTCAAATGCTTCATCTTTATGCTTTAGAAGTCCTATCCAACACATTCTAGAAAAATCATAAATGAACAATATAAAGTATTCTTCTCCACGAGGTGACTTTTTCCTTGATGGTCCGCATAAATCAGTATGAACAAGTTCAAGAGGCTTACTAGTTGATCCTTCCTTTTCAGGGAAGTGGGATCTGGTTTTCTTACCACATTGACATGATTTTCATATTGTATGTTCTGGAAACCTGATATAAGGAAGATCACAAACAACGTGGAATCTGCATGCTTTTCTGACTTGAGAGAAGCTTAGATGCCCCAATCTTCTATGCCATAGCCAGTGTTCATCATTTTTTCTTAGATATCATTGTTGTTGTCCTCCCTTGAGTATGTATAAGTTGTTTGGAGTTCTTATACCTTTGATCACAGTTTCTCCTGTATCAAGCTCACGAACAACACATCCATTTGATCGAAATACTACTTCATTTCCTTGATCACACATTTGACTGACACTCAATAGGTTATGCTTTAGACCATCAACATACATAACATTCCCAGCTTTAACTTTTTCTTTTAAGAGAATAGAGCCTTTACCTTTTATGACAACAGGAGTGTCATTTCCAAATGAGACCTTCTTTTCCTTTTCTAAGGCATTATATGATTGAAATTTTTCTTTGTCACCTGTCATGTGTTTTGAGCATCCACTGTCGATGTACCACTGATTTTCTTGTCCTTCTACATACAAGGCTATACCACATCTTTCTGTTTGTGGTTCTTTCTTTCTCCATATTTTGGGACTTAATGAAGTTTGCTCCTTCTGAGATGTTTGCCGAAATTTACTCCTACATTCAGATTCTTCATGACCGAAGTTGTTGCAGATAAAGCATTCTATTTCATTTTCAAGAAGAGAAAAGTTATTGTAGGACCTTTTCATGATCCATATCACATTCCTTTGATTTCATGCTTCTCTAGTCATGATGGTCTTGTAAGAAACACGTTGAGCAGCTTTGTGCCCAAAGTTATGACATGAAAAACATTGGCCATTAAAGAAGTTCCTGCGATTATCGAATCTACTGACCTGGTGATTGTAGTTTCTATTCATTCTTGAAGCAGATTGAGTATGATTTATTAGAGGTTGGTTGTAGCTTCTATTCATCCTTGAAGTAACTTCAGCCTGATTTACCTGGTGATCTGCTTTATGCCTTTGCTGATGATTGTCAAACTGTTCACTACTCTTTGCTGCATCAAGATAGCTTTTAGTGGAGGTTGACGACTTCTGTGCTTGAGATGCTTCTTTAGTATATCCAAGACCTATATTTATCATAGGAGAATGTTGCACTTTGATAATTTCATTTAAGGTTTTTGATCCTTTAGCAAATATAAGATTGAGAGCTTTTGTTTTCTCAATATCCTTTCTTAGACCCACAATTTCACATTCTAGTTTTTCATTGTGTTTTTCTCTTTCAGCAAGTTGGAATGTCAAAGTATCTATAATCATATTCTTTTATTCTAAACAGATTTTGAGTTTAGAAATTTCTTCATAAAGGTCATCTTCATCTAAATCATCCAAGAAATCATCATCTTCAAAAGCCATCAGAAGTCTATAGTCATTACTATTTTCATCTTCATCACTAATTGATAGACCATCGCTATCCTCATGCGTATAGTAGCTCTTCTTATTTACACTTTGTTTGCTATTCCATTTTGTAGATTCCTTACCTTTATCAAACTTATCTTTATGGGGACATTTGGCAACATAATGACCGACCCTTCCACAAGCAAAACATTTGAAAGGTAGTTTACCTCTGAATCGTCCAGAACCCCGTTGAAAGTTCTTGACAAAGTTTGCTTCTTCTTCTCCTTCTGATATATGTCCTAATTCATTGAGTTCTTCTTTTCCTTATGCTTTAAATGTGGCTTCTCTCATATATGATGGACCTCCTTTTCTCATGTCGAAAGCAGTTAAGATTCTGTGCAGATGTGTCATAGTAATAGTCTGATGATCCTGCTTTTCTTCTATGGCAGATACTTTTGATTCAAACTTAGCAGACAAGGATCTTAAAACCTTTTCAACTAAAGTAACTTCTTTTATCTATTCACCCAAATTCTTCATGCAATTAACAATCTCATATATACGTAAGAAGTAACTAGCTATACTTTCATCATTGTGCATTTTGAGAGTTTCATATTGAATTCTGAGAATTTGTAGTTTTGCATGTTTTACCTGAGAGTCTTCTTCATAGCTTAGAACGATTTTGTCCCATATTTCTTTGGCGGATTTGTGCTGCATAACTTTGACAAATTTTGATTGTGATAGACTTCCCAATAATGTATTGACAACCTTGGCATTGATTTCATATTGATTTTTACATGTTGCATCTGTAGGAATTGCTGATGGAAATGTATATCCTCCTTCCACGATTTCCCAGACATTTGTTCAAAGAGATTGAAGATAGGTTGTGGTTCTTACCTTCCAATAAACGAAGTTGCTTCCATTAAACATTGGTGGTCTGATGGATCCCTCTCTTTCTTGATTACTCATGATGATGGATCTTCCTTCAAGCAATCAAGCTTCTTCTAAACATCCTACTCTGATACCAAGTGTTGGAAATAATCCTGAGAGGGGGGGTGAATCAGTATTAGCAAGTCAATAATTTTTCATTTCCATAATCAGATTCATATACAATACTTCAGCTAATGGAATTCGCATGTATATGCAATTGTGTTTAAGGCAACTAGCATATATCCAACAAACTTATGATTCAGTTAATTCATCATATGTTGATCTTTAATCAGTGCATCAGAACCATATAAACAGTAACCAGGTGCAAAAAAAACAGAATAGATAATCACACACATGAACACAAGATATAAGGTGGAAACCCAATGTGGGTGAAAACCACCTACTACAATCATCTCTATCTTTTTAATAATAAGAAACTTCTTTTTAAAATTTTTGTACTGGTGCAGTCTTATACCAGTACGCAGGCTTCTACCTGCAGAAGGCTACAACCTTCTCTCATTCTCTAGCTTCTCCTGGAAGGGAGCTACAACCCCCTAGCTCTTGTACTAGCTGATATATTTACTAGTATGTAGGTGTCGGCCTACAGAAGGCTACAACCTTCTCTTTTCTTCTAGGGACCACGTTTCATAAATTTTCAGACTGGATCCATCAGCAACATCATTCAGTCATCAAATATATCTGCATCAACCAATCTCCTATTGAACCAACCACAACTGAATCAATCAATCACTTTGACAACCCTTCAATCTGATCTTTCAGAATGCTGTAACCAGAATACAGTAACTAGAACCCAAGCCAAAACCCAGAACACTGCAACAGCAAATAGAAGCAGCTAAAACATATTTTATAAGGTATACGCTACTTCCATGTGTCAAACCTGCATGCATACGCCCTTTTCTCAAGGAGAACCTGCGTACATATCTAATTTAAGATGTATACGTTGTTTTGATATGCAGAACTACCGTGTATACGCGCTTTTTCTAAAGTGAACCTGCGTACAAATCTATAAATGATGATTTAAAAATTATAAAGATTCCAGACTTCAATTATACCCAGATCATCATATTTAAAGACTACAACATGCACCAGTTATTCAGATAAATGATTAAACCACATAAAGATACTTCACTTCAAGCCTTAAGATCTAGACCCATCATTAGATCTTATCCTTCATCATGCACTAAGGTTCATCCTTGGTTCAGATCTAGCTATGCACCATAACCTAATAACCTTTATACTAGATCTTTCTCTTCATCAGATATTCAATCCTTGAGTGCCTTGGCCTAATGATCTTCCCCTCCTTTTATAGTCTTAGGCCTTACTCAATACCATGGACCAAAACCACTTAGGACCAATACCTTGGACCCAATACCTGGGGTCAATACCTCAAACCAGATACCATGAACAAATACCAAGGATCAAAATACCATGGACCAAATACCTTGTACCAAAACTTAGTTTTCCAAGATATACGCGCCTTTCATTCTGTGAAAGTCCGTGTGTGCGTATACGCGACTTGTATATAGTGAACCCACATGTATACGTGGTTTGGCCAATGGTGAACCTGCGTATACCTCTCTTTCTTCATCCTGATCTGAACTTTGTGTTGTTAACCTGCAGGACTGTGATCTGTCATCTGAGTGAGTTGCCATCAAGGACAATACCCGTGTCATAATACCAACACAACACACGACCTTTATAGGTTTTCCTGGATATTTAGATCTCCCACTCGATGACTTATTTTTGTTTTTGTTCTGGGACCTTCCTCATATAGACAAGGCATCACCATTCTAGCTCTCCATATTTTTCCATATCATCTCCTCCATTAGCAAGGATGAGACTATTTCGTCAAACTGCAAGGTGCATTGCCACCTATTGCAATAACTAGACTATCCCAAGAATCTGGTAGAGAACACAACAAAATGGTGCACTTATCTTCATCTAAAATTTTAATATCAATAGATAATAACTGACTTACCACAGTATTAAATGCGTTCAAATTTTTTGTCACTAAGTCTCCATCTTTCATCCTCAGGTTATACATCTTTTTCTGTAGGAACAATTTATTCACCAGAGACTTAGATTGGTACAAAGTCCCTAACTTGTCCCACAAAGCCTTTGTTGTAGCTTCCCCTGATACATTCAACAATATTTAATCTAAGACACACAATTATATTGTGCTCTTTGCCTTTTGATCCAACTTCGTCCATTCTTCCTCAGACACTCTCGTTGGTTTAGTACCCAGATCTACTGCAATCCACTGATCTTTATCCACCGACAGATCCTCCATCTTGAGTTTTCACAACTAAAAACTCTAACCATTAAATTTTTAAATCTCCATATTTCCACTTCTCTCCATCTTCTTTCACCACCACAATCGATCCCGCAGATCTCCCACTGAACAAGGTCTACCATAGGCCCGAGCGAAACCCGTCAGCAACAAAGGCGTCCCCTTGAAGCCAAAATAGCTCTAATACCAAATGTAGGTTTTAACCCCGTACATAAATTACCTGCATACGAATTCTAAGAATAGAAAATAAACAAATGTGAAAGCATAACACATAAAGCACATATACATAGAGATTTTCCCTTGGATCCCAAAACCAAGACTACCAGCTTGATTTTTCATTATATTCCTTTCAATGTTACAATACATATTTATACAGGTCGAAGCATCCAATGCCATGGACCTAAAAACCATCACGTCCAAAACCATGGACCAAAAACCATCGTGTCCAAAACCATGTGCGAAAACCATGCACAAAACCATAGGTAGGTCCACCCAACCTAATATAGGGTCGAAAAAAAATTTCCCCAAGGCATTACCTCGGACCCTGTAGAGGGGGGCTACCTGCCTCCCTCAAACCCCTCGGACAGGGGGGGATGCCCCCCCCCCACTACGCAATTAGTGCAATGAACGAAGGGCTAAGACCCCCCTCTAACCCCTCGGTTCACTATGTGGGCTAATCATGGAAAGAATATAACACAACCCAACATCCAGAATATCAAACTCAAGTGAGAGAGTGTACTTCAGATGAATTTGAACTGCTTCAATATATAGGCTTTTGGTTAGGTCGAATTACCAAGTTTGAGATTGACTTGATCTTGTTGAGGCCACCTTGGTGTGGAGGTGACAAATACCTTATTTGACTCAATAATAAATATTTTTACATGATTCAAAATCCCAATAAGGGTCTCTTTAAATGGAAAATGAGTCTAATGAATCAGAATAAATCGTAGAAGTACTCAATGGGAACTTTGACCTAAAACATGATGACCCAAGCATGAAACCCATGCTTTAATAAGTCATAATAATAATAATAAAATATATTTTTCATTCTTTTGATAAATACATTTCATTGTGACTCAAATACATTTTATGAAGACCGAACCTAGTGACATTCTTCAACAATCTTGACATTTTCGCTAAAAACATTTTTTGGGATACTGTAAACTATGAAATTTTCAAATATATAAGGAGACCTATTGGTGGTCCGGTTGCAGGTGTAAGGGATAATCATTCAAATCTTGAAACGATCTCCTCAAGCATAGGTGGAAGTTCTTCTTCTATTTCCCTTGGAGTTTCAGTCATCTGCCTCCAAACTTAGATATTCTACTAAAACAGCCGAATTGCTAATATTACCAGGAAAATAGCAGAAATTCTTACCCGAGAACAAAAGGAATTAACACCCCATTGAAAAACTTCTCAGGTCCACCT
The DNA here is from genome assembly GCA_031772625.1 of Pinus tabuliformis. Classification (NCBI taxonomy): domain Eukaryota; kingdom Viridiplantae; phylum Streptophyta; class Pinopsida; order Pinales; family Pinaceae; genus Pinus; species Pinus tabuliformis. The sequence goes on along the minus strand of CM062818.1, from coordinate 538,350,854 downwards.
TTTCCACAATCCTCTACCTCTCTCATGGAACCAAAAGAAAACAAAGCTCCAGCTTATAATTTCTCGGGTCCAAAATCTGGATTAACCCGCGTATACTTTTACCACATGACCACCGTTGGATCACGGCCTCCACAATAGACGATTACGATCATCCAGACTTCAACGGAATTAAGCCACAGTTGAATTTCTCATCGGGTCTAAAATTTTTATTAACCACTGTTCACTTTTCCACGCGATATCCATTGGATCTTGCTCCTCTAATCAGACAACCCAAATCAACTACACTATTAACCCAGTTTGATAAAATATCGTGTCTGGTTTTGGGTTAAACCTTGATGTTGATTTGCACGTGACTACCGTAGATCTAATGGTTTTGTCGATCAGACAGTTCTAGGCTTCTTCAGTTTTCCTCACAAGTTTATCAAACTTTTTCCTCCTTCCGCTATGATTTTAGCGCTTCCACCAAGTTTAGCTCTTCACTAATGAATTCAGAGTTTAGCTAATTAAAGTTCCAGGGGTCGAAACACATTCGACTTAACTTAATACACAATGAATGAGGAATTTAAACACGAGAACACCAAATCATACAAAACTCTAAGTTTACAGGCCAATCTAGGATTCAACAATACACAGAGATATTTTGAAGGTATTCAACCTCTTGGATTTAACCTTTCATGCATAAATACACAGAGATACTAAGATATTTCAATTCTTTTACAGTCTAATTCTCCATAACCAAGTCCAGCAAAATCCTCTTACAATAGTTCAAAACTTACATAAATGATTTACATCCAATAATCTGATCCTCAATCAATGGATCGAATCTATCTAATCCTAGATAAATAACTAAAATGCTTGATATTCTCCTTGAGAATCTCAACTAAGTCTGAACTACTTGGATTAATTACAAAATCATTCAAATACCTATATTCTAGCTCAATTCCTATCTAGAAAACTTTGTAAATTGATAGCTAAAGGATCCCACTCCTTTGCTTGTAAACTTTTTTTGGATTTTTGGAATAAAATGAAGCCTTTTTTCTTTAAGCCTCATGCTCCTACATCAGACTCTTGAGGAAAAAATTCTTCATGGGCTCCTGTCCATGAGCTCTTCTATAGAACAACCCAACTTCTGTAGCATGGTTTCTGTCACCCAGGTAGCATCAACAATTGGTTGATCTTTCCACTTGACCAAGTACTGAAAATACTCCTGTCCCCTTGTTTTCTTAAACACTCTTTTATCCAATATCTTCTCTAGTTGCAATGCCTTCACTGTAGGTAACTGTTTTACCCAATCCACCTCTTGTTCTTCCTTGTCTTCTGTTGTGTCATCTACCTGTCCCTTTTCATACCTATACAAATCAGCAACATTGAAAATTGGAGATATTCCAATACCAGGGGGTAACTCAATTTCATATGCATTTGTAGAAAATTTCCTTAAAACTCTGCATGGTCCAATATTCTTGAATTTTAATTTGTTATACTCCCTTTTTGGAAATCTTTTTTTCCTTAGGTGTGCCAAAACCAAATATCCAACCTTAAAATTTACTTCTCTATTCTTCAAATCTTCTTTGTTCTTGTACTTTGTGTTGTTTTCATGTAGCTGTTGTTTTACCTGTTCATGAACTGCTTGAATCTCTAAAGCAAAATCTTCTCCTAGAGCACTCCTCATTTCAACTTTACCCAAATCTCTCAATTCAGACACTCCTCTTGGGTGCATTCCATAAACTATATGGAATGGACTCTGCCCTGTACTCATGTTAGGAGAATCATTATAAGCATATTCAACATGTACCAAAACTTGATCCCATTGTTTTGGATGTTCACCTACAAGGCTTCTTAGAAGATTATCCAAGCTTTTCTTCACAACTTCAGTTTGCCCATTAGTTTGAGGATGATAAGCAGAACTGAAACTCAGTTTAGTTTCAAGCTTCTTCCACAAAGTCCTCCAGAAATGACCAACAAATCTGGTATCTCTGTTTGAAACAATGCTCTTAGGTAACCCATGCAACCTTACAATTTCCTTGAAAAACAAGTTAGCAACATGAGTAGCATCACTGGTTTTATAACATGGAATAAAATGTGCCATTTTTGAAAATCTATCAATTACTACATAAATTGAATCATATCCCCTTTGAGATTTTGGCAAACCCAAAACAAATTCCATACTTACCATATCACAAGGCCTATCTAGAATAGGTAATGGAACATACAAACCTGTGTTTTGGCTCCTCCCTTTGCATACTGATAGACTTTACAAATTTTCACATACTTTTCTACTTCAGCTCTCATCTTTAGCCAGAAATAAAACCAGTTCAATTACTCATAAGTCTTGTCTGCACCAAAATGTCCTCCAAGTACACTACTATGTTTTTCCTTGAACAAATTTTCTCTCATAGAAAAATTTGGTATGCACATCTGATTTCCTTTAAATAACAGTCCTTCTTGCACGAAGTAATCCAGCCACTTACTTCTGTCTAGCAAAATAGGATTTCTACAAGCTTCAAATGCCTCTTTGAAATCTAGATATTTCTCATATAATTCCTTAAGAAAATCAAACCCCAACACTTGAATTTGACTTTCTTGAACCAAAATTCTTTTTCTACTTAAGGCATCTACTACTTTGTTTGATTGACCAGTTATATGTTTTAACACAAAATTAAAACTTTGAAGGTATTCTACCCATTTTGCATGCTTCTGGTTAAGCTTTGGTTATCGCATCATGTACTGCAATGCATTGTTATCTGAATATAGTATGAACTCCTTAGACATCAAGTAATGTCTCCACTTCTTCAAAGACTGCACCACTGCATAAAACTCCTTGTCATAATAAGAATATTTCTTCTTTGACTCGTTCATCTTTTCACTAAAATAAGCTACAGGTTTGTCCTCTTGACTTAAAATAGCTCTAATGGCTTCTCCACTGGAATCACACTTCACTTGAAAATGTTTATTAAAATCAAGCAAAATCAAAATAGATTTCTTAGTAATCTTTCTCTTCAACATCTAGAAGTTACTTTCTGCTTCAACAATGCATTTAAATGGTTGTCTGTCTTTCTTTATAGTATCAGTAATAGAAGCATTGATCTCGCTAAAATTTCTTATGAATTTCCTATAAAAACTAGCAAGACCGTGAAAACTTCTTACCTCAAAGACACTTTTTGGTGAAGGCCATTCCATGATTGCCTTGATATTCTCTGGATCCATCTTTAACCCCTCAGCAAAAACAGAAAAGCCCAAATATATCAATTCTTCCTTCATGAATGAACATTTTTTTAAATTTAACAGTAATTTCTCTTGTTGTAGCCTTTGTAAGACATAATTCAGATGTCTCACATGTTCCTCTTTTGATCTGCTGTAAACTAATATATCATCCAGATATATTATTACAAATTTACCTATAAATTCTTTCAAAACTTCATTCATGAGTCTCATAAATGTACTGGGAGCATTTGAAAACCCAAAAGGCATTACCATCCATTCGTACAATCCTTCATTTATCTTAAAAGCAGTTTTCCACTCATCCCCTTCTCTAATTCAGATTTGATGATAACCAAGTTTTAAATCTAACTTTGGAAAATATCTTTCTCCACTCAAACAATCCATCAAATCTTCAATTCTAGGTAAAGGAAATATGTACCTAATTGTTATCTTATTGATTGCTCTTGAATCAATGCAAATTCTCTAGCCTCCATCTTTCTTTGGGCTCAACACTGTTGGCACTGCACAAGGACTGAAACTCTCTCTAATCAGTCCCTTGTCTAACAGTTCTTGAACCTGTTTCCTGATTTCTTCATTCTCTGTAGGAGTCATCCTGTAAACCGCTTTATTAGGTAGATTTTCCCCTGGAATCAAATCTATATGATGGATGATTTTTCTAATGGGTGGTAACTCATTAGGAAAATCATCTAAAAGGATATCACAATAACTGTCCAACATCTCTTGAATTTCAATTAACACATATTTTGTTAAATTTGGAATATTTTTATTACAATGGCATCACTAGAATTGATCTTTTTGGTTATTTTCAAATTCTATATCCATTATTTTATTCTAAATTTAGTGAAATATGTATTAGTTGGTAAAACAGAAACTTTAGTGGAAGTTATTATTATCTTGGGTTTGCAAACCAATGCAAAACTTACCTCATCCTCTTCAATCTGGTGCAAGTACTCCTTTCCACTCACCAATAAGGTCTTTGGATCAGGTTTCCTTGATGCATCCTATTCTTCCATAGGCTACAATGTTGATTGACACCATCTTTGCTAAATTTGTATGTGTTCTTCTTTCCATCATGCATAGCTCCTCTGTCATACTGCCAAGGCCTTCCCAACAATATGTGACACACATCCATAGGGATTACATCACACAAAAATTTGTCTCTATATTTTCCCAACTATAACTCCACTTCACACTGCTCATTCACTATCAATTGATACCCCTTTTGAAGCCATGACACCTTGTAAGGTGTTGGGTGTTTCTTTGTCTTCAATTTCAATTTCTCCACCACTTATGTGGAGACCAAATTATCCGTACTACCAGTATCAATTTACACTTCCCTTGAACCTTGCACATAGTCCTGAACAAGGTCTTTCTCTATTCCGGTTCAACAATTTCCTTAGCTGGCTTTAACAAAAATTCGTTAACTACCAAAGATTCCCCTTTCTCTGGTACATTTTCTTATTCTATTACCTTTGCTGCTTCCTCTTCAATCTTAGCAACAATGGCATTCCTCTGATTCATTCCTATGTTCTCTGGGCACTCATAGGCTCTGTGTCCCAGCTTGTTACATCTGTAGCATCTGACTTCTCTTCTTCTACCTCTGCCTCCTCTTCCTCTGGAAAAAAATCCCTTTTCCACTTGCATCACCTCCTGTGGGTGCATGCTGACTTGAACTGCTGCTAGCTCCATCTCTAGGTGTTGTAGACCTTCCTCTACCACCTTGACTTCCCCTTCCTCGAAAAGTAACTCTACCTCTAGCAGACTTCTTCCTCATGAGTTTTCCTTTAGCCTTCAATACCATTTGATAAGCCTCTTCTACTATTTTAGGAGACATTAAACTTAACTCATCTTGGATCTCCATTCTGAGATCATTCACATATCTTGCAACCTTCTCATCTGTATCTTGGATTTGTCCTGCTCTTATACTCACTTTGTAGAATTCCTCTATGTATTCCTTTACTGTCATAGACCTTTGTCTAAGATTCTGCATCTGTCTAAATAATGTTTGTTGATAATCACTTGGAAAAAACTTACTTTTCAGTTTTGCCACCATTTTGTTCCAATTCTTAATTGGTTGTTTACCAAGTCTTCTTCTTTCTGCCTACACTCCATCCCACCAAAGTGTTGCATGTCCTTTCAGTTTTGTGACAACAAACTTCACTTTCTTTCCTTCTTCTATTTCTTCATAATCAAAGAATTTCTCCATGTCATTAATCCAGTCTATCAATTCTTCAGGGCTTAAGCTTCCTGTATAGATTGAAACTTCAAGTCTGGGCTTAGATGTGGATCTCAATACTGACTTAAAGAATCTCATTTTAGGAGTTACATCTACAGGTTCATCATCTTCCACAGCTCCAACTTCAACTTCACTGACATCTCCAACATCTGCATCTCTCCCCATTTCCATTTCTTCCAATAGCTTGCATCTATTGCATAGATTCCAACGCTTTAGCATTCACAACTGGTCTTCCTCTTCTTCGACAACCACCTCTTCCTCCAACTCTGAAAGCCATGTTGGATTTGTTTTTCTGATCCTTGAGATCCTACTTAGTGTCAATAAACTGCTCTGATACCACAAATGGTGGTCTGGTTGTAGGTGTAAGGGATAATCGTTCAAATCCTAAAACAATCTCCTCAAGCGCAGGTGGAAGTTCTTCCTCTATTTCCCTTGGAGTTTCAGTCATCTGCCTCCAAACTTAGATATTCTACTAAAACAACCAAATTGCTATATTAACCAGAAAATAGCATAAATTCACTTACCCGGAACTGAAAGGAGTTAACACCCCATTGAAAAACTTCTCGTATCCACCTTTTTCACAGTCCTCTACCTCTCTCATGGAACTGAAAGAAAACAAATATCAGGCTTATAATTTCTCGAGTCTGAAATCTGGATTAACCCACGTATACTTTTACGACGCGATCACTATTAGATTGCGACCTCCACAATAGACAGTTACGATCATCCGGACTTCAACAGACAGTTACGATCATCCAGACTTCAATGGAATTAAGCCACAGTTGAATTGCTCATTGGGTCCGAAAATTTTATTAACCACCATTCATTTTTCCACGTGATATCCATTGGATCTTTCTCCTCTAATCGTACGTCCCAAATCGACATTGATTTGCACGCAACTACCGTAGATCTAACAGTTCTGGTTCTAGGATTCTTAGGTTTTCTTCACAAGTTTATCAGACTTTTTCCTCCTTCTGCTATGATTTTAGCACTACCGTTAGGTTTAGCTCTTCACTAATGAATGTAGAGTTTAGCAAATTAAATTTCCAAGGGTTGAAACACGTTCGACTTAACTTAATACATAGTGAATGAGGAATTTAAACACGAGAACACCAGATCATATAGAACTCTAAGTTTACAAGCCAAACTAGAATTCAACAATACACAGAGATATTTCAAAGGAATTCAACCTCCGGGATTTAACCTTTCATGCATAAATACACAGAGATACAGAGATATTTCAATTCTTTTACAGTCTAATTCTCCATAACCATGTCCAGCCAAATCCTCTTATAATAGTTCAAAACTTACATAAATACTTTACATCCAACAATCCGATCCTCAATCAATGGATCGAATCTATCTAATCCTAGATAAATACCTAAACTACTTGATATTCTCCTCGAGAATCTCAACTAAGTCTGAACTACTTGGATTAATTACAAAATCATTCAAATACCTATATTCTAGCTCAATTCCTATCTAGAAAACTTTGTAAATTGACAGCTAAAGGATCCCACTCCTTTTCTTGTAAACATTTTCTGGATTTTTGGAATGAAATGAAGCCTTTTGTCTTTAAGCCTCATGCTCCTACATCACATATCAAAGTAATTGAGGTAAAAAATTTAGAATCATATTTGAATAATTGGAAATGTGGGAAACCGTATAAGTTTACTTTTGGGAAGAAGATAAAAATCAACAAATCTTGGGAAAGTTACCATAACTTCTAGTCAGTACATTAAATTTTTATATGAAATATATAATTATATAGAAGACATTATTGGACCGAAGATCACATTGAGTGGCGTGGGGGTGAATCAGTGCATGGTGAATTTTACCATTTCATAATTTTACTTCAAAAAACAACTACATTTCAATGAACCATAACCATATGCAACATATAATTAATGCATCATAAACTACCATCACATTAATAACACATTAAGGCGGCATCATATCAATCAAAAATAGACACAAGATTTTATGTTGAAACCCATTCAGGGGAAAACCACAAATTCTTCTTCTTCTTATGCTTCAATTCATTACATATATTTGCAAGCTCTAACCTGCTAGAGGCATTTGCCACCAAAATATTCAATATGATACTTGTGTTAGGATACAACCTGATTGAGGCATCAAATTTGAATATGTGCAAGCAACAAACTATAGGCTACAACCTAATTGAGGCATCGACCTAGATGATGAGAAAGCTTCGACTTGCTCTAGTATCCAACCTGATTAAGGCACCAACCTCGATGATGATCAAGATTCGACTTCCTGTAGGCTCCAACCTCAATGGAGGCACCCACCTCATTCTTCAGACTCTTATGGACCTCTTTTCTAAAATTTTCGCATTGGATCCACTTGCCTTTCTATAAAGGGAATAATTTTCTACTGTCATATTGTTTTTCATACCCTTCCATAGCTCTACTTCACCTTGTTCATCAATGTGATCACATATGCCTTATCTCTAAATGTGTTTCTTTCATAAAATCAAATCCATTGCAACATGCTCATAAGCCCCCAAATCATAAATCAAATATTCTCATCATCAAGGACAAGTCAATAATGATTTTCATGGCTTTGAGAGTGTCCTCGTTTGAACCCTGATCACCATGCTTCTTCCCAATTCCAATTTCGACTTAAAATGAGTCTAGAAACCACCAAAAATTTTGAAAACCATGAATAAAATAAAAGTTTATACAAATTCCCCCTTTCCGGCAGCACTTCTGTAAAATTATAAAATTCAACAAGAAGTTCTACATAAAGCCCCTTTTTGGGCCTCTTAGAAATTCTACAAAACATGAATTATTAAAAAAAAACCTTTCAGACCTGATAGCCATTAGGAATTGAACTTGGGTCTTGGAACACATAAGATGACTCTAGGTCTTGGAACACATAGGTTGACTCTACCACCAACTGAGCTATCCAATGGAACTTATGACAACATGATTCCAAATTCCATTTGATGTGAATATATTTTAATTAATATAAGTGGCGTGAGGATTTGACCCTGATATTGGTCAAATATGATGCCAACACATACCACACATCAACATGAACAATCTATTTATTATGTGACCATCCAATCATACATCAACTACCCATTGCGTATTATCTTTGTGCCTTTGCCTATGATAGTTCTTCTATTTCCATTGTGACATTCCCAACCAAGATCGATTAGTTTTTGTTGGGGGCCCTCTGTGGAGATAAGTATGTAATATGATCAAACCACTCCACATAATATATAAATAATAACTCAGTCTCCACGTGTCCAAATCAATAATCCACTCGATGTATCAAGAGCCATATCATGTAGTGTAACCAATACATCAACCAGCTTGATCCACTTTAGAGTTGACACGTAAGATATGTCTGGTGTATCAATTTTCAAATATTGGGCTTGATCCAACATGGACATACATGAGCCAATATTTGTCATCCCAGATTATACCAATCAAAATGAATTTGGCCATGTAATGCATACCAATGGAGCCAAATTCATTATAGTAATGACATTGTATGTCAAACCATAATGTTAAAAACTTTACTAGTGAACAGAACCTAAAATACCGACTCAAGGATACTTCGCCTTCACTTTGAAATGAATGTTGCTTCTGATGCAGAACAATGCCAAAATTAGTTGTGTTTCAACCACACATTTCTTGATGTATTTTAAGCCCAGGGTGGAGATATATATATAGTTTTTTAGTTGTCCAGGGTATAATAGGGTGAACACTAATGCGTAAATTGCACCCATGAAACTTGGTGTTAAACTTGAACTTGAAAATTATCCCTCCATATCTATATTTTAACAATCATATGACCATGTTGAATCATTTTCCATTTGACCGATGGTAATGTTTTATCCCCTTTTCTTCATATGACCACACAATATGAACGATTTCTTGGGTCACTGGTCATTTGCATGATGATGTCAACATGATTTCATCATGTGTCACCCATTTTCATATGCTTGAACAATAAAAATGTGCCAAATATTTCTTCCAGGTGGTATTCCCAGGTGGTTCCATGTCATCGTGTTGACATCAACTGTCATTGTGTCATTTTAACTGTGTTATCTACATCATCTCTTATGGTCTATCACAATGCACCACATGTCAATGCATAATTGGGCCATCGTGGTAGGGCTTGTGGCAATGTGTCATCTATGTTGTCCAATCATAAAGTGCCAAATGTCAATCTTGGATTGGTTATTGAACTCTAACTGATTGGTGCACATGTTACCTTATATCTTCCATATAATATATGGGAGATGCACACCCTTTAATAGTGTTAAAGGTCATTCAAGTTTTGTCAAGATTTTTATTGACCAGATCAATGAACCATGGATGCATCATAAGTTTCACACTCTTTAACATATCAATATTTTAGGTTTTTGTCATCTAGTTTAGGCCTTCAATAGTGTTGACTTTTCAAATGGTCATAACTTCTCATTTTGAAGCATTTTTTCAAAGCAGGATATACCATTGGAAACATAGAAAATTTTAGGGGCGAATGTTCGCCCTTTGGCGAAATTAAGGGGTTTTAAATTTTTAGTGGGCGAATATTTTGTATCATAGTACATTTTTAAAAATCACCTCAAATAGCCCACCTTATTTTAAGGGAGAGGGTAAAAAAGGTAAATTTAGCCCTTGAAATTAGGAGTTACAACCTTCCATTCGCCCATTTTCAAGAATAGATTTTATTTAAGTGAATCCATTCGCCCATTTTCAAGAATATGTTTTATTTAAGTGAATCCTATGGGCCAAATACCATATTTATAAAAGAGGTATGTGTTGTGGGGAAAAGTATCCGACTCGAAATGACCCTATCCCTACTCTAAGGGCGATAGTTCCTTAGCAACAACTGAAAGTAAAGCTTTGATATTTTCCTTTATGAAAGTACAGAGAAGGAAGAAAAGATTAACCAACCGATATCCTTCGCTTTTGTTGATCTTGTCTTCTCTCTTCGTCCCTTGCTCCCAGCTCCTTGTTCCCTTGCCGGCCCAGCTACACAAAGATCCTGCACAAACAAGAGAGGGAAACTACAAGAAACATGTACTCATAACTGATGCATGGATTAGAGTGAATCAGATATATAAGTAAATACAATACATCAATGCAATACAAGTATATAGGAGAACATTCAAAGCTTTATTGATAGAAGTAAAAGGTTCTGAGAAGGTTACAACCATCAATGGCTCCAATCCAGCAGCACCTCCCCAGCAGCAAGAAATCTCCTCTTCACCTCTATAAAAGCAATCACCCAATAGCTCTAACTGTAAACCAACAGCACTTCCTTGCTTTGCACAAAATTCCAGCCTCCTTAGACCTCATAGAAGAGCTCTATATATAGGATAGAAGAAGAAAGGATGAGTCAGCTTGAGACTGACATAAAGCTGCCTTGTGTCCTCTCCCTCTTCAGTTAAACTTCAGTTCTTGAGTCCACTTGGAGATCCTTGCTTACACATGGAGATCAAGTACCTCTTACTCATCACAGGGCGAATCCCTTGAACCAAGTGTCAGTTTGGAAGCTTCCTGGGCAATTGACACCTTGCAGAATGACTGTGCCACTTGGCCAATCTCGCCCAGCGCAGGTAGCCTTCATTAGATTTGACTTTCAGCGCAGGTACAAGGAGGAGCAGTTGCATTCCAGCGCAGATGCTCAGTGGAGCAGCTGACATGATCCAAAAAATAGCCTGTTTTTGAGTGTTTTCAGGTGGAGAACTGATGGGAAGTGCTGTGGTTTGCTGACCTTGTTCTTCTAGGGGTAAGAACAACATGTTTAGGGACTGAGGATCCCTGTAATTATCGACATTTCATGCTCCATGCTGCGAGGCACAAAAATGTCTATAACAGTTGCCCCCTAAAGTATGAGGCTGTTTATCGGGTGAAATGCTCTATCTAGAGGGTCCGAAGTTCATTCCAGTGCTGAGGAGGCGCCCTGTAATACAATACAATACAATACATTATTTTTCATTCTGTTTTCATGATCTAGCTGAGGTGGGCATTCCCATGCTCAGCTTTATAAATACATTTTGGTACATAGAACAGACGATCGTCTGATGGTAGACTGATAATTCTCTGCTGAACTTATCATCCTTTGAGTAGGATGATCATCTGCTGCAATGATGTACATGACAAATGCTTTTATATTTCCTGAATATGTATCGCAGCCCGGATGGATGAAACTAGATCCGGGGTCTTCAAACTCGTTCGATCTTCACTCTAAGTACAAGTCGATCCATGTGAGAATTTCGCTGAAGTCGAACATGGAAAGACATCGCTTGATTACCGGTCAATGATGAAAACCGTTAACAAGCGCGAGAGGAATCACCGATAATGATAATGATCCTCAAGGTATCGCAGTACAATTCACGTGGCATGAATAAAGGACTTGGCGTCGAACGCCACGCAAAATCTTCTGGTCGAAGGTCATTGATGTATACCTGTCGCCGGAAGTGAGAAACTTGCCATTGAGGCATGCAAGCTTCAAAGTACTGATGGGGTTGTTCCTAGATCAACTTGGATAATGAGCTGAAGTCGACAAGAAGCGATCTGTCAAAGGAGGGCCTTAATGAATCCCACATCAATGACACGGAACGGAGCTAATGATTTTAGTGGAGGTGAAAAAAAACTGTGACATATGATTCAGGGTGGCGATCATGAATGGATGAAGGATAATGTATGGCAGTGGATGGGACACGGTTGACACTTTCAGAATGACCTCTCTTGAACATATAACGACACTGATGCGATGGATCGGTAGCATTACCCCAAAATGTGGATGGTTTGGCGAAGACCATGGTGATGAGACCGGTGAATGGAACAACCCAACCCGATGTGGTACGGAAGAAAAGTGTCATGTTCAAGAGCGACTTGCTACCATTAAGCTTTGATGTTCTCCCAATTTTTCCCCAGTCATTTCTGACCAGTACCTCTTTATTTTTCTCAAGCTTGAGGAGGATAACATATGCTTGTTCTATAACCTGCCCTTCGGGCAAGCCCATCGCTATGATTTAATGAGCTTAGCGATAGGGAAACTCGTTCTCGTCTAAAGACAAGTTTGTCACTATTTAATCATTTTAACGAGTCTAACGACAAGGAAAACTCGATCCTTTTCATTTTTAGAGAGTCTGAAAAGGTACATAAAGTCAACTCTAGAATTCCTTTTTCGTCATCTAATCCCTTAAGTCCGAAAAAGTATAAAACAATACAGAAGGGATGGGTGTTCGGTACTTTTAACGAGCCGAACAAGACAAGCGCTCGATCTTTTTGTGTAATAATCCCTCAGGTCCAAAAAGATTAAAGTCTAAATGAGGGATAGCTCTTCTGGTCCCTTTAACGAGCTGGAAGGCCAAAACTCGGCAAACTTTTCATATTTTACGAGTCAGTGAAAAGAGCTCAAAGAGGACTCGTCTTTTGAGGAACGAGTGATAAACAGGGATAGCAACTGATTCCAGGTACAAATTGGAATTTTCCAATCACGGCAGTGTCACAAGGATGGCTAGGTGAAATCACTCTTCACAGCTGTTTCTCAAAAGAGGTAAACACACAAATGGAGGTGAATGATCGGCCAAATGAAAAGTGGAGGTGACGGTGCACAAACACAACCAAGGCTTTTATGGCTGATGAATTTACAATCTCAAAAGGGTATTTACCGGTTCATTTTTTCTGAATGAGCTTGAACTCTAAAGGAAAGCCTGCTCATAAACTTATGTTTATTTTTTAACGAGCATGAACTATGCGCTAAAACTGCTCGGATCTTGCGTTTATTTTTTAATGAGCATGAACTATGTGCTAAAACTGCTCGATATACCAGTCATAAGATAAGAATGCCTCCTCTAAGGATCCATTTTTTATAGAGCTTGCGCCTTACCACAGCTATGCTCCAACTCATCCTTCCTTTATGTAAGTTTGGAAAACGGTTAATCTTAAAACAAGATAAATAACCGCCCCTAGCTTGCATTCCAGAAGGTTTGCATGCCCCCAGGTATAGGATAGAATTTCGAGGCTGCCCCTCCTCTCCCCCACCTCTGCTTTTCTTTGGGTGTTCACAGCTACTTGTCATCTTGCCAATCTAATGTTAACGATACTAGTCTTCTCGTTATTTTAAGGGGTCTTACCCGGTACTCAGTCTTCCCGTCGGCCCAACTTTTAACGAACAGCTATTTGTGACAAGAGAAGAACACTACTCAAAGACAAAACATTGGTATTATTGAGGGAGGCTTGCCTCTTTCTTATTATCCGAAGAGGGTTCTATTTGCTGCCGCAAATCAATCTCTTTCTTCGGCGATGTCTATCATTAGGTTACTCAAAGATGGTTACCCTATGTCACAACAATAGAATCTCTTTCTTTGGAGGCTGCCCCTACTTATCCTTCAAAACATTTGTTTTAATGGGTGAGGCTTGCTTTTCCCCAAAGATGGTTACTGCTTGTCGCAATAAGGGAATTCCTACTCGGGCAGTGCCCACCTCTTTAGACAAAGGTGAATGACTCTTTTGCCAAACACATAACTTTAACAAAAGAATACTATTCCAGAACAACCCCTCTTCCATCCACGGACGGGGTACGGACTAGTCATATTCTTCTGCAGAAATTCTACCTTATACCCAGGGTTTCTTCTGCCCGAAGCAGACCAGGGTGCATGCCCCCTGGGTTCCAGTCTTTCTTTCCGAATCACTCGCACTCATCGGGAAGGAGGACTGGGGGCGGAGGCGAATCTTGTGTGAACAGACCATTTAGGAATGGTATTTGACTATTTGCGATGCGAGATCCCGGAAATGAAAGTTGGTCTACGAGCTTGACCATCCTTCCTTCGTGTGGAAAACACATTACTCTAAAGAGTGAGGAGACTATCGCTCCCATGCAATAAATATAGTCACGTCCAAGGAGTAGGTTATAATCCAAAGGTCCTTGGACGACCATCACGTTCAAATTGACGGTCTTCCCTTTCAATGTAACAGGTACATTGGGGAGGATTCCTAATGGTCGACTGGTTCCTTTATCAAAACCTGAGAGATTTCTTAACTCAGGTAAAAGCGCCGGGGAACCCAGTGCTTTCCAAGCAACAGAGGAAAGGATACTCACAGACGCCCCTTCATCAATGATAGTACCAGCCATGATCATTCTATAGATCTGGACAATGATTCTGAATGGTACACTGGCTGGTAACCGGGGTCTGCCTAGTTGATTCCAATCAAAGGATACAACCAGGTTGCTTGGTGGTGGGACCGAATATACGGCCGGATATGACCCTGATGATGTTCCTTCCTGCGATAAAGGAATGGGCGCATTGCCCTGACGGTCATCAGAGTCGGTGCTGATGAAAAGAACCTGGATGGTGTCATCCTTATTCTCTTCAGTGAGGGTGTCGCATGAAGATGACTCTTCGGCGACGGTGTCATTTGAAGATGAAACTTCTGAAGTTAGAACCGGGTCAACTGCCGTATCGACCTTTGGACTTTCGTCCGGTCTGGATTCAGTAGGTTCATTTTCAGTGACTGACGCTTCAGCCGACCACTTGAGTGGGCCAGCTGTATTTTCAACTAACGAAGGACTTGGCACGAGTTTTTTGTATCCAGGAGGAAGTTTTACCGGTGAAACCGGACAATCTTCCAAAACTCTCTTCGCTTCGTCTAAGAAGGGACAACGGTGGATGGCATGACTGCCTTCACACAACTTACAGGGGAATCTTACTCCCCCTTTTTGTCTTGATCCTTCACTTTCGCTGGTTGACGGAAAGCCATCAACCTGATTGTCAGAGGTTGATGCCCCCGAATTGTGCAGACGAGGGGACCAGTCCCTTAGTATCCGGGGAATACAGGGACAATTTCTGTGGAAATGGTCTCCTCTACATATGACACATGGCGATTTAGGCCCGGTCTGTGCAGTGGGTGGGTTTTCGTCAGATGTCTTTTGCTTGCCCCCAGTCGCCTTAGGCTCCTTCTTCTTCTTTTCTTTCTTCTTCTTTTCCTTCTTCTCCTTGGGAGGCTGACTTTTGCCAACTCTACCTTGCGAAGATGAAGGATCAGAGGAAGTATTGTAAGAAGTGGAAGGCTGGTGGGTAGTTCTAGACTGTTCTGACTGTTGATTCGACTGCTCAGGATTAGTGGCGATCTGGACTACATTAGTTGAAAAGAGCCATACAGGGAGGCCGATTGTCAATCCTGGAAGTGACAATGTTGCCATATGAGGCGCACCAACATCTCCCCAAGAGGAGAAGGGATTTGGACTTCCGCCAAGGTTGCCTCCTTGGTTGGTGGGCTCCATACTTTTCAACTGAAAGATCAACGTGGGAATAACAGGTGATTTTGTTCCGCTTAAAATAAATTTTATTAACGACGCTTTCAGACACAAACTTGCTTTTTCATGTTTTAAGAGTCGAGAAAAAGCTAAAGATGACTCTAGTCGCCTTCGATGTTTTAACGAGCCCGAAGTGACAAATGCTCAGTTGGACGTTTTCAGTTATAGAGTTTGAAAAAGGCCAAAAGAAACTGCTCTGGAGATCTAGGCAGAGGGTGTGCCAAACCTTTCGCGAAACCACAGAATACGTTTTACGGTACGGGTGGTCGATCTTCGTGAATGCTGTGTTCACTGCATCGCGATCAGTAGGGCGGTCGACACGGCTTCCTATGGATAAAGGATAATTGCCTATAGGGGTCTCCCAATATATACGCGACGGTACGTGGGAGCACAAGTCCGTATTAGTGCCACCGACTCTCAGGAGGAATCACCCACCTTCGTAGAGATCGACAGTCACTATGTTCAACGACGCCGGAACACGTCTCTACCTAGACCTCTAGATGTTTGCGTTATGTTACAAAGCGTTGTTATGTAAATTGGATTTATTTTAATGTTGATCTTGCTTAGCAGTTTGCCTTTAAGGATCACCACGAGATGTATATATACAACTTCCTAAATGCAATCTAAGATGAGAAGCAAAACTTTTCAATCTTTCAACTTTGAAAACCTTAATCTACTGAGGGAAAAGAAAGACATCAACTTTTCACACAGATTATAGAACACACACTAAATGCACTTTTTCCTAAATCAACATGCAAACTGTCAATAATGCACATGCACAATGCAGATATTTCTTTTCTTTATCCTTAATGTTGATGTAAGACAAAAAGGAAACTGTTGTATAACTTTGAATCTAATTTCAAGCGAAAGTAAACAAGCTTGTCCAAAATCAAAAGACACCTTAAGATCGACTTGTTTAGACACTGGAAATGTATAGATTCAAACCACAAAATGAAAAACAAACAAACTCAAACAGCCATGAACAGTAACAAAACTAGCTCTTAAGATCATAAAGACACTTTTACAGTTCAGGATCTAAGAGGCCACAACTATACTGGTTCGCTTTTCACAATGGGAAACTGTAACCGAAACAAGAAATACTGAAAGAACAATCACAGTTTCATCACACAACTGAGGCGGAATAATGTCAAGGAAAGTTGGTTTACAGCAAGTACAAATGACAAGCAATCAGCAGCAAAATAACAGTGAAAATAGGGCTAAGACTCAGTGGGAAACCTCAGCAAGACACTGGCTAACTGGTCCAGCGCAGGCTCTGGTCTGTCAAAATGACTTTCAGCGCAGTTCCTGAAGGGAGTACCTGCGCTGAAATGCAGACTGCCTTTGGACAGCCTGCACTGAGACACGAGAGTTGCGTTTACAAGGATTTCCGGGTCATAAAAAGCTCAAAAATTCACTGTTTTTGCTGAAATAAAAAGCTATAGGTCAAGTACAAGCTAAGGGATGATCAAGAGGATGAAAATCTATCACAAAGAGTACAAGATTCTTTTGTAGATCAGCTCTTCAAATCATGAATCTGCTCAAAAAATGAGCAAGAGTAGCAGCCCCTCTACTTCACTTTTGATATAGTCAAAAGCTTTTCGATTCGGTACTCTTTGGTTCAGGAAATGAATAGCAAAGATACTACAAGCACCAACAAGATACTAGGCTCCCCAGTGGAGTCGCCAGTTTGTTGTGGGGAAAAGTATCCGACTCGGAATGACCCTATCCCTACTCTAAGGGCGATAGTTCCTTAGCAACAACTGAAAGTAAAGCTTTGATATTTTCCTTTATGAAAGTACAGAGAAGGAAGAAAAGATTAACCAACCGATATCCTTCGTTTTTGTCGATCTTGTCTTCTCTCTTCGTCCCTTGCTCCCAGCTCCTTGTTCCCTTGCCGGCCCAGCTACACAAAGATCCTGCACAAACAAGAGAGGGAAACTACAAGAAACATGTACTCATAACTGATGCATGGATTAGAGTGAATCAGATATACAAGTAAATACAATACATCAATGCAATACAAGTATATAGGAGAACATTCAAAGCTTTATTGATAGAAGTAAAAGGTTCTGAGAAGGTTACAACCATCAATGGCTCCAATCCAGCAGCACCTCCCCAGCAGCAAGAAATCTCCTCTTCACCTCTATAAAAGAAATCACCCAATAGCTCTAACTGTAAACCAACAGCACTTCCTTGCTTTGCACAAAATTCCAGCCTCCTTAGACCTAATAGAAGAGCTCTATATATAGGATAGAAGAAGAAAGGATGAGTCAGCTTGAGACTGACATAAAGCTGCCTTGTGTCCTCTCCCTCTTCAGTTAAACTTCAGTTCTTGAGTCCACTTGGAGATCCTTGCTTACACATGGAGATCAAGTACCTCTTACTCATCACAGGGCGAATCCCTTGAACCAAGTGTCAGTTTGGAAGCTTCCTGGGCAATTGACACCTTGCAGAATGACTGTGCCACTTGGCCAATCTCGCCCAGCGCAGGTAGCCTTCATTAGATTTGACTTTCAGCGCAGGTACAAGGAGGAGCAGTTGCATTCCAGCGCAGATGCTCAGTGGAGCAGCTGACATGATCCAAAAAATAGCCTGTTTTTGAGTGTTTTCAGGTGGAGAACTGATGGGAAGTGTTGTGGTTTGCTGACCTTGTTCTTCTAGGGGTAAGAACAACATGTTTAGGGACTGAGGATCCCCGTAATTATCGACATTTCATGCTCCGTGCTGCTAGGCACAAAAATGTCTATAACAGTATGGTAAATAAATAAAACATTTTTTATATTTACTCCATAAGTCACCTTATATACATGCAAGGGTGTAAACAAATAAAAATATAAGTAAAGTGGAGGTATGGTAAATAAATAAAACGTCTTTTTATACTTACTCAAAAGTTATGGTAAATAAATAAAAATATAAATAAACTAGGTATGGTAAATAAATAAAAATATAAATAAACTAGACGTATGGTAAATAAATAAAACCTCTTTTTATATTTAGTCCATAATCCTCATTCTATTTATGAAGGCTCAAGAAAGAGGTTTTATTTAAGTGAATCCTATGGGCCAAATAGCATATTTGTAAAAGAGGTATGGTAAATTAATAAAAATATAAATAAACTAGAGGTATGGTAAACAAATAAAACATTTTTTTATATTTACTCCATAAGTCACCTTATATTTACGAACACTCAAAAAATGCGTTCTATTTAGGTGAAACCTATGGGCAAAATACTATGGGACAAATACCATGGACTTGATTTTTATTAATACCATGCAAAAAAACATTATTAACCCTAATATTAGTATTAATAAAAATAAAAATGGCACATGGTATTGACCCATGGTATTCACCAAAATGGCACCTGGTATTGAACCATGGTATTCACCAAAATGGCACATGGTATTGACCCATGGTATTCACCTGGAATGTAGCATATTTAAATGGGGGAATTAAACCAGCATAGATCCATCTTTACTCTGGATCTACTAACCCCCGAGTATGCAAACTAGCATAGAGTGAAAAAATATTTGATCCCTCTCGGGGGTGGATCAAGAGTAAAAATGGATGTTGTAATTTAATGTATGTTAAACATTTTAGCTTGTTTAAAATAAAAAATAAAATAAAAATCAACTATTAATTTTATTAATTTTTATAAATTACTAATAGTAACTTTTAAGCTACAGGTTTATAATAACCCATGGTAATACCAAGATCTTACAAGATTTTATAATTGAGTAAAATATTCGCCATGCCTGGTGAGAGATTCGCCAAAAAATTATATATACATATTATATTATTGATAAAATCGCCTTCCATTTTTCCTATATACCATGGAGATTCGCCCATTTATTATATATATAAATTTAGGGGGGGCTCTTAAAATTTTCCCTAATTGGAAAGGTCTCAATGAGGCCTATGAAATCATGTTTTTTATAGGATCATTAAGGCACAAAAAATGCATCAAAATAATCAAATAAATTCAAGCTCCTTTAAATTTACTTGATGATATCCTACAAAAGATCTAGCTATTAGATTGCTTTATAGAGGGTACTACTACTTCCTTACGTAGGAAGAATGATACCACTATTTTATTGCAAATCCCCTTTTCATCAATGACATCTCGATGCCATCAATGAAAACACTATGTCCAACAGTCTCCCCATTTTTCATTGATGGCAAAACCATCATACATTGATGGTCATTAATGTCAATAGATCAAACTCCCCCTGTATGGTTATGAAAATACCTCCCTTTGTCAATTCCAATGTTTGAATCAATGTCTACAATATATTCCCCTTTGAGATTAATGGTAAAGGGCTAGTAATGTCTATCAAAACTACCATGCTCATGGGTTAACTTGATCCTATGAGTCTCCCTATCGGTGAGTACCCCACATCTCCACAAAAAGTTACGATATGATATAAGGTCTCTATAAGTATGCCACCAAAGATTCTTGAGCTATTCATGTTCCTATATGATCTTGTGGACCTATAAGAAACATGCTACCTTTTTTCTACCATAATCATATTTCCATGCAAATAATGTCTCCCCCTGAGATCATACTTCTAGTGTTACTTTTAACTATTTTTGACTTTCAATTTTTTTACACATATTTCTCTTACGACCAATGTTTCTCATAGTAGTTCCTTCATATTCAAATTCTCCCCTTAAGACCATTTTATTATCAAATGTAAGTGCTTCCCTGTGTTTTCTCCCGCTAAGAACATGCTCCCTTCATCGATAAGTACCTATCATATCTACATTCTCGAATTGCCCCATAATTATCCTGCAGATTTGAAGTTTCCTTCATACACAAGTGCTTGCCAATGCTCTCTAGATATGTTTGAAATTTCCCATGTAATTGTGGATGTGATGATATCCCCCTCTTTACTACATCTGATAGAATATATTTGCCATCAACAATTCACAATGACCAAAATATTTCTTATCACTGTGCATATGTTATCCCTAAAGTGTTTTTTCTCTCTGTATATCATTGTTTCTTCAAGTTTTTATTCAACAAATAATAGTGTTGACAAAGCCTTCACCAAGGAGTTATATCTAGGGAATCATATCTAATCAAGGTCCTACTTTACCTCTTCTTCAACATGTAGAGTTAATACTTGTATTGACGGGAATTCCCTCTCTTTTGAACCATCTCAATTTGAGTCTGCATTTATGTGTTGTATGACCTTCATTGTGACATGTAAATCATTCAACATTTGTAGAAAAGGTCAATGCATTCCTTCAATTTGGTCCACATTCCTCCATCTAGGTACCTAATAATATCCTCTATATTTGACCACATTATATGTTTTGAAATTTTGCGCTTTGTGCCCAAATTTTGTACATAAAAAGCAACAACCAAGGAACTTATTTTCATACCTAGGTGTAAAGGGAGATAATGACCTTTTGAAGTTGTTTCTTGGAAGAGCAATATATATCTACTGATTTCTAGCAACTACTTCATTGTTTCTTTTGGGTCCTTTATGAAGATTCCTAATCATGGGGGATTGTCTTCCTTCATTTTGGCTTATTTCATTTTGTGTACTTTCATTCTTTATGGCCCGCAAGTCATTAAAATGAACATGATTGGGTTGGTTCATATTTTTCTTGGAATCTTTAAAGTAGTTGCTACGCAATGAATGTCTGGTCGAACCTCTTGGGATAATCGTTATTCTTGGGTGTCTCACAACCTTCCTGATAGCCATAAACTATTTTAATGATAGGAAACCTCTACATGCTAAGAATGTGATCTACAGATTCAGTCTCTTTGTGGTACCTTGATTTGAGTTTCCCCAATTCTTCTCTCAAGAGGAAAACCTCTTGCTCTAGTGTTTCACAAATTTTCCCCTTCTCATTTAGTAGTTTAGATTGAAATTTCTTTACCCTTTTTTCTTCTTCTAATTCAACTTTGAGAGAAAGAAAGGTGTATTCATTTAGCCTTTTGTCTTGAAGCTACTACATAAGTTGACCTTCCGTATTTATAAGGATTTTTATTTCTTTTAATGCGCTTCTAAGTTATCCTTAATATTTTATTTTTTCTTCATCTTATTCAGTCTCAACGATGAATAATATTTCACTATTTTCTTCATCGGTCACAATTTTCTCTTTTGAGTAGAAGTTTTCTTTCTTATTGGCTTTCTTCTTAATTTGATGTTTGGACTTGAATATTAACTAATCATCAATATCATTCATCTTTGAATAAGGACATTTAGATGCATAATGACCTATCCTTACACATTGAAAGAACTTGAAAGGAAGCTTACCTTCCAGTAGTTAATATTTCTTGAAGATGACCTTCTCTCATACCACGTTTTGGACCAAATATCACACTAAAAAGGGGGGGGGGGGGGGGGGGGGGGTGGTGGGGTAGTAAATTAATGAGTGACTAATTTTACCAGTTCATAAATTTACTTCAATAAGCAACCATATTTCAATGAACCATAACCACATGTTTCATATCAACAATGCATCATAAAACTACCATCACATTAATAATTCATTAAGAAGCCATCACATCAATCATAAAGAGACACAATCTTTACATGAAAACCCATACGGGGGAAAATGAAAAATTCTTCTTCTTGTTGTGCTTTAGTTCATTACATAGATTTGTAGGCTATGGCGTACTAGAGGACCCAACCCAAAATATGAAGCTACTACTTGCGATAGGTTACAACCTGATTGAGGTACCAACCTTGAAGATGTGAAAGCAATAAATCACTATAGGATACAACCTAATTGAGGCACCAATATCGATGATGAGAAAGCTTCAAATTTCTCTAGGCTCCAACTTCATTGAGGTACCAACCTTGATGATAAGAAATATCTGACTTGATTAGGTTTCAATGTAATTGAGGCCCTAACTGCAGTGGAGGAACCCACCTCCTTCTTGCTTAAAAATGCAAGCTAAATTCACCCATGAACTATGATACAAGATTTCTTTTTGAAAAACAAATATTCTAAGAAAACGAATAAGAACTCTTTTCATAAAACACTCCAACAATCAAATCTTTGAAAAAATAATTCCAAATGCAGAAAAAGACTGTAAATACTTCAATCAAAAAATAAAAACTAATTACGTCAATCGAATGAAAGTGGAAACTTTTCATAAAAACAAAATGTTTTTCCACAACAATATATCCAAAAAAAATAAAATTGAAGTGTTTGATCTATAACAAATCAAGAACATTCTCAAAACCCACATTAATCAATAGATAAAGGATCACATAGGGGAAACCCCAGGAAAAATATTTTTTCTAAGATCGATGCAAGCATCCAGTACATATCAGTGCGATGAATAGGGATAGTCATTGTCTATAAATAGACACATTGTGATTTCGACACACTATCTCCCACAACTAGTTGTGACTGTCGCCGAACTTAAGAAAATTTTTAAAAACTTTCAAAATATCTAAAAGATCTAGGTTTTTAGAGTCATGTAGGATTCGCTAGAGACTTAGGAAAGGTTTTACTTAAGAAAACAAGGAAACCTAAAGAATAATTTGTTCCCCAGTGGAGTTGCCAATTTTGCTTGGTGAACAAATTGCTCTTACGAACAAGAGTAATATCCCTAGGTTTGGAAACCAAACACCAAAACAAAATGATCAAACACATAGAAACAATCCCTAAATTAACATCAAATCATATATCTAAGATTGGATGAATGGTTCATACCTTTTTCGAAATTCTTATCCTCATTTTTATTTATTATAACATTTGATCTCCATCTAAACTCTCCAAGAAAAGATCTGCAAATACACAAACATATAAACTATCAAAGCATGTGATACATAAATTATATAACATAATCTATACAAGTGATCAAGGAATCTCTTAACAATTATCATAACAACGAATGTGGGAAAGAATTATGGATTTGTATTAATGAAGAAAAGGAGAGAGTTACTGGAAGCTTCCTCCCAATAGCCCTCAATTCCAACCTTGCATTCAAAATCCTTCAATGGGTACTTAAGCAAAGTACAAGTATAGTTTCAAGATTAAAAAATCCAACCCTTATCCCTTTGAATGAACTACTTTTATAGGACAAGGATCAAATTTTGAGATCCACTTTGGTAGGAGTTAGATCCACAATGTATGGGTTGGGATTCATTATGGCAGGAATTCAAATCCATATGCTCACCGCTTGGAAAAATACCTTCATGAGGCTTCTAGAATGGAAGCTTCATAACCTTTTTTAATTTTTACCCATGTAAAAAGATCATACTTTTAATGAAGGAAATTGGTGATGACATTGCAACATGTTTATTGTTGAAAATAGAAACAAGAAATGTTAAAAAGAGAATCTAGAAATTCCAATTTAATTTGTCCTTGAATTAAATTGTAATTCCTTTCTCATTGCAAGTTGTAATTAGTTAATTAAGTTTAATTAACTTAGGAATTTCGAGTTGGAAGTCTTTTTGTAGTCATGTATATGTTCTCCCTATATTATAGGGTTCTAAGATGAGTTAAGTGTGAGTTGTAATTAGTTAACTTAGTTTATTAAGTTAAGTCCAGTTAAATTAGTTCCAAATTGTTTGAGGAACTAATAGTGAGTTAACAATTAGTTGGTGCACTAGTGCACTCAACTAGTGCTACTCTAGTTAACTGAAGATTCCCTCATTAGAAACTCATGCATGTCAATTCTGAGAAAGACACAGTTGAGACTAGAGTGCAGGGACAACATACTATTTGTTGGATAATTTTCTGAGTTAACTGATAGTGCATGCAATCAGAAACTGATCCTTGAAGGGATTGCGCAATTTTGGATGAGGAATTTCCCTTTAAATAGAGGCTAATTCTCTCAGGAATTGTGAAAAGAATTAAAATCTTGGTGGCTTGGAAATTTGTCTAAGTATTGGTCAAAGGAAGTCATCAAGTAGAGGATAAGAAATACTTTTGTAGGTTAAGCTCAAGGTTGTGCAGAGCATATTGTATTCATCTGAATTCTTTGACCAAGGGTGCAAGGAAATAGAGACCTAGAGAGCTTGTGAAGAGGCTAATATTTGACTTTGTTCTTGCTTATGATTTGGAGATTGAATTTACTGAGTGTTGGGATTGTTCTAGAGAGAACAAGCATTTTAATTTCATCTTGATTTTTCGGATTAATATTGTACAGATAGTGGGGTTTTGAGCTGTGGCTTCCCCATATATTTATTGTGTTATGTGCCATTGATGTTCTTCCTCTTGTCGATTATTGTTTGCTCGATGTTTATGTGCTTCC
Organism: Pinus tabuliformis; assembly: GCA_031772625.1. Classification (NCBI taxonomy): domain Eukaryota; kingdom Viridiplantae; phylum Streptophyta; class Pinopsida; order Pinales; family Pinaceae; genus Pinus; species Pinus tabuliformis. The sequence continues at coordinate 538,325,865 of CM062818.1, read as the reverse complement.
GCTGTAAAGAGTAGAAGTAGATTCTTGTCTCTTGTTTTAGTAGATTACATGAGCTTGTGAATCTACAAGATTTTATAAATTTATTATTCAAGGTGAAATGTCGCAAGTTGTATTACTAGTACCTATTAGGGTCCTATAATATAGGGATCAAAGTGTGTTTGTTGGATTATTCATTTTGGGTGTCTGTTAGTCTATGAATTCACCAAGTATTATAGCCTAAGAGGTATTTTCACAAAAGAGTTAAATTGGTCAAGTCATTGCCAATATGTGTGTCAATGGAGGTCTATTAGTTTTGATTTTAATTGTAAGGTCCATGAGGAGTCATCATTTGAAATTAGTAATTATGGGGAAACAATGTCATTATGGGAAAAAGTTGAGGTCATTGTCATAAGATTTAGATTAGGGTCATGCCAATCGGGTTCAAAGAACAGTTAGTGGTGGGTGACATCAGCAAATGTACAACATTCATCATCAAATCTGGCATAATCCTATTTGTGTTGCACTCAACCTTTTGACATACCTAAAGTACCATCATTGACAAAGGAGGAGAAAATTTATCTTCAAAGCCATTAGAATTGCATGTAATTTCATCCTTCAACCTTCATAGTTTGCATATATTTGATCTTCAGGAGATCTTGAAAAAGATCAGTTTTGTTGCTACGCACAAGCTACAGGGAACACTGCACATAGCTCAAAGGATCACTTTCTTCATCAAAAGTGGGTTCCAAGTGTGTTTGTTGATTTTAGGAGTTTTTGTAGGTTTTAACCTCGTACAAAAATTACCTGCATACGAATTCTAAAAACAAAAAATAAACAATAGCGAGAGCATAACACATAAAACAAATATACATAGAGATTTTCCACTAGATCCCAAAACCGGGACTACTAGATTGATTTTTCATTATGTTCCTTTCAATGTTACAATACATATATATACATGCCGAAGCATCCATAAACCCCAATCCATTAACCCTATATTAGAACATAATCATAGTTCCCTTGACCAAATCTACAAAATACCATGGATCGAAAACCATCGCACCCAACACCATGTGCGAAAACCATGCACAAAACCATAGGTAGGTCTGCCCACCTAATATAGGGTCCAAAAAAAAATTCCTCGGGGCACTACCTCAGACCCCATAAAGGGAGGCTAACTGCCCCACTCAAACCCCCCTATGACCCCCCCACTGCACATCAGTGCAACAAAAGGGGGACTCCACCCCCCCTCTAACCCCCTGGTTTAACTAGGGGGGCTAATCTTGGAAAGAATATAACACAACCAAACAATTTCATTCTGTCAAAATTTTAAATAAATCATCAATTTACAACTGAAATTGGAGTTTGAAACCCCATATTTCATACCTTCACAAGTGTTAGTCCCCTAATTTTCTCCCTTTTTGACCATTTTCCCCTTCCTAAATACCCCTGTTTTACCTATCTTACACACCCTCATCTTGCACTAGTGCAAGAAGGACGACACATTTTGCATTAAATTTATATTTTACATTTTTTAACTTAACTTAGCATTTATTAATTATTTATTACGTGATTTCTTGCTTATAATTATTTTCGTAACTTATCGATACCTCTAATGTTATTTGGTAGTTAAATGCTTACGTGACTGTTGATCTTAGTGCAGGAGCAGATCTCACACCAGTGCCAACACTGTGAATCGTTGCAGTAGATCCGGACCCTTGATCGCTGCCAAGTTTTTTGCCGCTTTAGCCATGATAACAGGTTAGATCTTAAGGCAACCGAGCTCCAGTTACGACAACAAGGCAATCTAGAGGTAGCTGAGATCGGATTTATGAGAGACAAACATATGGAGATTGCTATGGCCTGTTCTATTAAAATGCCTAATTTTGAAGGCCGAAAGCTTAATTCTGCAATCAGTTATGTAGTTAGTTGAATGATCTGCAATCGGTCATGTAATTGGTTGAACAATCTAAATTCTGTAATTGGTTATGTAATGAGTTGAATGATCCTTTTGGCCTTCGACCAAGGATCTATATAATGAGAAATGTAAATAGGAAAAGATGGCTAATGGTTGATAGAGTTGTATAGAATAGAGATAGAACCAGGAAGGCGGTAATAGGCCTGCATTTTGTTATCGCCCAAATCTGGGTTGGATATGTAATCATGCATGTATTTGCCTTTATGATTTAATAAGAAAGGGAGCTCCGCCTTACATTCCATGAATCTTATTTTTATGTTTAACAGCTCATGAATTGATACAGTACTGAGTAGCATTTCCATTTGCTAGGGCCCAGCCAATCCAACACGTTCTCCCTATTTTCTGTTCTTGTAATTTATGTTTTATACTACCAAGTGTGATTTAATTTACAACATCTGAATTTCTGTTTGAGTGAAAGTAGATCTGCAGTGTGAAGTAGTTAAATTTCCTTTCCATGCATCTGATTTTGGATTGGGTTTCCCCCCTGGTCCAAGCAGGAGAAATTACCTACACCAGTGCACGTTGGTGTGCTATTCACTTTCTGAAAGTCTATTTGATTTGGTTTCCCGTCTGGTTTAAGCAGAAGCACTGAACCTACACCACTGCAAGATTGTGTGATGCAGCAAGCCTTTTTAGTTTACTTCTAACAACTTTCTTGCTTTCATTAATACTTCATAACAGGATAAATTATAAGGATTGTTTCTCTATTTCTACACTTTTCTAAATTCAGAAACATTGATCTTTTTGGTATGCAATTTGGTTTCATAACACTTGCAGTAATTAAGCACTGATTTCAAGAATTAAATGTTAAAGTGTAAGAAGCTTTGACCTAGTACAAGAACCCATTTATTGTTACTGGATCTGAGTGCTTAGGACTTGAGAAAGTTCAAGCCCTTGCACGAAGAAAAAACACTTTTAGTACATACATCGTTTTACACCCTCTGCATAAATCTCTATTCCTGCACTAGTGCAAGATAGACTCTTGCGAGAAGGAAATATTTACATAAGCAAGATTTGAAGGGCCCATCTGTAGAAGACTGCTAAAGTGTCTTTGCTAAAGAAAACACACAGTCAATAGTTAATCAATAGTTAGCTAGAGTGATTGCCCCTTTATTTCTAAATCTCTTTTGCAAGTGCATTTTCCTTTGTTGTAGTCTCAGATTACTTTGATGGTTCAAGTTGGCTTTTTTTCTTTATAGTTTGATTCTGCAATATTTCCTTTAAAGAAAGTAGGAATTGATATTAGAAATATTCATACCATCTCTAGCATTGCCTGTGCTTCATCTCTAAGTTTACGAATCCCCCGGGTTGACAATTTAAGTGTTGAGGAGTTTACTTAAGTGTAATTCCTGCACCCAACAACAAGGTTTCGAACACAGGTGTTGCGCATGCACATAGTCACTTCATTTTTATCCTTGTTGATTGCATAGATAGCCTCTAAACCCGAGTTTTTCTACATAAGAAAGTTTGTGAGAAATTATCATAGTTTCTCGTGTTTAGTAGAAGGTGAGCTGATCAGTCTTCCACACCATTTTCCTCTCATTTACTCAGAACTGCGAATAACATGTGTTGTGCACAAAAACAATGCTCTCTTCCACCTATTTTACTATCTTGAAAATTTGCAATTTTCAGTGTGTCAGCCTCATTTGAATCAATTTGAAATTACAAGTGGTTCTGAAGAGTTTAGAAGTGTCTTGAGATTTTTTTTTTTGTCAATTGAATAATTTATCGCTCTATTGTTGTGTTTGAGGTGCTACGCACGGGCCAAAACATAGTATCTTGATCTCTTTCATTATGAGCTAGAAGTTGTGGTCTCCCTGAATTGGTTTATTCATTCAAGTTTTGAGAATTTTCAACCTTGTCCTGAAGCCTCAACCTTGATAAAATATCAAACCCTAGACCAAATTTTCTGTATCTTCAAAGTCTTGTTTTTAGAAAGGAAACTCTAAAAAGTAAGAGGAATACAAAGGTAGGATAGATTGTGAGGTCTGAACCACAAGATCTATCACTTATCAACTTAGACCCTGCCATCAAGGTAGCCTTTGAGAAAATAGGATGTGTCAGATTTTGTGAAAGGATACAGGGGTATAATGTGGAGGTGACCAAATAATTTTCCCTAAATTTTGATGGAGATGAAGTAAACATTGGTAAATTGAAATTTATTTTTTCAGAAACCATCATAGCAACAACTACAGAAATACCTTTGGATGGGGATAAATTGTTTAAGAGGAGAAGGAGGATGAAGGGAAGTTCACCTTTATGAGAATGAATAATAAATTAAAAGAGGCCTGAGATGAAATTGTTAAGCTCAAGAAGCAAGATGAAGAGGCCATGCAAAGATGGAGTGATCTTATGGATATCTATCATCCAACCATGGATGATGCCAAATACATGTTGAACAGATCCCTTCCTCTACAAAAGCAACTAAAGAACATCTACAAACAACATTGGAAACTGAAGAAGAATTATAGAGAAATGAAGGAATATATTCAACAGGCACAACAGAGACTTCAGGAAGAAGATATAGAAAATCTACATTTGTTGGTTGAGGTAGTTGAAGCAAATAAATCAAGTGAAAATACTAGTTGACAACTATTACCCATAGATGTTGCGCATAGGGTTGGAAACAATAATATAGTTTCTTGAAAAGTGGCATTTTTCAAAAAATTTGGCATCTATAGATGAGGGACATGTTCATCACTGTCAACAGTTCATCAACCAATAGCTTTTGACAAATGTGAAACCGTTCATGCAGCTAGAGAAACAAGATTTTTTTTCTACACTCATGTTATTCTCAAGTGTTGCGCACATTTGCTGCACAGAGATAATTTAGATATATTTTGTCTTCAAATTCGATTTTTGATTTCTATTAATAGTTTTGAGCATGTAAATAAATGGAAAATTATCCTAGGAGATATGTCTAGTGTTTATTGGTCAGTTTTTCAAGCCAATGATATATTAAATTAGGATTGGTTGTCAGAAAAATAGTTCTTATATTTTAGTATATGCACTATTTTTTGAATGTATATAGGTAAAAGTTGGTTTTGTTCAATGAATTTGACCACCTAGAATAGTGGATCAAATATTTAAGGATGTATAAGGATATCAAATATATGGTAAAGGTTTTGTTGGTTGAGTTTAGAGAGAATACCTTTTGTGCACTATAATTTTGAATACTTTTTCCAGTGAATGAATGTAATAGTGGTGATTTGTAGGGATTCTTCTGTCAAAATTTTGGTGGCTTGTGCTCCTTTGACTTGTGAGCTATCTTATGTGTTTTTCACCCCTTTGATGTATATCTTTATTTCTTGGAAAAAAACCAGAAGATTGATTCAAAATTCTCCTTTAATGACGTTCTGGTCAATGTACCAAGTTATAAATGTTTTCATCTTTAGAACAACATTTTAGAATTCATCTATTGTTTGATGCTCTAATGTGCTTTTCCTTCATTTTTTCTTCCTTCACATTCTACAAAACTTTAATCTAAGCCACAACCAAATCTACCTACCTCGCCCTTATGGAGAAACCCTCTATTTTCCCATAATCTTGTTGGATAGAAAATAGATTTAAATAATGACTCCATGCCCAATGGTTTCCTTTTCTCATCAACGGATATTTAAAAACAAAACCCTTTTGAACTTACTACCTAGCCTAATATCTTATTTGTTGATTAAAATAAGTGAGATAACCCTCTCTAGGCTAGAAGGGCTAGATTCTAGCCTAAAGTGGTTTGTGGTTACCTCTGCAATTTTCTTCCTTAGCCTAGGAAAACTATGGAGTGCTAACATTATGGCATCGTTTCCTGGGACTCAAAAGTTTAATTTTCACTGGTAAAACTCTGATTTGAACATTTAAGACCTAGTTCCTGTGGTTGATAGTGAATTACGAACAATTAGGCTAAAATTTTCACCTAAATATTGTGTTTAAGCTTAGATGTCATTAGTATTATTAGAAATCTAGCTTCTAAAAAATTCCATAAAAGAGCACAGCCAGATCCCGATCCCCTTGAAATTCTAAGTGATCCTAAGAAGATTGTTAGGAAAAATAAGTTTGAAGAAGGTCAAGCGAGTAACAATCGTTTACCAAGATCTCACACCCTTCTAGAAAGCATTATAACAATTGATATTGAATTTGATTTACCATTTGAGCATAGCGTTTTTAGATCTAAATCTGAAACCTTTGTTTCTAAGACAGTCATTGATGAATCTAAATTAATACCTGCACAAAAACTTGGTATTTCAAAATTTGACAAATATATTGTACAATAGTTCCATAAACTTGAGGACTTAGTTCATCAGTTGCATAAGGCTACAGAAAAATCATCCACATTTCAGCAGACTGCTACTACATCTTTTGTTCCCTCAGTTACTATTCCTTTAATACCTTCTCATTGTTCTACTCCTATTACTTCTGTTATCTATACTCCTCCCTTTACAACAACTCAACAGATCATAGTTCCCTCACCTCTGCCACCCTCATCATCAAGCACAGTAGTGAGTACATCCAACTCTCAACCATAATCCCGGCAACTCATTATGCCCAATTTTTTTTGCAAGCACCATTGAATTCCATGCCAAAGAATTATGGACAACGTATACCTCAATTTGATGGCACTAGGACAATTACAACACAACAACATAGAGACAAAATGAATGATTTTACAGACCTTGAAGAAGTAGATGATGATGATGTGAAACTAAGGATTTTTTCCCAAATCCTAGTAGGGGAAGTTAGAAAATGGTACAGAGTTTTGGTAGCAAGCAGTATTGCAAATATTCAACAATTTCATCAACTTTTCCTTTCTCGTTGGGAGGTAAAAAAGAACCCTCTTCAAATTTTAGCAGAATATGAAAGCTTGAAGAGAGCTCTGGGAGAGTCAGTCCAAGATTATTCAAATAGATTCAATAATGTTTATAACTCTATCCCTGCATAAATAAATCCTCCACTGGGTTTGGCCTTTCTTCGTTATCCGAATGGATTCGATGCTGACATGGCCTACCAACTAAGAGAAAGAAGGCCAACTACTTTGGAAGACATGTAGAAAATTGCTGTAAATGTAGAAGAAAAATTACTAGCCAAGAAAGCTAAGTTAAACTCTGAGAAGAGGGTAACTATCAAGGAGGAAAATTAAACATCATCATAGATTAAATTGGATAGTTTGGTGAAAGCTATGGAGAAGATGATGGGAAAAATGACTTTTTTAGAAAGGGCAACTGCAAGAGAGCCTCAAGGAGGTCCTCAAATCAGAAATTCAAACTTTAGAAGACATCAAATCCAAATCATGTAGAGGGACCAAAGAAATACAAAAGACCAACAATAATCAGACCTCCTTTCCAACAGAATTATGTAGAATAATAAAAAGAATAAGTGGAAGAACAAGAAGATCATATTAATCTCTTTGGTGAGGGATAAGTGGATAATATTTTCTTATCAAAGGAGGAACATGATTTGTTCTTACAATCACACAAGGAGGACATGCCTGCAAAATCTGAAGACTATAAAAAGGGATATCATAATGCCATTATGGAGGTTCATAAGAAATACAATTTGAGGAATATAAAGGCTACAACAATTCCTCCTAAGAAACTATGGGTTGATACACCTCCTTCAAGTCAAACAAAGTCTGATCCTCCCAAAGAAGTTCCTCAAAAGAAAGACACAACTATTAAGGAGACCAATAGGATTTCATTATCTTTTAGTCTTAAGAATGAAATATCAAAGATTAAAATTCTTATGCCATTAGTTGAATTGATGAAAAAGTATGCATATAAAGGCCAAATTTTAAAGGCATTGAAGGTAGGGGAAGTGTTAGATATTGTCAATCTAAATGATGATCACCCGAAATTTCTTTTTGGTCTAGAAGTTGAAGGAGTTTCACAAGAAGGTAATGTGCCACCATTTTATGTCAGTCTTAATATTCATGATTTGATATTGCATAATGTCATGTTGGATTTAGGTGCTTCACACAATTTAATGCCAAAAGTAATCATGGACAAGATTGGCTTGGATATAACCAGACCATACAAAGATTTATTTTCTTTTTACTCCAGTAAGGTAAAGTGTCTTGGTTTGATTAAATATTTATGTGTCACTCTTACACAAATTCCAGCCAAAAGTGTGGTTATGGATGTGGTTGTTGCTGACATCCCTCCAAAATATGGTATGTTGTTATCAAGGTCTTGGGGTGCCAAATTGAAGGGTTCTCTGTAGTTAGACATGTCATATGCCACTATCCCGGTGTTTGGACAACCAAGAAAATTGTATAGGGAAACTCTCATGAAGTATATGGTAAGTAGTCAAGACAAACCAGTTAATTATCTTGTTTATTCCATGCATTCAGATATGGATTCTTTCATCCTCTACAATGATATATGCTTTGAAGAAGAAGTGAAAAACAGGGACAACAAATCAAAAAAAGAAGAAGGTGTGATGTTGGAGGCTAAAATAGAAAATGATGATGATGAAGAAGGCTTATGGAATATGGATTTTGATGGGGAAGTCAGCAAGGAAGGAGCTAGGGCTGGTGTATGGATCTTAGACTCAAAATCAGGCAGGTCAAAAACTTATTCCTATAAACTTTCCTTTGAAAGTACCAACAATGTTGCTAAATATGAGGCACTGATTTCGGGGCTCCAACTATTGAAAAGGTTAGGAGCCAAAATAATTTCAGTCCATGGAGAATCAAAACTAATTATTTAGCAAATTAAAGGTGAGTATTTAGCCAAACACCCAAAAATGAGGGCATATAGAAATGTTGTCCTATATTTTCTGCAATGATTTCTAGAATATCGTTTGTCTATGATTACTAGATATCAAAATGTGTTTTCTGATGCTTTGGCCACCTCGACAATTACATGTAAGATACCTTTCCATCCAAATAAGAAGTATGAAATTGAGGTAAAACATAGGCCTGTTGTCTCAGACAATGTGAGATATTGGCAAGTTTTCGACACTGACAAGAAACTAGATAATTTTCTCCAATTTAAGGAAGAATTTGAAAATTTTCATATTGATGGGGGAATTAGTGTTGATATTGATTAAGAGGAAGCTAATTTGAATAAGATCAGGGAAATTTCTAATAAGCATGAATCAGACCTTGAAATTTTGTAGCTAAAGGATAATGTGATCCCAAGAGGTTTAGTCCCATTGGAGGAATTGTTTAAATTCAATGATGTGGCTCATAAACCCAAAATACAACCTATTGAATCTAAAGTGGAGGATTGTAACATAGGGACCCAAGGAAAATGAAAAATTGTAAAACTTTCTAAGTCTTTACCTTTAGAAGAGAAGCAAAAATACATTGATCTAATGAGGGAGTATTTTGATGTCTTTGCATGGGGATACGAGGATTTGAAGGCCTATGACAAAAGTATCATTCAACACATTATTCCTATCAAAGAAGATCAGAAACCTTTCAAGAAAAAGCTAAGAAGGACTAACCCTATTTTGCTACCCTTAATTGAGAAAGAGGCAAGAAATATTTTCGATGCAAAGATTATTGTCCCTTTGATATTTTCTATGTGGTTGTCAAATCTAGTACCAGTGAGGAAGAAAACCAGAGAGATAAGGTTATGTGTGGACTTTTGGAACCTAAATAAGGTTTCTCTCAAAGATAATTAGCCCTTGCTAAAGATAGATCACATATTGCATCGGGTAGTTGGTTCTAGCAAAAAGTCATTTGATTCTCTGGTTACAATAAGATTTTAGTGCATCTGGATGATCAAGACAAAACAAGCTTCACAACACCCTGGGGGGCATTTATGTATGTGAAAATGCCTTTCAGACCTATGAATGCAAGGGTGACATTTCAGAGGGCCATGGAGATTGCTTTTGTAGATGAGAAGGACATGTTTATTGTTATTTACCTTAATGATATTATTGTGTTTTCTAAATTTGTTGAGGATCATTTGTAGCATTTGAGAATTGTCTTTGAGAAGTGCAGGAAGTATGGAATAACATTGAACCCAAAAAAATTTCTTTTTGGAATGGAGGAGGGTAGGTTGCTTGGTCACATAATTTCAAAAGATGGCATTAGAACTGACCCTAATAGGATTGAGGTAATTCATAAGATTGATACCCCAAGAAATATGAAGGAGGTGTAGTCTTTTCTTAGGAGAATTAAATTTTTGAGGCGGTTTATTCCAAATTTGGCTTAAATTTTAAGACCTATCACCAATATGTTGAGGGAAGGAAGTGAGATCAAGTGGACTGCTGAAGCAAAAAGGTAATTCAATGAAGTAAAGTCAGCCTCAACTCGTGCTCTTGTTTTGGCTAGTCCTGATTACACAAAGGATTTCATTATGTTCTCCTTTGCCTCGGAGCACACTATTGCAGTAGGATTAATGTAGAAAAATTGAGAGGATCATGAGAAGCCCATATAATTTTTTAGTAGGGGTTTAAGATATGCTTCTTTGAAATATAACATCATGGAAAAGAAGGCTTTTTCCTTGGTGAAAGCTTTAAAAGATTTCAGAGTGTACATTTTACATTCTCACATCATTGCTTTTGTTCCTAGTGTTGTGGTAAAGGACATCCTCACTCAGACTGACCCAGAAGGAAAGAGAGGTAAGTGGGTAGCTTTTATTTTGGAGTATGATATTGAAATCAAGCCCACTAAACTTATAAAGGGGCAGGGGTTAGCCAAATTGATGGTTGAATCAAATTTTCATGCATTAGACATCAATTTCATTGTTGCTCAAGACAATGAAGAATAAGTAGTCCAACATGTATCAGAAAGGTTCATTTATTCCCCCTGGTATACATATATCATTTATGTTTTGTAGCATTTACAAGCTCCACCTGGTTTGACTAAGACAAAGGCAAGGTTTCTTAAATTAAAGGTTGTTAAATTATGCATTCTAGATCAGTATTTATATTGGAAAGATGTAGGAGGAATATTTTTGAATTGTTTGTTAGAAGATGAGGTAGATAGGATAATGAAGAATTTCATAAAGGTGACTATGGAGGGCATCTTTTCTGGAAGACCACAACAAACAAAATCTTGAGAGCTAGTTTCTACTGGCCTACATTGTTTTTTGATGTGCACAAAAGGGTCTCTAGTTGTCATCAATGTCAGGTATTTGAAGGGAAGAAGAAACTTTTACCTTTTCCTTTGAAGCCTATTTCAGTAGAGGTACCTTTTCAGCAGTGGGGATTGGACTTCATCGGGGAGATTCATCCAAGTTCTTCAACTCAACACAAGTGGATTTTAACAGCCATAGATTACTTCACTAAATGGATAGAAGCAGTTCCAACTAGGAAGGAAATAAATTATCCAATTCATGGAAGGTAATATTCTTTCTAGGTTTGGTTGTTCTCATAAGATCATTACTGATAATGTTGTTGCATTTAAATCTAAAAAGATGATTGATTTTTGCAATAAATATCATATAGTGCTTGGACATTCTATTGCCTATTATCCACAAGGCAATGGCTTGGTAGAGTCTTCTAACAAGAGTTTAGTCAATATCATAAAAACGTTTTTACACGAGAATAATAAATCTTGGCATAAGAAGTTAATCAATGCTTTATGGGCAGACAGGGTAAGTACTAAAAAATCCATTGGAATGTCACCTTTCCAATTGGTTTATGGAGTTGATGTTGTTTTTCCTACTTCCCTAGGGGTTCCAGTGTTAAATTATTGTAGGAAACATAACCAGGACCAAATGATGTGCATAAAAGGATAAATAAAATGATATAATTGCAGCAAACTAGTGAAGAAGTCTACAACAACACTCAGCTAATCCAAGACAACATCAAAATAATTCATGATAGAAGGGTGAAAGTTGATGAATTTAAAATTGATGACCTTGTGTTGAAATGGGCTACCAGGAATGAGGAAAATGGAAAACATGGAAAATTTGACAGTTTGTGAAAGGGGCCTTACAAAATTGAAGCTTTCCATGTAACTAATGCATATCTATTGAAATATCTAACAGGGGAATTACTTGTTGGAGGGTCTGTTAATGGCTGGCTACTCAAGCATTACTTCAACTAAGTCCAACTGGTTTAAACACACCATTATATATATCATATTTCTTTTATTACTGTAGGTGTGGGTGGTTGCCATCAAATATTGATGCCTAAAGTGAAGGCCATGAGTTTCTAACAAGTTGTTACCATATATAACAAGGTTTTATTTAGTCAAGTTATGATCAGTCAGGTCAATTTTAGTTAATTAAAGGTTAAATAAAGCGCCCAATGGTTAAGGCTACTAGTCTATAGTGTTCTTGGAACCTCACAGGGAGGATGACATCGATATTGGAGGCAACGTTAGGCTCCTATAATATAGGGCTAAAAGTTTTTTTATCTGATTATTCATTTTGGGTGTCTATTAATCTATGAATTAACCAAGTATTATAGTCTAAGAGGTATTTGCACAAAAGACTTAAATTGGTCAAATCATTGTAAATATGTATGTCAAACTTCGGTCTATTAGTTTTTATATCAATTATGAGGTCAATGAGGAGTCGTCATTTGAAATTAGTAATTATAGGGAAACAATGTAATTATGGGGAAAAGTTGAGGTCATTTTCATAAGAATCAGATTAGGGTCATGTCAATCAGGTTTAAAGAATAGTCAGTGGTGGGTGGCCTCAACAAATATAAGACATTCATCATCAAATCTAGCATAATTCTATTTATGTTGCGCTCAACCTTTTGATATGCCTAAAGTACCATAATTTCCAAAGGAGGAGCGAGTTTCTCTTAAAATTCGTTAGAATTTCATGCAAGTTCATCCTTCAACCTTAAGAGTTTGTAAATATTTAATCTCCAGGAGATTTTGAAAAATATCACTTTTGTTGCTATGCAAAGGTTGCAGGGAACGTTGAACATAGCTCAAAGGATCACGTTCTTCATCAAACGAGGGTTCCAAGCTTGTTTGTTGATTTGGGGAGTTTCATCATGTCAAAATTTGAAATAATTCATCAATTTCCAACTGAAAACTGAGCTTGCAACCCCAAATTTGTTACCTACATAGTGTTGCACACACAAGTGTTGTGCATGAGTGTTGCACATGCACACAGTTACTCCATTTTCATCCTTTTTGATCAACTAGATAGCCTCTAAACCACAATTTTTCTACATAAGAGAGTTTGTGTGAAATTATCAAAATTTCTTGAGTTTATTAGAAGGTGAGTTAATCGGCCTTCCACACCGTTTTCCTCTCATTTCCTCAGTGCTGCACATAGCAGGTGTTGCACACAAAAACAACTCTCTCTTCAACATGCTAGTCTCTCTTCCACCTATTAGTCTGTCTTGAAAAATTGCAATTTTTAGTGTGTCAGCCTCATTTGAATCAATTTGAAATTATAAGTGGTTCTAAAGAGTTTATAAGTGTCTGGAGCTTGTTTTTTTTTGTCAATTGGAGAATTTCTGCCTCTATTCCTTTTTTTGAGGTGCTACACACTGGCCAAAATACAATATATATTCATCTCTTTCATTACTAGTCAGAATTTGTGGTCTCCCTGCATTGTTTTAGTCATTCAAGATTTGAGAAGCATTTTCAACCCTGTCTTGGAGCCCCAACCTTGGTAAAATATCAAACCCTAGTCCAAATTTTTGTATCTTCAAAGTCTTGTTTTTTAGCAATGGAAACTCTAGATAAGAAGAGGAAGACAAAGGGAGGAGAGATTGTGAGGTTTGAACAAAAAGATCCATCGCTTATCAAATCATACCCTGCTATCAGGGAAACGTTTGATAAAATAGGTCGTGTAAAATTCTGTGGAAGGATACATGGGTATAATGTGGAGGTGACCAAAGAATTTGCCCTAAAGTTTGAAGGAGATAAAGTAAAAGTTGGAAAATTGAAATTCATTGTGTCAGAAGCCACCATAGCATCAGCCACATAAATACCTTTGGAGGGGGGGGGGGGGGGATTGTTCAAAGGATTTCCTTTGGAGTTGGAGCATTATAAGTATTTCATGAAACCAGAGTATAAAGACCAGGAGTTTGGTGTTGTAGTTCCTAGTGACTATTTATTGGAAAATTATAACAAACTTCTCAAGGTAATTTAGAGGTACTTCACGTGTGAAGGAAGATTCACTAGGGTCTATCAATATCACTTCAGGATCCTCATGCATTTCATTGGTAAAAAGACCCTAAATCTACAATTTTTCCTCTTCAGGAGTTTAGGCAAGATGGCTAAGAGAGTAAGAATGAATAAGGGCATGGTTGACTCAGGATTATTTCATTTTTCATTGATAAAATTGTTGATATTAGAAGAGTTATAGAAAAAGAGACATGTATGGTAGGATTTTCTAACCTCATCCAAGTTTATAGTGCAATTTGTTGGAACTCCATCAAGTCACAAGGATACTCCTTCATCCACCACTAAGACTACTTAATCAACCCTAAATAGTTCTATCAATAAATACATCCATCAATAGTTGACAATCACTGAAGGAAAAGCGACAAAGATTACAATTCTCACCAGAGGTAGTGGAGATTCCAATGCCAAGAAAGCCACTCACAAAGGAAACTGCCAAAAGGTTACCATTGGAGAAGCCAGCTGAAGAAATTGCTGATCCTAAGGAAATTCAAGCACAAACAATTTCTATGGATGAGAAAGACAAGCAAGTCAAGGAGTTAGAGAAATAGTTAAGAGAAGCTCATTTAGTTATATCCCAACTCCAACAAGAAAATAGGAAACTAAAGAAGACCATATTAGGAAAAACAACTCAACCTAATGAAGACGTGCCTACGGTTGATGCCACACTAGTTGCTCTCAAATCCAAGGGAAAAGGAAAGGAAATCAAGGAAGAGGTTAAGAAGGCAAAGATACCACCAACCAGGATTACACTATCATCTTCTAAAAAGTTACAAATCCATGAAGGGAAGAAAGTGAAAGAGGAGAAGGAGGATGAAGGGAAGTTCATAACAGACATTTGCAATAATCAAAACAGTAAATTTAATAACATCCGATACCATTTTACACAAGATAACCGGTAATAATGATATATCATAGCATAGAAGTGTGTTTCAAAATATACATCGTCATCAATCATAGGTTGAAAAACACCTTATGATCGGAAAAAATGATGATACAAAAAGTCAAAAATGTCGTGTGTCTACAAAATCGATCATCCTATCCCTGGCGATGATTACGATAAGAAACCACTGCTCAGGCCACCCTACATAGGAACCTCCTAAAAGGTCCTGGGACCCCAATCACATATCTCTGTAACCTAAGTGGAATATCATCTATATCAGTCTCTGGAATATCTAGTGTCAAGCGCTTTAGATGATGCTCCAAGTCGGTTAGGATCTCTGCTGATTGGTCTTATGGGGCTGGTGTTGCTACAGATGGTTGTCTCCTCTCATAAGGCTGGAGAGTGGCTGGTCGTCGTGGACCCACATCTACATTTAAACTTTTGATTATCAATTTTGGATGATTTGAAAAATAAAAAAAAATTAAAACTTATAAAGTGTTGAAAATGATTTTACCTTAATCATCCCATTGCTCTCCTGGTGGAAGAATCATGTCTGGGTCACCACAATAATCCATCCCAGCATATGGAAAGTCCTGAATCACAGAAACTTGGTTGTTTAACCAACGAAAATATTCAGGCAGAAATCGAACAACCTCTGTACCCTCCTCAGGGTGATGGGCCATCAAAGTAACCCAACGAACCATTCTAGGCTCTCGAGGAAGACCAACACCAACATGAATATGTTGTGGGGCTAACATGGGGATCCTCTCTAGAGCAAAGCTGACTATGATAAATCCATATCCAAATTTCTTCAGCTGTCCATTCTTTACTCTGGGTAGTTGGCCTTTCACATTTGCCAACACAGCCTCGCACCAGTTGAATATGGTGCCTCGAAAACAGTCTACAGCCATTTGCATCTGGGATCTAGTAGCCACATGCAATGTTGCACTCCCGCATAGCCTGGTAATAGTGAACGCAATAATTTTAAGCTCAGGATGGCTGATAGTTTTAATATCAATCCGTTTATCCTTTGATTGATCATCGCAAAACTCCAATCAGAGACTAGCAACAAACTAGCCACCTAGCCTAGTCCCGAAAATAGATAATTGTTCACCCCTCTTGGAAAAACCAGTCAAAAGGTATATGTCCTCCAGCTTGACTTCGAGCCAGTGGCCACCAATCACGAAACACTAGTCCTATGTGTTCCATCTGTCTACCAGCCATTGCAAGAGGTCTACTTGGGCCTTCATGCCCTGTATGCCTTAGAACTTAAGCAATCCACATGCTTTCAATGCCTGCAATGTGGGCATATGATTTAGTGCGGAAAAATCTACATCCTCATGCTTGCGTTCTCACCAAATAAGCATTTTGAATGTCCTACAATGCATAAAAAGACATATTATAACAAGCTAGTTCAAAAAAATTTGGGCAAATTTGGAGAAATTTAAGTTTGAAAATTCATTGCGCGCGGTCCGCACCCGCTGCTTACAAACATTGCATAGGTCCACATGGGTTGTGAGCAATAGGTGCAGACCCATGACTTTTTCCTTTATAAAAAAAAGTCGAGGTCGCATGTTGCACCTGCGGACCCCTGCGAGCGAATTTTTAAACCTAATTTTCCTTTAAAAATCAAGTTTAAAGCTAAAAACGAAATGTAAATGGATGAAATGTAGGTTAAGGAGGATGTGGATTACCTGGAGGTGATGGTTTTCGATTCTGATGGACAGATTTTCCAGAATATTCACAGGAACTTTCTTACCCAAAAGCTCTCACTTCTCACTCTGAACTCAAATGGCAAAAATGAAGTTAGAAAAGCCCTTTTTATAAGTTTTTTTGAATAAATGAATTTTCAATTTATTTATTTTTCACTTTAAAAAGGTCAATTTTTAAAATCATTTTTATTTATCTTAAACAGGTATGTGTAATGTTTTGAGTTTTTGTGCAGAATATTGGATTTTTCAGGAAAATTGATCATTTTTCAACAAAGAGCATAATTTTATCACTTTTTTGGACTCTTTCAAAAATTTACGAAAAAGCGAAACATTGGATTCCTCTTTAAGCTCTTTTCAGACTCTCGAAAATTGAAAAGATTGTCGAGCACTTGATTGTTCGAACTCGTTAAAATAAATGAATAATCGTCCCTTCGGTATAAGTTTACCCATTTTACGGACTGAAATGGACTATTTACGAAAAAGGTACACGTTGACTAATTATGGTCAATAGAGTCCTCTTTAAACCCTTTTTAGACTCGTTAAATATGAAAAGATTATCAAACGCTTGTCTTTTCCAGCTCGTTAAAGTATTGGAAATGTCATCCCTCCTGTATTATTTTATCCTTTTTCGGACCTGAGGGATTATTTTACGAAAAATACCCCCATGAGTTTTCTTAAGTATTTCTTCTGACTCCCTAAAATTGAAAAACACTGAGTTTTTCATATACTGGACTCGTTAAAATTTAACAGTAAAGGACTTGTTCAATTTTAAAACAGGAACGAACCACTCCTTCTTAGGGTTCGAATTTTAAACTAAGTTGGACTCATCCGAAGGATGAGCTTATAAACAAGCAAATGTTATCCTCCTCAAGCTTGTCAAAACTAAAGAGGTACTTGCCAGAAATGGTGATGGAAAAGAGAGAAAAATGAACTTGTTTGTTACACTTTGTTTTTAAAAAAAAGTCGTCAACCACTCTTGAACACCACACTTTTTGTTCACCTAGGTTGGGAAAATCCTTTGCCTAATAGTTAATCAAACCACATTGAAAGTATTTAGCTGGTTTCTGGGTATTATCTTTGCGTCAATTGTCACCAAGCCATCTGTAGTGTCATTATGTGTTCAAGAGAACAATTCAAACAAACCATTCATCTGCAAAATATCTGTCATCCATTTTGACCATCCCTGAGTCAGTGCTTGCCAATATATTTCTTCAAAAATTGGTCTATGATTTCGTGTTGTGGGCTTGCCTACGATGAATCGCTTTCTATCGAATTCAGCTCATTATCTAGGAAGTTGATGTAGAAATCGTCAGGACCTTGAAAACTACATGCCCTAATGGCAGTTTTCTCACCTTCTACAATAGGTTGCATCATTGACCTTCGATCGAATGATTCTATGACATGTTCGACTTTAGTTCATTTATTCACATTTCATGGATTGTACTGGGTACTTTGAGAGCCATTGACATTACTGGTGGTTTCTCTCACACTTGTTAACAGTCCTCATCATTGACTGGTAATCAAGTGGTTTCTACCATGTTCAACTTTGACACATTCATTCACATGGATAGAATCATACTAGTTCGGGAAGTGGAAATCAAGACCCTAGATCTAATTTCTACCATCCAAGCTATGAGGAATTTTGTTATTCATTATACAGTGGACTATTCATAAACAAATGGCTGCGTCCATACTGTGTCTACACATGTCTATACTCTTGATGTATTGCAAAATCATTCCTGTATCAGAATAGTTTAGGTAGTTTTCTAGGCAGTTTTGATCTGAGTATGGGAATGCCTACCTCAGTGATGATATGTCTATATATATATATATATATATATATATATATATATATATATATATATATATATATATATATCTGCATTGAATGTTTTTACAGGTTCCGACTGGGGTGTCCACAAGATGATCCTTGAAATGATAAACTACTTCACTCTTCATAAAGGACAGACTCTATCTTCATCTATTACAGACTTCACACTTTAGGGGGCAATCTGTTGCACTAAAAATTGTCACCTTGACATTCTGCTATACCACTCATACTTTCCCCCTCTACAAGTCTAAAGCATCAATTCCTCATATCAAGCCTTGAAAATAAGAGAAAAGCCCTCAAAAGTCTTTAAAACTCTGGTTCCGCACTTTCTCTTTGTATTACCTACGGTCCCGCACCTAATGGTCATGTCTCCTACGCACCTGACCACTCTGTCTCTGTGTTAAGGGTGTGGACCCCTGTTAAAGTTAAAAGGCACGAGTATACTTTGAAAAAACTCACTTTCAGTCATTTCTAGAAGCTTCTGGAAGGAATCTTGAGGTGGCAAGTTCGCTCTTTTAAGTTTCATGTATCCCATACCTTAAGGAGCTAACCCCTTGATGTGAGGAGCTTATCCCTTTGAAGGAGGATTCTATCCCTTCATAGGTGGACTTGTAACCTCCTCCTCTAGACTATAAAAAGAAGCATTGGACTGGTTACTTGGGAGGTTAGAAGATGAATATTTTTGAGGTGAAATGCTACTGGAACTTAGTCTTCTTTAGTTGAGTTTTTATGAGGAGATATTACATACCTCTAAGATCTCATTTGGAAGAGTGCAAGGCTTGTCAAAGTAAAGGAAATTCTTGTTTCGGACCCCAGGAAGAGCTTGTTCAACATCAAGGTTGAAAAGGTTTTAAGGTTCTTCTACTATTCAAAGTTGATACAAATAAATTCGTTTTTCTCAATAAGTTGTTAATTCATGGTTTATTTTATGGATTCCTTGATCACCATAATATTTGCTATGCAGGTGCTATTTAATGTTTGCTTGTTTGTGATTGCAGGTCTTTAAAGCTAACTCTTTCAAACGATTGGAGGGTAACTCTTTCGAACGATTGAAGGATGACTACTACGAACAAGCATTGGATCTAAGGTAGGATCTTAACACCTTTGTAGTATTTACTTATAAATCGCATATGTCTAGAGAAAGATAGGTTTGTTTGTCCATTTGTTGCTAGACTATCTTCTAATACTAGGGAGATCGGCCTTGTCCGCAAGATCGATTTATCCAGCCAACAAATTGGCGACTCCGTTGGGGAAGGGTATTTGCTTTTTGGTTTTCCTTTGTTTTGACTTGAGAAAATTGTTTTGTTTTCTGGTTTTTGATTGATGTATACTGACTTGGATAGTTTTTAGGATTTGGAAGTATTTTTGTTTTTCTTGAAGTTTTCGGGGGACCGCACTTTCTCTTTATAGACAGTGCAAGCATCTCCACACTTTTCCTTTAGTAAACAGAGCGGAACTGCACCTGTTACTTCTGGAGCCTGCGGACCCTGTTAAAATGTTTTGAAAAACCTAAAATATCTTCTTCCAGTTAAGTTTAGGTTTCATTTAGGATTTTTAGTGTCTACCCAAATCTGTATTTTTCCTGTCAAAAATCTCTTGTGAGTGAGTTCCAATAGTATTTTTGTTTTAGATGATTTTCTAGAAGTTTTGCATGCTTGGAGTGGTTTTCACTTGGTCTCTGTAGTGACTCAAAGATCAGAAGCTTGAGAAACCTTAGATCACCCTGGTGTCTTTTCGTCTTCTTGATGAGTCTGACTTGGTTGTGAAATCTATCCTTTGTGAGAAATAGATTTAGTTTTCTCCTTGCAAATCTTTGAACAAACTTTGTTATAAGTTCTGAATTTCATTTTTACAAAAGAAAACATATCTAGATGTTTTTTGATTGATTTTTTATTCTGAACAAATGAATCCTTAGTTTACTAAACAACTAGGTAAAACGTCCTAAAAAAGAATTGAAGCTTTTATTCAATTAGATTTTTAAAGTTTTTAGATCTCAAAATTAGTTTTTGTTGTTTTGAGTGTTTTTCTAGAACTTGTAGATCTATTTTGAAGCAAATTGTTTTTTGTAGTTTCGAGTCTTGAAGGGAAAGGGATTTATTGTGAGCATTAATTATTAGTCTCATTTTGAGTTCTCATTGAAAAAAACAAAAATATTTTTCTTTCCATTTCCATGTTGAAAGAAAGAATTGTTTCTTAAAGAATTGCATTCTCAAACTCTTTCTTTTAGCTAGAATTTCATTGAAAGAAAAACTAATTGTTTATCATTTTAGGTGCATTTTTTAGTGTGTTTGGAGTCAAGTCTTCACACCATCAAAGTTTCATTTCCATACCTATCAACTTAAAGAACAACCCATAAAAGCAACGCTTAATTAAAATTGATGTAGTAATCTTTTCTATTTCTAGGGCTCTTATCACCAATATAGCTTAGGCTAGTATCTTAGAGTAGGGAGTAATTAACTCTCCAAGATAGTTAAACCAAACAACTATATACATCTACGGTAGGAAATAAATCCAATTGTAATTGATACATTCTAGGAAGCTTCTCTTAAAGGAGTCAATCATGAGATCATGTCCGAACCTTTGAGACAATAAATTTTGTTTCATTGGGAAAGATAGAAGATTTGCGCATGTTATAAACGGTAAACCTCAGATTAACCATTGTCGAGGAGCCTGGGGTCACTTGTTGGTAAACCTCGCATTTACCATGTCGAGGAGCCTTCAAGGGGATTGAGCTTTGTTACTCTGCCCTTGCGCATAGATCGGATCGTAGACTGTTCCCCCGGTTGTATTTGTTGCTGTTGGTAACCTTAGTGTCCATAAACTTAAGATTATTTCCTAAGGTGACAGTGAAGGAAGGATCTCGCTATACCTAGAGCAGACGTCGACTAGACTCACTTGGACTCTCTGGAGGGTTCTCTTCACTTGAGATGGTTTTGTGAAGAAACTTGTGCCAGTCTGTTTCATTAAACAGGTTGTCAGGGTAACTGTTCCAACCACCCTTTCTGTATTAAACTTCTACAAAGTTGGATTTCATCACCAACGAGTGTTTTTAGTACGGGAAGTTACTTTTTGTGTGTGGTTTGAACTCTTAGATTTTTAGGTGTGTGATTTAGCTGTTTGTTTCTTTAGAGACTTTAGGTGTTTTTAAGGAAATTTTCATTGTTTGCGTGTGATTAATTAATATTTAATTGTGGCTGAATTACCAAGACAATCTCGTAGACTTCAGGGGAAACCTCCTGAGTATACACCAAGCTAGCTTGAAGGGCTACGAGCTCTTGTATCACCTAGTGGTAGTAGAGTTGGATCACTAGAAGCCGAAGAATCATCTTTAATTGTTCATCCTGATTATCAAATACAAACAACAGAGTATATTCAATAGCCAATTTCATTTTCCGAAGTTACTGGTAGTATTTCTCCTTCCAGTGAGTTAGTTGAAGAACCTGAAATTTCTGAGCCTGACCCTGAACCTGTTGTTACTCCAACTTCAAGATTCTCCAACTTCTAATGGTCCTGGTTCACCTAGGGTAATAAATATTATTACTCAAAATCTTCCTTCTGGGCTCATTTCTATTGAAGAACTTGTTAGTCAAGATGAAGACGTAACTCTTCCTGAAAACCAACAGACTTTAAATCTTAGGGAACGTGAATAAATATTCTACAGTCCTTTTAGGATTGCCGCTTCGTATTTATCATTGACACATTTTTTATAAAACCCGGGTCTTAGTTTTTCACCACCTCGAATTCCTTTTCATCCTACACCAAGAGGTTATTATCCTTCATCGATCATGTCAAGGCAGTCATCTATGTTTTACCAATCACCGAAAACATTTTTATCCGGCGGTTCTTCTATTCCTTCAAGGTACTAGTCACTCTCTAGTACTTTTTCAGGAGCAACTCCTCGACCAATTGAACAAGAGTTATCATTTGGTAGTAATGGAACTCAAACGTTGAACGCAGATCAAATCCTTGTGATGTCTGGTAGTATTCCAAATCCTCAACCTCAAGGTAGTCAGTTACCTGTCTGTACCACAATCCTCCTGTCTGTACCACAATCCATATCCCGATGTGCCTCTCAAGTAGCACAATACATGCTTACATGCCTTCCAGAAGAGCTTGGTAGGCTTAGACCAAGCTTGTGAAAGTTGGTTAACTGCATAGCATATATTGGGTCGTGTATTGACCAAATACATCAGCGACCCCACCAACTGTCGATAAACAGTGGCATCCACTTCTTCTCCCGAACTGGCATCCTCCTTCCTCCAACCTCCAGGAAGAGGAGTATCAACAGGCTTGCAGCCATGCATGTTGAACTTCTCCAGTATCTCCTGATCATACTTGCCCTGAGAAATAAACAGTCCACCACTGCGTTGCCATATTTCCAATCCTAGGAAATAGTGAAGGAGGCCCAAGTCCTTCATCTCAAACTCTGTAGCAAGATCCTTCTTGCATGACAGTATCAATAGCTCATCACCCGTTAGAATCAAATCATCAACATACAGTACAATGATAAGCAACTTACCCTCCACCACAATCTGGTATAGGTTAGGATCTGCCTCGCTCTTGGAGAATCCAAGTCCTGTGAAATAGCTGTCTATCCATGTGTACCAAGCACGTGGTGCTTGTTTCAACCCATACAGTGCTCTCTTGAGCCTGCACACATGCACCTTGCTGCTGAAGACCTCAAAGCCTTCGGGCTGCTCAATGTACACCTCCTCCTCAATGACTCCGTTGAGGAACGCAGTCTTCACATCCATCTGATGAATGTGCCATCCCATCTACGCTGAGAGAGCAAGAATCGTCCGTATGGAAGAATACCTTGCGACAGGTGCAAAGGTCTCCTCATAATCGATCCCCTCTATTCGTGAAAAGCCTCGGGCAACAAATCTTGCCTTGTACTTCTCCACACTCCCGTCAGCTTCCTGCTTAACTTTGTAGATCCATCTCGAACCCACCATTGATTTCCCTCCCGGTCTAGGAACAATCTCCCATGCACTATTTCTGACAATAGAATCATACTCTTCCACCATGGCGTCTACCCATGTGGGATCCTCCACAGCTTCCTCGAAAGAGGATGGCTCGGTCACAACACACTTGCTCATAAGAGCCATGTATCTAGTGTACCAATAAGGTGACTGTCTCTACCTGCATTGAGCTGTAGGTGGTCCTACAACTTTCTCTGCATCTTGAGCCAGTCGCTCAGCTTCTGTCAAGCGCTTTCGCCCTCTGATGGTTGGCGCTGCATGAGTGGTCTCTTCCACTCCATGAACCTCATCCTATGGCTGATCCATGTCCTGAAGCTCATCCTTAGGAATTAATAGCTCCTCATCTGCATGCAAGTGTAGCTCCCTCTCAAGCGAACACTTCATGGCTTTCTCCTCCTGAAATTTTATATCCCGTCGCACAACAGTTTTACCACTGTTTGGCAAATACACACGATAGTTGTGGGGTGTATCAGTGTACCCCACAAATATCCCAACCTTAGCGATTGGCTCCAACTTCTTCCTGGCATCCTTCGTCACATGCATGTAAACGTTAGCACCAAAAATCCTCAAATGAGAAAGATCAGGCTTCTTACCAGAATAAGCCTCCTCGGGTGTACTCATGCCAAGTATCCTATGCGGACAACAGTTCTGCACATAAATTGTTGTATTGCATGCTTCCACCCACAAGTGAAGGGGTAGGGCCTGATCATGCAACATCGCCCGTGCAACACCCACGATCATTCTATTATTCCGCTCAGCTACCCCGTTCTGTTGTGGGTTATGGGGAGCTATGAGCTCTCTACAAATCCCTACTGCCTTGCAGAAATCCTTGAACTCATCCGAGATGTATTCAGCACTGTTATCGCTCCTAAGAGCCTTCACCTTGTTCCCCAACTCCTTCTTGACCAGTGCTTTGAATTCACAAAACTTTGAATATGTTTCGCTCTTCTTCTGCATGAAGAAGATCTAGCACTTACGAGAGAAATCATCAACAAAAATCACATAATACCTGTGTTTTGCTGTCGAAGCAACTGAGAAAGGTCCACACACATCTATGTGAATTCTCTCAAGGATCATCGTGGCACGACTATCCTTCTCGTGAAAGGTGGCTTTCACAAACTTCCCCAAAGTACACCCCTTGCACTGATCTGACTGCGTAAGAGTGCCTTTAGGAAGCCCTGTAGTGATCTGCTGCAGTATCTTCAAGGCTCCATGGTGAAGGTGACCCAATCTCCTATGCCACAACTCGCCATCATCCCAGCTCACCAATCCTTCTACCTTTCCTACCATTGCTGCGCATCCATCTACATGCAACTGATAAAGGTTCCTTACTTGAACCCCTATCTTCCGGGTCTCACCAGTTGTCTTGTTCCACACGAAAGCTTTTCCCTTGCTGAAAACAACATCATACCCCTTGTCCTCTAACATCGCCACAGAGATGAGATTCTTCTTCAATCCTGGAAAATGCATGACTTCCTTCAATACGAAGGGTTTACCAGACTCCCTCTCAAAGGAAATGGTACCGATACCGGTCGCACTGTATCTACCATCATCGCCCATCTCGATGTGCACTCCAAGATCATTGTCCTCCAGATCAAAAAACAAATCTCTATCTCCCGTCATGTGAAAATACGCACCATTGTCCAAGAACCACACTGATCCCATCACACTTGCATGTGATCAATGAAAAATCAAGCTCAAACTGCGAGGCTAGAGCCTCTCCTGCTGAAGATCCAGCAACCTGCTTGTTCTTCTTCTTCTACGGACAATTAGTGGCATAATGTCCGTGCTGGTGACAGTGAAAACACTTCACCTTGGACATGTCCTACTTCTTGCCTTTCACACCAGACTGGGAAGCTTTCTTGCTCTTCCCTTTCTTTTCTTTGGCAGCCAAAGCGCAATTCTCTTCATCAGATACCTTTGACGAAGATCCGTCCCTGGTACTCCGCCTGATCTCCTCCTGCACAAGATCTGACCATAGTCTTTCCCATCCTGGCAATTTCTCCCGACCATTGACAGAGTCCTGATAGGAATGCCAACTCTTCGGAAGACCAAGGAGAGCCAAGCTCACCAAGTCCTCATCATCGACAGTAACCCCCACACTTCCTAGCTCATCTCGACACTGAGTGAACTTCGTGAGATACTTGGGCATACTGTCACCCTTCTCGCATTTGATGTTTCTGAGTTTATCTTTGAGCGCCAGCTTCCTCTGATCGCTCTTTCTTTGGAATAATTCTGTTAATGATTTCCACATCAAATATGGAGTAGCCTTTCCATGGAGGCTGGACACAATGTGATCCCTCACGCCCTCCAACAGAGTTCTTTGACATTTTGCGGTCTTCTTTTGCCAAGCATCAGCTTGAGTAGCATCAGTAGGCTTTGGGACATCCATCTCTATGAACTCCTTCAGCCCGTTATCATCCAATACTGCCTCCATCCTATCCTTCCATGCAATATAGCTTGAGCTTCCCTCAAGAGCATACTCCAATCGCAATCTGTTGAAACACATTGCTGCGTTGCCACCAAGAAAACACTGCTGCAAATTCGAATTCCACCAACAACCAACTCAACCGCCTCGGATCTAAGATTCGTGAGAACACGATATTTCTCGTATAGAGATCGACTGTATGGGCATTCACCGGATATCTCACCTTCCAAAAGAAGGATGAATCCAGAGGCTAGCTGGCCCGATTACAGACTCTGCCTGAAGAAATAGAATGTAAACACTTCCTGAATAGTAGATCTGATGATCAACAGCTCTAATACCATGTAGAAATTTTGAATAATAAACACATATTCAATGGAGATTATCCTGATCATGTACTATTGCGGAATACATACACAATACATAAGCTCCTCTACGTTGATCATCAATATAGCAGCATCAATAACAATAAAACATCAAGAGCATTCACACATTAACACAATGTGTAACCCGGGGAAAGCATCTCGCTAAAAAACCCCACACTATCTGTATATTAATGATTGAGAACATGTAACATTACAAAGTACAATGCTTATCACAAGCAATCCAGTACCAGCTCCACTTGTTACACACAATACAGCTCAGATCTGATCTCCAAATCTATTCCACTGCTTGCCTGCCTCCACATCTCAATACCTGCTCAAGAATTGGTGAGAATGGTTTACCAAACTCGTATTTTACCTGCAAAGAATCACTCACAGTGTGAAAGACGTGAGCACAGGCTACAATCACTTGGTATTGGCCAATTCATTGGCATACTCAATCCCTTTGATTGTGCAAATCCTCATGCACAACTATAGTCACAACTGATAGCAATCTGATCCTCTAACACCTGTCCCTGCGGAACTGAACATGCACTGACATGCAACTGAGTTAACTGATGTAATCTATAGTTGCATTATGAGTTAATAACTTGTGAATTAATTAATAACTAATTCACCCAACTCATCTCTAGTCTATTTGCCAGTTAGACTAAATACAACCAGTTTAACAAAGATAAACTGAACACAACTCCATCAACTCCACCTCCAGTCCACTAAACTCAACTCACTTGAGTTCTAACTGAAGTCCTACATGTAAAGATCAGTCATCCCATAGGTAACCACGTATTTCCTTATGGGATCTGCATGTACCACATCCGTAGCTCATCCTGAAGTGCTCCAAGAGAATAAGATTAAGTTTATAGTCCAAATATTATTATGAGACAATAATATTTCACTGTTCTATATTTAGACTGAGCAGTCACTCCGCTGTGATCTAAAAATAGAAGTCCATCTATTTTTCCCAACTTGACCAATCATCCATAAACACCAACCTAAAATCCATAGACATGATCCATATGTCTAAAAATAGACATAGTCTAAAAATAGACTTGCGCCAAAAATAGCCTGCGGGCCCACTTAGTGAAGGCGACTCTTTTCACTTTAGCTCCATCATCTTGTTGCAATCTCAACAATAAATAGACATTTGCAATAATCAAAATAGTAAATTTAATAACATTCGATAACATTTTACACAAGATAGCCGGTAATAATGATATATCATAGCATAGAAGTGTGTTTCAAAATATACATCGTCATCGATCATAGGTTGAAAAACACCTTATGATCAGAAAAAATGATAATACAAAAAGTCAAAAATGTCGTGTGTCTACAAAATCGATCATCCTATCCCTGGCGATGATCACGATAAGAAACCACTACTCGGGCCACCCTACATAGGAACCTCCTAAAAGGTCATGGGACCCCAATCACATATATCTGTAACCTAAGTGGAATATCATCTATATCAGTCTCTGGAATATCTAGTGTCAAGCGCTTTAGATGATGCTCCAAGTCGGTTAGGATCTCTGCTGATTGGTCTTATGGGGCTGGTGTATCTACAACTGGTTGTCTCCTCTCATAAGGCTCGAGAGTGGCTGGTCGTCGTGGACCCACATCTGCATTTAAACTTTTGATTATCAATTTTGGATGATTTGAAAAATAAAAAAAAATTAAAACTTATAAAGTGTTGAAAATGATTTTACCTTAATCATCCCATTGCTCTCCTGGTGGAAGAATCATGTCTGGGTCACCACAATAATCCATCCCAGCATATGGAAAGTCCTGAATCACAAAAACTTGGTTGTTTAACCAACGAAAATATTCAGGCGGAAATCGAACAACCTCTGTACCCTCCTCAGGGTGATGGGCCATCAAAGTAACCCAACGAACCATTCTAGGCTCTCGAGGAAGTCCAACACCAACAGGAATATGTTGTGGGGCTAACATGGGGATCCTCTCTAGAGCAAAGCTGACTATGATAAATCCATATCCAAATTTCTTCAGCTGTCCATTCTTTGCTCTGGGTAGTTGGCCTTTCACATTTGCCAACACAGCCTCGCACCAGTTGAATATGGTGCCTCAAAAACAGTCTACAGCCATTTGCATCTGGGATCTAGTAGCCACATGCAATGTTGCACTCCCGCATAGCCTGGTAATAGTGAACGCAATAACTTTAAGCTCAGGATGGCTGATAGTTTTAATATCAACCCATTTATCCTTTGATTGATCATCGCAAAACTCCAATCGGAGACTAGCAACAGACTAGCCACCTAGCCTAGTCCCAAAAATAGATAATTGTTCACCCCTCTTGGACAAACCAGTCAAAAAGTATATGTCCTCCAGCTTGACTTCGAGCCAGTGGCCACCAATCACGAAACACTAGTTTTATGTGTTCCATCTGTCTACCAGCCATTGCAAGAGGACTACTTGGGCCTTCATGCCCTGTATGCCCTAGAACTTAAGCAATCCACATGCTTTCAATGCCTGCAATGTGGGCATATGATTTAGTGCGGCAAAATATACATCCTCATGCTTGCGTTCTCACCAAATAAGCGTTTTGAATGTCCTACAATGCATAAAAAGACATTATAACAAGCTAGTTCAAAAAAATTTGGGCAAATTTGGAGAAATTTAAGTTTGAAAATTCATTGCGCGCGGTCCGCACCCGTTGCTTACAAACATTGCATAGGTCCACATGGGTTGTGAGCAATAGGTGCAGACCCATGACTTTTTCCTTTATAGAAAAAGTCGGGGTCCGCAGGGGTCGCATGTTGCACTTGCGCACCCCCGCGAGCGAATTTTTAAACCTAATTTTCCTTTAAAAATCAAGTTTAAAGCTAAAAACGAAATGTAAATGGATGAAATGCAGGTTAAGGATGACGTGGATTACCTGGAGGTGATGGTTTTCGATTCCGATGGACGGATTTTCCAGAATATTCATAGCAACTTTCTTACCCAAAAGCTCTCACTTCTCACTCTGAACTCAAATGGCAAAAATGAAGTTAGAAAAGCCCTTTTTATAAGTTTTTTTGAATAAATGAATTTTCAATTTATTTATTTTTCACTTTAAAAAGGTCAATTTTTAAAATCATTTTTATTTATCTTAAACAGGTATGTGTAATGTTTTGAGTTTTTGTGCAGAATATTGGATTTTTCAGGAAAATTGATCATTTTTCAACAAAGAGCATAATTTTATCACTTTTTTGGACTCTTTCAAAAATTTACGAAAAAGCGAAACATTGGATTCCTCTTTAAGCTCTTTTCAGACTCTCGAAAATTGAAAATATTGGCGAGAACTTGATTGTTCGAACTCGTTAAAATAAATGAATAATCGTCCCTTCAGTATAAGTTTACCCATTTTATGGACTGAAATGGACTATTTATGAAAAAGGTACACGTTGACTAATTACGGTCAATAGAGTCCTCTTTAAACCCTTTTTAGACTTGTTAAATATGAAAAGATTATCAAACGCTTGTCTTTTCTAGCTCGTTAAAGTATTGGAAATGTCATCCCTCCTGTATTATTTTATCCTTTTTCAGACCTGAGGGATTATTTTACGAAAAATACCCCCATGAGTTTTCTTAAGTATTTTCTTCTGACTCCCTAAAATTGAAAAACACTGAGTTTTTCATATACTGGACTCGTTAAAATTTAACAGTAAAGGACTTGTTCAATTTTAAAACAGGAACGAACCACTCCTTCTTAGGGTTCGAATTTTAAACTAAGTTGGACTC
Source organism: Pinus tabuliformis (assembly GCA_031772625.1). Classification (NCBI taxonomy): domain Eukaryota; kingdom Viridiplantae; phylum Streptophyta; class Pinopsida; order Pinales; family Pinaceae; genus Pinus; species Pinus tabuliformis. Next base: position 538,295,908 of record CM062818.1, on the reverse strand, counting down.
ATCCGAAGGATGAGCTTATAAACAAGCAAATGTTATCCTCCTCAAGCTTGTCAAAACTAAAGAGGTACTTTCCAGAAATGGTGAGGGAAAAGAGAGAAAAATGAACCTGTTTGTTACACTTTGTTTTTAAAAAATGGTCGTCAACCACTCTTGAACACCACACTTTTTGTTCACCTAGGTTGGGAAAATCCTTTTCCTAACAGTTAATCAAACCACATTGAAAGTATTTAGCTGGTTTCTGGGTATTATCTTTGCATCAATTGTCACCAAGCCATCTGTAGTGTTGTTATGTGTTCAAGAGAACAATTCAAACAAACCATTCATCTGCAAAATATCTGTCATCCATTTTGACCATCCCTGAGTCAGTGCTTGCCAATATATTTCTTCAAAAATTGATCTATGATTTCGTGTTGTGGGCTTGCCTACGACGAATCGCTTTCTATCGAATTCAGCTCATTATCTAGGAAGTTGATCTAGAAATCGTCAGTACCTTGAAAACTACATGCCCTAATGGCAGTTTTCTCACCTTCGACAATAGGTTGCATCATTGACCTTCGATCGAATGATTCTATGACATGTTCGACTTTAGTTCATTTATTCACATTTCATGGATTGTACTGGGTACTTTGAGAGACATTGACATTACTGGTGGTTTCTCTCACACTTGTTAACAGTCCTCATTATTAACTGGTAATCAAGTGGTTTCTACCATCTTCAACTTCGACACATTCATTCACATGGATAGAATCATACTAGTTCGGGAAGTGGAAATCAAGACCCTAGATCTAGTTTCTACCATCCAAGCTGTGAGGAATTTTGTTATTCATTATACAGTGGACTATTCATAAACAAATGGCTACGTCCATACTGTGTCTACACATGTCTATACTCTTGATGTATTACAAAATAATTCCTGTATCAGAACAGTTTAGGCAGTTTTCTAGTCAGTTTTGATCTGAGTATGGGAATGCCTACCTCAGTGATGATATGTCTACACACACACACACACACACACACATATATATATATATATATATTTGCATTGAATGTTTTTACAGGTTCCGACTGGGGTGTCCACAAGATGATCCTTGAAATGATAAAGCACTTCACTCTTCATAAATGACAGACTCTATCTTCATCTATTACAGACTTCACACTTTAGGGGGCAATCTGTTGCACTAAAAATTGTCACCTTGACATTTTGCTATACCACTCATACTTTCCTCCTCTACAAGTCTAAAGCATCAATTCCTCATATCAAGCCTTGAAAATAAGAGAAAAGCCCTCAAAAGTCTTTAAGACTCTGGTTCCACACTTTCTCTCTGTATAACTTGCGGTCCCGCACCTAATGGTCATGTCTCCTACACACCTGACCACTCTGTCTCTGTGTTAAGGGTGTGGACCCCTGTTAAAGTTAAAAGGCACGAGTATACTTTGAAAAAACTCACTTTCAGTCATTTCTAGAAGCTTCTGGAAGGAATCTTGAGGTGGCAAGTTCGCTCTTTTAAGTTTCATGTATCCCATACCTTAAGGAGCTAACCCCTTGATGTGAGGAGCTTATCCCTTTGAAGGAGGATTCTATCCCTTCATAGGTGGACCTGTAACCCCCTCCTCTAGACTATAAAAAGAAGCATTGGACTAGTTACTTGGGAGGTTAGAAGCTGAATATTTTTGAGGTGAAATGCTACTGGAACTTAGTCTTCTTTAGTTGAGTTTTTATGAGGAGATATTACATACCTCTAAGATCTCATTTAGAAGAGTGCAAGGCTTGTCAAAGTAAAGGAAATTCTTGTTTCGGACCCCAGGAAGAGCTTGTTCAACATCAAGGTTGAAAAGGTTGTAAGGTTCTTCTACTATTCAAAGTTGATACAAATAAATTCGTTTTTCTTAATAAGTTGTTAATTCATGGTTTATTTTATGGATTCCTTGATCACCATAATATTTGCTATGCAAGTGCTATTTAATGTTTGCTTGTTTTTTATTGTAGGTCTTTAAAGGTAACTCTTTCAAATGATTGGAGGGTAACTCTTTCGAATGATTGAAGGATGACTACTACGAACAAGCATTGGATCTAAGGTAGGATCTTAACACCTTTGTAGTATTTACTTATAAATCACATATGTCTAGAGAAAGATAGGTTTGTTTGTCTGTTTGTTGCTAGACTATCTTCTGATACTAGGGAGATCGGCCTTGTCCGCAAGATCGATTTATCCGGCCAACATTGACTTGTGAGTTATCTTATGTGTTTTTAATCCCTTTAATGTATATCTTTATTGCTTGGAAAAAACTAGATGATTGATTCATAATTCACCTTTAATGGTGCTCTAATCAATCTACCAAGTTATAAATGTTTCCATCTTTAGAACAACATTTTATAATTCATCTATTATTTGATGATCGAATGTGCTTGTCCTTAACTTGTTATTCCTTCACCTTTTACAATAGCTTAATCTAAAACCACCACCAAAGTTTCCTACCTCACCCGTGTGGAGAAACCCTCTATTTTCCCATCATCTCACTGGACAGAAAAACAGATTTTGATCATGACTCCATGCCGAATGGTTTTCCTCCTTTTCTCATCAACATATCTTTAAAAACAAAACCCTTTTTAGCTTACTACCTAGCCTGTTATCCTATTTTTTGAGTAAACTAAGTGAGAGATCTCTCTCCATGATAGAAGGGCTAGATTCTAGCCTAAAGTGGTTTGTGGTTACCTCTGCAATTTTCCTGCTCGGTCTACGAAAACTATGGGGTGCTAATAATACCTATTACAATCTACAAAAATAGGGAGTTTTAAAGTATTTAATATAGGATTCTATACTTAATGGAGAAGTATTTCTTCCACCTTTTTAGGGGATTTATAACAATAGTTTTTCATATGGTGAAAGAGTCAATTGACATCATTTGCATGAATGTGACAAATTGATGCGTAACTTAAAGTCTCACACAATGGAGGACCATATAGGGCACCAATAAAAGGTTCTCAAACTATTGAAGGACAACTTACTTGTAGCACAAAATAATATGAAACAACAAGCATATCAGTATTGCAGTGAAAGGGAATTTGAAGTGGGGGATTGGATATTTTTTAAACTACAACCATATAAATAGATGTCTCTTAAACAACAACATAAGGACAATAAATTATCATTAAGGTAAAATGGCCCATATAAGGTGCTGTAAAGGATTGAGAGTATGGTTTAAAAACTAGAGTTTCCTACATCTTCACATGTACATCTAGTCTCCCATGTTTATTTCTTAAAAAAAGTAATTGGTGGCAAGATCCATGTCCAAAATATTGTACTAGAGAAGAGAAATCATAGTAGAACCAAAAAAAATCTTGGAAACAGGAATTAAGTAGCTAAGAAATCAAATAATTACTTACTACCTCATCAAATGGAGGAACCTACCAGTGCAATAGGTGGCATGGGAAGATGATTTTTTCATGCAGAAACACCTGCAATTAATCAGGTGTCAAGGAAAACACTTATTTGCAGGGGAGGGTCATATTAAGCCCTATACAAGCCCCATATTTTTTTCCCACAGGAAAAAATCTGTAACTTTTATTTATAGAAATAAAAACTACATTTTGTAAACACACATAGTGTGTATACTGAAAGGGACACATAGAAGCATGCCATTTCATTTTTGAGTGGATATGAGTGTATTGGGAGCAATTAAGTTCTTGAACATCTTTACTATGTCATAAAAATAAAAAGAGAAAAATGAGATAAGAAAGTTATGGATGACAAATAGTGTTTACTTTTTCTTTTCTTTTTTCCGTTCCTTCTTTTCACCTGTTGCCACCCGATGGAATCTGGATCAACTATAACCAACTCTAGCTCTTGACCCCCCTCCATATGAGGGGAATCTTTATCAAAATCTGAAAACTCTGTTGAGTGTGCTCATTTGGTTCCACCTAGACTTGTCAAGAGCTAATTCTCTTCTGCATTTGGAGTAGTCATTGGTGAGGAGGCATATCCAACCTAAACCACATCATCCCCCTCCATTTTATCTTTAGTTTGTGTTGGTTGAGGCTCTTTATTTTCCTCCTCCCCATATTTTGGTTTCTTGATTTCCATTTTTTGGATCTTCTTCGCCATAGAACATGTGTTTTGTAGATGACCTGATAATATAAATTTTATTTCCATTGTGTTATCACTGTAAAAAATTCCTTAAAAATTTTTGGACAAACTACATGGTTTCTAAATTTTTGTGTCAGTCATGGTCAAGTCATTTTTATATTTTTAGAGTCTAAGTCATAGGGTTAGAGTCTCATTTCCAGTATCAAATAAAGTTCAACAACCTTTTTTTTTGCCCCTTGTGAATCCCATGTCATGTTTAAAGTTTCATGTGTCTGTTCATTTCAAACTTTTGAACGGGCTACGAAACTGTCTAGGTGTTTTCATAGCGCAAAGTCTTGAAATTACACTGCCTGCGCTACGAAATTGGGGATTCGTAGTTAGGTGTTTTCGTAGCACAAAACCCCAAATTTTCACTGGAGTGCTACGAAATTGGGGATTCATGTTAAATCTTGTCTAACTATCAAATCCACCAGAATCTATTAGATTTTCATCATCAGGTGTCAGTCCATGAACCTTACCACTCATATGCAACCGTTCATATCCATCATTAGATTCATTAGGGGTCATTTGTCCGCACTCATTTCAAATTTCAAAAAAAGGAAAGGGTTAGTTGGTCCTGGTCATTCCATGTTTGTCTTGGACATATTCATGCATAAGACACTTGCTGCTATTCTTAAGTTCAAAGCAAACAAGCCCAAGGTGAGCAATGAATAGAATTCTTCTGCAAGTTTCAAGCGAGGCAACTCTTCAAATAAGTAAGGCATTTTCTTCCAGGTTGTTCTATCTGAAGGGATTTCAAAGGATAAATTTCAGAAGAGAAGAAGAATCACAGGTCAGGAAAATGTTTGAGAACTGAGCTTGAAGGCTTAGATGCTCTTACAAAGGATAAAGCAGTTGAAGAAACCTTCAAAAAAGTAGGTTGTTTCAGGCTTTGTGAGAAACTACAAGGAGGACATAGCCAAGTGACTAAGGAATTTGCTCTTAACTTCACAGGTTTACATACAAAGATTGGAGTGTTAGAATTGCCAGTTTCTCCTGAAGTGATATCTTTAGTCACAGAAATTCCTAGAGGTCAGGAAAAATGGTTTAAGAATTTCAAGTTTGAGATGGCACCCTGCAAGATATTCCTGAAGCCAGAGTTTGTAGACACAGATTTGACTAAAGCAGTGCCAAGGGGTTATGTCAAAGATGCATTTGCCAACTTACTCTCATGCATACAAAGGTATTTCACCTATGAAGGAAGATACCACAAGGTGTATTCTTACCATTTCAAACTCCTTTTGCATTTCACAGGCATAATATCTCTAGATTTACCTTTCTTTTTATTTCGGAGCTTAGGCAAGATGTCTGATAAAATACAGTTGAAGAAAGAGGCATGTGAAACATCCTTGTTCCATCATGGCTTAATTAAATTAATGGTCTTGCATGAACTTCAGAAGGTAGATAGAGAGTGGTCTACATTTCTCTTTATGTCTACTCTTAGAGCTGAAACAGGGCTTAGCCCTGGGGCTAAGGAAATATCATCACTAGTGATTATGTTAGGAAACCAGCTCAAGAAAAGATAGAAAAGATAGATCAACGCCTTAGAATTCAGCCTCTTCGAGGGGGCAACCTCCTTTACATTACATAAATGAACAATTCTTCAATGATTCAAATGAAAAAACCTCCTTTCTATATATAGGAGTCTAAGGAGTCACAATATAATCCAGCCGACCTAACAATAATAATATAAAGCCACAAAAGTAACAATAGAGGGATTCTATGGGGCACAGAAATAACAATATGGGGGTAATAGGGGGGGGTAATAGGGGCACAACAATATAAATAAGGGGTATAACTACAATAGTAATGGGGTAATCACTAGTATTATAGGGACCCAACATGCCCCTCTCCTTCAAAAAAGTGTTGTCCTCAACTCTTGAGTAGTTCTGGATACTTCTACATATAGGGACCCAACATGCCCCTCTCCTTCAAAAAAGTGTTGTCCTCAACACTTGAGTAGTTATGGATACTTATGCATAAAATTCTCATCCTCCCGTGTGGAATCTTCAGTGGATAAGTTCTTCCACTTGATAAGGTACTCTGAAATTGATCGATTTCGTAGCTGTCGAGTTCTTCTTTCTGTGACTGCTTCTGGTTCCAATATAATTTTTCCTTCCTCATCAAGTTCTGGCAATATTGTTTGAACTGGGAGCTTGTCGCCTATAACCTTCTTTAAACATGAAACATGGAAAACTGCGTGCAATCGAGAAGCTGTAGGAAGCTCCAATTTGTATGCCATAGTACCAATCTTTTGCAACACCTTGTACGGACCATAATACTTTGGTGATAATTTATTATCCTTCTTAGCTTGCTTTAGGGACATTTGCTTATATGGTTGTAGCCGTAGGAATACCCAATCACCTACATCAAAACTTCTTTCACTGCGATGTTGATCTGCCTGTTGTTTCATTCTATTTTGTGCCAACACGAGGTTATCCTTTAAGAGTTGGAGGACTTGTTGTTGATGTTCGATGTGATGTTCCACTGCCTGAACCTTAGAATTTTCTCTTAAATATGATGTGATGGATGGTGGTTGATACCCATAAAGTGCCATAAATGGGGTCATTTTTGTTTATGTATGGAAGGAAGTGTTATACCACCATTCAGCTAGAGGCAACCATTTGACCCATTGTGTCTGTTTATCAGATACAAAGCAACGAAGATATCCTTCCAAACATTTGTTTACTATCTCAATTTTCCCATCAGATTGAGGATGATAAGATGAGCTATGAGATAACTGAGTACCAAGACAAGAAAATAATTCTGTCCAAAAATTTCCAGTGAAAATGGGATCTTTGTCACTTACAATAATCTTTTGGTTTCCATGTAGCTTTTGAATTGTTTCCATAAATGCAGTAGAAACTGTACTGGCTTTAAATGGATGTGATAATGCACAAAAGTGTGCATACTTGGTAAGTCTGTCAACTACCACCATGATGACACTCTTTCCCTCAGACTTGGGTAAACCTGTGATAAAATCCATTGAAACCTCCTCCCAACGTTGGCTTGGAATGGATAAAGGTTGTAATAGATCCGGTGTCTTAATTGTTTCAACTTTATTTTGTTGGCAAACCAAACATTCCGCCACAAATTTTGAATATCTGATTTAAGGCCATCCCAAAAAAATTCCTTCTTAACCCTGTGGTAAGTTTTTAAAAATCCTGAGTGCCCTCCTAAGGGAGAAGTGTGCAATTCCATAAGAATCTTTTGTTTTAGCTGGGAATTCTTACACAGGTATAAGCGATCTTTGTACCATAACGAATCATTTTGCCAGCTAAATGTATCAGACGTACTGGAATCTTGTTGTAGCTTTCGAATAAGTGCCCACACTTCTTCGTCATTCTTCCATTCCTCCCTTGCTTCGTTTATCTAATCTGGTTGGATAATAGAAATGACGCACAACAATGCTTCCACATCCTCATCCTTTCTTGAGAGTGCATCTGCCACCACATTTTGCTTCCCTTTTTTGTAGATGATTTCAAAGTCATAAGGAGGATAATCTTTGTTCTAAAAAGTATTTAAGGCTATCATGATCCGTTTTTACCTTGAAGTGTCTTCCCATTAGGTAGGGTCACCATTTCTTAAGTGCATGGAGTATTGCCAACATTTCCTTCTCAAAAATAGCTTTTCTTAAAAACTTTCCCTTGATTGGACGACTTTCAAAAGTAATGGGTCTTTCATCTTGCATTAGAACAACACCAATTCCATTTCCTGAAGCATCACATTCCACAATAAAGGTTTTTGTGAAGTCCGGTGTAGCTAAGACCGGTGCTTGGCACATTGCCTCTTTAAGATGTTCAAAGGCCTTTGTTGCTTCCAGAGTCCATGAAAATGCATCTTTCTTCAATAATGTTGTTAGAGGTGCTGCTATTCTCCCATAATTCTTAACAAACTTGCGATAATACCCTGTCAACCCAAGAAATCCTCGCAAATGCTTTATGGATGTGGGGATTTTCCATTCCTTAATGGCTTTAATTTTGCTAGGGTCTACCTTAACTCCTTCATGAGATACAATATGACCCAAATATTCCAACTCCTGGACTCCAAAGAAACATTTGGATCTTTTTGCATATAATTGTTTCTCCTCCAATAGTTGTAGCACCCTGTCAACATGTTCAACATGATCCTTCCAAGACTTGTTGTAGATTAGTATATCATCAAAAAATACTAACACAAATTTTCTAAGGAATGGTTTGAAAATTGAATTCATCAAACCTTGAAATGTTGAAGGTGCATTGGTAAGGCCAAAAGGCATGACCAAAAATTCATAATGACCCTCATGAGTTCTAAATGCCGTTTTCGGAATGTCTTCAATCTTCATTCTGATTTGATGATATCCCGAACGAAGATCCAACTTGGTGAAGTAAATTGATCCATGCAATTCATCCAGTAATTCATCAATGACAGGAATGGAGAATTTATCTTTAATAGTGAGCTTGTTGAGCTCCCTATAATCCAGACACATGCACCATGATCCATCCTTCTTGTGCACCAATACTACTGGAGCAGAGAAAGAACTTTGACTCAGTTGAATTATACCAGCCTCTAGCATTTTTGCAACCATACGTTCAATTTCACTTTTTTGGACATAGGGATATCTGTACGGCCTGATGTTTGGAGTAACACTTCCTGGAATCAGATGAATAGCATGATCACGATCACGCATAGGTGGGAGAACTTTGGGAGTCTCAAATACCTTGGAATGATTGTCCAGTACGTTTTGGAGATCTGGAGAAATAGATGATTCCGATGTGGAAACATCTAGCGAACATAATTGTGCAATTACACCTCTTTGCTCCTTTTTTAGAAGCTTTGTCATACCATTAGAGCTGATTATCTTTCCTGGTTTCCCTGCAATACCCCTTAATTCAACTTCCTTTCCTTCCGTAGAAAATTTGATGAAAAGTTCTTGAAAATTAAAAGCTATTGTACCCAAGGATTGTAGCCATTGGACTCCTAGTACAACATCAGCACCTCCCATTGGAATGGAAAGCATTGGGCTAGTCAATACATATTCTCCCATGGATAGCTTGATATTATGGCACCTTCCAGAGCAATTTATTGTTCCTCCATTTGAAATCATCACTTGACACTCTGGTGCTGGATATAGGAAGCAATTCAATTCTTTTGCTACCCTACAATGAATAAAATTGTGGGTGCTTCCTGAATCAATCAACACTATTACCTTTTTCTTCTTGATTTGTCCTTCAATCTTGATGGTTTGAGGAGTGGTAATTCCCGCCAATGCATTACAAGATATGGTCGGATTTATTTGTTCTTCATCTAGGCTTTGTTCCTGGAGTATATCCTCTTCTTTTGACCTTTCTTGCTCCTTTTCTTCTTCCTCTTCACAATCTATGTAGAATAATTTCTTCTCAGCACACTTATGACCTTTAGTGTATTTGCTATCACAACTGTAACAAAGCCCTTTTGCTCTTTTTTCTTCCAATTGTTGTGGTGTCAACCTTATAGGTTGTGGAAGGCTAGGGGCAACAACACTTCCGTCTTTATAGTTGTGAGTGGTATGCTTCCTGGTTGCCATAATTTTGCTTTCCATTTTTCTTGCTAACCTGAATGCCTTCTCTAATGAATCAGGTTCCCAAAGGTGAACATCATGTTGGATATTATCCTTTAAAGACCCTATGAACACATCAAACCTATGCTCCTCTGAAATATCTTTTACCCTTATGTTCAATTTTTGGAACTCCTCAATGTGCTCCATTATTGAACCCTTTTGTTTGAGACTTATCAATTGGCTAAAAAAAGTGTTGCTTTTTGTATCCTCATAATGTGCTATCAATTCTTCCATAAAAATTGCCCAAGTGATAAATTGTTTGCGAGAGCAAATCCATTGATACCATACAAACTGATTTCGTTCCAAATATACAGTTTCCATACGTACCTTTTGTGTGTTTTGCACATTATTGAGATCGAAGAACTGCTCCATCTGTAATATCCATGTGGCGGGATCCTTGCCATCAAACTTCCTCATATCGATTTTTGGAATATGGTGGGTCTTCGATCCAACATTAGATTCTATGGAATCATGATTAACATTTCTTTGGTTCACATCATGAGTTTCCTTTACAACCTTTTCACCATTAGTATGTATTTCTTGTAGAAAATTTGTCAAATCTGTCTTCAAATCTGCCATGTCTGTCTTCAAATCTGTCTTCAAATCATCCATCTTAGCTTCTATCTTAGATTCCGCGCCATTTATCTTAGATTCCACGCCATTTATCTTAGCTTCTGTTAGCTTTTGTGAGCTTGACATTTGTTGCACTTGTTCTTGTAATTTTGATATATCATGTAGCATTTCTTCCTCTTCTTCATGAGTCATGCTAGAGCTTTCAGGTTCCTCACTAGGTGTTTGCATTTTCTTTCTTCGGGGCATCAATTACCAATAATAATGCTTTACTATGCCCTTTGAATTCCTTCAAACCAAGCTTACGAAAAAAACTACACACCTTTTTTCACTTTGTAGAAGCCTGATATTGAATCTAATGTATCTCTGTAATTTCGGATCATCCAGTTCTGAAATTGCAACCTGTAGTAGCCTTCTGCGTCTTATTTCCAATGCCACAAGTCTGACCCAAATTGGTTTCTCTAAGGAAGAGTTATGCGAAATCTCCCACAGTGACTTGATTATAGACTAGTTCAGTAGAGCAAATTTGTACGACGTGCCACGAGTCACTTTTTCAACCTATGGATCTGAAAAATGCATGCAAGAAACTACAGTCTATCCTATTTCTGTACCTTCTTACGAAATTTCCATCTGATCCCCATAGAGAAAGTTATGACGATTTTCCCCAAGTCACCTGTTTTGAATGTAATTCAGGAGTCTGCAAAAAGACCAAATTTCTCAGATCATATCCCCGCAAATATCGCGCGAAAAGATCTAAAATTCAGACCCAAGGTTTAGCACGATTTCGTCTCAAATGGGTTTTTTTTTCGATTTCTGAAACGTCACAGAAAAAACGTTATAGCGAAAATGCCACGATTACCTGTTTGGAGCAGCGAAACCCTAGAATCCAAAGCTCTGATACCAAATGTTAGGAAACCAGCTCAAGAAAAGATAGAAAAGATAGATCAACGCCTTAGAATTCAGCCTCTTCGAGGGGGAAACCTCCTTTACATTACATAAATGAACAATTCTTCGATGATTCAAATGACAAAACCTCCTTTCTATATATAGGAGTCTAACGAGTCACAATATAATCTAGCCGACCTAACAATAATAATATAAAGCCACAAAAATAACAATAGAGGGATTCTATGGGGCACAGAAATAACAATATGGGGGTAATAGGGGCACAACAATATAAATAAGGGGTATAACTACAATAGTAATGGGGTAATCACTAGTATTATAGGGACCCAACAGATTAGTCACCATGCAGAAGAAAGGTCTAGCAGGTTTGTGAAACTAAAGGCTAGAAAGCAAGTTAAGGAGCCAATGACACCATTGATTGTTCAAGATACTCCTCAGCAGTCACAGAAGAAGAAATTTTAGATTAAGGAAGTAGCACAAGAATAATACATTGGTGAAACAGTCTAGAGAAGGGTAACTAGAAGCCAAATAGCCAAAAAAAAGGGTTAAACAGTGGTCACTAATGAAAGCCCAGCCTCAAAGGGCAATTTGAATGATCTTCTATAGGCAATTAACATTGAGGAGTCCCCTATGGTCCAGGTAGACTTCATTGAATTAGGTGAGAGGAAGTCAAAAAAGATGAAATCCTCCAAAAAGTTACAGTTTGATGATCAAGTTTCAGAATTTGTTTTTAAGCCCAGAAGGCCTGTGACTAGGCAATCCAAAAGGTTACAGGAGGTAGAGCCGAAGGTGAGTGAGATAGGAGAGATATCAGGATTCTGTGAAGATCCCATAGTTCCAATGGTGCAACCATCACTCATACACGAAGATGACAGAAACAGAGCAGTTGATACTCAAGAAGAAGAAAATAATTTTGAGAAAGTCAAGAAAAAATTGAAGCTTTCCAATCTTGAGATTGCTCAACTTAAGAAAAGGTCAAGGAAACATGCAGTTGAAAAAACCAATTTCAAAAGAGTAAAAGCCATGTGGGAAAAAAGAAAAGTTCCAAAACCTGAAGTAGTTGGCAGAGATGCTCAATATTTCACCCGAACTGTCCCTGCAATAAAGGAGGCAAGATATATTAGAATGATTAATGATAGATTAAGAACTAATATCAGGGTGATGAAAAGACAAATTAAAGACCTAGAGATTCAGTTGAACAAGTCTGGAGGTCAGACTCAACACAAATGAATAGGGTAGTAAGTGATGAAACCTTAACACAATTTTGATTGAAGCTAGGACATTACTTTTTGAATTTGGTTTATGGATGGGTAATCTCAAGTATATGTGGCATATTGGCATAAGGGAACAACTGAGAAGAATCCTAAGAAGGAAAGTTTTTGGAAAAAAATATGTAATTTGACTCACACAACAGTTTCATAGCGCGCTACGAAACTGTTGTAGGTGACATGCAATGCACAACAGTTTCGTAGCGCGCTACGAAACTGCTGTAGGTGCAATTTTATTCTTTTTGGTTAATCTTCAAAGGGATGAAGGGGTTATTTCTGGAGAAGAATGTTGCCGCAGAGGTGTAAGGAGATCATTTGAAAAGGTTTCAATCCTAAGTAAAGAAAAACTCAAGGAATGTAAAATATATGCAAGAATTAAGCCTTGCTCTACAAAAATAACAATTCATTTCATAGTGCACCCAATTTGAATTTCTTCAGGAAACTTTAAGGAATTTTGATTTTGCACAAGTGTAAGGGTAGGTTTCCATGGCTAGTTCAACATATGTTATATGATTAAAAGGGATATTTTGACCAGCAGGATCTTCGAGGAATATAATTGAAGACCAAGTCTGCATTGCAAGGGACAGTTCCCTAGTTTTCAGGACAGTCAAAAGAGAAATGATTGAAGGCCAGCATGGAGGTTATAGTCATCACCAATGTCGAATTTAAGTAGGAGCAGCTATCAAAGATCGAGTTTATCTCATAGTCTAGGTTGTTACTATCATAGTAAGGAGTTGTACTCCTAATTATATTAGGACTCTAGGACTGTTAGTTAACTACCACTTGTAATTAATAGCCTGTTTAGGTATGAATAGGTGTCAAGTTAAGCAAATTCGAATTCCCCTCATGTTGGAGGAAGGAATCCAAGATTGTAATGAACTCTATATAAGACAAGAGGTGGAATGCCTCAAGGGTTGGCAATTTTCAAAGAAACAGGTGTATTACGTTATTGTATAAGACTGTATGTTTGATGTTAATACAGAAGTTTGGCTATGCTACTCAAGATTCAGAGAGGGTTTTATGTGTTTGATTTTCTCATGGCTTTCCTCATTTTCTCACTTGCAGTGGTATGAACACATGTTACTTAGAATTCATTAATAATTCTCTAACTTCCTTCATGTGTTTATAAATTGTGTTTCCTATATTATGTCTCGGTTTTTCTAATAGGTTAAAATTCTCTATGCCCTGACTTCCATGTAAGCTAATCTATTTTTGTACCAAAAACATACTCTGACTCCATAGCCCAATGGATGTTTATTGATTGTGTTCAACCATTTATACATTTTTCACTTGTTTTTTCCATAGAGTTAGCCATCTAATCTTTAAACTAAAATCTTTAACCTAGTGAGAGAGCCCTCTCAGGTTGAAGAGGCTAAGCCACAACCAAAAGTTTGGTTTGAAATAGTTACTCAAAGTCTTCCTGATCAGCGGCCTATTAGGGTTGGGTTTTGTGATAACACTGGAAATTATTGTGCTTCATATTGTTGTGATCTGGTAGTCCTTTCCTAAGATCTATCTACACACAAATCCTAACAAAAGTGAAAATTCCTTTTTTTTGTTCTTTATGTTCTTTCCATGTCCATTTTTTTCCCAATGTCTTTAAGGACTTGATGATGCTAGAAAGGTACAAAATATTTGGGAGTCTAACCCAAATGTCATAGTAGTAAATATCATGGATGTAGCATCAAACCCTGGAAACCACAAAGTAATTGATTGTCCAACTCTCCCGCAAAACCAAGGCCCTTCAATTAGAACAAAGTCCAGTTCATTTTTTGTATCAAATTGCACTACAAAAAATCGTTTAGAGTAAAGATAAATAGAAAAGGTAAAATTTCCCAACATATTATAAGCACTAAAACATTTTTGGAATCCCCTTATTCATTTTTGTGGAATCCTTAAGAGATGCCACAGTATCAGTGGATATAGTCCAAAAGTTTGGGACTTCCCACTAAGATTTATAATAAACATTTGGAAATTGTAATCCACTATCATGGCAGCATGAAGGAGTGAAATATATTCACATAGAAGCAGACAAGATTCCTTAGTATCACAAATAGGGGTGGCACAATATACACCAAGAAATGTGCGACTGGACAATTAATTTAATCCATACAAAGATGCACTACACATAGACCACAAGACACCTAGCCAAGCACAACATATTACCTAGCGCTTCACTAAAACAAGCTAGATAGCCCTCAAATATTAGCCCACATAAGATTCTAGAATGTATATAATATAACGACAATGTGAGCAGGGAAAGTAGAATACCCACAGCTTTCTTGTGAGGCAAACTAGACATGACCAAAGCGACAGGAATGTGGCATCGGCATCATAAATCACTTCACAAATAAAGTTTAATTTGTCTCTAGAATTGAGAGGATTGAAATCCTCATAGAAGGAAATTGCCTTAGTGCCACAAAAATCATCCTCAATGCACTCCATGAGATTTAAGAGCCACACTCTCGAACGCACCTCTTCTATAATGAGTACGCCATTAATGCCATTGATAAGGTGGTCCCACAAGAGTGTTGAGAAATGGAAACAATAAATTCCATTTTAATTTGTTCTTGAATTAAATTGAGAATTAAAATTGAATTATATTCTCATAGAAACTTGTAAATAGTTAATTAAGTTTAATTAACTTAATTAGCTTAGGAATTTTGAGTTGGAAGTATTTTTGCAGTCATGTATATGTTCTCCCTAAATTTTAGGTGTCCAAGATGAGTTTATTTGAGTTGTAATTAGATAACTCAGTTTACTGAGTTATGGTTAGTTAAATTAGTTCTAACTGTTTGTGGAACTAATAGAGGACTAACAGTCAGTTGGTGCACTGGTGCATCCACAAGTTCTACTCAAATTAATTGAACATTCCCTCATGAGAAACTCATGCATGTCAGTTCATAGAAAGAGTTGGTTGAGACTAGAGTGCAGGGACAGTGTACTATCAGTTGTATGATTTACTGAGTTATAATATCATGCATGCAATAAGAGAAGGACCTATGTTTGGATTGCACAGTTTTGGAAGCATGAATTCCCTTTAAATACGAGCTATTCATCAAGCTAGGAGTTGTGCAAGAAAGTAAGGGCTTGGAAGGCAGTGTAATTGGCTAACTTCTGGCTAAGAGTGGGCTTGTGAGGCAGAGAGTAGAGCATACTTGTGTGGAATTTTTCTTGTGAGAAAAAGCTTTGTATCTTCACTCATATTTATGATTAATGCAATATAGATAGTCAGGGTTTTGAGAAGTGGATTTCCCTAGAGAAACTTATTGTATTATGTGCCATTGATTTATCTTCCTCTTGTTCATATTCTTTTCATCGATCTATGGGCTAACGCAAGCACCACGTGTTTGCTACACCAGGATAGATATCTACCTCACTGAGTTGAGCTTCACGAAGAGTGAAACAAATTCGAACTTGTACCACATAGTGGTGGAAGGTAAACTGTTGATTATTGTATTTCATGTTGATGATCTCATACTAATAGGTGATGATCAGCTGATCAAGTCTTGAAAGGAGTACCTTGCAAGCGAGTTTAATATGAAGGACATGGGGCTCATGCATTACTTTCTTGGCATGAAAGTATGGTAGAGAGATGGGTAGTTGTTTGTGTCTTAGGGAAAGTATGCCAAGAAGATACTCAGGAGATTCTTCATGGAGAGTAGAAAACCCATGGAGACTCCTTTAGCATGGAACTGGAGGAAAGAGGATGCTACTTTAGGGGAAGTAGTAGAAGCTACTGTTTACAGGCAGCTTGTGGGTTCACTCATGTACTTGGTGAGCACACGATTGGATATGTGCTATGCAGTTAACCAGCTTAGTCAAGCCATGGTTAGGCCTACCAATTTGTATTGGAAGGTGGCAAAGCATGTGTTGAGATACCTCAGGGGAACTTATCAGTATGGATTATGCTACAGACGAACAAAGGGAGTGAAGCTTTAAGGCTTCACTGATTCATATTTGGCAGGGAGTCCATCTTACGTGAAGAGCACATCAGGAGGGATCTTCAGTATTGGATCAATGGTAGTTTCTTGGTACAGCAGGAAACAGAGATCAGTTGCACTCAGTTCAGTGGAGGTAGAGTACATGGATGTGAGTTAGGAAGCATGTGAGGCCATCTGGATGAAGAAGATCCTAGTTGGTTTGTTTTTTCGGCAAATGGATCCAATTGTGATTTACTGTGATAATCAGAGTTATATCAAACTCTCCGAAAATCCAGTTTTTTATGATCGGTCCAAGCATATTGATATCTGATATCATCATCATGAAGATTGTGTATTGAGGTAGATTATGTTGTTAGAGTACATTCTCATGGAGAAGCAAGATGTTGACATTTTGACAAAGGAATTTTCAAGATGTAAATTCGAGTTTCACAGAGACAAGATCGAGGTAGCTGATAATCTCTTTCTTATTGAAAGGGAGTGTTGAGAAATGGAAACAATAAATTCCAACTTAATTTGTCCTTGAATTAAACTAAGAATTAAAATCGAATTCTATTCTCACAGCAACTTGTAAATAGTTAATTAAGTTTAATTAACTTAATTATCTTAGGAATTTTGAGTTGGAAGTCTTTTTGTAGTCATGTATATGTTCTCCCTCAATTTTAGGGGTCTGAGATGAGTTTATTTGAGTTGTAATTAGATAACTCAATTTATTGAGTTATGTTCAGTTAAATTAGTTCTAACTGTTTGTGGAACTAGTAGAGGACTAACAATCAGTTGGTGCACTAGTGCATCCACGAGTGTTAGTCCAGTTAACTGAAGATTCCCTCATGAGAAACTCATGCAAGTTAGTTCAGAGAAAGACCCAGTTGAGACTAGAGTGTAGGGACAATGTACTATTAGTTGTATGATTTACTAAGTTGTAAATATCATGCATGCAATCAGAGAAGGAACTATGTTTGGATTGCATAGTTTTGGAAGCATGCATTCCCTTTAAATATGGGCTATTCATCCTAGGAATTTTGGAAGAGACTAGGGGCTTCGTAGGCAGTGGAAATTGGCTAAGGGTGATCTGAAATTTGATTGCTAGTTAATGTTGTGCTAATATCATTTCCAGATATAAAATTTTCTTTGCTTTGGTTTTCTTACCCATAGAGAGTTTATCCATGAGCATGTGATTGTCAATTCATCTAACTTGGTGAAATTTAGTGTTTTGCATGAACTTAAAAGCATGAATTTAAATGGATGAACAACAGCATATAAAAACACAACAAGCACAAATAACATAGCTCAATACACAATTTTTTGTTGAAGGAGTTCAACCCTCCTCGACTACATCTCCTCGGTCTAACTTCATAGTCTCGGTCTTTGTATTAACTTCAATAGTGCTCAAATTTCTGTTACATGTATCCAATGGTCTTTAAACCTATTCCAATGATTTTAAAACATTCAAATCTATCAGAAATTACTATCTTTTTACTCAATTTGGTTACCAGCTACTCTAGGAATGGCCTCTAACACCTGGTGGCCCTAGGCCTCAAAAATATTCAAGTGACCAAACACACCTGTAGATGACCTCTTCTGCCTCTGAAACCTACTCTTGTAAATTGCCAGCATGCCAATTAGCCAAAGATGACTATTTTTTTTCGAAATTTGGCTGAGAATTGAGTAAGTTATGGCTCAAACAGTTTTTCCTAAAAAACCTCCGCTAAATCTAGAGAGACTCCAGTTAAGTTCGCCAAGTTTAGTGGCGGTTCTAGATTTTCTGGATCTGCCATAACTTCCACCAACTTAATTACAGATTAGTTAAATGTTAAACTGATTAGTGGCACACTAATCCCACTTAACCGTTGGCCCTTAGCTCCTGGTTCGGGCGCTTGGTCACATGGGGTGGGGGCTGGCCCCGCGGGGCTTTTTCTTAACCAAACTTTCAGAAGCTCTAACATTTGCATACGATGTCATTTTTTTGAAATTTTCACAGTGTTGGAATCCTAGAGATGAACTCTATGCATTCATTCAAGTCTGAAGCAATTATGAGCACTTTCATTTTTTAGCCAAAACACTGATCCTTGATCATTCCTCCCCACTAGAAGCCTTTTGGACCCCAAAAGCTCTCTTGATCACTGATTATATTGATGAGGGGACTATTGCCTCATCCTTCCAATCTTTATCCATTGAAATTTTCCTAATTTCATCATTTGGAGTTTTTCATAAAACGTCAAAATTTTCCTTGATTCTGACGACCATCTATTGTTGTCTTTGACACTATCATACTGCAATATTTCTGAATTTGCATAACAGAAATCTAATTTTTCAGAAAACATCTTGTTCCTACCTTGGTCAACAATTAAAAGAAACTTGGAATCTTTCTCACCTTACACTTTGTCTCTATGGCGATTTTTAGTTGCTTTTTCCTTGTACTTGAGTCGACTCTTGCCCAAGTTTCTTCGCCATTGTAATGTGCCTTTTGGAAACTAGCAATGAACATTTGTGAAACCCATGCCTTATTTTCCAAGCTTCTTTGTCCTCTTCTCTTTGACCTTTACAACTTCTTGCACCGGCACCTTGTTTTCAACAATGCTCAACACCAATGTTGGTTGTTGCAAATGTTTTTCACCTTCTTTCAAAGGCAACCTGTTATCATTCTGAAACAACTCATTACAAATATAAGCATCTTTATGAAAATTATGATTCAAAACATTTCTTTGTTTGATCATCAACAATGTCAAGTTCTGACTTGCATTCACTAGCCTCTTCATTTGCCCTGCATTAACTAAAGAAATGTTCAGTTTCTTGCGATGAGCTCTCACAATATACTTCACCCCATCTTTAAGCAAATGATATTTGTGCTCATAGCGATGAAACACGACTTTCCTTTCATACAAATATGGACTTCCCAAGATAATTTCAGAAATTTCAAGTGGAACCACCTCTAACTCAACTTCATCAACAAGGTTTGCAGTAATAGCAAATCTAAAAATGCATTTCCTTGAAACCTGTAAATTGGCACCCTTAACTATCCAACCCAAAGGGTATGATTTATGGTGTGGTACGATTTCAAGTTTAAGCTCTTTAACTAAGTCTTCTGAAATCAGTTTTTCTTGTGATCCACTATCAAAGAGTGCATCTATCTTGGTATGATTTGAGATTACTCTGACAATGAACAACTCTTCCCTTTTGTCTTCATTTGGAGTGTTGTTGTGACTATTTGAGGAACTAGTACTTTCAACATGTTGACCTTTCAAACCCATAGCTATAATTTTTGTCTCATCTCATGAATCTGACCCTAAGTCTTTTTCAGCTATAGCAACATTTTTTCCCTCCTCTTTGGATTTCAATCTATCTGGTTTTAATTTTGTATGAAGTTGCCAACAATGGTCTTCATCATGGCCTGTCTTTGAACAATTTTTGCATGTGAGTTTTTCCTTTTATTTTTTTATTCTTGCATTCTTATTTCCCTTCCATTTTCCTCCCTTCTCTTTTCCCTTACCCTCACTTTCACCTTTCTCATCAATGTTTTGTTTTCCCCTTGCTTCAAGATGTGTGGCTTGCACACATACTTCATCTAAGTTGCTTGGGTTAAACATAAGGATAGTATGCTACAAATAGGGATGTAAACCTCCAATATATTTCAAAAGTGTGTCTTGTGAATTCAAGTTTACTCCCAACAATAAAGCCTTTTTGCTAAACTCCCGTGTATAATCTTGGACTGTTTGACCTTTAAGCTACCTAAAATTCTGCCAACTCATAATGGCTTTTTGCATATAAACTAAAGGACAAAACTGTATTTTAATTGCAGAAACAAATTCAACCCAAGAAATGGATATCTTACCATGGATTCACATTTCCTCTTCAGTCTTTGCTTCCCACCAAACTAGTGCAGCACCTTCTAGCCTCAGTGAAGCCAACTAGATATTTATGTTAGCCTCTTGAAGGTTCTAAATTCTGTAGTATACCTCTAGCTGTCGAATCCAATTGTCCAACTTTTTTGCATTCACTTCTCCATTGTACATGGGAAGTTCCAATTTTATGTCCAATTTCAATAATGGAGTTCTTCCTTTTGGGGTTTTGGAATGAGTATGGGCATTCCTGGTAGTGGAAGATGATGTTGTGTGAGATGGTGAATATGATGAGGAATATGATGAGGATGGTGGAGATGGAGGTGGCTTTCCACCATTCCCTTTGGAATCCTTCTTCTCATCTTTTTTTTTTCCTCTGAGCTTCCTTCTCCATGTGGAGGTTTAGAACTCTCTCCAACCATTCTGGTGTTCCTCTCTTCATAGAGGACTTTAACCATTTCAGTCAAAGTGTAGAAAGATTTCTTGAATTCTTCCTCTTCTGAAGAGGGATCTTCATGCTCTCTTTCTCCAGACATAATGGCTATGTATTCAGGCTCAGAAATTTGTACTAATTGTACCTCTTCAATCATTTCAACCTCTTGTGAAATCTGTGCCTCTTCAGTCTCAACTAATGGAGATGGAACTTGAGGTGGTTCAGGTGTTGCCTTAAGTGGTCCTTTGGGTGAGGATGATGCTTTCTCAGCCTTATTCCTTCTTGACCTAATCTCAGGACTAGCTATCTGTAGCTTCCCTTCTCCTCTCTCCAACTTTAACCTTGTAATCATAAAAACAATTGCAACTATTAAACCCTTCAAGCAAATTAAGCAAGAAACCTTGTGCTCTGATACCAACTTGATCTGAAAACTGATTGCTAGTTAATTTTGTGCTAGTATCATTTCCAGATATAAAATTTTCTTTGCTTTGGTTTGCTTATCCATAGAGAGTTTATCCATAAGCATTTGATTGTCAATTCATCTAACTTGGTGAAATTTAGTGTTTTGCATGAACTTAAAAGCGTGAATTTTAATGGCTGAATAGTAGCATATAAAAACATAGCAAGAACAAATAACATAGCTCAATACACATTTTTTTGTTGAAGGATTTCACCCCTCCTTGGCTACATCTCCTTGGTCCAGCTTCATAGTGTGGGCCTTTGTATTAGCTTCAATAGTGCTCAAATTGTTGTTACATGCATCCAATGCTCTTGGAACTTGTTCCAATTATTTTAAAACATTAAAATCTATCAGAAATGACTATTTTTTTACTCAATTTGGTTATCATCTACTCTGGGAATGGCCTCCAACACCTAGTGGCCCTAGGCTTCAAAAATATTCAAGTGACAAAAAGCACCTATAGATGACCTCTTCTGCCTTTGAAACATGCTCCAATCAATTCCCAGCATGCTAATTAGCCAAAAATGACTATTTTGTTTCGAAATTTGGTTGAGAATTGAGTAAGTTATGGCTCAAACAGTTTTTCCTAGAAAACCTTCGCTAAATCTGGAGAGACTCCACTTAACTCCGCCAAGTTTGGTGGCGGTTCCGAATTTACTAGCTCCGCCATAAATTCTGCCAACTTAATTATAGATTAATTAAATGCTAAAGTGATTAGTGGCACACTAATCCCGCTTAATAGTTGGCCCCTAGCTCCTGGTTCTGGCGCTTGGTCACATGGGGTGGGGGCTAGCCCCGCGGGGCCTTTTTTTACCAAACTTTCAGAAGCTCTAGCTTTTCCATACGATGTCGGTTTTTCAAACCGTTCATGGCATTGGAATCTTGGAGACAAACTCTATCCATTCATTTAAGTCTGAAGTAATTCTCTGCACTTTTATTTTTTAGCTAAAATACTGAACCCTGATCAAAGGGTTAGCTAAGAGCGGGCTTGTGAGGCAGAGACTTAAGCATACTTGTGTGGAATTGTTCTTGTGAGAACAAGATTTGTATCTTCACTCATATTTCTAATTAATGCAATACATATAGTACAACTTTTAAGCAATGGAATTCCCCAAAGAAACTTATTATGTTGTGTCATTGATTTATCTTCCTCTTGTTCATATTGTTTTCATCAATCTATTGGCTTCCGCTGGTTGAAAGTAGAAGTAGATTCTTATATTTTTCTTTAGTACATTTAATGAGCTTATGTGTCTACAGGAAATTCTACACAAAGGCTCGATGCCTCAAGTCCATAGACATCTTGGAGACTCGCAGAGGACCTGCATGGTGGTGCAGGGCCCAAACCCTAAGAGTCGATAAATGAAAACCTTGTGTCGAAGCTCTCTGTTATCACTCCGTAATTTTTGAGTCTGTAGAGTAAATTATAGAGGTAACCTTAGAACCACTTTGGAAACTAGGAATCCAACCCTTCCAGTTTTAGAGAGAGATCTCTCTTTATGATTTAGCTTTGTTTTACTGATGATATTAGGCTACTTATCATCTTCAGGTTTGGGTTTTTTGTGTTTATGGGTTGAGATATTGGAATTAGGCCATTGGAAAATGGAGTCACATGTTTATTTTGATCAAATAAAGAGTTTACAGGCTAAACTTACGGGGCAGGGTAGGCAATTTCACTATATCCTTTAACATCTATGGTGTGGAGGAGAAGAAAACGATTCAGCAATCCAATTAACAGTGGAGCAATTAATATTTTTGTTTTTAATTTTCAGTAGAAAACATATAAATTATTCATAATTCAGATACAGAGTTTAATTTTAAACAAATTTTATTCGTACTCTTCCTAGAATAATTTAGATTTCATATTCATAAGTGAAAAACAATGAAAAATTTAACAGAGGAAGATGCACTTCACCAATGGAATTGACACAATAATCATGTTATGCTTGTGTTGTATTACTAAAATATGATCAATGATAGCTATGTGAGATTATTTACAACATAATTCCTTTCTTAAAAAGTAATCCCAACACCTATTACCTCAATTGATGAAGTATTTATACAAATTCTTCAAAAAATATCTTGATAGAAAATATCATGATTTATTACAAATATCTGAAAATTGTGTTGCAAAAATAGGACTAAAGTTTAGGAAATTAAAAAATAATGAATCTAATTGGCACTATCTTTGAGTACTTCTGGTGATAAGGAACAACAATTCGAATTTGATAGAAAGCCTTATTTGATGAGGTGGCATCCAAGTCACTAACTGTCCATGAGTTGTTTCCTCACGAAATTTTAAAAAATAGGGTTTAGAGATCCCTGTGACTATCTCAATCCATGAAATTTTTACAAAACCCGAGAGAGGTTTTTGTATATGTGAATCTTACAAACAAAAACCTCTTTCTATTTTTGAAAATTCATTTCCACCTGTTCGGAAACTGCATTGGAAAACAGTGACTTAAAACAAGAAAATTCTGAAAAATATACCTTCCAAGATTCATTTTAATCTCCGAACCATAATAGATGTTAGAAAAATGAGAGATGGATTTTTAAATGGGTCTATTTTGAGAATTGTTTTCTCATTTGTTTGAAAACAATTTTCAAAATGACTGTGTTGTATAGGAAAAAACATAGTTTTAACTGACCATCTTTTCAACTTGATGCTAATTGTAATTGCCAATGTTCACTATTGATCTGGAGGGAATGGGATGAAATGGATATATGACATGGAGGTGGGGGATAATGTGAAGGCACATGGTTGGAGGAAATAACTGGCGTGTGAGCATGAAAAGAAGGCACATAAGAAAGAGCGGGGTCGAGCTGGAGGAGGTAAGTGGCAGTGGGGGAGTGGATGTGATGTAGGGACATGGCGGTTAGAATGAAATGGTGGGAGTTGATATTGGCGGTAGATAGCAGTGGTTTTCGGAGGGGGGAGGTAGGCAGTAAGGGGTATTGAGCGAGGGGGCTTGCGAAATGTTGAGCGCCTGCCACGTAGTTTGGGGCCCGTGAATAGTGAATCCACTTTTTGAACCCCCTGCTGATAAAGGTAGAATGGATTGGGGGTCTGAAATCGATCCCCTGCCATTGATCTTGGCGAGGTAGATTGTGGCCACTGGATTGTGTTTGCCATATACCACAAGCCAGCAATTAATCTTTGTCACTTTCGACTTTTTTATAAAAACCAAACATTAGCGCCCGCACATATTATTACAAATTGTTAATCATGGTTAAATAACACAATTAATTATTCTAAACATAACTAATTAATCCTGAGCATGATTAATCTATTCTAAAGGCGCATTTCGATTGTCAACCCTTTTTATTAATTTTTCCTAAGTTTTTTTAATCTTTTTCTCATTTTTTTCTTGGACATAATTTGCAGGATAAAATATTATTTACAATATCATCATATACGCAAATTACAACTAAAATCAATTCATCCTATAAAATATAGGACTCTAACAGTGGCTCCAATGGGGATGGCATCCTCCTAGTGAGGTGCCAAAGAACATAGTAGACAAGTAGCTTGATCCATTGGGTTGAACCCAAGCCTGCAACATGCTCTGTGATGAAACCACTACAACTTAAAATCAATTGATCATCTGTTGTAATCCTCAAACAGAACCAAATCCATTCATCAAGCTGTAATCTGAACTGTACTCTACAAACTGAAAATAATGCGACTAAAAAAAATCTCATAGTCCTGAGCTTATTGGCACACACCTACTCACTCTAATCTGCTGAAATGACTACAATATAAAGTGATAACAAATTTCCAATGCAACTAGTCAAGAAAATGAATACTTAACTGAATTATGCTCATATTTCTCATGAGAAGGTAGAAAATATATGATACTAGCAACCCAAACTGCCACTAAAACTGTTGACCATAATTTACAAACATAAGAACAACCATTTTCCTTGATGATCGCAATAGATTGGCTAGAGGATCTTGAAAAACATGGAAAGTTACATTTTGATGATCTACAAAAGGCCGCCTTTGAAGGGAAAGGGAGTAATTTGTTCATCAATCTTACTATCTTCATTTGAAACAACCAATTCATCCACAACAATAACATCCACAGGTTTTGGGATAACCTGTTCTTCTTCAGTAAAATCTTCATTATCTAAAATTGGAGGCTGATTTTCAATTAAGGTAGCGACATCTTGAATAACAAAAACCCACGAGATCTAAAACAATCTGCTCTTCAAAAAAATTTGCATTAAGTTTAAAGGAAAAAACTTGCTGCATATTATTGCTGAAAATTAATGGATGGATCATGGGTGCTAGCAAACTCAGAATTATAACTTTAAGAAATTTTATCCTAGATTAAAAACTTAGGAGAAGAAGGGAATGCTAGGCAACTAGAATGATCATTTGTATTTATGAAAATCTGAGAAGATTGTTGCAAACTATCATTTGTAAGCTTTGCCTCTTTATTACAACTGGGTTGCTTGTTCTCTTTTTCTTCTGATATGTATAGAGGTTGTGAAATGCCATCAACAAGTTCATGTGAAATTAAATCATTGAAATGCAAATTTGCTTTATTTTCAATCACAAGAGTGTTGGGACAAGGTCCTGTGGGGTAAATTTTGTAACTAATTTTGTTATGTTTATAGAGTCTTTGCATTTTGAGGGAGAGGAGCATGAAGGTCAAAGAAATCAAAAGGGACTTTATTCCCTTAGTCTGTTAGAAGATAGGATGTTTTGTGACCCACCCATGGTTCACAAACTATGGTATTGTAAAAGAAGAAGCTATAAAAATGTCATAGCGAGTCATAGGAAGCAACTAATTATTGAAGATCATTGTATGGGAAAGTAGTCTAAGACAGAAAAGTCTGTTTTCTGTACTTAGGTGAAGCGGAAGGCTCCTATAGTTGTGTGTGCGGAGACCTTGGTAAGTCTGCAAGATAAGCGCAGGCCCCTGCAGCTATGTGCGCAGGGAAGAAGAGACTATAAAAAAAAATTATATCTAATAAAAAATATTTTTGGAGCGATGTTTGTGTCTCTATGCGTTTATTTTTACTTATGCATTTTTTGTGTATTCACTCTGTTTTCTACATTTATCTAAAGAAACACTTAATTGATGCGTGAAAGTGGTAGATATACATGTTTTCTTGATATTATGAATGTTTAATGCAATACATGAGGGGTTAGATTACGTTTTCTATAAGTTACTGTGATTTCTGCATTTTAAGGGTTAGGGTTCGTGAAGATCGGGATAAAGCCCTAGAAGTAACAGAAACCTATCACACAGACCTTTGGATGTCGAAACCTGGTTCTATCATCCCCCAATACTACTTCAGGTAAGGCTATAGCCTGCGCTAGGTAGTTCATTGCCAAAAGGGCCAGCAGTGAAGGGTTTTGTTGGTTGGTGCAGCTAACTCTGAACTCCGGGTCAGGACCCCTCAAGCCAACAAATGGTTTCGTTGCCAGGACCGGGATCTATCTGAGGAATGTGTGATGTCAAATAAATGGTTTCCAACTAAGAAGGAAATCAAGAAGTGGATAGATCGAAAGCTGCACGAATTTGTAGCTCAATAAAACAGGAATCCGCATCTCTTGAAGGAAGAGTGGATGGATAGATATCTGTATATAGATGAACACAAAATTTTATTTTTTCTTTTTCATGTGAATTACACCAGTGGTTATCTAAATTTGCAGATAGTCAAGGTATGTGGAAGCTAGATAACCTGATTGTGTGGACCCCAGAACTGGTGAAGCACTTGGAGGCTTCGAAAAACTAGATCGCAAGGGCTGTCAATTACTGGATCGATAGCACTTTGGGTAGATTCATCATTGAGTTCGCGATCGATACATCTATCAGTTATACTGAAGCTGAATGATGGTTTTTCAAAGGACCAAGAGGTAAGTATCTGAATTCCCTGAAAACTTTGATTAAAATGCTATTGTGTGAGAAAATGGTTATGCCATTAACTTGATGTCTAGAATAGATATGACGGGAGCTACGCAAAGTGGAAAAACATTTAGAAGAAATATAGATTCAAGCCCACTATTTTTTTTCCCATGTATTCCCCATGTTGTTATTATTGAGCCCCATAGAAGCCCACTATTGTTATTGTTGTGCCCCTACAATATTATTGTTATGTAGGCTCATATTGGGACCCCTTAGACTCCTATATATAGAAAGGAGGTCTTGTAATTTGTATCATCCAAGAGTTTTTCATTTGTGTAATGTAAAGGAGGTTTCCCCCTCGAAGAGGCTAATTTTGAAGTCATTGATCTATATTTTCTTCTATTTTGTGAGTTGGTTGCATAAAACCTACTGATTAAATCCTATGTATAAGGAAAAAGTGCGCAAGGAATTGGATAAAATGCTTGAATCCGGGATCATTAAACCTGTCGAGGAATCAAACTGGGTTAGTTCCATGGTGGTTCAAGAATAGAAAACGCAGGGTGAAATTCGGATATGCGTAGAATGAAGGAAGTTGAATGACGCATGTGTCCATGAAGAAGAATCTAAAGGCACTCCTTCCATAGCTTTCTGCCTCAAGAAGAATCTAAAGGCGACACAAGATAAGCAGAAAATATATGCAGATCAGAACAAGTTGTTCAAGGAGTTCCAAGTTGGGGAATAGGTGTACTTTCGCATCAGAACGAAGAAGAGTTCCTTGCAGATTGGATCATGTGCCAAGCTAGCACCACAGTTTTTTGGACCCTTCAGTATCATTAAGAGGATTGTGCCAGTGGCCTATCAACTTGTACTGCCTCTGACAGTGAAAGTCCATGATGTTTTACATGTATATTTTCTTAATAATTATGTTAAGGGCATTGATCATGTGATTGACTGGTCTGTATTGCAGGTGGAACCAGATGGAGAATTCTAGTTGGAGCCTCAGTGTATATTGCAGAAAAAGGTCCTCATGCTCTAGAACTGAGAAATCGAGCAAGTGAAGGTGCAGTGGAAGCACTTTGGGCCCAATGAAGCTACATGGGATATGGCGGATCAAATGTGGGCTATGTATCCTTCCTTGTTTTCCGATTGAGGAAAAGCAATTTCAATATGGTGGTTTGGTATATGCTTTATGGTGTTCAGTATATGCTTTATGGTGATTTGATATGTGCTTTATGGTGGTTTGGTATATGCTTTATGGTGGTTTGGTATATGCTATATGATGTTTTGATATATGCTTAGATATGGTGTTTAGTATATGTTTCGACATATGCTTTGGTATATGACTTGGTATATGTTTTGGTATATCTTTTGATGATGTTTCTATATGTACACATGTATATGGATGTAAATACCACCATGAGCTATGTTATAAAGCTCTATTATGCAGTATGGATGTCATGTTATTATTATTGCGTTGTCATGTTACTATGCCATCATGTTGGATACTTATCGAAAGCATCAGATCGCCCTTAATTTGAAGAAATTCATATTTTGCGTACCCTATGGGATACTCTTGGGCCATGTTGTTTACAAGCATGGATTGATGGTAGAACTTGCCAAAATTGTAGTAATCGTCAATCTAGAATCCCTGAATAATGTTAAAGAATTGCGCGCAACGTTGGGCCATACAGGATATTATAGGAAGTTCATCCAAGCGTATGCGCAAATCACTGCGCTCATGGACATATTGCTCAAAAATGATGCGACATTTTGCTGGGACGAGGACTACCAGATGAGTTTGGATATTTTGAACGGGAAAATGGTCACCAAGGTCATTTTAGTGTTCCTTGACTAGAAGAAGGAGTTCCATGTACATTTAGATGTGTCCTGCATAGCACTAGGATTTGTGCTGACCCAACCAAGTGAAGGAGATACTAACCATCCAATAGAATTTACAAGTAGAAAGATGTCTAAGGTGGAAAATAACTATTCAACCACAGAGCATGAAGGTTTAGCAATGGTTTATGTGCTACAGAAATTTAGGCACTATCTATTGGGTGCGCACTTCAAGATGTATACAAATCATTCTAATCTTAAATACTTAGTTAGCAAGCTTGTGTCGGGGGGGAATATTTGTAGATGGTTTTTTCTTTTCCAAGAATATGATTTCGAAGTAATTGTGAAGCCAAGGTGCCTGAATGCTGGTCCATATTACCTATCATGAATTGAGAATGGGGATGAGCCTATGAGTCTAGAGGAAGGTTTTCCTTATGCACATCTCTTCGATGTTCACGTCACAGATGATCATTTCACAGATATATTTCAATTCTTGTCTATAGGTACATCTCCTCAAGGGTATTCAACACAACAAAAGAAGGAATTACTGGTCCGAGCAGAAGATTTCTCTGTTATCGCTAGACATCTATATAAAATGGGATCTGATGAAATACTGCATAGGTATGTTCTGGAGTATGAGGGGAAAATTATCCTTGCAAAATCGCATGGATGAGTAGTAAGTGGACATTATGGAGGAAGAGCACCTATGCAAAAGATCCTATGCATGAGACTTTGGTGGCCGACTGTGCATAAGGACTCCAAAATATATTGCAGAGCGTGTGATGTCCATCAGATGACACTGAGACCATCGCGAAGAGATGAATTTCCACTGAATCCACAAGTGACGTTGTAGGAATTTGATAAGTG
Source organism: Pinus tabuliformis (assembly GCA_031772625.1). Lineage (NCBI taxonomy): Eukaryota > Viridiplantae > Streptophyta > Pinopsida > Pinales > Pinaceae > Pinus > Pinus tabuliformis. The sequence goes on along the minus strand of CM062818.1, from coordinate 538,266,228 downwards.
GGAAATAGACTTTTTGGGACCAATACAACCATTGGGGAAGAAGACAGGGGCCAGATATATCATTACTGCGACTGAATACTTAACCAGGTGGGTGGAGGCACAACCTGTAAAATATTGTAACACTGCTACTGCCACGAAGATTATTTTTGAATATATCTAATCCCGGTTCGATGCCCTAAGATTTTGATGAGTGATAGGGGCATGCACTTATTGAATGAGGAAATTGATGCATTACTTGAGGAATTCTAAATATATCATCAAAAGAATATGCCTTATCACCCTCAAGCGAATGGCACAGTTGAAGCCTTCAACAAAATTCTGGAAAGCGCTTTCACAAAGATTTGCAACGCGAAGTGAGATAACTGGGATGTGCGCATACCAACAGTCATCTGGGCATATAGGACTACCTACAAAAAATTGAAAGGAAAAGCACCATTCAGACTGGTATATGGGCAATAGGCTGTAATTCCCATGGAGTACGTAGTGCCAAGCTTATGGATTGTAGCAGTTATGGACATGGATGATCACGATACCATGGAGGAATGACTCGCACAACTCGTTGAGTTGGAGGAGGAGCGCTTCTTGGATGGATTTCATCAGTGGGTGTAGAAGGATCGTGAAAAGGCTTGGCATGATCACCATATCAAACAATGCACCTTCAAGATCAAAGATTTAGTGTTGCTCTATGATAGTAAGTTCACAAAGTTCTCAGGCAAATTTCATATGCATTGGCTAGGGCCATATGTTGTGAAGGAAGTTACAACTGGAGGCGCAGTTTAGCTCGCGAAATTGAATGGGGGATTATTTCCCAGAAAATTCAATGGGATTCGATTAAAGTTGTACAAGGGTGATCCGGCCCCTGCACGATGACTATATGATTGTGGGATAGTCTTAATACTCGCGACAGCTGCAAGGAAGTATGAGACTATAAACTACACTGCCTGAAAGATAGAAATGAAAAGTGAAGGGGTTGCAGGACAAGATGAATTATGGAACCGAGGGTAGCTATGACGAAGGAGCTGTGCTACATGGATGGGTCATGCGTAGCCTGGCCAAAAAGTGACCATTGGAAGCACTGTAGCTTATTTGATGGTGATTTTTCCATTGGAAGGAGCGGGGGAAAAGAATTTATGGAGCATATCTTTGGAAATATGCTGCCAAATGTGCATTAATGACCAAGAATTGGAGGGAATAGTTGGATTTGAATTCAAATTGGTCTATAAATATGGCATATCGCTCTGCATTTGAACACTTTTCTTCTTAAGAGTTTTCCTTAAGTTTTTTTGCCTTTCTTTGCACCAAGTAAAGTGTTGTATGTCTGAGAAGGATTGGGAGGAAATTCTTTCACAGTCAGAGTTCACAAACTTGCCTGATTGGCACCATAAGATCATCCTTGAGAGAATGACTGCAACTTGCCCTAAGATGGAGCCAGCCCAACCTGTACCTGCAGGGTTTCCGACTACTATGCCTAGGTCACCAAGGCCTAAGCCATATGCTTCCATGGTGGGAGATAAGAAGAATAAAAAGCCTCAGCAAATCTCGGTGCGACAATCACTGCAGAAAACCCCGACTGAAATCCACAAGGAAGGGGAGATGGATCGATCCAAAATCGATAGAACCCCTGGATCTAGATGAAGAATAATTGCACGAGGGCATAGAGGATATTGATGCAAAGGAGGTTGAGTCGATAACTCATCTACTGAACTATATCCCACCCCGAAAATCCACCACTAAAGTCCCAAACTATACGGATAATGTGAAGTTTATAGTTTCCACACCATTGTTACTGGAGAGTGTGTTATTTGAGGGTAATTTGTTAGCCCGTATACCAACTTTGAAAATGGAGGATTGGGACCTGGGGGATCATGAAAATTTTCCACAATTGGTGCCGAACAAGTACCTGACAAAAGTCTTCTATGAAGATTCAAATGTTTCGTGATGGGAACCAATGAAATGGGTGACTAGTGTTGGGGCCGCGGGGCTCCTCAATATATTGTGGATGTCACACTTCAATCGCACCAATATTAACACTATCTATGTGTGCCAACTATTGACACTGGTACAGGATCGATGTTTGTGGTTGGGAGAACCCATTCTCATCACCAATATGTTGATCCATAGAATAACATTGTTTCCATACCAAGGAGTGGACCCAGTGGAGCCGTTTGTAGGTAAATCGCAGGAGAAGTTGGTGGACCAAATGAAGAGTGAATTTGGTCTAGTGAAAAAGTTGCATGGGTATTCCATCCAGTCCATATCAAATGTCGCGGTGTAGTTTTCTGCGTAGATATTAGCTGGTAAGATCACGAGAAAGTGCCACACGGATGAAGTACCAGCACTAGTTTTCCCTTTGGCTATGCAATGTGTGAAAGGATTCCAGTATAACTAGGCTCAATACTTATGTAAATAATTTATAGAGGAATATAGGGAGGCCCAGGATGAGGGCAAGGAGTTCCACTACACCAGGTTATTGTTGTTGATCGTGTTGGTGGCCTGGAGGACTCTCGAAGTGAGCTGATTCCCTCAGCAGGACTTAGACCTATCAGAGGCTCCAAAGTTTGCTTCGCTATGGGCTACTAAATACCCCACGCGCATAATGGAGAAAAATATGTTCTGGGTGTTGTTTGAGACAAAACTAAGGATGGTGATCAACGAGCAGCGAAGGTTATCACCCACTTTGCACGTACAGTATGAAAATGTTGTTGATTTTAAGTCATATTTCCATAATATGCACATTCTGACAAAGAAGGATGTCATGGGCATATGGCTCAAGTTTCCTTACTTGGTTGTCGAGGAGGATATATTAGGGGTTGTTCGCAAGTGATTGGCTCACCCCTTCTGATTCTAGCGCATGCACCAGTAAGGCTGCCGAATGTTTAGCAGCATAGACCTCGACGGTAGAAAAGAAGAAGGAAGCACATAAGGCTTCCACTCAAGAAAAGGTTGTGCAGAGGAAAGTAGCTGCTGCAAGGGAGATAGAAGGGGCGTCCAAGGAAAAAGAAGCACCATAGGAAAAGACTACGTCGCAGACCACCATTGATGTCGACCAATCAGACACTGAGCGAACTCATGTGGAGGAAGAAATAGAGGCGAAAGAAGAAGGGGGCGCAGAGTTGGAGTCCCCCTTCATTGTTAAGAAGCAGTAGAAGAGGACTTCCATAGAGCCGCGCATGAAGCAAAAGTCTGATAAATCAGTGGGCGTGATGCCTTTGGTCCTCATAGAAGGGGACTTAGATCAAATTGTGGATGTGGTCCAAAACACCACAACAGACCTGTGGAGCCACTTTGAAGAACAGTAACAACAGAAGCTTGGTAAGGTACAGGAGGGCCTGCGGGAGTTACAGGTCCAAACAGGTAGGGAAAATTTTAAGAGCCCCCCCTAAATTTATATATATAATAAATGGGCGAATCTCCATGGTATATAGGAAAAATGGAAGGCGATTTTATCAATAATATAATATGTATATATAATTTTTTGGCGAATCTCTCACCAGGCATGGCGAATATTTTACTCAATTATAAATAATATAATATGTATATATAATTTTTTGGCGAATCTCTCACAGGCATGGCGAATATTTTACTCAATTATAAAATCTTGTAAGATCTTGGTATTACCATGGGTCAATACCATGGGTTATTATAAACCTGTAGCTTAAAAGTTACTATTAGTAATTTATAAAAATTAATAAAATTAATAGTTGATTTTTATTTTATTTTTTATTTTAAACAAGCTAAAATGTTTAACATACATTAAATTACAACATCCATTTTTACTCTTGATCCACCCCCGAGAGGGATCAAATATTTTTTCACTCTATGCTAGTTTGCATACTCGGGGGTTAGTAGATCCAGAGTAAAGATGGATCTATGCTGGTTTAATTCCCCCATTTAAATATGCTACATTCCAGGTGAATACCATGGGTCAATACCATGTGCCATTTTGGTGAATACCATGGTTCAATACCAGGTGCCATTTTGGTGAATACCATGGTTCAATACCATGTGCCATTTTTATTTTTATTAATACTAATATTAGGGTTAATAATGTTTTTTTGCATGGTATTAATAAAAATCAAGTCCATGGTATTTGTCCCATAGTATTTTGCCCATAGGTTTCACCTAAATATAACGCATTTTTTGAGTGTTCGTAAATATAAGGTGACTTATGGAGTAAATATAAAAAAATGTTTTATTTGTTTACCATACCTCTAGTTTATTTATATTTTTATTAATTTACCATACCTCTTTTACAAATATGCTATTTGGCCCATAGGATTCACTTAAATAAAACCTCTTTCTTGAGCCTTCATAAATAGAATGAGGATTATGGACTAAATATAAAAAGAGGTTTTATTTATTTACCATACGTCTAGTTTATTTATATTTTTATTTATTTACCATACCTAGTTTATTTATATTTTTATTTATTTACCATAACTTTTGAGTAAGTATAAAAAGACGTTTTATTTATTTACCATACCTCCACTTTACTTATATTTTTATTTGTTTACACCCTTGCATGTATATAAGGTGACTTATGGAGTAAATATAAAAAATGTTTTATTTATTTACCATACCTCTTTTATAAATATGGTATTTGGCCCATAGGATTCACTTAAATAAAACATATTCTTGAAAATGGGCGAATGGATTCACTTAAATAAAATCTATTCTTGAAAATGGGCGAATGGAAGGTTGTAACTCCTAATTTCAAGGGCTAAATTTACCTTTTTTACCCTCTCCCTTAAAATAAGGTGGGCTATTTGAGGTGATTTGTAAAAATGTACTATGATACAAAATATTCGCCCACTAAAAATTTAAAACCCCTTAATTTCGCCAAAGGGCGAACATTCGCCCCTAAAATTTTCTATGCAAATAGGTGTTTTGCAAGCGAGCGTGGGACAGGCGAGTGGGAAGCAACCGAGCCTAAATCAAGTGAGTGGTTTAGCCCAGGAAGTAGAGATCACACTAGATCTTCACACAGTGCAGTTGCCCAAATGGTCCCTGTGTAGCGACTCAACCAAAGAGAAGACACACCTGCTGCATATGAAGAACCTGAGTCTGAATCTAGTCATGCTTCGCATTCAAACTCTGCACGAGCTTCACCAAGGGGTGTCAAATGAACTCGAGATTCAAGAGGAATGCACTCTATTGGTCATCATTGAGGTAAAAACTAATAACCAGAAAATATTTGAGGAAAAGGTGCAAGCCCTCTATTGTAGCTCCCAAAGACAACCTCAGATTTCTTACAAGACCAGTGCCTAGGCACACCTAAATTTGGAGTGTCTAAATTGATTCACAATAAAGGGAGACCTCACTTATATTCTATATGTATATGACGGGTTGGTTCATTCCTATAAAGGATTAAGACATGAATTTCTTGGTACTTATTCCCATATACAAATCTCATAAATATGCATAAAACAGTGGAGGCCGAGTAGTCCAAGGACTTACCGTTTAATAAAATTTCGGTAGATAAATGATAGAGGATAAGGGCAAGGTGCAAATCATCATATGGAGCTTACAAAATCAAGAATTCTATGATTAACACATAGAGCTTGTAGATTTAATAATTCCAATAGTTGTCTTAGTTAGAAGTAGATATAATGGGTAGAAGAGAGGTTGTGTGCTATGATTCATGAAGAGTACTTTTAAAGATATGATTTCAATAATCCATATAGGCACTAGCATTAACAATGTTGATACAAATGAATATGTGAGGAACTTACAGGCACACGCATAACATATTGATACCATTGAATCTATGAGGAAGTCTTGAGATATTTCTAACAAATGTAATTGCATGAATTCAGAGAAGAAACATGAACATAATGGGTTTTAACAAAGGAAGAAAATATTGTAATGCTTGGAGAGGGAATCACAACCATTTCCTTCATATTCTGGAAAATCTATATTTTAAATCCATAGAGTCTGAAAATAACATTTAGAGTTTTCTTTAGAATTTCTGAACCTTTGTTAAGTCTTGCTTTCCCCTATTTATCTGGAGAGGGGAGCAAGAACATTCATTACAACAATTATTTTTGGCATAGTCTGAGCTCTCAAGTCAGCTAGTTGTCTCAGTCATAGATGGCTCTGTGGCCCAAAAAAAATTACAAAATTAAATGCCTCACTGAAAGGAAGCACATTACAATACAATAAATAAGTAAACAATCAGGTGCAAATAAATGAAATCTCTCCTGCCCATCCTATGATCATCTCTACTTTAGGAGTTAGTCTGCTCATGGTATGGCTTCCAGTGTTGCTTAGTTGACTTTTGTCATTTATTTCTTTATTGCATTCAATGCCGGCCTCCAGATCTGTGTCACAACAGACCTTTTTAGGTCTGTCCATGCTTGGTTTTGAATGCTTCATCTCCCTTATTGAAGGCCACGACTACTTTCGGCGCCGACCCCGTCATTTCTGTGTCACGGTGAGCCTTTCTGAATTATCCCATGCTGGCTTTGAATGCACCACCTACTTCCCTTCAAGCCATAGTTGCCAACACATCGTACCTTTAAAGCCCTAACCTGCACTATCAGTGCCTTGATGTACCTGGTGATGATTTCTTCGTGGAAATATGGGGGACTTTCTCATACTGGCCCCTGGCTACAAAAATGTTTTGAAACATATGAATCCCCGTCTCCCTTAGCCCTTTTCATTTTATCCCTCCTTTTTGTAAATTTCTTCATAGGACTGGGGGCTGGAACTAGGGACTTAGCCTTCAGGAATTGAGACCTTTAGACCTGTGTCTGGGGGCCTGTTTCCTTTGTGACTCAAAATCCTACATACTAATTGTTTACAGTGCTTTACCCTAAGACTTTCCTTTCAACCCTGTGATCGTCGATCTCTAGGGTCAGGCTCACCGGAGATATCACAATCGCATTATGGGAGGGGAAAGGCCCATTACCCTTCTTATTTATAGAGTAGGCTGACCTACTCGGACGCAAAATCCTCATGAGGTAGAACAAATAAAACATCGCATCCGAGAGGATTTCCTGCATATCACAATCGCAAGTCGATTGAGACTAAGGTGCGGGAGTTCCTTAACCTATGTGATTTCCAATCTACGGGATGTGACATCATCACTTCCATATGTCACCTTGTCATTGGTGACAAGGGTCACCCGAAAATTCCCCCATAGGACCCCTGAAAATTTCGAATCTGATTACCACGTGCCACCCGTACTGCCACATCACCTTCCATATTGCCATGTGGAAGAGAGAGAGAGAGGGTCACCCCGGCCTTGGCTTTTTCCATGAAATTCCTTTGTAAACTGATTTCAGCCTCCCCTGGCACTTTTACATTGGATTAAAAAATCGGCAGTTTGCAGGGTTTTTAAAGTGGCAACCCCTTTACTCCGTTGATCGCTGATGTCGCGGGACTGCGGAAATGCGGGATGAAGGACTGTGGGATGCGGACTACGGGAATGCGAGATGCGGGACTACGGGATTTACCATATTCCACCACATGGAAGAGAGAGAAGGGAGTGGCCCGACCTTGGTTTTTCCATGCATTTCCTTTGTTAATCCTTTTTGGCCTCCCCTGACGATGTTACACTATATCACAGATTCACACACTGCAAGGTTTATAAGTTAGAACCTCGTAGATCACGTCGATTGCCAATAGCTGATCTCTTGACCTCATCGATACTTCTTGCCTACTGGACTCCACCGATAGCCAATTTGTGATTGAAATAAGCTCCAGGTCCTCGATATGTGATTTTCCTTTGTATTTAGTCATTTTTTTTGTTTCCGAACTTTCCAAGGGTAACATAAATAGGCCATATCTTGTCCATTTTCAGACTTCCATATACCATTGGAGAGATATTTTCAGGCACTATGCAATGGGGAGGGTCCAATTTAGCTCTGAGATATTTTGTTGCCTAGGAAGATGACTTAAAACTTCACTGCTCTTGGGCAACCTTGACCTACTGAAACCCACAATGCAGTGAGTGACAACATTGGCTCCAACTGGGGACAATGCCTTGCTGACAAGGTGCTTAGAACCTATAGACTAGTAGCTTTCATTCCATTGGGCATGGAGTCATTCTTAAACAAACTGTAAGTCTGTAAAAATCGACTTTTTCAATCATAAAATGAAAAATTCAAATAACAATTACAATACACGCACAACAGTATTTACAATGAGTGTAAAATAGATACCTCTAATTTTGAAAATAAAATTTGAGGAACTGACCATTTACTGGCAGTTCCAACAATTCACCATCCATGTTTTCAAGCAGGTAAGTGTTATTTCCCTCTCTTCTATGATCTTTAAGGGGTTGAGCCATATCGGATCAAATTTCCCATGTTTGCTTTTGTCTTCCCATCAGAAATCCCACCTGAGAACTAAATCTCCTAGCTGAAGAGGTTAGTCCTTTGCCCTCTTGTTGAATAGAGATTTCATTTTCTACTAGTAATTGGACAGCTTGTTCCCCACCAGTTCTCTGTTTTTTTGAAGCTCCACTAGCTTATTTATCTTTCTAGTCAAGGTGCTCGGGTCTTCCTTGGCTTCTTGTAGAAACTTTGCTACTAGAATTGATAATTGGGGAGGAAGGATAGTATCCTTGCTGTACACTATCTCCAAAAGGTGATTTCACAGTGGATCGTTTAGGTGTTACTCGGTTAGCCCATAGAGCAAACTTCAGTTGGGAGTCCTAGTTCCTTTAATTTTCAATGATGATATTTTTCAGCACCCTTATGACAATCTTGTTGAAGGACTCAGCCAAGCCATTACCTTGAGGATAATAGGTAGTGGAGTGCCCAATAATGATATTGAATTTATGGCAGAAGTTGGTGAACTTGGCAGATTTGAAGACCTGAGCATTATCCATGATAATTTTGAAAGGACACCCAAAGCGGGATAGTATGTTCTCCTCCATGAATTTTATCACCACTGATTTTGTAGCATTTCTAGCTAGGATGGCCTCTACCCACTTGGTGAAATAGTCAGGGGTTGTCAGTATCCACTTGTGTTGGACACTGGTCTGTCGGTTTATTTCTCCAATGAAGCCAAATCCCCACTGTCTAAAAGGTTCCTCCACATGTAATGGAATCAGGGGGAGGGGAGAAAACTTTTGTCTTTCAGCAAACAATTGGCATTTATAGCACGACCTCACCTGAGAGTATACATCTCCAAACAACGTAGGCCAATATAATCCTGCCTTGAGGATTTTATGTGCAATTCTCTTCCAGTTGTAGTGTCCCTCAAAAAATCCTTCATGGAAATCCTCAATCACTTTATGGGTTTCTCCCTTTACCAAACATAGCAGTAATACCCTCACTAAGTCCTTCCAATAGAGTAACCCATCATATATGATATAGTTTTTTGCTTGCAATCTTAGACTTCAGTATTTGGATCTGTCCAACCTCAACATGCACCTTAGGAACAAGAGGTAATGAAAATTGTTCTTATACTAGGGTGATCCCTCATATCTGGCATAGATCTTTTGCTCAACTATTTTAATTTCGTTCTGGTGATCCTCTGGTCTACCCTTTTCTATGATCGGGTTTATCCCTAGAGCTTGACAGTTGGATTCAGATAAAATCTTGGCCAACCCCTAGCCTTTAATGAGCTTAGTGAGCTTTATTTCTAACTCATATTCTTGTATTATAGCTATCCACCTGCCCCTGTTTCATTCATTGTCTCCCTGCACTAGGATGTCCTTAACTACTTTCATCAGGATAAACGCTATGATTTCTAATTGTAGCACATACATATGAAATGCTTTCAGAGCCTTGACTAGTGCGTAGGCTTTTTTCTCCAATATATTATATTTCAACTCAGCATCCCTTAGGACTTGATTGAAAAAGGTAATGGGATGCTCATAACCTTCTTTATTTTATGTAGTAGCATAGCAACGATAGTATGTGGAGAGGCAAAAGAAAAGATGTAGAAAGGTACTAAATAGTCAGGGATGATTAGTATTGGGGCCTCAGCTAAAGCTTCTTTGATTCTGATGAAAGAATCTCTGGGGGAAGATCTCCATCTGACTTCATTTTCCTTCTTGAGCATGTTTATGATACCCTTGACAATTTTTGCATAGTTGGGTATGAACCTCCTCAAGATATGTATTGTCCCTATAAAGGCTTGAACTTCTTTCTTATTTATGGGCAAGGGGAATAAGGCTGATGGCTTTGACTAGTTCATAATCAATCTTTACTGCTTCCTATGCTACTATGTGTCCAAGTAGCTTCCCCTCACTCAGGGAGAACTGAGATTTCTTAGGATTCAGAGAGAGACCATACCTCTTGCATTTTTCAAAGGTGAGCTCTAAGTGGAGGATGTGCTCTTCATCAATTTTGGAGAAGACTGTGATGTCGTCTAAGTAGACCACCATGAATTTGTCTTTCTCTCCTACAAAAGTTATGTCCATGGATCTCTGAAATGTGGGCCCTGCATTTATCATCCCAAAAGGCATGCACACATACATGAAATTTCCCCATGGGGTGGTGAAAGCAGTTGTCTTTTGATCCTTAGGTTGCACTGCCACCTGGTTGTAGCCAGAGAATCCGTCCATCATGGACATTATGGCTTAAGCAACCACCTTCTTCAATATATGATCCATCTTGGGCAGTGGATAGTTATCTTTCAGCAAGGTCTTGTTTAGATTGCAGAAATCACACACAACCTTATCTCTCCACTCTTTTTCCAGACAAGGAATAGGTTGGCCACCCATTCAAAGTACCTTAAAGGCACTATGATCTTTGCTTGTAGCATCTTTCTCACCTCTTTTTCAATGGAAGGGAGTAAGAGTGTATTTATCTGCCTGAGTTTATGTTTGCATGCCTTTATTCCACTCTTCAAAGGAATCTCATGATGAATGATATTAGTATCAAATGCTTTCAAATCCTCATAAGACCAAGCAATACATATTTGTAAATTTTCAATAGATTTAAATACCTTTATCTTTATTGCTTGGGGACTCCTTTCGATAGCTTAATCATCTGAGGTTCCTCCTCTAATTTGATGTTGTAGTATTCTACTTGATCATCTATCTTCGAGGCCATTGGTATGGAGAATATGTCGTCCTTATTAAAATTCCTCTCCAGTGGGAACAGTCTGCGTGGGATGGTATTCCCTTTCAATTGAAAAATTTTGCACCCAGCCACTATGTCTTTCCATGGGGTGGCTTCTCGATCTTCTTCTTATTCCTCTTCTTAATCGATGGTGGAGTGGGAAAACTCCCCAATGACTTCTATGAATCTTTTCACTTGCTTGTCATCCTCGAATACCTGCCAGTGCTTGACATTATCAGGTATTGAAGGTCTGTATCTAAATTCTACCTCATATCTAAGGAGCAGATTTTGTGGGGACCTGCAATTGCTTTCCGCTACCGCAAGAGATTCAGATATCCTATTTTATTCCCTGGGTAGGAACTGGATATTAAAGGCTAGGAAGAAATTATCGATTATATCCCACACTTCATTCTGATACATCCTCAGTCTGGGGTGTTTGGCCTGGCATTGATTTATGATTTGCCTCACGACTAGCTCAGAGTCTCCATAGACTGCTAGGCATTCAATATTCATATTTTTTGTCATTTGTAACCCAAGGAGAAATGCTTCATACTCCACTACATTGTTGGTCGCCTCAAATTCCATATTGAATGAGAGGGGTATCGAGTTGATCTTTGGAGATACCAACAATATTCCAGCTCCATTTCCCTCTTTTGAGTTTGCTTCGTCGAAGTACAATTTCCATACTTCATTTTCATTTAAGTGCTAGTATGCAAACTACCTTGTTAGGTGTACTGATGCTTCTTCTAAGAGGTTCTCATCTTCTTCTAAGAATAGGGAGGAGAGATTTCTTTATGTTCCATCAGCTGGGGAGTTTTCTAAACCTTTAGTTGGGGTCACAGTTTTCACAAAACTAGATTCTCTGTATAGCCTCCTTTTCTCGACTCCAAAAGTGGGAATTGTCGCATAAGTCAGATCTAGCTTGATAGATCCCCCCACCTTGGAACCCCAAGATCTTGATAAGAGAATTCCGAACCGAGGAGGAATATCGGCCACCACTATGTCCATTACCACACTCTTCACTGGGATCTAAGCTAGGTTCATGACCAGGTCCTTTATCATCCCTAAGCACTTGAATCTCTTGGAGTCGAAGGAGTATAGGTCCTTGTATGGTATGGTGATCTCCAAGCCTAGCTGTTCCATTACCGCTAATGGCATGAGGTTGTGTGAGGCTCCGGAGTCCAACATGTAGTTGTTTAATAAAAGATCATGGATCACCAAAGTCACATAGAAAGGTGCAGTAGAAGGATCAGGTACTTCTACATGCAACCCAAAAACAAACATTTGCCTCTCCTCTTGGAGTTTTAAAATATCATGGGTTGGTCTTGAGGTAGAGGGATGCATGAATTGAGAGACTTGAGCTTTATAAGTAGGATGCTTTATAAGCTCAATCAAAGGGACATGAATCTTTACCTTTTCAAGCCCCTTCTGGAGATTGAATGTAGGTTGGACTTTTTTTATACCTATGGGATCTGTTCCTTCTTCGTTACCACTAGAAGTTTTCAATGGAGCAGTTGCCTCCTTGTCAATGTGTCCCTCTACACTATTTCTTTCCTTATTTGCATATACTTTCATCTTGGAATGGTCTAGATTTAGCTTACCTTTCCCTTTGTCTGGTACTGGAGGAATAAATTGGGGAGCAGTTTCCTCCTGTTTCTCTAGTTCTCTTGACCTCTTCTTTGAAGATCTTAGATTATATTTACGTTATGGTTATGCTTGCATGAACTCTACAAATTGTTTGCAATAATAATCTATATATTCCTCATCTGCTACTTCCTTATCATGACTGACCTCCTGGTGAACCATATTCTCATGTTCTTCTTCAGAGAAAGCAGAATATAAGCTTCCCTGCATCTCCTGTGTATCTGACAATTTCTCATCGGGATCATCTTCTACATATAAAGGATGAAGGATCTGGTTGAGCTGCTCCTTTTTCTCCCTTGGAAGTATTTGCGATGGAGTTCTTCTATACTGTGGGTTGTAACCCCAGTTGTTGGCTCGAGCATCTGTTTCGAGAGGCTCTTGTTCTCAATCTCAATATTTCCAACCTTCTATGGTAAAGTCCTGATGAGTTTTTCTATTTCATCCATCTTCAGGTCTGGTGATTCTCTATCTTGACCAGAGGAAGATGCCTCTTCTTTCCCTCTTTTGAGTTCAGTAGATTCTTGCTTTCCTCTTGACTTTCTTGCTGAGGCGAAATTTTCCTCCACCTCAAGTGCATCGATTTTGATTTGATCTAGAGTGATAGACTTCCTTTCCCTTGGAGTAAATCCAAATTCAGATTCAAATGCTCCCAAAAAGGCTACTCAAGTAGCAGTCGGAGGAGGCTTTCTCTCAACTGGTAGGTTATTGTATTTCTTGTTGAACCTCTTTATAAATTCTAAGATATCCTCTTTTGGCTTCTTCTTTATGGTGTTAAACTCTATGAGGAGGTACTCATCATTTCTATTTTCACCCCATTTCTGTGTGAAAGAGTTTTCAAGTTCCTCCCAGGTAGTGATGGAGGCATTGGGTAGGGATTTGAACCACTTTCTAGCCTCTCCATTGAGGGATTGTACAAAAAGTCTCATGAACACATCCAATTATTCCACGTTTATGTTCTCGGCAAAAGCACTGAAGGTTTCAATGTGACTCTGTGTCATGTTATCATCTTCCCCATTGAACCTAGGCAGATTCTTTAGGTAGTCCTGGGGCATTACACTCAGAGGTTGAGGTAAATTAAGAGGTGCATATTTATTTAGCAAAAAAAGCTGGAAGAGTTATCTAGATTAATGGAGGGGGATTGAGACTTGACTGAGGAACTTGGCCCAAAAACACAGTGGTAGGAGTGGCTACACTAAATGCAGGGTATGTCAGGGCCTTAGGAACAACTCCTGAGTAGTGAGTAATAATGGGCTGAGAGCTAGATGAGGAAGCTTCAAAGGCTGGTGAGATGCTAGTATCACTAGAGGGAGTTTTCGCTTTCCAGAATTTCCTGAAAATTAATTTTTCTAGGTCAGATATGAATGGGACTTTCTGCTGAGATGTATATGAGTGAGTGTGAGGCATTTTAAAAGCCACGATGATAAAATGATGATGGGGTGTGTGGAGTCGCCAAGGTGATGCGAGTGCAATCAAAACTTCTTTCCTCACCAACACAAAGAGTGTTCAGTTTGTTGTATCCCAAGGGAAAAATCCTTCAATACGTTCCTCGTGAATGACGCCAAAAGATGTTGTAACTCCCAGAGAAAACCTTAGATTGCTTACAAGACCAGTGCTTGGGCACACCTAAATTTGGAGTGTCTCAAGTGATTCACAATAAAGGGATACCTCACTTATATCCTATATGTATATATGATGGGTTGGTTCACTCCTCTAAAGGAGTAAGACATGAATTTCTTGGTACTTCTTCCCATATACAAGTCTTAGAAATATGCATAAAACAGTGGAGGCCGAGTAGTCCAAGGACTTACCGTTTAATAAGATTTTGGTAGAGCAATGATAGAGGATAAAGAGAAGGAGTAACTCATCATGTGGAGCTTAAAACATCAAGAATTCTATGCTTAACACATAGAGATTGTAGCTTTAAGAATTCCTATACTTGTCTTAGTTAGAAGTAGATATAGTGGGCAGAAGAGAGGTTGTGTGCTATGATTCATGAAGAGCACTTTTAAATATATGATTTCAATAATCCATACAGGCACTAGAATTAACAATGTCGATACAAATGAATCTATGAGGAACTTACAAGGACATGCATAATATATTGATACCAACGAATCTGTGAGGAAGTCTTCAAATATTTCTGATAGCTGTAATTGTATGAATTGAGAGAAGAAACATGAAAAAAATGGATTTTAAGAGAGGGAGAACATACTGTAATACTTGGAGGGGGAATCACCACCATTTCCTTCATATTCTGGAAAATTTGTATTGTAAAGCCATATAGTCTAAAAATAACATGTAGAGTTTTCTTTAGAATTTTTGAACCTTTGTTAAGTCTTGCTTTCCCCTATTTATTTGGAGAGGGGAGCAAGAACATTCATTACAACAAATATCTTTGGCATAGTTTCAGTTGTCAGGTCGACTAGTTGTCTCAGTCATAGATGGCTCTGTGGCCCAAAAAACATTACAAAATTAAATGCCTCACTAAAAGGAGGTACATTATAGTACAATAAATAAGTAAACAATCATATTCAAATAAATGAAATCTCTCCTTTCCCGTCCTATTATCGTCTCTGCCTCAGGAACTAGTCTACTCAAGGTATGGCTTCCAGTGTTTCTTAGCCGACTTCCATAATTTCTATCTTTATTGCATTCAATGCCGACCTCTGGATCTGTGTCATAATAGGCCTTTTTAGGTCTGTTCATGCCTGGTTTTGAATGCTTCATCTCCCTTATTGAAGGTCGCGACTACTTTTGGTGCCAACCCCGTCGTTATCGTGTCATAGTGAACCTTTTTGAATTAGTTGTTGGCTTGGTGGGGCCTGACCCAGGTTCGGAGTTAACTAGCCAAACAAATCCATGTACTACTAGCCCTTTCGGCAACAGTCCGCAGAGCGCGGACAAAGGTCTCACCCAAAGCAGTATGGGGGGATGTTGGAACCAACTTTCCACACCCTTGAGATGTTTGAGGTGTCGCTTGGGTCCAACTGTGAATCAGCTTCGCGCATGTCCCTTCGCACTCTCTCCTAACCTATGCTATCTTCGTGATCGGTTACAATCACCCTCGCACAGCCCTAAGTAGGGGTTGAGGTGCTTTCGTGCCACTAAGGCAACAATCTGTGCGTTTTCCCTAAGTTCCACCATGGATCTTACTTATCTTCTTTTAACTGTTAGCTAAATTCGCATAAACAAATATTTATCTTATATTTGCTTATTCAACACATGCATATAAGTTCGCGCAGCAAATAAACAGTAAATGTGAAATTCATACCCAATATACTTCAACGCATAAAAGAGGAAAAAGATACACAAAATGATATGAAACTTCTCTTTATTACTTCTTCAATTGATTACAGACTCGACTCACCCTGCGCACTCAGCTGCAGGGGTCTGCACACTCAGTTGTGGAATACTATGCCTCTGCGCACTTAGCTGCAAAGCCTTCTCCTACCCTATGACCCAAAGTTTCTGTTAGCACCTAAATCTGCCCTAGGCTGAAGGAAGGTAAAAATTAGGGTAACCACAAACCACGCTCAGTCTGGTAGCTAGCCCTACCATAACAGGAGAGGGCTCTCTCCGAGTCACGCTCAATGAATAGATAATCACAAATGGTCTGAGATGACTTACAATGAAATATTTACCTTAGGCTAGTAAGTGAATAGGGATTCGGGAAACAATTTTCATGAATGACCGAGCTTCTGGGATGGTATGGAACCAACAGTCAGCAAAGAACACGGAATTTAATACAAAGGCATAGATTATTCCGTGAGGCAAGGCAGACGGAAAGTGTAGCAATTTTAGTTTGAAGTAACGCGGAATGAAAAGATTGCTGAAGAAAGTGAAAAGGGCATAGTTACATGAATCCTTTTCAATAGAAGAATAACACTGAACATGAAATTTTCCCACAGGCAGAGCAATAAAATTGAATTCTACCTAATCTCACTCAGAAAATTTCACTGGAAATGAACATGAATTGAATTATGAAACATAACAAATACATATGAAAACATAAGAGACACATTTGCTACACTCACAACCACAAGAATCTCATGAAACAGAGCCGCTTCCTTTCATTAATTCTCTGTCAAGAATATACAGTGAAGAAACAGAGTTTCTTTCCCACAATATCCCAGAAGTTACAAGCCAACCAACCCTTTGAAAATAGCTTGCATACAATATATAGAATGTGTTAGGAAGAGATAGAACGCCCAAGGGTTGGGGAGTTACTCGAATCATTACAAAATGGAGATGAAGAGCCAACCATCAGCTACAGGTGCAGCGTTACAAACATGACATTTGGCTTGGGTGACCATCGCCTTCCTTCGCCACTTGTATAGAAGCCAATTTGGAGAAAAAATAATTTAAATGACTCTTTAGGTGCCAAAAAACCGAAGTGTAGATGAGCGGGCCTACTTGGAGAAGTCGTGAACCGAAATTTCGTGAAACGGAAGCCAATTTGGCAATTTTTCCTCTGTGTACCACGCTACTTTGGGGCCTATTTTGGGGCACTTGTATGTGTCCAAAATGTGCCCACGTAGGCTTATTGGAAAGCTTGTCCTATCTACTTTCTAAACCAACTGGAATTTTTGAATTTGGTGCTCATTTTCCCCTCCAAATCTCCATTCTCCCAAGACTGCTTCCTGTGTGTCAAAAAAGGGGCAGAGAGGCCATTTTTTGGGTGTTTTTGACCTCCTCGAGACTCAGATCTTGCCCAAATTTCTTTTCTGAGCACTAGTAGTCGTGATTTTCCATGTTGAATCAAAAAATGAAAACCATTCCTCATTTGGAGCTCCCAAATTTTAGCGGAGAAAAAACCTATGTTTTGCCCAAAAATTTGTCACGTGACCAAAAATTCCCCAAATTTCTTGAAATTTGGGCTGGAGGTTCTCTATGGGGTGCTATGATGTGCCAAGGAAGCCTCAGCCAAGATTCAAAGCTGATATTTCTCTTTTGCCTCTTTTGCCTCTCTTGTGGCTTTGCTCAATTTCGCCTTCAAACTCTTTATCCAGGCCTTTGCACTCATGTTTCGTGCCCTGTAATGGAAAGCCATCCTCCTCAGTATGGTTTTGTCTCTGTCGGCCTTCTCCAGTAGTCTCTCCAGGTGCATGTTGATCCACTCTAGCCAGGACTCACGGTCATTGTTGATTTCTTGCTCCAAGGTAGTGAGCTCGATCCTCCTTTGTTGGGTAGCTTGTCGATTCTCATGGATGTTTTGCAACTCCATGATCTCATGATGGTCCTCAAGCTGCTTGTTTCTCTGCTCCAAATACTTGATGATCCATTTGGCCCTCTCCACATTGAGTGACAAGTCTTGAATCTCCATGTTATGCTCCTGAATAGTCATCCTAAGTCGGGCGCTCTCCACATCTACATCATCATCCTGAATGAGGATGAAATCGGCCTCCTGTTCCCCTGATGGCCCCTCGTCATGCATAGGCTTTCTTGTCCTTGTCCTGTATTGCTCTGAGGGAAGAATCAGCAAGCAAATCCAACTTAACCTTCTCTTTTTTCCTGATTAGGTTTTCCTAGAGTATTTTCTTCAACTGCTTGATTTTGAATTTGGAGACCTGATTCCTTGTGTAGCAATGAGTAGCCATGTGTCTTTGAAATTTGTTTTCTCTTTTGGCCCTCTTAAGAAGATTGTTTAAATGGAAATTTACTTTGTCAAGCCAAAACTCCTTATTTTCATTGATTTCTCCTACAATTAGGTCAACTGAAGACATCTACTCCCATTGTTGCTGAAGTTCCCTTTTGAGTCCTCTAGTCTTTGGACTCTTCCTTGTCACTTGCTCTTGATGCTCATCTGAATCATCTGTGTCAACTAATTATTTTCCCTTTACATCTTCTTTACTAACATCAACCTTATGCTTATTCAAGAGTAGTTGATTTACCTTCAATTGCTTATTATCTTGATCTAGGAATCAAACCATGAAATTGGCCTTAGAAAAATTGTCCCTAAGCTCTTTGATCTTAGCATCTTTCTCCATGATGACCTAATCTACTATCTTATGCTATTCATTAACATTCAAGTTTACTATATCAGTGTAAAGATGGAATTGCCCCTCATCTTGCAAAGGTGCCTTATGTTGTGATGGTGATCCCTATTCTGCTGATGCTGTATCACTGTAGGTCTCCACCTCATACTCTGATGAAAACTTGGATGCCATGATTGTTGTTTATAAACTGAATTTAGGTTGCCCTTTGATGATGGTGAAGCTGGAGGTTGTTTTGATAATCTGCCACCAAGGGGGACAATGAAACAAGGGAGTATTAGGAGGGGAGTAATGTAATGGGAATAGGGGTTAAGGGAGAATTTTGTTTAGGGATATGTAGGGGGTTATGGGGTATTTTGATAGGTTAGGGTTTGGGGTTTAATAAGGTAGGGTTTGGGGTTTTATTGAGCAAGAGGAGGAGGGGAAAGGGAATATGAGCATGATAGTTTTAGAGTAGTGATAATAGGAAAAATGACATAGGAAAATAAGGAACAGGGGTAGGGTAGGAAAAATAAGCCTTGGCAGCAATATACACTTATACAACCCTAGCAAAAATAGCCCTTTGTGTTGTCTTGTGATTGCTTTTATGAATTTTTGTTGCATTCAAACCTAGCCATAAACAACCATATCACTCAGAAAATTTGATGAAAAGTGATGTTATAGAGCCTACATTTCAATTTAAGGGGTTTCACAGGCAACCTAAGGCAATTTGGCACAATTTCAGGCCTTCTAGCTCTGTGCATCGCGCTAGTTTAAATTTACACTGGAAAATTTCTCCCAGTGCACCGCGCTCCCTTTGTGCGTCGTGCCCTTTTCCAGGTGGCTTTTTGAGGCCTTTCCGGTGTTCACATTGGGTGCACGATAGCTCTTTGGAAAGGTATTTGAGTCTACTTTCCAACTCAACCAGAAGTTTTCAACTTGGAGTTCATTTTCCCTGTCAAAAGTCAAATCTCCCAAGACTAGTCAAAATGTGCCCAGTGAAGCTGCCTCAAGGCAGAGTGCTGTTACAGTCAACTTTTGAATGCCTTCCTCAACTCCAAATTGAGCTCATGATAGCTAATTGGAAAGCTCTTTGTGTCTAGTTATCACTTGATGCATCAAAAAAGTCATTTTTACAACTAATCTAGGAGAAAACTTGATTTTCCCAAGGTCCCTTTAGAGGTGCATCAATTCTCCCGAGGCAATTGTAGTTTGGACATTTATCTAAAACCATGATACATGTGTAAAAAGTGAAGGAGGTTTTCCTTCCTTGGATTATTTTGGAAAAAAACCTCTCTAAATTTTCCAAAATTCATCTTTTCTTTCTCAAAAACATCATTTGAATAAAACCTACCCCGATGTGTGGAACAAGAGGTTTGTCGAAATGAAGCGAAATGAAGGGGATAGGGAGCTTCTAAATTCTTGAGGAAATTTTGGGAAGTAGGGAGGGATTTTAGGAAGTAGGGGAAAGTGGAATCTTAGAAATTGAGTGAGCGGAAGGGGTCAAAAAAGGCAAAACACAGGTCCAACCTAGAAAATTGCCAGGTTGTAGCAAGAAACTAGGGTTTGTGCGAAAATGAGGAATTTGGGGGATCTCAGTGATGGGAAGTGTTTGATAAGGTACTTTAAGGATAGGGGAAGGTGTATGAACATAAGGATACAATTTTTTCCAATGATTTGACAGTCCAAGAGAAATTGCCTTCAAAACCCTAGGAGAGGGAAATGACCTTACCTAGGCGCAACTGGAGCATGAACAAGGTGTAAAATGACCCAGTGGAACTTGAAATGATAATGACCACCATATAAATGATGGTATACTCAGTTGAACAGTGGCATGGAATGACATTTGGACAACTTTGACAGGAGTAAAAGCAAACCCTAGACCTAGTACCTAGTGACCAAATTTTGCTTGAAGACTTACTGAAATGACAAAATTTGACCTTGACACTCTGAGACCACTTTGTAAGAGCATATTTGATCACTGGAGGAAGGCTGCAAAGACTGACACTAACATTGTCTCCAATGGGGGATGGTAGCTCCTTGGAGGTGCCAAGAATAGCAGATCTCTGGAAGAGCTAGACAGTGCCTTCGTCCATTGGGCTATGGAGTCATTATTTCGACAAACCAACACAAGACTTCGACTCATTTATTGACTGAAATTTGACTTAAACCGACTCGATGCAATCTGAAATGACTGAAAAACTTGACTCTATGCAAAAGGAAATGACTCATGACTGACTTAACTAAAACAATAACTTACAAAACTCGTTTCAATGGCAGCAGTCCATCAATATTCGAGGGTTTCAAATCATGATGATAGCCACCTGCGTACTAATGCAATATGTACAATCATGTGTAATGTGTCTTCCAATGTAACCAATCAAGTAACTGCCTCCTTGATTTATTCTCCTAATCAGATCTTCTGGTCACCAATTGATACTGGTAACTAGGCCTCCAAAAACACAGTCGACCATGATCTCCTTCATCACTGAATACTGCAATAAACACCTTCACTGCTGACTGCAACAGATTTGCCATTGGATCCTGAAAAGCATGAAAATTGACCTCCTGCTGGAAAAACAAGATATCTTTCTCTCTTGCTTCAGATCTTTCTTCATAATGTACTTCAGTAACAGTATGTTCCTGGTCCTCAAAAACTTCTGAACAAGTGGATGAACAAATCTCCTTTTCAAAGAACATTTCAAAAGATGAGACATATGAGGAGGAATCTGAAAGGGAATCCTGAATGGTCTGATCTTCTGAAGTCTGAATATATGGTAGGTCATCTTCATACGATATGATAGCCAGATTCTCATTACATTCATCACATTCATCAATCATGAGAAAAGCAACTTCAGATGTTTCTTGAAACCTAACAATAACATTTCTATCATCTACCATAAATTCATCTAGAGGAACTTTTTCACTTGCTTGAGCAAAGATCCCATCTTGCTGTTCATGAGCTGACTGGATTACCTCTTCATGAAGACTGTGTTCTGATGACATGAGAACATTTGGATCCATAACCCTACCTTCTTCATCCCAGATGATTTTAACAGCGGAATTCTCTTTCATGGGACTTAGTACAAGGTTTTCTTGGTCATCACAATCTGAATCTGAATCTGAAATGGGTGACTTGACATTATCACATTCTGGAATTAGAACTGGATTTCCTTGCATGCTGTCTTCTTCTATGGACAGATCTGAACCGACACTTTTTCTTTCATCACTTTCAGCCATATGGAATTCTTCAACCTGCTGATCTATTTCGTGTAATTCACGTTGACTGTCAAGATGCAAAATTCCTTCATTTTCCATTGTACAAAGATCTTGATTCTGCTGCCATGTTTCCTGAGCATCTTGATGGGACTCTTCTAGTTTCTCTTCATGTTGCTGAAATGGATTCTCGTACAAGGCTTCCATGATCTCATCATCCATAAAATTATCATCCTCATATTATTTTTCAAGGCTTTAAATGAAAGTAGAAGCATGTTTGCAACAGTCATGAACTATATTTAATGATGGATAAGATTCTTGATATCTTTCAATGAACAGGGCATGAAAATCCTTTAAACAATAAATACAAGCAGGCGGCAAACTTTCATACCAAGATTGGCTTCATCTTCCAGGGTAGCCATAAACATTTTCATCAAACAATCTTCAGGAAAATTGATCTTTAATATATGCACATGAATGTGAAATTTCACCAGATGAAGAGCAGCGTCATTACCTTTGTAGCGGTTCTAGCTAGGGTACTAGACTAGACCCTATATTTAATATCGACCGAGGTGCGTAAGCTTAGAGGCGTGGTCTAAGATATATAGACATAAAGAATTACTGCCCAGGTGATTATGAGATAAATTGCAAGGCTTCTTTACGGAAGACCGTGATATGCAGCCTATCCTTCACACACCTAGATTACCCTACTGATGTACTTGACTACAATGCTGGTTATGAAATGCATCTATCAAAGCAACCCATGAATCTAAGTCCTGTGTATGATTATGGCAATGATTCTAACCTCCTTACGGAGGTATCACTCAGAAAACCTTTGCTTGGTAAGCACACACAGCATGCAAGATATGTACACTATTAAACTATATAAAAAGAACATGAATAGACTGTGAAATGAGGCAGAGTTTATGAGCATGCATCTATAAATCACACAAGGACCAAATCCCTTACAAGATTCTCGTTCTAGATCCTAGTGCTGACCATTCAACATAACAATAAACCCTTCGGATGCGCACACCATATACATGTAATGAAACTCAAAACATAAAGGAATCGAAAGCTTATATGACTGCAACCCGTATGCTATGGGAATCAACAGTTATGTGAATCGAAACTATGATGCAACCTGTGTGATACATAAATCGAAACCAATACAACGCTGTGCAAACATATAAATCAAATCTAATACAACGTTGTGCATATATATAAGAACTGAAATGTAACAATACGAAGAGCAGTATACCAAACGAAGAACGCAGGGCCCATCCGCACCTAAGGGTATACTGACTACCACCGTTCAGCAATCAACCAATGCAAAAGAGTAAACACACGTTGTGACTGTAAATGGTTCTGTGTATTAACTAAAACTCTGTTCTGAGAAAGTGTTTCAACGATTGATTAACCTTCAAAACATTGAACTAACTGTATTTACACATGCGTACATACAGCCATGTCATCGATGCAGTGAATGTACATAGTGTTGTTGCCGCGTTTATTACATAGCTTTTGCAAAATGTTTCCATACCATAAGTTTCAAAAAGAACAAAAATCAAAATGAAAATAGAACAATGATGTTGCTGCTTTTATGCGCCAGAGTACCCTGCTTTGACTGAAGTTGACCGCATGCATAGGAGGCTCGATTTGGATGGAAGATAGGTGTTTGTCCATCCTTGGACATTCCACTTTTCGCCCATGCTTTTCGTTCTCGCTCATCCGCTGCGCCACATGTCAAACGGTAAACTCATTACAGGTTGTGGGTACTTCCTGTAGTCAAGTCATCAAAAACCTCTAATTCTGGAACATAAAACCCCTAAATTAATTCTTATGCAATTTAATAACTATAGAACAATTAATAATCAATATTCAAGGATTTTTAGGGATAAATGATGAAAATGTATGGATAAATGATGTGTTTCTGGGAAGGAAAAAAAGGTCTTAGGATGATACCAACATCTCTCCTCGACTTAAGGACTTAGCATGTCCTCATGCTACCCCAGAAGTACTCCCTTTGAACTCTGTGCCTGCATGGATCTCTGCTGCGTTGAGCAGGGTATCTACATTCTTCTTCACCTGTTGATCCTTCTGTCCCTTGAGCTCCTGCTTCAACTTTTTATATTTCTCTTTAAGAGCCTTTTTCTGGTTGTACCACTTAGTGGCCCAGTTGGAAATCTCAGATTGCTCAGTCTCTAACCCACTGATCCTTTCCTTTAGTTTTTCATTTGTCTTCTGTGTTTCTTTGCTTTGTGCCCTGAGCATTTCATTTTCTCTTTTAATAACCTTTTCCAACATGTTAGCTTCCATGAGCTCTTCTTTCAATTCCTCAATTTGCTTTTCTAACTTCTTCTGTCTTTTGGTAGGAGGTGGTGAACATTTCTCCTGTTGGTTATGGCTTTCCACCTCTATGTCAACTTCCGGTGCTGGTGGTGAATGATCACCACTTTCAACATCCATTTGGGCAGGGGCATGAGATTCAAATTGGTCTTCTTGCAGCTGAGTTTTTGGTGTTCTCCTTGATCTTTGGGAGTAGGCGGTGAAGATTTTGTCTTTCTCAGCCCTCTTGACATCCTCTTTTTGCATGTTTCTGGTCCTTATGCTGCCCTCAGGTTGAGGTGCTCTGCTGGCCTTGGACACTGGAATTTCCTCATCTATGTCCTTCATGAACCCAAAATCTTCTTGCACTTCTTCTTTTTCCTCCTCATCTCTGATCTGGTTGACAGCTAGGAATTCTTTCCATGGCTTCCCTCGCTTCTGCAACTCATGTTCAATGAGGATTTTAATCAGGCCAAAATGGTACAGGCTTTTGTCCTCATTCCCTTTTTGTTTCTGGATAGTTTTGGCCATCTTTGTTAAACTTTGCAGCAGAAAATATGGCACACTGATTACACATTGTTTCTTTAAATGGAGGAGTAGCTTGATGTGATAGAGGTAAACAATGTTGTATCTACCTTCACATGTTATAAACTTCTGAAGAATGTAAACCATTTCATCCCAAGGATGAACTAACCAGCTTCTTGGAACTCCCCTTTTCCAATTTACTGAGGAAACTCTAGATCTGGACATGAACTGTACCCATGATTTCTCGTTGAACTGCTTGGTTTTGAAGTACTTCTCTCCTTCAGGACTTATTCCAATTGCCTGAGCTATAGTATCCTCTGAGATTCTGAAGGAGAAGTTGCCTATTAGGGCCTTTTCCCCATTAAAAGTAAAGGCAAATTGTTTTGTGACTTCTTCATTACTCCCATGGAATTTTTCCAGAAAAGGTAGCCACTGTGTTTCTCTAAGAATCTCAATACAGTCTTCATGGTACTGTGAGCTATCGAATGTACTAGGTTCAACCCTATTAGTCATGGTGATGGCAGAGGGTTGTGCCTCTAACCCTTCTCTGTCTATACTTTTAGAATTTAAACACAGAGATGTCAAGTTGGTTACCTGGTATATGTAGCTTCCTTCAATCTTCAATTATGGTGCTTAGCTGGTCGATATGACTGCTGTGGGTGTTAGAAGTAGAATGGTTATGCTTCCCTTTTCAGTGCTCACCGGTTTCACTGTGTAAACCGACCCCAAACAGTGATACTCTCCTCTGCGCTCCTTGTTAAAATTTTCACTTTGTAACCCCACTCAAATGGTAACAATCGCCTCGGCGTTCCTTGCTTCACTCCTTTACTTTGTAACTCTACCCGAATGATGACAATCTCCTCGCGTTCCTTGCTTCAAACTTTCACTTTGTAAGTTATGGGAACCGAGGATGTGAAATACCCTGTACTCGCCTTACAATGTAATCATTCATTTAAAAACAGAGTGCTGTACGCTTGTATGCATGTTAGCATAAGAACACTGAGAGCGTACCCATAGTGCTGAGCTATAATGCTAGGTGGCAATGCTGGGTGGCGAGGTTATGATTCGGGTGTGTGTGTGGTGTAAAACATATAGGCCGTTTGTTATGATTCGACTGTATGGAGTAAAGAATATATATATAGGTCGCTTCTATCTCATCCTTTGTATATTTTTTTTTTAAAAACAAACACACAGCTCACCACGTGCCCTTTTCAATTATACTCAGTCATGTAGAGAATGTTGGTATGCCTGGAGGGTATATGACATGGTGAATGTGTTGGTGATGGGTGTTAGGGATAGGTGGATGTAGGGAAATGATGAAACTTGGTGGGATAAAGGGTGATAAGTGGATGTATGAAGGTGTCCTTGAAATTAATTACAACAGCTTATAGTCACCAAAATTACATTAAAAACTAATCTAGGAAATTAAATGCCCAAGAATAGAAATACATTACTCCTTTGTTGATCATTTGACATGCTGAGTTGCTAATCCTTTTGACTGTTCTTTTTTGACAGGTCCTCTGAGGGAGGTTGAATACACAGGTCCTTTGAGAAGTTTGAATGTACAGTCCCTTCTTGAAGACTGAAAATGTAATAGGTCCCTTGGACAACTGAAGATGTTGGTCCCTTGAGAAAACTGAAAATGCAGTAGGTTCCTTAGGAAGATTTGAAGATACAGGTCCCTTGAGAAAACTGTAACAGGTCCCTTGAAAAACTGAAGATGTTCATGCAGCTCTTTGTATTATTACAGGTTCACTGAGCTTGCAATTTGCTGAAGTGTTGGTGCCAAATCCTTGTAAAAGCTTGGTGGAAGTCTGTTGAAGTAGCCCTTGGTGTCAAGAATTTTTTAACAGGTCCCAACTGAATGTTTTAAACAGGTCCCTACTGCTGGCTGGAATGTCTCAAACAGGTGTCAATTGCTTAAAACAGGTCCCTTCTGAATATCTTTAAACAGGTCCCCTTGCACTAATGGTGTTGGTAGCATAGGTGTCTGAACAAAACAGGTCCCCCTGCAAACTATTTACAACCAGGTCCCTCTGAAAATCATGACAGAACAACTTATTTGTTAAAGTCTAGAATGCTGGTAACAAGCTGCTGTTGGAAATTTACAGTGCAATATAGAATAAGAAATCTGAAGAATTTACAAGGGAGAGATAAAAGTAACAGAACAGATGTCTCCCTCTCCCCGACTGAAAGTTTGACTTGTCCTCAAGTCATGATGCAACTGAGAAATGAAATAATGAATAACAGAAATAGAATTCATACCCGCCAATAAATTGGTTTTCAGGTAGGAATTCGGGGTTAGATTGTGCCAGATACTGGTTTTCACATCTAACCCATTATTATTATTTTTAGTTTTTGTTTTATTTATTTATTTATTTTTATTATTTTTGTTTTTTTTTTTTTCTTGATTTTGAAATTGAAAGAAAGTGAAATTAAGGCAGTGATACTGCAGCTGAGGGTTGCAGTACCTCAACCTCTTCTTGCTGAGATAATGTATTGAGAAAATCTTGCTTGCTGATGGGCTTGTTGTACAGCTTCAGGCGATGACCATTGACTGTGAAATAATGACCTTTGCCATCAATAGTTTGGAGTTTTACTGAACCATTGTCATAAGCCTGAACAATTTCATAAGGGCCCATCCAATGGGTGGTGAACTTAGCTTTATGATCCTTGAATTTTGAATCAAAAAGTAGAGCCCAGTCACCTTCTTTGAAGTGCTTCTTCTTAATGTGTGAATCATGCCATTGCTTCCTGTGCTTTTGCATGAGGGTGGTGGTTTGTTCTGCTTGTTGCCTCATCTCATCCAGCTGGTTCAACTGCTGGATTCTCTCTTTCTGTGCTTGATCCAAATCAATTAGTAAATCTGCAGCTAATTTAAAAGTGTGAATTTGGAATTCAATAGGAAGCATGACATCCTTACCGTACACCAACTGGTATGGTGTAAATCCGGTGGTATCTTTCCAAGTAATCCAGTAAGCCCAGAGTGCCTCCTTGAGCTTTTCCTCCCAGTTTTTGCGGTTCATTGCAACAGTTTTGGTAATGATCCCCTCCAAAGTCTTGTTGGTTGATTCCACCTGCCCATTGGCCTGTGGATGGTAGGGGGTACTTTTCCTATGCTTTATTTGGTACTTGTCTGTGATATCCTTCATGAGCTGGGAGGTGAATTGGGTACCTTGATCAGTGACAATTTCTCTTGGCACTCCATACCTCACAAAGATCTCCTCAAAGAGGAAATTGACTACTGTGTGTTCGGTTGCTCTTACCAATGCTTTTGCTTCTGCCCACTTTGTGACATAATCAGTACACACTAAGATGTACTTCTTACCATTAGAGGTTGGGTTGATCGGTCCTATGAAGTCCAGAGCCCACTTATCAAATGGTTCTAAGTGAACTTGGGGCTGAAGGGGCATCTGATCCGTAGTTGTGGGTCTGCCCATCCTTTGGCAGCTGTCACAACTCTTTACATACTTCTTGGCATCCTTGAAAATGGATGGCCAATAGTATCCAAGAGTAAGAACTTTGAAGGCTGTCCGCTTCGCTGCAAAATGCCCACCACACGGTTCATCATGGCAAGATTTGAAAATGTCAATTACCTCATCATTTCGGACACATCTCCTAATGATCATATCAAAACCAGTGTAAAAGAGATCGCCATTGAGCCATGAATATCTAACACTTTGTTTGATCAGTCTTTTCCTTTCCTTTGCAGTGAAATGTGGAGGTGTCCTACCTGTAGACAAGTAATTAGCTAAATCAGCAAACCAAGGAGTTACTATGGAAATTGCAAATAAGTTCTCATCCGGAAAAGAGTCCTCAACAGGAACAATCTCACCTGGATTTTGCAGTCTAGAGAGGAAATCTGGCACCTGGTTTTCTTTGCCTGGTCTATCTAACACTGTGATGTTAAATTCCTGCAGCAATAGTAACCATCTGGTAACTCTACCACTAGTTATTGGTTTATTCATGAGATGTCGAATGGCAGAGTGGTCAGTATGTACAAAGACTTCATAACCAGTTATGTAATGGCGAAATTTGTTCACAACATAAATGATGGCAAGTGTTTCCTTCTCTGTAACTGTATAGTTTAGCTCGGCAAGTGTGAGATTTTTACTAATGAAATAAATTGCATATGTACAAGATTCTTCTTTTTGGCCTAAGCATGCACCTATAGCAGTGTCAGATGCATCGGTAAAAATATGAAATGGTAAACTCCAATTAGGCCCTCTCAGGACTGGTGCAGTAGACAGTTTCTTCTTGAATTGTTCAAATGCATGTTGGCAGTTCTCAGTCCAATTGAAAAATACATCTTTGGCCAGAAGTTTAAACAAAGGTAAGGCTATCTTGATAAAATGTTCAATGAATCTACGGTAATAGCTAGCATACCCAAGAAAACTTCTTACCTCTCTCTGGTTCTGTGGAATACGAAAATCGGCAATAATCTGTATCTTGGCTGGGTCAACCTGGATGCCTTGAAAAGAGACATAATGGCCCAACACTATCCCTTCATTTAGCATCATGAAGCACTTTTCGTTGCTGAGGAATAGGTTAGCTTCAATACACCTTTTCAAAACTTTTTCTAGATTTTCTAATGCATGTTCAAAAGAATTGCCATATACTGAAAAATCATCCATATACACTTCAACACAATCATGAATCAAATCAGCAAAGATAGCTAACACAGCTCGCTGAAATGTAGCTGGAGCGTTACAAAGTCCAAATGGAAAAACATTGTAGGCATAGGTGCCCCAAGGACAGGTGAAGGTGGTTTTGTCCTGGTCTTCAGAGGCAATCCGGATTTGGTTGTAGCCACTGAAACTGTCAAGAAAGGAAAAGGATGATTTGCCGGCTAGGGTGTCTAACACTTGGTCAATGAATGGCAGTGGGAAGTAGTCTTTGAGTGTGGCTTTGTTCAGCTGTCTGTAATCAACACAGATACGCCACTTGCCATTCTTCTTAGGCACAATAACCAATGGGGATACCCACTGACTGTCAGAAATAGGATATATAAAGTTGACTCTCAAGAGTTTTTGCAACTCCTCTCTGACAATATCTTGGAGCATGGGGTTCATTCTTCGTTGTGGTTGCCTCACCGGTTTAATGGTGCTATCTGTGTAGATGTGGTGAGTGCATGTGTCGGGGTGAATCCCATGCATGTCAGTGTAATCCCATGCAAAGGCTTTTTGGTACTTTGTCAAGAGTCTAATCAATTTCTCTTGTTGAGATGAGTCTAGGTGGTTGCCTATGTTCAAAGTTTTGCCCGGACTGATCTCTATGACTTGACTTTGAGTATTGGTGATGGATTGAACTGGAAAGATGTCATGAAATGTAGATTGCAAGGAGTGGATAGTGCATGTTTCTTGAAAATTTTGAGCTAGAAGTACATCTGCAGCATTATATTGTTCATTTCTCAAGTTTTCAGATATATCAGGCTGTGAGAGAAATAATTCTACCAAATCAGTATGATCTTCATGGAAATCATAGATCTGGTCAATGCTAAAAACAGATTGTACCTCCTCTTTGTCATTAAATTTGTCATCAAGCCACAAGTTATGTGTGACTGCAGGTGATTGTGCCGATGGATAGAGGGTGAGTTGTTTCCTTTCGGTCCCTCTAGAGATAATCATGTTACCTGATCGGCATCCAATAAATGCATCAGCAGTCGCTAACCATGGTCTACCTAGAATGATAGGATGTCCTCCTAGATTGGATTTGGGTTGAAGGACTAGGAAATCCACCGGATACTCCCAAGAGTCCAGTGAAACAATGATATCTTCCAAAATCCCCTCAGGAATGACTTTGGACCTATCAGCTAGTTCAAGCACAATTGTGGTATGTTGCAAATTCACGAGCTGAAGTGTTCTCATAGTTTCAAGGGTCATGACATTGATTGCAGCTCCAAGATCTATCAAAGTGTTTGGGATCCGTATGTTGTTAATGATGGTGGTCACTTTTGGAATGCCCAGATCAACATACTTCTCCATGGAGATGGTATTGGTCATAAGGCCTGCTAAATTTCCTAAAACATGAATGGTCTGAGGATAAATCCTCTTCCTAGCGGGTTTCTTGAGACACATATCTTTGATGGCTTTGGTGTAAATAGGAATGTCCTTTATAGCTTGCAGCAAAGGGATTTTTATGTAGACATTTTTAAGTTCATCCAAGACATCAAATTGTGGTGGAGGCAATGGTGGTTTGACTTGGACCAAACGGTCTGGAAAAGGTGGTTGCAGTGATTGCATCTGTTTGTCTTTAGTTTCACTGCTTAACTTTGTTTGAGTTGTCATTTCATTTTCTTTTTCTAAGTTTTCTTCTTGCTGGTTTGTTATTGGAGAATCCTTTTGGAGCACCCTACCAGACCTTAGATTAATGTTTTGTAAAGGCAGTGTGGAGTAGGAAGTTCCTTCCTCTACATTATAAGCTGGCCTCTCTGCTCTATTGTTCGGATTTGGGACAGTTTGAGCAGGTATTTGTGTGGGTCTGGGAGGTTGTGGATTAGTTGGAAATTGAAGTTGTGGGAAATTTATTTGTGGAGGAGCAGGCAGAGTTTGTTGAGAAGGTTGGGGCTGATAAACAACTGGCTGAGGGTGCTGCTGATATGGCTGTGAATGTGATGGATATGGCTGTTGGTACTGCTGATATGGCTGTGAGTAAGGTGGGTATGATTGAGGATACTGATGGTAGGATTGGGGATACTGTTGAGATGGTCTCCATTGATTTTGTGATTGGTTTCCATGCTGCCATGGCATAGGTATATTCCATGAGTTTTGTGCATACATCTGATCATTCATAGGAAATTTCATGTTTTGATTAGGATACATACCTTGGGGTGCTTGCCTTGGCTGCCATGGTCGCTTTGCACCCATGTAGTACACGTTCTCCATCTCTGTGTTGGCTGCCATGTTACAATTCTGCACAATTTTAACTTTAGGACAGTTAAGCATATCATGATGCTCATTACAGAAAGCACATACTTGTATATTCTCTAGAGGACAGTCTTTTAATGCATGCTTCTTGCGACACTTGGGGCAGAAAATGGCCATGATATTGTCTTCTTACTCCTGTTTCTTTTTGGCTTTTAAGGTATCAATTTGGTTTCCTAGAGTACTTAACAAATCTGTTTTGAACTCTTCTAAAAGATTACCAATTTCAGCCCGGGTGACACTAGCAGAGGCAGTTTTTGTGACCCTAGATGACAAGGTTCTCTTTCCCATTTTGGCTTTACTTCTGGAATACTTTTCACACAGTTCAGCTATTTCTTCGAAGGGTAAGGCAGAGATATCACCTTTGCCCATTAAGTTGAGATCATCCATGTATTCTTCCCGGATACCTTTCAAAAATATGGTGCGGACTAGATCAGGAGGCATTGTTCGGTGTTTAGATTTTTGCAAGTTATAAACAAACCGTTCTAGATATTCTTCTAAGGTTTCATCCTCCTGCTGACTCATTCTAAAGATGTCATCTTTAGAGTCTTTGGATCTGCAATAAGGCTGATATTTCCTCAGAAATATCCTCCTCATGCCATCCCAATCTACTATGGCATGTTCCCCTAGCCCCATAAACCATTTCAAGGCTGTTGCCTTTAATGTGGCCGGAAACAATCTCAGTCTGTGAGCATCATCTGTATAGCCATAAGTGCGACACACAATGTCGAACTCAAATAAGAATGAGTCCGGATCCTCTGATGCCATACCATAGAAATTGGGTAACACGGATGGGGGTATATTTTTCATTTTAATCTCCTCATCCTCCTATGGTTCTTGTATAGGGAATTTAAAAGTGGATTCCTCCTCCTCTTGATGGGGAACTGATCCAGATCCCTCCTCAGCCATTTTGCTTGGTCTCTTAGTGTCTCTTGGTGGAAAAGAGAGAAAGGAAGATTGTTTGGTAATGGTGCTGCTTTTCCTTTGTGTAGAAGATTTAGGAAAAGGTTGATGCTGTGATTTATGTGCAAACAGAGTTTCCCTCTCAGCAAGAGTAATGTGCTGTCCTGAATAACATCTCTCAGCTAATGTTTGAATATCCTCCTCAGTTGGTGTTGAGTCTGCTCCTGATGATGATGGGTTAGTGTTAAGATGGTGGGGGGTTCTTACAAATCTCCCTTGATTGTCCCTAAGTCTAGGCATAAATGAACATGATTCTAACTGTGTTTTTGGTGGTTTTTGTGAATTTAAATTTTTTTCTTTTTGCTTGTTTGAATTCTTTATGTACGCCTCCCCGGAAACGACGCCAAAATGTAGTGGTTCTAGCTAGGGTACTAGACTAGACCCTATATTTAATATCGACCGAGGTGCGTAAGCTTAGAGGCGTGGTCTAAGATATATAGACATAAAGAATTACCGCCCAGGTGATTATGAGATAAATTGCAAGGCTTCTTTACGGAAGACCGTGATATGCAGCCTATCCTTCACACACCTAGATTACCCTACTGATGTACTTGACTACAATGCTGGTTATGAAATGCATCTATCAAAGCAACCCATGAATCTAAGTCCTGTGTATGATTATGGCAATGATTCTAACCTCCTTACGGAGGTATCACTCAGAAAACCTTTGCTTAGTAAACACACACAGCGTGCAAGATATGTACACTATTAAACTATATGAAAAGAACATGAATAGACTGTAAAATGAGGCAGGGTTTATGAGCATGCATCTATAAATCACACAAGGACCAAATCCCTTACAAGATTCTCGTTCCAGATCCTAGTGCTGACCATTCAACATAACAATAAACCCTTCGGATGCGCACACCATATACATGTAATGAAACTCAAAACATAAAGGAATCGAAAGCTTATATGACTGCAACCCGTATGCTATGGGAATCAACAGTTATGTGAATCGAAACTATGATGCAACCTGTGTGATACATAAATCGAAACCAATACAACGCTATGCAAACATATAAATCAAATCTAATACAACACTGTGCATATATATAAGAACTGAAATGTAACAAAACGAAGAGCAGTATACCAAACGAAGAACGCAGGGCCCGTCCGCGCCTAAGGGTATACTGACTACCACCGTTCAGCAATCAACCAATGCGAAAGAGTAAACACACGTTGTGACTATAAATGGTTCTGTGTATTAACTAAAACTCTGTTCTGAGAAAGTGTTTCAACGATTGATTAACCTTCAAAACATTGAACTAACTGTATTTACACATGCGTACATACAACCATGTCATCGATGCAATGAATGTACATAGTGTTGTTGCCGCATTTATTACATAGCTTTTGCAAAATGTTTCCATACCATAAGTTTCAAAAAGAACAAAAATCAAAATGAAAATAGAACAATGTTGTTGCTGCTTTTATGCGCCAGAGTGCCCTGCTTGACTGAAGTTGACCGCATGCATAGGAGGCTCGATTTGGATGGAAGATAGGTGTTTGTCCATCCTTGGACATTCCACTTTTCGTCCATGCTTTTCGTTCTCGCTCATCCGCTGCGCCACATGTCAAACGGTAAACTCATTACAGGTTGTGGGTACTTCCTGTAGTCAAGTCATCAAAAACCTCTAATTCTGGAACATAAAACCCCTAAATTAATTCTTATGCAATTTAATAACTATAGAACAATTAATAATCAATATTCAAGGATTTTGAGGGATAAATGATGAAAATGTATCGATAAATGATGTGTTTCTGGGAAGGAAAAAAAGGTCTTAGGATGATACCAACAACCTTCCACATTTCTGAACACAGGAAAATTCTTTGACCGATCTACCTTGGGCATTTTATTTGGAAAACCTGGGATGTGATCTCGGCTCATGGGAGCGTATCTTCTTGCAATCCAATCCATCTTGAAAAGGTTAAAGCTACTGATCTCTCTGCCGTGGAGTCACCATGAAGCACCGATCGGTGGATTCTTCAGTGAATGGAGTTGCGAGGTGAATGCTTTCAGCCTTTCTAGTGTCAGATCGTCGTCCACCATCAACAATAAGATCAAAACTTGAGATATGAACTGGGGCAAGACAATCTACAAGTAAACTTCTGCCCAGCGGAGTCGCCACTATGTTAGCATCTAAATCTGCCCTAGGCTAAAGGAAGGCAAAAATTAGGGTAACGACAAACCACGCTCAATCTGGTAGCTAGCCCTACCAGAACAGGAGAGGGCTCTCTCTGAGTCACGCTTAGTGAATAGATAAACACAAACGGTCTGAGATGACTTACATGAAATATTTACCTTAGGCTAGTAAGTGAATAAGGATTCGGGAAACAATTTTCATGAATGACCGAGCTTCTGGGATGGTATGGGACCAACGGTCAGCAAAGAACACAGAATTTAATACAAAGGCACAGATTATTCCATGAGGCAAGGTAGGCGGAAAGTGTAGCAATTTTAGTTTGAGGTAACGCGGAATGAAAAGATTGCTGAAGAAAGTAAAAAGGGCATAGTTACATGAATGCTTTTCAATAGAAGAATAACACTGAACATGAAATTTTCCCACAGGCAGAGCAATAAAATTGAATTCTACCTAATATCACTCAGAAAACTTCACTGGAAATGAACATGAATTGAATTATGAAACATAACAATTACATATGAAAACATAAGAGACACATTTTCTACACTCACAACCACAAGAATCTCATGAAACAGAGCCACTGCCTTTCATTAATTCTCTGTCAAGAATATACAATGAAGAAACAGAGTTTCTTTCTCACAGTCTCCCAGAAGTTACAAGCCAACCAACCCTTTGCAAATAGCTTGCATACAATATATAGAATGTGTTAGGAAGAGATAGAATGCCCAAGGGTTGGGGAGTTACTCGAATCATTACAAAATGGAGATGAAGAGCCAACCATCAGCTACAGGTGCAGCATTACAAACATGACATTTGGCTTGGGTGACCCATCGCCTTCCTTCGCCACTTGGATAGAAGCCAATCTGGAGAATAAATACTTTAAATGCTGCTTTAGGTGCCAAAAAACCGAAGTGTAGATGAGCGAGCCCACTTGGAGAAGTCGCGAACTGAAATTTCGCGAAACGGAAGCCAATTTGGCAATTTTTCCTCTGTGCGCCGCACTACTTTGGGGCCTATTTTGGGGCACTTGGACGTGTCCAAAATGTGTCCAAGTGGGTTCGTTGAAAATCCTATCCTGTCTACTTTCTAACCCAACTGGAATTTTTGAATTTGGTGCTCATTTTCCCCTCCAAATCTCCATTCTCCCAAGACTGCTTCCTGTGTGTCAAAAAAGGGGCAGAGAGGCCATTTTTTGCGTGTTTTTGACCTCCTCGAGACTCATATCTTGCCCAAATTTCTTGTTTGGGCACCAGTAGTCATGATTTTCCATGTTCAATCCAAAAATGCAAACTATTCCTCATTTGGAGCTCCTGAATTTTAGCGTCGCGCCAAAAAACCTGTGTTTTGCCCAAAAATTTGTCACGTGACCAAAAATTCCCCAAATTTCTTGAAATTTGGGCTGGAGGTTCTCTATGGGGTTATATGATGTGCCAAGGAAGCCTCAGCCAATATTCGAAGCCGATATTTCTCTTTTTCCTCTTTTTCCTCTCTTGTGGCTTTGCTCAATTTCGCCTTCAAGCTCTTTATCCAGGCCTTTGCACTCATGTTTCGCGCCCTGTAATGGAAAGCCATCCTCCTCAGTATGGTTTTGTCTCTATCGGCCTTCTCTAGAAGTCTCTCGAGGTGCATGTTGATTCTCTCTAGCCAGGACTCACAGTCATTGTTGATTTCTTGCTCCAAGGTAGTGAGCTCGATCCTCCTTTGTTGGGCAGCTTGTCGATTCTCACGGATGTTTTGCAGCTCCATGATCTCATGCTGGTCCTCAAGCTGCTTGTTTCTCTGCTCCAAATACTTGATGATCCATTTGGACCTCTCCACATTGAGTGACAAGTCTTGAATCTCCGTGTTATGCTCCTGAATAGTCATCCTAAGTCGGGCGCTCTCCACATCTGCATCATCATCCTAAATGAGGATGAAATCGGCCTCCTGTTCACCTGATGGCCCCTCATCATGCATAGGCTTTCTTGTCCTTGTCCTGTATTTCTCTGAGGGAAGCATCAACAAGCAAATCCAACTTAACCTTCTCTTTTTGCCTGATTAGGGTTTCCTGGAGTATTTTCTTCAACTGCTTGATTTTGAATTTCGAGACCTGATTCCTTGTGTAGCAATGAGTATCCATGTGTCTTTGAAATTTGTTGTCTCTTTTGGCCCTCTTAAGAAGATTTTTTAAATGGAAATTTACTTTGTCAAGACAAAACTCCTTATTTTCATTGATTCCTCCTGCAACTAGGTCAACTGAAGACATCTGCTCCCTTTGTTGCTGAAGTTCCCTTTTGAGTCCTCTAGTCTTTGGACTCTTCCTTGTCACTTTCTCTTGATGCTCATCTGAATCATCTGTGTCAACTAATTATTTTCCCTTTACATCTTCTTTGCTAACATCAACCTTATGCTTATTCAAGAGTAGTTGATTTACCTTCAATTGCTTATTATCCTGCTCTAGGAATCAAACCATGAAATTGGCCTTAGAAAAATTGTCCCTAAGCTCTTTGATCTTAGCATCTTTCTCCATGATGACCTAATCTACTATCTTATGCTATTCATTAACATTCAAGTTTGCTATATCAGTGTAAAGATGGAATTGCCCCTCTTCTTGCAAAGGTGCCTTATATTGTGATGGTGATCCCTGTTCTGCTGATGTTGTATCATTGTGGGTCTCCACCTCATACTCTGATGAAAACTCGGATGCCATGACTGCTATTTATAAACTGAATTTAGGCTGCCCTTTGATGATGGTGAAGCTGGAGGTTGTTTTGATAATCTGCCACCAAGGGGGACAATGAAACAAGGGAGTATTAGGAGGGGAGTAATGTAATGGGAATAGGGGTTAAGGGAGAATTTTGTTTAGGGATATGTAGGGGGTTATGGGGTATTTTGATAGGTTAGGGTTTGGGGTTTAATAAGGTAGGGTTTGGGGTTTTATTGAGCAATAGGAGGAGGGGAAAGGGAATATGAGAATGATAGTGTTAGAGTAGTGATAATAGGAAAAATGACATAGGAAAATAAGTAACAGGGGTAGGGTAGGAAAAATAAGCCTTGGGAGCAATATACACTTATACAACCCTAGCAAAAAAAGCCCTTTGTGTTTTCTTGTGATTGCTTTTATGAATTTTTGTTGCATTCAAACCTAGCCATAAACAACCATATCACTCATAAACTTTGATGAAAAAGTGATGTCATAGAGCCTACCTTTCAATTTAATGGGTTTCACAGGCAACCTGAGGAAATTTGGCACAATTTCAGGGCTTTTAGCCCTGTGCGCCGTGCTCTCTATGTGCACCGCGCTAGTGTAAATTTACACTGGAAAATTTCTCCCAGTGCGTCGTGCTCCCTCTGTGCGCCGCGCCCTTTTCCAGGTGAATTTTGGAGGCCTTCCTAGTGTCCACATTGGGTGCAAGATAGCGTGTTTAAAAGGCATTTGAGTCTACTTTCCAACCCAACTAGAATTTTTCAATTTGGAGTTAATTTGCCCTGTCAAAAGTCAAATCTCGCAAGACTGGTCAAAATGTTCCCAGTGAGGCTGCCTCAAGGTAGAGTGCTATTACAGTCAACTTTTGAATCCCTTCCTCAACTCCAAATTGAGCTAATGATAGCTCATTGGAAATATATTTGTGTCTAGTTATCATTTGACTCATCATGCAAGTCATTTGGCCAACTGATCTAGGAGAAAACTTGATTTTCCCAAGGTCACTTCAGAGGTGCATCAATTCTCCCTAGGCAATTGTAGTTTTGACATTTCTCTAAAACCATGACACCTGTGTAAAAAGTGAAGGATTTTTTGCTTCCTTGGCTTATTTTGGACAAAAGCCTCTCTCATTTTTCCAAAATTCATCTTTTCTTGCTCAGAAACATCATTTGAATAAAACCTACTCCGATGTGTGGAACAAGAGGTTTGTCGAAATGAAGCGAAATGAAGGGGATAGGGAGCTTCTAAATTCTTAAGGAAATTTTGGGAAGTAGGGAGGGATGTTAAGAAGTATGGGAAAGTGGAATCTCAGAAATTGAGTGAGGAGAAGGGGTCCAAAAAGGCAAAACACAGGTCCAACCTAGAAAATTGCCAGGTTGTAGCAAGAAACTAGGGTTTGTGCGAAAATGAGGAATTTGGGGGATCTCAGTGATGGGAAGTGTTTGATAAGGTACTTTAAGGATAGGGGAAGGTGTATGAACATCAAGATACAAGTTTTGCCGATGATTTGACCGTCCAAGAGAAATTGCCTTTAAAACCCTAGGGGAGGGAAATGACCTTACCTAGGCGCAACTGAAGCATGAACAAGGTGTAAAATGACCCAGTGAAACTTGACATGATAATGACCACCCTCTGAATGATGGTACACTCAGTTGAACGGTGGCATGGACTAACATTTGGACAACTTTGACAGGAGTAAAAGCAAACCCTAGACCTAGTACCTAGTGACCAAATTTTGCTTGAAGACTTACTGAAATGACAAAATTTGACCTTGACACTCTGAGACCACTTTGTAAGAGCATATTTGATCACTGGAGGAAGGCTGCAAAGACTGACACTAACAATTTCAACTTTTCACTTAGACTTTATGCTTCTATTCCATCAAGATCATCTGTCCATTCTATTCTATTTTCTTTTACAACTTAGAGCCTCGCTCTATTTATACAATCCCATGGTCCGCGGACCATGGGTAGAACTCTCAAGCCGACATTACATTACAAAAGTAAGGGTGGAAAACCCTATGACTTAATTACAACCTTCACGCTCCGTGCCCACAAATCACGGAGTATTTACATTGGACTTAGTCAAAACTTGGGCTTTAAGCCCCAAAACATGCCTTTGGGGATCCCACGCCCAACATGCCCCCAACACAAACATCATGACTTGCCCTCGAGTCACTCTATTGGTGCAGAGATCTTGCGCAGAGGCCTCCCAACTTTGCTCGGACCGATGCAAGGTCGGCAGCGCACTGAGCGGCTACTTGCTATATCTCTTGGACGCGGTGTTTAGAGACTACGGTGTCTAAACTACTTCCTTGTATCTACTCTTGCATCCCTTGCATCTACGCGAGCTTTCCTTCAATTGTTGTTGTGATAATAAAGGCCTCATCAATCCATGGTTGGACGTGCGCCTTCAACACTGCTTCTTTGTGTCACGCCGCATCTACCCACTCCTTAAGTGCCTTGGCCTATTACATCTATGCGAGCCTCCATGTAAGGGCTGCCATCTGCGCAGTCCCTTTTATGTCATCATATTATTGTTGCAGCTCACATGCCTCTATTTCCAACCATTGTATGTTCATGTTCTCCTGCAGAGAAATAAGAACCTTGAACGATTCTTCCAACATTTTGGTGCAGTCCTTCACTGCACTGTTGATCTCTTTCATGCCCATTGTGATGGCGTTGGCACGTTGTTCCCTCACCTATGGAGGAGTTGACGGTTGTGCCTTCAACCACAGCTCTGCTATCTGGAGGTTCAGCTCCAACTAAACCTTGTCCATATCTTCTCACGCTTCACGCACCCCTGCTGCTAACCTTTTGATGCGCACCTCTGCTGGCGCCTCGGCTAGGATGGCCAACTCGGGGACCATCTAGCAGGCTTCTTCAAGTTCCTGCACCATCTGCCTATTCTGGGACATGACCTCATTGCGCTACAAGCTCAATTGCTCCATGTTGATCCTTTGCTCGCTCAACACCTACAGCGCGCGGCTCTCCCTAGCCCGCAGTTTTCCAGTAACTCCATCCTGCAAAACATAGAGCATATCCCGAGGGAGCGCAGTCATGTTGATTCCTATCCCCTTTAACGCACTGATCGTAGGCATGTCAGCCTCGTTTGTTATAACCAGTGCCCCCTCCAGCAATACTATTGTGTTGGTGGTGCGAATGTGCAGCATCTCCTCGGCTGCTGCCATTCCTACTGTGAGGCTGGTCGAGAGAGTACCAACCTGAGGAGTGCACACTTGCAACTACTGAATATGTGCCCGAAGGGCCCCCAACATAATCTGATTCTCCTCCATGAACTATTGGAGAGCCTTTATGGTGACATTGCGCACTGTTTCCCCTATGTCATGCAGATCTCCCTCAGTGAGGGTGATCGGGTCGAAAGAAGTGTTAGACTCTTTTAACTTCTTTCACGGCCCTACCTGCTCTCTCGGGCACTTGTGCTTTAATTGTGTCTACATTGTTTGCGGGTGTATGCCACCCTCCTCTGTCTCTGTTTCCATCTCCTATTCCTGCTCAAGCGAAGGTGACTTTCGGCCCTCTCACTCTTTTTC
The DNA here is from genome assembly GCA_031772625.1 of Pinus tabuliformis. Taxonomy (NCBI): domain Eukaryota; kingdom Viridiplantae; phylum Streptophyta; class Pinopsida; order Pinales; family Pinaceae; genus Pinus; species Pinus tabuliformis. Next base: position 538,225,253 of record CM062818.1, on the reverse strand, counting down.
TACTACCTTATGCACTTATGTTGCAACCTTATACTATTTTGCTGCTACCTTAACAGTGTCCTGGGCCTCTTGCGCCTTCGTGATTGTTGCCTCTTTCCTTCTTTTCTCTGCCAACTGCGACACCCATAGTTTGGCTTCTCCTTCTTTTTCTGTGTAGTAGACTTGTCTACTTCCATCACGGAGATGTCTGGAGTGTGCCACTCCAGCGGCCACGCCTTAAGTACATTGAAGATAACATCATTCGTGGCCATGTACGGTAGTTCATTCCACTTCTTTGTTGTTGGGTTGTGTTATATTCTTTCCATGACTAGATCACATAGTTAATTGGGGGGTTTGAGGGGTGCAAGAAACCCCACTTTATGGGGTCTAGGGCAGCGCCCCAGAAAATTTTGGTTTTGGACCCTATGTTAGGTTGGGCAGACCCACCTATGGTTTTGTGCATGATGTTCGCACATGTTTTTGGACGCGATGGTTTTCGGTCCATGGTATTGGACCTGTGGTTTTCGGTCCATGCTATTAAATGATTTGGCATGTATAAATATGTATTATGAAATTGAAATGAACATAATGAAAAATCAAGCTTGTAGTCTCGGTTTTGGGATCCAGGGGAAAATCTCTTTGTATATGTGTTTTATGTGTTATGCTCTCGCATTGTTTATTTTATGTGTTTTAGAATTCGTATGCAGGTAATTTTTTTACGAGGTTAAAACCTACATTTGGTATCAGAGCTGTTTTGGCTTCATGGGGATGCCTTTGTTGCTGAGGGGTTTCGCTCGGGCCTGTGGTAGACCCTCTTCAGTGGGATATCTATGAGATCAATTCTAGTGGTGAAAGAAGATGGCGAGCAGTGGAAAGATAGAGATCGAGAAATTTAATGGTCAGAGTTTTGAGTTGTTGAAACTCAAGATGGAGGATCTGTTGGTGGATAAAGATCAGTGGATTGCGGTAGATCCGGGTACTAAACCAATGGGAGTGTCCGATGAAGAATGGAAGAAGTTGGATCGGAAGGCAAAGAGCACAATACGATTGTGTGTCTCAGATTCAATATTGGCTTCTTCAAGTACACATGTAGATCATGAGGCATGGTTGATTGACTCAGGTGCATCCTTTCACTTCACTCCCCATAGAGAGTGGTTCTGCAAGTATGCGAAATACAATGGTGATGATGTCTTCTTAAGGGATGATAGGAAGGCTAGAATCATTGATCGCAGAAAAGTAAAGTTGAAGTTGCAAGGTGGAATGGTTAGAACACTTCCGGGTGTTCTGCATATTCCTGCATTGGCCAGAAATCTGATTTCTATAAGCAAGCTGGATGATGCAGGTGTAAAAACAGTGTTCGAGAAGGATACCTGCAAGATGGTTCAGGGAACACTGGTATTGATGCGGGGAGTTTGAATTGGAACTCTGTACAAGCTTCAAGGTAGCACTGTTGTTGATGGGTGCAACAGTTTTGTGGTTCCTGAAAGTGGAGCAAAAAAATCTAGTGGTCTCTAAAGAAAAGACCATGTTGTGGCATCAAAGGCTTGGACATATTGGAGAGAAGGGCCTTCGAATACTTCATGGTAAATGTATGCTAGAAGGTATGAGTAATAGCTCTCTGGATTTTCATTTCTATGAAAATTGTGTATATGGGAAGAAAAATCAAGTGAGTTTCCCCTATGGTAGTAAGAGGGCGAAACAAATATTAGAGCTTGTGCATAGTGATGTGTTTGGACCTATGAAGGTTCCATCACTGGGTAAGTTTGTGTACTATGTATCCTTTATAGATGACTTCTCAAGGAATACATGGATATATTTCCTTAAGAAGAAATCTAAAGTCTTTGACAAGTTTAAAGAATTTAAGGCTATCGTGGAAAATCAGACAGAGAAGAAGATAAAGGTGTTGAGGACAGATAATGGTGGAGAGTTTTGCAGCAAGGAATTTGAAGAATTCTGTAAGAAGTGTGGTATATCAGGGTAGAAGACTACTCCATATACACCTCAGCAAAATGGAGTTGCAGAAAGAATGAACAAGATGTTGATGGAGAGGGCAAGAAGCATGCTCAGTGGTGCCAGGTTAGGATATGAGTTCTAGGAAGAGGTGGTGGATACTGCATGTTACTTGGTCAATAGGTCACCTTCATTAGCGTTGGAGGATAAGACTCCACAAGAGGTATGGACTGGTAAGAAACCCTCTCTTTCAAATCTAACAATATTTGGATGTGATGCATATGTACATGTTCCAAAGGAGAAATGAACCAAGTTGGATAGTAAATCTGAAAAGTGCATCTTTATTGGTTACAAGAATGGTTTAAAGGGTTGTAAGCTTTGGAACCCAGTCACACAGAAGGTTGTGTATAGCCGAGATGTGGTGTTTAGAGAGGTGAAAGATGTTATTAAACATGAATTCCAACCAAAGGAACCTGAGAAGATAGAGTTTGAGCTTAAGGAGGAAGAATCAGACTCTACAGCAGAGGAGGAATCAGAAGATGAAGAGCCACAAACTTCGAGTGTGAGAAGATCAGTTCAAGAAAGAAGGCAGCCATAACGGTATAGTCCATCTGCTTTCTATTCAAATTTTGCTTTATCTATTACTAACGATGATCCCAGAACTATGAAGGAAGAAGTAGATTCAGAGGATGGAAAACTCTAGAAAGAGGCCATGGTTGATGAAATGGCATCTTTGCACAAAAATGAGGCTTGGGATCTGGTGGAGTTGCCAGCTGGAAGGAAACCCATTGGCAGCAAATTGGTGTTCAAAAAGAAGACAAATGCAGAAGGAAAGTTGGAGAAATACAAAGCTCGGTTGGTAGCAAAAGGTTATTCCTAGGTGCCGGGAATTGATTTTGGTGATATTTTTTCTCCTGTTGCAAAGGTAACTTCTATTAGATTACTTTTATCTGTTGCTGCTGCTTTTGATTTTGAGGTAGAACAGATGGATGTAAAGACAACATTTCTTCATGGAGATCTGGAAGAGGAGATCTACATGAAGCAACCTGAAGGCTTTGCGGTGAAGGGTAAGAAAGAACTGGTATGCAAGTTAAAGAAGTCTCCGAGTGGGTTAAAACAGTCACCAAGGATGTGGTATCAGAAATTTGATACATTTATACGGGGACTTGGCTTCACCAGAAGCAAATCAGATCATTGTGTGCATTTTAAATTAATTGGTGACCATGTTATTTATTTGGTCTTGTATGTGGACGATATGTCGCTGGTTGGAAATGACAAAGAAATTATCCAGGATTTGAAGACCCAATTGTCCTCCAAATTCGACATGAATGATCTTGGTGCTGTAAACTACATTTTGGGCATGGAAATTAAAAGAGACTGGGAAAAGAGAAAGCTCTGGTTAAACCATAGGAAGTGTGTCGAAACAATACTGCAGAGGTTTAATATACAGGATAGTAAACTGGTGAAGGTTCCTATTCATGTAGGTGTGAGGTTATCTGTTGAACAGTGTCCCAAGACACAAGAAGAGGAATAGGACATGTCTCGTGTTTCGTATGCAAGTGCAGTCAGTAGCTTGACGTATGCAATGGTCTATACTAGACTAGACATTGCACATGCAGTGGGAGTATTGAGCAGCTTTATGTCAAAACTAGGGAAGGAGCACTGGACAACAGTGAAGCGGGTTTTCAGGTATTTGTGTGGCACTAGTGATTATGGTTTTGTGCTACCAAGGAAGACCAAGATTGGACAGAGTGTTGGATATTCATGGCTTTGTTGATGCAGACTGGGCTGGAGATCTAGATCAGAGAAGATCTACAAGTGGGTATGTGTTTAACCTATTTGGAGGTGAAATCAGTTGGATGAGTAAGAAACAATCTGTAGTGGCACTATCAACTGCAGAGGCAGAATACATGGCATCCACTCATGCAAGCAAGGAAGCAAATTGGTTGGAGAGATTGTGTTCAAGTATGGGGTTAGTACAGGGAGCTATAAGAATAGACTGTGACAGCCAATGTGCAATTTTCTTGGCTAAGAACCCCGCATATCATTCAAAGACAAAGCACATTAATGTTCAGTATCACTTTGTGAGGGATATGATAGAAGAAAAAAAGGTGTTGCTGGTAAAGGTGGACACTTTTAAGAATACTGCAGATGCATTGACAAAATCTATGAGCTCTCAGAAGTTCTCTTGGTGTAGAGAAACAATGAGCATTGCAGGGCTGGATAAATGACTAATCTCTGATGTGGCCCTCTGTGGAAAGAAAACAAGAAGTGGGAGAATGTTGGGTTGTGTTATATTCTTTCCACGACTAGCTCACGTAGTTAATTGGGGGGTTTGAGGGGTGCAGGTAACCCCACTTTATGGGATTCGGGGCAGCACCTCGGAAAATTTTGGTTTTGGACCCTACGTTAGGTTGGGCAGACCCACCTACGGTTTTGTGCATGATTTTTGCACATGGTTTTGGACGCGATAGTTTTCGGTCCATGGTATTGGACACGATGGTTTTCGGTCCATGGTATTGGATGCTTCGGCATGTATAAATATGTATTGTAACATTGAAAGGAACATAATGAAAAATCAAGCTGGTAGTCCTGGTTTTGGGATCCAGGGGAAAAGCTCTTTGTATATGTGTTTTATGTGTTATGCTCTCACATTGTTTATTTTATGTGTTCTAGAATTTGTATGCAGGTAATTTCTATACAGTGTTAAAACCTACATTCGCGGGGTCCTTGTGTGCCCTAATGTAGATGTGATGGAAGTCTGCCTTGAACTCCGTGAAGCTTTGTAAGCTGTTATAGATAGTGGGTGATAGTCACAGCTTGCGGTTAATCCCCATTCTAAGGTTCATCACCATGAACACCCAGAATATTTTACTATCTCAGATCCTGTGCGCATCTTTAGTGGCCCACAGCGAAGCGTACTTCGCGGCCTCCAAGAGATCCCTATCAATTATGGGGAACTGGCTGTCCTTCGGCAATTCCCCAACCACCAGCACTATGGACAATAGAAGCCATGCATAATGGAAGGTTTTCCCCTGTTCTTGTGCCTCACGGCAATTCTCCAAGAGCTTCTTACACAAGTATTCGACCCAGTTAAACTGGACCCCCTCTGCGCACTGTTCGGGAAGTGCCACCACTAGCATGGGCACCTCATCCACACGGCACTTTTGCATGACCTTACCCGCCAGTATCTGAGTCGCAACTCTGAATGCCTTGTTGTTGATACTAGAGATCACGTAGCCCCTCTTTTTCTTCTCCAATTTATACTTCTTTTCCATGGCCTCTGCAACAGCCAAATCACTGCTTTTTCCTTTCGAAATGTTTGTTGGGTCTTCTCCTTTACAAAGGAGCTACGTAATTCTATGGATCAGGTGGTCCGTGATGTGGATGGGCTCCTCCACCCACAAACACCCATGATGCACCAGGCAGAGCAGCTGCCTGATGACGAAGATAGTCACTAGGGCGCGATGGTAGTGTGGCACCCAGAGCAAGTTCAACAACCCTGCCTTTTCAACTCCACACAACCACTTGCGTGGCTCCAACTCTATAACTCCCACCACGGTGTGTTTCTTCAGCTTCATGAGCTATTCAGTCGCCAAGTGAAGGAATTTCTCATGGTCAGCAAGATCCCAATCTTCAAACTTCAAACTCGGCACCCGTCCCAAGTGCATTCCTTCTAAAATGATACCATCAGGTAGCAGCGGAGTCTGCAGAGGGCTTTTACTACCATCCAAGTCCTTAGGCACCTTTGCCTTCCCCTTCCATAGAGGAACATATTCGGGCAGTCGGGTTAGAGGGTCCGTGCCCTGGGTTTCCTCCTCTATGTCTTCATCCTCATCGTCTTCTATCTGTATGTCCTCAAGGTCTTCCTCTTCCTCATCGATTTCTAAATTAACCGCTTTCCTCTTCTCTTCCATGTTCAATCTAGTTCATAGCAGGTTTCGCGAGGACATGTGCACCAGAATCACGGGCAACTTATCTTTCTTTGGTCGCAGCGTGCGTGCTTATTTGGGGATTTCCGCAACTATCGCGGCACTCTCAGGGGCATCTCCTATTTTCATGGCCTGCATGGCCTCTTTGGCGGTAATTTCTCTGATTTCCATGGCTTCTTCAGATGCTGCCATTATTTTTTTCTAGAAATCTCTCAACTGTTCAACTGGGTGCTCAAACAATGCTCGCAATAGGTTAAATAGGTCTTGGCTCAGAATACTTGATAGCACGATTCTCAAATGACCAAGAGTTGTTTGTTAGGTAGCCCTTTGTAATTTATAACGCCTTTTGAATTCGAGTTCGACCGTTCCCCCCAAATACGATCCATTAATGCTCCCTTGGCAGAAGATTTTCCCAAATCTTGCCCATAAAGATCACCTTAAATGTCTGCCACCCACTCCATTTGGTCACAAACCAAGCATCACATCATGAATAGTGACTATAATGGTCACTTTCCATCCAACACGCACGGAAAAGCATCTACCCTTGTGCTACCACGGACCCTGTGACACTTCGCTCCTACACGCAACCCTATCTGCGCACAGCTCTTGGGCAGAGTAGTTTATAGTCCCACGCCTCCTTTCAACTACCTAGAGTGCTAAGACTGTGTTTCCCATAGCTAGTCAGGTGGCCATGCCACCTGTATGTCGCTTCAACTAACTATCATTTACTCTTCCTAGAAAGAGTTCATCTTTTAACTTCGCTACCTGTATCGCGCATTTTGTCGTCTGCATCGTGCCATCTTTTGTGATTCTCTTAGTAATATGCAGTACAATCCAAGGAATCAAATAGATAAATTCTAGGCGGTAGTCTCTAAATTTAAAAAAGTAATTGTGTGCATCATGTTTTATCACCATAGCCTTCTTATAAAAAAAATCCAGTCTCATCCCTTCCTCCAGCTTCATGACTTCTTCTTCCGCCATGGCACTTTTCTCCCTTAAACGAAATTTTTCATTCATGAGTCCTTGGAGCATAATACTTCCCTACTGGATCTCTTAATCAAGTCCCAAGCATTCTTCTTCCTCCAACTGCACAATCCCTTCTTTCAAGGCTCCACGATCCGTCCTATCCGCGAGCGCTACTATGCGCTAACTAGGCATGATATACTTCATCGCTAATTCATCGTTCACTTCATAAACTAGCCTAGAAGGCATCTATCACATTAGTTTCTTCCATGTCACCCTATAAGCCCATAGGACTACTGGTACGCGTAGGTCCCATTCACTTCGCTATGCATTACATACCTTGTTCAGTGATTTTCATACGTCGTTAAAGGCTTCCGCGTGGATACCCATCTGCGCGCTTGTTCTTTCCACGCTCTGTCGTTCCAACTTGAGGAGTCGTTCGCACATTTGGCCCCCCAACACATATTTATTGACCATATTTCCCCTCGTGAAGTTCATGTGCATCCGCACAGGTTGTTTACCATATGCCTGTACCCACCTGGACATATGCGTGCGCGGACTATCCTGGTCATGGCATCTATCTGTCGACTGCCCTATATGTTTCCCAAACCGTGTGCACATCATCCTTCTACATGCGCGCCAGTCATCAAAGTTTCCTTTGTGCGTACCCCACCACCTTGCGGGCGTAGCGCACAGTACCCAATTCAAGGTTTCGAAATGTTGTTTCTCCAGCACTTCTCTCTCAAATCTGTCTAGGAAAGCATCTACCTCACCTAATCCATCATAAGTAGGCAGATCTCTCATCTCTGTTGATACGCATTGTAGTGATCTCGTCATCATATTACAGTAAATTTTGATTACCTCATGCAACCTATTCTGCCATCACTTTATCTCCTCATCCGAATCTAAAGTATAGGAGCTTTCGTGCTCCCGTGAAATTCGTCCGTCTGCAGTGGGATTTAAACAGTCTTGTTCTCACCCAGTTATCTTATAGATGCAGTCTAAGTCATCATCGCTTTCATAGTCGTGTACTGGCTCAGTGTAGCGCGATCCCTCAGCGGGGTCCAAAGGTATCACTACACGTAGAGACTTCTTCTCAAAAATCATCTTACGCTTCTTCAAGTTAATCACCCTTTTCACGTTAGTGGCCCAATCGATTCCCAAGAGCGTAGGGTAGGGATTGTTGTCATAAAAAATCTCTATCACCTTAAAGTCGGCTAGTGCACTTGCTCCTTCAATAACCACCGTGATTCCCTGCAATTGCCCCAAGGGAATTATCTTATGTTGGTTTGCCATGCGCAACTAGATAGGAGACCACTGCAACATCAGCCTCCCCATGAATTCCCACATCTTCTTTGAGAGAACGTTCACATCTTATCCTAAATCTATAATTACTTTGTCGATCTCGTATTCCCCAACTTGCGCAATTAACTTCATTTCTCTTCCTGTTCTAGCCTTATGTTTTTCGATCTTTCGAACTACGCACGGTTCTCCTATCGCGGTCCCAGCACATCTGTTAATGAGTTCCTGTAATCCCTGAACCACCTTACTGTCACGCAGTAGCTTCATACATGTTTCCAGGAACATTGTGAGCATATATGGGTCCATTGTCGACTCCAGTTTGTCTTTGCTTCCTGAAGTGGAGGCATCAACGAAGCTCTTCTTAGCTTCCATAAAATTTTCTTGAGCGAGCTCCAAATCAAACTCCGCTTCCTTTGCCAGAGCCTTATGAACCCAAGTAATTTCTTTGGGTTGTTTTCCTTTATCATCTCCCATCGTAATTCCACTTCGGAGCACAATATTCACATTAGGTTCTTCCTCGTGCAACTCAGACCTCATCATTTGCAGATTCTGAGTCGGGGGAGGTTGTAGTGCTCCCTTGTCGTGTATCCTAGCTATCAGCATAGGACAATCTTTCATCTCATGATCGAATAAGGTACAGTACAAACATGATGGACACGTTGGATTCGTACAATCACGGGCATAATGCCCTAGACCTCCGCAATTGTAGCATATCATCTATTCACGACTTCTCCCAGGTCCTCCTCCACCTCGGCCTCGTACGCACCCCTGGAATCTGGTTTGTGCCATCCCTGCACCGTGGTCTAAGGGCTGTGTTTCAACCTAACCCTATAGTTAGGAGTTCTATCCATCATTAGCTCATAACTTCTACATCTACGCTCATCGTGTCCCACTTATCTATAGAAATTACAGAACAACTGTTGCGAGTTCTGTCTGTACTTTTGCAACAAATGGTAGTTGTTTGTAGCATGCTTTCCTCCTATTTGACAAATCGCACACCACAGAGCAGGCATTGCGCTTGGTCCTGCTTACGCCTCTAGTCTTAATGTCATCAATCCTCCTCCACGAGGTAATTCGTGAATACCACACCTCTTCACACGCCCTTGCATTTCACACACCACACCTCTTCACGCACCTCTCGTCAGACTGTTCTGTCCTGTTTCATACTCTGCATCTCGACGCATAAGTTTTTCAACTACGCATGGATCTGCTGAACTCCCAAGTTAGGATCCTGTATTGGGGTCTCATGCAACCTCATCGTGATCTCTAAAGCTTTTACCTAAGTTGCTAAACTTTGCTGCGATAACGCGTTCCTAAAATGCGGCAATAGCGATGCTACAAATGATTCACGGTGTTGTCCATTCGTCAGAGTCATGTTAGCTTCGTGAATCGTGCACTTCAGCCTCTGATCCAGCTCCCAAGGAGTCTCACCTGGTAGCATCGTGATCTCTTTGAACCCAATGATCGACTGTGCTTCTGACTTTGGCCTGCTAAACTCCCTAGTTAGTGCAGCTTGGATAACCATGATTCTTGCATTCGAATTATCACTTGAGTGCTTGATGTACCAGGTCAACGCGCGATCCTGCAGAGCGCTAACCAATGTCGCTTTCTTGATAGCATCATCTGTAACTCCCTGTGCTTCCCATATGACTTTTACAACGAACCAAAACTGGTCTGGATCTTCATTTTCCACTCCCTTGAACACAGGAAACTTTATCAAGCTCACCATATTAAAATGCAGTGGTGGTGGAGGTGGTACGAGTGAAGACGGAGGCGATGACGATGAAACTGGTGATGGTGTGGGTGGGGGTGGTATGCGTGGAATCCTCTGCCTTATCAAATGGATCGTACTTCATGGAGATACCTTCGCAAGCTCTTCCTCATCCCCTCGCGAAGGTGAAATCAAGGGGCTAGTCTCTAGTTCCGCACTTCCTTCGTTTCTGTAAATTCTCCCACTTCGTGTAGCCCCGAACATCAATGTAACTGCATAATCCGCTTTTCACACAATATCATTTTAATCCAAGTGTTCAGAGACTTTATGTACTTACCTCACGGTCCTTTGAGAAAGCATCGCTCTGCCTCACTATAGCTGACCAAAGTATCTACCGCAAACTCAGTAATGAATCCTCCTATAATCCGATCGAGCCAATGATCAACAGCATGCGCGATCTTATCCTCTGATGCTTCCAATCTGTGCACCAACTCTGGGGTCCACACAATAGGTTCGTCGAGCTTCCACCTTCCTTGGTTATCTGCTAGCTTCGCGATCCACTCGTACAGCTCAGTAGGGAACGACGTGAAGAAAATTCTGTGGATCTCTATGTACATGTAGCAGTCTAACCACTTTTCCTTCGATAGTCATGGATTCCTGCTCTCCTACGTCACGAATTCGTGAATTTTCCTGTCCAACCACCCTTCAATCTCCTTCTTAATTGGATTCCGGTGATGCAACATCAGACATCTCTATGCAAATTCCGGTCTCGACAACGGAACCATTTGTTGGCTTGGTGGGGCCTAACCCAAGTTTAGAGTTAATTAGCCAAACAAATCCCTGTACTACTAGCCCTTTTGGCAATAGCCCATGGAGCGTGAACTGAGTTCTCACCCGAAGCAGTATGGGGGGATGTTGGAACCAAGTTTCCGCACCCTTAAGATGTCTTAGGTGTCACTTGGGTCCAACTGTAAATCAACTTCGTGCTCTCTCCTGACCTTTGATATCTTCGGGATTGGCTACAATCACCCTCGTACAGCCCTAACGAGGGGCTGAGGTGCTTTTGCGCCACTAAGGCAGTGATCTACGCGTTTTTCCTAAGTTCCACCGCGGATCTTACTTATCTTCTTTTAATTGTTAGCTAACTTTTTGTAAATAGATATTTATCTTATATTTGCTTATTCAACACATGTATATAAGTCCGTGCAACAAATAAACAAAAAATGTGCAATTCATACCCAATATACTTCAATGCATAAAACAAGAAAAAGATACACAGTATGATAAGAAACTTCTCTGTATTACTTCTTCAATTGGTTATAGACTCGACTCACCCTGCACACTCAGTTGCAGGGGTTCGCACACTGAACTGCGGACTACAAGGCTTCTACGCACTTAGCTGTAGAGCCTTCTCCTACCCTATGACCCAAAGACTCGAATTTCCACTTAGACTTTATGCTTCTATTCCATCAAGTTCATATGTCCATTCTATTCTATTTTCTTTTACAACTTAAAACCTCACTCTATTTATACAATCCCATGGTCCGCAGACCATGAGTAGAACTCTCAAGCTGACATTACATTACAAAAGTAAGGGCGGATAACTGTATGACTCAATTACAACCTTCGCGCTCCGAGCCCACAAATCGCGGAGTCTTCACATTGGACTGTTGGCTTAGTGGGGCCTGACCCAAGTTCAGAAGTGATTTAGCCAAGCAAATCCTGGTACTAGAACCAGGTTTCCGAACCATGGGGATGTCTGATATGTGGTGATTGGTATGCAGTCCAACCTTTGCACTTACTACGCTACGCGCACCTGCGAGTACTCCGCGCCCTGTGATATTGTTTTCACACAGTTCTAGCTGCAACGCGGTCCATTTTATTTACCCAAATCTTCCTTAATTAGTCTCTATTAGCTGATTACTTAGATTAAATTCACATATAAGCATTCATACGAGTATTCATCAAGTGTGCATAGTAAATAAATAGAGTAAAAGTAATATATAACATCAACATAAAGATTCCAAAACAGATGCACAGAATAAACTTCTCTTTATTATCTTTCAATCACAAGTATAGACCCGACTCCGCCCTGTGCACTCAGCTGCAGGGGTCCATGCACTCAGTTGTGGACTCTACTAGGCCTCTGCACACTCCGCTGCAAAGCCTCTTCCTACCACTACGACTCAGCACACTTCAACTTTCCACTCTACACTCTAACCATTCCTTCGCATCTCTATCTATCATCTTCCCAGCTTAGCTATATTTTACACTTAGAGCCACGCTCTATTTATACAATCCCATGGTCTGCGGACCATGGGTGTTCTGACACAACTTTAAATTATTTTACAATTCTTAGGGCGGACAACCCTATGATTCATCCTAGACTTTCGTGCTCTGCGCTCACACTTCGTGGAGTCTTACAATACAATTGACCGAAACTCAGGCTTTAAGGCCCAAAACCTATTGTGGGGGATCCAATGCCCAATAGGCCCCCAACACAATCATCATGACTTGTCCCGAGTCATTCTGATGGTGCGGCGATCTTTGCACAGAGCCCCTCCAATTGTGCCTGTGCTGCGCGAAGGTCCGCAGTGCACTATTCTGCTGTCTGCTAGATCATTTTTGGGCCTTGGCGTCTGGGGTGATTTTGGAATTTCTGGTGCATCCCCCACCTACATCGTTGGGCTCTACACAGCTTCCTTGGTTTTCAACATCATTTTATTCAATAGATCCTACATCTCCTTCGGCAATGTCTCAAACACTAAACTTGCTCTCAAAGCCTCCAAATTCGTAAGGTCCATACCCACTTGATAGTGCAACAACTAAATTCTCAAAATGCCAAGGGTTGTTCACTAGATAGCCACCTGTGATTTATAGGCCTTTTTGAATTCAAATTCAACCGTTCCCCCCATATTCGACCCATTAATTCTAGATTGGCGGTAGAACGTCCCAAATCTAGTTCTGACTTCGTGTCTTAATTGCCCGCCACCCGCTCCTTATTGTCTTAAATTGGAAATCTTGTCATGTGACACCAACAGTCACTTCCCATCCTACCCGTGTGGCAGCGTAGCCCCCTATGTGTGGGCGCGACCCTCGTGACATGCTGATCCTGCGCGCAACCTCCTTATTGTGCAGCTCCCTCATAGACTCTTTTAGAGTCTCGCGCTCTCTTTCAACTACTTGGAGCGCTAAGACTATGCTCCCTGCGATAGTCAGGTGGTCACACCACCTATGTGAGGCTTCAACTCACCTTCTAGCCTAGTCTGTGGGCACTCCTCAATTACCCTCATGAGAGTCAACTCCACGCATTCTTCCTTATGTGGTGCGCTCCCCTGGTTACTTTGCAGTCGCAGCCATGGTAGAATAATCACAAATGCTCAACGACAATCTTCTACTGCAGGAGTATGGCTACCCATATCTTCTCCTGTCATTCTTAGTTTATCGACACGACATGATTGCGCGAGTTCGTTTTCTAGTTTTTTGATCTCCGCGTCCATTAACATGCTTTTCTTCCTCAGCCATACCCTTGTTCGAAGCTGGGGGCTTCCAAATCGTAGGTGCATCATCCTTCTACAATCCTCAAAGTTTCCTTGATGTGTACCCCACCATCGTGCGGGTGTTGCGCGTAGTGCCCATTTCAACGCATCGAACTGCTGTTGTTCCGGTACTGCACTTTCAAATTTGCTTAGGAATTCATCCACCACCATTAATCCATCATATGTCATCTTATCTCTTGCCTCTCTTGTTACGTAACGTAGTGATCTAATCATCATGTTGCAATTCAGCATTGTCACTTTGTGCAACCGATTCTGCCATCACTCTACTGCTTCGTCTGAATCCGAAGTGCAGGAGCTTTCATGCTCCCACGAGATCCTCCCAGTTGCTTTCTAATTCACCCAATCCTAGTCTCGTGTAGTTATCTTTGTTGGAAATACAATCGAGATCATCGTCAATGTATATACAATCGAGATCATCGTCGCACACTGGTTCAGTGTAGCGCGCTCCTTCGGCTGGGTCCAGTGGGACTACTATGCATAAAGACTTTTTCTCGAAGATCATCTTGCGCTTCTTCAGGTTGATGACACTGTTCATATCGGTGCCCCAGTCTATTCCTAAAAACGCGAGATAGGGATTGTTGTCATTGAAAATCTCTATTACTTCAAAATCCATCTGCGTGCTCGCGCCTTGAATATCAACTTTTACCCCTTGTAACCTCCCCATGGGCAAAATCTTATGTTGGTTCTCCATTCATAATTGAGTAGGGGACCATTATAGCATGGGCCTACGCATGTGTTCCCATGTTTGCTTCGGTAATACATTCGCGTCCGAACCCAAATATAGGATTACCTGATCCATTTCATATTCACCAATCTATGTAGTCAACCTCATCTCCCTTCCAGTGCGCAATGCATGCTTCCCCAATTTCCTAACTACGCGTGGTTCTCCTGACCCCATGCACCTGGTGATCAACTCTTGTAGTCCTTTCACTGCCTTGTTGTTGCACAGCAGTTTCATGCATGTTTCCAGAAAGGTAGTGAGCATTGAAGGATCCATTCCTAGCTCTGGTTGATCCTTACTACCTGAAGTGGAGGCCTTCGCGAAGCTCTTCTTAGCTTCCATGAACGTCTCCTTTGCGCCTTCTAAGTCAAACTTGTGTTCCTTTGTAGGAGCCTTGCGAACCCACGTGCTTTCCTCTGGCTACTTTCCCGTATCTTCTCCCGTGGCCATACTACTTTTGAGCATCATGTTTACATTTGGGTCCTCTTCGTGCGGCTCAGACCTCATCATTTGTATATTTTGTGTCGGGGGGGGGGCTGGAATACCCCTTTTTCGCGCATATTTGTGATCAACGTAGGATATTCTATTGTTTCATGATCAAACTGAGCATAATACGTACAGGATATCCACGTCGAGTTGGTACAGTCGCGAGCATAGTGCCTTGGTCCTCCGTAATTGTAACAAATTAACTATCCGTGGCCCCTTCTTGGTCCCATTTCACCTTGTCCTCGTCCTCACCCCTGAAATCCAACACACGCCATCCCTGCATCTGGGTCAAGGGCTCGTGTTTCGGTCTGCATCCTATAAGCTGGGGTCTGATCCATCATTAGCTCGTAACTGCAACAAGTGTGCTCATCGTGGCCTATTGACTTGCAGAAATTACAAAACAATTGTTGGGGTGTTTGTGTATATTTTTGCAACAAATGACAATTGTCCGTCATGTGTTTCCCTCCTATCTGACAGAATGCGCACCATAAAGTGGGTGCCACACTCGGCCCTGCCTGCACCTCTAGTCCCAGCAACATTGGCCCTCCTCCTGCCAAGTAGTTCGCAAACACTAGACAATGATCCTTGTCATGGCCCTGGCCTTTGCATTTGATGCACCATACTTCCTCACATGCCTCTGGCCGCGGTGCCCTATCCTACTTCAAGCTTTTCATTTCCAAACACAGATTCTGTATTTGCGCGTGGATTTTTTGAATTCCCAACCCAGGGTCTCATGTAATCTCATCGCCATTACCAACGCTTCGGCCTGGGTAGAAAGTTTTTGTTGTGACAGCGTTGTCCTCAAGTGCAGTACCAGAGATGCTACAAACCATGCGTGATTCTGTGCATCCGTTAGCGTCATATTGGCCTCATGGATCATACTCTTCAGCCTTTGGTCCAGATCCCAGGGAGTCTCGCCCGAGGGCATCGCGATCTCTTTAAACCCAATGATTGATTGTGTTTCTGACTTTGGTCTGCTAAATTTCCTATTCAGCACATTTTGGATCTCTGCTATCCCTATGTTTGGGTGGTCGTTAGAATGCTTGATATACCACGTCAATGTGTGATCCTGTAGCACGCTCACCAATGTAGCCTTCTTAATATTGTCTTCTGTGATTCCCTATGCTTCCCATAGTGCTCTTACCACGAACCAGAATTGGTCTGGATCCTCATTCCCTACTCCTCTGAACACTGGTAGTTTGATTGCACTCGCCATATTGAACTATGGAGGTGGTGGAGGTGGTGGAGGTGGAGTGGGTGGAGATGGAGGTGAGGGAGGTGAAGCGAGTGGCGGTGTGGGTGGAGGTGGTAACCGCGAGATCTGCTACCTTATCAAACTGACCGCGCTTCTCAGAGAAACCTTCACGAGCTCGTCCTCGCTCTCCCGCGAGGGTGAAATTAAGGGATTATTTTCTAATTCTTCACTGCTTCCGCTTCTGTAGATCTTTCTGCCTCGCATAGTCCCAAACATTAATGTATTCGCATGAACCTTTTTTCACACAATAGCATCTTAATCTAGGTATTCAAAGATTTGATATACTTACCTCGCGGTCCCTTGAGGAAGTGTCGCTCTACCTCATTGTAGCTCATGGTCATGTCTACCACAAACTCAGTGATAAATCCTCCTATTATTCGGTCGAGCTAGTGGTCCACAGCTCGCACTATCTTATCCACTGATGCTTCTAGTCTGCGCACTAGCTCTAGAGTCCACACTATCGGTTGGTCGAGCCTACACCTTCCCTAGCTGTCGGCTAACCTCGCGATCCACTCATACAGCTCAGATGGAAAGGATGTAAAGAAAATCTCGTGGATTTCCATATACACATAGCGATCCAGCCACTTTTCCTTAGATACTTGCGGAGTTCTGTTTTCCTGTGTCGTGAACTCGTGAATCTTCTTGTCCAACCACTCTTCAATTTCCTTCTTTTTTGGGTTCCAGTGGCACGACATCAGACATCCCTTATGCAGATCCTGGTCCCAGCAACGGAACCATTTGTTGGCTTAGTGGGGCTTGACCCAGGTTCAGAAGTGATTTAGCCAAGAAAATCCTGGTACTACTGGCCCTTTCGGCAACATTCCATGGAGCACAAACTAAGGTCTCACCTGAAGTAGTATGGGAGGGTGCTAGAACCAGGTTTTTTCACCCTGGGGATGTCTGATATGTGGTGATTGGTATCATTCATACGAGTATTCATCAAGTGAGCATAGTAAATAAACAGAGTAAAAGTAATATATAACATCAACATAAAGATTCCAAAATAGATGCACAAAATAAATTTCTCTTTATTATCTTTCAATCCCAAGTATAGACCCAACTCCGCCCTACGCACTTAGCTGCAAGGGTCCACGCACTCAGCTGTGGACTCTACTAGGCCTCTACGCACTCAGCTGCAAAGCCTCTTCCTACCACTATGACCAAGTACACTTCAACTTTCCACTCTATGCTCTAACCATGCCTTCACATCTCTATCTATCATCTACTCAGTCTAGCTATCGTTTACACTTAGAGCCTCACTCTATTTATACAATCCCATGGTCTGCAGACCATGGGTAGGCCGACACAACTTTACATTATTTTACAATTCTTAGGGCAGACAACCCTATGACTCATCCTAGACTTTCGCACTCCGCTCCTGCACTTCGCGGAGTCTTACAATGCAATTGACCAAAACTCGAGCTTTAAGCCCCAAAACTTGCTATGGGGGATCCCATGCCTAGCATGGAATTAGTCAAAAATTGGGCTTTAAGCCCCAAAACTTTCCTTGGGGGATACCACACCCAACATTAGCCCATATCGGCTTTGAATGCACCACTTGTTTCCCTTGAATCCATAGTTGCTGACAGATCACGCCTTTAAAGCCCTGTCCTACACTATCGGTGCCTTGATGTACCTGGTGATGCTTTATTAGTAGAAATATGGGGGAATTTCTCATACTGGCCCCTGGCTGTAAAAAATGCTATGAAACAGACGAATCCCCATCTCCCTTAGCCCTTTTCACTTTAGTCCCCCTTTTCGTAACTTTCTTCATAGGACTGGGGGCTGGAACTAGGGGCTTAGCCTTTGGGCCTTGAGACCTTTAGAATTGTGTATGGGGGTATGTTTCCTTTGTGATGCAAAATCCCACATCCCAGTGGTTAACAATGCTTGCCCCTAAGGCTTCCTTCTGAACCCTGTGATCGTCGATCTGCGGGGTTGGGCCCACTGAAGATATCACAATCACATTGTAGGAGGGGAAAGTCCCATTACCCTTTTTTTATAGCATGGGCCAACCTATCTAGACTTGAAATCCTCATGAGATAGAACAAATAAAACATATCATCCAGGAGGATTTCCCGCATATCGCAATCGCAGTCGGGAGAGACTAAGGTGTAGGAGTGCCTTAACCCGTGTGATCACCAATCTATGGGGGGCAACATCATCATTTCCATGTGTCACCGTGTGATTGGTGACACGTGTCACCCAAAAATGCCCCCATACAATCCCTAAAAATGTCGAATCTAATTTCCACGTGCCACCCGTACTACCACGTCACCTTTCTCACTACCATGTGGCGGAGAGAGAGAGGGTCTGCCCGACATTGGTTTTTTCCATGAAATTTCTTTGTAAACTGATTTTGGCCTCCCCTGGCACTTTTACATTAGATCACAAAATTGGAAGTTCGTAGGATTTTTAAAGTGGTAGCCCCTTTACTCCATCAATTTCCGATGTCACGAGACTGCGGGAATGCAAGATTGTGGGACTGCGAGATGCGTGATTGTGGGAATGCGAGAATGCGAGACGCAGGACTGTGGGATGTCCGACATGTGGGCGTGCGATATTTACCATATTCCACCATGTGGAGGAGAGAGAAGGGGGCAGCCCAAACTTGGTTTTTTCATGCATTTCCTTTGTTAATCCTTTTTGGCCTCCCCCAACAATGTTACATTATATCGCAGAATCACACACCACGAGGTTTATAAGTTAGAACCTTGTCGTTCTCACCGATTGCCAATATCCAATCTCCTAACCCCACCAATACTTCATGCCTGCTGGACTCTGCCAATAACTGACTTTTTATTGTGATAAGCTCTCGTGTCCCCGATATGTGATTTTCCTTTATACTTGGTCATTTTTTTTTGTTTTCTAAGCTTTACAAGGGTAAGTTCAATAGGCCATATCTTATGATCCAGAAGTCCATTTTCAGACTTCCATATACCGTTGGAATGTTATTTTTGGGCACTATGCAATGGGGAGGGTCTGATTTAGGTCTGAGATATTTTGTGGCTTGTGAAGGTGACTTAAAACTTCACTACTCTTAGGAAACCTTGACCAACTGAAACCCACAATGCAGTGAGTGACAACACCCTCAAGGAAAAGGAGGAGTTAACAGTGCGAAGCTACCAACTATTGCACAGGCCTACAGTGAGCTTCTAGAGCTCAAGATCTGGTGTAGGGGAATGCCTACACATACCCACAATATGCAAGAATCTGCATAACACAATTGTCCAAGGTATTTGACTCTACAATCGAGTCAAATCTTCAGACCATAAAATGGTCAAGGCCCTTTATAAGTTCCTTTATTATCGGAACTTCAATCACCCCGCCTAAGCCTCTCTTATCGAGAGTTTCTATCTCTTCAAACCTTTGTTTAAACCTTTGTAAAGCCTCACATTAACTCTTGCTTATCGGGAATTTAAAACCCTTCTGAACCTTACATCACCCTTAATCACATATATATATATATATATATATATAACTTTTCCTTTCCAACCCTTG
Source organism: Pinus tabuliformis (assembly GCA_031772625.1). Lineage (NCBI taxonomy): Eukaryota > Viridiplantae > Streptophyta > Pinopsida > Pinales > Pinaceae > Pinus > Pinus tabuliformis. The sequence continues at coordinate 538,205,893 of CM062818.1, read as the reverse complement.
GTTAATATATATATTATCGCATAAATGATTTATCGTGCTTTTCCTTATAAAATCCATTTTTAAAGGAAAATGTCCCAAAACATGCCTTCCTATGCCTTTCGTACAACTATCGCACAGAACCCGAGGTTAAACCTCATCATAATCGCTATCGGTTATTTTCCCCGGCATTATCACATATGTGGTCATCACCCCTCTGACTCCGATATGCGACTATCGGAGTCGTAAATCTATGTTCTAGCCTTTGATCACTCGGCGTAACTCTTTTAACACAATACAAAGGAACACCTTAAATTTCCGCCTGAACCACTATAAGGCAGACTTCAAAGTCTATATATTGCAGCTCAAAGCAACATTGGGTCCATTCATCCATCGGGCCTTTGCATTATTGCAAGCCTCTTTCCAACGCTGATTCCCGATCTTCCGATGCCTCTGATCTCTGCTTCCCCAATATGCGATGGCCGATTTAATCGTGAATGTCAATCAGGATTGCGATCCGAAGGTCAACAGTTAATCGCGCGATCGCAATCACTCTATTCCAAAGGCTCATTCCAGTCCTTGTTGCAATGGTTTCTGCCGATGTGACTTAATCTCGACCGTTAGTCTGTCAAATCTAACACTCGACCGTTAGTCTGTCAAATCTAATAGTTGCTGAGCATTACCACTCCATTCCTTCGCTCTTCACTTTACTTGTGTTTTTACGCCCTTTCAATGGTTCCTGTGGGTCCTTTGGGTTCTTCAGAGGTTCTTGCTCCTTCATTGTTCCTCTACAACTCTTCCTCCTGGCTTCACTTCGTATGCCCCTCTAATTGCTGTCACTTCAAAGCAACTCTTGGCCCTTCAAGTGGATCAATATGATTTCTCCAAGTTGTTCTTCTTCTCTGCGCATCCTTCAAACTCTGCCTTCTGCTTCCACTATTCAGCTTCCTCTAAGCTGGACTCCTTAGCAAATGATCTGATCCTTCAGCTGGATTCAATGACCCTTCTACGATCCCTCTGGCTCAACTCTATTCCTCCGCGTCCTTCAAAATTCTACCAGAAATCATAGTTACAGAACCTACGAACTCATAGTAAATCATTTATGAAATACTCTTCACATACTGACATAGTTAGGAAATAACATCTCCATATATTAATATAAACAATGATTTACATATCAGAGACTCTGAGTCTCGCATAGGAAAGTTCTTTAATGTTGTGGCCTCTCCCTTTTGACTCTGCCCGTAGGCTTACATATATTCTATCTGTCCCTCTCTATCTCTCCTATTGAATGTGCAGTTTCATCACACATATATTTATATGGAAACATTGGATCAGATCACTATGAAGGATCCGATCACATCCTTTCCTTGAATCACTCAACTAAAGCCCTAAAGCTCTCTACATGCATACATACATATGTAGTAGTTTACCTTAATAACAAGTCTTTGAGAGACTTATCCATTCCATCATCTGCTCTGTTTTAAAACAGAAAAGTCCCCTTATTCAGCTCAATGGTCCACGTCCTCTCTTTTCTCTGCTTTGGATTCTTCGTTCAATTAAGAGTACCGATGCTCTTGCATCAGACTCCCAAAGTAAAAATATTCATGATCTCCTGATCATGTGTCTTCTGGTCTTGGTCTTCCTGGATCCCACACTTTGTTCTATAACTGTCCACATGCTTTGTTCCCTTGTTGCTGCTGCGAGAGGGGAACCAGATGAGTTCTTAAAGGCAGAGTAAGGAGAATACTCTAAAGAAGAAGTGGCAGTGAACCTGAAAAATCCAATAAGAGATTGGACAAAGAGGACAACTGAAGTGTTCTCAAGAGAGAGTGGGAGATTGCAGAAGCCTAAAAGGAGCAAAGGTGTTGCTCAAGAGGAGGTTCCAGATAAAGGACCGTACTTGGAGGTTCTATAATTCTTTTGTTATAGACCCTTGGTTAATATATATATTAACACATAAATGCTTTATCGTGCTTTCCCTTATAAAATCCATTTATAAAGGAAAATGTCCCAAAACATGCCTTCCTCTGCCTTTCGTACGACTATCGCACAGAACCTGAGGTTAAACCTCATCGCAATCACTATCAGCTATTTTCCACAGCATTACCACATATGTGGTCATCACCCCTCCGACTTCAATATGCAACTATCGAAGTCGTAAATCTATGTTCTAGCCTTTGATCACTCAATACAAAGGAATACCTTAAATTTCCGCCCGAACCACTATAAGGCAGACTTCAAAGTTTATATATTGCAGCTCAAAATGACGTCGGGTACGTTCATCCATCGGGCCTTTGCATTATCGTAAGCCTCTTTCCAACGCCAATTCCCAATCTTCTAATGCCTCCGATCTCCGCTTCCCTAATATGCGATGGCCGATTTAATCACGACTGTCGATCAGGATTGTGATTCGATGGTCGATGATTAATTACACGATCACAATCACTCTATTCCAAAGGCTCATTCCAATCCTTCTTGCAATGGTTTCCACTGATGCGACTTGATCTCAACCGTCAGTCTGTCAAATCTAACGGTTACTGAGCATTACCACTACATTCCTCCGCTCTTCACTTTACTTGTGTTTTTACACCCTTTCAATGGTTTCTATAGATCCTTTGGGTTCTTCAGAGGTTCTTCCTCCTTCATTGTTCTGGTACGACTCTTCCTCCTGGCTTCACTTTGCATGCCCCTCTAATTGTTGTCACTTCAAAGCAACTCTTGGCCCTTCAAGTGGATCAATATGATTTCTCCAAATTGTTATTCTTCTCTGCGCATCCTTCAAACTCTGCCTTCTGCTTCCACTGTTCATCTTCCTCTGATATGGACTCCTTAGTGAATTCTCTTATCCTTTAGCTGGATTCAATGACCCTTCTACAATCCCTCTGGCTCAACTCCGTTCCTCTGCTTCCTTCATAATTTTGCCTGTAATCATAGTTACAGAACCTACGAATTCACAGTAAATCATTTATGAAATACTCTTCACATACTGATACAGTCAGGAAATAACATCTCCATATATTAATATAAACAACAATTTACATATCAGAGACTCTGAGTCTCGCACAGGCTAGTTCTTCAATGTTGCGGCCTCTCCCTTTTGACTCTGCCGTAGGTTTACATATATTCTATCTGTCCCTCTCTATCTCTCCTATTAAACACACAGGTTCATCACACATATATTTATATGGAAACATTGGATCAGATCACTGTGAAAGATCTGATCACATCCTTTTCTTGAATCACTCAACTAAAGCCCTAAAGCTCTCTACATGCATACATTCATATGTAGTAGTTTACATTAATAACAAGTGTTCGAGAGACTTATACATTCCATCATTCGCTCTGTTTTAAAACTGGAAAAGTCCCCTTATTCAGCTCAATGGTCCACGTCCTCTCTTTGCTCCGCTTTGGATAATTCATTCAATTAAGTGTACCGGATGCTCCTGCATCAAGATCCCAGTAGAAGCAGCCTCCATGGAGAAAATTTAAAAGATGGCTGATGTAGTTAAAGAGTCTAAGGACGGAATCGGCTGAGTAGGTTTGAGTTGTATCTACAAATATCATAATTACAACTAAAGTTGCAACCCCCTACTCCTCCAGATTTTAGAGAGCAGTGTGAAGCTGCTATCAAATAATAGATGGCCACTTTGGATGCTGTAGTTAAGGGTTGCACTGAGCTATTTGAACATGCCATGGAATTATAGACCTCGTTGTAGGAGGATCCAACTCTGCAAAATATTAGAACGAACATCAGAGAGAAGTAGAGACCGATTGATGAAATCAGGTCAACAATGCAAACCTTAGCACCAGTGCAAAGGTTCGCTAGACTACAAGAAGGAAAACTCATTCAGAATTAAATTGATGAGCTGGTTGCACGGAAGCGATCATCTCTTCAAAGATGCAATCATGGGTAGATGAGGCCAGTCAGTTGACTCTATCAATGGGGAGAAAAATGAAGGGGATGTAGCAGACACAAAGGACCATGGGACTTGTAGTTGAAGGCCCAACCACTGAGAAAATGGTCGAGGAAGTGCGTCAAGTTGTTGCGCAAGGGACAATAGAACTGCAAGTTTTAAAGATTGAGTTTAGTGAGGTGCAGGCAAAGATTGAGGCACCACCAGCAGAGTGACTCAAGGAGTAGTCACGAAATGTGTTGGGGGCCGATTGGGATAGGGTCCCCTGGGGTAAATTTTGTAACTAATTTTGTTATATTTATAAAGTCTCCACATTTTGAGGGAGCGGAGCGCAAAGGTCGTAAAATTCAAAATGGACTTTAGTCCCTTAGTTTGTTAGAAGATAGGATGTTTTGTGACCTGCCCATGGTTCATGAACCATGGTATTGTAAAAGAAGAAGCTATAAAAAGGAGTCATAGCGAGTCATAGAAGGCAACTAATTATTGAAGATCATTGTATGGGCAAGTAGTATGAGATAGAAAAGTCTATTTTCTGTACTTAGGCGAAGGGGAAGGCTCCCGCAGTTGTGTGCGTGGAGACCTTGGTAAGTCCGCAAGCTGAATACATGAGCCCCAAAAGCTATGTGTGCAGGGAAGAAGAGTCTATAACAAAAGAATTATATCTAATAAAGACTACTTTTGGAGCAATATTTGTGTATCTATACCTTTATGTTTACTTATGAAATTTCTATGTATTTGCTCTGTTTTCAACATTTATTTGAAGAAACACATAATTGATGTGTGAAAGTGGTAGATATACATGTTTCCTTGATGTTATGAATGTTTAACGTGATCCGCGAAGGGTTAGATTCTGTTTTCTGTAAGTTACTATGATTTCCACATTTTAATGGTTAGGGTTCACGAAGATCAGGATAAAGCCCTAGAAGTAACAAAAACCTATCACACAGACCTCTAGATGTAGAAACCTAGTTCTGTCATCCCCCAATACTTCTTCAGATGAGACTACAGCCCACGCTAAGTAGTTGTTGCCAAAAGGGACAGAAGTGAAGGGTTTTGTTAGTTGGCACAACTAACTCTAAACTTTGGTTAGGACCCCTCAAGCCAACAGTGAGAAATAACTACTTGCTGAAATTTTCTTGAGTGACATAGCAACCAACTTCTTCAACTTCTTCATGGTTGAAAGGTCTCTCATGAATAGTCTCTATAATCTCATCATCCATAAACTGGGCATATTCATATTAACCTACCAGAATTGTATAAAAAGTTCAAAATGATCACAACAATTTTGAACCAACAACAAATATGGATAATCTTCTTTGTATTTCTCAAAAAATATAGTATGAAAATTATTTAAAGAACATATACTAGAAGCTAGAAAATTTTCATACCAAGACCTCGAATTTCCTTCCAAAGTAAGCATGAACATCTTCATAAGACAATCTTCATGCCATTCAACCTAAAGCCTCCGCAAATGAATATGGAATTTGATAAGATGTAAAGAAGAATTATTAAATTTCTCATATTTGAACTCTGGAAAATATGATTTCCAATCTATGCAAGGCATGTAATGCGGAAAGCCATGGATACTAGATCTGTCCATAGGAGCATACCTGCATTCTATTCTTGAGCTCATCTTAAATTCAATCAACAATAATTGATGAAATTACCGACCTTCACATTGTGGAGTCACCACGAGTGTTCTACAATTTGGATTCTTTTTTACAATGGAGTCACCATGAAAGCTTTGAGCTTTGGATTCTTGAACATAGAGTCGCCAGGTGAAAGATTCAACCTTTTTTTGTTTAACGTTTGTCCACCATCAACAGTTAAATATGAACTTAATAGTTTTTTCCGGGGAAAATGAAATTAATCTTCCCCGGTATGGTTGCTAGGATGTTATCACTTCGTAATTTTTGAGGTTGCAGAGTAAATTATAGAGGTAACCTTAGAACCACTTTGGAAACTAGGAATCCAACCCTTCCAGTTTCAGAGAGGGATCTCTCTTTATGATTTAGCTTTGTTTTACTGATGATATTAGGCTATTTATCATGTTCAGGTTTGGGTTTTTTGTGTTGTTGGGTTGAGATAGTGGAATTAGGCCATTGGGAAATGGAGTCATAGGTTTAGATTGATCAAATGCAGAGTTTACAGGCTAAACTTATAGGGAAAGGTAGGCAAGTTCATTGGATCCTTTAAGATCTATGGTATGAAGAAGAAGAAAAAGATTCAACAATCCAATTAAAAGCAGAGCAATTAAGAATTATGTTTCTAATTTTAAGTAGAAAACATAGAAATTATTCATAAGTCAGACACAGAGTATACCTTTAAACAATTTTTTTTCATACTCTTCTTAGAATAATTTAGATTTTAGAAACATATATGAGAAACAATGAAAACATTTAACAGAGAAAGATGTAGTTCACCAATGAAATTGACACAAGAATCTTGCTATGCTTGCATTGTATTACTGAAATATGATCAATGATATCTCTGTGAGCTTCATTACAAAGCAATTTCTTTCTTTAAAACTAATCCCAACACCTGTTACTGCAATTGATGAAGTATTTATACAAATTATTCAAAAAATATCTTGATAGAAAATATCAAGATTTATTACAAATATCTGAAAATTGTGTGACAAAAATAGGACTAAAATATAGGACATTCAAAACTAATGAATCTGTTTGGCACTATCTTTTAGGACTTTTGGTGATAAGGAAAAACATTTTGAATTTGATAGAAAGTCTTATTTGATGAGGTGGCATCCAAGTCACTAACTGTCCATGGTTCTGAAAAATATGGTCCAGTGATCCCTTTGAATATCTCAATCCATGACATATACGCAAAAAATGAGAGAGGTTTTTGTATATAAGGATGTTAAAAACAAAAACCTCTTTCAGGTTTTGAAAATTCATTTCCACCTGTTTGGAAACCGCATTTGAAAACAGTGGCTTAAAAATTTAGGAGAATTCTGAAAATTATGCCTTCCAAGATTCATTCGAATATCCCAAACCATAATAGTTTTTAGAAAAATGAGAGAGGTTTTTTTAAATGGGTCCATTCTGGACAAAAAAATCTTTCAGTTTTGAGAAAAATTTTCTCATTTGTTTGAAAACCATGCTCGAAATGACTGTGTTGTATAGGAAAAAACATAGTTTTAACTGACCATCTTTTCAACTCAGTGCTAACTGTAATTGCCAATGTTCACTATTGATCTGGCGGGAGTGGGATGAAATGGATATATGACGTGGAGGCAGGAGGTGACATGGAGGTGGGGGATAATGTGGAGGCACATGGTTGGTGGAAATTGTTGACATGTGAGCGTGGAAGAAAGGCGCGGGAATGGAACGGTAAGCAAGAACAGGGTCAAGCGGGAGGAGGTACATGGCAGTAGGGGAGTGGATGTGATGCAGGGACGTGACAGTTAGAATGAAATGACGGGAATTTATATTGGCAGGGGATAGGAGTGGCTTTTGGAGGGTGGGTAGGCAGTAATGGGTATTAAGCGGGGGGGTGTGAAATGTTGAGCGCCTGCCACCTAGTGTGGGGCCCGTGAATAATGACACCTCTTTTCAGACCTCCCTGCTAATAAAGGTAGAATGGGTCGAGGTTCCGAAATTTATCCCCCATCATTGATCTGGGAGGGTTAGATCGTGGATGCTGGATTGTGCACGCCATATACCACAAGCCGACAATTAATCTTTGTCGCTTTCAACTTTGTTATAAAAACCAAACATTAGCGCCAGTGCATATTATTACAAATTCTTAATTGTGGTTAAATAACATATTAATTATTCTAAACCTAATTAATTTATCCTAAGCATGGTTAATCTATTCTAAAGGCTCATTTTGATTTGCAAGCCTTTTTATTAATTTTTCCTAAGGTTTTCTAATCTTTTTCTCAGCTTTTTTTTCTAGAAATAATTTTCACAATAAAACATTATTTACAATATCATCATATACACAAATTACAACTACAATCAAGTCACCCTATAAAATATAGGACTCTAACACTTTCCATCTCCTTGATTCATACAAGCCCCATGGTAAACCCTAAAACCCCTAATTAAGCCCTAGGTAATGCATTATTACATTTCTATTATTATATTAATATGTTGGCTAGGACCTTTCATTGTACCATTTCATAATAACACTTTGTCTCCTATATATATACCAAGGAGGCGTAATCTCAAGATCATCAAATATTGTCTTATATATTGTATTGATTGTAAAAGGAGGTTTCCCCATTGAAGTGGACTATAATTATTGGATTTTATCATTTTTAAGGGACATGGTTGATAATAGAAGTTAAGTCAACAACTTGATCATTTATTAATTGTTGGCCAATGGAGTGAATGTTTGTCTTTCTGTGATTGGTGTGATGATGTTACACTAGATGTTAAGCATGGTGAAAAGAAAATTCTCCATAAGATTACAATGTTGAAGTTAAAAGCTACATGCAAATGTCACTGACCCACCAGAGTTTCCCAAGCAAATAAGGAACATATGCTCCAAACATTGCATATGGTACAATGGTGTCCTATCATAAAATGAATGTGCATAAAGAAGCAAAATGGGATGTCGTTGTAGCTATCATGAAAATGAAAGCATTGAGGTTGAAACAATCAAAAAATATTTTATAAAAGGAAAATAAATATTCTCTAAAAGGAAAATAATTTGTTTATCATCAACAAGAATGCTTCAAGAAACTTAAGAGTCCTACAAAGGATAAAATTGGTTTTATAAGGTCCCAATGATAAGAACAAGCAATGCTTCTTAAAGATAAAGAACATTACCTACCTTCTTACAAAAGAATTAAAAACTCAACCACCACGAAAAATAACACCTAATCCATAGTACATATATACAAAGAAACAACACAAGCTTACTAAAATTTATGACACTAAAAATATCAATACTCTAAAAGCAGAAAAATGTTAATTCTCAACATATATGTTTCAAAGAGAAAGTGTTACCAACTAAGAATGGTAAAAGAAAACATTAATGTTATTAGTATAAATAAAAGTAATTGAACTTAAAAAATTCTTATATAAATGTAAAACACAAAAAGTAATCCTAACATAAAACTCATAAAAAATACTTTACCAAAAAACAAGTACCAAAAAATACTATCTAAAAATTGTAACAAGAAATGAGAGCCATAAACACTCATACAACAAGCATGAACAAACCATGACCAACTAAAACATGGAAAAGAAGATTATCCAAAATTATCAAAATCATATATTTGGAAAAATCATCAACATTATTAATGGCATCTTCAATATACCTACCATCCTAGATCCATCTTAAATCGAAATCTACTTAAAGAGGGATCAAGTTTGAAGCTAAGATGGATCTAAATTGGTACTTATGCATTCCATAACAGATTTACTCAAGCCTTTAAATAGACTTCAACATAGCAAACACGATGAGAAAAACCAAAACTTGGAGACCAAAAATTGTCAATGGTAAATTATTAATTTTGTTATTATTTTTTTTTATTTGACCGAGTCAAAACGTTTACATAACATAACAAGACATTAATGGGCCTAAAGTATGCCCTAAAACTACTTTTGCTTGGTTATGGTCTCATCTTCCTCAGACGTAAGGAAACAAGTTAACGACCCAAGACCCAGAGACATCTGGAAGGAGTGAAAGCATGCCCCCTTATGGACCACCAGCAGGTAATTACAGGTGGCACAATTTTCCTTAAATAATAGTGATGAGTCAACCTATATTAACAGATAACAACCAACGTTGGTTGTCCCCACTGTCGATTTGACACTCCAGTTATCATAAATTTTCTTATTATTTAAAAAAACATAACAAAACATTATAACATCTCTTCTATATTAAATTGGAAAATACATCTCGACACAAAAATAACAAAATCAATGCACCATCCAAAAATAAATCATTCCCATTATAAACTCAATCACCTCAACAAAACAATTTGTTAAAAAAAACACATCCTTAAACCAAACAAGTTTTGCGAGCCAATAATGGGTTTTTGGGTTTTCGCCATTGGTTACTGGTCGTACTACTGGTTCAATTTAGTAAGGTTATTCCTATATATGTTCCCCTCAAGGAGATCACTCAGGTAAGGTCCTGAAAGGCAGGCGGTAACTAGTCAACCCAGTCCTGATAAACCCCCTCGACCCACCCCCGTAGCTTAGGACCAGCCTTCCCGTTCGCTTTCGTCCTCCTTGACCGTCTTAGGACCAGTCGGTAACCCGATAAGCTGGGTAGGACTAGCCTTTTGAATTGAGGGGAAGAAATTGATCTATCATTCATGGCATAATGACATATATAATATATGCATTCACGCTCTTTCGATCGAATAATGAATTCGATAGCGTAATTACATATATAATATATGCACTGGTGAGACTAATGGATATGCGAACAGGTCAATCAGCAGCTTCATCAACTACTGAAGAAAGATGAAAAGAAAGCCGAAGAAGAAAGACTCTACTGAAGCACCAACCCTTGCTTCCTCTGCTCTTGCAATACCTCATTTGAGGACATGCTGCTGTATGTACTATGAACTAAAGCGCACATAAAACAATTTAATAGTTAACTCCCATTTAGTTTATGGTTGACAATCAATACTCAATAAATAATTTAAGAAAACCTTATGTATGTGATTCTATATCCAGCTGCTATTTAATTATTGTTTCACATTTCACAATTAACACATGATGGATGCATTTGATACCAGCCTAATTTATGTGAAGCACATAGCACTTGGTAAAAGTACCTTCTTCAAAGTTATATGTACTTAAAACAATCATATTATAATAAAGTGATGTAAACAATTTTTTTTTTTTAATTATTATAACATTTTATATAATCAAACCAATTTGATGATATTTTACTAAGTTGTGATTTTGAAATTAAAATATATTATTATTAAAACAATAATCAAATATAGAAAAATAATTCAACCATAAATAATACGTAGATCATAATTATGAAAGAGATGATGTTAGGAAAAACTTTAAAGAAACAAAAATCAGTGTTATTCATGGGAATGTATTGGTAATGGCAGAAGGCCTTATTATATAGGATTAAAATACTAATGCTATCTCACAACCTTGTCGACATGAATTTTGTTACCATCTAACAACCTTGTCGACATGAATTTTGTGCAATGAATATTATCGATTTCAAGCTAATAATTGGGTATACTTTTTCTTTTTTTTAAAAGGGGTTAAAATATTAGTTAATAAGAATATTTTTTGACTTTTGTGATTTTATTGACTCTTTCATTTATAAATAAATATGTTGTTATTGTTATTATATATATATATATATATATATATATATATATATATAATTTTCTTATTCTAATATAAAATAGGAAAAAATTAATTTATTAATTAATAAGAATATATTTAAGCTTTTATAATTTTATTAACACTATTCCATCCATAGATAAATATAAATATGTTATTATAATTTTATTTATATATAAAATAATAAATAATATATAAATAATAAATTAATATTATTAATAAATAATTATATATATATAAACAAATAATGGCTAATTTATAATAGCTAGTATATAATTAAAAATTAATAAATATTTTTTTATTAATTCAAGAACTAATTTTTAATGGTTAATTCTAGACTCTGATGCATTTTTATTATTTATTCTTTAGGATCAATGAATTTTTTCACTTTTGTCTTGAGGATAAACCACATTAGTTAGTTTGAAATGTCAACCAAATCATAATGATATGATTAATTCGAAAGACATTATTTTTACAATATAAATCATAAAAGTTTAAGATTTAACTTAATATACTATTAAAAAAACAATAAAATAAAGTACGTGTATTCTATCGAATAACTAAATAAATAACAACAACAAAAAAATATCTAAAAACAACTTACACAATACATGAAAAAACATCTTTTCTATTCTATAATGGAAAAATCCTAAATTTAAATTATTAAAGCAAATTAGAAAATTTTCTAATCTATTCTTTGATCGTTTATTGAAAGCAAATGCATTTACCCAATATCAAATTAATACATGTAAATATTGGGGGGAGGGGGTGTGGTAGGGCATCATAAAAGAGATTTTATTCCAGTAAGAAAAGATTTAGAATGGTCAATATATACTTTTCGTATGGATGCGATGGATCCAAATCCATTCTCCTTGAATTCATTCTATTTTAGGTTCTCTATAGCCCGTTATTTTTTCAATGGTCTTCAATGTCTTCTCTTATGAAGCTTCAATGGACGCAAATGGAACAATGGAGAGATTGGCCACAATGGGAAAACCTAAGTGAAGAGAAAATCTCGTAACATAGGCATATAAATGTTGAGAAAATGATCCTTAATTAAGTATGAAGTAGTCCAATTTATAGAATTAAGATTCGTTCTAGGGTTTCATATTTTAGAGCCATTCTTAAATATCCATGATTTGGGTGAATCATTAAAGATTAAAGTGGACTAATTCAACATGGGTGCATTGCTAGATTAAATTTATTGAAATTGAAAGGGACTATATTGGTTTGAATCATTTTTTAACATAATTGAATCCATTTTAAACAGAAGAATACACAAGTTAGTCCAATGAGAAAAATAATTGACAATTAACCAAAAAAATTTAAAAATTTTCTTAATTCAGTTACTAAATATACCACATAGCCATGTAATCCCATAATAAATTTGTTGAGTAAATGTAAGCTAAGGTTTTAGTAATCACAATTGTCCAAAATTATAAGCTAAGGTTTTAGTAATCACAATTGTTCAAAAATGTAAGAGGTTAGTAGAAAATTGCACGACTAAAATACATTACATTTTTCCTTCATACAAAATTGTTGAAAAATGTAACTAGGTTCGGTCTTCATAAAATGTATTTGTCAAAATAATTTTTATTATTGTTACAAGGACTTATTAAAGCAAGGATTTCATGCTTGGGTCATCATTTTGTTAGTCAAAGTCCCCATTGTGGACTCCTAGGATTAATAAATAGTTGTTAGAGTCATTGTATATTTTATAAGACCCTTCTTGGGCTTTCAAACGATGTAAAAATAAATATTTTTGAGTCAAAGATGAATTATGTGACCTCCACACCAAGTCGGCCTCAAGAAGATCAATTTGGCCTCAAGAAAGGTAATCCAACCTCATTGGAAAGCTATACATATAAGGAAATTTGAATTCATTTGTAGCATCTCACTCTCTCACACATAGTTCGATATCTGAAGCTGGAAATTGGGAAAAATGCAAAGGTGAAGAAGGAGGCTAAAAGGAGTGTGAGTTTGGTCAAGAAGGAAGGGAAGGACAAAATTGAAGTTTTGGGATCTCTCTCTTTCTCTCTCTCTCTCTCTCTCATGTTGGCTAATCTAGGAGATTGAAGTCTCCTTGTCAAAGTCAAAGTTGTTGTTGCTACCTCTTGATGTCAGAAGTTGCCTAGTCAAAGTTGCAACTATCGAAGTGTTGTTGCTACTTAAAATAAGAAGATTCTGAAAAATATTCCTTCCAAGATTCATTTTAATCTCCGAACCATAATAGATGTTAGAAAAATGAGAGAGGGATTTTAAATGGGTCCATTTTGGATAAAAACCTCTTTCAGTTTTGAGAATTTTTTTCTCATTTGTTTCAAAACCATGTTCAAAATGATTGTGTTGTATAGGAAAAAGCATAGTTTTAACTGACCATACTTTCAACTCGGTGCTAATTGTAATTGTCAATGTTCACTATTGATCTGGAGGGAATGGGATGAAATTGATATATGACGTGGAGGTGGGAGGTGACATGGAGATGGGGGATAATGTGGAGGCACATGTTTGGAGGAAATAGTTGACGTGTGAGCGCGGTAAGCAAGAGCGGGGTCGAGTGGGAGGAGGTATGTGGCAGTAGCGGAGTGGATGTGATGTAGGGACATGGTGGTTAGAATGAAATGGTGGGAGTTGATGTTGGCGAGAGATAGGAGTGGTTTTCAAGGGGGCGTGGGGGGGGGTAGGCCGTAAGGGATATTGAGTGGGGAGGGTTGCGAAATGTTGATCGCCTGCCATGTAGCATGGGGAAAGTGAATAGAAAATCCACTTTTCAGACCCCCCTTCTGATAAAGGTAGAATGGGTTGGGGGTATGAAATCAATCTCACGCAGTTGATCGGGGCGGGGTAGATTGTGGGTGCTGGATTGTGCGCACCATATACCACAAGCCAACAATTAATCTTTGTCGCTTTCGACTTTGTTATAAAAACCAAACATTAGCACCAGTGAATATTATTACAAATTGTTAATCGTGGTTAAATAACACAATTAATTATTCTAAACATAATTAATTTATCCTTAGCATGATTAATCTATTCTAAAGGCGCATTTTGATTTGCAAGCCTTTTTATTAATTTTTCCTTAACTATTTTTAATCTTTTTCTCATTTTTTTTCTTGGAAATAATTTGCAGGATAAGATATTATTTACAATATCATCATATACACAAATTACAGCTACAATCAATTCATCCTATAAAATATAGGACTCTAACAATGGCTCCAATGGGGATTGCATCCTCCCAGTGAGGTGCCAAAGAACACTTTAGACTAGTAGCCTAATTCATTGGGCTGAACCCAAGCCTGCAACATGCTCTGCGATGAAACCACTACAACTGAAAACCAATTGATCATTTGTTCTAATCCTCAAGTAGAACCAAATCCATTCATCAAGATGTAATCTAAACTGTACTCCGCAAACTGAAAATAATGCAACTAAAAAAATCTCAGAGTCCTGAGCTCATTGGCACACACCTACTCACTCGAATTTGCTGAAATGACTGCAATATCAAGTAATAACAAATTTCCAATGCAACGAGTCAAGAAAATGAATACTTAATTGAATTCTGCTCATACTTCTCATGAGAAGGAAAAAAATATATGATATTGGCAACCCAAACTGCCACTGAAACTAATGACCATAATTTACAAACATAAGAAAAACCATTTTTCTTGATGATCGCAATAGATTGGCTCGAGGATATTGAAAAACATGGAAAGATACATTTTGATGATCTACAAAAGCCCTGCCTTCTAAGGGAAAGGGAGTAATTTGTTCATCAATCTTACTATCTTCATTTGAAACAACCAATTCATACACAACAATAACATCCATAGGTTTTGGGACAACCTGTTCTTCTTCAACAAAATATTAAATATATAAAATTGGAGGCGAATTTTCAATTAAAGTAGCGACATCTTGAATAACAAAAACCCGCGGGGTCTAAAACAATCTGCTCTTCAAAAATTTCTGCATTAAGTTTAAAGGAAAAAACCTGTTGCATATTATTGCTGAAAATAATGGATGGATCATGGATGCTAGCAAACTCAGAATTCTGATTTTTCAAACAAAAAATCCTGGATTAAAAACTCGGGAGGAGAAGGGAATGCAAGGAAACTAGAATGATCATTTGTATTTCTCAAAATCTGAGAAGATTGTTGCAAACTATCATTTGTAAGCTTTTCCTCTTCATTAAAATTGGGTTGCTTGTTCTCTTTTTCTTCTAATATGTATAGAGGTTGTGAAATGTCATCAACAAGTTCATGTGAAATTAAATCATTGAAGTGAAAATTTGCTTCATTTTCAATCATGAGAGTGTTGGGACAGGGTCCCTTGGGGTAAATTTTGTAACTAATTTTGGTATGTTTATAAAGTCTCTGCATTTTGAGGGAGCGAAGCTTGAAGGTCAAAGAAATCAAAAGGGACTCTGTTAGAAGATAGGATGTTTTGTGACCCACCCATGGTTCGTGAACTATGGTATTGTAAAAGAAGAAGCTATAAAAATGAATCATAGCAAGTCACAGGAAGCAACTAATTATTGAAGATCACTGTATGGGCAAGCAGTCTGAGACAGAAAAGTCTATTTTCTATACTTAAGCGTAGGGTAAGGCTCCTGCAATTGTGTGCGCAGAGACCTTTGTAAGTCCGCAAGCTGAG
The DNA here is from genome assembly GCA_031772625.1 of Pinus tabuliformis. Lineage (NCBI taxonomy): Eukaryota > Viridiplantae > Streptophyta > Pinopsida > Pinales > Pinaceae > Pinus > Pinus tabuliformis. The sequence goes on along the minus strand of CM062818.1, from coordinate 538,190,046 downwards.
TGCATGGCCCCTGCATCTGTGTGCATAGGGAAGAAGAGTCTATAACAAAAGAATTATATCTAATAAAGACTATTTTTGGAGCGATATTTGTGTATCTATGCATTTATGTTTACTTATGAAATTTATGTGTATTCACTTTATTTTTTGCATTTATTTGAAGAAACACTTAATTGATGCACGAAAGTGGTAGATCTACATCTTTTCTTGATATTATGAATGTTTAATGCGATCCGTGAAGGGTTATATAATGTTTTATGTAAGTTACTGTGATTTCCGCATTTTAATGGTTAAGGTTCGTGAAGATCGGGATAAAGCCCTGGAAGTAGTAGAAACCTATCACACAGACCTCTGGATATAGAAACCTGGTTTTGTCATCCCCCAATACTGCTTCGGTTGAGACTACGGCCTGTGATATGTAGGTTGTTTTCGAAAGGGCCAGCAATGAAGGGTTTTGTTGGTTGGCACAACTAACTCTAAAATCTGGGTTAAGACTCGATCAAGCCAACAAATGGTTTCATTGTCGGGATCAGGATCTGCCTAAGGAATGTGTGATGTTGAATAAATGGTTTCTAACTAAGAAGGAAATCGAGAAGTGGATACATCGGAGGTTGCACGAATTTGTAGCTCAAGAAAATAGGAATCTGCGTCTATCGAAGGAAGAGTGGATGGATAGATATATTTATACAGATGAGCATGAAATTTTAATTTTCTCTTTTTTCGTGCAAATTACAGTAGTGTTTATCTAAATTTGCAGACAGTAAAGGTACGTGGAAGCTAGATAACCCGATTGTGTGGAGCCCATAACTCGTGAAGTGCCTAGAGGCTTCGAAAAACAAGATCGTTAGGGTTATCGATTACTATATCGATAGCATTTTGGGCAAATTCATCACTGAGTTCGTGATTGATACATCTGTCAGTTATAGTGAAGTTGAATGATGGTTTTTCAAAGGACCAAGAGGTAAGTATCTAAAGTCCCTAAAAACTTGGATTAAAATGCTACTGTGTGAGAAAAGGGTTATGCCATTAACTTGATGTCTAGAAGATATCTGATGGGAGCTAGGCAAAGTGGAAAAACATTTAGAAGAAATCTAGATTCAAGCCCACTATTGTTTTGCCTATGTAGTCCCCATGTTGTTATTATTGTGCCCCATAGAATCCCACTATTGCTATTGTTGTGCCCCTACAATATTATTGTTATGTGGGCTCTGATTATATTGGGACTACTTAGACTCCTATATATAGAAAGGGGGTATTGTCATTTGTATCATCCAAGAATTTTTCATTTGTGTAATGTAAAGGAGGTTGTCCCCTCGAAGAGGTTGATTTTTAAGTCATTGATCTATCTTTTCTTCTATTTTGTGAGCTAGTTGCATAACACCTACTAATTAAATCCTAAGTATAGGGAAAAAGTGTGCAAGGAATTGGATAAAATGCTTGAATTTGGGATCATTGAACCTGTCGAGGAATCAGAATGGGTTAGTCCCATCGTGGTTCAAGAAAAGAAAACGCAGGGTAAAATTCAGATATGCGTATACTTAAGGAATTTGAATGACGCATGTGTCCACGATCCATTCCCTACGCCATTCACGGATGAGATATTGGAGAATGTTGGAGGAAAAGAAGCCTATTCATTCACTGATGGATTCTCAGGGTACCATCAGATCAAGATCGCGTTGGAGGACCAGAGTAAGACCACCTTCATGAATGAGTGGGGTTGTTTTCAATATAAAGTGATGCATTTTGAGCTTAAGAATGCCCCTGCAATTTTCTCTAGGGTGGCAATTGCAGCCTCCAAGGAATGTATCCATAAATGTTTGGAGGTCTACTTCGATGACTGGACAATGTTCAGGTTAATAAAGCGACATATTGCTTGTCTGCGCCTCATGTTGGATACTTGTCAAAAGCATCAAATCACCCTTAATTTGAAGAAATTCGTATTTTGCGTACCCTATGAGATACTCTTGGGCCATGTTGTTTTAAGCATGGATTGATGGTAAACCCTGCAAAAATTGCAGTAATTGTCAATTTGGAAGCCTAGAATAATGTTAAACAATTGCGTGCAACATTGGGCCATACAGGATATTATAGGAAGTTCATCAAAGCGTATGTTCAAATGCACCCATGGAAAGATTGTTGAAAAAGGATGTGACATTTTGCTGGGACGAGGACTACCAGAAGAGTTTGGATATTTTGAAGGAGAAAATGGTCACCACAACCATTTTAGTGTTCCCTGACTAGAAGAAGGAGTTCCATGTACATGTAGATGTATCTTGCATAGCACTAGGAGTTGTGTTGACCAACCAGGCGAAGGAGATATTGACCATCCAATAGAATTTGCAAGTAGAAAGTTGTCTAAGGCGAAAAAGAACTATTCAACCATAGAGCGTGAAGGTTTAGCAATGGTGTATGTGCTACAGAAATTCAGGCACTATCTATTGGGTGCACACTTCAAGATGTATACAGATCATTATGCTTTGAAATACTTAGTCAACAAGCTTGTGTTGGGGGGAATATTTGTAGATGGTTTTTGCTTTTCCAGGAATATGATTTCAAAGTAATTGTGAAGCCAGGGTGCCTGAATGTTGTTCCAGATCACCTATCGCGAATTGAGAATGGGGATGAGCCTACAAGTCTAGAGGAAGGGTTGCCTTATGTGCATCTCTTCATTTCTCATGTTGCAAATGATCATTTCACAGGTATAATTCAATTATTGTCTACAGGTACAACTCTTGAAGGGTATTTGACACAACACAAGAAGCAATTAGTGGTCTGAGCTGCAGATTTCTCTATTATCATTGGACATCTGTATAAAATGGGATTTGATGAAATACAACGTAGGTATGTTACAGAGTATGAGCTGCAAAGTATCCCTGCAGAATCGCATGGAGGAGTAGCACAACGACATTATGTAGGAAGAACAACTGCGTAGAAGATCCTATGCGCGGGACTTTAGTAGTCGACTGTGCATAAGAACTCCAAAATATATTGTGGAGCATGTGATGTTTGTCAGAGGATAGGGAGACCATCACAATTAGATGAATTTCCACTGAATCCATAAGTGACGTTGCAGGCATTTGATAAGTGGACAATAGACTTTGTGGGACCAATACAGCCACTGGGGAAGAAGACATGGGTTAGATATATCATTACTGTGACTGAATACTTAACCAAGTGGGCAGAGGCACAACCTATAAAATATTGTAGTGTTGTTACTACCGTGAGTTTATTTTTGAATATAGCTTATCCCGGTTCGGTGCCCTAATATTTTGATGAGTGATAGGGGCATGCATTTCTTGAATGAGACAATTTTCGCATTGCTTGAGGAATTCCAAATATATCATCAAAAGAGTACATCTTATCACCCTCAAGCGAATGGCACAGTCGAAGCCTTCAACAAAATTTTGGAAAGCACTTTGACGAAAATTTTCAACGTGAAGCGAAATGACTAGGATGTGCACATACCAGCAGTCCTTTGGGTGTACAGGACTACCTGCAAAAGGTTGACAGGACAAACACCGTTCATACTGTTATATGGGCAAGAGGTTGTAATGCGCATGGAGTGCATAGTGCCAAGCTTATGGATTGCAACAATTATAAACATGGATGGTCACAATACCATGGAGGAATGACTTGCATAACTCATTGAGTTGGAGGAGGATCGCTTCTTGGATGGATTTCATCAACAGGTGCAGAAGGATTGTGAAAAGGTGTAGCATGATCACCATATCAAACAATGCACCTTCAAGATTGAAGATTAGTGTTACTATATGATAGTAAGTTCACAAAGTTCCCTGGTAAATTTCAGATGCATTAGCTAGGGTGATATGTTTTGAAGGAAATTACAGATGGAGGCGCAGTGCAACTCACGAAGCTCAATGGAGAATTATTTCCCAGAAAAGTCAATGGGAGTCGATTGAAGCTGTACAGGGGTGATCTTGCCCCTACACGATGACTATATGATTGCGGGATAGTCTTAGTACTCCTGGCATCTACAAGGAAGTATGGGACTATAACTACACTGCCTGCAAAATAGAAAGGCAAAGTGAAGGGGTTACATGACAAGACGAATGATGGCACCGAGGGGAGCTACGACAAAGGAGCTGTGCTACATGGATGGGTCCCATGCAGACTAGCCAAAAAGTGATCATTGGAAGCACTGTAGCTGATTTAATGGTGATTTTTTCGTTGGAAGGAGCAGGGGAAAAGCATTAATGGAGCATATCTTTTGAAATTTTCCATCAAATATGCATTAATGACCAGGAATTGGAGGGAAAAAATGGATTTGAATTCAAATTGGTCTATAAATATGGCATACCGCTCTGCATTCGAACACTTTTCGTCCTGAGAGTTTTCCTTGAGTTTTTTCACCTTACTTTGCACCAAGCAAAGAGTTGTATGTCTGAGAAGGATTGGGAGGAAATTATTTCATGGTCGGAGTTCGCAAACCTGCACCTACAGGGCTTCTGACTACTGCACCTAGGTCACCAAGGTCTAAGTCATCTATTTCCATGGTGAGAGATAAGAAGAAAAAAAATCCTCAGCAAATCTCAGTGCGAAATTCACTGTAGAAAACCCTGAATGAAATCCGCCAGAAAGGGAAGATGGATCGGTCCAAATCCGACAAAACCCGTGGATCTGGATGAGGAAGAACTGCACGAGGGCATAGAGGAGGTTGATGCAGAGGAGGTTGAGACAATAACTGAGCTGCTGAAGTATATCCCACCCCACAAAGCCACCGCTCAAGTGCCGAAATATCTAGATAATGTCAAGTTTATAGTTTCCACACCATTGTTGCCGGAGAGTGTGTTGTTTGAGGGAAATTTGTTAGCCCTTATACAAACTTTGAAAATGGAGGATTGGGATCTAGGGATCATGAAATATTTCCACAATTGGCGCCAAGAAAGTACCTAACAAAAGTATTCTATGAAGATTCAAACGTTTTGCGACAGGAACCAATGAAATGGGTGACTAGTGTTGGGTCGCAGGGCTCCTCAATATGTTGTGGATGCCAAACTTTAGTCACACCAATATTAACATCATCTGTGTGTGCCAACTGTTGACACTAGTACATAATGGGTGTCTGTGGTTGGTAGAACCCATCCAAATCATTGATATTTTCATCCATAGAATAACATTATTTCCATACCAAGGAGTGGACCGGTAAAAGCATTTGTAGGTAAATCGTAGGAGAAGAAGTTGGCGGACCAAATGAAGAGTGAATTTGGTCTAGTGAAAAAGTCACACGAGTATTCCATCCAGTCCATCTCAAATTTTGTGGTGTAGTTTTATGCGCAGATCTTAGGTGGTAAGATCATGAGAAAGTGCCACGCAAATGAAGTACTAGCACCAGTTGTCTCTTTGGCTACATAGTGCGCGAAAGGATTCTAGTATAACTGGGCTCAATACTTATGTAAAGAATTTATAGAGGACTACAGGGAGGCCCAGGATGAGGGCAAGGCATTCCAGTATGCCTGGTTATTATTGTTGATCGCGTTGGAGGCCTAGAGAGTGAAGAGAGTTTGTTCCCTCAGCAGGACTCAGACCTATCGGAGGCTCCAAATTTTGCTTCGCTATGGGCTACTAAATACCCCACATGTGTAATGGAGACAAATATATTCAAGGTGTTGTTTGAGATAGAACTATGGATGGTGATCAACCAGTGGCCAAGGTTATCACCCACTTTGCACGCGCAGTATGAAAATGTCACTGATTTTAAGGCAGATTTCCATAATCTACACATTCGCACAAAGAAGGATGTCATGGGCATATGGCACAAGTTTCCTTACTTGGTTGCCGAGGAGGATATATTAGGGGTTGTTATCAAGTGGCCAAGTGACGGGATCACCCCTTATGATTCCGGCGTAGGTACCAGTAAGGTTTTCGAAGGTTCAGCAGCGTAAACCACAACAATAGAAAAGAATAAGGAAGCACAGAAGGCTTCCACTCGAGAAAAGGTTGTGCAGAAGAAAGAAGTTGCTACAAGGGAGAAAGAAGTGACAGCCAAGGAAAGAGAAGCAACGCAGGAAAATACTACGTCGCAGACCACCATTGACGCTAACAAGTCAGACACCAAGTGAATTCATGTGGAGGAAGAAAGAGAGGTGGAAGAAGAAGGTGGCGTAGAGTTGGAGTCCCCCTTCGTTGTCAAGAAGCAATAGAAGAGGACTTCCACAAGGCCACACATGAAGCAAAAGTCTTATAAATCAGCGGTCGTGACGCCTTTGGTCCACACAAAAGGGGACTTAGATGAAATTTCGGATGTGGTCCGTGACACCACGACAAACCTGTGGATCCACTTTGAAGAACAGTACCAACAGACGCTTGGTAAGGTACACCTGACTCAAGATAGAGTCAAAGTTGACCAAGTTAAACAGTCATGGTTTTGGGGCACATGGTATTGTGCACCCATAGTATTATGCCCATGGTATTATGTGTAATGGAGGTTATAAAAGGCTGGAAGGACTTCATTGTAATGCAAGGCCTGGAGGTGAGTGGTGAAGGCTCACCTGGTCGGATTGGCCAGGGTTTTGGCCAATGCTAATGAGATCTTATTAGGTTGGGTTTTTCCTCGGATTTGGGGTTTTCCCAGATAAACATTTGTGTTTATGTGTTTATGGTTATTGTTGGTTATTTTTATATTTATTCCTCTCAGTAATTATTTATGTTATGAAGTAAATTTCTTAACACTTCGTTGTCAAGAAGCGATAGAAGAGGACTTCCACAGGGCCACGCATGAAGAAAAAGTCTGATAAATCAGCGGTCGTGACGCCTTTGGTCCTCACAAAAGGGGACTTAGATGAAATTGGGGATGTGGTCCGTGACACCACGATGGACCTTTGGGGCCACTTTGAAGAACAGTACCAACAGACGCTTGGTAAGGTACAACAGGGCCTGTGGGAGTTGCAGGTCTAAATAGGTCTTTTGCAAGCAAGCGTGGGATAGGCAAGCGGGAAGCAAGAGAGCCTGAATCAACTGGGTGGGTTAGCCCAGGAAGTAGAGCTCACACTGGGTCTCTGCACAATACAGTTTCCAAAAAGGTCCCTGTGTGGTGACTCAGCCGAAGAGAAGGCACACCAGTTGCATATGAAGAACCTAAGTCTTAATCTCGTCACGCTTCCCATTCAAACTCTGCATGAGCTGCACCAAGGCGTATCAGATGAACTCATGATTCAAGAGGAATGGGCTTTGCTGGTCATTAATGAGGTAAAAACTAATAACCAACAGATATTTGAGGAAAAGGTGTAGGCCCTCTGTTGTATCTCCCAGAGACAACCTCAGATTTCTTACAAGACTAGTGCCTGAGCACACCTAAATTTGGAGTGTCTAAATTGCTTCACAGTAAAGGGAGACCTCACTTATATTCTATATGTATATATGATGGGTTGGTTCATTCCTATAAAGGAGTAAGACATGAAATTCTTGGTACTTCATCCCATATACAAATCTCAGAAATATGCATAAAATAGTGGAGGCCGAGTAGTCCAAGAACTTATAGTTTAATAAGATTTTAGTAGAGAAATGATAGAGGATACGGACAAGGTGTAACTCATCATATGGAGCCTACAACATCAAGAATTCTATGCTTAACACATAGATCTTGCAGCTTTAAGAATTCCTAGACTTGTCTGAGTTAGAAGTACATATAATGGGCAGAAGAGAGGTTGTGTGCTATGATTAATGAAGAGCACATTTAAAGATATGATTTCAATAATCCATACAGGCACTAGCATTAACAATGTCAATACAAATGAATCTGTGAGGGACTTACAGGCACACGCATAACATATTGATACTAGCGAATCTGTGAAGAAGTCTTGAAATGTTTCTTATAGTTGTAATTGCATGAGTTCATAGAAGAAATGTGAACACAATGAGTTTTAACAGAGGGAAAACATACTGTAATACTTGGATGGGGAATCACCACAATTTCCTTCATATTCCAGAAAATCTATATTGTAAAGCCATACAGTCTGAAAATAACATGTAGATTTTTCTTTAGAATTTCTGAACCTTTGTTAAGTCTTGCTTTCCCCTATTTATCTGGAGAGGGGAGAAAGAACATTCATTACAAAAAATTTCTCTGGCATAGTCTCAGCTGTCGAGTCGACTATCTATCTCATTCATAGATGGCTATGTGGCCCAAAAAACATTACAAAATTAAATGCCTCACTAAAAGGAGGCACATTACAGTACAATAAATAAGTAAACAATCAGACGCAAGTAAATGAAATCTCTCCTTCCCATCCTATGATTGTCTCTACTTCAGGAGCTAGTCTACTCACGATATGGCTTCTAGTGTTGCTTAGCTAACTTTTATCATTTCTGTCTTTATTGCATTCGATGTTGACCTTCGGACCTGTGTCACAACAAGAATTTTTAGGTCTGTCCATGCCTGGTTTTGAATTCTTCATCTCCGTTATTGAAGGTCATGGCTACTTTCAATGCTGACCCCATCATTTCCATGTCACAGTGAGCCTTTCTAAATTATCCCATACGGCTTTGAATGCACCACTTGTTTCCCTTGGAGCCACAGGTGCCGACCCATCACACCCGTAAAGCCCTATCTTGCACTATCGATGCCTTGATGTACCTAGTGATGATCTCTTGGTTGAAATGTGGGGGACTTTCTCATACTGGCCCTTGGTTGCAAAAAATGTTTCGAAATAGATGAATCCCCATCTCCCTTAGCCCTTTACAATTTAGCTCTCCTTTTCGTAAATTTCTTCATAGGACTGGGGGCTAGAATCAGGGATTTAGCCTTCATGTGCTGAGACCTTTAGGCCTGTGTCTGGGGGCCTGTTTCCTTCATGATGCAAAATACTGCATCCCGGTTGTTTACAGTGCTTGCCGCTAAGAATTCCTTTTTAACCCTGTGATTGCCAATCTGCGGGATCAGGCCCACCGAAGATATCGCAATCGCACTGTGGGAGGGAAAAGGCCCAATACACTTTTTTTATAGCGCGGGATGACCTATCTGGACGTGAAATCCTCATGAGGTAGAACAAATAAAACATCACATCTGGGAGGATTTCTCACATATCGCAATCGTAGGCCAGGAGAGACTGAGGTGCAGGAGTGCCTTAACCTATATGATTTCCGATCTATGGGGGGTGATGTCATGACTTCCATATACCACCTTGTGATTGGTGACACGTGTCACCAAAAAATGCCCCCATAGGACCCCTAAAAATTCTGAATCTGATTGCCACGTGCCACCCGTACTGCCACATCACCTTCCATACTACCATGTGGAGGAGAGAGAGAGAGGGTCTACTCGCCTTTCGTTTTTTCCATGAAATTCCTTTGCAAATTGATTTCGGCCTCCCCTATTGATTTTACATTGGATCGTAAATCGACATTTCATAGGGTTTTTAAAGTGGTAACCCATTTATTCCGCCAATTGTCGATGTCGCGGGACAGCGGGAATGCGAGATGCAGGACTGCGGGATGCATGACTGCGGGAATGCAAGATGCGGGACTACAAGATGCCTAATATGTGGGAGTGCGGGATTTACCATTTTCCACCACATGGAGGAGAGAGAAGGGTGTGGCCCGACCTTATTTTTTTCATGCATTTCCTTTGTTAATCCTTTTCAGCCTCCCACAACGATGCTACACTATATCGCAAACTGACACATCGCAAGGTTTATAAGTTAGAACCTCACTAATCAAACTGATCGCCGATAGCCGATCTCCTAACCCCGTCGATACTTCTAGCCTACTGGACTCCACCAATAGCCGATTTGTGATTGTGATAAACTCTTGGGTCCCCAATATGTGATTTGACTTTATTCTTGGTCATTTTTTTTGTTTTCTGGACTTTCCAAGGGTAACTTCAATAGGCCATATCTTATTATCTAGAAGACATTTTCAGACTTCTATATACCGTTGGAAATCTCTTTTCGGGCACTATACAATGGGGAGGGTCAGATTTAGCTCTGAGATATTCTGTTGCCTGGGAAGGTGACTTCAAACATCACTTCTCTTAGGCAACCTTGACCAACTGAAACCCACAATGCAGTGAATGATGACATTAGATCCAACCAGGGACAATGTCGTGCTGACAAGGTGTTGAGAACCTGCAAACCAGTAGCTTTCCTTCCATTGGGAATGGAGTCATTCTTAAACAAAATATAAGTCTGTGAAAATGGACTTTTTCAATCATAAACTAAAAAATTCAAATAACAATTACAATACACACACACCGATATTTACAATGAGTGTAAAATAGATACCTCTAATTTTGAAAATAAAATTTGAGGAACTAACCATTTACTGGTAGTTCCAACAATTCACCATCCAAGTTTTCAAGCAGGTAAGTGTTCTTTCCCCTCTCTTCTACAATCTTGAAGGGGTCGAACCATAGCAGATCAAATTTCCCATGTTTTCCTTTGTCTTCCCGTCGGACATCCCACCTGAGAACTAAATCTCCTAGCTAAAGAGGTTAGTCCTTTGCCCTCTTGTCGAACAAAGATTTCATTTTCTGCTAGTAATTGGACAGCTTGGTCCCCACCTGTTCTCTGTTTTCGTGAAGCTCCACCAACTGATTTATCCTTCTAGTCAAGGTGCTCGGGTCTTCCTCGGCTTCTTGCAGCAACTTTGATATTGGCATTGCTAATTGGATATGGAATACAACAAACTTGTCGTACACTAGCTCAAAATGTGATTTCCCAGTGAATTATTTATGTGTTACTCAGTTATCCCATAGAGCAAACTTTAGTTGGGAGTCCCAGTTCCTTTGATTTTCAACGATGATCTTTTTCAGCACCCTTATGACAATCTTGTTGGAGGACTCAACCAAGCCATTACCTTGAGGATAATAGTGTCACACGGAATGAGTCGATCTTGCAGACAAGATAGACCTTCCTAGAATCTAAAGAAGACCTAATGACCAGCAAAGCAACCAGACACTATCTTTCTCTAAATATGCTTTTATAAACAATGGCAAATCAAGGGTTTAGGCCTACCTTAGGTCCAAAGAAATTTTGTGGATGCCCTCGCTCCTTCAATCCAAATGAGCTCCTTTGTCGCGAACCTGCAAACACAAACAAGGCAAACAAATTAAATAGCACCTGAAAAGCCAATTGCATAAAACATATTTAACATGAAAGTCAAGGAGTCCATGAAACAAATAGCATAAGATACTTGTTGAGAAAAATGAGTTTGATTGTATTAATTCAAAAGAAGAAGAACTTTACAACCTGTGCCTTGACGTTGTACAAGCTCCTCCCAGGGTCCAACAAGAAGTCTCCTCTACTTTGACAAGTTTCACTCACTCCCCAATGAAGCCAAAAAGGTATGTGATCTCTCCTCTTAAGCTCAACTAGGAAGTCTTAATTTCACCAGCATTTACCCTCAAAATCTTCAGCTTCTAACCTCCCTAGTCCTCACCCCAATGCCTGTATTTATAGTGCAATGGAGGGAAGTTACTAGGTCCTCCTTCAAAGGGATAAAGCCCTCCTTCAAAGGGATAGCTCCTTTAGTCAAGGGATTAGCTCCTTCTTTTTTGGGATGCATGAACCACCTCAGAGTGAACAATCCATGTCAAAATTCCTTCTAGAATCCTATAGAATTAACCCAAAGTGAGTTTTTTAAGATAAACTTTGCGCCTTTTGAATTTCACAAGGGTACGCACCCACCCCTTTACAGACAGAGCATGCATATACGCAGTTCACACGAACAAAGGGTGCGGGCCCGCAGGTGACAGTAGGAGAAAGTGCGGAACCAGAGTTACATTGATTTTTAATGTCTTTCTCACATTTTCAAAGCTTGACTTAAAGAGCTGAGGTCTGAGACTTGCTTAGGAGGACAGTATAAGTGTTGATGGACCCATACTGACTGCAGATAGTCATGGTGACGATATTTTTGTGTAACAGATTGCCCCCTAAAGTGCGAAGTCTGTAGTGGATGAGGATTTCAATTATCATATAGGAAGAGTGAAGTACTTTATCATTTCGAGGATCATCTTGAGGAGAGCCCGGTTGGAACCTGTAAAAACATTCAATGCAAGATATATATATGAGATCATATCATCGCTGAGGTAGGCATTCTCATACTCAGATCAAAACTAACTAGAAAACTATCTACTGCTCTGATATAGGAACGATCTTGTAATACATCACAAGTATAGACACATGTAGACACAGTGTGGACCCAACCAACTGTTTTTGAATAGTCCACATCATAATGAATACAAAATTCCTCGCAGCCTGGATCGTGGAAACTAGATCCAGGGTCTTCATTTCTACTTCCCGAAATAGTACGATTCTATCCATGCGAATAAATGTGTTGAAGTCGAACATGGTAGAAACCACTTGATTACCAGTCAATGATGTAAACTGTTAACAAGTGTGAGAGAAACCACCATTAATGTCAATGGCTCTCAAATTACCCAGTACAATCCATGAGATGTGAATAGATGTGTTGATGTCGAACATATCATGGAATCCTTTGATCGAAAGTCAATGATGTAAACTGTCGTCAAAGGTGAGAAACCTGCCATTGAGGCATGCAGATCCCAAGGTACTAACGATCTCTAGATCATCTTTCTAGATAATGAGCTGAAGTCGATAGAAAGCGATCCGTTGAAGGCAAGCCCACAACACGAAATCATAGATCAAGTTGAAGAAATTTTGTTACAAGCACTGACTCAGGGATGGTCAAGATGGATGACAGATGTTACAAAAAAATATCGTCACCATGACTATCTGCAGTTAGTATGGGTCCATCAACACTTATACTATCCTCCTAAGCAAGTCTCAGACCTCAGCTCTTTAAGTCAAGTTTTGAAAATGTGAGAAAGACATTAAAAATCAATGTAACTCTGGTTCCGCACTTTCTCCTACTGTCACCTGCGGGCCCGCACCCTTTGTTCGTGTCAACTGCGTATCTGCACGCTCTGTCTGTAAAGGGGTGGGTGTGTACCCCTATGAAAGTCAAAAGGCGCAAAGTTTATCTTTAAAAACTCACTTTGGGTTAATTCTAGAGGATTCTAGAAGGAATTTTGACGTGGATTGTTCGCTCTGAGGTGGTTCATGCATCCCAAAAGAGAAGGAGCTAATCCCTTGACTAAAGGAGCTATCCCTTTGAAGGAGGGCTTTATCCCTTTGAAGGAGGACCTAGTAACTTCCCTCCATTGCACTATAAATACAGGCATTGGGGTGAGGACTAGGGAGGTTAGAAGTTGAAGATTTTGAGGGTAAATGCTGGTGAAATTAAGACTTCCTAGTTGAGCTTAAGAGGAGAGATCACACACCTTTTTGGCTTCATTGGGGAGTGAGTGAAACTTGTCAAAGTAGAGGATACTTCTTGTTGGACCCTGGGAGGAGCTTGTACAGCGTCAAGGCACAGGTTGTAAAGTTCTTCTTCTTTTGAATTAATACAATCAAACTCATTTTTCTCAACAAGTATCTTATGCTATTTGTTTCATGGACTCCTTGACTTTCATGTTAAATATGTTTTATGCAATTGGCTTTTCAGGTGCTATTTAATTTGTTTGCCTTGTTTGTGTTTGCAGGTTCGTGACAAAGGAGCTCATTTGGATCGAAGGAGCGAGGGCATACACAAACTTGCTTTGGACCTAAGGTAGGCCTAAACCCTTGATTTGCCATTGTTTATAAAAGCATATTTAGAGAAAGATAGTGTCTGGTTGCTTTGCTTGTCATTAGGTCTTCTTTAGATTCTAGGAAGGTCTATCTTGTCTGCAAGATCGACTCATTCCGTGTGACAAAATGGCGACCATACTGGGGACTTGATTGTTTTCCTTGTTTTTACTTTGACCTGAGAAACGTTGTTTTTTGTTTCTGTTTTTGACTTGATGATTGTGGGATTGGGTAGATTTACTTAATTTTGAACTAGTTTTTATTTTTCATAGTTTTGGGAGAAGTACGCACCCTCTGAGTTAAGCACAGTGCGTACCTGTATGCACTTTTGCTTTGTGCACAGAGCGTGAACGCACCTGTGTAAACAGGCTGCCTGCGTACCCTGTCAAAAGTTTGAGAAATTTTAAATTTTTCTCTTTTTTATCAGTTTAGAATTTGTTTATAAGTTTTAGCTACTGCCCAGACCTACTGGTTCCCTGTCAAAAGCTTTCCTTGGTTTAATTTCATTAGTGTTAGGGTTTTAGGTGAAATTCCTAGGAGTTTTGCTTGTTGGGTTTGTTTTTCATTTTGGTTGTGTAGTGGCTCTGAGCTTAGAAGCTGTAGGGACCTCAGATCACCTTGGTGTCTACCAGCCTTCTTATGAGTCTGACCATTTATGAAATCTCCCCTTGTTGAGGAATCCGCTTTGAGTTTTCTCATTTCAAAACTTCTAAAAGCTTGTGTTGAAAAGTTTGGTTTTTCATTTTTAAAAAAAGAAAACGAAAGGTTGGTTGTTTTTTGACTATTTGTGATTCTGCATAAATTAGTCCTTAGCTTGCATTTTGCTAAGTAAAACATCCTCAAAAAATACATTTAGTAAGCTTTGACTTCAAATAGGTTTTTATAGTTTGTAGATCTCAAAGTTAGTCATTTCCATAGTTTTGAGTATTTTATGAAAAATATAAAAATCTCTCTTTTGAAAAAAAGTTTGTTTTAGTAGTGATTTGAATGCTTTGAAAAGAAAAGGGAATTTTTGTGAAATAACTAGTTGTCTCGTTTCGAGTGCATTGGAAAGGAAAAACTCTTCTTTTAATTTGTTTGTTGAGAAAGAATTGTGTTTACAAAGTATTTTGCATTCTCAAACTCTTTCCTAGCTAGAAGTTCATCGAAGAGAAAAGATTGTTTTAATCATCTTAAGTGCATTTTTAGTGATTTTGAGTCGAGTCTTTACACCACAAGTTTCATCTCTGCCACCTCTTGACTTAAACAAAAACCAATAAAAATAACGCTTAAAGTAAAATTCATCTAGTAACATTTTTATTTCTAGGGCTCTGATACACCAATTTAGCTTAGGCTAGTGTCTTGGAGTAGGAGAGTAATTAACTCTCCAAGACAAGTAAAACAAACAAGTAGCTAAATCTTGTGGTAGGAAGAAATCCAATTGTTGCATTTATGCTCTGGGAAAGCTCCTCTTAAAGGAGAAGCACGAGATCGTGTCCGAACCAGTGTGGGAATCAATCCTTCCTCATTGGGAACGATGCCAGATATTCACGTATTAAAAATGGTAAACCTCGGATTAATCATTGTCGAGGAGCCTGGGATCACTTGTTGGTAAACCTTGGATTATGTCAAGGAGCCTTCAAGGGGATTGAGCTTGCTACTCTGCCCTTGTGTGCGTATCAGATCGTAGACTGTTCCCCCAGGTGTATTTGTCTCAGTTGGTAGCCTTAGTGACCATATTCTTTAGGATTCTTCCTGAGGTGACAGTGGTGGGAAGATCCCACTGTACCTGGAGCAGACGTCGGCTAGTCTCACTTGGATTTTCTGGGGGGTTCACTTCACTCGAGACGGTTAAGTGGAGGAACTTGTGCCAGTCTATTCATTAAGCAGGTTGCCGGGGTAACTGTTCCAACCGCCATTTCTGTATTGAATTCTGCGACGTTGGACTTCATCACCAACTAGTGTTTTCGGTCCGGAAAGTTACTGTTTGTGTGTGTTTGATCTCTAGATTCTTTAGGCATGTGATTCAAATTTGTTTGGTTCTTTAGAGACTTTATATGGTTTTCATTGAGATTTTACTTTGTTTTCGTGTGAAGTAGTTAAAAGTTTTTAACTGTGGCTGAATTACCAAGCCAGTCCCGTAGACTTCGGGGCCAGTCTCCTGAGTTTGTAACCGTGGCTGATTTACTGAGGAAGTCCCTAGACTTTGGGGCCAACCTCCTGAAGAAGTCCCGAGCCAGCTTGAAGGCTTGAAAGTCCTCGTAACTCCTAGTGGCAGTAAAGTTGGGTCACCTGAAGAAGGAGAGTCTTCATTGGTTGTACATCCTGATTACCAAACTCTAGTAACAGGCTATAATCTTGAGTCTATTTCAGTTTCCGAACTTGCTGGTAGCTTTTCATCTACGAGTGATATAGGTGAAGAACCTGAGATATCTGAACCTATTACTCCAACATCGGGGTTTGTCTCTCCAACTTCTAGTGGTCCTGATTCACCTAGGGTAGAAAGAGTAATCACTGAAAATCTTCCTTCTGGTTTGATAGCTATTGAAGAACTTGCTACTCCAGAAGAAGTAGGCATCCCTTTCCTTGAAGATCGACCTGTTATTGATCTAAGGGAGCGTGAATCCATTTTTTACAGTCCACCAAGGAGCACTACTTGGTATCTTTCTTTAACTAATTATTTGGAAAACCCAGGGTTAAGTTTTTCACCACCTCGCGTTCCTTATCACCCCACACCTGAAGGTTATTTGCCTCCATTAAAAATGTTGAATCAGTCGTCCATGTTTACTCAATCGCCCGAATCCTTCTTTTACGGCGGTCCTTCTGTTCCCTCTGGGTATCAGTCACTTTCTGGTACTTTTGCGGGAGCTTCTCCTCAACCCATTGAACAAGGGTTATTAACTGGAAACAATGGTAAAAAGCCGTTGAGTGTAGAGGACATTCTCATGATGTCAGGTACTATTCCCAATCCTCAACCCCAAGGTGGCCAGTTACCGCCTGGGGGGCAGCCTCAAGGTCCTCAAATATCACCTGGGGGGCAACCTCAAGGTACCCAAATTGTGTCTGGGGGGCAGCCTCAAGGACAGTACATACCTACGGTTCAGTACGTTCCTCAAGGTCAACCCCAGCCTCAATATGTACCTCAAGGTCAACCCCAGTATCAATATGTACCTCAAGGTCAACCCCAGTATCAGTACGTGCCTCAAGGTTTTCAACCCCAAGGTCAGTACCAAACCCAAGGTTACCAACCACCTTCTAGTCAGTCATATGTTCAAGGAACAGGAAATGTGCCTCAAAGTTATCAACCTTACCCTCAACCTGGTTATGGTCCCCCATATCCTCAACCTGTAATGGGTCCGTACCCCGGAGTGAACTTAGTGTGGGATCCATCTCAAGTTCAACAGGTGTTGCAACCGAATGTGCAGTTGTCATCTCAAACTGGACAGCCTTTGGTTTCTGGTTCACCCCAGCAACCCATCCAGTCTACCACTCAAACTTCTGCACCTTCTGTAGTTTCACAGCCTGGGCCTAGTACGCCTCGTACTCCGCCTCAAACGGCTGCTGCAACTGCTGCAACATCTGTTCAATCTACCCCACCTACCTCTGGAGTATCGACAGCTTCGGTTTCTACTGTTCCTGTATCAACTCCTCAGGCATCTTTACCTCAGTCTGGACCCACAATTCAAACTTCGGTTTAGATGCCTGCAGGACAACCTGGTTTAAGTACGGTTGTCACAAGTCAACCACAATTTACTTATCAACCGTACCAGGGACAGTACCAATTCGGTCCTGCTGTGCAACAGCCAGTCTATCAGTATCAACCATACCCTGGGTACACATATCAACAACCTCAACAACCCCAGTACGGTCCGGTTAATCCTGGTTTCCCGGGAGGATACAATATCCCAAATGCAATTCCGATTCCTAGTTATCGTGGATATCCTCCTCCTGGGGCTGGTTTAATGACCCAGAGTTTTAGGGACCCTAATCGTCAATTACCGTTTATCGCAACTTTGGACTTGCCTGATTTGTCGCGCCTAACGAACGATCCAATAAACTATCTTCCGTTTTGGCCGCAAATGTCGAATAAGTTGCCCAGTGACATTCCTAAGTTTGAAGGTAAATCAGGAGAGGACCCGTCAAACCATGTGATGACTTACCACCTTTGGTGTGCGTCTAACTCCATTTCAGATGATTCGATCCATCTTAGACTTTTCTAGCGCACTCTGATTGGTCTCGCGGCCAAGTGGTACATTGAGTTACCGCGAGGCACTTTTTATAATTTTAGTCAGTTAGCTACCTCGTTTTTAACTCATTTTCAGTTGCCAGTCAGATATGACAATGGCACGGAATTACTAACTTCGTTAAAGCAATCAACGTCCACTTATATTTTCGATCATATTCATGAATGGAGACGTCGACGGCCTTTAGTGAAGGTATTTATTCCGGATCAGATCTTGGCTGAATGGTTTGTAAAATCTTTGTTGCCAAAGATCACTGAAGATGTGGCTAAAGCCGGAGTTGTTACTGAGGAGCAAGTAATTGCTCAAGAACAGTACCTTGACTTAGTTTATACTCAGTCGGGTACGTTACACGAAAAGATCCCCGATCTTCCCAAGTCAAATCAAATCGCTGCAGCTCCTTCTGGGTCTCATGCCGCTGACGGTATGATTGGTACGGCTAACACTAAAAGTAAGAAGAAGTCTTCCAAGAATTCTTCTCCTATCATAACCTTGCCAGATTCCCCGATAGGATAATCTTCCCCGGAAGTTTCCGCCGACATTCATGTTGTAGAGTCATCTACAGCCAAATCAAAAAACGGTGGAAAGAAGAAAGGGAAGAAGAAAAATAAATCAGACAAAGAATCGAAAGAGAAACCTGAAAAAGCGGAATCCAAAGACGAAAAACACAAACCTCGTTATCCATGTCTCATTTGTGACGAATATCATTTTACAAGAGACTGCCCTCATCGAGCAGAGGTTGCGAAGATTGTCAAAGGTTCCCAAACTCCTGCTGTCTTGAAGGATCCTTTTCCAAGTCAAGACAGTAAGATGATAGGTTCTTCTTCAAATGCCAATGAGGAACCCATATTGATGATGTCCCATGTAAGGATTGCGACTCGATCGCAAGATTATGGCAGTAAAGCTCCTGTTGATGGGAAAGAAGCAGAATCTTCTCATTCGAACCCATCAACCTCAGCTCCCGGTTCCGATCCACTACAGATCGAGAAACCTAACCCGGACTTAGTAATCAAACTGCCCGCCAAGGGTATACTTCGAAAGTCTGCTTTCAATCCACATGCGAGAGCGGCTCAGAACTATAACATTGTTGAGGATTTAGCTGTTTCACCCTCAGCGATGTCGGCTTTGGAGGTGCTGCAATCATGCCCAGCACAGCGTAAATTACTTTTGTCGGCTATAGGAGCTGTTGACGTTCAGGACCCGAACCTAATAATTTTCGATCTAGAAAATAGTACACCGCGTTAGCCCCATAAAATGACTTTCCAGATCCCAGTGATAGTCAAAAACAGACCTGTTCATAGGACTGTGATTGATGAGGGTGACTCAACGTGTATTATGTCGATACAGTGTTGGAGATCGCTTGGTTCTCCTTCACTAAATCAATCCCCGACAATTCTTAAGGCCTTTGATGGTCGTGGGTTTCATCCTTTTGGCATATTGTAGGATCTATCTATAGGGGTTGAAGGAAAAACCATTAATCTAGTTGTGGAGGTGGTTGATGCCCCTCTGGATTACAACCTTATGTTGGGTCGTAGTTGGTCTTACGCTATGACAGCTGTCATCTCTTCGGTCTTTCGGGTTATAAAGTTTCCACATAATGGAAAGATCATCACAATAGATCAGCTGACTTACTTTTCGTCCGACCCAGCCCCTGCTGAAAGCATTCAGCATTTTGGTAAAACGACTATTCCGTATAAGGATGTTGGAGTAGGACTAGTTAAAGATGCCAGTTTACTGGGAACTTTTCCTTTTCCTCCTCTCAATGCATTGTCTTCTATCGCAACCATTCATATGATTATGTCAGACACCATTATTTATGATGATCCTTGGATCATCCCATCTGAATCTGAGATAGACTCATATGGTGATGTTATGCCTTTGAGTCCATATGAAATTTCCTATCAGGCCGTGCAGTCATTTTCCGACTCAAATTCAACCCAAATTGACTTAATGAATGTGGTCCGTGAGGAATCACTTTTCACATCAAGCTCGGACTCGACTACGTTTCTTGAACTTGTTCACTCTGATGAGAAAATTCGTGAAATCCTATGTGTAGATGATTTACCATGGGAAGATCTCCATCATAGGTCTTCGTTCTTGCCCGAGAATGATCATTTTGAAAATGATTTCTCATCAATTTTTACAACTGAATATGTCAAGGAACCTCAGAATCCAATGAAACATCATGATTCAGAGTTGAATTTGGGAAACATCTCCCAAACTGTTCCTATTGACATTTCGGTTAAGCCCGGAATTGTTGAGAACATTCATATAGGAGCCTCGTGTACAGATGACGAAATTCAAATATATAAGGCCCTATTCCAAGAATTTCGCGACGTGTTTACCTGGTCCTATGAGGAAATGCCAGGAATTGATCCCGCGATTGTTGTTCATGAGATAAAGACTTACCTGGACGCTAAACCCGTCCGGCAACATTTGCGTCAAATTCACCTGAGAAAAGATGTTGCAATTAAAGCAGAAGTTGAAAAATTGTTGAAAGTAGGGTTCATTTATCCTATCCCGTTAACGGATTGGGTATCGAATATTGTTCCTATGAATAAAAAGCAAGGGACAATAAGAATATGTATCAATTATAGGGACATTAATCGAGCCTGTCCAAAGGACAATTACCCTACTCCCTATATCGATCAAATAATTGATGATTGTGCCGGCAGCGAAATATTTTCCTTTATGGACGGTTTTTCCGGATACAATCAAATCAATATTCTACCTGTCGATCAACCAAAAATTACTTTCATTTGTCCATGGGGGACATTTGCTTATTGCAAATTACCTTTTGGGATTAAGAACGCCGGGGCAACTTTTCAAAGGGCGATGTCTTATGCATTTCATGACATCAAGCACATTGTGCAACCATATCTCGATGATTTTCCTGCTCATTCATTACGTCGAGCTGATCACCTTATCCATTTACGAGCAATCTTTATGAGGTGTAGGCATTATCGGATTCGGTTGAATCCACACAAATGTGTCTTCTGTATAGAAATAGGTCGATTGCTGGGGTTTGTTGTTTCGAAAGCCGGCATTCGCGTTGATCCCTCGAAGGTCGAAGCTATCATCAATTTGCCTCCTCCTTCGAGTCTTCGCCAACTCCAAAGTTTGCAGGGGAAAGCAAACTTTTTACGTAGATTCATTCCTAACTACGCCGAGGTCACTAAGGGTTTTACCCGGTTGTTGAAACAGAACACTCCATTCTATTGGGATGAGATAGCTGAGAAATATTTTGATGCACTGAAACACGTGTTGACCCATGCACCATTGTTGCATCCTCCCAACTACAACCAGGACTACTTCTTATACCTCGCGGCTTCGCATTCCACCATTGGAATGGTGCTAGTTCAGGAAGATGAATTCGGAAGTGAACATGTGATATATTACCTTAGTCACACGTTAAATCCAACTGAGCTAAAATACTCACATGTGGAGAAATTGGCATTGGCAGTTGTGCAAGCTGTCCAACGTTTTTGTCACTACATTTTACTACGTAAAACTACAGTCATTTCTGACTGCAACCCTATGCTCTATATTTTGACTAGACAATTTCTAGGGGGAAAGTACTCCAAATGGATCATGATCCTGCAGGAGTTCGATTTGGAATTTGAAAAGTCTAAGTTGAAGAAATCTTTAGTTTTTGCGGAGTTAATGTGTGACTTCCCGCGTGCTGACACAGAAACTGTGGCGGAGGAGCCCATTGCGGACGAATCCTTGTTTCTAATCAGCACTTTAGATCCGTGGTATGGGGATATCATCGTCTTTCTCCAGACCCAATCCTTTCGGCCAGAAATTTCGAGGTCGGAACGTCGAAAAATTCGATTCCAGTCCCAACAATTCAGAATTATTGGAGATACTCTTTATCACCGTGGGGCGGACTTGGTTTTTCGACGTTGCTTAACACATGAGGAAGCTAAAAGGGTTCTAAATGACTGTCACTCTGGAGCGTGTGGCGGTCATATGTCTGGGTATGCCACAGCCCAAAAGATATTGCGCGCTGGCTACTTCTGGCCATCCTTGTTTAAAGATTGTATTAACGCGGTCCGAAAATGCCACAACTCTCAAGTGTTTGATCGAAAGATGCGCGCTCCACCTGCTCCTCTCCACCCTATAATTGCCATTGGTCCTTTTGCCAAATGGGGTATCGATTTTATTACATGTAACCCTCACTCGGCCGGGGGGCATGCGTACATTATCCTTGCGGTAGATTATTTTACCAAGTGGGCCGAGGCGATGCCTACATTTGAGGCAGACGGCAAAACAACAGCAATTTTCGTATTCAATCACATAATTGCTAGGTTTGGTGTTCCACAAGTGATTATCACTGACCATGGGCGCCATTTTCGAAACGTTATGATGACAGAACTTACAGGCCAGCTTGGTTTGCATCACGATAGCTCAACTCCTTATTATCCACAAGCTAATGGTCTGGTTGAGTCCATCAATAAAGTTCTAGTCGTCATGATCTGACGAATCATTGGGATTCATCGGTCGAATTGGCACAACATGCTATTTTCAGCGCTTTGAGCGTACCGAACCTCAGTGAAAACATCAACAGGGTTCACTCCCTTCTAACTAGTTTATGGTCTGGAAGCTGTGTTACCCATTGAGTGCGAAATCGCGTCACTGCAAATGGCCATCGAATTACTTCCAGCTACTTCCGAAGAGGAAAAGCATTTATTATACTTAGCTCAATTAGATGAGAATCGACGTGAAGCTGCATTAGCGATCGAAACTCATGCGAAACATATGAAAGCTCAGTATGATCGAAATGTGACCCCTCGAAATTTTTCGGAAGGTGACCTAGTGTTATTGTATGATCAAGCTAATGATAAATTAGGCGCTGGAAAATTCGTTCCTATGTGGCATGGGCCCTATGTTGTTAAGCGAAATCTAGCAAAAGGTGCTTATGAATTGGTAAACTTTGATGGGGACTCTTTAGGTAAGCCCAGAAATGGTCTTTACTTAAATTGGTATTATGCTTAAAATTTGGGTGTGGAGATCTTTAGTTAGGTTAGTTTTTCTTTCTAGCTAGTGTGTGTTTTAGTTTTAAAAGTGTGCTTAGCTTAGAGAGTGTTTTTTCGTCATTATTCCTGCTTATCTTGGTTTTACTTTGATATTACAGATGTTGATGCCTCTCCAAACATACATTGGATTTGCTGATGGTGCTTGTCGTAATACACGGAATGTTTTTTCCGCAGCTTGGGTTATTTATTCGCCCTCTGACGAGTTGGTATCTATGCATGGGGTAAGCCTCGGTTAAACAACAAACAACATTGCAGAATACAGTGCAGTGATTGAGTTATTATCTGAATCTATTTCATTTGGGATTCGGAGTTTGATAGTGAGGTTAGATTCTGAACTCGTTGTATCGCAGCTTAATAGAGTATATGCCATTAGAAATCCAGTGTTATTGAGATTATTTTTGAGAGTGCGTCTTTTGGAACGTGAGTTTGATTACATTGAATATCAGCATATTCCAAGATCTTTAAATACATTAGCAGATGCAATTGCTTCTCGAATGTTAAGTAGACATTTGCAATAATCATACATGTAAATTTAAAAACATTTCATAACACATGTTTAACAAGGTGAGCCGGTAATAGTGATATATATATAGGAGTAGGTCAAAAAATACATCGTCCTCGATCATAGGTTTAAAAACACCTTATGATCGGCAAAAATGATCAGTACAAAAACAAAAATGTCATATGTGCCCACAATAGGCGATCATCCTATCACTGGTGATGATCTCTATAAGAAACCACTGCCCGGGCCACCTTGCAAAGGAACCTCCTAAAAGGTCCTGGGACCCCAATCACATAGCGCTGAAGTCGACGAGGAATGTCATCTATAGTGGTCTCGGGAATATCTCCTGTCAAACGCTCTAAATGACCCTCCAACTCGGCCAAAACCTCTGCTGATTCGTCCTGTGGGGCTGGAAAGGGTGCAACTGGTTGTTTCCTCTCGAAAGGCCGGAGAGCGGCTGGTCGCTGTGGACCCACATCTGCATTTCAAAATTTTTTCTATCAGTTTTGAGACGATGGAAAAATAAAAAAAATTTAATAGGAAAATGTTGAAAATGATTTTACCTGAGTCATCCCACTGCTCTCCTGGAGGAAGAGCCATGTCTGGGTCACCATGAAAATCAATCCCAGCGTAAGGGAAATCCTGAATAGAAAAGACCTGGTTTTCCAACCATTGGAAATACTCAGGTCTGAATCGAACTACCTCTGTCCCCTCGTCCGGATGACGAGCCATAACTGCGACCCATCGCATCAGTTTGGGCTCTTGAGGAAGCCCAGCTCCAACAGTGAGGTGTTGCGGGATCAGCATAGGAACCCTCTCCAGGCCAAAACTCACGACCAAAGCCCCATAACCAAAGGTCTTTAGTCGTCCTTCTTTGGCCCTAGTCAGTTGGCCTTTCAGATTGGCCAACACAGCATCGCACCAGTTGAAGATGGTGCCTCGAAAGAAATCAACTGCCATACGCATCTGGGATCCGGTGGCAATATGTAATGCGGCAGCCCCACAAAGTCTGGTGATAGTAAACGCAATCACCATGAGTTCAGGAAGGGATATGGTCTTTATGTCTATCCCTTTGTCTCTAGCCTGGCTGTTGCAGAACTCTAGCCAGAGGCTATCGACAGACTGGCCACCTGGCCTAGTCCCCGATAGAGTCAAGTCTTCACCTCTCTTAGGCAAACCAGTCAAGAAATATATGTCTGCTGGCTTGATCTCAAGCTGATGGCCACCAACGAAGAAGCACTGATCCTATATGCTCCACCTGTCTACCAGCCACTGTAAGAAAGCCACCTGGGCCCTCATGCAAGGAATGGTCCAGAATTTGTACAAGTCGCACGCCCTCAAAGCATCAAGTGAAGGTTGATGATTCCATGCGGCAGCATCCACGTCCTCATGCTCTCTTTTGCGCCAATCTAGCATGATGTGCTCTCTGCATCAAGTAAAAAGATTAATTAAATTGCTAGGAATCATTTGTTTTGGTCCATTTTTGAGAATTTTTGGGTTAAAAACCCTCGCGGTGGGGTACGCACCCTCCGGGTTAGACACAGTGCGTGGGTACGCGCTTTGTCTACATGGAAGGTGCGGGCCCCTGGCTTTTTCCTATTGCAGAAAAAGTCGGGGCCCGCGGGTTACCAGTGTTACACCTGCGGGCCCCCGCGCGCGGAATTTTAGCCTAGAAACCCTCCCAAAAATGAAATAAATGACTAAAACAAGAAATGAAACGGTTAAAAATGAAGAGTAAGTTGATGTGGAATACCTGGAGAAGACGGCGTTCGATTCCGACGGTTGGATTTTCCGTAATCTTCACAGGAAAGTTTCTGGACAAAAGCATTATTTTCTCACCCAAATCACAAACGGTAAAAATGAATTGTTAAAACCCATTTTTATAAGTTATTTGAGTAAATAAATTGCAAATTTGTTTATGTTTCACTTTGGAAAGGTAATTTGGCGGCATTTTTATCCATTTCAAACAGGTATGAGTAATGTTTGCGTTTTGTTCAGGATACGGATTATTCAGGTGAAATCTATCATTTTCGACGAAAAACATTTAGAGTCACCTTTAAGCTCTTTTCTGACTCCTAAAATATGAAAAGATTGTCGAGTTTTCTCTTTTTAAACTCGTTAAAACAGAATTAAAAAGACGGTCCACTTACAGCTCTTTTACTGACCGTAAAAACATTAAAAGATTTTCGGAGCCTGATTGTCATACTTTGTAACCACTCTTGAACACGACACTTTCATTCACCTGGGTTGGGAAATCCTTTGCCTAACAGTTGATCAAACCACATTGAAAGTCTTCAGCCGGTTTCTGGGTATTAACTTTGGGTCAATTGTCACCAAACCATCTGTCGTGTCGTTATGTGTTCAAGAGGTCTATGCAAATAAGCCATTCATCTGTAAAATATCTGTCATCCATCTTGACCATCCCTGAGTCAGTCCTTGTAACAAAATTTCTTCAACTTGATCTATGATTTCGTGTTGTGGGCTTGCCTACAACGAATCGCTTTCTATCGACTTCAGCTCATTATCTAGAAAGATGATCTAGAGATCGTCAGTACCTTGGGATCTGCATGCCTCAATGGCAGGTTTCTCGCCTTTGACGACAGTTTACATCATTGACTTTCGATCAAAGGATTCCGTGATATGTTCGACATCAACACATCTATTCACATCTCATGGATTGTACTGGGTACTTTGAGAGCCATTGACATTAATGGTGGTTTCTCTCACACTTGTTAACAGTTTACATCATTGACTGGTAATCAAGTGGTTTCTACCATGTTCGACTTCAACACATTTATTCGCATGGATAGAATCGTACTATTTCGGGAAGTAGAAATGAAGACCCTGGATCTAGTTTCCACCATCCAGGCTGCGAGGAATTTTGTATTCATTATGAGGTGGACTATTCAAAAACAGATGGTTGCGTCCATACTGTGTCTACATGTGTCTATACTTGTGATGTATTACAAGATCGTTCCTATATCAGAGCAGTAGATAGTTTTCTAGTTAGTTTTGATCTGAGTATGGGAATGCTTACCTCAGCGATGATATGATCTCATATATATATCTTGCATTGAATGTTTTTACAGGTTCCAACCGGGCTCTCCTCAAGATGATCCTCGAAATGATAAAGTACTTCACTCTTCCTATATGATAATTGAAATCCTCATCCACTACAGACTTCGCACTTTAGGGGGAAATCTGTTACACAAAAATATCGTCACCATGACTATCTGCAGTCAGTATGGGTCCATCAACACTTATATTGTCCTCCTAAGCAAGTCTCAGACCTCAGCTCTTTAAGTCAAGCTTTGAAAATGTGAGAAAGACATTAAAAGTCAATGTAACTCTGGTTCCGCACTTTCTCCTACTGTCACCTGCGGGCCCACACCCTTTGTTCGTGTCAACTGCGTATCTACACGCTCTATCTGTAAAGGGGTGGGTGTGTACCCCTGTGAAAGTCAAAAGGCGCAAAGTTTATCTTAAAAAAATCACTTTGGATTAATTCTAGAGGATTCTAGAAGGAATTTTGACGTGGATTGTTCGCTCTGAGGTGGTTCATGCATCCCAAAAGAGAAGGAGCTAATCCCTTGACTAAAGGAGCTATCCCTTTGAAGGAGGGATTTATCCCTTTGAAGGAGGACCTAGTAACTTCCCTACATTGCACTATAAATACAGGCATTGGGGTGAGGACTAGGGAGGTTAGAAGCTGAAGATTTTGAGGGTAAATGCTGGTGAAATTAAGACTTCCTAGTTGAGCTTAAGAGGAGAGATCACATACCTTTTTGGCTTCATTGGGGAGTGAGTGAAACTTGTCAAAGTAGAGGAGACTTCTTGTTGGACCCTGGGAGGAGCTTGTACAGCGTCAAGGCACAGGTTGTAAAGTTATTCTTCTTTTCAATTAATACAGTCAAACTCATTTTTCTCAACAAGTATCTTATGCTATTTGTTTCATGGACTCGTTGACTTTCATGTTAAATATGTTTTATGCAATTGGCTTTTTAGGTGCTATTTAATTTGTTTGCCTTGTTTGTGTTTGCAGGTTCGCGACAAAGGAGCTCATTTGGATCGAAGGAGCGAGGGCATCCACAAACTTGCTTTGGACCTAAGGTAGGCCTAAACCCTTGATTTGCCATTGTTTATAAAAGCATATTTAGAGAAAGATAGTGTTTGGTTGGTTTGCTTGTCATTAGGTCTTCTTTAGATTCTAGGAAGGTCTATCTTGTCCACAAGATCGACTCATTCCGTGTGAAAAAATAGATAGTCCCAGTTCCTTTGATTTTCAACGATGATCTTTTTCAGCACCCTTATGACAATCTTGTTGGAGGACTCAACCAAGCCATTACCTTGAGGATAATAGGTAGTGGAGTGCCCAATAATGATATTGAATTTATGGCAGAAGTTGGTGAACTTGGCATATTTGAAGACCTGAGCATTATCCATGATACTTTTGAAAGGACACTTAAAGCGGGATATTATATTCTCCTCCATAAATTTTATCATTGCAGAGTCTGTAGCATTTTTGGCTAGGATGGCCTCTACCCACTTGGTGAAATAGTCAGCGGTTGTCAGTATCCACTTGTGTTGGCCACTATATAATGGGTTCATTTCTCCAATGAAGTCCAGTCCCAACTGTCTAAAAGGTTCCTCCACATGTACTGTAATCAGGGGGAGGGGAGAAAACTTTTGTCTTTGAGCAAACAATTGGCATTTCTGTCACGACCTCACCTGAGAGTAAACATCTCCAAACAGCGTAGGCCAGTATAATCCTGTCTTAAGGATTTTATGTGTAGTGGTATTCCAATTGCAGTGTCCACCACAAAATCCTTCGTGGAAATACTCAATCAATTTATGGGTTTCTCCCTCTACCAAACATAGCAGTAAAACCCCCACCGGGTCCTTCCAGCAGAGTAATCCATTGGATATGATATATTTCTACACTTGCAATCTCAAACTTAGGTATTTGGATCTATCCAGCCCCAACGGGCACCTTCATAATAAGAGTAATGAACAATGTTCTTATACCAAGGTGATCCCTCATATCTGGCATAGATCTATTGCTCAGCAATTGTAATTCCATTCTGGTGATCCTCTGGTCTACCCTCCTCTATGATCAAGTTTATCCCTAGAGCTTGACAGTTGGATTCAGACAAAATCTTGGCCAACCCCTAGCCTTTAATGAGCTTAGTGGGCTTTATTTCTAGCTCATATTATTGTATTTTAGCTATCCACTTGCCCCTCTTTCCTTCGTTGTCTCCCTGCACGAAGATGTCCTTGACTGTTGTGGGGAGAAACATTGTGATTTCTGATTGCAGCACAACCATACAAAATGCGTTTAGAGCCTTGACCAGTGTGTAGGCTTGTTTCTCCAATATATTGTATTTCAACTCATCATCTCTTAGGACCTGACTGAAAACGATGATGGGATGCTCATAACCTTATTTGTTTTTCTATAGTAGCACAGTAGCGATAGTATGTGGAGAGGTGAAAGAAAAGTTGTAGAAAGGTACTAAATAGTCGGGGATGGCTAGTACCAGGGCCTCGACCAAAGCTTCTTTGATTTTGATGAAAGAATCTCTGGGGGCAGAGCTCCACCTGAATTCATTTTCCTTCTTGAGCATGTCTGTGATACCATTGACAATTTTTGCATAGTTGGCTATGAACCTCCTCAAGAAATTTATTCTCCCCAGAAAGGCTTGAACTTCTTTCTTATTTCTGGGCAGGGGAATAAGGTTGGTGGCTTTGACTCATTCAAAATCAATCTATATTACTTCCTATGCTACGATGTGTCCAAGTAGATTCCCCTCACTCATGGTGTACTGAGATTTCTTAGGATTCAGAGAAAGACCATACCTCTTGCATTTTTCAAAGGTGAGCTCTAATTGGAGGATGTGCTCTTCATCAGTTTTGGAGAAGATTGTGATGTCTTCCAATTAGGCCACCATGAATTTGTCTTGCTCTCCTACGAAGGCTATGTCCATGGCTCTCTGAAATGTGGCCCCTGCATTTATCAGCCTAAAAGGCATGCAAGCATACATGAACATTCCCCATGGGGTGGTGAAAGCAGTTTTCTTTTGATCCTCAAGGTGGATTACCACTTGGTGTTAGCCAGAGAATATGTCCATTCTGGCTAAACCAACCACCTTCTGCAATATATGATCCATCTTGGGCAGTGGGTAGTTATCTTTCAGCGACGCCTTGTTTAGATTTCGGAAATCCACCCACAGCCTTATCTCTCCACTCTTTTTCCGAAAAAGGAGTAGGTTGGCCACCCATTCAAAGTACCTTAAAGGCACTTTGATCTTTGCCTGTAGAAGCTTTCTCACCTCTTTTTCAATGGAGGGGATTAAGAGTGGATTTATCTACCTGAGTTTCTGTTTGCATGGCTTTATTCCACTCTTCAAAGGAATCATATGCTGAATGATATCAGTGTCAAATGTTTTCAAATTCTCATAAGACCAAGCAAATACATCTTTGTAAATTTTGAATAGATTTAAATACCTTTTCCTGTATTGCTCAGGGACTCCTTTTGATATCTTAATCATCTGGGGTTTCTCCTCTAATCTGATTTTGCAGTTTTCTACTTGATCATCTCTTTGTGGGGCCATTGTTATGGAGACTATGTCATCCTTATTAAAAGGCCTCTCTAGTGGCAATAGTCCACTCGAGATGGTATTCCCTTTCGATTGCAAAATTTTGAGCCCAACCACTGTGTCTTTCCACAAAGTGGCTTCTCGATCTTCTTCTTCTTCTTCTTCTTGATCGATGGTGGAGTGGGAAAACACCCTAACACTTTATATGAATCTTTTCACTTGCTTTTCATCCTCGAATACTTGCCATTGCTTGACATTATTAAGTATTGAAGGTCTGTATCTGACTTCTACCTCATATCTGAGGAGCGGATTTTGTGGGGGCCTGAAAGTGCTTTTCGCTACCGCAAGAGAGTCAGCAATCCTATTTTATTCCCTTGGTATCAATTGGATATTAATGGCTAGGAATAAATTATCGATTAGATCCCACACTTCATTCAGGTACGTCCTCTGTCTGGGGTGTTTCACATGGCATTGAGTTATGATTTTCCTCACGACCAACTCAGAGTCTCCATAGAGCGCTAGGCATTCAATATTAATCTTTTTTTCCATTCGTAACCCAAGGAGCAATGCTTCATACTCCGCTACGTTGTTGGTCATCTCAAATTCCAGCTTGAATGAGAGGGGTATTGGGCTACCCTCTGGAGATACCAACAATATTCCAACTCCATTTCCCTCTTTTGAGTTTGCTATGTCGAAGTAAAATTTCCATACTTCATTGTCATTTAAGTGTTGGTATGCAAACTACCTTCTCAGGTGTACTAATGTTTCTTCTAAGAGGTTCTCATATTCTTCTAAGAATAGGAAGGAGAGATTGCTTTATTTTCCATGAGCTGGGCAGCTTTCTGACACTTTAGTTGGGGTCACAGTTTTCACAAAACTAGATTCTTTGTACAACCTCCTTTGCTCGCCTCCAAAAGTGGGAATTGTGGCATAAGTCAGATCTAGCTAGATAGAACCCCCCACCTTGGAACCCCAAGATATTGATAAGAGAATTCTGCACTGGGGAGGACTATCAGCCACCACTCTGTCCATTACCACACTCTTCACCAGGATCTGAGCTAGGTTCACGCCCAAGTACTTTATCATCCCTAAGCACTTGACACTTTTGGAGTCGAAGGAGTACAGGTCCTTGTATGGTTTGGTGATATCCAAGCCCAGTTGTTCCATTACCACTAGTGGCATGAGGTTGTGTGAGGATCCGGAGTCCAACATGCAATTGTGTAATAAAATATCATGGATCACCAAAGTCACATAGAAAGGTGCAGTAGAAGGATCAGGTTCTTCTACATGTGGCCCAAAAACAACCATTGGCCTCTCCTCTTGGAGGTTTAAACTATCATGGGTTGATGTTGAGGTAGAGGGATGCATGAATTGAGAGACTTGAGCTTTATAAGTAGGCTTCTTTAGAAGCTCAATCAGAGGAACAAGAATTTTTACCTTTTCAAGCTCCTTTTGGAGATTGAATGTAGGTTGGAATTTTTCTATACCTCCAGGCTCTGTTCCTTCTTCATTACCACTGGTAGTTTTCAGCGGAGCAGGTGCCTCCTTGTCAATGTGTCCCTCTACACTATTTCTTTCCTTATTTGCAGAGACTTTCATCTTGGAAGGGTTAGGATTTAGCTTGCCTTTCCCTTTGTCTGGTACTGGAGGAATAACTTGGGGAGCAGTTTCCTCCTGTTGCTCTGGTTCTCTTGACCTCTTCTTTGAAGATCTTAGATTATATTTACATTGTGGTTGTGCTTGCATGAACTCTGCAAATTGTTTGCAATAATAATCTATATCTTCCTCATCTGCTACTTCTCCATCATGACTGACCTCCTGGTGAACCATATTCTCCTGTTCTTCTTCAGGGAAAGCGGAATATAAGTTTCCCTGCATCTCCTGTGTATCCAACAATTGCTCATCGGGACCATCTTCTAAGTATAAAGGATGAGGGATCTGGTCGAGCTACTCCTTTCTCTCCCTTGGAAGTATTTGCAATGGAGGTCTTCTATACTACGGGTTGTAACCCCGGTTGTTGGCTTGAGCATATGTTTGGAGAGGCTCTTGTTCTCAATCTCAAGCTTTCCAACCTTCTGTGATAAACTCCTGATGAGTTTTTCTAGTTCATCCATCTTCAGGTCTGTTGATTCTCTATCTCGACCAGAGGAAGATGCCTCTTCTTTCCCTCTTTTGAGTTTAGTAGGTTCTTGCTTTCCTCTTGACTTTCCTGCTGAGGTGAAATTTTCCTCCACCTCAAGTGCATCGATTTAGAGTTGATCTAGAGTGATAAACTTCCTTTCCCTTAGAGTAAATCCAAATTTAGACTCAAATGCTCCCAAAAAGGCCACTAGGGTAGTAGTCGGAGGAAGCTTTATCTCAGCTGGCAGGTTACTGTATTTCTGGTTGAACCTCTTTATAAATTCTAAGATATCATCTTTTGGCTTCTTCTTTATGGTGTTAAACTCTATGAGGAGGTACTCATGGTTTCTCTTTTCACCCCATTTCTATGTGAAAGAGTTTTCAAGTTCCTCCTAGGTAGTGATGGAGGCATTGGGTAGGGATTTGAATCACTTTCTAGCCTCTCCATCGAGGGATTGTACAAAAAGTCTCATGACCACATCCAATTGTTCCACGTTTCTATTCCCAGCAAAAGCACTGAAGGTTTCAATGTGACTCTCTGCGGGGTTATCATCTTCCCCATTGAACCTAGGCAGATTCTTTAGGTAGTCCTGGGGCATTGCACTCATAGGCTGAGGTAAATTAAGAGGTGTATATTTATTTAGAAAAAAACATGGAAGAGCCATCTAGATTAATGGAGGGGGATTGAGACTTGACTAAGGAAGTTGGCCCAAAAACACAGTGGTAGGAGTGGCTAGACTGAGTGCATGGTATGTCAGGGCCTTAGGAACAACTCCCGAGTAGTGAGTAAATCCGGTCTGAGAGCTCAATGAGGAAGCTTCAAAGGCTGGTGAGATGGTAGTATCAGCAAGAGGATTTTTCTCTTTCCAGAATTTCCTTGAAAATTAATTTTTTGGGGTCAGATACGAATGGGGCTTTCTACTAAGATGTATATAAGAAAGTGTGAGGCCTTTTAAAATCTAGGATTAAAATGATGATGGGTTGTGTGGATTCTCTAAGGTGATGTGAGTGCAATCAAAACTTCTTTTCTCACCTGCACAAAGAGTGTTCAGTTTGTCGTATCCCAAGGGAAAAATCCTTCAATACGTTCCTCGGCAACGACGCCAAAAGATGTTGTAGCTCCCAGAGACAACCTCAAATTGCTTAGAAGACCAGTGCCTGGGAACATATAAATTTGGAGTGTCTCAAGTGATTCACAATAAAGGAAGACCTCACTTATATTCTATATGTATATATGATGGGTTGGTTCATTCATCTAAAGGAGTAAGCCATGAATTTTTTGGTACTTCTTCCCATATACAAATCTCAGAAATATGCATAAAACAGTGGAGGCCGAGTAGTCCAAGGACTTACTGTTTAATAAGATTTTGGTAGAGGAATGATAGAGGATTAGGAGAAGGAGTAACTCATCATACAGAGCTTACAACATCAAGAATACTATGCTTAACACATAGAGCTTGCAGCTTTAAGAATTCCTATACTTGTCTGAGTTAGAAGTAGATATAATGGGCAGAAGAGAGGTTGTGTGCTATGATTCATGAAGAGCACTTTTAAATATATGATTTCAATAATCCATTAGGCACTAACATTAACAATGTCGATACAAATGAATATATTAGGAACTTACAGGGACATTCATAATATATTGATACCAACGAATCTATGAGGAAGTCTTGAAATATTTCTAACAGTTGTAATTGCATGAATTGAGAGAAGAAACATGAAAAAAATGGGTTTTAACAAATGGAGAACATATTGTAATACTTGGAGGGGGAATCACCACCATTTCCTTCATATTCTGGAAAATATGTATTGTAAAGCCATACAGTCTGAAAATAGCATGTAGAGTTTTCTTTAGAATTTCTGAACCTTTGTTAAGTCTTGATTTCCCCTATTTATCTGGAGAGGGGAGCAAGAAAATTCATTACAACAAATATCTTTGGCATAGTCTTATCTGGTGGGTTGACTAGTTGTCTTATTCATAGACGGCTCTCTGGCCCAAGAAACATTACAGAATTAAATGCCTCACTGAAAGGAGGCACATTATAGTACAATAAATAAGTAAATAGTCATATGCAAATAAATGAAATCCCTCCTTGCCCATCCTATGATCGTCTTTGCCTTAGGAGCTATTATGCTCACTGTATGGCTTCCAGTATTTCTTAGCTGACTTCTGTCATTTCTATCTTTATTGTATTCAGCGCCAACCTCCATATATGTGTCATCACAGGCCTTTTTAGGTCTGTCCATGCATGGTTTTGAATGCTTCATCTCCCTTATTGAAGGTCGTGACTACTTTCTATGTCAACCCCGTCATTTTCGTGTCACGGTGAGCCTTTTTGAATTAGCCCATACCAGCTTTGAATGCACCACCTATTTCCCTTGAAGCCACAGCTGTTGACCCATCACACCTTTAAAGCCCTGTCCTACACTATTGGTGCCTTGATGTACCTGGTGATGCTCTCTTCATGGAAATATGGGGGACTTTCTCATACTAGCCCCTGGCTGTAAAAAATGTTGTGAAACAGATGAATCCCCATCTCCCTTAGCCCTTCTCAATTTAGCCCCCCTTTTCGTAACTTTATTCATAGGAATGGGGGCTAGAACCAGGGGCTTAGACTTCGAGCCCTGAGACCTATAGACCTATGTATGGGGGCCTGTATCCTTTGTGACACAAAATCCCGCATCTTGGCAGTTTACAGTGCTTGCCCCTAAGACTTCCCTTTGAACCCTGTGATCATCTATCTGCGGGGTCGAGCCCACCAGAGATGTCACAATCGCCTTGCGAGAGGGGAAAGTCCCATTGCCCTTTTTTTATAGCACGGGGTGACCTTTCCAGGTGCTAAATCTTCACGAGGTAGAACAAATAAAACATCGCATCCAGGAGGATTTCCTGCATATGGCAATCGTAGGCCAGGAGAGACGGAGATGCAGGAGTGCCTTAACCTATGCGATCGCCGATCTATGGGGGGTGATGTCATCACTTCCATGTGTCACCTTATGATTGTTGAAATGTGTCACCTTATGATTGGTGACATGTGTCACCCGAAAATGCCCCTATACGATCCCTGAAAATGCTGAATCAGATTTCCACATGCCACCTTTACTATGACGTCACCTTCTATATTGTCATGTGGAGGAGAGAGAGAGGGTCTGCCCGACCTTGGTTTTTTCCATGAAATTTCCTTGTAAACTAATTTTTGCCTCCCCTGGTGCTTTTACATTAGATTTCAAAATTGGCATTTCATGGGGTTTTTAAAGTGGTAGCCCCTTTACTCCATTGGTTGTTGATATCGCACTACCATGGGAATGCGCGAATGCAGGACTGTGGGATGCATAACAGTAGGAATGCGGGAATGTGAGATGCAGGACTGCAGTATGCCCGATATGTGGGTGTGTGGGATTTACCATATTCCGCCAAGTGGAAGAGAGAGAAGGGGGTGGCCTGACCTTGGTTTTTTCATGCATTTCCTTTGTTAATCCTTCTTGACCTCTCCCAACAATGTTACACTATATCGCAGAATCACACACCACGAGGTTTATAAGTTAGAACCTTATCGATCAGTGATAGCCGATCTCCTAACCCCACCAATACTTCATGCCTGCTGGACTCCGACAATATCCTATTTGTGATTGTGATAAGCTCCTGTGTCCCTGATATGCGATTTTCCTTTATACATGGTAATTTTTTATTTTTACTTTTTTTGGGGGGGGCTTTCCAAGGGTAACTTCAATAGGTCATATCTTATGATCCAGAAGTCCATTTTCTGACTTACATATACCGTTAGAAATATATTTTTGGGCACTATGCAATGGGGATGGTCTAATTTAGCTCTGAGATCTTCTATGGCCTAGGAAACTGACTTCAAACTTCACTTCTCTTGGGAAACCTTGACCAACTGAAACCCACAATGCAGTGAGTGAAAACACCCTCAAGGAAAAGGAGTTACAAGCGCGAAGCTAGCAGCTAGAAGCAGCAATTGCATAGGCCTAGAGTTAGCTTCTAGAGCTCAAGATCTCAGTAGAAGCAGCCTACATGGAGAAAATTCAAAAGATGGCCGACGCAATTAAACAGTCTAAGGATGAAATTGATTGAGTCAAGTTTGAGTTGTAGCTACAAAGCTCAGAGTTACAATCAAAGTTGCAGCCCACTTTTTCTTAGGTGGCACCTTTTCTTTAGGACGCACCTTTGGTGCTTTAGGTTGCACCTTCAGTTCTTTAGGATGCATCTCTGGTCATCCTTTTTTTCTTTTTGTTTTCCCCATCCCATCCCTTGTTGGGAGGGGGGGTATTTTTTTTCTTTTCTTTGATTCCCTAAAAAAGGCTTATGTACTTTTTTCGTTCAGAAGTGGATTTGGAAGTTGGAAATTAGAATAGATCCTCGACGCTAACTTCGCATTAAATATGTCTGAAGATTGTGAAAAGTGTTGTCTATGGGTAAACTGGGATTAATTAGGCATCCGGTATCTAAAAGTGAATTTGGTAGGCCTATATGTGATTAATTTAGAATCTATGCTTTTTGGAGCTTTTTGGACACTTAATGAAATGGGCAGGCATCTTAGAAATACTGAATCATAATTTTTCCTAAACAATACATCATTGACCAATTCATACTAATTTGATTCCAACCTTAAAGCTTGCTTTGTTTTATAATTAAGATGCATAGGAGCATATTCGTTCTTCAAATAAAATTTCAAATCAGCATATTGTGATCATGTATCATTGAGGATTACCTATGATATTTTCACTTCATTACCTTGATCTTCTTCTGCTGATAACTGGGAAGCTCCGGTTAACATCCTGCAAAAACCTTGGCCCCTAACAATTTTAGTTGGCTAGATTTCTACATCATATTCTTGAAGTGCAGTAACCCAATTATCTCTTTTCTCCCCTACTTCCCTTTGGATTAATAATTGTCTTACTGCAGGGTAGGGTACTATTATATTTGTATGGGATTTGAGAACAAATGGTTTGAAATGTTTCAAGGTTTTAAAAATAGCAGATGCTTTTTTCTCTACAGCTGAATAATTTAACTCGACACCTTGCAAGTTAGAACTGAAAAAAGAGATGGGTGCCTCGATATTTTCATCGTTCAGCTATGTTAAAACTGTTGCATATGATGTATCAGACAAAAAAGTATACAATAAAAAGGGTTTGAGAAAGTCAGAGGTTTTCAATGAAGGAGCATTAATAATGGCTTTTTTAATCAACTCAAATGACTCTCCTTCATCTTTTCCCCATTTGAAAACTGCATTTTTCCGTATCATTGCTTGAAGGGGTAGGACGATCTGCAAAAAATCTAGAACAAATCATTTTACAAAATTTATTTGGCCTAGGAACAATTGCATGGTTTTTTTGTTATGTGGGAGAGGAATCTTTTCAATCTCTTGGACTCTATCAGGATCAATGTAAATTCCCTTCTTGGACACAATAAACCCATGGAGTTTGCCTTCTGGTAAAGCAAAATAACATTTTTTGGGATTTAAGAAAAAGCCATATTTCTTGCATCTTTCAAAAATGTGCTTGAGGTAACCTAAATGATTGTTCCTATCCCTAGAATAGACTATGATGTCATCTAAATAAATAATAACTGATTTATTAATTAGACCTTTAAAAGCAATATCCATAGCACGTTGAAATGTGGCACCAGCATTAATGAGTCTGAAAGGCATCTTCTGATAGGCGTATGTTCCCCACTTGGTCCTGAATTTTGTCTTTAATCTGTCATCTGGATGCACAAGAATTTGATTATATCCTAAGAATCCATCTAGAAAAGACATTAATTCGGAACCTGCAACTGATTGCAATATTTGTTCCATAGTAGGCAAAGGAAAATTATCTTTTTGACAAGCTTTATTCAGGTTCCTAAAATCGACACAAATCCTAATATCACCATTCTTTTTCCTTATAGGTACCATATTTGATACCCACTTAGAGTGTCTAATAGGGAAGATTATTTTAGCTTTCAAGAGCTTGTTCAATTCGGATTTGACTTGACTCTCAAGGTTTGGGTGAATTTTTTGAAGCTTCTGTTGAACTGGATTTTCGTTTGAAGTCATAGGTATGGTATGTTTAATCACAAAGGTATCGTAGGTCTTGAGATCTGTGTAATCCCAGGCAAAGCCACCTTTGTAAGTTTTCAACAACCTAATGAATGATAATCTTTCTTCAGATGATAGGCCAAGGCCTAGGTTGACATTTTGAGGTTTTTTGGTTGACCCTAGGTTTACTACTTCAAATCTCAAAGTAGAACTTTGAGTTTTGGAGTTAGTAATTTTATTGAATCTATCCTTTAGATCATAGGGATCTTCCATCTTAACTAGAGACTTCAGGATTGGGTTTTGATCCTGATTATGTTTGATTTGTAGATCATGCTCATGTTCATCTACAATATGTTCCTCATACGACCCTTCCGATGTAAGGAAAATCACTATATCTTCATCGTTATTGAATACTCTCCAATTTATTACATGATTGAGAATAGATGGCCTAAATATTAACTCTATTGAAAATCTATCTGGACTGAAATCTTCTAAGGGTATAAGCTTCGATGCCAAATTAGCAAGTAAGTCAGCACTTGCGTTTTGTAGTCTAGGAATTGAAGAAATGTTAAAAGCAGAGAAATGAGAAGTCAGATTCTGGGCTAATGATTGATAATGTTTAAGGTGCCTAGAGACACAATGAATTTTATTTCTCACCTGCTTCACAATTATTTTAGAATCACCATAGACTTGCAGATATTTGACATTAAGACCAATGGCTTTATACAGTCCTTGGATCAATGCTTCATATTCAACGATATTATTAGTGCATTGAAATTCAAGTTTGCATGCTAACATGGTTTTCTCTCCTTGTGGATTGATCAAAATGCATCTTGCACCTGGGTCGTCTTCAGATTTGGAACCGTCAAAATAGTGAGTCCAGAATAAAGATTTTTTTGGAATTTTATCTACTAAATTTACACACTTGGAAGCATCTGTTTGTGAAAAAATTTCTATTTGAGATACTACGACGTTATCTGGAAAGGAAGACCTCTGAGCATTAAAGGATCCCAAAAATGACTCGGCTGAATAAGTTCCAATGATGTTATTGGTGAAGGCAACAGGTTCATTGCTTCCCTCAAGATCATTGACTGTAAATTTCATGAATTTTTCTTGGTATACCCTGATTTGGTTTGGTTTACCATTATGTGGAAACCTCATGTGAGACCAATCAATTGCAAAGTAACTGTGCAACTTTTCAGACCAATCCCTACTCAAAATTAAACCATAAAATTTAGGGATATCAACCACTAAAATATCAATTATTTGTGAAACTTTTGGATTAGAATAAAGCCTAATTGAAACTGATGTTTTCTCTCCAAGAACCTCTAATTTTATCATGTTTAACTGAACTATGTGTACTTCAGATTTTTGAGGTGTAATATTCAATTTAGTGCACATAGCTCTTAGCATTATATTTGAAGAGGCTCCTGAATCAACAAGGTAGTTATGAACATTCCTGTTGAAAATTTCATAAGTGAGTAGAAATGGAGGAATATGTGAAATATATCTGTCACCAATTAGGACTAAATTTGAAGGATCTACTTTGTTTGAAGATGAGGGATGTTTTCCCATATTGTAGGCAGCTTGAGTAACTACAACAGATGGCAGAGGAGATACAGGAACTGCCCTTAACTCTCTTAATAGATTTTTCTGTTGTTGCTTGAGTTTGGTGAGTTCATGCAATGAAATATTTGCTCTAGTCTTTTTCATGTCTTCGACTATGTTGTATTCCATTGTATTTGAGATTACCAATGTTTTTGAGGCATTTGTAGGATCTAGAGGAATAAGATCAATTTGGCTAGTCTTAGATTTCTTACTTACTGTTTTCTCCTTTACAGGAGTAGCAATTTTTTGTTTCTGATTTGTGATAGACATGTCAGGAGAGTTTTTAGTTCTTGTAGTCACCAACATAGCTTGTGCTTCTTCGTAGGTTGGGAGGAGGAAATCCCACATTCCATTTAATTCAAATTCTTCTTCCGTTTCAGCTTCCTCTTCGGCTGGTGAGTCTTCTTCTGCTTCTTAATCAGACTCAACATTTGAAATAGTGTTCGGGGGTTGTGATGCAGAAGAAGGGTTTCTTTTAAATGAGAGAAAAGGTTTCTTGGGAGCAGAGGATTCTACGGCCTGCTTCTTGATTTCGACCATTTCATTAGACATTGTTTTTAACACTTCCGGAAGGCCTTCAAGATCAAAAGGGTCCCTTGAAGGTTTCTTTTTAGAATCATCTTTAAATGTTACTTTATTTGACTTCCTCTCGTCTGTTTGCAATCTCTTTTCTAAAGCTAAAATTCTTCTTTCTACAGACAGGGAACTTATTTCATGTTTTCTACAAGGGTCACCTTATTGGCTCTATCTACAAAAATTGCAATATTAGTGGGAAGAGATGATATGTATCATTCTATTTGTACATCTACTGCAGGTTTAGAGGCAACTGGGATTTTATTCAGTAACATGTTAAATCTGGAGTTGAAGTCTTTGATCCTTTCATATGGATTAGCTTTCAAGTTAGAAAGATCATTGATCAAGGATGCTATTTTCCTCTCATCACCAAATTTTGCAAGAAATATTTCTTGAAAAGTACCCCAGTCTCTAATTGAACTTGCTGGAAGGGGAAAATACCAAGATCCAGTAGAGCCTTGAAAAGTATAAGGGAACAGTCTGATTACAGCATCTTCTTGTCCAACTCCATTAAGATTCATGGCTAACATAAAGTTATTTAGATGTTCTTCAGCTGGAAGACCATCGTTAGGATTGTACTTAGGCAAACATTTTGCTGGTTTTGCTGGGAGTGCATTTGGATTTGCAACTAGGACAGCACCAGGATTTGTCCAAGGTTAAGCAGGTTGATTGGCCATAACTTGAGTTGGAGACTCAGAAGATGGAAAGCTCGGTCTAGAAGTAGGTATAGATGGAGAAGAACTTACTGTTGGGTTAGTACTACTAATGGTAGTACTAATTGGAGAAGTGAATAGTTGAGAAGTTATGGATTGAGTAGAAGTGAATGGGGAAGTGAATGGATGGAAAGGTGATGTGATCTCACCGGTATCTGATTCAGATCTTGTTGAGGTAACTTTCCTACGTAACGGAGGGATGGGGAACTCAAAAGGGGTTACCCCAAGCCTTTCACTTTGCAATCTAGTTAATACACCAGTTTGTCGTAATAAGGAAGTAACGCATTCTTCAAAGACCTCAGGTCTCTCTTGTTTCTCGACAAAAATGGATATCTATTCCAATTTATGTATCAAAGAATGGACTTCGGGAGACTTGGGAGTGTAATATGGAGAAGGTGGTCATCTTACTACTTTAGGAGACGAGGGATATGTTTCTACAACTTCAGACCTCTGATCAAGAGATTTTGAACGAGATCTAGAAGGTGTAGAAGTTGGGGAGGGGTTTTGACTCTTATGGATGGTTTCCTATCGATCTTTAGGTTTATATGCCATTCATAGTCAGATGGCCCTCCTTCTAGCACCAAAATGTTGCTGCCTCATAATTCTGCTGCTGAAAAATGGGGGATAACCACCCGGTCCGAACCTTAAGACAACTCCTTTTCCATTTAAAGTGGTGGCTCCGACTGGGGATAATGGGACTAGTTTCCCAGTGTGGGTTTAAGATGAGAGTGGGTGGTTCAAGAGTGTTTGCAATAGAATAATTATAATCTAAATGACCTATTATATCATGCAATTTTCTAAATAACTTATTCTAATATAAACCTAGATATTCATGTGTGGTATGTGATCTACAAAGATATTTGTTTAGCATGTGATAATAAAGATCAATCACGCATAAACATAGATGATAATGTATAAAGATAATTTCTTTGACTAAATAGTTAGTCAAATAAATTTATAAAATATATCGCATATATGATGAGCTATATATGAAAATCAACAATTTCAGCTAGGCATCATGCAATAGTTCAATTAACGCTTAACGGAAAGAATTAATCTCACATACAATTCATGAAAGTAAAGTTTTGCCACTAATTAAATGAAAATAGAATCAATCATACAAGATAATAGTACAATATGTGCGAAGTCCTGCTCATTTGACAAATGACATGGATCAACTCCTTTCTTCAAATCAAATTGTCTCCCAAGAATATAATAGTGCATCAACAAAGCAAAGTAGTCTGATATCTAAAAGAAACGATCAAGTTCCATAATTTCACCAAAGCATTCACAAACTTACAAAACTGCATTCTTTGCAAATATTTTTGATAAAATTTTGGACCCTTCTCTAAATGCATGAGAAGGGTATAAATACTATTCTAACTAATGTGCAAAAATAGATTATACAAAAATTTGAGGAGGTTTCAAACAACCTTTCTCCCAAATAGCTAACTAACTCTAAAAATAAACAGTGGCTTGATGAGAAGATGTTAAGATGATGACTTGTTGTCTGCCATCTTGTCCTTCAAATCACATATATCGATCATCAGTTTAATTTGAGGAGGTGCCCCAAAATGTATCCTGAGCTGTCCTACAAAAATCGCATTGGTGAGAGGTGGCAGCATCCGCTGAGTTGAGTGAAGAGAATAGTTGATGGCCATGATCTGTCTGTGCCGCTTGATGAGATATTTCCAATACAAATCCCAGTCGGTCTTAGTCAGTTTTGTGATTGCTTCCCTTTGAGTCTCTGCCTTTTCCTGCCAGCTTTTATGTAGAGCACTTAAATCAGGCATTTCTTTTGGATTGCCTTCCCTTATCAAGTTGAAAACAGAGTGTGGTTCACTACCTTGATTATATTCTTTGACACCCTAGTTGCCCTTGCCACTGCTAGCTTTGCCTTCTTGATTCTCGCATCCCAATCCGTTAAGAGAATGTCTTTGTGGGTTTCCTCAATCTCAGGCAGATTGGCTTTCCTTCCGTCTTTTGTTTCCTATCTTTCAATGAACTCTGAGATTCTGGTGTTTAAATTAGTAAACTCGGTTCTCTGGTTGATCACCTTATCTATTAGTTGATCGCTAGTAGTCAGATAAGGAGTAATGTGTGACATCTTTTGGCAGAAATACTCTTGTTGTTTCACCATAATACTCTTATTCCGTTGCAATTGGGCGAGCTGCTCAACTACTTGCCTCTTTGCGCTTGCCTTCTCTATTTTGAGCTTCTTTTCGAGCTGTGCAATCTTCTCCTCTTTTTCCCTCAACAAAGTAGAGACTTCAATAGCCTTGTCCATGGCGGCCAATGCATATGCTCCTGTGAACTGTGACAGTCTAGTCAAGTTCTCGACTGGGTTGAAAGGAATGTCCTTCCAAACTATGTCCATCGACTCATTTCTAGGTGGGAACTCGGGTGTGTCTACCCTTTTCCTTTTCCTCTACCTTCTTAATATAGCCTTATGGAGCGGGCTGTAAAACACATCAAGTGGAGGGATTTCAGTTACTTTCAAAACAATCTCTGATGTGGGTAGAGTAGGGATAATCACAGTCTGTTGGGACATTTTCGCTTGCTCCTCCATAGGCTTGGACTGCTCATTCATAGACTTGGAATGTTCATCCACAGACTTTGACTCTGTATTTTCCTCAATGTGCAGAGGAGTTTAACATTCTGTGGTTTCATGGGTTTTTTTTTTTTGGGAGTGTCTTACATCTTCTTATTAAATTGATCCCACTCCTACTCCAAATTGCTACTTTTCACCTCTGAACTAATTTCTTTAGGTGGGGTGATCATAACCTGTTTCTCAGCTGACTTCCTGCTAGACTCTGTTGTATTATATATGTCTTGGGCCTTCCCTGTGTCCGGTGTCTTCTCAGTATTTACCTGAGATTCTATGCGAGAACTAAGACCTTCACTGTTAACAGTGACACTTGGTGTAGGATTATCCTCAAGCTTTAACAAATGCATTGGGATTACTTCGAGTTTTTCGTTTCTGAATTCGTGAAAGCTTTGAAAATATTCAAGATTCAAATTCGCCCTTACCCATTCGACCGATTGTTCGAAGGATTCGGTAGACTGTAACAGGTCTTCAAAATCATTGGCCTCATGATTGTATGGCTTGATCTTTACCCGAGTAGTGATGTTATAGGCTATCTTTTCTGGGTCAAATTGCCTTGTCGGCAAAGTATG
Organism: Pinus tabuliformis; assembly: GCA_031772625.1. Classification (NCBI taxonomy): domain Eukaryota; kingdom Viridiplantae; phylum Streptophyta; class Pinopsida; order Pinales; family Pinaceae; genus Pinus; species Pinus tabuliformis. The sequence goes on along the minus strand of CM062818.1, from coordinate 538,145,858 downwards.
AAGCCTGAGGCCTTCCATGTTTACTGACTCCTTTCCTGCATGATTGAAATTTGCTAAAGAGAAAGAACTGCACTCGATAGGAAAAGAGGGCCATAATAACTTCTTATTTTCTTTGAGAACTTTAGTTAGGCCTCTTCCCACACTCTGGTAGGCGATTTCTCTTGCCAAAAATTTATCAGAAATATACAAAGGGAGGACATGTGGGTCTTCTGTGTTATCAAAAACTCTAATGTAGGTAAACCATTCTTCAGAAAAAGATTTTCTGATAGCCATAAGGTCTGTAGCTGCTTCTTGGGAAAACCTGGGGGCTTTCCTATTGAAGATTAATTGATGCAGTGGCAAAATAACAGCATGGCATATTCTATAAAAATGGGGTATATAATGGGATTCCCACATTTTCATATGACTGAGATGGATAGGGTAGGGGTACTATAAGGTCCATTTCCAACCCATGATTGGAAATGTGGTGCAAAAACAAATGGCATCCATAATGTAGGCACAAAAATAGAACAGAGGAAGGTTGTGAGGGGAAGAGGGTCTCTTCTATTGATATTCGGTGATGATGGTGGCTAGATTATCAGACAAGATGGTGGCCCAATTCATAATGTAGGAATTAACACAGGCATCAACCAGAGGGATCCATTCTATGGAAAACTTAGTATTGTTGGGTAACCCATATTGTCTGCATAACATAGCAGCTGCATAATTATAGGGGTTTTCCAAAGAGGCTATAGCATACATACCCGTCTTCTTGAATTTGAATTTTGTCTTCAAAACTCTCCAGCCTTGAATCACCTTGATGGGCTCTTGGTTGTTCTTGGCGAAGTTGGCCACAAATGCTTTGTCATATATGTCTTGAGGGTCAGGTATATGGTACATTTTCTTTAGGTCCTCTGCTCTGAATGACCCCATTAGTTCCATTTTTGAATTCTTGAACTGCTTGTCTTCAATTGTGAGGTTTTCCACCACCGACTTGATCATATCAGTGTATGGGAGGATTTTGGCTCTCGCTCCTATCTTGTGAAGGAAAGAACAAGTAGCATCCTTGAATTGGAGTTCTGAAGGCTTTATAGAGTCGGTTGTTGCTTTTGTGACAGTGACCTTGGGACGTTCATCCTCGAGTCTGTTGTAAATAACCTCCCAAGTTGTTGCTCCTACGTCAGTGCTACAGACTGTATCAGAGAATATAGGATCCATCTTTGTAGACTCAGTCTCTGCAACGTTCTGCTTTTTCTGTTTCTGCATGACCTTCCTCAGTGACATGTCTTTTGTAGCTTGCCTGAAATGGACAAGATATATCATCATAGACGGTATCAGGAAATTAAGATTGAAAGCTCTTCTGAAATGACCTTAGATTGTGGGAGTGGTTTAAATGAGCTACTCAACGTTAACTACCCATAACTTGGAAAATCATTACCTCTCCTCGGTCCGCTAAACAATTATTAACCTACCAATCTGTTCATTATTATATCAAAATGTAATTATTTCACATGCTTACCACTCTTATTCGCACATCGCAATCTTTAAAAGGATGCAATATAGCATTCCCTTCTCTATAAGGTGAAATGCAATTGCGATTATCGCAATATCGCATTTCGCAAGTTGTTAATTGGTATCATAGTTGCATAGCTTAATTACTTGCGATTTTTGGGAAGTGTGATTTGCGAAATAACTAAGTGCTTTTATTGGGAGATTGCAACGAAGGTTTGATCGCGCATCGCCATTTTCTAAAGGTGTTTCATGACCATCACATGAAAAAGCGTGATTTGTGATTTGCGATGAGGATCACATTCTTGGGTTGTCTTGCAAGGTTTTTCAAGGAAATTCCTTAGAGTTAGGTTTATTTTATTCTAAGACTAATTTTTTTAAAAAAAGGTCCCCATTTATATCTCTAACCTTAGCTCTTGCTATACGTAAATGGGGGGATTGTTTCGTAGTACAACCCGGCATCACTACAACCAAGATCAACACCATGCAAATGCAACAAGAACATGGAATACATGCATAAGGAACGCATATGAAAACAACATGAAAGCATGATCAACACACAGCCCAAGGGGAGCGCAACCACTCTCTAATACCACTTTGTAACACCCTCCTCCCACATATACCCAAGCAACCGGCCAACCGGGGTAAACATGTGATGAGAGGCCACCATGATATGACTCGACCTCCTAAGTTACATTCAGGAAGTGGAACCGATGGAAACACACCATATAGACATCGAACATCATCAACAGAACCATAAAAGGACAAGTTAACCACTCAGACAGCCTGTCCCTGGGTCCCACTATTTTTTTAGGTCTCTTAGGCCATAGTTGCTCTCATGCTATGGGCAAGGGAGCGACCAACAACCCAAATTCTCTCTCACAGGCTAGCTTGCCAATGACTTTGGACCAAAATTATCAGTGTTGTGCCAGCGACCCCAAGATTTAAGCCACTTTCTTAGGCTCATAGCCCAGGACACTGCCCAAAACTTATCGATCTCTTCAAATCAGTAAAGTAACATGGAAATGCAAGTGCTAAGGAAAATACTTGGTCAAGACCTTAACTGGATCTCTACTAGCCATGACAAGAATTTCGTCAAACATATCCTCGACATGTAATCTATAGGTGTAAACAACATAATTAAGTGTATGGATCTCATACTTGTATGAGAATCACTATGAACCATTGTTCCCTCATGCCATTTGTTGCATTATCATCTATTAGGTCATAGGCACATTATCCATTCACATACAAGTAAAAACATGTTGAGAGCCATACATAAATGATGTCATAAAATGTGCATATAACCAACATAATAGACACAAAAATATAATAAACATATTATCCATAAATACATTAGTACCTTTACACATGAAAATCAAGGGAATGGATTTCTCATTAATGAATGCAATGAAACAACCGAAGATGAGACTACCATGTTCCACCGGACCATAGAATGGTTGAGCCAAATCTCTCTTCAACCATTCACCCCTATGCCATATTCCAAGCATGAATATGGGATCATATAGAACACATCAATCAAAAGTCATCTAGGGCTTCTAGAGGCCATCCACCTCAACCCATCTGTTGGCATTATGATGCAGGTTTGGAAATATGACACAAGCGTTGTCCTTGATGGCAACTCACTCAGATGACAAATCACAGTTCAGGCTCTCAGAATGAAAGAAAAAGAGATATACACAGGTTCCTCTTAACCAGGTCGCGTATACACACGAGATTGTTGATCAAAAGTCACGTATGCATATGCACACACTTTCATGCATGGAAAACCGCATACATGTGGGAAGGCTTATTTTTAGTCCATGGTATTTGGTCCTTGGTTTTTGGACCTATGGTTTTGGACCTTGGTATCTCGTTCAAAGTATTAATCCCGGGTATTGCACCCCAAGTATTGGTTCTAAGTGGTTTTGGACCATGGTATTGAGTAAGGCCTAAGACTATAAAAGGGGGAAGAGATCATTAGGCAAAGGCATTCACTCAAGTATTGAATATCTTATGAAGAGCAAGATCTAGAACACTGGTCATTGGGTGATGGTGCATAGCTGGAGCTGAATCAAGGAGGAACCTAAGCGCTAGGAAAAGGATAAGTTCTATTGATGGGTCAAGATCTTAAGGCTTGAAGAGAAGTATCCTTGTGTGATTTTGATCTGTTATATTTTGCGCATGACTTGATCTATAAATATGATAATCTGGGTACAACTGATGTCTAAATAATTGAAAAGGGTAAATTATCTTTTATAGATCTGTACGTAGGTTCGACACAGCAAAGGTGTGTATACACGCTGGTTCAGTAATACAAAATGGCATATACGTTGGTTTGCCTTAATTTAGAAGCGTATGCATGGAGGTTTCACATATTGAAGTAGCGTACGTCTTACAAAATATGTTTTAGCTACTTATGTTTATTGCTGCAGTGTTCTAGGTTTAGGATTGGTGTCTGGTTACTATTATTATATTCTGGTTACAACATTCAGAAAAATGATTGTTTGATTCAGTTTTGGTTGAAACAAGGAGATTGATTGATGCATATAGATTTGATGTTTGATTGATGTTATTGATGGATCCAGTCTGAAAATTTATGAAACGTGGTCCCTGGAAGAAAAGAGAAGGTTGTAGCCTTCTGTAGGTCAACACCTACGTACTAGTACATCAGCTAGTACAAGAGCTAAGGGGGTTGTAGCTCCCTTCCAGGAGAAGCTGGAGAACGAGAGAAGGTTGTAGCCTTCTGCAAGTAGAAGCCTGTGTACTGGTATAAGACTGCACCAGTACAAAAATATTGTAAAAAGAAGTTTCTTATTAAAAGAAGATAGAGATGAATTGCAGCAGGTGGTTTTCACCCACATTGGGTTTCCACCTTATATCTTGTGTCCATGTGTGTGATGATCTGTTCTGTTTTACTACACCTGTTTACTGTTCTTATGGTTAATGAAGTTCTGATGCACTGATTAAAGATCAACATTTAATGAATCATAAGTTTATTGATATACGCTGGTTTCTTTAGACACAGTAGCGTATATACGCAGTTTCTCATAACTGAAGTAGCGTATATAAATCTAATTGTGAAATGAAAAATAATTGATTTGATAATACTGATTCACCCCCCCTCTCAGTATTATTTCCAACACCATCAAACGGTGATTCCAACTCACGGCCAGATATCAACAAAACCATCACCAAATTGGTCTCCATCCTAGCCATCCAAGGCTCCAAATCATTTGTTCCAACCAAGGCTCCCGGACTAGTAACTCCATCCACAATTTCTATCGGGCTCCAGAGCATTTGTCCAACCAAGGCTCCAGGACTAGCAACTCAACCCAACAAGGGCTCCAAAGCATTTTTCCAACCAAGGGTTTAGGACTAGTAATTCAACCCAAGATGTTACAGGGCTCCAGACCGTTTTTCCAGCTAAGGCTCCAGGAACTAATAACTCAACCCAAGCTAAGGAAACATGGGAACCAACCAAAACAAAATAATGAAATTAAACCCACAATCACCATGGCTATCCAGGAAATGGCAAGGATAGGCAATCCACTGTCAATATAGGAATGCCTCCATGCCAATGACAAATCATGACCAAGAATCCACATGCATATTGGTATGCCACACCCTCCAAGAGTGCTCCAAGAAAACTCTAGGTATCCAAGAGTATGAGAGAGAGAAAGAAAAAACGAGAAAGCTCCAACATTGAATTGACCAAGACTTAGCACTGACCAAGCTTGCCCACTGATCCTCAAAATCCTTTTTATTAATGATGCCTCTATTTTCTTCATTTTCTATTTCCATTATTTTCCTTCATTTTCCTCCTCACATGTAACCTGTGACCTTTCACCTTCCTTTTCTCCTAATTTCCATTATTTTCATAAATAAAATGCTAATAAATGCCTAATGCCTTTCCATTAGGGTGTCACTTTATCTAGCTCAACTCACATTTCTCGACAGATGTTTCTACCCTAACAAGGATCTCAACTTTTCTTTAAATTTTTAGAGTGTGTAGTGTTGTTCATCCTTAATGCAGTATCTTTGGTTTACATACCAAACAACAACTTTGTTTGCATTATCGTCAATCCTCCTCAATCTCAACATTTTCTCCAATTTAGGTTGCATTTTTTATGTGGTGTCTTTGACTTATGCTAGTAATATTTCATTCATGCTAGATTTTATGGCGGGGACATTGAACCAACTAGCTTGCAACAACATCATTGATTATATTTTTACAAAATCATACCAAGAAACATCCATTCTCACTTGTAATTTCATGAATATAATAGATGATCCATAAATTTCCTTCCATTTGATCATGTTTGAAAACCTCTATAACTCCTAAACATACTCCACATTCAATTCTTCATACTAATACAATCATTTCCTTGTAAAATTTTCAATGAATCATTTATTTATACAAATCTAACTCTTTAATTAATTTAAAAATAAATAAATTACATTACAACTACATTGTCAAAATATACAAAAAAAAAATTAATAAATTACCTTATAACTACAATGTCATTTTTCTCCAAACTTATTAGTCATCTCATTTACAAAAGGTATGAAACAACACTATAAATTTCAATTGTAACATACATCAAAGACAACACACATACACACACTATTTCAATTGTAACATACATCAAAAGCATTATAGGGGAAAAATATATATATAATCCTAGAAAACGTATATGAGGTTTATCCTTGAAAATTGGGTGAAAAACATATATGATGTTTATTCTCGAAAAGTGAGTGATTTAAATACCCTCTTGACATACAAGAAAAGACTTAGAAACAAAGTTGTTTCTAGTGTGACTTTTTGGATTTTCCGGTGTTGGAATTTGGCGGAAAAATTTGAGGTGGAATCTTGATTTGTGTTAGTTAAACTAGTTTTATGACTATATATGGATTCAACACCATGAAAAAACCTTAAGGCACGTCAATTGTGCAGGGGTTACCCATAAAACTTGTGATTTCGATAAATTCCTGCAGGATTTTAGAGAAATTAGACTGCTTCCAAAAAATCTCACTAAAGACAACTGGCTTGGGAACCACTTTGGCTTTAAATACAAATAAAGGTTCTCTTGGTTAATTGAGAATAGAAGTTTACCCTTTATTTGTAAAGTCATTAAGTTTATTGTATGAGTTAGTTCTTAAAATACGGTTTAATTTTAAAAAATGTATTTTTTAATAATTTAAAATGTGATTGTTTTTTAAATAATATTATTATTTAAAAATAAATTATTTATTAACAAATTATTTAAATTGATTATAATTTTAAATTATTATTATTATGTATTATATCTAGAAACTCATTTCATCTTAGTATAGATTAGATGTTGTAATATCATGTCTTGTAAATATTTTGACTTGGTCAAATTATAGACAAATAAAAATAAAAGAAAAGAAATAATAAAAAAACCCAAATCAATGCATAATTAAAAGTATAAAAATAAAAATAAAAAATAAAAAATAAATAATTATAATTTTAACACAGAAAATTTATAATGTTAAATTAGACTCTTAAATTCTTTGAAATTTTATGACTTTTTTCATAGTATTCTTCTTTAATGTAGCCTATTTAAAAGCATAAAAGTCTAATAAATTTTCCAATGAAAATAATTAGTGACTTTAAAATTCCTCAAAATGTAATGGCTTTCTTTATTTTCTTTAAAATCTTCTATATGATTTTGTTTACATTTTGAAATTATTATAAAATTTTATAATTTCGAAATGATATTGTTTATCTATTTTTTCCAAGCTATTATATTTGTTGTCTATTATATCAGTGGTTATGGCAAGGCCTAACATTTTTCTATGGAGTGTTCTAAGATCTCATAAACTATGTTATTCAAACATAAAGTTCAAAAATCATCCAAAAAATGGGAAAATCATATTGTTTTATATTGCAAATTCTCTTTAAATATCTTGTGAGACAAACTTGATCTGTGTAAATGGAAACCTCTTTAAACTCAAGGAAAAAAGCCATCCGCAATGTCAACCAGTTTCCTAAAACTCTTACCAAATTCTTTCCATTAACATTTTCTGCTATTATTTTACACGCTGCCCTCTACAAACATTTGTATTGTAAGGTGAGGAGCATTAATCACGATTTGTTGAATCAAAATTTGGTAAAAGAAAATTGTTTTATTTTTGCATAAATTTTTAAGGTAATTATGTTGAGTGTTTCACACTCTAATATGGATAAGATATTGCAAGGTAATTATGTTGAGTGTTTCACACTCTAATATGGATAAGATATTGCAAGGTAATTACATTGAGTGTTTCACACTCTAATATGGATAAGATATTGCAATGGTTCTCGTGAGTTAAATCAAGTAATATTAAATATAAAAATTTAATAATACTTATAAGGAAATGTTGAAATGTCATTATGGAATGTTAAAATATAATCTAGTTAAATTATAAAAGTTAAATAGAGAGTTAAATGGGTTAGTTGTAGGCTTTATGCTTTCAAAATCAAATTTGATTATGGATCAAGATCTTTGGTATATCTAAAAGTAGTGTGAATATTCATTTTATGAATACTATCACTATCACAATTTATACATAGAATAAACAATACAAGCTAAAAGACTTTAATTTTTTTTATAAACATTTCACATAAAAGATGCATTGAATCCTACCATCCATATGGATTTTTTTCTAATAAGAGTGAAAACAATTATTTTTTCATCAATTTTTGTAGTAATATTATCCATATAGTTGTTTTTTTTTTTTCCTAAAAATTCGAAGGTAAAATACGCAAAATGTATTAAGAAGAAGCATGCTAGCTCAAAGTATAGGCACTCAAAACTTTCTCTTGAAATACACTTAAGGGTGTATATGCATAATGTAATTTTGAATCATTTTATAAATGAATGAAAATTAGGATTTTAAGAAGAAGAAAAATTAAAAAAAGCTACTACTAATAATACTAATAATAATAATAAAAGAGTTAAATTTAATTTGTTATATTTGTTTTTGTTAATAAAATTACAATTGTTTTTAAATAAATAATTTAATCATAATATGCATATGAGATTGAAAACAATTTAAATAATAATTTTCAAAACTTTATTTTTAAATTTAATTAATAATCATATACAAATTGAATACCCACACACACACACACACACACACACACACATATATATATATATATATAATTTAATGTTATGTATCTTAAGCCGTTAAATTTTTAGCAAAATTGATTTTGTATGACTAAGAGGTCGAAGACCCAGAAGCGTTTAGTTGGAGCAAGAGGTTGCCCCTTTAGGGACCAATAGTTTATCATTCAAGATAAATTTAAAATTATAAATAATAATAACTAATCTAGATCCATCCTAACTCTTGATCTACTAAAAACTAAAAAGAATTAAATCTATTGAGATACAAATCTCTTTTAAAATGAAAAGAAATTTGATTTAGATTTGATCCATTTGTACACTTGCAGATTTAAAATTAACGATATGCATTGATAACTAAAAATATAATAACAATTTTTTTTAAATCATTCAAATTTTATTCGCTGACTTTAGGCCTGGATATTGGGCATAGTAATATCCAATGACTTTGTGAACATAGGAATACATCATCGTAATATCCAATGGCTTTTGTGAACATTGAAGTATGTCCACATACCACATATACATGATGACAAGATAGGTCAAGTCAATATTGGGCATAGTAATATCCAATGACTTTGTGAAAATAGGAATACATCATCGTAATATCCAATGGCTTTTGTGAACATTGAAGTATGTCCACATACCACAAATACATGATGACAAGATAGGTCAAATCGGTGTGACTGTTCTTTTTCCAGGAAACTGAAACCACTTTCTTTACAACTTGTGACCAGGGTTAAATTTGACGGGTCCCCTTACCCATCAAAGAATTTTTTTGTGACAGTTTTACTTTTAAACCGCTCTTCATGTGACTTTTAATATTTACTTTTACCTTGCATAATATTTTTCCAAAACAGCAATCAGAGACGAAAAGTAATCTGGAAACAAGATGCAGGTTGGTTTCACGAGCTTAGCGGGTATGTTGGCTGGCATCCATCATGAACTACAATTATCCTTGTAGCTTTCGAACAAATAGCCCAGATTTCACACTATTTTAGCTACCGCTTCCCTTAATATTTAAGATTGATAATTAAAAAAGAACTATGAATCATTGTGTCTTCTCCACGTTATGCCATTTTATGCCAGATTGGACGTATTAGGCACTTGGATTAAGAACTCCCCAAAACAATCATGATTTGGATAAGAACGCCTGGTTTCTTGGACTGGTCAGAACAACGTAGATTTCTTACGAGTTAAATTTATTTGGCGAAACTGATACAATGGACATTGAATAAGGTTTTTTCTCCAGATAATCCTTTTCACTTTTTTGTCCCCCCAGAAAATATTTTCTTTTTGCTCAATGCCTCTACCTCTTCAAAAAATGTATGTTTGTTTATTATTTTCCTGATCTTCTCAATTTTGATGGAGTTGCTTTATCTATGGACCTGAATGGTCATTCATGTGTCTATAGACAGATTTTTCTGTTTTGTTACATATTTCTACTTTCATCTCTTTGTTACATATTTCTACTTTCATCTCTCCAAGTAAGTATTTTTCAGCCTTCGCAATGGTCATTCATGTGTCTATAGACAGATTTATCTGTTTTGTTACATATTTCTACTTTCATCTCTTTGTTACATATTTCTACTTTCATCTCTCCAAGTAAGTATTTTTCGGCCTTCGCAGTGCTCTGATCAACACAGTCTTTTATCTATCTGCTTTATGCATATCTCTGATACTCTATGTAAATATACTTTATATAAATATAAACATTGTTTTTTTTTCGTATTGAAAAAAAGATTTGGAGATTTTATTTTTATTTACTGAAAGTGATTTCTCCCTAAATTCCCCTATTAATCTACACCAATTATGTTAATTTTTACTTCTGCATCTAAGAAATAAACATTGAGGAATATTTGTTGTAAATTCATCTAGCAGGGACATATCAATATTAATGCGTGGGAGGAAAACTATTTTGAATTCTTACAAAAATGATAAAGTAGAGCTAAACATGATGTGGATTAGTTCTATTTTCCCAAAAACAATTTCCAATCCAATTCTAAATCAATAAAATCGTCGCTTCAAGTTCCCATAAAAAAGTAACTTATAACAAAATAATATGAAACCCCAATTTTAAAAATATTCATCACCGTGTTCCATAAATCTAGGGAAAAGGGGAAACCCTAGTGAAAATGTGGTAAATATAGGTAATTTTAACCTACATCTTTTGAATTCAAAATCGATTGTGCAAAACAACACCTCCCTCAGACTGAATTGAATATAAAATAGTACCGAAAATGCATAAGAATTTGTGCATTGGCCTTGATCTAGGGAACTTCTCGCAATGATAACAACAAAAACACAATGCACTGATGCCAAAAACTATTAACAGAAACCGAGTTGTTCGTGAAGGAAACCCCAAGATCCACCATAGAGTTTCCACCCGAATAAACCAATGCATACAACAGTGGTAGTAGGATATGCAAAACACCACAGCGAGAGGAAAAGGAGAAGGAAACAAAAACAATGATGAGAGCGATGAACACGACACTCCAAAGAGATTCCAGACAATAAACTTCATTCAAGAAACATGTATTAAAAAAGCCACCAATCCATAGCCATTTTGAAAAATGGCATTAATGTGATTCCCAGTGCTAATGGCATTAAATGTGATTCCGAGTGCTACACTGACTTAAATAAATATATAAAATATATACATAAAATTTGAAACTTCCGATTTCTTTATCTGCCCGTTATTTTGACGGTTTTCTAAATAATTAACCAGTCAACAATGACGTGTTTATTTAGAAATCCACTATATTTTACCGCTAAAACCGGAAAAAACAAGCAAACGGGTGTCAATTTTAAAACCTGCTTGTGACCATTACGGCATCCAAGAACATGAAGCGATCATTAAGCTATCATTCATTAAATGCTTGGTCTAATCAATGTCATACCTCGGGCTGCTGGTGGCAGGATTTGAAAATGCATTGACAAGAAATTGCCTAACAACAACTGCTAAAAGTTTTGTTTAATCCCAATGGATCAGTATCTGGTAGGGGCAATATTCAGAACTATATTGACCAAGAAGTTCCTTAAAATTTCTATTTAATGTTTTATTTCTAATGAATGCGATACGTGATAGTGACAGGATTTAAAACTGCATCGATTAAGAAATGGCCTTATCCAAGGGAGGCCGGGGAATTGTCCAGTCAAAAATACGGGAATCAAGGTAAAAAAGTTAAAAAAATCTTATAATAATAATATTTAAATAGTATTTGCCCAGTAAATTCGCTAAATACTTGATGTTTAATCACAATTCATCAATACTATCAGTGACATTATTAAAAAATTATTTAATTGTTTAATCGGTGTGACGGTCTTCTTTTTCCAGGAAAATGAAACCACTTTCCTTACAATTTGTGACCATTGTGGCATCCAAGAACGTGAAGCTATCATTACATTAATGGAGTGACATGGAAATTACTAAGAACTATCATTACTGCATTGGCTAAGAAATGGCCCACGAAATTTGCTCAATGCTTTATGTTTAATCACAATGCATCCGTGATATCTGGGCGGTGGCATTATTAAAAATTTATTTGATTATTTAAAAATTGCCCACAACTTGGACTAAAAGCTTTATATCTATTCAATGCGTCATACCTAGTAGTGGAAAGAAGTGAAAATGCATTAAGGAAGAAGCTGCCTAAGAATTTCTGCTAAATGTTTTATGTTTAATCACAATAAGGAGAAATTGCCCGGAACTTTGCTAAATGCTTTAAGTCTAATCAATGTGTCACATCCAATTGGCTAGACTCCTCGCTACCCTGTTCAAACTAATGTATTATTACTTCTTTCCTTCCATTCATCGAACAAAATAGGTTATTAAATATTTTATTTGCTAGTGTAAAAGAAACAAGTTAAACAATATTGTTATTTTGTGTTATTGAAATAATATTATTAATTTTTCTAAAGATCCAAAAATGATTGAAGAGTAACAGATTTTGTAACTTCTAAGGAAAGAAGTGGAAAAGGCAGTGGTCTGAAAAATCCTAACTACCTCCCCTAATGGAAAAGGCTCTAGAGAAAAGGAGTGTAGGGGATGGAATGGAAAAACCGTGCTGATAGGTCAGACAGTAAGGGGGCCATGCTAAGTCTGGTGAGGACCAGATAGCGTGGGCACGTAGTGCAAAAACTTGCGGCAGATTGTGGTCTTGCAAGCAGGCTTGGGGGGAGACTTGGTCGTGAAGACGAATCTCATGGACGAGAGGAAGACAAGCAAAAAAGCAAAATGTGACAAAGTTCTGAGAACCCATTGCTTAGGAAATTACAGGAATGCAGAGGCTACAATAACTTCATTATGTAAGGAAATTCTGTTTTTTGTTAAAGGTTGAGAGTGTTGTAGAGGCAGTGGACCTCCACTTATTAAATTAATTAGTATGACTGGTAGCAAGAATATGTGTATTGTTAATTAAGTTAAAGGGAAGTCTTTATGCAGCCCTGAGAACTTGTTAAAAAATGTACAGAGTAATTTAACCTTGTTCGTGTGAACCACGAATTGGTAGAGAGGAATTATTCTGACTAACAGGCTATCTGTATTCTGATAACCAAAACGAAATGTCAGTGAATGATCCAATAGGAAAACCAAAGGGGAAACTTCCTGTGATTATACATTGCATGCACATCCTTAGCTTAAGAAAAATTCTAAGGATATGGGTCAAGAATGGGAAACAACCCATACTTATATTAACTCTATGCATTTTATCTTCGCAAAGATTGTTATATTCTCTCATAACTGTAATGTTTTGTTTTAGGAATTATTCGGTGTCGAAATAAATCTTTTAGTAAAAGTAGAGCAATCTAGATAGCTGGAGTAGAAGCTAAGTGACTGAGAGTCAACTGTTTAATTTAAGGCTATTATGTGGGAAGAGTGCTGATAAATTTAGGAAGCCATGTAAAAGTTGAGACCGTGTGTGGTACGCAGTCTATAAAAGCCAAATAAAACAAGGAACAATTTATTTATGAATAGCAAGAAAACGTTAACTCAAGAACTGTAATGTGTATGACTCTGTAATCACTAGAACAGCATGGTAGATCCTCCCCTCAAATGAGGCATAACCCTACTTAGAAATCGTAAAGATAACAATAATTACTAATGCCAAAAACCCGAAGGTCCCAGAAACAAGAACATCAAATAATGGACCTGTAAGTTAACTCTCTTCTGCTAGGCAAACACAAACAAATTCATTTAACCCAGAAAGAGAATAGGAATTGCCTCAGCAAGGAGTGCCATGTACATTAAAATAAACTTAAATGCAACAAAATCTCATTTCCATGAAAACTAATATATATATGTATGGAAATAAACGAGTCATAAATAGAATGAAATAGTTCCAGTACTTTTAAGAAATATTTTTCATAAATCGGTACAGACTCAAAAGAATAACCGAACCATACACTCCGCATAGCTGACCCTAGAGATCTATCACAAGGTCGGTCAAATATCCAGACTTAATAGGAGTAAACTGAAGTCGCAGTGAAGTCGGCATTATAACAACTAGAGAATCATGCTTACAAGAACAGGGCAAACCCCAAAAGAATTGATATAGGGCTGAGGCTTCCTTGCCCTGGACTATCTAAAACTAACATCGTAAACAACTACGACAGTGAGGAAAAGTAAAACCCTCCATTAAGCGACAAGAAGACCGGCAAGTAGCTCCAGCAAAGAAATTCGCATTCAATACCTACATCTGAGGAAGAGGATTATCCCTGGAATGATAAAAAGAAAAACCATGACTTAAAACGTATAAACCCTTCTTCTTACAAAGTGAGATAGTCGGTGAGGCTGAGAGCTTACCCGGAATTATGCTGGAAGCCAAGCCAGGAATGAGGTCGCCTCACTATCATGACAAAGAGTATCACGGCATCTTCGCCATCCTAACTGCAAAAGATTAACAATTTCGTGAATTAGGAAAAAAAATTGGCAGGAATTTTACAGAGATGACAAATATGATAGAAATAGAACAACTCACACTTTCACCTGGAAGCTGGCATGAATACATCTCGAACCTGGTCCGGAAACCCTTGACTGCTGCTGCAACATGCTGAGTGCATCACGCATTCGAACCTCAGAACAATCTACCCTCAGGCAGAGCAGAGGTGCTGTGCAGAGTGCCAAAACAAAGGGTAGCAAATGACCCTCAAACCCTGTTCGAGATCATGATTTGCCACCCACAACAATTACAGCTGTGCGATCAACAAGCATAAGTCTACACCATCGATAAAAAGAAGGATCCCAAGAAAGCCTGTTCCAGCTGTACCATCCACTAAATCGGTGTGACAGTAGAATTAAATAACAGAGGTCCGGAGGGTGGTAAATCCAACGCACAAGTTGAGTTGTCTCGATGTGGCAAGGGTGTATGTGATAAGGCTATAATGGACTAACAGCGTCATAAATGTCAACTTGCCAGCTTCAACCCTTGTTAGGACAAGCTTTTAATCTAACCGCGTCCTGTATAAACAACATTTATATAATCTGATATTTCGTATTAAGGATAGAAGTGGTTAAATTCTTCATAACTGGTAATGGTACCATAAAAACAAAATTATTATGGTTTACTTTACTTTTAATATAAAGAATAGAGATATGACATATGGTATCAGAGCTGGGTTCAAAAAAACTGTGGCCTCTGGAAAATAAACAAATAAAGTGAATTCATTATGTTTTTTTTATTTTCAATTCTATTTTGTATTTAAAGAAAACAGTTAATGTGTTAACCCTTATGTTTCTTTTCTTATGCTAAGACCAGGAAAACAGAAGACAACCAATATGAGAAGGGCAGAGAGTGTTCCACATAGGTTTGTGGTGGGTTAGGGACCTGCAACAAGCCCTGGAAATAACCCAGAATTATGGGTATAGCTTGGAGAGGAGGCTCGCAATACAAACCTTGCAATATTAGAGATAGTACAGGAGTTGAAAAATGAAATGGCCCGATTGCGGGAGGATAACACGAGGTTAACCATGGAACAGGAAAGGATTATAAAGAGCCTATCTGACAAGCAGAATCAGCAACCGCTGAATCCCAGCGCTGAGCAGCAAAGGGTGTCAGAGGAGCAGAATCACCACACAGAACCAGAAGAGTCAGAAGGAAGGGAGGAAGAATGAGAAGAACGATCTGATAATGCTTCCGAGCAACAGACATCAAAAAGACAATAGATAGAATTGCAAGGGGAGTTTCGTAAGATAAAACCACCACACTTTGATGGAGAATTGGAGGAAGCAGCCAAGGCTTGGTTGATTAATATGAACAAGTACTTCCAGCTATATGAATACGACCACAACCTCAAGGCACAGTTGGCCATTTTCCAATTACAAGGGAAAGCCACCCTGTGGTGGGAAGAAGTTAAGATTGTAAGAGGAGTAAGTGAACAGAATATTACTTGAGAAAAAATTCAAAAATACTTTAAGGAAAGATACCTGACCAAACGTTCTTATGACGAAAAAGTAAGAGAATTCCATGACCTGCGACTGGGACAACATACAATGGATGAGTTTATCACTCGTTTTACTTCATTGCTTTGTTATGTGCCTTATATTCGAGAGGAAAAAGTTAAAGTACAGAGGTTCATCAGTAGTTTACCTTTGACCATGAGAGAAAGAATTGAGTTTGACAATCCAAAGACGATGGATGAGGTAATACGTAAAGCCAGGATTTGTTACCAGCAAAGTAAACAGAAGGGAGAAATCCTGGGTAAAAGGTGGGTTGATAAGAGAAGCAACAAGTTGGCTGGAAATACTAAAGGAAATCGAGGTGGTGGTAATAAAGGATTTGCCAAAGGGAAAAACAGCAAAAATATACAGAAGAATCCGCTCAGATCAAAGCCAACCAACGAATCCAGAATTAGTGAACAACCTGGAAAAATAGACAATGAAGGGACAACAAGGCCTCTAGTGCAATGTTGGGGCTGTGGTGGGCCTCATTACGTAAAAACTGCCCTCAACGAAAGGGAACCGAACAGGTTTCCCAGATCTATGAAGCATCTACAGTTGGTGATGTAGGACGTAGTTTACCAAAGATTAATGCTGCCCTGGAAGATCGTCAAGCAGAGTACTAGCCGACCATGGTGGAGTTTGAAGGTAAAATCTTAGACCTTGCTGTAACTGTTTTAATTGATCCTGGAGCTACGTTAAGTTATATTAGTCCTAAGGTTGTGGAGCATTGTAAATTGCAACCTGTTAAATTTAAAGACCCTTGGCTAGTACAGCTGACAACAAGGGCAAAGAGACGAGTGCTTGCTAAGGTCAAAAACTGCTCTTTAAAGATAGTAGGACAACCAGTGATGGCAGATTTAAACGTGCTTCCCCTTGGTTCGTATGATGTACTGATTGGTATGGACTGGTTAGAAAAACACCGATCCATTATAAACTGTAAAACAAAGACTATCTATTACAAAGATGAGATTGGAGCAAAGCAAGAGATGAAAGGAATTAAGCGGCCAGTGCAAATTTGGCCAATAACCGCCTCTCAATTGGAAAAATGCATTAGGAAAGGATGTCAGATTTATGCCATCCAAGTGGGTTATGCCAACTCGAAAAATAAAACAGCCACATTGGAAAGCATTCCTATGATACAAGAATTTTCTTATGCATTTCCGGAAGAGATTCCTTGACTACCACCCAAGAGAGACATAGATTTTACCATTGAATTGGTGCCAGGAGCAGCCCCGGTATCCCGAGAACCATACAAAATGAGCACACCAGAATTGACAGAGTTAAAAATACAATTACAGGAGTTGTTAGACAAAAAATACGTTCGCCCTAGTGTGTCCCCTGGGGAGCCCCGGTGTTGTTCGTTAAGAAGAAAGACGGGACCCTTCGCATGTGTATGGATTATCGTTAATTGAATAAATTGACGATCAAAAATAAATATCCTCTACCCCGTATTGATGAAATTTTTGATAAAGTAAAAGGAGCAACAATATTCTTGAAGATTGATTTGCGATCAAGGTATCACCAAATTAGGATTAAAGAAGAAGACATAGCTAAAACTACTTTTAGAACACAATATGGTCATTATGAATTTGTGGTGTTACCCTTTGGGTTAACCAACGCCCCCGCAACCTTTATGTGTTTAATGAACAACATATTTCATCAGTATTTGGATAAGTTTGTGCTAATTTTTATTGATGATATACTGGTATATTCCCAAACTATGGAAGAGCATAAGAAACACCTCAAAATGGTACCGTAAACCCTCCGAGAACACCAATTATATGCTAAATTCAGCAAGTGTGATTTCTTTAAGGAAAAATACAATACTTGGGGCATATAATCACTAAAGAAGGGATCGTGGTGGATCCGGAAAACATAAGGACCATAATGGAATGGCTGGTACCAAAGGATGTGGCAGACATCAGATCCTTCATGGGACTAGCAGATTATTACAGACGGTTTGTAGAAGGATTTTCGAGAGTAGCTTATCCTATCACTTCCTTACAGAAAAAAGGAAGAACCTTTAAATGGACCCCAGAATGCCAAAAAAGTTTTGAGCAACTTAAGCATCTGCTCACCACCGCACCCATTCTAAGCATAGCATATCCTAGTAAAGAATATGAGGTGTGCATGGACGTAAGTAAGGAAGGGGTACGAGGCATGTTAATGCAAGAAGGGAAGGTAATTGCTTACGAGTCAAGAAAATTAAAAGAGCATGAGCAGAAATATTCTGCTTATGATCTGGAATTGGCAGCCGTCATTCATGCTTTAAAAATGTGGCGACATTATCTTATGGGAAGAAAATTTTTATTATTGACAGACCACCATAGTCTGACCAATTATTTTAGCCAGCCCACCTTAAATGCTAGGCAAGCACGGTGGGTGGATTTCTTAAGTGGTTTTGATTTCGAGATCAAGCATTTGAAAGGGAAAGAGAATCGGGTGGCAGACGCTTTAAGTCGAAAATTACAATGTCTATATGAGATTTCTTGCAGCGAAGGGAAAAGCCCCTTCGAAGAAATGATTAAAAAGGCAGCAGAACAAGATACCGCATATCAGCAAATAAAACAACAAGTTCAGCACTCAACCAGCAAGGAAAAATAGCAAGGTTATGCTTTGGATGCTGCTGGAATGTTGTATTATAAGAAAAGGTTGTATGTGCCCAATCAGAACAGCATTAAAAACTTGATTTTGGATGAATTTCATAAAAGTCACTATGCTGGACACCCAGGATATCAGAAAATGATCACTACACTTCGAAAGGAATATTATTGGCTGGGTATGAAGAAAGATGTGGCTGAGTACTTGACACGTTGTCTGGAGTGCCAACAAATTAAAGCAGAACACCAACACCCTGCGGGGTTATTACAACCATTACCCATTCCGGAATGGAAGTGGGAAACCATCTCTATGGACTTCATAACGGGTTTGCCCAAGTCAAAGAAAAATAATGACTCCATCATGGTGATGGTGGAAAAGTTAAGTAAATCAGCGCATTTTATACCTATGCAATCTACTTATAGAGCTCTACAGATTGCCTATATTTTTATGCAGAATATATTTAGGTTACATGGGTTACCAAAAACAATAATTTCAGACCGTGATGTAAAATTTACATTAGCCTTTTGGAAAACATTGTTTGAAGAATTAGGAACTCAGCTGAATTTCAGTACAACTTATCACCTTCAGACTGATGGACAAACAGAACAGGTGAACCAGGTGGTGGAAGACATGTTAAGAGCATATGTAATGCAGCAACCAACCAAGTGGAAAGATTATCTACACTTGGTCGAGTTCGCATACAATAATTTCTATCATACATCATTGCAAATGAGCCCATTTGAAGTATTATACGGGCGGAAGTGTCACACGCCCTCAAGCTGGGGTGAACCAGAAGACAAATTGATGTTAGAACCCGAAATTATTAAGGAAATGGAGGAAATGGTTAAGAAGGTACGATCCAATCTAAAGGTAGCTCGGGATAGGCAAAAGAACTTTGCTGACCGGAAAAGGAAGTTTAAGGAATATCAAGTCGGTGATCATGTGTATGTGAGAATTCGAGCAAAAAAGAACACATTACAATGGAGCAGGTGCGCTAAGTTGGCACCCCGATTTTTTGGAGATTTTCAGGTCTTAGCAAGAATAGGGTCGGTAGCATACTAGATCGCTCTGCCGAGTCATATAAGGGTCCACAACGTCTTCCATGTTTCCGTGTTTAAAAAAATATGTTTATGATCCTAAGCATGTAATCAGCTAGCAGGATATACAGGTGAGAAATAGCTCCGGTAGATCAATCTAAATGAGTTTTTTTTTTTTTAAACTGATTTAAGATGTTGCATGTTTCAAGTCGAGTCAGAAGGAGAAATCTTGGTCGAGCCACTGAACATCCTCGACCGAAGAGAAGTAATATTGCGAAAACAAACTATTACCCAAGTTAAAGTGTAGTGGCATCACTTTGAGCCTGATGAGGCCACCTGGGAGGATGAACAATCTTTTGAAAGAAGCACATCCATAGCTATTTGAGGCTGGAAAACATCGAGACAATGTTTTCTTTCAGGGGGGAAGATGTAATGTCCCTAGAGATAAAACTGTAAATATTTTATTTACTGTTGTAAAAGAAACAAGTTAAACAATATTGTTATTTTCTGTTATTGAAATAATATTATTAATTTTTCTAAATATCAGGAAATGATTGAAGAGTAACAGATTTTGTAACTTCTGAGGAAAGAAGTGGAAAAGACAGTTGTCTGAAAAACCCTAACTACCTCCCCTAACTGGAAGGCTCCAGAGAAAAGGAGTGTAGGGGATGGAAAAACCGTGCTGATAGGTCAGACGGTAAGGGGGGCATGCTAAGTCTAGTGAGGACCAGATAGCATGGGCACGTAGTGCAAAAACTTGCGGCAGACTGTGGTCTCGCAAGCAGGCTTGGGGGAAGACTTGGTCGCGAAGACGAGTCTCATGGATGGGAGGAAGACAAGAAAAAAGAAAAAGGTGACAAAGTTCTGAGAACCCATTGCTCAGGAAATTACAGGTATGTAGAAGCTATGATAACTTCATTATGTAAGGAACTTCTGTTTTTTGTTAAAGGCTGAGAGTGATGTAGAGGCAGTGGACATCCACTTATTAAATTAATTAGTATGACTGGTAGCAGGAATATGTGTATTTTAATTAAGTTAAAGGGAAGTCTTTATGCAACCCTCAGAACTTGTTAAAAAATGTACAGAGTAATTTAACCTTGTTCATGTGAACCACGAATTAGTAGAGAGGAATTCTTCTGACTAACATGCTATCTGTATTCTGATAACCAAAATGAAATGTCAGTGAATGAGCCGATAGGAAAACCAAAGGGGAAACTTCCTGTGATTATACACTGCATGCACATCCTTAGCTTAAGAAAAATTCTAAGGATATGGGTCAAGAATGGAAAACAACCCATACTTATATTAACTCGGTGTATTTTATCTTCGCAAAGATTGTTATATTCTCTCATAACTGTAATGTTTTGTTTTATGAATTATTCGGTGTTGAAATAAATATTTTAGTAAAAGAAGAGCAATCTAGATAGTTGGAGCAAAAGCTGAGTGACTGAGAGTCAACTGTTTAATTTAAGGCTATTCTATGGGAAGAGTGTTGATAAATTTAGGAAGCCATGTAAAAGTCAAGACCATGTGTGGTACGCAGTCTATAGAAGCCAAATAAAACAAGGAACAATTTATTTATGAATAGCAGGAAAACGTTAACTCAAGAACTTTAATGTGTATGACTCTGTAATCGCCAGAACAGCATGGTAGAGCCTCCCCTCAAATGAGGCATAACCCTACTTAGAAATCGTAAAGATAACAATAATATACTAATGCCAAGAACCCGAAGGTCCCAGAAACAAGAACAACGAATAATGGACCTATAAGTTAACTCTCTCCTGCTAGGCAAACACAAATAAATTCATTTAATCTAGAAAGAGAATAGGAATTGCCTCAGCAAGGAGTGCCATGTACATTAAAATAAACTTAAATGCAACCGAATCTCGTTTCCATGAAAACTAATATATATATATATATATATATATATATATATATATATATATATATATATATATATGTATGTCTGTATGTATGTATGGAAATAAAACAGTCGTAAATAGAATGAAATAGTTCTAGTACTTTTAAGAAATATTTTTCATAAATTGATACAGACTCAAAAGAATAACTGAACCATACACTCTGCATAGTGGACCCTAGAGATCTATCACGAGGTCGGTCAAATATCCATACTTAATAGGAGTAAACTGAAGCTGCAGTGAAGTTGGCATTATAACAACTAGAGAATCCTACTTACAAGAACAGGGCAAACCACAAAAGAATTGATACAGGGCTAAGGCTTCCTCACCCTGGACTATCTAAAACTAACATCGTAAATAGCTACAACATTCAGGAAAAATAAAACCCTACATTAAGCGACAAGAAGACCGGCAAGTAGCTCCAGCAAAGAAACTCACATTCAATACCTAGATCTGAGGAAGAGGATTATCCCTGGAATGATAAAAAGCAAAACCATGACTTAAAACGTATAAACGCTTCTTCTTACAAAGTGAGATAGCCGGTGAGGCTAAGAGCTTACCCGGAATTATGCTGGAAGCCAAGCCAGGAATGAGGTCGCCTCACTATCATGACAGAGAGTATCGTGGCGTCTTCGCCATCCTAACTGCAAAAGATTAACAATTTCGTGAATTAGGAAAAAAAACCTGGCAGGAATTTTACAAAGATGAAAAATATGATAGACATAGAACAACTCATTCTTTCACCTAGAAGCTGGCATGAATACATCTCAAACCTGGTCCGGAAACCCTCGACTGCTGCTACAACATGCTGAGTGCATCACGCGTTCGAACCTCAGAATGATCTACCCTCAGGTAGAGCAGAGGTGCCGGGCAGAGCGCCAAAACAAAGGGTGGCAAATGACCCTTAAACCCTGTTCAAGAGCATGATAAGCCACCCACAACGATTACAGTCGTGCGATCAACAAGCATAAGTCTACACCGTCGATAAAAAGAAGGATCCCGAGAAAGCCTAATCCATCTGTACCATCCATTAAATTGGTGTGACAATAGAATTAAATAACAGAGGTCCGGAGGGTGGTAAATCCAACGCACAAGCTGAGTTGTCTCGATGTGGCAAGGGTGTATGTGATAAGGCTGTAATGGACTAACAACGTCATAAATGTCAACTTGCCAGCTTCAACCCTTGTTAGAACAAGCTTTTAATCTAACCTCGTCCTGTATAAACGACGTTTATATAATCTGATAATTCGTATTAAGGATAGAAGTGGGTAAATTCTTCATAACCGGTAAGGGTACCATAAAAACAAAATTATTATGGTTTACTTTACTTTTAATATAAAGAATGGAGATATGACATTAATAGTAAGGGGAAAGGCCTCACGACTCAGTTTCTTCAAGAAAATAAGAAGTTCAGAAA
Organism: Pinus tabuliformis; assembly: GCA_031772625.1. Lineage (NCBI taxonomy): Eukaryota > Viridiplantae > Streptophyta > Pinopsida > Pinales > Pinaceae > Pinus > Pinus tabuliformis. The sequence continues at coordinate 538,122,825 of CM062818.1, read as the reverse complement.
TCAACCAGATCTCAGTGATGATTTTTTCAATAGATTGGCTGAATATTCGCCAAATATTGAGAGTGATTAAGGCGCATAATACTGGTTACTCTGAAATAGTGAGATCATACAGGCGAGGAGAAAAACAACAATATTGAGTTCAAGTGCGCATTCCCCTGCTCTGCAACACATCTTCAATCTTTACTTCATTGTTATTCATTTCTATATCACATGGCTTCCTCCTCAACATCCACCTCACACAGTGTCAACAATGACTATGTATTTGATATTTTTATTAATCAAAGGGGTCCCGACGTAAAATAATAATAATAAATAAATAAATAATAATAAAAAAAAAAACTTTGCCACCGATCTGTACAATCACTTTTGCATACATGACTTGAAGGTATTTTTAGATAAGCAAGAATTGCGCATGGGAGAGAAGCTAACCTCTCAAATTGAAAGCGCCATTAGGACATCCTCTGTGAACATAGCAATTTTTTCTCTGAATTATGCATATTCAAAATGGTGCCTTGATGAGCTTGTACTGATGGTGGGGTGTATGTCAAAGTATAACTCCACCATCATCCCAAGCTTCTACGGTGTCAAGCCTACAGAGTTACAATGGGTGGAAGGCGGAATGGGAGTCTATGCTCAAGCCCTACGCGAACTTCAAGAGAAAAAAGATGTTGATGGTGGACCAAGATACAACTCCAACACACTTAAAAAATGGAAGAAGGCTCTCTCTAATGTTCCATAAATAATAGGTTTTGACGGAGAGAAGTATAACAGGTGAGAACACCACCCCTCCATGTACATCTTAGCATTTAATTTGTTGAATTATTAGATAGATAATACCATGTGTATTTCTGCATGGTGAAAAAGGCCATTTATTATTATTGGTTGTTATTTCATTTTGAAAAGGGAACGAGAGCGGCGAAGATGATTTCAGTAAAATATTTGTTCTCTTAGAAAGATAAATAACATATAAACAAATTTTTGAAGTACAATAGAACAAAAGTATATGAAATTCAAAAAATTGTCAGAGTTATACTGATATGGTAGCGAAAGTATGGTAGGATACTGATAACCTGAAAGGCCAAAATTGTATAGCTTCGGCTCAATTAGTTACTAGTCTTATATGCCCTACTGTGGAACAAAATCCTTATGAAGGGAGAGGAAATCGGGAGAGTTCGTGATTAAAACTTCTAAGCATTACAGATGGCCCATGGATATATGCAGCCTCCTTTATTTCTAATTAGGGCTAATGAAGTAAATTCAACTGTTCATAAATTCTTCCTTCGGTTCATGCCTCCTTTGGTTTTCACCGTGCGTGCATTTTCTTTTTTCAGATTTTTAGCTCGGCCCTTTTGGTTGAATGTGACTATCCTACATCACTGTTTATGTTTGGTTTCTTTTATTGTTTAAGTGGGAAGACAGGTGTCTTGCAGTTCCTTGAGGCGGTCTTTGAACTCTGCAACATTCGCTTCGTATTCAAAGCAGAGCAGCTCCTCGAAGACATCGTGGAAGCAGTGCTGGAAAAAGTTAATGCTGGATGTGTCAGAGTATCCAATAGGATTGCAAGAAAAATTATGAGATGTTGAAACCACAATGTCATTGGAGCAGGGAGATGGGAAGGTTATAGTTACCATAATTGTGGGCCTTGGAGGGGTTGGCAAAACCATTCACCCTCATGCCATATTCCAAGTATGAATATTGGATCTCATAGAACACATCAATCAAAACTCATCTAGGGCTTCTAGAGGCCATCCACCTCAACCCATCAAACAATGATTTCAACTTACAGTCAAACATCACCAAAACCATCACGAGATTGGTCTCCATCCTAGCCATCCAGGGCTCCACAGTGTTTGTTCCAACTAAGTCTCCAGGACTAGTAACTCAACCCATAGTTTCCGTCGGGCTCCAGAGCGTTTGACCAACCAAGGCTCCAAGACTAGTAACTCAACCCACCAAGGGCTCCAATGTGTTTGTCCAATCAATGATCGAGGACTAGTAACTCAACCCAATCTGTTACAGGGCTCCAGACCGTTTGTCCAACCAAGGCTCTAGGAACTAATAACTCAACCCAAGCTAAGGAAACATGAGAACCAACCAAAACAAAATAATGAAATTAAACCCACAATCACAATCACCATGGCTATCCAGGAAATGGCAAGGCTAGGCAATCCACTGCCAATCTAGGCAATCCTCCATGCCAATGACAAACCATGACCAAGAATCCACGTGCATATTGTTAGGCCTCGAATATGCCCATTTTTCCATCGCACAATACCACTATTTCATAACCTAAATTCCGACATTTTTAACTCATTTCATACAGTAATTCCACAACTTGCTGCCAATTCACGTCTTACACTTTGTGGTTAATTATCATTAGTTTTCTTGAATTTTCAATGATTAAAGATTATTTTGCCATGATTTTCTAATGACATTTTTTTCTAATTTCATTTGTCACATGGTTCCATTGCCGAAATTCCTCACAAGTCAATTAAACTAGCTACTACAAGTTAAGTACAGAATGTAGAATTCAAGTAGGTGAAAATATCAAATTTGTGATAAAATGGGAAAGAATCTCGAAATTCTGAGACTTGGAGCTTGTTCAAAATACCCTCATTCATGTAACCTGAAAACAGTTTGTCAAAATTCATCACCAACAAGAAGTTATGTTCAAAACAATTTTAAGTACATAATTAGTGTCTGTGTAAGTACAGAATCCCTGAACGGTTTTGGTTCTAGACGGTTTTGGGTCCACGTGGAGGAAAACAGTTTGATGAATTTCTTTATGCTAAACATGGAAACTGTTCCTCCATCTATGCAATGATCAAGATGAACCTAACCATCACCCATTTGAAGGATCTCTAGAAGATTGCATGGGGCCTCATTTAGCCTACTGTTGTATTTTCTTTTTATAGTCAAATAGTTATGCTTTTTTTCATCGACAAATCTGTATAAAATTGATGCTCTCTGCATGAACACTAGTGGCAATAGGTTGTAGCAATCAGAAGGATTGTATGTAATATTGTTTACGTTATGAATACAATGGAATATTTGTTGAAGTTTGTTTAAATGCATGATTGTTGAACCATAACACAAAACTCTAATTCTGCACTCAATCTATTGTAAGTATTAATGTGGTCTTGATTTTTAAAAGAGTATTGCGTTAATTTAAACTTGTTTCGAGAGTGGAAAGGGACCAACACACCCTGGGAACAAGTTCTACAGTTAATATATATAATAGGAATTACGTTTGATCAATAGTTAGAAGTGTGAAGGTTGCTTAAGAAAGTTACTACTTAGACCTTAGAATCATTATCTTTATCTTGTAATTAAAACCTCTACTCTATTTCGTAGATCTGAACCGAATGTGATAGATCTCATTCCTCAATCATCAAAAGACGAGAAAGGACTGTATTAAGTGATGCTTTCTAATGCATGAATGGTTTCATAGCATAGAATGTTTGAGAATATCCTTAATCTGGAAACATACAGGGGTTAATTACCATATCATAAGATTAACATCGAAATTGGTTTTGTGCTATGTTGTTTTCTATTCAAGACCGAGTTTTGTAACATTATGCCTATGTGAGGAATGCTCAGGAGTAGTGAAATAAATATCGGTTGTAGTTGAGTTCGATGGTTCTGGAACTTAGCATGATTAGAATAAGATTGAATTGAAGTCAAAGTGTAATTCTTTTTGTGAAAGGTTTCTTGAGTTTGGTTATAATAGCTTTCATTTAGCACAGGGTTTGGATTTTTGAATTGAATACGTAACACAGTCAGCGTGGAAAATTGAATGAGGGTTGTGTGCTTAGATATTTTAGAATGCTTGCAAAGTAGATTGTTTATTGATTGATTTCATATGACCTGGGATTTAGGCTAGATCTAAACGTATGGATTTTATTTTGAAAACATTTGTTAATTAGATCTCATAATTTTGATTTTGTACTCAAGGATGTAATTTGTTTTCTTGAAATTAAATAGACATATCATCTCCAACTCGTTGCAAGCTAATTAATGGTGTCAATCAATGTTTTCTTTGCATGAATAATCCCTTTGTTATAGGTTTACGATTGGAATACTTAAAGGTGCTTCTTAATTGGATAAACAAGAGATCGATAACTCTATTTCTTTTAGATATGAATTGAAATCGATTCCATACCTTTTTGATTCACTATTATTTCTTGTAACATTGTGTTTTGGCAATCAAGTATTTGAAAACAATGCAACGAGACCATTAAATCATTGTTTGGAGTTGTAGTTTAGTTTTGAAATTCATTATAATTGTAATTAGTTATTAGTAGAACCATTAGTCAATGTGCTTATGTTTGAATGGTTTCTTGAGTTTGATTAAAGTAATCTAAAGATAAAGTAGTTTCTTATTTTGCAGTCTTTTAGATATGAAAGCATGTCAATTAGAATCTTGGTTTACTTAGATTCCTTTGAAGCAATTGCAGAGTGATGCCATAGAAGTTAGTTTGAATGTTTATTTGTGATGTAGGAGCATTCAACCCAAGGAAAATCATTGTAATTAAGTAGACATGGGGGGTCATGTATTTTTAAGAAATAGTTTTCTTAAGTCTCAAGTTAATGTAATTTATGCCTTTTAGTACTAATCGATACGCCGATAACGATTAAGCACTAATAGACGATCGGAGATATCAGTTGATCGGAGGTAGGGACTTAATATAGTTCAACACTGTGCCGCGATAGGAGCGAATGTCCATTGCGATGAGGTTAAACCTCGGGAACCGTGACAAGGTTGTACGGTAGGCGAAAAGGTATGTTTGAAGTTAATTCCTTTGTAATGCTTTATAAAGTGGAAGAGTGCCGATAGAAGTTTTTATACATTAAAAAGTATATAACCAATGTGTTAAGGGTTAACGAGAAGGTTCTAATTCTCGATAAGAATGACAAATGGGAAGACTTCAATAAAGCCATAAACAAAGGCTTGAGGGTTGTTTTAAAGTCCCGATAGGAGGTTTTGACAAGGTGATTGATTTCTGATTTAAAGGAACTATGGTAAAAGGGCCTTAACCATGTATGGTTAATGAAGATTTGACTCCATTGCAGAGTTAAATACCTGGGACAATCGTATTTATTCATTTTATGCATACTGTGGGTATGTGCGGGGTCTTACCCAGCACCAATTCGATTTGTTTTATGCATCCTGGCAATTAGATTAGTTGAAGTCTTGTTTGACCATTGTCTTAGTTTAAGATTGTTTGAATGAGAGTGAATTTTATTGGAATTAAGATTTAGCATAAGTTTGGTATCATTTTAAATTAATCTTGATTGATTTAAGATTCTTGTACTTAGATTAAATAGATCTTATTATTTAGATTGAGATTTCCATTTAGATTAAAATCATTTGAATAGTAATTTGTATTGCTTGGTTTATGATTAATTAGAGTTAGTTTCGTTTGAACAGTGATTGGTATTGCTTGAGCATGTTTTTATCAATGGATTAGTTTCAAATTAGGAATAGGAATTATGTACTTAATTTAGGAATAGATTTCAGATTTCATGATGTTAGTTTAGATTAGGCACTCTGATCCTGCGTTACATGTGCTTGTGCCTCGATGCTTACAAGTCTCGGATTGATGATTTAATGTTGGAATTATAACACATACTATCTCCCCAACACATATGCCATGCATGTCCAAACTAGTGAAGAAATCATACATGCAACTAGGTACCTACAAGAAAATCTGATGTAGTTGCTAATGTCGATGTCTTCTTTTGCTTTCCTGCTCTTCCTTTGCCTTCTCGCTCCAAGAATCTAAGGTATGCAACACCCTCCAAGAGTGCTCCAAGAAAACTCTAAGTATCCCAAAGTATGGGAGAGAGAAGAGAAAATGAGAGAGCTCCAACACTTAACTGACCAAGACTTAGCATTGACCAAGCTTGCCCACTAATCCTGAAAAGCCTTTTTATTAATGATGCCTCTATTTTCTTTATTTTCTATCATTTTCCATTATTTTCCTTCATTTTCCTCCTCACATGCAACCTGTGACCTTTCACCTTCCTTTTCTCCTAATTTCCATTATTTTCATAAATAAAATGCTAATAAATGCCTAATGCCTTTCCATTGGGGTGTCACTTTATCTAACTCAACTCACTATTCTCGACAAATGTTTCTACCCTAAGAAGGGTCTCAACTTTTCTTTAAAATTTTAGAGTGTGTAGTGTTGTTCATCCTTAATGCAGCATCTTTGGTTTACATACCAAACAACAACTTTGTCCGCATTATCGTCAATCCTCCTCAATCTCAACATTTGCTCCAATTTAGGTTGCATTTTTTATGTGGTGTCTTTGACTTATGCTAGTAATATTTCATTCATGTTAGATTTAATGGCTTGGACATTGAACCAAATAGATTGCAACAACATCATTGATTATATTTTTACAAAATCATACCAAGAAACATCCATTCTCACTTGTAATTTCATGAATACAATAGATGATCCATCAATTTCCTTCCATTTGATCATGTTTGAAAACCTCTATAACTCCTAAACATACTCCACATACAATGCATTCAATTCTTCATACTAATACAATCATTTCCTTGTAAAATTTTCAATGAATCATTTCTTTATACAAATCTACCTCTTTAAATAAATTACATTACAACTACATTGTCAAAATATACAAAAAAAAATTGATAAATTACCTTATAACTACAATGTCATTTTTCCCCAAACTTGTTATTCATCTCATTTACAAAAGGTTAATGCCCAAACCTATCGATGAAACACCACTATAAATTCCAATTGTAACACATCAAAGGCAACACACACACACACACACACTATTTCAATTGTAACATACATCAGAAGCATTATATATATATATATATATATATATATATATATATATATATATATATATATATATATATCATCCTCGAAAACATATATGAGGTTTATCCTTGAAAATAGGGTGAAAAACATATGTGATGTTTATCCTCAAAAAGTGGGTGATTAAAATACCCTCTTAACATATAGTAAAGGACTTGGAAACGAAGTTGTTTTTAATGCGACTTTTTGGACTTTCCGGGGCTAGAATACAGCGGAAAAATTTGAGGTGAAATATTGATTTGTGATATTTAAACTGGTTTTTTGACTGTATATATGGATTCAGCACCCTAAAAAACCCTTAGGGCACGTCGATTGCGCAGGGGTTACCCATAAAAGTTGTGATCTCCATAAATTCTTGCCGGATTTTAGAGAAATTAAACTGGTTCCAAAAAATCTCACTAAAAACAACTGGCTTGGGAACCACTTTGGCTTTAAATATGAATAAAGGTTCTCTTGGTTAATTGAGAATAGAAGTTTACCCTTTATTGGTAAAGTCGTTAAGTTTATGGTATGAGTTAGTTTTTAAAATATGTTTTAATTTAAAAAAATATATTTTTTAATAATATTATTCTTTTAATAATTTAAAATGTGATTGTTTTTTTAAATAATAATATTATTTTAAAATAAAATTATTTATTTAACAAATTATTTAAATTGATTATAATTTTAAATTTTTATTATTATGTATTATATCTAGAAGCTCAATTCAACTTAGTATAGATTAGATGTTATAATATCATATCTTGTAAATATTTTCACTTGGTCAAATTATAGACAAATAAAAATAAAAGAAAAGAAATAATTAAAAAACCCAAATCAATGCATTAAAAAAAAAAAATTTATAATTTTAACACATAAATTTTATAATGTTAAATTACTCTGTTGAATTCTTTGAAATTTTATGGCCTTTCTCATAGTATTCTTCTTTAATATAGCCTATTTAAAAGCATACAAGTCTAATAAATTTTCCAATGAGAATAATTAGTGATTTTAAAATTCCTCAAAATATAATGATTTTCTTTATTTTCTTTAAAATCTTATATATGATTTCGTCTACATTATGAAATTATTATAGAATTTTATAATTTCAAAATGATATTGTTTATCTATTTTTTTCCAAACTATTATATTTGTTGTCTATTATATTAATAGTTATAGTAGGGCCTAACATTTTCTATGGAATGTGCTGAGATCTCATAAACTATGTTATTCAAACATAAAGTTCAAAAATCATCCAAAAAAATGGGAAAATCATATTGTTTTATATTGAAAATTCTCTTTAAATATCATGTGAGACAAACTTGATCTGTGTAAATGGAAACCTTTTCGAACTCAAGAAAAAAAAAGTCATTCGCCATGTCAACCAGTTTCCTAAAACTCTTACCCAATTCTTTCCATTAACGTTTGCTGATATTATTTCACAAGTTGCCCTCTACAAACATTTGTATTGTAAGGTGAGGAGCATTAATCACGATCTGTTGAATCAAAATTTGGTAAAAGAAAATTGTTTTATTTTTGCATAAATTTTTAAGGTAATTATGTTTAGTGTTTCACACTCTAATATGGATAAGATATTGCAGTGGTTCAGGTGAGTTAAATTAAGTGATATTAAATATAAGAAAAATAATAACACTTATGAGGAAATGTTATTATGAAATGTAAAAATATAATTGAGTTAAATTATAAAAGTTAAATAGAGAGTTAAATGGGTTGGTTGTAGACTTTAGGCTTTCAAAATCAAATTTGATTATGGATCGAGATCTTTGGCATAACCAAAAATAGTGTGAATATTCATCTTATGAGTACTATCACTATCACAATTTATACATAGAACAAACAATACAGGCTAAAAGGCTTTAATTTTTTGTATAAACACTTCACATAAAAGATGCATTGAATCCTACTATCCATATGGATTTTTTTCTAATAAGGGTGAAAACAATTTTTTTTTTCATCAATTTTTGTAGTAATATTATCTATATAGTTATTTATTTATTTTTTCTTCTTCTGAAAATTCTATGGTAAAATACATAAAATGTATTAAAAAGAAGCATGCTAGCTCAAAGTATAGGCACTCAAAACTTTCTCTTGAAATACACTTAAGGGTGTATATGCATAATGTAATTTTGAATCATTTTATAAATGAATGAAAATTAGGATTTTAAGAAGAAGAAAAAAAGAAAAATTAAAAGAAGCTAATAATAATAATAATAATAAAAAAAGAAAGCTAAATTTAATTTGTTATATTTGTTTTTATGAATAAAATTACATTTTTAAAAAATAAATAAATAAAAAATTTAATCAAATTGAAAACAATTTAAATAATAATTTTCAAAACTTTATTTTTAAATTTAATTAATAACTATATACAAATTTAACACCCCACACACACACACATATATATCTAATTTAATGTTATGTATGTTAAGCCGTTAAATTTTTAGCAAAATTGATTTTGTATGAGGTCCAAGATCCAGAGGTATTTAGTTGGAGTGAGTGGTTGCCCCTTTAGGGACTACTAGCCTATCATTCAAGGTGAATTTAAAATTATAAATAATAATAACCAGTCTAGATCCATCTTAACTTTTGATCTACTAAAGGCTAAAAAAATCAAATCTTTTGAGATACAAATCTCTTTTAAAATGAAAAGAGATTTGATTTAGATTTAATCTCTGTACACTTGCACATTTAAAATTAGCAAATTTAAAATTAACAATATGCACTGATAACTAAAAATATAATAACACTTTTTTTTTAAATCATTAAAATTTTATTTGCTGACTTTTGGCATCGTAATATCCAATGACTTTGTGAACATAGGAATACATCATCGTAATATCCAATGCTTTTGTGAACATTGAAGTATGTGCACATACCACAAATACATGATGACAAGATAGGTCAAATCAGTGTGGCTGTATTCCTTTTCCAGGAAAATGAAACCACTTTCTTTGCAACTTGTGACCTTGAAATTATTAAGAAATTCGACTAAATGCTTAGGTCTATGGGGGAGGGTAGTGGTGTCAGGATTTGAAAATGCACGGACGAAGAAATTGCGTTAACAAACTCAGCTAAATGCTTTGTTTAATCACAATGCATCGGAGACTGGTCGGCGACCATATTCATAAATGTATTGACCACGAAATTTCCAAAAAAAATGCTTTAGGTCTAATCAATGCAATCCTGGTAGCAGGTCTGGAATTTCAAATCTCTTTTGCTTGTCAAATAAAAATTTGACGATGTTTTCTGCATTTTTCATGCATTTCATTTTATGTTCTAGGAAAATTTGTGAGTGTACTCTTGCATCTAAACTTTCATTAATCTCTCTCTGAGAGTGCCTTGTTTTTTCCTAAATTAACATATGTGTTTAGACACTTTGCTTTGATCTAAAAAAATAATCACAAAATTATTCATGCTTGATATACTATACTAAAATTGGTACAAATACAATAAGTTTAGACGGGGTTTTTGAATTGTTGTGAGATCCAAGTTATTCCATACTTAGGAAGATAAGTTGAGAGAATATCTCAACTATCTCTAACAAACACAATTAAAATTTAATCCTCTAGTAATAACATTAATGTAAGTTAGAGTTCCCATCAATTATATTTCAAAAGAATTTTCATCACCCAGAATTAAGACCAAGAAAACTCTAATAAACAAAGTTATTTTTCATTAAAGTTCATAGTTCCCTAGTCAAAGTTCTTCTTGGCCAAGAAGTCTAACAAATATTTTTTTGTCCAATGATGATGAGTGTTCCTATTGGTAAAAGATATTGTGACAAAGAAGAATTTTGACCAAGCTTATATCTCTATGCCTTCTTTTTGAGTTCTTGTTAATGAGAAGTCATGCTAGTGATAGTTAGAAGGAACTTTCCTAGATAATTACTTTGACCAGGAAACTACAAACAATGAACTATGATTGTCTTGTTCCCTAATTGTTCTAAGTTGTGGTATTGATGTTGGGTCTTGTTGGTTAAAATTCATGTTGATCATAATTCTAAGGAATTTCTTGATTAAGAACCCTAACAAACAAAAGGATGGAGAATTATAATAGATGGGAAATTTGATAAAGAAATTACAACCAATAAGAAATTTGATGAATGAAATTTAGTCAACAAAAAATATAACCATAGGAACCATAAGTCATGAAGGAACTTTTAACTAAGGAAAAAGAATAAAAAATTAGTTAATATTCTTATTGAATATATTTCTCATCCTATTGGTCATTGTTTTAATGTACTTTCTTAGCCAGAAAATTTTAATATGATAGATTGAATTATGCCCAACAAGGAACCATTAACAACATGAACTCTTGTCAACAAGAACATTAATGAAGAAGCTATGACCAATAAAACCTCCAATGAAAAAACAATGATTAGTCAAGGTCCTCTTATTCTTTCCTGGGTTCAATCATGTATGTTAGAAATTATTCCTTTGTCCTAGTTCTAGGGAGAATTCCTCACTACGAACCACACAATTAAACTTTAACCAACAATGTTCCTATTTGTTAAGGATTCAGAAAATTTATAGTTGTTTTTGGCTATCTATACCCTCACTTTTGAATTTCATAGCATAAGGCACTAACCTCCATTGTGTAAAAATGGATCAAGGAATTCAATTTGTACCTTGTATCTTTGTGCTCAAATTCAAATAAAAATTAACTTGTAACTATCTCACCCATCTAGCTTGAGAATTGAAACATTACCAACTCAAAATTAAAATCAAATTTTCAACCTCTGATGAATTTGACTAGAAATTTGAACCACTACCATGTGAAATGAGCTGCACCATATTATAGTTATGACATGTAAGATGTGTTGTCAGATAAATGGCTTCCACCAAAAATAGTATAGCTATGAAATTCTACAACCTTGCATTAAATTGTTTAATACTAGCATATTTATATGAATTAAATGGCTAGTAAATGGCGACAAACATCAATCCATAACAATCATCGAAACACTTACTTCATCATACATCTCAAGTTTTTAAAATTAAAAGAAAAAATATATATAAAAACTAATTAAATTACAACTTTATTATTGTTATAATTAATGGTAAAAAAATAATATATATAAACATGTAACAAATTTTTAACATGGAGATTCACCCCCACTTTATCGTCAATATCTTAATATGTAAGTAGACATTATTACAATACCATGGGCCAATACATGGCTCATGATTACCGCATGTCGAAAAAACCATAACTTATTTAATAGTTACTCATTCATATGACATTTTTTTTAATTAATGAATTTAATTAAAAAGGTGAAAAAAACTTAACTATAGAAATAAATTGCAGTCTTTGATTTATTTATATTACTAAAAATAGTTTAATATTACTGAAATTAAGTCCCTACTATACACTTCATAATTATACCTAATTTAACTGAGTTTAACTAACATGATCACCAATAATAAACTCAAATTTCATACAAATAAAAATTAAAATTGATCTAAGATTCAGTTTTTAAATCCCAGGCACCTTTAAAAACGATTAAATTTCTCACAGAACAATACAAAATATATGAATTTATGTGAAAATAAGTCTGAATTCTTAATTTGAATGAATATGTCAAAAATTTTAAATTATATGAAAACCTTGAAAAGGGCAAAGTGTAAAATACTTGGTAAGAGATGGATTTGCCAATAGGAATGTCAATATTCATTAATGTTCTTGCTAAGGTTTCTCCGTTCTTTTCCCTGTCATGACCTTTATCCCATCAAGTAGAACGACCCCTTGTAAATATCCCCAAAAACACACTCAATTTCAATTTAAGTATATTGGTTTGCACAAACTGCGAATTAGAAACATGGACTTCATGAATGATTTATCCTCTAAAGTAGTAGTTTGAGACGAGAGGGGAAGTTCATTAAATTTGAAATTGATATTGGAGAGAGATGGGTTCTTCTTGGGAGAAGGCATGGAGAATACCTTAGTTTGGTGTACGAGCATGGTAGAAATACTTTCAATTTTTACAGAATGTTGTCCATACCACGAACGCCAATACTTTTGTTATAATTCCTTCCCCGAAACTGCAAGCAGATGAGTTCACCATTGTTAGCATTTTTCACAAAAACCCACCTTCCTTAATCTATATATCTAGCTGGCAGGTAACATTCTTTACTGTTTTGTCTTTAGGCTTCAATGGGTTGGTTCCCCTTATCATGTGACATTGTCCAAAGGTACTCTGCAGTTAATATTGAGATAAATTTCTTATTGTTTAATTTTCTGTTTCTTCTACACGGAGCCAAACACCCAAAAATTTATTTATTGCAAAGTTTGTAATCACTGCGGGTTCCTGACAAAATTTATTGCAAATCTCTTAATGATTGCAGATGAAATGACAAACTTGACAAACTTATTTAGAATTCATGAAATTGTCGCTGTAAAGGATGTACCCTATTATATATTTTGACGGCTTCAATTCTAAATTAGACGGGTTGCTCCTCTACAAGACACGTCAAATCTCACATGGGAAAATTTTGTCAAATATGTTTTGAAATGCTAAATACGTCCTGTAGGAGGTCAAATTCCAGGCCTTCCTAGTAGTGACAAGGTTTGAAACTACATTGACTAAGAAATGGAGTTGTCTACCGGAGGAATTGCCAAAAATGGTCAGAATTTGGGTAAAAAAAATTCAAAAAATATTGTAGAGGCAGTGTTTGAACCATATTTTTGGTGGTGGAAATGGATTCAGCACCATCAAAAACATCTAGGGGACCTTAATGTTTGAAGTTTAATAACTATAACTTGGATTTGCAAAAATCATTGCCAGATTTTCTCTAAATATATACGAAATTTCCATAACTTTCCAAACAACTCCTCCGCCTCGTTAGACTACTGCCTAAAAAATTGCCCATGAAATTCGCTAAATGCTTTATGTTTGATCACAATGCAACCGTATATGGTTGGTGGCCAGATTCGTAAATATCTGGGTGGTGGTATTATTAGAAAATTATTTAATTATTTAAAAATTCCCACAACTTGGACTAAATGATTTATATCTAATTGATCTGGAATTTATCCAGAATGAAAAATTTAAATGTATTACAGACTCATGGCTGGGATGTGCCTATGTTACTTATGCAACAGATCGATAAGATTGCTAGAATACATAGACACTGAGGCAATCAGAGAAAAACATAACAGTCAAACATGCAAGCACAACGAGTTTAATAAGGAGTTCACCCAATGCTCTTGGGCTACGTCTCCGAGTCCAGCCTTTCTGTGGTGGACTCTCTATTCTGTTTTCAAGCAGTGTTTTACAACAATTGACTCAGATTGAGTCCCACTAGACATATGAAGATCAGTAGGACTAGAGTACATAGACTCTCCTTACTGATTATCGACCTTTAAGGTCACAGTAGTATGACAGGCCTCTGTCAAGGAATTTTGTTTCAACCTCACAAGCCTTCTGGAGTACAAAGACTCTCTGTCTCTACTCTGGCTCTGTTTGGCTCAATGCTACCTACAGGTCAGCTCGGCTTCCACTCTGTTCTATGTCCTTAGCTAGCTTTGTCTAACTAACTCTTGTTACTGCCTCTCTGTTTGTCTTCTCGGTTTCTTCCTCTCCTCTGATTCTATCAATTCATGGCTTTAAAGCCATTCTATTCTTGACTATTCGTTTCCACTTCCCGACTCTCTGGATCTCCTGCCTCTATCCGTTGGAATGCCCCTGTTCTGTGTCATCATCATTGTGCAACGCTTCATAGAGAGGTGGCCACCTGTTCCTCACGAACTGAGTGTTAGTTCTCCTTGAACGGTCATTATTTCCACTGCTCCAAGATTGCCCGCGAAATTGATTCTTTTGCCAACTCATCGTCCATGTCAGACTTCAAATCCCCTGTAATCCTGCTTTATCGCCTGCCAAATCTGATCATTCATCGGGACATGCCTCCACCACTGATCTATGTCCCCTAGATCCTACTGTCTCCATCCATATCAGGTAGGTAAGTTGCATGACTTTTACCCATCCGATGCGGGCGGTTTTCTCTCTCATCCGCTGGACGCGTGTCACTTGGTGTATGGCATCGGGGAGACTCAGTCAAAAATGCTTATCACCCAAAGCCCTTCCGATATCCTGTCGGTTTTAGCGTGGGACCCACCTTCTGACGGAATCGGTGATTTCCATACAGCTTTATGCTTTTCCTTAGGACCAAGTGCTTAGGGGCTTTCCTTCGCTGAGAGGGATGTCCTGCGATACGTGATTAGCACTTTAGTGCTAATCACATATCGGAAACCACCTCTGTTTCTGGATTTGACTTCCTGTTTGTCAATTTTTGCCACCGTGCGGTCACCATGGGCCAATGGTCTGCGCGCTTTGACCAAAGGTCCTCATTGTTCCGTGCTGACCACAAATTGCCACTATTTAGAGGTTATTTCTGATAAGCTCGACATCCATAGACTTGAATTTTTGACATAATCTGAAACAATCATGAAAACTTAGAGAGTGTTTAAGATCCAATCCGGATCATGGCATTCCTACTAAAAAGGCTTTTGGACCACCAAAAGTTGGTTTTCTTTTAAGCATCAGTCAAGTGAGGGTATAGTTTCCTCGCTTGCTCAATTTCTATCCATTTTGCACTGCTTGGCTTTGAACCTTTGAGTCCAATCCTGAGGTACTCAACAGCTCCTCTGTGCGTGGTTCTCACCTTCCTATCCAGAACTGTATCTTCCTGCAATTCATTAAGATATTCAGGTAACAAATCATCAATAGAAGGCAATTGACTTTGCTCTTTAGGATCTTCAATTAATGAAGGTTCAAATTGTCTCAAGATGTCTGCATTAACAACTAAGTAGATGTGCATGTAAGCTGGTAGATCAAGACGAAAAGCATTCTCACTAATTTTCTCAAGTACCTTGAAAGGTCCATACCTTATTGGCTTCAGCTTCTTACCTTCACCTTGCATTCTGTCTTTGTTGATATACAACCAGACTTGGTCACCAACTTGAAAACTATGCTCCATCCAATGCTTATCATGCCTTGCCTTGTACTTGGCTTAGCTCTTTTCCAGTTGTTCCTATACTACCTGGTGAATCTCCTGGATTTGTTCAATGAACTTGGTTGCTTTGTCCACATCACTGTTTCCATCAATTGCTATGTCTTTACCAACGACAAAATCCAAGGGAGACCTTGGTGTGAAACCAAAACAGTTCTCAAAAGGATATCTATGTGTAAAAGAATGCCTAGTTCAGTTGTAAGCATGCTGCACATAGCATAAGTGTTCATCCCAAAGCTTGGGATGCTTGCTGCAATATCCTCTGAGCAACTGAATCATTGTCCTGTTGACTACTTCTGTTTGGCCATCTATTCGAGGATGAAAAGTTGTACTCTTCTTCAATTTAGTGTCCATTAGTTCCCACAGACTTGACAAAAATTTCCCAACGAATTGGGTATCTCGATCAGATATAATGGAAGTGGGTAGTCCAAAATGAACCCATACATGTTGAAAGAACAACTTTGCAGTTTGTTCAGCTATAATCTGCTTGTTACAAGGTATTAAAATACACATTTTGATGAACCTATCCACAACAACATATAAATAGTCATGACCTTTCCTAGATCTAGGCAGTCCTCCAACGAAGTCCATGGAAACACTTTCCCAAGGATGAGAAGGTATTGGTAGTGGAGTGTACAAGTCTAGTTTTCTATTGCTGGGCTTGCTTTTAGCACACATGGTACACCTTCTTACATATCTAGAAACTATCTCATTCATTTTTGGAACAATAAACAACTTCTTTCATATTTGGAAAAATAAACAGCTTCTTTCCCATAGCTTCTCCCCCCACTTACATATCCACTATGCAAGTCTAACTTGGAAAAATAAACAGCTTCTTTCAATTGATCTAATAGATCATCTATACGAGGAAGAGGATAGTGATTCTTGATCGTTATTTTATTTAGTGCTCAGTAATCAATGCACATTCTCCATGAGCCATCTTTCTTTCTCACCAAGCTGATTGGAGACCCACATGGTGATGTGCTAGGTCTTATGAACCCTTTCTCGAGCAACTCCTGTACCTGCTTCTTGATTTATGCATTCTCTAGAGCGACAACCTGTACATTCCGATGTTAGGTAATGGAGCATCTTGCTGCAAATTAATATCATGTACTATTTCCTTTTTGGGTGGCAAACCTTTAGGTTCTTGAAACAAGATATCATATTCTGAAACAACTTTTCCTAAATCAGCTTTTTGTTTAGCATCGCAGCCCTCAAATACATTGGTTTTATCAAGTTCCTTTTCCTTTACAACCATCAGTAAACATTGCTTGCATGAATTTACAATTCATTTCATCTGCCCTGAGTTTATGAGAGTGTAATTATTCTTGAGCTTATGAGCCCTTACAATATATTCGATTCCATCTTTAACGGTTAGATACTTGTTCTCAGCTCTATAGAAAATAGCTTTTCTATCATACAAGTAAGGACTTCCTAAAACAATTCCACATATACCCAAAGGAACTATATCTAACTCAACTTCATCTACAAATGCTGGCCCAAAAGAAAACTTAAGTTTACATTGTCTAGTCACTTGCAGTTTTGCTTTATCACATAACCAACCTAACGGATATGGTTTCTTGTGAGGTGTGGTTAGTAATCCTAATTTCTTTACAATTGCTTCAGAAATTAAATTTACTTGTGAGCCACTATCAAACAAAGTATCGATCTTTTGGTGATTGGAAATAACTCGAATATGAAAAAGCTCATGTCTTTTCCTCTCATTTTCTTCATTATCAGCAGCAGAATTAATAGTAGAAACTTCAGAATTTTTACCTCTTATACCTGTGGCTACGATCGTTGTTTCATCTCCTGAGTCTAACCCCAAATCCCTTTGAATAGTTGCAGCACTTCTCTTCTTTTTGCCCTCGTTTTTCTTGGGTTTCAGCTCCCGATGCGGAATCCAACAGTGTTCATCATCATGCCCATCCTTTCTTACAGTGAGTGCATGAAGACTTGTTCTTCTGTACAATATTTGTCTTCCTTTATTTCCATTTCTGTTTTCTTTTCTCCTTATTCTTGCTTGCAATGGGTTTGGATGGTCCCCCAACATCTGGGTTCCCATTCTTACCTCTATCTTCTAGATGTGTAGCCTGAACAGATACCTCATCTATACTAGTGGGATTAAACATGAGGATAGTGTGCCTCATGTAGCTGTGTAGACCACCTATGTACTTCAACAGAGTTTTAGGTGAATCTAATGAAATTAATAAAATCAATGCTCTCTTTCTAAATTCTTGAGTATAACCTTGTACACTTTTCCCTTTCAGTTGGCGAAGAGTTGCATATAGGCCAGTGGATAGAACTGTTTTTTAATTGCAGAAACGAATTCACTCCAAACAGAAAGAATCTTACCATGTTTCTTCATGTCGGCTTGTGTCCCACCTTCCCACCATACCAAGGCAGTGCCCCCAAGGTGTAGGCTAGCCAGCTGAATCTTACTCTTGTCTGAGTCAATGCTCTATACTCTGCAAGAAACATCAATCTATCTGATCCAGTTATCCAGTTTTTCTGCATTCAACTCTCCATCATATATTAGTAAATCAAATTTAACATCTAATTTAATCAAAGATGCTTTCTTTTTATTATCAGGGCTATTAGGAGGGGTAAGAAGTTTTTCTTCTTTCCATTTGCCTTTAGAGTGGTCATGGAGGAGAGATTCTTCTACTCCTTTGTCTTGTTTGGAGTGGGATGAATCTTCTTCCTTACTTTTCCTAAATTCTCTATACATTTCCTCCACCATGGATTTCATGGTCATAAAACTATCTATGAACTGGGATTCTGATTCCAAGGGATTTTCTTCTGACATTTTCCTCTTAGAATAGCCTTTTCCAATTTCTGGGTTAGCTTCAACCAACTCTCCTTCTCCTAATTTAAGCTTTGATCTAGTTAACATTCAACAACAAAATCCAACACAAGCTTGTCTAACCTTAACAACCTAGATGCTCTGATACCACTTGATCTAGAATTTATCCAGAATGAAGAATTTAAAGGTATTATAGACTCATGTGCTGGGATGTTCCTATGTTACTTATGCAATGGATCGACAATATTGCTAGAATACATAGACACTGAGGCAATCAAAGAAAAACATAACAGTCAAACATGCAAACACAACAAGTTTAATAAGGAGTTCACCCAATGCTCCTGGGCTATGTCTCCGTGTCCAACCTTTCAATGGTGGCCTCTCTATTATGTTTTCAAGCAGTGTTTTACAACAGTGGACTCAGATTGAGTCTCACTAGACAAATGAAGATCAGTAGGATTGGAGTACACAGACTGTCCTTACTGATTCTCGGCCTTTAAGGTCACAGTAGTATGACAGGCCTCTAGCGAGGAGTTTGCTTCAACCTCGCAAGCCTTCTGGAGTACACAGACTCTCTGACTCTACTCTAGCTCTGTCTGGCTCGATGTTGCCTTCAGGTTAGCTCGGCTTCCACTCTATTCTCTGTCCTTATCTACCTTTGTCTAACTAACTCTTATTACTGCCTCTCTGTTTGTCTTCTCAGTTTCTGCCTTTTCTCTGCTTCTGTTGATTCATGGCTTTAAAGCCAGTCTATTCTTGACTGTTCGTTTCCGCTTCCCGACTCTCTGGATCTCCTGCCTCTGTCCGCTGGAATTCCCCTGTTCTACAGCATCATCACTGTGCAACGCTTCACAGAGAGGTGGCCACCTGTTCCTCACGAACTAAGTGTCAGTTCTCTTTGAACGGTCGTTATTTCCATTTCTCTAAGATTACCCGCGAAACTGATTCTTTTGCCAACTCATCGTCCATGTCGAACTTCAAATCCCTTGTAATCCTGCTTTATCGCCTACAAAATTTGATCGTTCGTTGGGACTTGCCTCTACTGTTGATCTGGGTCCCCCAGATCCTACGATCTCCATCCATATCGGGCGGGTAAGTTGCATGAGTTTTACCTGTCAGATGTTGGACGCGTGTCACTCGGTGTATGGCATCGGGCGAGATTCAGTCAAAACTACTTACTGCCTCGAAGCCCTTCCGATATCTTGTCATTTTTAGCGTGGGACCCGCCTTCGGACGGAATCGACGATTTCCATACGATTTTATGCTTTTCCTCAGGACCGAGCACTTAGGGGCTTTCCTTCGCTGAGAGGGACACTCTGCGATACGCGATTAGCGCTGTAGCACTAATCGCATATCAGAAACCACCTCTGTTTCTAGATTTGACCTCCTGTTTGTCAATTTGTGCCAACGCGTGGTCACCATGGGCCAATGGTCTGCACGCTTTGACCAAGGGTCCTCGTTGTTCCGTGCTGACCACAAATTGACACTGTTTAGAGGTTATTTCTGATAAGCTCGACATCCATAGACTTCAATTTTTTACATAATCAGAAACAATCATGAAAACTTAGAGAGTGTTTAAGATCCAATCTGGATCACTAATCAATGCATCATACCTGGTAGTGGTAAGAATGGAAAATGAATTGGGGACCTCGTAGTGGTAAGAATTAAAAATGCATTGGGGAAGAAGTTGTCGAAGTATTTATGCTAAATGGTTGGTAAAGATTGGTCAAGATTTGAAAATAAATGAGGAGAAATCGCCCTAAACTTCTGTTAAATGTTTTACGTCTAATCAATGTGTCACATCCAAGACTCGAAACTAATGTATTATGACTTCCAGGGACTCCTCACTACCCCATTCAAACTAATGTATTATTACTTCCTTCCACACATTAAACAAAAAATGGTATTAATAGTAAGAGAAAAGGCCTTACGACTCAGTTTCTTCAAGAAAATAAGAAGTTCAGAAATCAACTAGATTACAATGCTGAATTTTTCGATAGCTTGGCAGAATATTGGTCGAATATTGAGAGTCATTAAGGCACATAATATTGGTTACTATGAAATAGTGAGATCATACAGGCTAGGAGGACGACAACACTATTGAGGTTAACTGTGCATTTCCCGACTCTGCAACGCATCTTCAATCTTTGCTTCTTTGTTATTCATTTCTATATCCCATGGCTTCCTCCTCAACATCCACCTCACATAGCGTCAACAACGACTATGTATTTGATGTTTTTATTAATCATAGGGGTCCCGACATCAAAAAAACCTTTGCCACCAATCTGTACAATCGCCTTTGCAAACATGACTTGAAGGTTTTTTTAGATTAGCAGGAATTGCGCGTGGGAGAGAATCTGACCCCTCAAATTAAAAGTGCCATTAGAACATCCTCTGTGAATATAGCAATTTTTTCTCCGAACTATGCATATTCAAATTGATGCCTTGATGAGCTTGCACTGATGTTGGAGTGTATGTCAGAGTATAAGTCCACCATCATCTCGGTCTTCTAGCGTGTCAAGCGTACATAGCTACGATGGGTGAAAGAGGGAAAGAGAGTCTACGCTCAAGCCCTACACGAACTTCAAGAGAAAAAAAATGTCGATGGTCAACAACGATACCACTCTGAAGAACTTGAAAAATGGAAAACGACTCTTTCTGCAGTTGCAGATATAACAGGTTTTGACAGAGAGAAGTATAACAGGTGAGAACAGCAACCCTCCATGTACATCTTAGCATTTAATTCGTTGAATTATTAGCATGGTGAAAGAGGCTGACTTATAGCCATTTATTATTATTGGTTTGTATTTCATTTTGAAAAGGTAACGAGAGCGGTGAAGATGATTTTCGTTTACATGGTGGCAATAAGCACTTCTATAATAAGATCAATAAAATCTTTGTTCTCTTAGAAATATAAATAACATATAAACAAATATTAAGTACAATAGAGCAAAAGCATATGAAATTCAGAAAATTGTCAGAGTGATACTGATATGGTAGCGTAAGTATGGTAGGACACTGATAAATTGCATAGCTTCTGGCTTCAATTAGTTACTAATCTTCTATGCCCTGTTGTGGAACAAAAGCTTTATGAAGGGAGAGGGAATTGGGAGAGTTCATGATTAAAACTTCTAAGGGTTGCAGATGGCCCATGGATATATCCAGCTTCATTTATTTCTAATTAGGGCTAATGACGTAAATTCAACTGTTCATAAATTCTTCTTTCTGTTCATGCCTCCCTTGGTTTTCACAGTGCTTGCATTTTCTCTTTTTAGATTTTTAGATCTGCCCTTTTGGTTGAATGTGACTATCCTTTACTAAATCATTTTTTATGTTTGGTTTCTTTTATTGTTTAAGTGGGAAGACAAGTGTTTTGCAGTGCCTTGAGGTGGTCTTTGAACTCTGCAACATTCGCTTCGTATTCAAATTCGAACAGTTCCTCGAAGACGTCGTGGAAGCAGTGCTGCAAAAAGTTAAAAGAAGGTTGTATGTGTTAGAATATCCAAAAGGATTGGAGGGAAAATTAAGAGATTTTGAAACCACAAGGTCATTGCAGCAGGAAGATGGGAAGGTTAGAGTTATAGGAATTGTGGGCGTTGGAGGTGTTGGTAAAACCACCCTACCGAAAGAGTTCTTTAATAGTTAGAGATCAAAATGCAAGCAATGTTGCTTTGTATTTGATGTACTTTGTATTTGATGTAAGAGACAAAGCTTTAACTACCTTGCAGAGCGACCTTCTGAAGCATTTAATTCAACCAAATTTGTAAATAGGTTGCACTGATGAAGGCAAAGAAAAGCTCTGAAGTCTTCTCCCATCTTCTGATTGTCTCACTATTTAAAATGATGTGGATAATATTGAGCAATTGGAGGCATTACTTTTACAAGCGAAGGGTGCCCTTAAAAGCAGTGATTAATTTTAGTGACATCTCGCAATAAGGATGTTCTCATAAGATCACAGATTCCAGAGACGTCGATTTATAGGCTACAAGGTCTCGATCCAGAGCATTCCCGAGAGCTCTTTTACTGGCATGCATTTGGCAAGCCTCGTCCTGTTGTCAGATTTGAGGAGGTGGTTGAATAGTTTTTGGGTGCTTGCCAGGGATTGCCGCTATCTATTAAAGTATTTGGACCGCTTCTCTGTGTAATAAATGATTTAAGTCATTGGGAAGCACAATTTCGCAAAATCTCCAACATGCTTCCTGATGATATACAAGGTAGGCTAAAAATTAGCTACGACGGTCTTGATGAACAGGAAAAGAAGATATTCTTAGACATTGCCTGCTTCTACAGAGAAGATGAAAGAGACAGAGTCATTAGAATATGGAATGGATCTCGCTGGGAAGGGTTGCTAGGTCTTTTGAAGCTGGAAAAAAGATGCTTGGCGGAAGTGGACAATGAAAATCGTTTGAGAATACATGACCATGTTAGAGGCATGGGCAGATATTTGGTGGAGAAGGAACCTCTTGATGGTGAGCTTCGGCTTTGGAACCCAACTGCCAACCTTTTTCATAAGCTTTCCGACCAATTACGTAACATGGGCAGGGCAGATATCTGGCGGAAAAGGAACCTCGGCTTTGGAACCCAACTGCCAACCTTTTTCATAAGCTTTCCGGCCAATTACCTGTAAGTATTTTGAATTGTTTTCGACAGATTTCCAATTGGCATCCTTTTATCAAAATTTCATAGTTACAAGGGTATCGCGAAGCGTTTGGGGGCTGATTGGAAACGCTTCAAAGGGTACTTTGGAGCTTTGGGGGCTGATTGGAAACGCTTCAAAGGGTACTTTGGAGCTTTTTGGGAGTTTCACTGCAACTGATTTTTGACGTTTTGGGAGCTTCACTACAATGAATAAGTGCAAACTTAGGTGTATTTGATATTGCCAGCTTGGGTGCTGCTTAAACTGATGGAATTGTGTGAAGGGAAGGGTATGCCGCTAGGTTTAGATTTGGATATGGGTCTAAAACTAAGAGAAACAACCTGTTTATGGAAAGCCTTTCTATTCAAAATGAAGATGAGGCACCTCGCCAATCCTAATCTTTGCCATTGGAAAGCTATTCATTCTCCTCATATACGGGGATGGCCTATGGATATAAAAGAGTCTAGGAAGATTGTTGGCCACTAGCAAAACCATCATTATAGCCCACGCTGAATGGATGAAAGATGGAATACTAAATAAAAAAAAATAGTTGAAATTATGAAATATAAATATTTTTAAAAAAATAAATTTTAATTTAATTTTCATATTTATTTAAGTATAAAATATATATTAACTTGGGAAATTTATAATTTTATTATACAAACTCTTTTTAAAATAACATTGGATTTAAATTCTATTGTTTTAATTACTATTAATATATATTATATTTGTTCTTATCTCTATTATAATTAGATGTAATATATATAATATTAGCGAGGTTACATCAAGGGCGAAGAATTGAACCAATGACTTAACATATAGTGTTGTATGAAATCACCTAATAATCGAGTAATAACAATCTTTTTTCCTGTTTGAGAGTTTTGCATGTTTCTTTGCTTGGAAGGAATTTGATTGAGAAATTGTTGATAAATTAATATTTTGATTTTTTTTTGCAATGCTTCAAAATTCAATTTGTTACATGTTTCTTTGCAAAATTGAATTTGATTGGCAAATTTTGGATGGAAATAAATAAATTATTTTATTTGTATTTTTAATATATTATATTATTGTCCCTCCCAACTTAACGTTTCGTGTGAATTTGGGAAATACTTCTAGGCTTACCCGATATTAGTTCCGCGTATCTGAAGTACCCACTTACTCGAAACTTGTACAACATACGAAAATTGTGCCTGGTTAGTTACTTGTACAACATACGAAAATTGTGCCTGGTTAGTTTTGAATTCTTAAAACTTTGCAAGAATGAATCTTGTTTCTAACCACTCCGAGTGAACAATTCAGGTTCGTGGAATTAGTCTGGTTGATGAAAATGAGGATGAACCATCTGTCGAAAACTTTGAACTTCGAAAAACTTGCAGAGCCTGCTCGCACTCGTTTATTGAGTAATATGAGCGGGTTGCAGTTGCTTAAGGCTAAAGGTTATTTTGTTGAATGCCTATTCAATGTTTGCCACCAGTGACCAAACCTAATATATTTAGACTGGCTGAACTGTCCCGAGTCCTCCTTCCCTTCCTCATTCCAGTTTTACATATAGAGGGATATTATAAATTTTTTTGGATGAGCTTTATATTAAATTAATGTAAATTCATTTAACACAAATTTATTGAGATTTTTACATTAAAATATATTTTTATATGTTTGTTTTTTTTTAACAATAAATTTAATTATTATTTTATGAATAAATTTTATTTAAAAAATTTACATAAAATTTATTAAAATTATACATTTACTAAATTAATTTAAAAACAAAAACTATTTAAAAATTATATAAAAGCAATGAAATTCTATTATATTAAAATATTAAAAAAAACTTTATAATTTAAAATTCTCAATCTTTAAATTTTTTAATTATACATTTACTAAAATATTATATAAAAATAATAAAATTCTATTATATTAAAATATTAAAAAAAACTTAATAAATAATTTGAAATTCCCCATCTTTAAAATTTTTAATTATACACTTACTAAAATATTATATAAAAATAATAAAATTATATTATATTAAAATATTAAAAAAACTTAATAATTTAAAATTCTCAAAATTCTTTTAGAAGTGCCTATCATTTTAAAATTTAAACTTTAATGTGTACATTTTTCAAATATAAATAATAATAATAATAAAAAAATAAAAAAAAAATCTAAAGCATTTTAAGATACAACATGTTTTCATACTAGCAATTGTCCTAAAAGGTACAAAGAGAGGCCGATAGGATTATTAAAAGGAAGAAACCTCTACAAATAGTCAAGCATATACAAAGCTCGCGAGTGACCAAGGCAATAACCACGATGACCATCCCGTACCAGCACATTTGATACTAAAACAACAAAACCAAGACCAAACCATTCATATCAATAGTTTGAAACGCGTTCATACTAAAAACTCAATAGACTATTGGCAACACACTTTATTTTTTTAAATAAAAAATAAATTACACCATTTTACATGGTAAATGAAAAGCAGAGAAATTTGTGATTTGCTAGTATTAAAACAAACCACTTACATTGCTGGTTGACACTACAACTAAAACATTAACTAATTGTAATATGCTTTTCCACATTGTAATTTAATATGCTTTTCTATCTTCAGCTTGTAAACTCATTATTTATTTCTAAAATTGCTGTCCACTTATAGCATATATAAAACCACCTTAATTAATAATGATAACCCCTCAAGTGAAGGTCAGATCAACAATAGTTAATTTCAAATAAGAAAAAACATTATTTACTTAAACCATGAGTGTTGAAAAAGCATTATTTAAATAGATTATATTCACCATTTTCCATTCCGCAATATCAACATTATTTACTTGGATTATGTCAAGATTTACCATTGCGTGTATCTCGGTAACTATAACCAGATGGAAATAAGGTAGGCCCCATAATATTATTTACTTGGTTTATGTCAACATTTACCATTGCGTGTATCTCGTTAACCATAACCAGATGGAAATAAGGTAGGCCCGGTAATTGTATAGTGCGATTAGAAAGTCAAATTATAATATTCTTAAACCAATACTTATTGTATTCTTATGTTATGTTTAATAAAATACAATTAGTTTTGTGATCTATAAATAATTGTGTAACTATTTTTATTTAAACATTAATAATAATAAATGGGTTTCCCCTTGATTGAAAACCTCGACTTCCCATCATTTATCATAAACCCCCCTGGCAGTATTAATTCTTAGAAGATCACACATGTTGCTTTCGTCTGACTTGCAGTGTCTGCATTCTCCACATTATCTAGTAAATAAGGGAAGCACACTGTCACCCTCCTTGAGGGCAGTCACCCCTTCTCCAACACTCTCAACAATTCTGTGTCAAGCAACAGATCTATAGTTAGTGACCAATGAATCACAAGAAAATTACTGTCCCTTTTCCCTTTTGAAATTCTACATGATGGCAGGGAATTAGCTATTTATCTTTTCAGGGTTATTATGATAAGCAAGGAAACC
Organism: Pinus tabuliformis; assembly: GCA_031772625.1. Taxonomy (NCBI): domain Eukaryota; kingdom Viridiplantae; phylum Streptophyta; class Pinopsida; order Pinales; family Pinaceae; genus Pinus; species Pinus tabuliformis. The sequence continues at coordinate 538,096,036 of CM062818.1, read as the reverse complement.
AGAGACTTGAAGCCAAATAGATGGAATTGCAAACCAACTACTCACACTAAAAACCAGTGACCGATTAAGAATATCCATCAAAAGATGGCCTTACGCGTAGGGTCTATCACCAATATCTGATGCAAAACCCTTTAACAGCTACTTCACACTCTACCTACATAATTGTCTGACTAAGTATTAAGAAAAATGTATGCCACGCAAATGGGAAATGCATATGGCCCTGTCTTACTGCTTGGATTGTTGCTCTGCTTGCGATGCCATTGCCTGTCAGAAGAAGGCCAATTACTATTGCGGGTCAAAGAGAGTTGGATTACTAGTGGGGCACTGGCTGATTGGAAAACTGATTCAAAAGCCTCTGGGATTATGGAGCTCTCCACTCCTGGTAAAATTGAGATTGACAAACAATGTTTTTCATGGCCAAATTCCTTCTCAAATCACCAAAGCAACCAATCTGTTAGCATTGGAGATATCAAATAATCAATTCAGCGGAAGTATTCCCTCTGGCATTGGACAATTGTGGACTCTCAACAAGTTTCTGGCGAGTCACAACAATATATCAGGGACTATCCCAGTGGAACTTACTAAATTATCCTCACCGTCGTGGCTTTCTCTTGATCACAATATGTTGTATGGGGAGCTTCCAAGAACGATAATATCATGGAAAGGTCTTTCTCAGCTTAACCTTGCCAACAACCAAATCACAGGATCAATTCCTACGTCACTTGGGTTGTTGCCTGTTCTTAACAGCCTTGACCTCTCAAACAATTTGCTTTCAGGGGAAATACCCCTTGAATTAGATAATCTCAAGTTGAGCTTTCTTAATGTGTCTGGCAACCACTTGTCTGGCTCTGTCCATGTTGGTTACAATAATCTGGCATATGATGAAAGTTTTCTTGACAATCCAGGCCTGTGTGGAGCTGGGCCATTAAGGGTTCCTTCATGCTTCCATGCATGCTTATGAATGCTTAAGCTTCCGAAGAAAACGTCACGAATTTCTCAAACTCCAACTAAAAATTAAGTAGCCGCAAAATCGCCTTCATGAATGTCCATGAATACACGACGAGCGCTTTATATAAAAAAGGAGGGCATATTCCCCGCATAGCATCTCAAACATTCCTCCAACATATGACCACTCGCTTTCAGAACTCTGCGGAGGGTGGTTAGAGGGTTTATGCCCGCTCTATGCCCGACGCCAGGTGTCATGCTGAGAAACAAAGGGACGACGAAAGTCCCTTTCAAAGGAAGGCCCATCGGCCTAAAAATGTGTTTTATTTAAAAATTAATTTATTATCATTTTGCAAATATAAAAGTCTATAATGGAAGGCCATATCTATCTATATATATATAAAGTTTTTTATATATAAAATTATATGTTTATTTATTAGAATTAAATAAGTTTTCCAAATAAATATTTAATTGTTTTATATATATATATATATATATATATATATATATATATAATTTTTTTAAAGTATAAACAAATTTTTTTATATATAAAATTATATATTTAATTATTATAATTAAATAAATTTTTCAAATAAATATATAATTGTTTGATTTTTATTTTATTTGATTCATTCATTCATTAGCATATTTTTATTTTTATTTTATTTATTTATTTTTAATTTTTCTATTTATTTATTAATATAATTTATTTTTTTTCTATTTTTTTACTTTATATTCTATACATTTATAAATAACATATCTAACTTACATAAATCAATATACTTCTAAGCATTTACAACCCTCATCTACATACAAATAACCTTTAACCAAGGGAATAATAATATTGGTATAAAGTAACCCTTCATTGCTTGTCATTTATACCTATTTTTATAAATAAGGAGAAACAAATTAGAGAGTGGGTATGCAAAATACTAAAGAAACTTTTAACTTTTATTTTATATGCAATTTCTCACAAGTGGGAGTCATATTCGTTGGTAGTCATTAGATCTCAGTTTCATAATCTTTGTCACAATACTGACCTTCCTAGTCTTTTACGATGTCAAAATTATAGTGAGCTAGGGAAGCTTCTCTCCAAGCTTTTTGAGCATAGGAATAAAATCATAAATCAAACTAAATAATTTGTTTCTCCACCACCATCATCATCATCATAAATTCAAGTATTTTCAAATTTAAGTTTATAAAAATATTGATAACAATAAATTTAATTAAATTTTCTTTTTTATTTAATTGAAAACGGTTTTTATATAAATATGTAGAGAAACAAATTCATAAAATATTATATATAAATTATTATTTATTGGTAAAATATTTAATAAAAATAGATTGTATAATAAAATGATTATATTTAATTTCTCAATATATTTTTCATTTTGTAAGTTTAATCTAATTAATTTTTAAAACTAAATTAATCATACTATATATATATATATGGGGTTAAAAATTGTGTTTATGTTGCATCTAGGGTTTCTTTTGTTGTCATGCTATTTTAGTCTAGTGAAGTTGTGAGTTGTGTTTGTAAATTATTAATTTCTTCATCCCAATTTCATGAATGGATCTTTGAGCAATTTTGTCAACATCAAACTCCCATATATTATTGTGTGTTTACTTATGCCTTTCATTTCTCTAGGCTTGCAATTCATATTTGTTGAGTTTTTTTTGTTGGTGTGTTGTTAAACAATCTCAATGGTTGGGCCTTCCACATCAAATGTGGAAGCCCTTGGTTCAACAAGTGAGAAGAAATGCAAAATTGTCAAAAGGGTGAGTTTCAACTCCACTCTAGATATGGAACACTCTATGGAAAAATCAAACATCAAAAATTCGATGGAGAGAGGATTAATTAATGATTTCACTAGCCTTTGGTCTAGCCCCAATATTATTCAAGAATGGACCCCTAAGAATTGCATCAATCAAAACTTTATTTCTATTATTACTGCAAAAAAAGCATTATTATATATATTTTTTATCTATAAAATGCAATGGATATTCCATTGGATAGTTCGTCTCAACATATTTGATCAAATATATTAAAATTCGAAAATCTATACTATGAGGGTTTATTTTTCTTAGATATCCAAATTTATTAATTTAATAAATCTAGAACAATGAAAAATACGGAAAATAGAGGACAATGAAAAGTAAACATCAACAAACCACAATGAACATAAGATATTCTTTGGGAAATCCTTTTAGGAGAAAAATTAGTTGGAAAGTGAGGTTGCTTTGCTCTCTCTTCCTCTAAATGGAAGTGGTGCAAATATAAAGTAATGAGACCTATGGCCCGTGGGCTGCAACAAAACAAAACCCTATGTTATGCTCTCTCTCTTTATCCACTCTTAGCAACTCTTTTCAACTATGGAACATAATGCACTTGAATAGAATGGAACCATGTTTCCTCCTAGTGGCATGGTTATAACATAGCTTGGTAGCCAACTAGTGGTTAACTTTGACTCCTTTGAACTCTTAAGTAAAGTTACAATATCAACCCTTCTAGAGTCCTCTTCATCATGTTCATGTGTCTAGTGCCTTTTCTATGAATAATAGGGCCCGGTGTGGCATCCTCTCGAATTATGGTGGTTCATCACGATAGGTGAACTTTGGGAGGCATAACTCTTGCATGAAAACTCTAATTAACGACTTTTGTAGATAGTTGGAAAGTCCTATGTTGTATGATAACACTAGTGGATGGAGTGCTTAAGGGGAAAAGTTTTACTCCCCAAAAAACATCATTAAAGGCCTCACACTAGCCCTAGAAGGTTCAAGGCCCCAATTCTCCAAATTGGGCCTTATCGCTAAAACTACTCATGTGAGTTGATTTCTCTAATTTTCCACTCTATAAGCATTGAGATGGATAAAAATCAATGTAATGATCCAATCCATGTCGGTTTTTATTTGAAAATATAGAATAAAGGGACTTGATCTTTAGAACTCATTCCTATTCTATGGGTTGCAAGGGAATAGGGGAATATATTTATTTCATTGGACTTTGGACTTTAACCTAGATATAGAAATCAAGTTTGCTCCTATTTGGATCAAACTCCCCTATTATATTTGGGACCTTGATTCCTTCAAATTATTGGAGACAAGTTGGGGTGTTACATAATTTACATTGAACCTAAGGGAAAAAAATTTAGATGTGCTAGAATTTGTGTGGAAATGGACTTTCAATCGAGAGAGTCTGAGGCATTTAACTGAATTTGGAGGACTAGAGTTATCTACAGGCCCTAAATATGAGAAAGTCATTTTTAAATGTAACATGAGTGTGGAGATTTTATAAAATGTTACTTAAAATCCCAAGAAATTCAACCATCTTCATAGCAGAGTTCAAACAAAATTTCAGCCTCTCAAAATAATATTGAACAAGGTGCACTCAAACAAGTAAGAAGAAAGCATAAGTGACAATAGCCTTGGCGGGACTCAACTTGATAACCAATCTCATCTACACTTACCCAATCCCTCCAATAATATATTTGGAGCTCTAACGATGAAGAAGAGGTTGAGAAAGATCATTCAAAGAATAACTTAGAGCCTAGCTCAAGGTGTCTTTCAAAGCAGCAAAAGATTTTAAAAAATGCAGCTTCTAATGATACCCATATTGAGAAATGTGTGCCTTATTAGGTGAATGGATCTATTCCATAATTAGAGAGTATGGCTCCACTTTTGAAGGATAATCTAGTTACCAAATTAATGAGAATTTTTATCTCAAAATGAGAACACTAAGCCAACAAATCTAGTTTAAAAAATCAAAATTGACTCTAAAATTGGCACTTGAAATTTATTTACTATTTGTTTTTATAAATTTACTGGGAAAAAAAAAATGATCTGATATTATCTGATTCATCACAATATATTTTCTAGTTGACATTTCGAGCTAGCAACTCTGGCTCATCATCAAGACATAGATAAGAAATATGATCTAGTTTAGAAAGATAAATAGGAGAGAGATGCAAGGTCAAAGAGGAAAATAGACATTAGGCTAGATAAAAGTTAGAGATAAATTTAATTCATTAATAAAATTGTAAGAACATGATTCAAACCATCATATTTATTAAAATATATAAAAAAAATTAACGTGTGTGTGTGTGGATTATATCAACAAATTGTAATCAAAAGTATATATATAAATAAAAATAAAATGTATAAAAATACAGTAGTAATAATATTGTTAATATAAGGAGATCGAGAAACAAAAGAGATTCAAATGGCCAAAAGTATATAATATTTAATTAAGGATATATATATAATCAATTCTTACATTATAAAAGAAAGAAATAAAGATATTAAGTTCAGAAGAAAATTAGTAACACTACGAAATTATTATTACAATAATAAGGGTTAAAAAATTATATATATATATATATATATATATATATATATATATCCAAGGAAAAAGGCGCAATTTTCATTAATATGTTAAGAAAATTACATATTGTATAATGTTGCATGTATGAGATGCATTCACTGAAGAGCAGTTCAGAAGAGTTAGGGAAAAATTGTATACAAATTTACATCATACTAGTCCAAGTAGTTATATCCACCATAATAAACAAAAATATTAAGTCACTGTCCCAATAGTAATAATAGAAACTGTAGCAAAAAACATAGAACCAAAAACCGAAAAAAAAAAAGGAATGATCTGTGAGATCACTCTGAGAGATGCCTATTCATCTCAATGAATGACCGGTGGAAAAAACAGTAGAAAATGCCCTCCCTGTATTCCTGAATTTGCCATTGTCCCATGTTCAGCTGCGCGGCCACTTTGGAAAGAGGGTCAGCAATCTCATTCCTTTCCCTGTATATATGTGAGCATACAATATAATCAAATTGTGATTTTAATGTAAAAATATCATCCAACATGTCTCTGAGTGTGTGCAACTGACAGTGGTATACATCGTTTATCCAATTTATAACAAGCTATGAATCCCCGTATATCTGAATCTTTTGGCAATTTAGTTATCTCACAAATAGGAGAAGGTGTTTTAGACTATTTAGTTCTGCATAATTACTGGTGACCCTACCCAAGTCGACTTGGATTTTGTAGGACACAAGATTGTTGATGTGTAATATAGCCCCTCCCCACAGCCCTCAGGTTGGACTTAGCCATCAAAATATCCAATATATATATATATATATATATATTTGAAATCTAAGAAAATATTTGACCAAGATAAAAAGAATGGGGTTAGAAGAAAAATAAAGTAATAAGAATCAGGGAGAAGATTTTAATGATCAACATAAATATGTTAGAAATTAAATAACAAAGCATGGAACACATAAAACGTTGCAGAAACACCAACACTAAAAAAAACATAAAACAAGAGAGACACATATATACGTGGTTCACTCACTTTGGGCTACATCCCTAGAGAAATAACCAGCCATTCCTTTTTATATTATCTAGCAAAATGAAGGGATACAACCTATACAAAATTCCTTGTAACTTCCTCTTATCTCTCACACAGTTTCCTATGTTTTTCTGTCACGGAATAATACACAATCGCAATACAGTTCCATCATATAAATTAAGGGTTTTCTTCTAACGAAAGAACCCTAAATTTTCATAACTTCTACTGTTAAATCTTCTGCCTGATAAACAACCATGATTGACTACGAAATTACAATATTTTACAAGGCAAATTTTCTCTAATTTTTTCTTCAAGGGCACTACCCCTGAACCCTTGCCAAGCCCCCCTCCCCTTGGTGACATTAGTGGAAGGGGGGGGGGGGGGGGGGTTGTTTAAGCCCCCCCACACCTGTAAGGGACTGACATCCAAATGCAGCTAAAACAATACCTCTGAATCAAGAAAATAATCACGCTCCACACCCAACAAAAGAGAGAATGAAGGGGAAGATACAAATAAAGACAAAATTTCAAATAAGACAAGAAAATGAAAGTAGAAGGGAAAAGGGAAAGGATTTGCTTCAGCATGAAGCAAAAACGGGAAATTTGGCTAGAAAACCCTGAAAAAACATAAAAAATAGTGCTAAAAACGAAAAAAATGTATACTCGAACGATGGTATTTTTTTAGGGTCAATTTTGAACATGTTTTAAAAATGGCAGTGAAAACGATTTTTTCATGCAAAAATTGTGCAAAAAACACCCTGAAAATGAAAAGTGTTGATACTGGAACAATAGTTTTTTTTAGGGTCAATTTTCAACTTTTAAAAAAAATTCCAGTAAAACTGAACTTTTATGTTCAAAAAAACAGTTGTTTTTGAGGAAAAAAACACACTAATGTTTTTGGTAGAATAACATTTTTCTTTGCTAAGTAAAATTTCAACATGTTTTAGTAATGACGATAAAGATAAAATAATGGGATCTAAAACACATTAAAATTCTATTAGTTTTCATCGATGTTGTTAAACATATAATAACATCACATTAAAGATCGCTAAAATTCTAATTGTTTTCAACCATAACATTAGAGATACAAAAAAAATTGGAAAAATTTCAACCATAAAATTAAAAAACCATGACATCATGAACAAATTACATGACTAAATTAATCAAAATGTCATTATTTGTAGATTGAACGAAACATACATTATATCTTTAATTTATTGTTGCATTGTAGATATTCTAAACAATAAAAATTATCATAATTAAAACATATAATACAATAACATAAAAATGACTCATAACTTCTGATTTAACACCATATGGAAATCAAAATTTTTATTTCAAGATACAATGCAAACATCAATTATATAAATTGTCTTAGAAAATTATTCAAAATCACTCATATTTTCTTGCACACCATCAAAATTCACATCTTCACATGAATGACTGCATGCAGATGAAGATGTTCCATATTCTTTTCTTTCATCAACTAGTGCCCCATCTGAGTCCACATGCATGCCCACCATTTCAGGTTTCAAAATTCTTCTGGATCTACGATTGGTTTCAGCACACTCCCATCTCAACATTGTTCCTTCTGGTAACAACCTTTTTAGAATCTCTATCGTCTTAGAGTGAAGAGTTCCTCTCTTTGTTAAATTGAAGTCATAAACAAGTATATCAACATCCTCCAATTTTAAGAAGTTTGTGCGGCAAAGATTTATATTTGTACCATTTCTTTTTCTCTTTCCACCAATTTTTTTATCAGCTACCATCTTTGGCTTAGACACACCATTGAATGGGTGTGTATTTGTGGCACACCAATATACTTCAACAACTGTAACGTCTTCATTTTATGTAAAGACCTTTATAACCTTAGCAACCCAGAATGGATAGCCATTGGGATCTCCATCTGCTAGCACTGCGATCATGCAACCCTCCTCAATATCTTGTACTAAACCCCTGTAAAGGTCTTCCATGGATTCACATTGTGCATGAGATCTTCTGGAACCAATATACATTTCTCTTTCCTCATCCTGTGAAGAATTAATAATACATTGAGATTGTTGTTATTCAACAATGTTTCTTTCCTCATGTTCATTTGACACATTTTGTGGCCAAATAAATGTATTTTTCAAAGGTATATCTTCATTTGTTGTTCTTGAAATGATATCACTTTGATTATTGAAAAATGACACCCACCAAACTGAATCAACAATGTCAAAGTACACATATGTATATCTAATACATTTTTTAATTTCTTCTAGGCAATCAGAATCATTTATATCTCTATTTTGTCTGCGTGCATTATGAAATTCACCAACTCATTCTAATAACAATATATTTGATGCAAATATTGGATGATTTGGAATAAACTTCAAAAATTCCAAACCTGATGACAGTGCCCATTCTGCAATAGTTGAATACTTCTTGCCCCATATTAGTGTTTTCCTATCAATTTTTTTGATACAAAATTGATGTTGGAATCTAATGTCATTAATTTTTTTTCAATGCATTTCTCCTCACCATGCAATCCTAGAATAAACCTTCGCATGTCAACAGTTTCTTCCAACACATCAAAAGTAGGCTCTAGCATGTATGATTTCTTAATACATGCAATTAATGATGGCAAGCTCCCAACTTCCTCCCTCCTTAATGTGACTGAAAAATGACTGAACATCTGATCAATATGGTCATGATTGTGCCCAACAAGAAGAAAACCAACCTTTACCTTTTGAAAAATTCTCAATTCAACAAGCATGTTTAGATATCCAAAAACAACCTGATTTTTGTTTTCACGACAAGTTTTGTTCAATTGTAGATACAAAAATTTAGGAAGATTACCAGAGCAATGAGAAAGAAAATCATGAATTATGGTTGTTGTCAGATTGCATCATTATGAATATTTGGAGTTGTGAAGTACACCCTTGGCAACATTTTCCCATTGAAGACCATACAAACGACCAAGTGATATTGAATAAAATTTTCCTCCTGTAAATTTTTGGGTGTGCAAACAAAATGTGGTAAAAGTGTTTTCTTCTGGTCCATAACATCAATTATTAAACCCAAATATTTATTCGGATTATCATAACACTTCTTTCGATGCTTGTGAAACTTTTTCCTTTCACTTTTTTGTTGTTCGCGAGGCTCTTGAAGTTCTTTGACAATGGAATCTACACAAAATAAAAGAAAGTCATTATGAAATACGTTTTCATAGTTGATGACTATACAATTTTAAAAGTTAAAGTTATGAATGCTTACCTCTTTCTGACCCCTCACATTTATCCCTTTTTTATTTAAGAGAAGCACATGTACTGCAAATCTCCATCCTTGTCTTCTTAGGAATACGAACATTGTTGAATTCTTTCTTCCATACCTTCACAAAATATTGATATGTAATAAATCGACCATGTCCCTCAGAACCTTCTGCATATTCTTTGTATAAGTTATAGATTTCTCGTCTTTAAAAATTATCTGGAATATGTATTGTCTCTCTATTTGGCATACACTCTCCATGCTTTGAAAATAAATCTTTCATCCATGACATTGCAGTATTTGATAATGGCCCAAACTGTCGTTTATGACGTACTTTTGAATAAAATGTGGGATCCTTTTCCAAATTTTCTTGGATTCTTGAGAGATGAAAATTACTCATCGAATGAAACATTTTGGAAGCCTTTCTACAGATAAATAAAGACCCAGTATGATAATCATAACCTGGCAATGTAGATTGCATGCACCCAACTAAATATGAAATTTTCATGCTTTTATTCATTGAAAAATATATCTTCCTTTTCTCTAATGCAAACTTGAAATCCATATGTTTCAAACAATATTTTTGACAACATTCACTTGAAATGAGAGACCCGATAGAGCTTCTTCTCGTTAGAAATTCTGCTCTACCCCTTGTATAACTAGAACATATTGAATTGATACGAAAAGGTCTGCTCTTACTCCTCGATACAATATTTCCTGGCAACACCTCCATAATTGGATCGTCATTTGTATAAGCATTTTAATCATCATTTTGAGGAATGTTATCCTCACTATGATCAATTGTGCTTCTGAAATACTGACTTGGAGGATATTCTTCATATTCCCCTTCTTCAATGCTATAGTCATAGTCCTTAGAATTAGGACTAAATGGAAAATTTGACTCGATGTTTATTGGATATTCTTCCTCATGTGCATTGCCACTGCTGCTCTCATAGTCCATAGGATTAGGAATATGTCGAAAATGTGACTGTTTACTTAGTGAAAATTATACATCTTGTCCTTTATCACTGCTACTCTGATAGTCCTTAGGATTAGGACTAAGTGCTTCATCATGTCCTTCGTCACTACTACTCTCATGGTCCTTAGGATTAGGACTAAGTGGAAACTGCGACTCTTTATTTATTTGAAAATCTTCATCATGTTCTTCATCACTGCTGCTCTCATAGTCCATAGGATTAGGACTAGGTGGATACCGTGACACTATTCATTTGAAATTCTTCATCATGTTCTTCGTCATTGTTGCTTTCATAGTCCATATGATTAGGACTAAGTGGACATTGTGACACTCTATTCATTTGAAATTCTTCATCACTGCTGCTCTCATAGTCCATAGGATTAGAAATAAGTGGGCATCGTGACACTTCATTCTTTTGAAATTCTTTATCATGTTCTTCAACATTGTTGCTTTCATAGTCCATAGGATTAGGACTAAGTGGACACTGTGACACTCTATCCAGTTGAAATTCTTCATCGTGCTCTTCATCACTACTGCTCCCAACGTCCATAGGATTAGGAATAAGTGGACACCTTGACACTCCATTCTTGAAATTCTTCATCATGCTCTTCATCGTTGTTGCTCTCATATTCCATAGGATTAGGACTAAGTGGACATTGTGCCACTCCATTCTTTTGAAATTCATCATCATGCTCTTCATCACTGTTACTCTCATAATCCATAGGATTAGGACTAAGTGGACACCGTGACACTCCATTCTTTTGAAATTATTCATCATGCTCTTCATCACTATTGCTCTCATAGTCCTTAGGATCAGGACTAAGTGGACATCATGACACTCCATTCTTCTGAAATTGTTCATCATGCTCTTCATCATTGTTGCTCTCATAATCCATAGGATTAGGACTAAGTGGAAACCGTGACTCTTTATTTATTTGAAATTCTTCATCCTGTCTTTCATCAGTGCTTCTCTCATAGTCCTTAGGATTAGGACTAAGTGGAAGAATTGACTCTCTATTCATAGTTGAAGAATTTCCGTTATATTCATCAATATGAATAGAGTTGTTACGTGATGAAGATGTTGATGCTTCACAAAGAAAAACTTCACTATTAGAAGAATCCATGCCTTTTAAATAGAAGAGGTTGAATGATGCAAATGAAGACTCTCCTAATGATAACATATAGCTTACAGAATGAAAATTTCTCTCAAAAGAATTTTGCCAAAAGTTTTCCCTCCAAAAATTTCGTTTCATGTATTTCCCTCCATTATTTTCTTCTACAATTTATTGAAAAATTTTAGCTAAAATTTTCTTATGAAATAAATCTTTTAAATTAAAATTGTAAACTAAATCTTTTACCTAAATTAATTTATTACTTAAACTATATAGTATTTACTAGACAATTGAATTTTTTTTTTTTTTAATTATGCATTCTAAAACAAATTAATCCCACATTCACCGTGTTGTAAAACAATGTTGTAATGTTTGTTTTATCATAATTTCCTATATCACCATAACAAAATTTACATGTTAAAATTTATAAAATAAAATTAATCATACGGTGGGGGGCTGGGCCCAACTGCAGGCCCGGGTGGCCGGCCGATTTGGGGGGTGGGGCGACAGGGCGCTGTATTTTTTGAACCTTTTTCTTTTTTAATTGTTATGTTTTACAAATTTAATTATCATTTATCATTTTGTTTTTTTAATTTAAGCTATAATTTCTTTGTAATTTACTAATTTATATATCTGTCTTTTTTTTCAAGAAAATGGCATTAAAAAATATTTTTGTGAATCTTTCTGGACCAAATACTGTTAAAGGTGGATTTTAAAAAAACATTGTTGAACGAACCAAACCTGAGCTGATAGCTACAAATCTTTCAAGTGCCTCAAACAATAAGAAGATTTCATACTCGAAGAAATCAAAAGAAGTGAAACTTCCAACAAATGTCTGGTATGTGAAAGAAAGATAAAGCCAATATGTGCAGATACATCTATATGTTGATATACCTAACGATAATGGAATTTATGAGGTGCTGGGAAATGTCATAGACATGTGTTCGGTACTGAACAGTGAAGTTGTTTACATCCTTACAAAACCCCGAAGTCACATGAAAGGATTAAATATCAGTATTATATTCAGTGTATGGCACAAGAGAGGTATCTACAAATTTGTGTAAACAAATCGTAAATGATATGACACAAAATATCGTATGTGTTGTTATTATATTTGTGTTTTGCCTTCTTGTAACTGTCTCATTATATTTTTATAACTTTGTTTTTATTGACATATGATATTTTGTTTGGCCTAATTTTGTTGAAAGTGTTTCAATTATGTTGGGAGGCATTCATTTCATTGAGCATGATATTATGAAAGTTGTCTACAGTTTCTAATCAGTGTCAGAACAAGATAGGCAAGCAAGCAAAAGATAGTAATTCATGATGCTACAAAACTACATCCTAGGGATTAGAAAAAATGCCTCTAGTGGATAAATCTAGCAAAGGTAGATAGGTTACTTTTGAAGATGAGGAAGTTGAAACTGACACTGAAGAATATATTTTCGTTACTGAGGATGACATTAGAACTGATGTTAGAAAGGAGAAAAGTCGTAAAAGACCAAAAGTAACAATGCCCAAGAATAAATCTGTTCTAGTTAATGATGAGAATGTTATGATGAAGAAAAGTAAAGTTGAACATTCTCAAGTAGTCATTACCAATAGTGAAGATCCTAGTGAAAGTTCAAAAGAAAGTAGAGTAATCATTACACCAAGAGTTGATTTAGAGGATGGAATTATTAAAACAAAAAAAAAAATTCCATTCGACAAAACTTGACAAAGAGAAACTTAATTGAGGGTGGTCATACATTTCAGCTTAATGTGGGACGAATCTATAAGGCAAGTGAAAGACAATGTAAATATCAAATCAGAAAGCCATACCACTTGCATGTTCACAACTTGAAGACATTGATGAGGTACAATACATATGCTCATGTGGTTAATTATGTGCTACTTGTTGATCCATTTCAAGTTCCCAACAAAGAAGCATTTGATAAGTCAAAATGTTTTGAATACAATTATTATGTGGTTGGGGGGAACCATTCTGTAGAAGCTCAAAGATAATTGATGGAGGAATATCCCAATAACCCATGTTTTGAAACAATGAAATGTATCATTTATGATGGTTTATCAGATACAAAACCAAAGTTAGTGGCATGGGATCATAATTCAGATAATGAATATAGGATGTCTATGAATTTCATATAAAGGGTTAGATTTATTCATAGTGATTTTGAAAAAAAAATGTGGCGTGGATAAGATAAATGTTACTGTAGATTTCTGAAAAGAATGTTGTATGGAAATAGGCTATCAAATTAAGGAAAAAATCAGTTCAAAACACAGCAGAGTAAATACTGATTTATTCATAGGTATTGACAACATTTTCCAATTGGCATTTAGAACTTGGGAGATATGGGAATTTATTAATGAGAGTTTTAGCATGTGGGAGAACATTGGGATTAAAAACTAGAAGGTCAAAAGGTCTAAACCATTGATATGTAGCAACAATAAACCAGGTCCTGAAATGAAACAGCTTCCAGAAGATATGACTATCACACCTTGGAGAGCATTGCAAGGAGTGAAGGATGAAAAACTTGTCAAAGAAATATTATCTCATGTGAGGTCAGGGGAATTACCATTGGAGGGAATGTCTGAGGAATTTCAAAAGTAAGTTTGTTGAATTATTTTCTAGATTAAACTTTCCTTTTAAATATAACATAGTGTTCTTGGTATTATTTGTTATACATATCATTATATTAACTTTTTTTACTTTATCTATGCAGTCACAAAGTTTACATTAAAATGCAAGAACAAATGGTTAAATTTTTGAATGAAGATGGTTGGGACAATATTGTAGGAAACTATCTAGATTCACATTCTACATCAACATTAATTTTTTTTTTTAAATCTTGTATTTAAAAAGGTATGTTGATTTATACATTCATTTTTGTTCATCTGTATATTATTTTTATTTTATAACTTACACATATATTTGTTTATTTTAGTAAAGCTGAGGAAGGATGCAAACGAAACACCAGATAGTTTCAGAACCTTTATTGAAAAAATTAAGATCAAAATACTGAAGAAGCAATGCCTTAGAAATGTTGAACTTGATCCAACTCCTACTCATTTCATTTGGAATGGGCTTGACACTATTCAATATCAAGTAATACAAGGCAACTGTGAAGACATTGATAAACTCATACCTAAAAAGGATTATGCCCTAATTATTGCAGATATTCCCCATGGTTTCAATATTCCAAACATTGACTGTGATAGTGAACCTTATACTTATCAAGCTCTTAGTAAAGTTGTTGTGGTATTTCTCGAAGTCACATCATCACCATTATGGATATTTGTGACATTTCATTTAGACACACAATTGGAAATGTTATTGTCAAGCTTCAAAGGGAAAACAAACGCAAGGATGCAGCTTACATGGTAAGACATTGAAAATGTATATTTGATTAATGTTAAAAAGTTCATTTATGTACAAGTTAATTGAACTTTTACTATTTCATGTTACAGGCAAAATTCAAGTCTTCTTAACCATGAAGATCAACCACTTATAAATGATTGTGAGTTCATCCATATTGATAGTTGGGAAAAATATGATAGCTATATGTCTATGATTTTTAATCGAGTAGATGGAAAGATTCATAACCAAGCACTAGCTTATGATGTTGCTGTGAGAAAACTAACATATGAAAACAAAAAAGAAAAATGAGAGATAGTTAACATTTATCAAAAACCACAGTTATTGATTAACTATCTTATAGACATATGTTCAAATGAAGGAGATTGGGTTCTGGATTTATTTTCTGGCTCAGATAAGTTTTATTATATGGAATTGAATTTCAATATCTTCTTTCTTAATTTATATGTCATTGTACTAATTTACTTCATTGTTTCTTTTTTGTTTGATAATTAGGTACAACACTAGCATGTTGCCTTCAAAAAGAAAGAAATTGCATTGTCATTGAAAAAGATCCAATACGGTGCAATTTTATTCAACAAAGAAGTAGTGTTCTTCAATTTCTTCTAGATGCAATGCAAGAAATTGCGTTGAAGAAAGGGGACTTCAGTGAATCACGTGTGGCAAAAAAGGAAAATGAACCTCAACCACCATTACATGGAATGATTGGAAAGGCATACATTGGGAGATTAGCAGACATCAAAGATCCATTAGAAGAGGAAAATGAGCAAAATGAAATAGCAAATATTGAGGAAGAAGACAATGATGAAAATTTAGAGGATGAAGAGTTTGGATTACGTGATATTGTTGATTAAGTTATGCTTGGAAATCAAACTCATTTTTTGTAACTATTAATTAGTTATACTTGTAATGTTTTGACTTTGACATTTGATGAGAAGAATAAGCATTCAATTAATGTTGTTATGTGCTCAATATTTGTATTATGTGATTTTCGCATTAATTTTTATGTTAATCACTATTTTTTGAAAAAAACAGTAATTATTATTATGTTTTTGACACTAAATTCATAAAAAAAAAAAAAACTATTATTTAACCATTTTTAGTTAAAATTTTCCTATAAAAATTGTGATTTTGACATGTCATTTCTAGCAAAAGATTACAAAATATTATCAAAATGTGTAATTTTTTAGTTATATTTATGTTGAAAATGGTTATTTTTATGTCAATTGTTAAAAATTATTGTTTTTTAGAGACAATTGTTTCATGTGCATTGAAAAATTAATTAACGATGTATAAGTATTTAGAATATCGAAACTTCAAAATGTCGACCTTCTTCTTTAAATATGCAAAACAATAAAAACCTCACTACAAAAAACAAAATAAAACAAGAAAATATGAAGAAGAAGACCACTTCAAAAATTGTTAAATTTAAAAAATAATTATTTACATTTCATACATTAGAAAATTTAAAGTAAAAAAATAGGTCTTTTAAAAAAAAGACCTGATGCAGAATCACCAATTTTTTAAATTAACATGCAAATCACTAGCATTATAAAACGTAATGTACATAAAAAAAAAAATTAAATTGCCAAAAACTATGCTCCAAAAAAAATATGTATGTTCTGCATCAACCCTTTTCAAAATCGGGTCACTTTTCTGCTATCTCTACGAAATGGGTAACAATATCAGTTCTCGTTTCAAAGTTTACATTGTCCAAATCTAAAAGTAATGGCGGGAACCAAATTCTTACTAATCCTCCAACCATCATCTCTATTCAGATTTCCCAAGTGTTTTTAAATCTCAATGGATTCTATGAACTTCCTATGATGATAGTGCCCACTTTTTGATAGGATCATGTAGTCTTTAATGCGAATATGTCGTTTGGTTTTCTCAACATGCTCAACTAGAGCTGAGGAATGAGACCTACTATGTTTAATGTCTTCCACATGCTCTAGAATCCTTTGCTTAACAGATCTTCCTGTATCGCCAACATAGGGAGCCCCTCAAGGGAACGACATTAAGGATACCCCTTTCATGTTTGAAAGGTCAACAGGATCCTTGAGAGATTTTAAGATACCACTAGTGTTGCTTAATGACTTGAAACAAGTAGGAACTTGATTCTTCCTTAATATGCGAGCAATTATATCTATGGTTCTGTGGATAAAGGAAAGTTGAACATTGGTGATAGGATCAACAAGGTCTCTCTTTTATCTAAGATACTAGCTAGATTTTTGGAACACCTTTATGCCTTGGTTTTTCTTATAGACATTTTTCACAAAGACATAAATGAGGTGAGATTTTTCCTCATTAATGTAGCTTTCATTAGAAATCCTTAATGCCCAGGTGGCCAAGGTGTTTAACACACTGAATTTCTGGGTTGGATGATGATGGGACTTAACATGAAGGTATTGCTCCACATGCATATTTTATGGAACACCTGGTGCGAGATGGAAGGAACAACATTCTTGGAGATAAGAACATCAAGGAATGACAGGCTTCCATTACTCTCGACCTCCATAGGAAACTTGATAAAGTTTGATTGATCATTCAAATGCTACTTGAATACTTCTAATTTATCAGGACCATGGAATCATATAATATAAATATCATCGGAAAATTATTTCCATAACTTCAGATGGAAAGGAGCAGAGGCTAAAGCCTTGGTCTTGAATTCTTCCATGAAAAGGTTTGTCACAACTGGGGAGAGAGGGGAACCCATGGCAATACCACATGTCTATTCTTAGAATTCACCTTGAAACCTGAAGAAAGTGGAATTCAGACATAACATACTAGGATGGATCCATAAGTATCAAATCAAAATTGGTCATCTCACAAAAGATTTAAATCTGAAAGAAAGAAAGAAAAATTACAACTTTTTTAAAACATATTTAAAATATAAAAACCCCCAATTCAAATTTTCCAACAAATACAATTGAAAAAATTGAAAATTAATCAATTAAAAACAAAAATAACCCCAAAAATGAAAAATAAAATTTAAAAAAACCAAAAAAGGAAAGAAATATGGATGCTAAAAATAAAAACTAAAAATTGACTACAAATACCTAAAATTATTTAAAAATACAAAACTAATATTAAAAAATAAAACAAAACATTAAAAGAAATCCCAAAAAACATATTTATTTTGTTTTTAAAATAAAATTAAAAAGGGAAAAAATAATTAAAAAAATTAAAAAGTGTTGAAAAAAGCAAATGAAACAAATCATTAAAACTATTAAAAATTCGTTTTTTTTTTTTTTGGGAGAAAAACCCAAACCTCCACCCAAGTTCCCATCCTCTCACTACATCCATCCAAACAAGCTCCACCACCATGTCACTTGTAAGTCACCCCACCAAAGGTGGACACCATTCCATCTTTCCCATCCACGCAGACTCCACCACCATGTTGTCGCTGAGATGGCCCATGGCCAACTAGATAGTGGTTGCGTGGATAAACATGGCAAAAGGAATGGGAATGTAGGTGGAGGGATCACACAATGCCCATCCCCAAAATACATGAAATTTTTAATAGTTTTAATGTTTTCTTTCATTAAATTTTTTTTTCAAATTTTAAATAGTTTATTATTATTATGTAATTTATATTTTTTGATGTTTCTTTTAATTTTTAATTTTAGTTTGAAAAAAGGTGTTTTGAATTTAGTTTTTAAAAGTGTTCTTTTGTGTTTTTTATTTGTTATATTTTGTTTTGTTTTTGAAAGTTATTTTTATGTCTCTTTCTTTTTTCTTTTTTAATTTAAATTGGAAATGTGTTTTGGTTTTTTTATATAAAAATTTGGGATTTTTATTTTAATATAAAATTTTAGAAAATATTGATTATGGATTTTTTGCAATTATTATTATTATTATTATTCTTTTTTCTGAGAAATTTAAAAACACATTTATGTATTTTTTTTTCTTTTTTCTATACATTTAATTTTTTTATGTAAATGTAACACCCTCCTCCACATCCACCTGAGTAACCATGCTAACCGGGGTAAACATGAGATGAGAGGCTACTATGATCAAATTCGACCTCATATGTGACCTTAAGGCAGTGGAAATGACGAAATATTACACACATTCATCCAACATCATCAACAGAACCCTCAGGAGACAAGTCAGCCACTTAGACAGCCTGTCTCTAGGCCCCACTGTTATTCTAGACCTCTTAGGCCATAGTTGCTCTCTTGTTTTTGAAATGTCTTCAACCTTCATTCTAATTTGATGATATCCTGAATGAAGATCCATCTTGGTGAAGTAAATTTCTCCATGTAATTCATCCAACAATTCATTAATAACAAGAATGGGAAATTTATCTTTAATAGTGAGCTTGTTGAGCTTCGTATAATCTGGACACATACGCCATGATCCATCCTTCTTGTGCACCAATACTACTAGAGCAGAGAAAGAACTTTGACTAGGTTGAATTATACCAACCTCTAGCATTTATGCAACCATATGTTTAATTTCACTCTTTTGGACATAGGGATATTTGTAAGGCTTGATGTTTGGAGGAACACTTCCTGGAATCAAATGAATAGCATGTTCATGATCACGAATAGGTGGGAGGCCATGGGGCGTCTCAAATACCTTGGAATGATTGTCCAAAACCTTTTGGAGATTTGGAGAAATAGATGATTTCGTTGTTTGAACATCTAGTGAGCATAGTTGTGCAATTACACCTTGTTGTTATTTCTTCATAATCTTTGTCATGCTATTAGAGTTTATTATCTTTCTTGTTTTCCCTGTGATACCGCTTAATTTATCTTCCTCTCCTTCCCAAAAATAATTCAAGAAAAGTTCTTGAAAATTAAAATTTATTGTCCCCAAAGATTGTAACCATTAGACTCCTAGTACAACATCAACACCACCCATTGGTATGGAAAGCATTGGACTATTCAATACATATTCCCCCATGGTTAAGTTGATATTATGGCACTTTCTAGAGAAATTTATATTTCCTCCATTTGCAACCATCACTTGACACTTTGGTGTTGGATATAGAAAACAATTCAATTCCTTTGTTATCTTACAATGAATAAAATTATGGGCACTACCCGAATCAATCAACACTATTACCTTTTTCTTCTTGATATATCCTTCTACCTTGAGAGTTTTAGGAGTGGTAATTCCCTCTAATGCATTACAAGATATGGTCAAATTCATTTCTTCTTCCTCAGGAGTTGGTTCCTAGTGTATATCATCCTCTTTTGATGTTTCTTGTTCCTTTCCTTCCTCCTCTTCACAATTTATGTAAAATGATTTCTTCTAAGGACACTTACGACCTTTAGTGTATTTTCTATCACAACTATAACAAAGCCTTTTTGCTATTTTTTCCTCCAATTGTTTTGGTTTCAACCTTGTAGGTTTTGGAAGGCTAGGAGCAACAAAACTTCCATTTTTACAGTTGTGAGTGGTAGACTTCCTTTTTTCCATATTTTTCTTTCAACTTTTCTTGCCACCTATAATGTCTTCTCCAATGAATCAAGTTCCCAAAGGAAAACTTCTTGTTGGATGTTATCCTTTAGATTCCCTATGAAAACATCAATCCTATGGTCCTATAGAATATGAGTTATCTTGATATTTAATTTTTGGAAGTCCTCAATGTGCTCTGCCACTGAACCCTTTTGTTTGAGATTTATCAATTGGCTAAAGAAGGTGTTTCTCTTTGTATCTTCATAATGTGTTATCATTCCTCTGTAAAATTTGACCAAGTGACAAGGGGTTTATGAGAAAAAATACATCAATTCCATACAAACTGATTGGGTTCTAAATATAAAGATGCAATGCGTACCTTTTGTGTGTGTTGCACATCATAGAGATCAAAATATTACTCCATATTTAGTATCCATGTTACCGAAACCTTACCATCAAATCATATTCATACTTGGAATATAGTTTGTATTTAACCAAACGTTGGAGTCTCTAAAATCATAACGCATATTCCTTTTGTTCTCATCATGATTTTCATGGATTATCTTGTCACCATTGGGAAGCCTTTCTTGCAGTAACTTTTTCAATTCTTCCATATTGACATTCATCATTGCTTCCACGTCTTCTTTTAAACCATCCTTCAAACCTTCCATGTCCCTTTTTGTTTTTACATATAAACCATCCATCTTAAAATTCAACATCAATTCCAATTCATTTTTGGTTACTCTTTAACAGAGAGAAATTTGTTGCACTTGGTCTCATAACTTTGATATATCATGTTGAATTTCTTCCTCTTCTTCATGTGTCATAGTCAAGCTTTCTAGTTTCTTACTAGGTGTGTCCATTTTTTTCTTTGCGGAACTTTTGAATCAAACAATGATACATATGATTCACTATGCCCTTTGAATCACTTCAAACTGATTTTTCAAACCAAAGTTATGCAAAATTTTAAAAATTACACACATTTTTCTTGCTTTTTAGGAGCTCTATATTGAAACTATTGTATCTCTGTAATTTCGGCTCTACAAGGTCTGAAATTTCTTCCTGTGGTTTCCCTTTGAGTCTTCATTCCAATTCCATAAGTCAAACTTACATTGGATTATTCAAGATAAAGTTATGCCCAATATCCTACGATGACCTGATTATGAACTAGTTCAATATATTGAACTTGTAGGTAATTCCACGTGTCACTGTTACAACCTCTGAACTTGAAAATGATACAAGAAAAACTACTGTCCGTGAAATTTCATTCAGTTTTTGCGAAATTCAAATCTGATGCTCGTAGAGAAAGTTATGACGAATTTCCCTAGGTCACATGTTTTAGACTGAATTCTGGACCCTACAAAACCCCAACTTCCTCGGATCATATCTCATAAGATATAATGAACCAAGATATAAAATCTGTACATGAACTTCATCAAGATTTCATGTCCATGTGGTTGCAATATCAACTTCTGAAACCTCGTAGAAAAAAGTTATAGTGAAAATTCCAAGATGACCTGTTTGAAGAAGCGAAACCCTAGAATCCAAAACTCTAATACCAAATGTTATAAACCATCTCACAAAAAAGAATAAAATAGAGATCAATGACTTGAGAAATATCCTCTTCGATAGGGAAACCTCCTTTACATCACATAAATGAACAATTATTGTTTTATACAAATGATAAGACCTCCTTGATATATATAGAATTCTAAGGGGTCACAATATAATTAGAGCCTACATAACAATAATAATGTAAGGGCACAATAATAATAATAGTGGGCTTCTATGGGGCACAACAATAATAATACGAGGGCAACACGAGAACAACAATAACAATAGGGGGCTACACTAGTATTATAGGGACCTAATAAACTATATTCCATTTTATACTTAGAACTTAAAGTTACAAAGTTGGTATGGTGCTTTAAGGGCTTTGGGATAACACCTACATAGCACTTTAGTCTATTACATCATGCTTATTCCCTGGTTGCATTGTGTGCTATTATGAGAAACACTGGAATGTTGTAGAGGAGATAATTGTTGTTACTGAAATTACCTCTAATGGTTTCTTTTATATGCAAATAAATCTCAGGTTTTCATTGCATAAGGTTTAATACACCACCGTTGATTTTCATATACCTAGATGCTACAAAATTTACTTTGAAACATGCTACCTATTAGAACATGACAACCGATGGTATCATATGTAAGGACCAGACCATAAATTTGTGTATATACATAAGATTGTTCAAGGGTTACAACTAATTAATATAATTAGTGGATCTACAAGTTTAAATCTCCTCTACATTACAACCAACATATGGATTAACAGGGCTGCATAGTTATTATTGCTCCTTATCTAAGAAGTCCACATAGAGAGGCCACAAGGGGTTGTATTCATGATGAAATTTGGGGTTAACATATGTAATCTTATAGTGTATGCATTACAACAACATGTTATAATGGTTTTGTATGTTGATCAAGTGAATTTTGCACGTGTAGTGTTTGCCTAGGCTGGATATGTTTACATTCGACTAGATGTAAATAACCTCAATTGCAAAATTCCTTTTTCTATAAAGTAAGATAAATACTATGATCAATGTTAGAGTCATCGGTTGTGAAATATATATATATATCTATATATATATATATATATCCTGCATGTGATAACTTATACTACATCATTCATCGCTTGCAAAGAATAGGAAGAATTTGAGGAGCTTCATTAGACGCATGAATAGATTCAACAAAAAGGGTAAAAACAATGCTTATAGTCACAAACCTCAAATTGGATAGGTGAATAGAGTAAACAAAGATGCACCACACTATCAACAACAAGGGTGTCAAAGAAAATAGTCAAATTTCTAGTCCCTTTACAGAGCTGGAATGCCGAAATATCTCCATGTAAAGTACACTTGACATCTAATTCTGTTAAGTGGTAAATATAAATTAGTATTCTAGATCTCATAACTAGGTACATTGACAACCAAACATGAATTTAACTCTCCAAAATATCCATTACAGCTCGCAGTTTAACATGTATATGAACTGCAACCCCTCTATTACTACCTAGACTATTGTTGTCCAGTGGTTGCCAAGGATATGTTTTTCGCTTCGCTTAAAATACTTTGAGACAAAATGCTTGACCTTGCAAATTTAAAATATGATGTAAGATATGTTTTCTGATCTAGAACAAAAAGTTTCATCATTCAAATCTTCATAATTCAATCCAACCCAAAACCAAACTTAAATAATGTGAGTCATAGAACCCATCCTCACCTAGAGAGAAAGGCTCCCCTATCAGTCATTTCCCCAGTTCCAAGAGGTATGTTACAACAACTCCTTTCTTTGAAATTCTTCTTCTTCCTTTTATTGAAACTCTTATTCCTCCATTTTTCTTTGGTCATACAACATGCTCTTCGTGTGTAGATTTTTGAGGCCATCTTTCAAATTAATGGAGGTGAAATGAATATTGATAGTTAACCAAGAAGAAAATAATCACGAGATGGAAAATAAAGTCATGAAAAAAATTGCGGGAATGGAAAATGCAGATAGGAAATTTTACATTTAATGCAGCTTAAATGTACTTAAATGTACACCATGATTTATGTTTTGGTAGGAAACACAAGCAAATACCTCCAAATTTGACCTAGCCGAAAAACCCAGCAAAAACCTCCAAATTCGACCTCGACGGAAAACCAAGCAAAGCCCCCATATTCGACCTGGCCACTAAAACAAGGGCCTTTGGGTAGAGTTTTTAATTCAAAATAGCTAAATATATTAAAAGATTTATATAGTTTCGACCTATTTAAAATGTTGTAGGAAGATATTGGATGGATTTGTTGAATGACTATGCATCAATGACTCTACGTTAAACTACTCTACATCATCACCTATGTATCAATTAAGATGATTTGAGCCATCTAGGAGAGAAAATACATCTAATTACTCATCATAGTGCGACTACCTAACAACTTGATAACTAAACCAATTAATTACTCAAGTGACAGCATGACTACTTGCCATTTATCGACTAAAATATGAGCAAAACAAAAAATGTAGAAATTTTGAATAATATGACACTTATTCATAGAGATTATCCTGATTATACACTATTGCGGAATACATGCACAATACATAATCTCCTCTACGTTGATCATCAATTTAGCAGCATTAAAAACAATGAAACATCAATCGCATGCGCACATTAACACAGTATGTAACCCGGGGAAAGCATACAGCTGAAAACCCCACACTATCTGTATATTATAATGATTGATAACATGTAACAATACATAGTACAATACTCCTCAAAAGTACTCAGTACTATCTCCACCTGTTACACACAAAACTAGCTCAAATCCGAACAAGTCATAGGTTCAAATCTCCTACACTGCTTTGCCTGCCTCCACT
This sequence comes from Pinus tabuliformis, assembly GCA_031772625.1. NCBI lineage: Eukaryota > Viridiplantae > Streptophyta > Pinopsida > Pinales > Pinaceae > Pinus > Pinus tabuliformis. The sequence continues at coordinate 538,071,188 of CM062818.1, read as the reverse complement.
GCACAATCCAAAGTGAAAATCACGTGAGCATAAGCTACAATTGCCTTGGTATTGGCCCACACTACGCAGTCCTCATTGGCATAACTCAATCCCATTGATTATGCAAGATCTCATGCACAACTATAGTCACAACTGATAGCAATCTCAACCTCTAACACCTATCTCCACTGAACTGTCCATGCACTGAGTTAACTGATGTATTCTTTAGTTTCTTTATGAGTTAATAATTAGTGAATTAATTAATAATTAATTCACACAACTCATCACTAGTGTATTCTGCAGTTAGACTAAATACAACTAGTTCAACTGAACACAACTCCATCAACTCCACAATCAACTACACCAAACTCATCCACATGAGTTCTAACTGAAGTCCTGCATGCAATAGCTCAACTGACTCACAAGAAAAGCGTATTCCCTTCTGACAGCTCCATGTGCCACATCTGTAGCTCAAACTGAAGTGCTCCAAGAGGACAAGATAATGTTTATAGTCCAAATATTATTATGAGACAACAATATTCGACTGTTCTAAATTTAGACTACTAATCTAAAAATAGACTCCGCCCATATGTCTAAAAATAGAAGTCCATCTATTTTTACCAACATGACCAATCATCCATAAACAACATCCTGCAACTCATAGACCATGATCCGTATGTCTAAAAATAGACATAGTCTAAAAATAGACTTTGCGCCAAAAATAGCCTGCAAGCTCACTTAGTGAAGGTGACTCCTTTCCACTAAGCTCCATCATCTTGTTGCTTTTTCAAAAAAAAACCTTAATTTTTATAAATTATTTGATGCATAAAATATCATATGAGACCAATATGAAATTGGAGTTACATAATGCATTGTAAGTGCTATTTCAATTGGAAAATAATCGTGTTAATTCTAATTTTATTGAGGGTGGGCATGGATTATCAACGTGTTCAAAATGGAAAAACATAATCCACGAGACAAAAAATATGTTTGAAAGTCAAGCCCCCTTTCTCTATGACCTTAAGATTCCAACCATAATTTTAACACACATAGAGTGGGGCTTACAGATGACTATACTAATTTTGTATCATTATGGTTAATTGTCATAACATTCTCAATAATAGATCTATCTATATATTAGATGTGAATCTCCAAAAAGTTAAAAGGGAGAATTTGATTTTTCTAAAGTGAAATTGGTTTAATATCCTATGACAATTGTACCCTGCTTATGAAGTTTAGAGGAGAAAAATCACTCCAGAAAAAATGGTCTATGTGATTGATTCTAGGGTTTGTCTGTTATGTTTCTCTTCCCCGGATGTCGCCACTTGCCATGAGTTGGCTTACACCACTGGGGAAGGGCCAAACAATGGAGATTGGTTCTTTTGTTATCTCGATGCAAATGACAGTGGGGACCTTTGAGATGTGGCTGAGGAGGAACAATGTTTGGTTAAAAAATGAAGGTGTGGAAAGTCGAAACTGGGATCTAGATGTCTTGAGAGAAATGCATCAGATTTGCCAACAAAGGGTTGCCACTGGCGTGCCCAACTTTTTTTCCACAACCGCAGTGCTCTTGCCATGGATTGGTAAATGGTGGTATAGCTCCTCTGTGTGTGGTGGCTATTTTATTCAATCGCTAGAGTATGTTTCCATTTATGTTCATGATTTTTATTCTAGCTCATTCAATGACCACGACCATGGAGGGTTTTCCTATGGTTTAAAGATTGTGCTCGATAATCATGGATGTGAGATTTACGAGACCAAATCCTTATGTTTCAGATGCATATTGAACACTTTATAGACCATGTAGCAGATCCGCCAAAGTGTTATACTGATTTGGTAGTCCTCCTCTGTACAAGAATTTATCTATGCTTTCTACATCCTTTCTTGGTAGAACCCGATGAAGACAAAAAGGAGGGTCTCCCCAGGTCGATGAAATATGTGTGAGAGGAATTTTTTATTCCAAACGAGTGTCCACCAAAGAAAAGTGAGAAAGCACTTATCATGGGAAAATGTGTAGTATTTCAAATTTTCACTCAAACCCCATTTGGAATATCTATCCTCATGGGGGTCAAAAAATGATTCTTGGTACGATATTTGAAAAGGGAGATCCATAACAGATCCCATATTCCAATGGAGGTGCAAATTCTGGTCTATGTCGGTAAATCTATGAAGGATGATCAACAACTATAGGACTATGGCGTAGATAGGAACTCCACAATCATCATTAACCTGAGGTTGCGAGGAGTCTTTCCTGGACGAATTTATGGATCGACTTCCTTTAAAGACACTCTTAAAGGTAAATCTATTGCATCAGGTAAATCTGAATAGACCCTAAACATTCATGGAGCCTATATTGTGGAGCAGATAAAACAAATCCTGGCAATGACAATAGATCTAGCATAGTCAACTAATATTCGTGCAACCTGTCAATCCCAGGCAATTATTTGCAGGTTTAATGATTTTTTCCAAAACCTCTGGATCTATTTCAGTGGATTTTTATGACTTGGACACCAAACTATGAGGTTTATTTATGGTCAAAGGGTTTCCTCATAGTTAAATTTGAATCATCAGAGACCAGAGAGTATGTTATACAAGAGGTCCCATCGTTTTGGGGTAAACTAGGACTATTTATCACTCCATTGTTCCCATAATTTGATGCCAACTCAATGGTGGTCTCAAAAATGCCAGTGTGGGTAATATTTCATAATTTAGCCCTTCATTTATGGCATCCAAAAGTCCTCGAAGGAATTTGTAACCTGCTGGGAAGATACATCAAGATGGGTTCACAAAGAACAAAAGGAGAAATATATACTTTTTCCCAAGTTTGTGTAGAGGTGGACCTCAACAAAGGACTTCTTGATCGTATTCTTCTACAACAAAACAATGAGTGCTGGACCCAATTCTTAAATTATGTGAATACAACATTCAGGTGTCGCTTTTGTCTACAAATTGGACATTTACAAAACTCATGTCCTTTGTCAAAGAAAGATCCCATAAAGAAAAAGAAACCAACCAAGAAGCCTAAGGGATGACAATTCTCAGGAGAACAACTAGATGAGGAAGAGGAAGAGGATCCCATAACTAAGGATAACTCAAATCCTCCAACAAACGAAGTAATCAATCAAGAAGGAATGGTGGGAGCAAGGTCATAAAATCCAGATGCAGAAGGAAATCTTGATCAATAAATGCAAAAAGAGAAGGAAATCAGAGGACCCAAACATCCTTATTTGTCTAAGAGCTCAGATTCAGATAAAGAACATCCGAGGTAAACAATAGACAACCAATAATCATTGTAATGTCCACTCTTGATCACAGAGGATGGAAAAAAGTAGAAAAGAAGAAGGGTATTAAAGGGTGACTAAGATTTTTTCCTTAGTACCACCTTTCTTCTTTTTGTTTGGTTTTTGGCTTTTAGGCACCAACTATTGACTGGCTCTGTCTTGAAAGTTTCATGTAATTTTTTATTTTTTTTAATTTTTTTCTTTTTCTTTTTGGTCATCAGTCGAAAGGTTGATCTAAAGGAATGCCTACAGGCATCTGCAAAATTTAATTTTATTTTTCCTTGATTTTTAGGTTGACTAAAATTACAATTTTTCTTCGCAAACAAAAATTGTACCCTTCTTATAATAATATTATTTGGTGAAAACAAACATTCTTACTTTTTATAAATTACTTGATATAAAAAATATCCTAAATTTTTGTTTGGTGGAGGATTCTAGCACACTTGAGAGAACCATGTTGAAGGAACTAGGAAATGTGAGTCCATAACTTCCGGAGTTAGTAAGATGCGAAAAATATTACGAGATGGGTGGGTTACCGTATGAAAATCTTGAATTCACACCCTGGACAAAGAAAAAACCATCCCTATAAACTAGATTATTATGAGCCATACTTGGCATTTAGGTATCCACTGCAAAGGAAACATGTCTAAACTTACCTAATAGAGGAAGAGGTCGAGATCATCAGGAAATGATAGATGAGTAAGAATATACAATGCAATAGAATACCCTTCTCGATGATCGTTTACTTCTACCAGAACAATATTCACAAGTTATGCTAAAAATTCTCCCTCACTAACAAATATCAATCCTTTTTTTTGGTAAAGAAGTATATTTACAAGTTAATTATTTATTTAATGTGACAGTGAAAGAATCAAATTTAATTTACTAAAGAAAGTGAGTGGGTTTCATGGATAGATATTGGTTTCAAGTTGAATAGATAATAGTAATAAAATTTATAGTATTTTCAATTGCATAGAAGAATGAAACTTAAGTTTACTAAAGAAAGTGAGTGAGCCTAATTGATAGGTATTGGTTTCAAGATAAATAGATAATAGTAGTAGAGCATCTTGTGCCTTCAATTGTGTGATAATGGTTGTTGTTTTTTATTAGAAGTTCAATTGCATGAGTTCATAAGGAGCAACAACATATTTGCCCCCTTTGACATTTTCATTATTGGTGGCACGGACTTTACAAAGTTTAAAACTAACCATAGGAGTTTAATTTCCACCATTACATCGAAGAAACCACGTAGCAAAGACTCTAAGATTTCTTATAGGATTTTTCAAATCTCAAGGGAAGAGGTTGAGGCTGGGAGCCAATTGTGGAGGGAATAAATTGTGCAATGAGCCATAAAAAAAAATCAATCCACTCTCGCACATTCCTAAAAATAGCATTCCTTTTTTGAGAAGATCATCCTTCTATTCAACATTGAAATTTGTCCCGACTTAAGTTCAACATAGCTTGAGGCAAAAAAAGTCTAAAATTTTGAGGTATATAAATCTTGTATTACACCTACTTATGAATATAAATTAAATATATTTCAATACATATTTTCTTTAGTTTTAAATACAACTCAATTCAGTTCATTATAATTATATTAATATTATATATTATTATGAAAATTAATCTAAATATTATAGAATATATATTATATTCTTTTTTTATATTATATATTATTTCTTTGTAGGGTATAAATCAAATCAACTCAACATATAATATAAAATTAATACATAAAATAATATATTACATTTATTATATTATATTATTTTAATTTTATATGTTATTTTAATGACATGTTACTATATAATTAAATTGTAAAATTTTAATAATATGATTTTTAATTAATAATATATTGTACCATTCAGAATTTATATTTATATTCTATTTTAAGTATAGAGGACAAATGCATTAATTATTCAATAATAATCACTTTTTTCAAAAACAAAAAAATAGGCTAATGACACTGTTTTTTTCCCTGAAAGTCTAGGAAATTCCAGCTATATTTTGAGAAAATTTGGTAGAGATTTTTGTAAATCCAAGTTATAGTTGTTAAACTTTAAGATTTTAGGTGCCTTGAGGTTTTTGATGGTGCTAAATCTATTTCCACCATCAAAAACATAATTCAAACACTGCCTCTACAATACTTTTTGACAATTTTTTGTCTAATGCCTCCACTCCCAAAAAAGTCTCATTTATATTATAATCACATCTATACATTTTTATGTCTAGAGTTAAAACCCTCCAGTGTCCGTCCGATTTCCTATTGCCGAATATTCAGGGAATCGACAATCGAGATAAAGATGCCCAAGTTAGAATGTGTGGATCCCATCAATGAAATAGCTTCGTTTTCTTCCTCCTTCGTTGACTAAAAATATACAAAAATTGCTTAAGTGGAGAGTTTTTGAACCTCACATTCCTCTTGCAACTAAGCGTGTCGCATAATTCCCTGCCAGGGTGGGGATTCCAATTGGGGGTTTGCTTCAAAAGTTTCTAATATTATCATACTTTGATAGCAGCGGACTTTGGAGATCCTATTCCTGCTTTTGGACAAAGGCATAAACTGGTAATAATAGGGCCACATGCTAGACAAGGAATAGACCTATAGAAAAATAAAGTTACTAGCCATAGACTTGAGATAATAATGTGCACCACGTGCTCCCCTATGAGTTGAACTTGAGTGTAGAATAAGGGAATTATTCGACCAATTTTCCACCTGAATCCTATTGTTGGTCACCAAAAAATTGAGATTGTAACCAAACCCCACAAGGGAACACAAACCTCCTTAATGAGCACTAGAAAGAACAAACTTCCATGAGACTGAACACTGTAATAGAAGCTCCCAATGCAAAAAATATTCCCCCAGCTAGGAAAATATTTTTTTTCAAAGAATTTAAAATTCTCCGGGAATAGAAAACCTAGGAAAAGTGAGTGCTCAAAGAGAAATTATGCCTAAATACAAATAGTTTCTTAACCAAAATCCTTTGTATAATGCCAAGTATCCATACTCACGCTCTTTTCCTTGCCATGAGAGCCATGTTATGTCTCTTTCTTGAATAATGATGATTCTTGATGGGAGAGATCATTAAACACATCATAGAGACACAACATAGTGCAAAAATAAACCTTACTACATGTGCCTAAACCATCTTGATATATAATTTCCATGTAGGTTGATCATAGATCCCCACCTCCCTCAACTATTACCTTACTTAATCACTAGTTGTACCCCCATTTATGAGCACCCGCACTAGGAGTTAAATAGCACATTTGTTAAATAGTTGATTTAGTATTGAATAAATATCCATCGTATATAAAATTTTGAAATGCGAGAAATATGTTATTATGTTTTGAAATTGTTCACTAAAAAATAATTTTAAGTCAATTTTTTTTTTTTTTTTCCATTTGTTTCAACATTTTGTATATATGATTCTTGCTTGATTTTACATCTAGTTCAATCCAATAACATATAGCTACGGTATAGATCTTTTGATATGATTTTTTAAATTTTTTTTAACTAATAAGTTATGAATTTAACATATATTAATTTAATGTTGAAATAAAATTATCAAAAAATATAATATTAAAAATTAATTCTCCCAGATCTAGGTGTTTTCTTGATGGTGGATCCCTGTCAAAATGGGCTAGACAAAATTCATTCCTAAAATGATTGGGGCCTCCAAGTGGCATTCATGCCTCTCTCGAGGTGATAGATGCACGAGTTATTACAAATTGTCAGGCTCACTCCTTCATCATCTACTTCGTGATCTAACTGAAAACTTCTCTAATGTGCCAATTAATACTTATGTCCCTACTCATGTCCCAACCTTGTGGTCTCCCCCTACATTCCTTCATGCAAATATTAGCAGTTGATAAGCACAAACACTCCTTCACTCTCCTTTTGATTGTTGATAGAGATCACTGCACGAGGTTCATCGAATCTCAATCTGCCATCATGGAAAGAGAGATAGGAATAGAAAGACGGGGGGGGTGAGATGTTGCAGGCGTTCACCTAACATTCCCTTAATTGATGATGACATGGAGTTATTTGAATTAGATGTTCATGTCCATATCCATTGCAAGTTGGCTTCCTTGGAGGTCGAGGAAAGAAGAATTTTGGGTGAAGGACACTGGGTTTTTCGGAACTTGTTGGAGCACCATCTTTAGACTATGGAGTTATCTAGAGAAGGTGTTGAAATGAGAATGGTAAAAATAAAAGCTCAACTCAATAGAACTCATCTCTCATTACACAATCTATCCAGATCCATTGGTATAGACAACCTGCCTACTACTCTATCCTCGACATCCTCTAGTTCCTTGGAATGTTCCGAGGATAGAAATTCTGCCCACCAACCTTGCTCCCCTCCTCTCCCTGATCTCCCAATAGGAAAAGTGCAAGACAAAGGTCTTGTGGTCAATGGTTTTCCAAGCCATAAGCCTAAAGCAAAGGTGTACAAATTCAAGTAGCTCCCCATCAATGCGACCCATATTGCCATAGAAAATCCATCTCAGCAAGACATAAGTTCTTATGGATGCCTCATTGTTGAGAAAAAGTTGGATGGAAAGTCTCCAAGCAATGCAAGCACCAACAAAGGAGGTATCAAAAAAGCACAACAAGTTCCATCTGGCTCCAAGGGAAAGCAGTCAACCCGAATAGGTTTTCTATTTAGTTTCATTTATTTTTGTTCCTCCTTAGCTCACTACATGGCTCTAGTTTTGATGGTCACTCGTGTAGGAATCTCGACAAATCTATAAGACCTCTATTATCTTTGAGGGGCCATCAAAACTAGATGGGCCACATCTAGATCTAGTCATTTTGGTCTCGACTACAAGCCTCACGGTGACTCTATGATTCTATTCTATGTAACATATTTTCGCTAATATAAAGTTGCTTACTTGCTTACAAATTTATTTTATTAAAATATTTATATTTTATTTACTAGAATAATATAGTGTAGAATAAATATCTTTAATATAACATTAATTATTTATATTTTTAAAGGAAAAAGTATACAAAATTAAAATTAAAATTATATTTTATATATATTTCTAAACATATATTTTTAGCTTACTATTATTATTATTAAATAATAAAAACTTACTCTAATATTAATAAATTATATAATTTTGTACTTTTAATTTTTAAATAAATTGTAATTGATCTCATATTAATACCCTTTCACCTTCTTTAGCTTTTTCAAGTGTTGTTTTCACTTTTTCTTTCTGTCCCAAGTGTTATTTTTTATTATGTCCACTCCTATATGTCTCACACCTTGACACATCACTGGAGGCAACTCTAGCACATTCTTACACATTAGATGATCCTACATATCATAAGAATATGTGCTATATAAATTCCTATAGCTTAGCACACTTCTGGTCGTAATTGATGCTTTTGTTGCAATTTGTGTTTTAAGTGTCGCAATGCTATGTTTCATTGAACTGTCGCACTTAGAAATAAGTATTTCTTTGTTGTCATTTCAAGATGTGATTGTTGATTATGAGTCTTATGCATTCCCTTCATCTGTATTGATGAAACTCATATGTGTGATATATGTTTGTGTGTCCTTTTAATGTTTTCCCTATTTTACTCTATTGATCCCATGCTTAGCCATTTTGGAGCTCTTCTTCATCCTCTTGTCAGGTGTAAGTTATGAAATCATTAATATTCCACCAAATGATTAGCACTGCCTATGCATGAACCTCATTGATAAAATCCTACCCTCTGGACTTATGCACTAGGCGTTTCTCAAGGACGCCTCCTATCATTGCACATACCTCTTGATCTTGAACTTCTTGCATCCATCTTGTAAATTTATCAATCTCGTCCTCATCATCATCATGATGTCATTCCTTCCTTGCATGAACTAAGGTTTCTTCTTTCAACAGAAACATCAGCTCTAAGGTTTTATCTACAAACCCTAGGTTTTCACATCTAAGACTTCAAATATTCTAAAATTTAAAAATAATATTTCTATAATACTCATTTTACACCTTTTTCCATTCCAACAAATAAAATATATGCACATATCTTATGTATATGCACAACTTCCATATATGTGAATATATTTTGTATATGCACATATCTTCCGTATATGTGAAACTTCTGTATATGCACATACATATAAGTTGTGCATATACAAAAGTTGTGCACAGCTTCCATAACTTGCATATATGATAGTGTCCATATATGCACAACTTTCGTATATGCACATCTATTGTATATGCACAACTTTCAAATATGCACATATACAGAAGAAATGCACATATGCGGAAGATATGCGCATATACAAAATATGTGCACATATTTTGTATCGCATATCTTCCGTATATCCACAACTCCCATATATGTGCATATCTTTTGTATATGCACAACTTGTATATGTGTGCATATATGAAAGCGGGTATACAGAAGTTGCGTATATACAAAGGTTGAAGTTGTGCACATCTTTTGTATATGTGTAGCTTCCATATATGCACATATGGAAGTTGCGCATGTACGATAAATATACATATACAGAAGTTGTGCATATACATAATTTATATGCAACTTCAACCATTGTATATATGCAACCTCCATATATCCAATATTTTCATATATGCATAATTTTTGTATATGTGCAAATTTTGTATATGCACATATCCATTTGCACATATACGGAAGTATGCGCATATATGGAAGTTACACCTATATAGAGGTTGAAGTTGTGCAAAGGTTGAAGTTCTGCACAACTTTCGCATATGCGCATATATTATGTATATGCACAACTTCTCTATATGCACATATCTTCTATATATGTGCAACTTTTGTATATGCACATAGCTTCCATATATGTGCAACTTCAGTATATGCACATATATGGAAGTTGCTCATATACATAAGCATTGTGAAACTTCCATAATATGCATATACGATAACCTCCATATATGCATAACTTTCATATATGCGCACATTTCCCATATATGTACAACTTTGTATAGGCGCATATCTTCCATATATATGTAGCTTCAGTATATGTGCATCTACCGTATATGTGCAACTTCTGTATATTCACATATCTTCCGTATATGTTTAACTTCCTTATATGTGCACATCTTATGTATATGTGTGTCTACCGTATATGCATAACTTCCATATATGTACATATACAAAAGATATGTGCATATGGAAGATGCACTTGCACATATATGAAAGTTGTGCAGATACGAAATATATGCACATATATAGAAATTGTGTATATATGGAGGTTGAAGTTGTGCACATCTATGTGCATATACAAAAGTTGCACATACACAGAAGATATGTGCATATACGAAAGTTGTGCATATATGGAAGATATGTGCGTATACAGAATATGTGCATATACAGAAGTTGTACAACTTTTATATATATATGCATCTTTTGTATCACATATCTTCCATATATGCACAACTTTTGTATATGTGAAACTTCAATATATTCACATATATGGAAGTTGTGTATACAAAAGTTGTGCATACATGAAAATCGTGCATATATTGAAGTTGTGTATACAAAAGTTGAGCGTACACAGAAATTGCGCACATATGGAAGTTATGAATATACAAAAGATTTACTTGAAAATTGTGTATGAAATTAGTTGAATCACATATCCTTCTCTACTCTTTGAGCACTAAGTCGTTTTCAATGTTAGGGGAATTACTAAGAACATATGGTAAGAGAGGCATATCCGAACTTTCAATTTGTGGCTCTCAACATAGAATTAATGCCTTCCGTGTGAGACATGTAGATGGAACATCCTACATATTAAACATGTGGACCTAGATTTGACATCATGGCATTGATTAAGAGTCTTATTTTATATGTGTTTGTTTAGGGAAAAAAACAAACTTACTTGGTCTTAGGTCATGGTCCTAGGTCATGGTCCTAGGATTTCATCAATGAGGCTCATGCATAGGAAGTGCTTATCATCCGGTGAAAGATTAATACTTTCATAACTTGCACCTAATAAGAGGATGAAGAAGAGCTCCAAAATGGAAAATCGTGGGACTAATAGAGTAACAAAGGGAAAAACATTCGAACGAGACTCAAACATAAATCAGACACATGAATTTCATCAATAAAATCCAAGGAAATGCACAGGACTCACAATAAATAACTACACCTTGAAACGAAAACAAAGAAACACTTATTTCTAAGTGTGACAGTTAAAACATAGCATTATGATGCTTAAAACACAAGTTGCGACAAAAGCATCGACTGCAACCAGAAAGTGTGCTAAGCTATAAGAATGTGTATAGCACACATTCTTATGATATATATGGTCATCTAATGTAGAAGAATGTTATAAAACTTCCTCCAGTGATGCATGAAGATGTGACATACGTAGAAGTGGACATAATCAAAAGCGACACTTGGGACATTAAGAAAAAGTGAAAACGACACTTACAAAAGCTAAAGAAGGTGAAAGGTTATTAATATGAAATCAATTAAATTTTATTTAAAATTAAAATTACAAAAATTATATAATTTGTTAATATTAGAGTGTTTTTATTATTTAATAATAATAATAGTAAGTTAAATATATATATATATATATATATATATATATATATATATATATATATATATATATATATATATATATATATATATATATATATATTATATACTTTTTCCTTTTAAAATATAAAGAATTAATGTTTTATTAAAAATATTTATTCTACACTATTTTATTCTAGTAAAATAAGTTATAAACATTTTAATAAAAGGAATTTGTAAGCAAGTAAGAAACCTTATATTAGCAAAAATATGTTACATAGAATACAATCATAGAGTCACTGTGAGGCCTGGAGCCAAGACCAAAATGAGTAGAGCTAGATTTGGCCCATCTACTCATGAAGGGGAAACCAGATGACCCCTCAAAGAGAATAGAGGTCTTACAAATCTGTCAAGATTCCTACACGAGTGACCATCAAAACGCGAGCCATGTAGTGAGCTAAGAAGGAACAAAAACAAATGAAAATAAATAGAAAACTTATTCAAGTTTAGTACTTTCTCTTGGAGCTAGATTGGACTTATTGTGCTTTGTTGATTCCTCATTTTTCAATGCTTGCATTGCCTAAAGACTCGCCATCCACCTTTTCCTCAATAATGAGGCATCCATAAGAACTTATGTCTTGCTGAGAGGTATTTTCAAGTGGCGTTGATGGGGGGCTACTTGAAGTTGCACACATTTGCTTCAGGGTTATGTTTTGGAGAACCTTTGACAATAAGACCTTTTCCTTGCAATTTTCTTGTTGGGAGATCAGGGAGAGGAGAGGAGAAAGGTTGGTGGGTAGAATTTCTATCCTTAGAATATTTCTAGGAACTGGAGGACACCGGGGATACAGGAGCATGTAGGAAGTATATATCAATGGATCTGGAAATATTGCATAATGAGAGATGAGTTCTACTGAGTTGAGAATTTATTTTTTCCATCCTCCTTTCAACACCTTCTTTAGCTAACTCCATAGTCTAGAGATGTCGCTCCAATAAGTTTCGAACAACCTATTTTCCATCACCCAATCTTCTTCATTCCTCGACCTCCAAGGAAGCCACCCTACAATGGATATGGATATGAACATCTAAGTCGAATAACTCCATGTCATAATCAATCAAGGGAATTTGAGGTGGATTCCTGTGACTTCTTCTCCCTCCCTGCCCTCCCACCACCCCCCCCCCCCCCCTTACCCCATCTTTCTCTTTCTTTCTCTTTGTCCATGATGGTAGACAGAGAATCGATGAACCCTGTGTAGTGATATTTAGCGACAATGACAAGGAGAGCAAAGGAATGGTTGTGCCTATCATCTACTAATATTTACATAAAGGAATGTAGGGGGATACCACAAGGATGGGACATGAGTAGGTACATTAGCATTAACAATCACATTAGAGTAGTTGTGACGTAGATCATGAAGCAGATGTTGAAGGAATGAGCTAGACAAGCTGTAATAACTCGTGCATCTATCACCTAGTGATCTGTTATTTAATGTTAGTTTTGTTGTGCTAATTTCAATTTCATATTTATAAGCAAATGCTTATCCATTGCTTCTAGTGCATAGGTTTCCTTACATTATTTGTGAATGTAAACAGGTAAATTTTATCAAGTTTAATGTGACGTTCATGAGCAAAATAGCATGAAAAAAAAGTGTTGAAAAACAACAATGAAAAGTACAACAAACCATCAACATGAACACTTAACACATTTTTTTGATGAAGGAGTTCACCCCTCTTGGGCTACATCTCCTTGGTCCAGCTTCCATGGCTTGGGCCTCTGTATTAGCTCAATATGGAAAAAATGTTGTTTACAATGATCTACTACTCCCGAAACCTGCTTCAATGTGTTCAGAATGTCCAAATTAGCTAGGAACACCTTTTTCGAAGCTCCATTTGGTCGAATTTTGCTCCAATTATGACTAAAATTGTTTTCTCCTAAAAAACCTCCTCCAAAATTGGAGGAACTCCAGTTAGCTCCGCTAAAATTGGTGGAACCTTTGAATTTATCAAATCCGCTAAACATGCCACCAGCTTAATCTGCAGTTAACTAGAGGATTAATTAAAGATAAGCATGATTAGTTGGAGGTTAACTGTGGATTAGTGCAAAAATACCGCGTGGTTAGCTATATGTCAGCCTCCCGATGTGGGTAGTGGTCACATAATGTGATAACCGTGAATGGTTATGTCTATTGGTCATTTGAATACCCGTAACCTTTAGATATACGATATGTCACATGTCATGGTGTATTAACTGTGAGGGTTATGTTGTTGTCGGTTGGTATGTGATGTCTGCAGGTTTGTATTAACAGTGACCACGGGAGCATTCACATGGGAGGACTGGTCTGTGGGCTAGCCCTCCTAACCCCCAACCAACGATCATTAAAATTTAAATATATGTGAAACCCATAACAGTTAAGAACCACTAGCGTGACTCAACGACAACTCACGAAGTTTTTTGGGAGAAGGTCTTGGGTTCGACCCCCCGGCCTGCCACAAAATGTTGTCACACTGTGCACCTAGACGACATTTAGGGAGGGACACGTGGCGGCCTCCGGGCTTGCCACTTGTCCCCTCCTCATTGGCATACCATTAACAAACCAAAACCTGTCACATCACCGCACTTGTGAACCAATAAGAACATCCCACTTGGCAAACCATGATTGAGAATTGACCACCGTTGACCTTGCACAATCACCTACCATGTCAACAGTACGGATTGGTGACTTGGGAATGACTGTGCATTTTTTTTAAATTTCTTCTATTTGGCAAAGAGGAAAGAACTCAATATCTTCCTCATACGAACTTGTTTTTCACGGAAACGAGTTGCATTGGGAGTATTTTTTCGAGACAGACGCATCATTTAGGTTTCAAGCCATTTTGAGAACTTTTATTTTTTAGCTAAATACTGAGCACCTAATCATTCCTCCCCACTAAAAGCCTTTTGGACCCCAAAAGATACTATCAATTGTTCAGAAGGTGAGGGTACATATCCCTCACCTTCTCTATCTATAACCATTTGGAATTAGAAGGCTGTTGTCCCTTGAGTCCCACTCTAAGGTATTCAACATTCCCTCTCTTTGAAGTTCTGGTTCTTCTATCAAGTATGAGATCTTGCTAAAGTTCATCAAGATATTTTGGATAGAAATCATCCATTGATGGCAGCTGAACATGATCTCCTTGATCATCAATCAAAGGAGGCTCAAACAATCTCAAATTCTCAACATTAGCAACATAGTATATTTGCATATAAGGAGAAAAATCTAGCTTAAATGCATTGTTACCAATATTTTCCAGAATTTTAAAGGACCATAATGACTGGCTTAAGCTTTTTACCTTCCCCTTGAAGTCTCTCTTTGCTAATATATAACCAAACTTCGTCTCCAACTTGAAATTTGTGATTGACACGATGTTTGTCATGCATTACCTTGTAGCTACTTTGACTTCTTTCAATATGTTCCTACACTGTGTGATGTATCAACTGAATTTTCTCTATGAACTTCCTTGCCTTATTGATGTCACTATGACCATCGATGGTGACATCTTTCTCAAATATGAAGTCCAATGGTGATCTTTGAAATCACCCAAAACATGCCTCAAATGGCGATATGTTTGTGGAAGAATGCTTTGCCCTATTGTATGCATGTTGTAAGTAATGCAATTGTTCATCCGATCACTTGGGATGTTTGCTACGATATCCTCTAAGAAAATGAATGATTGTCCTGTTGACCACCTCGGTTTGTCCATTTGTTTGCGAATGAAAGGTTGTACTCTTCTTCAACTTTGTTTCCATCATGTCCCACAAATTTGACCAAAAATTTCCAACAAATCAAAAATCTCAATCACTTACAATGGAAGTAGGGAGACCAAAATGAACCCAAATGTTTTCGAAGAAAAGATGAGTTGTTTGTTCAGTTGTAATTTTCTTTCTACATGGTGTCAGTGTATACATTTTGTTGAACTTTTCTACAACTACATACAATTAATCATGCCCTTTCCTTGACAATGGAAGACCTCCTACAAAATCCATTGAGATACTCTCCCATGGACGTGAAGGTACCTGAAGTGGAGTGTACAATCCTAGTTTCCTATTGCTAGGCTTACTTGTTGCACACAACGAACATCCTCTTATAGAACGAGATACATTATCAAAGATGCGTGGCCAATAACAATACCTTTAGATATTCGCTACTATCTTGCCTACACCAAAGTGTCCAACAATCAATGAAGTGTGTGCCTCCCTTATGATATTGTTTCTTTCTCCCTGTGGAATACATAACTTGCCCAAGTGATACAACAAACTGTTATGTACATGGTAATCCAACTCTTCAATTTTGTTTCCTTGACTCAAGCTTGCATACACCTCTTGAGAGTCATTATCATATGCATATTGCTCAATGTAACTTTCATGCAAAACATAATTATGCTTGAGTAAAATAGATGAATTTACAATAGGCCTAGTAAGCATATTAGCTATCTTATTGTAGATTCCCTTTTTGTACTTGATAACCAAATGAAACTGTTGTAGAAAACCCTTCCATCTAAAGTTTCATGACTGTTGCAACTTTGAATATCACTGTAAGTACAACAATGGTTGATGGTCAGGATGGATAATGGTCTCCTTCCCCATCAAGTAGTGTTTTCATTGTTTGACACTTTGTACCAATGCACAAAGTTCTTTGTCATAAGTGGGATAGTTAGTTACAACTCCATTACAAATTTCAGAATTAAATGAAATGGGCTTACCATGATGCATAAGAACTACTCCCATGGTGTAATCACTAGCATTTGTTTCAATCTCAAATGGTTGTCTAAGATCCAATACCAGTGTTGAACTGATCTTTTGTTTCAAAGCATCAAATTCTTTTTGCTATACATCTTCCCAACGGAAGACTTTCTTGACACTAGTCAATGTATGTAATGGTGTTGCAATGGAAGAAAAATTAGTAATAAATTTCCTCCAATATTGTGCTTCCCCTAAAAATCTTCTTACCTTTGTAACTGTATTGGGCTTGGGCCAATTTAGAATGACCTCAACCTTAAAGGGGTCTATCTTCATCTCACTTCCTCCAACAATGTGTCCCAAATACACTAATGAAGTTTTGTCAGATTCACACTTTGACATCTTTAAAAACAACTGTTCTTTTCTCAAGACATCAAGTACTTTGTTTACATGCATGACATGTTCATCTCTGGATTTGTTGAATATGAGAATATCATCTAAGTAAACAATGACAAATTCATCTAGAAATGGTCTCAATACATCATTCATAACTCTCATGAAAGTAGCTAGAGCATTTGTAAGACCGAAAGGCATAACAAGCCACTCAAACAATCGTTGTTTAGTTTTAAATGCGGTTTTCCAAATGTCCTCTTTAGCTATTCTAAATTGATGATAACCACTTTGTAAGTCTAACTTAGTGAAATACTTTGCATACCCCAACTGATCAAGAAAATCATCAATTCTTGGGAGTGGATAACGATTCTTTATCGTGATTTTGTTCGGTGCACGAAAATCCACACACATGTGCCAAGTCCCGTCCTTCGTTGGCACCAAGACAATGGGCGAACCACATGGAGAAGGAGATGGGCATATGATACCTTTGTTCAAAAATTCTTGAATTTGCTTCTTGATTTCCATACTCTCCATAATCGACATGCGATACATGCCAATGTTTGGAAGTGGAACATCCTGTTGCAACTATATCTCATGCTGAATTCCCCTCTTGGGAGGTAACCCCTTTGGTTCCTGGAACATCTATCCATGCTTGCTTACCACATCAAACAAATCAGATTTCAATTTGACATCACAACCTTCAAAAGATTCATAATAAATATCATTCTTTTTCTTGATCATGAGAAGCTCAAAATTTTTACTTGCATTTACTAGTCTCTTCATCTGCCCTGCATTAACCATATAAATGTTTAGCTTTTTGCAATGGAATGTCACAATTTACTCCATCCCATTCTTGAGAAATAAGTATTTGTTCTCATGGTGATAAAATACTTCTTTCCTATCATACAAATAAGGACTACCCAAAATGATTCCTGATATTTCAAGTGGAACTACATCTAACTCAACTTCATCAATGAACTTTTCAGTAATGGCGAACTTGAATAAGCACTTCCTTATAACTTGTAAATTTTCATTATTGACTATCCAACCTAATGGATATGGCTTATGATAAGGTACATTTTCAAGGTTAATCTTTTTGACCAAGTCTTCTGAAATTAAGTTTGATTGTGACCCACTATCAAATAATGCATCAATATTTGTATGATTTGAAATTACCCTTACATGGAACAATTCTATTCTCAATTCTTCATTTGAAGTGTTATTGTGACTATGTGAGGGACTAGTACTTGCAACACCTTCTTTTCCTTTTGTGACCATGGCTGAAATCTTGGTCTCATCACTAGAATCTGATCCAAGATCATGTTGTGTGGTAGCGGTCATCTTTTGTTTTTGCATATTGTTTTGTTTCTTAGGTCTTAGTTCGGGATGTAATTTCCAATAATGGGCTTCATCATGCCCAGCTATGGAACAATGTTGGCATATGGTTTTCTCCCCTTCTTTTTTCACAATTGCATTCTTCTTTCCCTTCCATTTTCCTCCCTTCTCTTTCTCCTTGCCCTTGAATGGCTTCTTCTCACTACCCTCTTCCTGAATGTTCTTTCCTCTTGCTTCAAGGTGTGTGGCTTGCACACATACCTCATCCAAATTGCTTGGATTGAACATAAGGATAGTATTTTTTAAATAGGAATGTAAACCCCCAATATATTTCAACAATGTATCTTGGGAATTCAAGTTTACTCGTAATAACAAAGCCCTCTTTCTAAACTCCCGTGTATAGTCTTGGACTGTTTGGCCCTTAAGCTACCTAAAATTTTTCCAACTCATAATGGATTTTTGCATATAGGCTAAAGGGTAAAACTGTCTTTTAATTGTAGAAACAAATTTATCCCAAGAAATGGATATCTTACCATGAATTCGCATTTCCTCCTGAGTTTTTTCTTCCCACCAGACTAATGTTGCTCTTGCTAGCCTCAATGAAGCCAACTAGATCTTTATGTCATCTTCTTGAAGGTTCTGAATTCTGTAGTATACGTCCAATTGTCGAATCCAATTGTTTAAATTTTCAGCATTCACTTCACCACTGTACATGGGAAGTTCAAATTTAATGTCCAATTTGAGTAAGGGAGTTTTTTCTTTTGGGGTTTGGGAATGAGTATGAGCAGTGTTTGTGGTGGAAGTGGAAGATTTTTTGTTTGAGATGTTGAGGATGATGAAGATGATGAGGAAGATGGTGAAGATGGTGGAGACGGAGTTGGCTTTCGTCCATTACCCTTTGAATCCTTCTTATCATATTTTTTATCTCTTAAGCTTCCCTCTCCATGTGGAGGCTTAGAACTCTCTCCATCCATTCTAGTGTTCCTCTCTTCATAGAGGACTCTAACCATGTCAGCCAAATCATAGAAATCTTTCTTAAATGCTTCCTCTTCTGAAAGACCTTCAGTCTCTCTTGCTCTAGACATGATGACTTTGGGTTCAAGCTCAACTTCTGGTACTGCTTATACCTCCTCAATCTCAATTGAAGGTAAAACTTGAGGTGCTTCTAGTGCAACTGAAATTGGAACTTTGGGTGGATATGGTGGCCTTGTGGCTCTCCTTCTTTTGGGCATTACCTCAGGAGTTGCAACCAACAGTTTCCCTTCTCCTCTTTGCAACTTTAATCTTGTAAGTATCACAATTTTGCAACCATTAAAGCCATACTTGCATAAAACTTAAGAAATCAAGAAAATAAACCTTTGCTCTGATACCAACATGATCTGTTATTGAATGTTAGTTTTGTTGTGCTAATTTCAATTTCATATTTATAAACAAATTCTTATCCATTACTTCCCATGCATAGGTTCCCTTAGGTTGTTTGTGAATGTAAACATGTAAATTTTATCAAGTTTAGTGTAACATTCATGAGAAAAATAGCATGAAAAACAAGCGTTGAACAACAACAATGAAAATTATAGCAAACCATCAACATGAACACTTAACACAATGTTTTGATGAAGGAGTTCACCCTCCTGGGATACATCTCCTTGGTCCAGCTTCCATGGCTTGGGCCTCTGTATTAGCTCAATATGGCAAAAAAAATGTTGTTTACAATGCTCTACTACTCCTGACACCTACTTCAATGTGTTTAGAATGTCGAAATTAGCTAGGAACACTTTTTCCTAAGCTCCATTTGGTCGAATTTTGCTCCAGTTATGACCAAAATTGTTTTCTCCTATAAAACCTCCTCCAAAACTGGAGGAACATCAAGCAACTCCGCTAAAATTGGTGGAACCTCAGAATTTATCAGATCCGCTAAAAATGCTGGCAACTTAATCTACAGTTAACTGGGGGATTAATTAAATATAAGCTTGATTAGTTGGAGATCAAAAATGGATTAGTGGGCAAATACCACACAGTTAGCTAACTATCGGCTTCCGGATGTGGGTACTGGTCACATAATGTGATAACCGTGAACAGTTATGTCTACTGGCCATTTGAATACCCATAACCACCGGATATATGATATGTCACATGTCATGGTGTATTACCTGTGAGGGTTATGTTGCCGCTAGTTGGTATATGTTGTTTGCTGATTTGTATTAATCATGACTTCTAAAGCATTCATATGGGAGGGATGGTTTGTATTAACCCATAACGGTTAAGAACCACTGGCGCGACTCAATGGTAAGTCACGAAGTTTGTTTGGAGTAGGTCCTTGGTTTGAACCCCCGACCTGCCAAAAAAAAATTTCACATAGTCCGTCGAGCCAACCTTTAGGGAGGGACACATGGCAGCCTCCAGGCTTGCCACTTGTCCCCTCCTCAATGGCATTAACCAACTAACACCTGCCACATCACCGCACGTATGAACCAATAAAAACATGCCACTTGGCAAAATGTGATTGAGCATTGACCACCATTGACCTTGCATAGTCACCTGCCCCCTCAACAGTACGGACTACTGACTGTGCATTTTTTTTTTTAATTTCTTCTGTTTGGAAAAGCCGAAAAAACTCAATATCTTCCTCATACGAACTCGGTTTTCAGTGAAACAAGTTGTTTTGGGATCGTTTTTTCGAGACAAATACGGTGGTTCAAGTTTCGAGCCATTATGGGAACTTTTATTTTTGAGCTAAATACTAAGCACTTGATCACCTAGAGATAGGATGTGGCACATCACTGCCACTTGGAGTTCTTGGTCATTTTAGGAATGAATTTTTTCCTGCTCATTCTAACAAGGCTCCACCATCAAGAAAACACCCAGATTCGACAAAATTTATTTTCAATATAATATTTTTTGATAATTTTATTTCAATATAAAATTAATATATGTTAAATTCATAACTTATTAGTTAAAAGAATTAAAAAATTCATATCAAAATATCCATATCTTACCTATATATTATTGGATTGAACTAGATGTAAAATCAAACAAGAATCATATATACAAAGTGTTAAAACAAATGGAAAACAAAAATTTGACTTAAAATTATTAGTTAATGAACCATTTCAAAACATACTAACATATTTCTCACATTTCAAAATTTTATATACTATGGATATTTATTCAATACTGAATCAACTATTTAACAAATGTGTTATTTAACTCCTAGTGTTGGTGCTCATAAATCAACTATTTAACAAATGTGTTATTTAACTCCTAGTGTTGGTGCTCATAAATGGGAGTACAACAAGTGATTAAGTCAGGTAATAGTTGAGGGAGGCGGGTATCTATGATCAACATACATGGCAATTGTATATAAACATGGTTCATGTACACGTAGTAAGGTTTATTTTTGCACTATGTTTTGTCTTGATGATGTGTTTGATGGCCTCTCCCATCGTGAATCGTCATTATTCAAGCAACATAACATATCTCTCATGGCAAGGAAAAGGGTGTGAGTATGGATAGCTGGAATTATCCAAAGGATTTTGGTTAGGAAACTATTTGTATTTAGGCACAATTTCTCTTTGAGCACTCACTTTTCCTAGGTTTTATGTGTCTAGAGAATTTTTAATTCATTGAAAACAAATCTCTTCCTAGCTGGTGGAATATTTTTGGCATTGGGAGCTTGTATTGCAGTGTTTGGTCTCATGGCAGTTTGTTCTTTCTAGTGCTCATTAAGGAGGCTTGTGTTCCCTTGTGGTATTTGGTTACAATCTCAATTTTTGGTGACTAGCAATATGATTCAGGTGAAAAATTGGTCAAATAATTCCCTTATTCTACACTCAGGTTCAACTCATTGTGGAGCACGAGATGCACATTATTATTTCAATTCTATGACTAGTAACTTTATTTTTCTGAAAGTCTACTCATTTTCTAGCATGTGGCCCTATTATTGCCACTTTATGCCTTTGTTACAATGCTTAGGTTTGTTGTTGTATCATATTATTTTAACCATTTTCCACAAGGTGTGGGACCTTTGGTAGGATTTGGCTTTTAGTTTGATTTCAAAAGGAAAGGTGTGGGTTTTACTCCATTATTGGTAGAATTTCTCACCAGCTTCTCCATTTGGTTTGGAGTTCAAGGTTGTCCTTAGTTCTCTCTCTTGGCTTGAATTATTCTCTAGGTGTCATTGTGGTTCTACTGTGTTTCTCCCTATAGTGATACTACCTTAGTCTTTTTAGGTTTCAGCCTCCCTAGCTCTTTCATATTTCGTGTCACTATGCCACTTACTATTGGTTTGGAGGGTCACCATGTGAGGAGTTCTTAGCACCCTCCAAGTTCAAGGGCACAATAAATAGTTGAATGTTCTATAACAATATTTGTGCAATCCAACACCTTGATGTCAAAAGAGAAATTCAAAATGTGGAAAGAGAGGCAAGCATAGAAATATGATTGATATTAGATGCTCAAGCCAAGAAAGGGGCAGGAAGTTGGGTTCTAGAAATCGCAGAACCTGGCAAATGAATTATATGTAGACTATTGACCTATATCAGTAGCTAAAAAAATAATAGAAAGTGTGTTGGCTGACTACTCAGAAATTTAGTAGGAAATTTTACTATGCATTGAAGAAATGCAAAAGAAGATGAGGAAGCTCAATGATAGGGTATCAATATTCTATTTTTCATTGCTCAAGTCAACATTGAAATGTTGACATTAGTAATGTAGATATACCCATGTTATAAACAATTACAAAGACATCAATTTTTGGCTTTATGCCAAGTCAAATTTAGTATATCGATGTTAATAATGAGATAAGCATCTAATGTAGTATTTTTTTAATTATTTTTTTTAAGTTAGGTCTAACATCAATATAATGAAGTTGGAAATATAAATATATATCTAGCTTATTGATGTGATTAAACTAGAATAACAACGTATTTGTGGCTTGACTGTACGGGTTATACATAAATATATCTACATTAT
This sequence comes from Pinus tabuliformis, assembly GCA_031772625.1. Taxonomy (NCBI): domain Eukaryota; kingdom Viridiplantae; phylum Streptophyta; class Pinopsida; order Pinales; family Pinaceae; genus Pinus; species Pinus tabuliformis. Next base: position 538,047,994 of record CM062818.1, on the reverse strand, counting down.
TGCTATAAAAATAATTAGAATAATACTATATTTATGGCTTGAATGTATGGGTTAATATTGTTACATAATGCAAGTCAAAATTGTAATTCTTATAAAGTTGAAAGATTGAAAAATAAGAACTAGCATATATTTATTTTAACTTTTATATTTAAAGTGTAAGGTGAGATCAAATTATTTGAGGTGCAAATATTTTTTCAAGTTTATCATTTTAAAACATAATTAAATCTCTACAAATTTGATCTTTTTTGGACGCTTGATAAATATGGAATAAAGATAGATCTATGAGGGTCTCTTATATATAAGTGAACTTCATAGTAAACATAGAAAGAATTACACATCTCATTCCTTCAACATTGAATTAAGATAGATCTATGAGGGTCTCTTATATATAAGTGAACTTCATATTAAACATAGAAAGAATTACACATCTCATTCCTTCAACACTCCAATAAAATGTTTTATCCAGAAAAGAATTTTAATTTTCAATTGTTATATAATGCATACATAATTGACATTTAACATATTTTACTCAACATATGCATTGCAATATTTTATTTGTGATTCATATCGTTTATACTATTAGTATCTTTAATGCATTGAAAGAATCAAAATACCCTTAAATAGAAAGCAATTATCAATAGAATAAGAAATACCTATTTTTATATAGATCATTTAAATGATATATATATCAACTATGCTTTAAGAATTGAATAAACTATACATGTTTTTCTAGTCAAAAAAAGTTGGAAGTATTTGAATATTGAAATATTTTATTTGTGATTATTATTATTTTTTTTTTTTAATGTTTCATTCTCTTTATCTATATATATATATATATATATATATCTACTTTGGAGATCCGTGACCTACTTCCATAGAATATTTTTACCAAGTAGATCCACTTAAAGGGATCACTTCCTGCTACTTCCATAGAATATTGTTACCGAGTAGATCCACTTAAAAGGATCACTTCCTGCTAGGGATCACTTCCTGCTACTTCCATAGAATATTGTTACCGAGTAGATCCACTTAAAAGGATCACTTCCTGCTAGTTCAACCACAGAGCATGACCCTTGGGTTTTGAGTGAACTAAACTAGCAACCTTTCACTAGAAAAATTGTTTTAAAAATAGAGACTCCACCAATTAAACTAATTTCTAAAACTATATAAAATTTAAAATTAATATATATAATCTAAAATTATATATATATATATAATAAAATTATTTAATTAAACATCAAAATAAATTATTTATAATTAACCATTAAATATTTTTTGTTATTAATAAAATATTTATAATTAACAAATAAATATTTGTTATTGTTAATAAATATATATTTACAAAATAAATTTATTTTTATTTTTATTTTTATTTTTATTTTTATTTGTAATCAATTTATTATTTATTATTTTATTATATATATATTTTGAATTGAGTCAACCTTTTTAAGATTCAATCTCCCATTTAATTATCCACTCTAACATTTTCCCACGTTATGCTACATAGAAAACCTTTTTAATTAATAAAACTATTTTAATTAATGATATGTCAAATAAATTTAATTAATAATAATTGATATTTATAAATATAATATTTATTATCATATTTATTTTAATTACAGGTCTTGAAATTCCAATGAAATTTGTATGCATTTTTTTATCTTTTTAAAAAGTCATTGTTTTAGGGTGGCCACTGGCCATAGATGCCATACATCTAAAAACGTTTAAAAGGAGTGTACGGTGAAGGTCACTTCTAGCAATTACTTATTACTTATTCACTTCCTGAGAATTTTCTGAGTACTTTGCCGTGACACTAATAGAAACGCTATGGGCGGGGAAAGGACGTCTAATGAAACGTGTTGGAGAAATTCAAATTTATTGATTTTTTGTTACACGTTAATGAGATAAAATTATAAAATATTAATAATTTTTTAATATTTAATATATTAGTTTTTTCAATCTGTATTAAAATAGTTAGTTTATAAATAATTATCATGTCTTTGGAAACCTATTGTGAAGGTCACTTCCAGCAATTACTCATTCATTATTTCTGGCAATTCCTTATTCATTTTGTGAGAAATTTCTGCCTGACACAAGTAAAAACACTATCGGCAAGGAAAGGACACTGCGAGAGGATGTAAGATTAATGTTATAAATTTAAATTTATTAATAAATTATATTTGGAGGATGAAGCATTTTGTGGAAGAGTGCCATGAAATCAACATATTCACATAATTAAGTCCGGTAAAATATTGGGAAATTATTTCCAATACTCACATTTATTGATAAATAACATGACCTTTTATTAAATTAGAAAAATAGTATTCAATCAATTATTAAATATATTTAATTATTATAAAAAAAATTAATTATAGTTAATAAATATGTAAGTTTATAATTATAACTATTGATATGAATAATTAAATGTTGATGTTAAAAAAATTAATGAAATGGAAAATAATCTATAATTAACAATTTATTTATAAAAAACAAATGATAATCATATATTATAAAAAATAAATTTTAAGAATATGTAAAAGTGGTTTTTATTTTTAAATTTGATAAATATTATGGGAAATTACGAGCTTCATGTTATAATAGCAAAGTATAACATTTTCTTAATTTGATTAGATTATGAGATTCAAAGAAGAAGAAAGACCATGGTGAAGTGAAAACTCTCTCGGCTACCTACTACTTGAGTCTAATTGATAAAGACTAAACCATGCATCTGAAAACTTCAACTTGGGTAGATGGGAGGGCAAGCCACAATCCCAACCACTCTAGCTAAAAACCATTGGTCCAATAAACTTATTGTTATGAAAGAACATATCACATTTGGAACCTAATGATGGAGCCAAGAATATGTATTTAAATATTTTTATTTGAAGAATAGAGTATACTTATTTACTTTTTATGTGAAAATGTTTAGGGAAAACAAGAATATATACTTTTTTTTTGCTAAGTAAGTCTATACTATTATTCACAGTAAAAGAGTAAAATTACAACAAGCTGAGCATGGTGAACCAACTAGCCTGAGAGGAAGGCCGTTTGAGCCGGACATTGTCCAAAACTGAGAAATTGGATGAGATTTCCCACACAGGGGATCCAAAAAAACACAAACAACAAGCGAGCACAACAGAAACTAGAAATTGATCTCGACACGGAAGCAGAGATAGAATTGACACATTGAGCCAAATAAACCCTTTCAACTGGGCCGCAAAACCTGTTAAGCAGCTGCAAAGCATGATTACTCATCTGGTAACTCCTCCACGATCCTGCACCAACCCCCTTCAACCAAGTCCTGAGCTTGGGCCGCTGCATTTTCTCGCGTGTCCGGAGGAGCAGGCGCCATTGGATTGACATTGTCAGTGCTGGCCGGCGGTATCATCCCTCGCTGCAAATCTACAGTTGGCATCGGGGTATTGGGTTCGCCCTCTTCATGTTCATCCTCTGTGATTGGCATTGAAGCACTGGGATCGCCCTCTTCTTGGGCTTCCTCTAAGAAGAGAACAGAGACATGTGCAGTGATCCGAGGGCGATTAGGGGAGCAATTGAATGTAAAGATAGCAGAACCAAAGGAGGGCGAAGTCGAAGAGCCTGGAGAGCTGGGTTCGAGGAATTGGTTGGGCCTCAGAGTGCCCCCACTTCCACTACGAGGACGAGGATCCTGACTCGAGGCGACAGTCCTGGAGGACGGGCGTGAAGGGGCGCCCCGCCCTGAGCCTCTGCGGCTGAGCATCCTCTGGCGGGGTCTCGGCATGACAGCAGCGTGAATGTAAACAACACGAACAGCAGGTGAGGTACCACGCGAATAGAGCACACAGGCTCGCGGTCGTGAACCCACAACCAACGCAGAGGGCTGTGGATAAGAACCAGAGCCCAACCCCCCCAAATCCCTTGCACCAGCAGAACCTGCAACCATCCAAAACAACATGAAAAACAGCAGCGTATGGCCATTGCTGAAGCTGGTTAATAAACAGTTTCCTCCTCCTCGATACCCTCCCGCCATAACTATGGCATTCATGGGAGCCGAGGACTGATAGCAATCATCGCATGCGAAGAGGGACGTCATATTAATGCTGGTCTCAGACATTCCCTTACACGCAATGACACCCACCTGCGGGCGATCCTCCTCCCACATGGCTTTTAGTCCTATGTTCATGGCTGGAAGATGGCGTCGCGGTTTCGCCCACCCCAGTCTCATCACACTGAATGCGTTTCTAATCACCCGCATCCAGGGAACAAGAATATATACTTGTAATAATATATTTTTTACAATTTAATAATTAAAATCTAAATATATATAATAAGTATTAACATTTTTTCCACAATTATTTTAAATCGTCTGTGTATGTAAAATATACTAAAATTATATACTTGTAATAATATATTTTTTACAATTTAATAATTAAAATCTAAAATATATATATATAAGTATTAACATTTTTTCCCACAATTATTTTAAATAGTTTCGTGTGTATATATAATAAAATACTTCTTAACAACAAAATATATATCTCTCGTTCACATAATAATAAAATATATATTTTCTTATTTGACATTTTTAACTAATAAGATGGGAGTTGGTATAAGTGGATTGGATATATGTTAGAAAATGTGTATTTATTTTATGTTAAAAAATGGATATTTAAAAAATGCAAAAATTAAAATTTAGATTATAATAAAATAAAATTATAAATTATAAAATAATAGGAAAGGATAGTTATGATTAGGTGTTTCATGTAGAAAAAGAAGTAGTATAATTACAAGGAAGCCATCACATTTTTAATCTATAATTATAGTGTTGACAACGAGCAACGCCAATTTGTAATAAATAGGGTTAAAGCACTAATAATGGCAGTGTTAGCGTTTATCGTGTGTTTGAAAATAATAATAAAAAGAAATGCACTGACATTCGGGATATCAATGCCAAAGGGAGAAATTATAATTTTGTCTGATAATGCGCTAATATATTACATGTTAATAAAGGGAAAATCATTGATCAAACACGTGTTGATGATTGTATGGTGCGGTCACGTGATTTGTTGAGGGATACCGCCGCTGAGAGGTAATATGGGTTAAAGTTATGATTGTATGGTAAGGGCTTTTCAAATTAAATGTGAGTTATAATCAAATTCAAGCTTTTGTGATCCATAATTTAATTTGGAAACAATTTCAGAAGTAATCACATTGGTAGATTTAGGCCCACGCATTTCGAACCAAGCAGTGTGGTTGCCCTGGTGATGAACTACACTGGTTGGTTCAAAATGCGTCAGCCTAAATCTACCAATGTGATTTCTTTTGAAATTGTTTCCAAATTAAATTATGGATCACAAATGCTTGAATTCGATTTAATGTCAGTTCGTTATAACAATGAGCAACTTGACACATTCTGGAATAAGTTACCCCATTTAGTAATACATGTATAACCCATGATTGAGGTGTTGCTTTCTTATGCTAAATGAAGACGAATTGTTAAATGTTCCCGACAGATCAAGGATCAAATCACGATCATGTTTCTTGTGTTTTTATTGGCAGTGAGAAACATGGGAAGGAGTGGAAAATTGAATAGCAGTGAGCCTATTGTAGAAAAGCTACTCAAAATTTATCCTTAAATCCAACGGCAGTTTAGGGATGCCAGATGGGAGGCATTTTTCAATCGTTTTGCAAGTCACCATGACGAAGGTGCCAGAGCATTTGTTCAAGGTTTCGATGGTCAACACATGATTTTTGGGGGAATTAATTTTCAAGTGATAGAGGAGTTGATTGTTGAAGTCACAGGTTTGCCTACAGATGGAGAGAGAGCGTTTAGAAGTCATGTTTTAGCTCGCGTTGTTGTTCCCTTTATTCTAAATGATGAATTTAAAGAAATGAATTGGCATTCAAGGGTGTAGAGGTCCTAGTTAAAAGATGAATGGCATTGTCTCTTATGAATCACCTAGTCATATTTTACTTGTGAAGTACACTACAATCAATCCAATCTTTATCACTTCCAATTTTTGGCTCACATGGCAGGTCAGTTGAAAATCAATACCCCTTATTTTCTATTGGAAATCCTAAAACATATGTCGACTAGAGTTAGAGCAAGAACAAATGTGTTCTCCCACTTCATATATCATAAGGATCTAATAAAATTGTTAATTGAAAGCCAATAAGAAAATATGGAAGGACCTGGGAGCAATTTTTGTTTTGTGGAGGGTTTGAACTTCATCTTGCAAAACTGAAAAGGGGTAAGAAGAAGGGTAGTAAAAAGAAGGCAAGCAGCCACAAAATCATGAACATGGGACCTCATCTCAAAGGACATTATCTGTACAGATAAGGTGTCAAAAAAAGGAAGAAATCATCCCTCCTTTGGTTCCTAAATTACCCAGGGTTTATACCAAGAAAAGCGATAGGCTAAAGAAAATAAAGGATACCCCTCCTCCTACTAAAAACATACCTACAGACATCAAGAAAACAGAGTAAGCTAAGGGAAAAACGATTGAGCCCAAAGCTGAGAAGACACCAATAGAGAAGGAACCCATGTTGGGAGAGATGTTTAGAGGTGTAAAAAGACCCCACATTAAGCCATGGAACAAAATGAGACTAAACATAAACTTGAAATATAATATTGAGCTAGCAAAGGAGGTCATAGATGTAGACAAAACTCCTTAGAAGGACCTAATCATAAACCAAGATAAGTCTACGAGCTCAAAGAGACCAAATAAAGACAAAAGCTCAAATAAAGGGGTTACCGACGAGGGTCAAAAGAGTAAGAGACAGAGGAGGACCAATGTGGATATCCTACTAGAAGTGGTTAGCACACTTAGCTAGTTGGTTTTTTACCATACAATTTTGATTGCTCCTTGTCAAGGTGAAATTTTGGGCTATAGACCGATAACCTGATTATCAACTATTTTGCACTAGTAAAAGTAAATGGATGTAACACCCTCCTCCCACATCTACCCAAGCAATCAGCCAGCCAGGGTAAACATGCAACGAGAGGCCACTATGATATTATTCGACCTCCTAATTCACCTTAACGAAGTGGAACCGATAGAAACACACCATACAGACATCCAACATCATCAACAGAACCCTTAAAGGACAAGTTATTATCCCCCCTAGTTGTTGTAGCTCTGATACCACTTGTTGTAGCTCTGATACCAATTGTTGTAGCTCCGATACCACTTGTTGTAGATCTAATCCAAAAATATATGATAATAGAAAATAACCCAAGAATAACAATATCAAATATAGATAAATGCTTCTTTATTATCAAACCCTTAAGGTAGGGCAACACCATACATTCACTCCTTAAGGAAGGAGAACACTCCACAAGCCATATGTTTGTTCATACAAGAATACTTCTCTTCATATCTCTCCATGTGGAGTCTCTAGCCTCTATATAGGCCTCATACATACAATACCATGGGTCATTACCATGGTTCCCTCATACCATCAACTAATACCATGGGCCCATTACATTATTATTAACTACTTGTGGTCCCTTACATGACATGGGTTAACCACCTTATTTATTACTATGGCCCATCCCATTATTACATTATTACCTTGGGTACCTCCCTTGGTACCCCATATTATCCCCCCTAGGTATATAACACAAGTGAGCCACTCAGACAGCCTATCCTTGGATCCCACTGTTGTTTTAGGTCTCTTGGGCCATATTCTCTCTCATGTTATGGGCAAGGGAGCGACCAACAACCTAAAGTCGCTCTCACAGGCCTGCCTGCCTGCCAATGACTATGGACCAAAATTTCCAGTGTTGTTCCAGCGACCCGGAGATTTAAGCCTCTTTCTCAAGCTCAGAGCTGAGGACACTGCCCAAAACTAATCCATGTCTTCAAAACAGTAAAGTAACATGGAAATTGAAGTACTAAATCAAATACTTGTACAAGACCTTGACTAGATCCCTACTAGCCATGACAAAAATTTCGTCAAACTTATATTGGACATGTAATCTACAGGTGTAAACGACATAATTAAGTGCAGGGATCTCATACTTATCTGAGAATCGCTATGAACCATTGTTCCCTCATGTCATTTGCTGAATTATCATCTATTAGGTCATAGGCACATTATCCATTCACATACAAGTAAAAACATGTTGAGAGCCATATATAGTTGTTGTCATAAAATGTGCATATAACCACTATAATAGGAACAAAAATATAATAAACATATCAACCATCAAATCCATAAATACATCAATATCTCTACACATCAAAATCAAGGGAATGGATTTCTCATTAGTGAATGCAATGAATCAACCGGAGATGGGACTACCATATTCCACCCAACGATAGAATGGTTCAACCAAATCTCTCTTCATCCATTCACCCTCGTGCCATATTTCAAGCATGAATGTGGGATCTCACATAACACATCAATCAAAAGTCATCCAGGGCTTCCAGAGGCCATCCACCTCAACCCATCAAATAGTGATTCCACCTCACGGTCAGACATCACCAAAACCATAACCCGATCATTCTTCATCCTAGTCATCAAGGGCTCCTGTGTGTTTGTTCCAACCAAGGCTCCAGGAATAGTAACTCAACCCATAGGTGTTGATAGGCTCCAGATCGTTTCTCCAACCAAGGATACATGACTAGTAACTCAACCCACCAAGGGCTCCACAACGTCTGTCCAACTAAGGCTCCAGGACTAGTAACTCAACCCAAGTTGTTACAGGGTTCAAGAGCGTTTGTCCAAACAAGGCTCTAGGAACTAATAACTCAACCCAAGCTAAGGAAACATGAGAACCATTAACAAAGACAATGAGATTAAACCCACAATCAACATGGATATCCATGAAATGGAAAGGCTAGGAAATCCACTATCAATCCAAGCAATCCTCCATGCCAATGACAGATCATGACCAAGAATCCACTTGCATATGTCATGCATGTCCAAACCAGTGAAGAAATCATACATGCAACTCGGCACCTGCAAGAAACGTTGATGTAGCTACTGATGTCGATGCCTTCTTGGGCTTTCCTGCTCTTACTTTGCCTTGTTTCTCCAAGAATCCAATATGCCACACCCTTCAAGAGTGCTCGAAGAAAACTCTAAGTATCCAAGAGTATGAGAGAGAGAGAGAAAATGAGAGAGCTCCAACATTGAACTGACCAAGTCTTAACACTGACCAAGATTGCCCACTGATCCTCAGAAGCAGTTTTATTAATGAGGCCTCTATTTTCTTCATTTTCCAGCATTTTCCATTATTTTCCTTCATTTTCCTCCTCACATGCAACTATGACCTTTCACCTTCCTTTTCTCCTAATTTCCATTATTTTCATAAATAAAATGCTAATAAATGCCTCATGCCTTTCCAAAGCCTTTGCCATTGCCTTTTCCAATTTCATTAGCCATAAACAACCAAATGAACACCCACTATGATGTTTTCCCCACCATTCAGCTTAGAATAGGTGTCCCATCACCGTGGCCTTATATATTTTTACATGTAAATTTAGTAGGGCTGTTACAGAACCCTCCCCCTTGGAGGAACACCGTCCTCGGTGTTCAATGACACCTATAACCAACAAGACCACTGAAAACAAACATATTGCCCATGGAGATTTATAACACATCTCGTTGAAGTATTTACAATGACCATCTACTAAAACAAAACATCATTACAACATATCGCATAGTGGAGCTTTAGAACACAACTCATTATGGTATTTACAATAACCACATATACACATACACATTTTCTTCAACCCGCAAATAACCATACTTTCTATGGAGCTTTATAAATCCAACTTGATAAAGTATTTACAATAATATACGCATAACACATTTTCTCAACCAGCAAATAAAAGCTACGATGCATGCATCTGCAACAAGGGAATCCAGAGGCTCACACCTCCACCCTCAAAGTAATACCAGGATTAAACTCCTTCCCAGGAAGTGTAGAATCCACTGCCAAAGTCAAAGTTGCATCCAATTTCCAACGCTACAATCCAGCACCACTTGTCCTCTCAGTGAACAGTTAGCGGCTCATTATTCCAGGGCGCACTCCCAATGTGCATCTGATTCCATCTAGCAATGCTAATGACCAAAACAAATCCATCCATGACCTTCCCTTCTCTACTACATAGTCCTCGGGAAATCTGGTCAACCCTTCCGTGCAGTCACTCACCTTCCAAGTTCCGCTGGCACCCCCATCCTGGGCAGTCCATCCCTTGGCAAGGCTTCCTCTCATCGGAAGATACAAAAACCAAGTCATATCCCTGGCTCAAAACCATCATGGAAATCAATGGACACAATTGGTTACCAATGTCCCACAATGGCCGTGTTCTTGAAGTGCTTTACCAGCATAATGCTGCATGTTCCAATTCCTTTACTGTTGTTGCTAATTCTTGCAATCGATTTCAATCACCCAATCAGGCATTTCATGCATTCTTGTACGAAGCACAAATTCCATTAGATTTAAAATAATTGAAATAAATTCACATCATATCTCATTGGTAGCTCGCCAATAAGGTAAATTTGTAATTATGTTCACTTCCTGTCACAACAAGTCAAACTAGCATCATGTATAAAACATCGCATCAGGCTAGCTCAAAACATAACCATCATAGATCAAAATCATAATTCACATGTAAAAATCGTAAACCAGAATCATAGATCACATGTAATCATCATAGACCAAAATCATAAATCATATGCATAGTAAAACTGAAAATACAATATCGATACTTATCCTTCATCAATCTTACTTATGCTTTTGTTCTTTTGTACACACACCAGATCGGTTGCCACACCCAGTAAATGTCGTCATATCACCTACTACACTCAAGTACATATATGATGTCTGATGACTATGAGTATAATGACATGCTCTCACCTCGAGGTCCAATAATGCAACTTCACTTTGATGATTTGCATCTCCTGCTTTACCTCATTCAACACATTAGCATCATAACAACCAATAACATCATGATGACCTAAATTGCATATAATGACTTCACAAGGTATATTTGACCTACTATTCATGCATAACTATAACCAAGACCATACATGCATAACAACTTCATATATACATATAAAAAATAATTACAAAACCATATACACACCATTCTAGCTAGAGTCGAGTCATCAATGCATGACCATATCAACTTCACAAACCATGACCTCATGCATGACCATATCAACTTCACAAACCATGAACTCATGCATGACAACAACAACCACCTCACATGCATTTGATAACATGTGAACACTGACGTGCATAACAATGCATAATCAACCATACACACATGAATACATACTCCATGAGAACACCTTCAACCTTCACATGGCGGCGTCACTACAACCAAGATCAACACCATGCAAATGCAACAAGTACATGGACTACATGTAGAAATTTTGAATAATTTAACACATATTCAATGGAGATTATCCTGATCATGTACTATTGCGGAAAACATACACAATACATAAGCTCCTCTACGTTGATCATCAATATAGCAACTTCAATAACAATAAAACATCAAGAGCATTCACACATTAACACAGTATGTATCCCGGGGAAAGCATCTCGCTAAAACCCCCAACTATCTATATATTAATGATTGAGTAATGTAACATTACACAGCATAATACTTCTCACAAGTATCTCCACCTCTGTTACACACAATACAGCTCAGATCTGATCTCCAAATCTCTTCCACTGCTTGCCTGCCTCCACTGCTCAATACCTGCTCAAGAACTGATGAGAATGGCTCACCAAACTCGTTTTTCACCTGCAAAATAGTCACTCACTCTTTGTGGACGTGAGCATAAGCTAAAATGTGGGCAAATACGTGGGCAAACTCATTGGCATACTCAATCCCTTGATTGTGCAAGATCTGGTGCACAACTATAGTCACAACTGATAGCAATCTGATTCTCTACCACCTGTCCCTGTTGAACTGAACATGCACTGACATGCAACTGAGTTAACTGATGTATTCATTAGTTGTATTATGAGTTAATAACTTGTGAATTAATTAATAACTAATTCACCCAACTCATCTTTAGTCTATTTGCCAGTTAGACTAAATACAACCAGTTTAACAAAGCTAAACTGAACACAACTCCATCAACTCCACAATCAACTCCACCAAACTCAACTGATTGAGTTCTAACTGAAGTCATGCATGCAACAACTCAACTGACTCATAAGAAAAGCGTATTTCCTTCTGACAGCTGCATGTGCCACCTCTGTCGCTCAAACTGAAGTGCTCCAAGAGAATAAGATTAAGTTTATAGTCCAAATATTATTGTGAGATAATAATATTTGACTTTTCTATTTTTGACAGCCAGTCTAAAAATAGACTTTGATCACTCACACTTTCATCAAAAATAGAGGTCCATCTATTTTTCCCAACTTGATCAATCATCCATAAACAGCAACCTGCAATCCATAGACATGATCCATATGTCTAAAAATAGACTTGCGCCAAAAATAGCCTGCGGGCCCACTTAGTGAAGGCGACTCTTTTCACTAAGCTCCATCATCTTGTTGCAATCTCAACACTCCCTCTTGACAAGATATGGATTATCAACAACCCCTATCCTGCCTCGGTGGTACTCGAATTTTCTCCTAGTGAGAGCCTTCGTCAGAATATCAGCATCCTGATCCTCCGTTGGAATGTACGAAAGTAACATGATCCTCCGCTGCACACAATCTCTGATACGATGGTACTTGATGTCAATATGTTTAGATCTATCATGAAATACAGGATTAGCCGAGAGTTTAATGCAACTCTGGTTATCACAGTAAATCACAGTAGGATCCAAATGAGAACCGAACAAACCAACTAGGATCTTCCTCATCCATATAGCCTCGCATGCAGCCAAACTTGCTGCCATATACTCGGCCTCCGCTGAACTGAGTGCCACGGATCTCTGCTTCCTGCTGTACCAAGAAACTGTTGTCGATCCAATACTGAAGACCCCTCCTGATGTGCTCTTTCTGTCTGTTGGGCTCCCTGCCCAATCTGCATCCGTGAAGCCACATAGCTTCACCTCATCCTCCTGTCTGTACCACAAACCATATCCCGATGTGCCTCTCAAGTAGCGCAATACATGCTTGCTCGCCTTCCAGAAGAGCTTGGTATGCTTAACCATAGCTTGTGAAAGCTGGTTAACTGCATAGCATATATCAGGTCGTGTATTGACCAAATACATCAGCGACCCCACAAACTGTCGATAAACAGTGGCATCCACTTCTTCTCTCGAAGTGGCATCCTCCTTCCTCCAACCTCCAGGAAGAGGAGTATCAACAGGCTTGCAGCCATGCATGTTGAACTTCTCCAGTATCTCCCGAGCATACTTGCCCTGAGAAACAAACAGTCCACCACTGCGCTGCCATATTTCCAATCCTAGGAAATAGTGAAGGAGGCCCAAGTCCTTCATCTCAAACTCTGTAGCAAGATCCTTCTTGCATGAAAGTATCAACAACTCATCACCCGTTAGAATCAAATCATCAACATACAGTACAATGATAAGCAACTTACCCTCCACCACAATCTGGTATAGGTTCGGATCCGCCTCGCTCTTGGAGAATCCAAGTCCTGTGAAATAGCTGTCTATCCGTGTGTACCAAGCACGTGGTGCTTGCTTCAACCCATACAGCGCTCTCTTGAGCCTGCACACATGTGACTCGCTGCTGAAGACTTGAAAGCCTTCGGGTTGCTCAATGTACACCTCCTCCTCAATGACTCCGTTGAGGAACGCAGTCTTCACATCCATCTGATGAATGTGCCATCCCATCTGCGCTGAGAGAGCAAGAATCGTCCGTATGGAAGAATACCTTGCGACAGGTGCAAAGGTCTCCTCATAATCGATCCCCTCAATCTGTGAAAAGCCTCGGGCAACAAATCTTGCCTTGTACTTCTCCACACTCCCGTCAGCTGCCTGCTTAACTTTGTAGATCCATCTCGAACCCACCACTGATTTCCCTTCCGGTCTAGGAACAATCTCCCATACATTGTTCCTGACAATAGAATCATACTCTTCCACCATGGCGTCTACCCATGCGGGATCCTCCACAGCTTCCTCGAAAGAATGGCTCAGTCACAACACACTTGCTCATAAGAGCCATGTATCCAGTGTACCGATCAGGTGACTGTCTCTGCCTGCGTTGCGCTGTAGGTGGTCCTACAACTTTCTCTGCATCTTGAGCCAGTCGCTCAGCTTCTGTCAAGCGCTTTCGCCCTCTGATAGTTGGCGCTGCATGAGTGGTCTCTTCCACTCCATGAACCTCGTCCTGTGGCTGATCCACATCCTGAAGCTCATCCTTAGGAACTAATAGCTCCTCATCTGCATGCAAGTGTAGCTCCCTCTCAAGCGAACACTTCATGGCTTTCTCCTCCTGAAATTTTATATCCCGTCGCACAACAGTTTTACCACTGTCTGGCAAATACACACGATAGTTGTGGGGCGTATCAGTGTACCCCACAAATATCCCAACCTCTGCAGTCGGCTCCAACTTCTTTCTGGCATCCTTCGTCACATGCATGTAAACGTTAGCACCAAAAATCCTCAAATGAGAAAGATCAGGCTTCTTACCAGAATAAGTCTCCTCAAGTGTACTCATGCCAAGTATCCTATGAGGACAACGGTTCTGCACATAAACTGTTGTATTTCATGCTTCCGCCCACAAGTGAAGGGGTAGGCCCTGATCATGCAACATTGCCCATGCAGCACCCACAATCGTTCTGTTCTTCCGCTCAGCTACCCCGTTCTGCTGTGGGTTATGGGGAGCTATGAGCTCTCTACGAATCCCTTCTGCATTGCAGAAATCCTTGAACTCATTCGAGATGTATTCACCACCATTATCGCTCCTAAGAGCCTTCACCTTCTTCCCCGACTCCTTCTCGACCAGTGCTTTGAATTCACAGAACTTTGAATATGTCTCGCTCTTCTTCTGCATGAAGAAGATCCAGCACTTACGAGAGAAATCATCAACAAAAATCACATAATACCTGTGTTTTGCTGTCGAAGCAACTGAGAAAGGTCCACACACGTCTGTGTGAATTCTCTCAAGGATCGTCGTGGCACGACTATCCTTCTCGTGAAAGGTGGCTTTCACAAACTTCCCCAAAGTACACCCCTTGCACTGATCTGACTGCGCAAGTGTGCCTTTAGGAAGCCCTGTAGTGATCTGCTGCAGTATCTTCAAGGCTCCATGGTGAAGGTGACCCAATCTCCTGTGCCACAACTCGCCATCATCCCGGCTCACCAATCCTTCTTTCTTGCCTGCCATTGCTGCGCATCCATCTCCATGCAACTGATAAAGGTTCCTCACTCGAACCCCTATCTTCCGGGTCTCACCAGTTGTCTTGCTGCGCAGGAAGGCCTTTCCCTCGCTGAAAACAACATCATACCCCTTGTCTTCTAACATCGCCACTGAGATGAGATTCTTCTTCAATCCTGGAACATGCATGACTTCCTTCAATACAAAGGGTTTACCAGACTCCCTCTCAAAGGAAATGGTACCGATACCGGTCGCACTGTATCTACCATCATCGCCCATCTCGATGTGCACTCCAAGATCTTTGTCCTCCAGATCAGAGAACAAATCTCTATCTCCCGTCATGTGAAAAGACGCACCACTGTCCAAGAACCACACTGATCCCATCACACTTGAAACCAAGCATGCGATCAATGAAAAATCAAGCTCAAACTGAGAAGCTAAGGCCTCTCCCCCTGCAGATCCAGCAGCTTGCTTGTTCTTCTTCTTCTGCGGACAATTTGTGGCATAGTGTCCGTGCTGGTGACAGTGAAAACACTTCACCTTGGACATATCCTTCTTCTTGCCTTTCGCACCGAAATGAGAAGCTTTCTCGTTCTTCCCCTTCTTTGCTTTGGCAGCCAAAGCGCAATTCTCTTCATCAGATACCTTTGATGAAGATCCATTCTCACCTTTATTGTTTCTGAGTTTATCCTTGAGCGCCAGGTCGCTCTTGCTTTGGAATAACATTTGCAATCCGTTGAAAGACATTTTCAACAACACTGCTGCAAATTCGAATTTCCACCAGCTCCAACTCAACCGCTTCCGATCTAGAATTCGTGAGAACAAAATATTTCTCGTACAGAGATTGACTGTATGGGCTTTTACCGGATATTTCACCTTCCAAAGGAAGGATGAATCCAGAGGCTACCTGGCCCGATTACAGGCTCTGCCTAGAGAAATAGAATGTAAACACTTCCTGAATAGTAGATCTGATGATCAACAGCTCTGATACCATGTAGAAACTTTTTCTACAATTATCTAGCTCGCTCTGATACCATGTAGAAATTTTGAATAATTTAACACATATTCAATGGAGATTATCCTGATCATGTACTATTGCGGAAAACATACAAAATACATAAGCTCCTCTACGTTGATCATCAATATAGCAACTTCAATAACAATAAAACATCAAGAGCATTCACACATTAACACAGTATGTATCCCGGGGAAAGCATCTCGCTAAAAACCCCAACTATCTGTATATTAATGATTGAGTCATGTAACATTACACAACATAATACTTCTCACAAGTATCTCCACCTCTGTTACACACAATACAGCTCAGATCTGATCTCCAAATCTCTTCCACTGCTTGCCTGCCTCCACTGCTCAATACCTGCTCAAGAACTGATGAGAATGGCTCACCAAACTCGTTTTTTTCACCTGCAAAATAGTCACTCACTCTTTGTGGACGTGAGCATAAGCTAAAATGTGGGAAAATACGTGGGCAAACTCATTGGCATACTCAATCCCTTGATTGTGCAAAATCTGGTGCACAATTATAGTCACAACTGATAGCAATCTGATTCTCTACCACCTGTCCCTGTTGAACTGAACATGCACTGACATGCAACTGAGTTAACTGATGTATTCATTAGTTGTATTATGAGTTAATAACTTGTGAATTAATTAATAACTAATTCACCCAACTCATCTTTAGTCTATTTGCCAGTTAGACTAAATACAACCAGTTTAACAAAGCTAAACTGAACACAACTCCATCAACTCCACAATCAACTCCACCAAACTCAACTGATTGAGTTCTAACTGAAGTCATGCATGCAACAACTCAACTGACTCATAAGAAATGCGTATTTCCTTCTGACAGCTCCATGTGCCACCTCTGTAGCTCAAACTGAAGTGCTCCAAGAGAATAAGATTAAGTTTATAGTCCAAATATTATTGTGAGATAATAATATTTGACTTTTCTATTTTTGACAGCCTGTCTAAAAATAGACTTTGATCACTCACACTTTCATCAAAAATAGAGGTCCATCTATTTTTCCCAACTTGATCAATCATCCATAAACAACAACCTGCAATCCATAGACATGATCCATAGTCTAAAAATAGACTTGCGCCAAAAATAGCCTGCGGGCCCACTTAGTGAAGGCGACTCTTTTCACTAAGCTCCATCATCTTGTTGCAATCTCAACACTACATGCATAAGGAACACATATGCAAGCAACATGAAAGCATGATCAACACACAACCGAAGGAGAGTGCAACCACGCTCTAATACCACTCTATAATACCCTCCTCCCACATCTACCCAAGCAACCAGCCAACCGAGGTAAACATGCGACAAGAGGCGACTATGATATGATTCGACCTCCTAAGTTACCTTCAGGAAGTGGAACCGATGGAAACACACCATATAGACATCCAACATCATCAACAGAACCATCACAGGACAAGTTAACCACTTAGACAACCTATCAGTGGGTCCCACTATTGTTTTAGGTCTCTTGGGCCATAGTTGCTCTCATGCTATGGGCAAGGGAGTGCCCAACAACCTAAATTCGCTCTCACATGCCTGCCTGCCAATGACTTTGGACCAAAATTTTCGATGTTATGCCAACAACCCCGAGATTTAAGCCACTTTCTTAGGCTCAGAGCCCAAGACACTACCCAAAACTTATCAATCTCTTCAAATCAGTAAAGTAACATGGAAATTCAAGTGCTAAAGAAAATACTTGGTCAAGACCTTGACTAGATCCCTGGTAGCCATGACAATAATTTCGCCAAACATATCCTCGACACATAATCTACATGTGTAAACAACATAATTAAGTGTAGGGATCTCATACTTATCTGAGAATTGCTATGAACCATTGTTCCCTCATGCCATTTGCTACATTATCATCTATTAGGTCATAGGCACATTATCCATTCACATATAAGTAAAAACATGTTGAGATCCATACATAAATGTTGTCATAAAATGTGCATATAACCAGCATAATAGGAACAAAAATACAATAAATATATTATCCATAAAATCCATAAATACATTAGTACCTTTACACATGAAAATCAAGGGAATGGATTTTTCATTAATGAATGCAATGAGCCAACCGGAGATGGGACTACCAAGTTCCACCCAACCGTAGAATAGTTGAGCCAAATATTTCTTCAGCCATTCACCCCAGTGCCATATTCCAAGTATGAATATGGGATTTCATAGAACACATCAATCAAAACTCATCTAGGGCTTCCAGAGGCCATCCAGCTCAACCCATCAAACAGTGATTCCAACTCACGGTCAAACATCACCAAAACCATCACTAGATTGGTCTCCATCCTAGCCATCCAGGGCTCCAAAGCGTTTGTTCCAACCAAGCCTACAGGACTAGTAACTCAACCCATAGTTTCCGCCGGGCTCCAGAGCGTTTGACCAACCAAGGCTCCAGGACTTGTAACTCAACCCAGCAAGGGCTCCAAAGTATTTTTCCAACCAAGGGTCTAGGACTAGTAACTCAACCCAACCTGTTACAGGGCTCTAGACCATTTGTCCAACCAAGGCTCCAGGAACTAATAACTCAACCCAAGTTAAGGAAACATGAGAACCAACCAAAACAAAATAATGAAATTAAACCCATAATCACCATGGCTATCCAGGAAATGACAAGGCTAGGCAATCCATTGCCAATCTAGGCAATCCTCCATGCCAATGACAAATCATGACCAAGAATCCATGTGCATATTGTTAGGCCTCCAATATGCCCATTTTTCCATCGCACAATACCATTATTTCATAACCTAAATTCCAACATTTTTAACTCAGTTCATACCGTAATTCCACAACTTGCCGCCAATTCATGTCTTACACTTTGTGGTTAATTATTATTAGTTTTCTTGAATTTTCAATGATTAAATATTATTTTGCCATGATTTTCTAATGACGATTTTTCTAAGTTCATTTGTCACAGGTTTCCATTGCCGAAATTCCTCACAAGTCAATTAAACTAGCTACTACAAGTTAAGTACATAATGTAGAATTCTTGTAGGTGAAAATATAAAATTTGTGATAAAATGGGAAAGAATCTCGAAATTCCGAGACTTGGAGCTTGTTCAAAATACCCTCATTCATGTAACCCGGAAACAGTTTGTCAAAATTCATCACCAACAAGAAGTTATGTTCAAAACAATTTTAAGTACATAATTAGTGTCTGTGTAAGTAGAGAATCACTGAACGGTTTTGGTTCTGGACGGTTTTGGGTCCATGTGGAGGAAAACGATTTGATGAATTTCTTTATGCTAAACATGGAAATTGTTCCTCCATCCATGCAATGATCAAGATGAACCTAACCATCACCCATTTGAAGGATCTCCAGAAGATTGCATGCAGCCTCCTTTAGCCTACTGTTGTATTTTCTTTTTATAGTCAAATAGTTATGCTTTTTTCTAATCGACAGCTTTGTATAAAATCGATGCTCTCTGCATGAACGCTGGTGGCAACGGGTTGTAGCAATCAGAAGGATTATATGTAATATTGTTTACGTTATGAATACAATGGAATCTTTGTTGAAGTTTCTTTAAATGTATGATTGTTGAACCATAACACAAAACTCTAATTCTGCACTCAATCTATTGTAAGTATTAATGTGTTCCTGATTTTTAAAAGAGTATTGCGTTAATTAAAACTTGTTCCGAGAGTGGAAAGGGACCAACACACCCTGGGAACAAGTTCTACAGTGAATATAGATAATAGGAATTACATTTGATCAATAGTTATAAGTGTGAAGGTTGCTTAAGAAGGTTACTACTTAGACCTCAGAATCATTATCTTTATTTTGTACTTAAAACATCTACTCTGTTTCGTAGATCTGAATCAAATGTGATAGATCACATTCCTCAATCATCAAAAGACGAGAAAGGATTGTATTGAGTGATGCTTTCTAGTGCATGAATGGTTTCATATCGTAGAATGTTTGAGAATATATTTAATCTGGAAACATACAGGGGTTAATTACCATATCATAATATTAACATCGAAATTGGTTTTGTGCTACGCTGTTTTCTATTCAAGACCGAGTTTTGTAACATTATGCCTATGTGAGGAATGCTCAAGAGTAGTGAAATAAATATCAGTTGTAGTTGAGTTCGATGGTTCTGGAACTTAGCATGATTAGAATAAGATTGAATTGAAGTCAAAGTGTAATTCTTTTTGTGAAAGGTTTCTTGAGTTTCGTTACAATAGCTTTCATTTAGCACACGGTTTGGATTTTGAATTGAATACGTAACACAGTCAGCATGGAAAATTGAATGAGGGTTGCGTGCTTAGATCTTTTAGAATGCTTGCATAGTAGACTGTTTATTGATTGATTTCATATGACCTGGGATTTAGGCTAGATCTAAACGTAGGGATTTTATTTTGAAACCATTTGTTAATTAGATCTCATAATTCTGATTTTCTACTCAAGGATGTAATTTGTTTTCTTGAAATTAAATAGACATATCATCTCCAACTCGTTGCAAGCTAATGAATGGTGTTGATCAATGTTTTTTTTGCATGAATAATCCCTTTGTTATAGGTTTACGATTGGAATACTTAAAGCTGCTTCTTAATTGGACAAACAAGAGATCGATAACTCTATTTCTTTTAGATATGAATTGAAAACAAAGCAGCAATAGGTCGTGCTTGGTGGTTTGAGAAGAAAGCGTCCAGCACCAAAACAAACCAGCAGCAGGTCGGCCAGCAGCCATAGAAGAAACACACGGGGATGCTGACGTCGTGGGCATTTGCAGTCATGTAGTGCTTTGCGCTGTGCGCCCCTCTAAATTTCAAATTTGAAATTGAGTGACTGCCCCGCGTCTGGAAGATATCACTCAAGATCCTGCCTCATTTGAATGCGGATAAATTCAAATTTCAAATTGATGGATGGACTGCTCCGCGCACACACAATTCCTCTGACATTGGTGGCGGCCCCTACGGTTCGAGGTCAGAACTTGGGAACTGTCCACCACATGCTCTTGTCAAATCTTGCTATGGGTCATGGATGGTGAACCAGCCTCCGTAGGCCCATTAAATGCCCTATGGCAGGCTGGTTAGCTCTTGCCGTCCACCACATGCTCCTGTCAAATCTTGCTATGGGTCATGGATGGTGAACCAACCTCAATAGGCCCGTTAAATGCCCTATGGCAGGCTGGTTAGCGCTTGCCCTTTACAACTTGTGACCACTGTGACATCCAAAAACGTGAAGCTATCATTACATTAATGGAGTGACATGGAAATTACTAAGAAATTCAACTTAATGCTTAGGTCTAATAAATGTGATGCATGGGAGTTGGTGGTGGCAGGGTTTGAAAATGCACTGACTAAGAAATTGCCTAACAAATTTTGCTAAAGGCTTTGTTTAATTAGAATGCATCAATGTTCAGAAATGTATTGACCATGAAATTTCCTAAAATATTTCTATTTAATGCCTTGTGTCTAATCAATGGGATACCTGGTAGTGACAGGATTTGAAACTGCATTAACTAAGAAATTGCCGAGGAAATTTGCTCAATGCTTTATGTTTAATCACAATGCATCCCTATATGGTTGGTGGCAAGATTCGTACATATCTGGGCGGTGGCATTCTCAAAAATTTATTTAATTATTTAAAAATGGCCCACAACTTGGACTAAATGCTTTATATCTAATCAATGCGTCATACCTGGTAGTGGGAAGAATTGAAAATGCATTCGGGAAAAAGTTGCCTAAGAATTTCTGCTAAATGCTTTATGTTTAATCACAATAAGGAGAATTTCTGCTAAATGCTTTATGTTTAATCACAATAAGGAGAATTTCTGCTAAATGCTTTATGTTTAATCACAAGAAGGAGAATTTCTGCTAAATGCTTTATATCTCATCAATGCGTCATACCTGGTAGTGGGAAGAATTTCTACTAAATGCTTTATGTTTAATCACAACACATCAGTGGTATGCGGTTGGTAAAGTTTTGAAAGTAAATGGGGAGAAATTGCCCGGAACTTCTGCTAATTGCTTTACGTCTAATCAATGTGTCACATCCAAGACACGAAAAAGCAGCGACCAGGAAATTGCCAAGGACTCCTCGCTACCCCCGTTCAGACTAATGTATTATTACTTCCTTCCATCCATTAAACCAAAAAAGGGTATTAATAGTAAGAGAAAAGGCCTCACGACTCAGTTTCTTCAAAAAGAAGTTCAGAAATCAACCAGATCTCAGTGCTCAATTTTTCAATAGATTGGCTGAATATTGGCCGAATATTGAGAGTGATTAAGGCGCATAATACTGGTTACTCTGAAATAGTGAGACCGTACAGGCGAGGAGAACGACAACACTATTGAGGTTAAGAGCGCATTTCCCGGCTCTGCAACCGCATCTTCAATCTTTACTTCATTGTTATTCATTTCTATAATATCCCATGGCTTCCTCCTCAACATCCACCTCACATAGCGTCAACAACGACTATAAATTTGATATTTTTATTAATCACAGGGGTCCCGACGTCAAAAAAACCTTTGCCACCGATCTGTACAATTGCCTTTGCAAACATGACTTGAAGGTATTTCTAGATGCGCAGGAATTGCGCGTGGGAGAGAATCTGACCCCTCAAATTGAAAGCGCCATTAGAACATCCTCGGTGAACATAGCAATTTTTTCTCCGAATTATGCATATTCAAAATGGTGCCTTGATGAGCTTGTACTGATGGTGGAGTGTATGTCAAAGTATAAGTCCACCATCATCCCAGTCTTCTACGGTGTCGAGCCTGCAGATCTTCGGTGGGCGCAGGGTGGAAAGGGAGTCTACGCTGAAGCCCTATACAAACTTCAAGGGAAAAAAACATTTGATGGTCAGCATCGACACGATTCCAAGATTATTGGAAAATGGAGGAATGCTCTGTCTTCAGTTGCAGAAATAATAGGTTTTGACGTAGAGAAGTATAACAGGTGAGAACACCACCCCTCCATGTACATCTTAGCATTTAATTCGTTGAATTATTAGATAAATCTGCATGGTGAAAGAGACTGACTTATAGCATGTACATCTGCATGTATTATTAGTTTGTATTTCATTTCGAAAAGGGAACGAGAGCGGTGAAGATGATTTCAGTAAAATCTTTGTTCTCTTAGAAAGATAAATAACATATAAACAAATATTTGAAGTACAATAGACCAAAAGCAGATGAAATTCAGAAAATTGTCAGAGTTATACTGATATGGTAGCGAAAGTATGGTAGGATACTGATACCCTGAAAGGCCAAAATTGCATAGATCAGCTAGTTCAATTAGTTACTAGTATTCTATGCCCTGCTGTGGAACAAAAGCTTTATGAAGGGAGATGCAGTCGGGAGAGTTCGTGATTAAAACTTCCCAGGGTTGCAGATGGCCCATGGTTATATGCAGCTTCATTTATTTCTAAGTAGGGCTAATGACGTAAATTCAATTGTTCATAAATTCTTCTTTCCGTTCATGCCTCCCTTGGTTTTCACAGTGTTCGCATTTTCTTTTTTTAGATTTTTAGCTCTCTGCCTTTTTGGTTGAATGTGACTATCCTGACGTTGGGAAGGTTATAGTTACCGGAATTGTGGGCCTTGGAGGGGTTGGCAAAACCACCCTAGCGAAAGAGTTCTTTAATATTCAGAGATCAAAATACAAGCTATTTTGCATTTTAGAAGATATCAGAGACAATCCTTTAACTACCTTGCAGAAATACCTTCTAAAGGACTTAACCCAGAAGAAAGACGAGGAAATACGCAGCATTAATGAAGGTAAAGGAAAGCTCCAAAGGCTTCTCCCATCTTCTGATTATCTCATTGTCTCATTATTTTAGATGATGTAGATAATATTGAGCAGGTGCATGTATTACTTTATCGAGCGAAAGATGCCCTTAAAAGCAGCAGCTTAATTTTAGTGACATCTCGCAATAAGGATGTTCTCACAAGCTCAGACATCCAGAATCATCCATATACATTCTGAAAGGCCTCAGTCCACGGCACTCCAAAGAGCTCTTTTGCTCGCATGCATTCGGCCAGCGTCATCCTACTGTGGAATTTGACATAGTGGTTAACAAGTTTTTGGATTCCTGCCTTGGATTACCATTATCTATTAAAGTGCTTGCCTCGCTTCTTTGTGGAAAAAATGATTTAAATAATTGGGAAGCACAATTTAGCAAAATCTCCAACATGCTATTTCCGGCACATCTATTTATAAGCTCCTGTAATCCCTTCACAGCCTTGCTATTGTGCAGCAGCTTCATGCAGGTTTCCTCATCAGGGTTATCCTTGCTCCGTGAGGTGGAGGCTTCAACGAAGCTCTTCTTTGCTTCTATGAACGTTTCACGTGCGTGCTCCAAATAAAATTCAGCCTCCTTTGGTAGAGCTTTGCGAACCCATGTGTTGTCTTTGGGTTGTTTCCCCTTATCATCGCCCGTTGCAATTCCACTTCGGAGCACTATATTCACATTCAGATCCTCCTCGTGAGGCTCAGCCCTCATCATCTGCAAGTTCTGAGTCGGTTGAGGTGGTAGCACCCCTTTGTCGCGTATCCTTGCTATCAGCGTATCCTTGCTATCAGCGTAGGACAGTTCTTTGTCTCATGATCAAACTCAGTACAATATTTACACGATGGTCACGTTGGGTTAGTGCATTCACGGGCATAATGTCCTGGTCCTCCACAGTTGTAACAGATTAGCTGTCCCCGACCTCTGCTAGGTCCTCCTCTGCCTCGGCTTCGTTCGTGCCCCTAAAATCTTGTTCGCGTCATCCCAGCATTCTGGTCAGGGGCCGAATTTATGCCTAAACCCTATGGGCAGGGGTTTTATCCATCATCAATTCATAAATTCTGCAATTGCGCTCATCATGCCCTACCGACCTGCAGAAGTTGCAGAATAGTTGTTGTGGTGTTTGTACAAACTTCTGCAGCAAATGACAGTTATCCGTCGCATGTTTTCCTACTACCTGATATACAACGCACCACAATGTAGGCCTCGTGCTTGGTCCTGCTTGGGCTTCCAGCCTCAAAGGCATCGGTCCTCCTCCTGCAATATAGTTCGCAAAGACTAGGTAGTGGTCTTTGTCATGCCCCTGACCTTTACATTTCAGGCACCATACCTCTTTGCGCACCTCCGGTCGAACTATTCTGTCCTGCTTCAAACTTTTCATTTCAAGGAAAATATTTTGCAACAGTGCATGGATCTATTGAACCCCCAGATTCGGATCTTGCATCGGTGTTTCATGCAGTCTCATTGCAATCTCCAAAGCCTCTGCCTGAGTCGTAATATTTTGTTGTGATATTGCAACCCTTAAGTGTGGCAGGAGCAAAGCCACGAACCATCTGCAGTGCTGTCCATTTGCTAAGTTCATATTGGCTTCGTGGATTTTGCACTTCAACCTTTGATCCCATTCTCAAGGTGTCTCGCCTAGTTTCATCGTGATTTCCTTGAACCCCACAATCGACTGTGCCTCAGATTCAGGCCTACTGAATTCTTTATTCAATGCGATCTAGATGTCTCCCACTCCAGCGTTTGGGTTATCATTAGAGTACTTGATGTACCAAGTTAGCGCGCGATCCTGCAAAGCACTAACCAATGTTTCCTTCTTCATGAGATTATATGTGACACCCTGAGCTTCCCATACAACGTTCACGACGAACCAAAACTGATATGGGTTCTCATTTCCCAAGCCTTTAAACAAAGGAAACTTCACTGAATTTTCCATGTTGAACTGCGGTGGAAGTGGTGGTGGTATGGGTGAAGTCGCAGGTGATGGTGGAGAAGATGGAGGTGGCATGGGTGGAAGTTGCAGTCGCAAGAATCCTTGTCTTATTAACTGAATTGCACTTCGCGGAGAATTCTGCGTTACTCCCTCTTCGTCACCCAATGGAGGTGAAATCAGTGGGCTATACTTAAGACCCTTTCTTCCTTCGTTTCTGTAAGTCTTTCCACTTCGTGTAGCTCTGAACATCAAGGTACCTGCGTAACCCATTTTTCGCACAATAACATCTTAATCCAGGTATTCAAAGATTTCAAATACTTACCTCGCGAACCTTTGAAAAAGCGTCACTCTGCCTCGCTGTAACCAACTGAGGTATCGACCAGGAATTCAGTCACAAATCCTCCTATGATGTGATCGAGCCAATGATCAACAGCATGAGAGATCTTATCCTCAGAGGCTTCTAGTCTTTGTACCAACTACGGGGTCCAGACAATAGGACTGTCAAGTCTCCACCTCCCTTGGTTATCTACTAGCTTCGCGATCCACTCGTATAACTCAACTTGAAAGGAACAGAAAAAGATCTCGTGAATTTTTGTATTTAGGTATCTATGCAGCCACTGTTCCTTTGCCAACCATGGATTTCTATTCTCTTGGGTTGCGAATTCGTGGATCTTCTTGTCCAACCAGTCTTCGATCTCTTTCTTATTTGGGTTCTAGTGATACGACATCACACATATCTTATGCAGATTCCGATCCCGGTAACGGAACTATTTGTTGGCTATGTGGGGCTTGACCCAGGTTCAACATTAGTTAGACAAACAAATCCCTACACTACTGGCCCTTTTGGCATCAGCCCGCGGAGCGCAGACCGAAGTCTCACCCGAAGCAGTATGGGGAGATGTTGGAACCAAGTTTTTGCACCCTGAGATGGTCGTGATATCGGGTTATACCCTCTGTTCCTACTTTTGCGCAGGTCACTAAGCTTTAGGGCTATGTCAGTCTAGCCCTTTATTTCGTCCTTCAGTACCCCCACAAAGGTGTACGATTGACCTTCGTGCAACCTTAACATGTAGTCCAGGTACTTCGTGCTGCTATGACAACGTATTGTACAAGTTCCCAAGTTATCTTATGTGTTTTACTTATCTTACTAAACAGTGACAGTTAGCGCCGCGTAAACTGATATTCTTACTTGCATTCAATTAACTAATATAATCACATACATTCGCGCATCACATAAACATTGAAAATGAAACCCAAAACGCAATATAACCAGATGCATTAACAGGAAATAAATGCAAAAAATTTGCAGAATACTTCTCTTTATTGATATCTTCAGATTATTACAGATTCTATCTGCCTTGCGCACACAGCTGTAGGGGTCCACGCACTCAGTTGCAGACTTCCACCCTAACCCTCTGTGCACTTAGCTACAGAGCCTCTACCTACGCTAAGTCCTGAACACTTAGACTTCTCTACCAGGACTCTTCACTTCATTCTTGAAACTACAACTAAAGTACTTAGAACGAACTTACTTAGCTCCTTTTTATACCATCCCATGGTTTGCGGGCCATGGGTGGATCTTTACAACCGACTTTACACTTTACAACATAAGAGCAGACAACCCTTATGACTCTTGACACCTTTGTGCTCCGCGACCGCAAAATGCGGAGACTTTACAACTTTATTACACAATTGACCCAAAACATGAGATTTTAGACCCAAAACTGTCCTTGGGGGGTCCCGTTCCCAACAACATTATATACATTTATAGTACATGGTGTGACCCTTGGATTCATATTCCAAGCGGTCTCTTGGATTCCCTTTGGCCGTTCAACTTCCACACAACCCTTAGAGAATTAGGTGTCCAATAACAACAAAAATCAACATTGATGCATAAAAAACAATGCCTAGAACATTGAATGATTTCAATACATAATAAAACAAATGGATAGAAACAAGAAATAATGGGTTGATAATACAACAAAAAGTAGCATTTCTGCATAGAAAAAAAGCCTAGAACATGGAATGATTTCAAGACAAAAAAAAATGGGTAGAAAGAAGCTATAACACTAACAAGTAAAAAATAACATTGAAAAACTACACGATCAATCACATTTAAAATTCAATTAAGTTCAAGGGATGAAACAATGTCCATATAAAAGTTCTAAGTTAAAATATAATAATTTAAGATAACACATGTAAAAATCTTATAAGAAGTATAAGAGTTGTGCTTTATCCAAATTATTTTAATTGATGCCAACTTCATACATGGGCTCTCTTTTTTTCTTCGATTGTATAATAATATCCATTTCACAATCAAGATGACTTGATGACTTAGTTCTCCTTTTTGAAGATCATGAAGACTCTTAAAGGGAACAACAACTTCAACTTGTGTTTACACTGAAATAACTCTATTAATTGACATCCATACCACCAAGCAAACCATCTAGAAGTTCTTGTAGCATCATCTATGTAACTTTTTCTAGTACTAGTTTAAGTGGTTGTTGCGACATTCTCTTATTTCATAGAACTATGCAACAATCTAATTGGGTCGAGTTGATTTTATGTGTTATTTGTTTTTTTTAGGGTGTGACTTTATCTCAACTCACATTTATTGACAAATGTTTCTACCCTAACAAGGGTCTCAACTTTTCTTTAAATTTTTAGAGTGAGTAGTGTTGTTCCTCCTTAATGCGACATCTTTGGTTTACATACCAAACAACAACTTTTCCTGCATTATCGTCAATCCTCCTCAATCTCAACATTTGCTCCAATTTACGTTGCATTTTTTATGTGGTGTCTTTGACTTATGCTAGTAATATTTCATTCATGTTAGATTTTATGGCTTGGACATTGAACCAACTAGCTTGCAACAACATCATTGATTATATTTTTACAAAGTCATACCAAGAAACATCCATTCTCACTTGTAATTTCATGAATATAGTAGATGATCCATCAATTTCCTTCCATTTGATCATGTTTGAAAACCTCTATAACTCCTAAACATACTCCACATACAATGCATTCAATTCTTCATACTAATACAATCATTTCCTTGTAAAATTTCAATCCATCATTTCTTTATACAAATCTACCTCTTTAATTAATTATTAAGAAAATTAATTACATTACCACTGCATTGTCAAAATATAAAAAGAAATTAATAAATTACTTTATAACTACAATGTCAATTTTCTCCAAACGTGTTAGTCATCTCATTTAGAAAAGGTTAATGCCCAAACCTATATATGAAACACTACCATAAATTTCAATTGTAACATACATCAAAGGCATCATAATTGTAATGTACATGAAAACATATATGAAGTTTATCTTCGAAAATTGGGTGAAAAACATAGATGATGTTTATTTTCGAAAAGTGGGTGATTAAAATACTAGCTTGATATACAGGAAAGGACTTGGAAATGAAGTTGTTTTTAGTGTGACTTTTTGGACTTTCTAGTGTTGGAATCTGGCGGAAAGTTTTGAGGTGAAATCTTGATTTGTGTTATTTAAACTGGTTTTTTGATTGTATATATGGATTCAGTGCCCTAAAAAACCCATAGGCACTTAGATTGTGTAGTTGTTACCCATCAAACTTGTGATTTTTTTATTTGTGTTATTTAAAATGGTTTTTTTACTTTATATATGGATTCAACACCCTAAAAAACCTTTAGGACACTTAGATTGTGTTGTTGTTACCCATCAAGCTTGTGATTTCAATAAATTCGTGCCGGATTTTAAAGAAATTAGACCGGAAAAGCTAGTAGAAAAGCTTCCAAAAAGTCTCATCAAAAGCAATTGGTTTGGGAACCACTTTGGCTTTAAATAGGAATAAAGGTTCTCTTGGTTAATTGAGAATATAAGTTTAAGCTTTATTGGTAAAGTCCTTAAGTTTATTGTATGAGTTAATTTTTAAAATATAGTTTAATTTAAAAAAAAATGTACTTTTTTAATAATTTAAAATGTGTGTTTTTTTTTTTTTAAATCATATATATATAATTTTATTTTAAAATAAAATTATTTATTTAACAAATTATTTAAATTGATTATAATTTTAAATTATTATTATTATGTAATATATCTAGAAGCACATTTCAACTCAGTATAGATTAGATGTTGTAATATCGTCTTGTAAATATTTTGACTTGGTCAAATTGTAGACAAATAAAAATAAAATAAAATAATAAAAAACTCAAATCGATGCATAATTAGAAATATACAAATAAAAAAATAAAATTAATAATTATAATTTTAACACATAAAATTTATAATATTAAATTAAACTATTGAATTCTCTGAAAATTTATGGTTTTTCCCATAGTACTCTTCTTTAATGTAGCCTATTTAAAAGCATAAAAGTCCAACAAGTTTTCCAATAAAAATAATTAGTGCCTTTAAAATTCCTCAAAATATGATGATTTTTTTTTTTTAAATCCTATATATAATTTCATTTACCTTATGAAATTATTATAAAATTTTATAATTTTGAAATGATATTCTTTATCTATTTTTTTCTACACTATTATATTTGTTGTTATTATATCAATAAGATCTCCTAAACTAGATTATTCAAACATAAAGCTCAAAAATCATCCAAAAAACAATGAGGAAATCAAATTATTTTATACTACAAATTTTCTTTAAATATTTTGTGAGACAAACTTGATCTATGTAAATGGAAACCTCTTCAAACTCAAGAAAAAAGCCATGCGCCCTATTAACCCAGTTTCCTATAACTCTTACCAAATTCTTTCCATTAACATTGCCTGATATTATTTTACAAGCTGCCCTCTACCAACATTTGCATTGTAAGGTGAGAAGCATTAATCACGATTTGTTGAACCAAAATTTCGTAAAATAAATTAAATTGTTTTAGATTTGGGATAAATTTTTAAAGTAATGATGTTAAATGTTTCACAGTTTAATATGGATTAGATATTGTAGTGATTTTAAATGGATAAATTTTTAAAGTAATGATGTTAAATGTTTCACAGTTTTCAAAATAGAGTTTGATTATGGATCAAGACTTTCGCATATCTAGTAGTGTGAATATTCTTCCTATTAGTACTATCATTATCACAGTTTATACATAAAACAAATAATATAGGCTAAAAGGTCTTTTTTTTTTGTATAAACACTTCACATAAAAGATGCATTGAATCTTAGCATCCATATGCAGTTTTTTCAGATAAGGGTGGAAAAAATTATTTTTATCAATTTTTGTAGTAATATTATTTATATCGCTTTTTCTGAAATTTCTAAAATAAATAAAAATGTATTAAGAAGCATGCTAGCTCAAAGTACATGAACGGAAAACTTTTTCTTGAAATAGGCTTAAAGGTGTATATGCATAATGTAATTTTGAATCGTTTTATAAATGAATGAAAATTAGGGTTTTAAGAAGAAGAAAAAAAGAAAAATTAAAAGAAGCTAAAAATATTAATAAAAAACAAGAAATAAATTTAATTTGTTATATTTGTTTTTATTAATAAAGTTACTTTTTTTTTAATAAATAAATAAATAATCTAATCATAATATGCATATTAGATTGAAAAAAATTTAAATAATAATTTTCAAAACTTTATTTTAGATTTAATTAAAATTTTTTAGCAAAATTGATTTTGTATGACTAAGAGACCCAAGACAAGTATTTAGTTGGAGTGAGAGGTTGCCTCTTTGGGACCACTAGCTTGTCATTCAAAATGAATTTAAAATTATAAATAATAATCACTGGGTAGATCCATCTTAACTTTTGATCTACTAAATGCTAAGAATGATCAAATCTATTAAAATATAAATATCTTTTAAAATGAAAAAAGATTTGATTTAGATTTGATTCCTCTTTATATTTACAAATTTAAAATTAACATTGATGTGAACTGATAACTAAAAATATAATAACAATTTTAAAAATATCATTAAAATTCTATTTGCTAAATTTTGGCATGTAATATCCCAGGACTTTGTGAACATAAAAATACATGGCTTTTGTGAAGATTGATGTCCAAATAGCACAAATACATGATGGCAAGATACGTCAAATCGGTGTGACTGTCTTCTTTTTCCAGGAAAATGAAACCACTTTCTTTACAACTTGTGACCATTGTGGCATCCAAGAAATTGACTCAGAAATTGCCCGGGAAATTCGCTAAATGCTTTATGTTTAATAACAATGCATCCATATATGGTTGGTGGCAAGCTTCGTAGATATCTGGGCGGTGGCATTATTAAAAAACTATTTAATTATTTAAAAATTACCCACAACTTGGACTAAATGCTTTATATCTAATCAATGCGTCATACCTGGTAGTGGGAAGAATTGAAAATGCATTCAGGAAGAAGTTGCCTAAGAATTTCTGCTAAATGCTTTATGTTTAATCACAATACATCAGTATATGTGGTTTGTAAAGATTTGAAAATAAATGAGAAATTGCCCGGAACTTCTGCTAAATGCTTTACGTTTGATCAATGCGTCACATCCAAGACTCGAAAAAGCAGTGGCCAGGAAATTGCCAAGGACTCCTGGCTGCCCCCGTTCAGACTAATGTACTATTACTTCCTTCCTTCTATCCATTCAACCAAAAAAGGTATTAATAGTAAGAGAAAAGGCCTCACGACTCAGTTTCTTCAAGAAAATAAGAAGTTCAGAATTCAACCAGATCTCAGTGCTGAATTTTTCAATAGATTGGCTGAATATTGAGGGTGATAAAGGCGCATAATACTGGTTTATAAAGGCGAGGAGGACGACAACAATATTGAGGTTAAGTGCGCATTTCCCGGCTCTGCAACGTACTTTCAATCTTTACTTCTTTGTTATTCATTTCTATATCGCATGGCTTCCTCCTCAACATCCACATCCACATCCACCTCCACCTCCACCTCCACCTCCACCTCACATAGCGTCAACAACAAAAATTAAATTCATACAAAAATTAAATTCATAAAAATTTCATAGTTAAATGTGATTAAAACTTCCGATGCATGTATATAGGCAGCTTTATTTGTTTCTAATTATGATTAATGATAAAGATGAAACCAAATTCATAGCGAGTGTCTGATGTTCAACCACTGTTCATGTTTGGTTTCTTTCATTGTTTTAGTATGGAGCAGCTCCGAGAAGACGTCGTGGAAGGAGTGCTGAAAAATGTGAAAAGAAGACTGTATGTGTCAGAATATCCAAAAGGCTTGGAGGGAAAAGTAAAAGATTTTGAAACCACAATGTCATTGCAGCAGGAAGATGGGAAGGTTAGAGTTATAGGAATTGTGGGCATTGGAGGGGTTGGCAAAACCACCCTAGCAAAAGAGTTCTTTAACAATCAGAGATCAAAATACAAGCGACTTTGCATTTTAGAGGATATCAGAGACAATCCTTTAACTACCTTGCAGAAATACCTTCTAAAGGACTTAAACCAGAAGGACGAGGAAATACGCTGCATCAATGAAGGTAAAGGAAAGCTCCTAAGGCTTCTCCCATCTTCTGATTGTCTCATTATTTTAGATGATGTAGATAATATTGAGCAGCTGGAGGCATTACTTTATCCAGCGAAGGATGCCCTTAAAAGCAGTAGCTTAATTTTAGTGACATCCCGCAATAAGGATGTTCTCATAAGATCACAGATTCCAGACACGTCGATGTACATGCTACAAGGTCTCGATCCAGAGGATTCCCGACAGCTCTTTTGCTGGTATGCATTTGGCAAGCCTCATCCTGCTGTCGGATTTGAGGAGTTGGTTGAAAAGTTTTTGGGTGCCTGCCTTGGATTGCCGTTATCTATTAAAGTATTTGGGTCGCTTCTCTGTGGAATAAATGATTTAAATCATTGGGAAGCTCAATTTCGCAAAATCTCCAACATGCTTCCTGATGATATACAAGGCAGGCTAAGAATTAGCTACGACGGTCTTGATGAGGAGGAGAAAAATATATTCTTAGACATTGCCTGCTTCTTCAGAGGAGAAAAAAGAGATAGAGTCATTAGAATATTGAATAGAACCGGCTGGGAAGGAACGCTGGGCCTTTGGAAGCTGGAAAACAGATGTTTGGTTCAAGTGGACAGTAAAAACCGTCTGAGAATGCATGACCATGTCAGAGACATGGGCAGATATCTGGCGGAGAAGGAACCTCCTGATGGTGAGCTTCGGCTTTGGAACCCAACTGCCAACCTTTTTCATAAGCTTTCCGGCCAATTACCTGTAAGTATTTTGAAGTGTTTTCGACAGATTTCCAATTAGCGTCCTGTTAGTTTTGAATTCTTAAAACTTTGCAAGAATGCATCTTGTTTGTAACAGCTCTGAGTGAACAATTCAGGTGCGTGGAATTAGCCTGGTAAATGGAAATGAGGTTGAACAATCTTTCGAAAACCTTGCGGAGCCTGCTCGCACTCGTTTATTGAGTAATATGAGCAGGTTGCAGTTGCTTAAGGCTGAAGGTTATTTTCCTAAATGCCTATTGAATGTTTGCCACCATTTACCAAACCTAATATATTTAGAGTGGCTGAACTGTCCCGAGTCCTCCTTCCCTTCCTGGATTCCAACAAAGAATTTAAGAGTTTTACATATAAAGGGAAAATCTTTGAAAACACTCTGGCAACACGAATCTCAGGTATTCTTCTTAAATTTCTATTTCTTGTTTTTTCTTCAAATTGTAAATATTTACTGCATTTAAGAATTGTCTTCCTCTAACACACTGCCTGTGACATTTACAGTCTTAGACGTACTTTAATAATGTATGTAAACAATGCAGGCACCTCTGCAGCTGAGGGAATTGTGTATTCGCGCTCCCCTTTTAAATGTTCCAGATTTCATTGGGAACCTGCAGCACCTCGAAATATTTGTACTGTCCCACAGTCGTCATCTTGAAAGTTTGCCAGATTCGGTTGGGAACCTAGCACGCCTCCAACATCTCCACTTGTTGGAGTGCTCCCATCTGCAGACGCTTCCTGACTCGGTTGGGAACCTAGCAAGCCTCCAACATCTCAACTTGTGTAACTGCTACGCTCTGCAGAGGCTTCCGGACTCGGTTGGGAACCTAGCAAGCCTCCAACATCTCAAGTTGACCTACTGTTTTGATCTGCAGAAGCTTCCGGACTCGGTTGGGAACCTAGCAGGCCTCCAACATCTCAACTTGACGGACAGCACCGCTCTGCAGACGCTTCCGGACTCGGTTGGGAACCTAGCAGGCCTCCAACATCTGGACTTGAGCGGGTGCTCCGCTCTGCAGACGCTTCCAGACTCGGTTGGGAACCTAGCAGGCCTCCAACATCTGGACTTGAGCAGGTGCTCCGCTCTGCAGACGCTTCCGGACTCGGTTGGGAACCTAGCAGGTCTCCAACATCTCTACTTGTATGAGTGCTCCTATCTGCAGACGCTTCCGGACTCGGTTGGGAACCTAGCAGCCCTCCAGCATCTCGACTTGTGGGAGTGTTCCTATCTGCAGACGCTTCCTGACTCGGTTGGGAACTTAGCAGGCCTCCAACATCTGGACTTGAGGGACTGCTCCGCTCTGCAGACGCTTCCGGACTCGGTTGGGAACCTAGCAGGCCTCCAACATCTGGATTTGAGAAGGTGCTCCGCTCTGCAGACTCTTCCGGACTCTGTTGGTAACCTAGCAGGCCTCCAACATCTGGACTTGAGGGAGTGCTCCGCTCTGCAGACACTTCCGGACTCGGTTGGGAACCTAGCAGGCCTCCAACATCTGGACTTAAGCTACTCCTCCGCTCTGCAGACGCTTCCGGACTGGGTTGGGAACCTAGCAGGCCTCCAACATCTGGACTTAAGCTACTGCTCCGCTCTGCAGACGCTTCCAGACTCGGTTGGGAACCTAGCAAGCCTCCAACATCTGGATTTGGGAGGGTGTTACACTCTGCAGACGCTTCCGGACTCGGTTGGGAACCTAGCAGGCCTCCAACATCTGGACTTAACCTACTGCTCCGCTCTGCAGAGGCTCCCAGACTCAGTCGGGAAGTTGAGAAGCCTCCGAAGTCTTCAGTTGGCCGGTTGTTCCAATTTAGAGATGGTGCCCAATGTTGAGCATTTAGGTTCGTTGGAGTATCTTAATGTGTCTCAATGTTCCAAACTGCAATGGGATGCGGGAATAGTAGAGCAGCTGCGCCAACGCCTGGGAGAAGGCTTTCTGATTAAAGATGACTCTCGAAAGAGAATTATGTATTTGGAGAACTATCTTTTTTAAAAGGTTTTAAGATATGAAGTGATATTATAAAATTTCTTTGAATGAGCTTTATATTAAATTGATGTAAATTCAACACAAATTTATTGAGATTTTTACATTAAATTTATGTAAATTCATTTAATAAAAACTTATGTTAAAATTTATTAGAGATTATTAAAAATAAATAAGAAAAAATTAAATAACTTTTAATTCTTTGGAAGTGTTTAAAATATTTTTTTATATGTTTGATTTTTTTTTTATTTTTTTTTTTCTGAATAAATTTAATTATTATTTTATGAATAAATTTTATTTAAAAAATTTACATAAAATTTATTAAAAATTATATATTTACTAAAATAATTTAGAAACAAAAACTATTTAAAAATTATATAAAAGCCATGAAATTCTATTATACTAAAATATTTAAAAAAACATAATAATCTAAAATTCCCGATCTTTAAAATTGTTAATTAGACTTATTAAAATATTATATAAAAATAATAAAATTCTATTATATTAAAATATTAAAAAACTTAATAATTTGAAATTCCCAATCTTTAGAATTCTTAATTATACATTTACTAAAATATTATATAAAAGTAATAAAATTTTATTATATTAAAATATTAAAAAAAACTTAATAATGGGATATTCTTAAAATTATATTATATAGAAGTAATAAAATTTTATTATATTAAAATATTAAAAAAACTTAATAATGGGAAATTCTAAAAATTCTTAATCATATTCGAAGTGCTTATCATTTTAAAATTTAAACTTTAATATGTACATTTTTCAAATATAAAAAAATAAAATCTAAAGCATTTTAGGCTTCAATATGTTTTCATAAAATGTGTTTTATTTAAAAATTAATTTATTATCATTTTGCAAATATAAAAGTTTATAATTGAAAGCCATATATATATCTATAAATAAAGTTTCTTATATATAAAATTATATATTTATTTATTGGCATTAAATACGTTTTCCAAATATATATATATATATATATATAAATATAATTTTTTAAAAGTATAAATATTTTATATATCTATATATATATATATATATATATATATATTTATTTATTTATTTATCATAATTAAATACATTTTTCAAATAAATATATTATTGTTTGATTTTTATTTTATTTGATTGATTTTTATTTTTATTTTATTTTATTTATTTTTATTTATTTATTTATTTATTAATATAATTTTTTTCTTTTTTTTTAACTTTATATTCTATATATTTATAAATAACCTCTCTAACTTACATAAATCAATATACTTCTAAGCATTTACAACCTTCATTAAAGCATCTACATACAAATAATCCTTAACCAACTAAATAATAATATTGCTATAAAGTAACCCTTCATTGCTTGTCATTTATACCTATTTTTATAAATAAGGAGAAACAAATTAGAGAGTGGGTATGCAAAATACTAAGGAAACTTTTATTTTATATGCAATTTTATATATATGTATGTGGTTAAAAATTGTGTTTATGTTGCACCTAGGGTTTCTTTTGTTGTCATGCTATTTTAGTCTAGTGAAGTTGTGAGTTGTGATTGTAAATTATTAATTTCTTCATCCCAATCTCATGAATGGATCTCTGAGCAATTTTGTCAACATGAGACTCCCATATATTATTGTATGTTTACTTATGCCTTTCATTTCTCTAGGCTTGCACTTCATATTTGTTGAGTTTTTTTTGTTGGTGTGTTGTTAAACAATCTCAATGGTTGGGCCTTCCACATCAAATGTGGAAGCCCTTGGTTCACCAAGTGAGAAGAAATGCAAAATTGTCAAAAGTGCGAGTTCCAACTCCACTCTAGATATGAAACACTCTACGGAAAAATCGAACATCAAAAATTCGATGGAGAGAGGATTAATTAATGATTTCACTAGCCTTTGGTCTAGCCCCAATATTGTTCAAGAATGGACCCCTAAGAATTGCATCAATCAAAACTTTATTTCTATTATTACTGCAAAAAAGCATTTTTATATAATTCTTTTATCTATAAAATGCAGTGGATATTCCATTGGATAGTTCATCTCGACATATTTGATAAAATATATTAAAATTCGAAAATCTATACTATGAGGGTTTATTTTTCTATATTTCTAAATTTATTAATTTAATAAATCTAGAACAACGAAAAATACAGAAAATAGAGGACAGTGAAAAGTAAACATCAACAAACCACAATGAACATAAGATATGCTTTGGGAAATCCTTTTAGGAGAAAAATTAGTTGGAAGGTGAGGTTGCTTTGCTCTCTCTTCCTCTAAATGGAAGTGGTGCAAATACAAAGTAGTGAGACCTATGGCCCGTGGGCTACTACAAAATAAAACCCTCTGTTATGCTTTCTCTCTCTATCCACTCTTAGCAACTCTTTTCAAATATAGAACATAATGCACTTGAATAGAATGGAACCATGTTTCCTCCTAGTGGCATGGTTATAACATAGCTTGGTAGCTAACTAGTGGTTAAATTTGACTCCTTTGAACTCTTAAGTAAAGTTACAATATCGACCATTCTAGAGTCCTCTTCATCATGTTCACGTGTCTAGTGCCTTTTCTATGAATAATAGGGCCCGATGTGGCATCCTCTCGACTTATGGTGGTTCATCACGATAGGTGAACTTTGGGAGGCATAACTCTTGCATGCAAACTCTAATTAACGACTTTTGTAGACAGTTGGAAAGTTCTATGTTGTATAATAACACTAGTGGATGAGTGCTTAAGGGGAAAAGTTTTACTCCCCAAAAAACATCATTAAAGGCCTCACATTGGCCCTAGAAGGTTCAAGGCCCCAATTCTCCAAATTGGGCCTTGATTTCTCTAATTTTCCACTCTATAAGCATTGAGATAGATAAAAACCAATGTAATGATCCAATCCATATCGATTTTTATTTGAAAATATAGAACAAAGGGACTTGATCTTTAGAACTCGTTCCTATTCTATGGGTTGCAGGGGAATAGGGGAATGTATTTATTTCATTGGACTTTGGACTTTAACCTAGATATAGAAATCATGTTTGCTCCTATTTGGATCAAACTCCCACACCTCCCTATTATCTTTGGGACCTTGATTCCTTCAAATTATTGGAGACAAGTTGGGGTGTTACATAATTTACATTGAACCTAAGGGAAATTTTTTTACATGTGCTAGAATTTGTGTGGAAATGGACTTTCAACCAAGAGTGTCTGAGGCAATTTAACTGAATTTGGAGGACCAGAGTTATCAACAAGCCCTAATCACGAGAAAGTCATTTTTAAATGTAACATGAGTGTGGACATTTTATAAAATGTTACTTAAAATCCCAAGAAATTCAACCATCTTCAAAGCAAAGTTCAAAGAAAATTTCAACCTCTCAAAATAATATTGAGCAAGGTGCACTCAAAAAAGTAAGAAGAAATCATAAGTGACAATAGCCTTGGCGGGACTCAACTTGATAACCAATCTCATCTACACTTATCCAATCCCTCCAATAATATATTTGGAGCTCTGACGATGAAGAAGAGGTTGAGAAAGATCATTCAAAGAATAACTTAGAGCCTAGCTCATGGTGTCTTTCAAAGGAACAAAAGGTTTAAAAATATGCAGCTTCTAATGATACCCATATTGAGCAATGTGCACCTTCTTAGGTGAAGGGATCTATTCCATAAATAGAGAGTATGGCTCCACTTTTGAAGGATAATATAGTTACCAACTTAATGAGAATTTCTATCTCAAAATGAGAACACTAAGTCAACAAATCTAGATTAAAAAATCAAAATTGACTCTAAAATTGGCACTTGAAATTTATTTACTATTTTTTTTATAAATTTACTGAAAAAGTAAGTTAATAAAAAAGAAAAAAAAATGATATGATATTTCGTGATTCATCACAATATATTTTCTGGTTGACATTTCGAGCTAGCAACTGTGGCTCATCATCAAGACATAATAAGAAATATGATCTAGTTTAGAAAGATAAATAGGAGAGAGATGCAAGGTTAGAGAGTGGAAAATAGACATTAGGTTAGATAAAAGTTAGAGATAAATTTAATTCATTAATAAAATTGTAAGAACATGATTCAAACGATCATATTTATTAAAATATATATAAAAAATTAACGTGTGTGTGCATATATATGTGTGTGTGTATGTGAATTATATCAACAAATTGTAATCAAAAGTATATATATAAATATAAAATAAAATGTGTAAAAATACATTAGTAATAATATCGTTAATATAAGGAGATCGAGAAAAAAGAGAGATTAAAATGGCCAAAAGTATATAATAATTAATAGAAGGATATATATATCTATATATATATATATATATCTATATATATCTATATATATATATATATATATATATATATATATATATATATATATATATATATATATAATCAATTCTTACATTATAAAAGAAAGAAATAAAGATATCAAGTTCAGAAGAAAATTAGTAACACTACGGAATTATTATTACAATAATGAGGGTTACAAAAATAATAGGGAATATATATATATATATATATATATATATATATATATATATATATATATATATATATATATATATATATATCCAAGGAAAAATGCGCAATTTTCATTAATATGTTAAGAAAATTACATGTTGTATAATGCTGCATGTATGAAATGTATTCACTGAAGAGCGGTTCAGAAGAGTTGGGGAAAAATTGTATACAAATTTACATCATAATAATCCAGGTAGTTATATCCACCATAATAAACAAAAATACTCAGTCACTGCCCCAATAGTAATAACAGAAACTGTAGCAAAAAAACATACAACCAAAAAACTGAAAAAAAATGAATAATCTGTGAGATCACTTCGAGAGATGCCCGTTCATCTCAATGAATGGCCGGTGGAAAAAAACGGTAGAAAACACCCTCCCTGTATTCCTGAATTTTCCATTGTCCCGTGTTTAGCTGCGCGACCGCTTTGGAAAGACGATCAATGATCTCATTCCTTTCCCTGTATATATGTGAGCATACAATAAAATCAAATTGTGATTTTAATGTAAAGATATCATCCAGCATGTCTCTGAGTGTGTGAAAGTGACAATGATATACATCGTTTATCCAATTTATAACAAGCTGTGAATCCCCGTATATCTGAATCTTTTGGCAATTTAGTTCTCTCGCAAATATGAGAAGGTGTTTTAGACTGTTTAGTTCTGCATAATTATTGGTGCCCCTGCGCAGGTCGACTTGGATTTTGTAGGACACAAGATTGTTGATGTGTAATATAGCTCCTCCCCACAGCCCTCGGGTTGGGCCGAGCCATCAAAATATCCATATATATATATATATATTTGAAATCTAAGAAAATATTTGACCAAGCTAATAAGAAAGGGGTTAGAAGAAAAATAAAGTAAGAAGAATCATGGAGAAGATATTAATGATCAACATAAATATGTTAGAAATTAAATAACAAAGCAATGGAACACATAAAATGTTGTAGAAACACCAACACTAAAAAAATCATAAGACAAGAGAGACACATTTATACGTGGTTCACCCAATTTGGGCTACATCCCCAAAGAAACAACCAATCATTCCTTTTTATATTATCAAGCAAATTGAAGGGATACAACC
The DNA here is from genome assembly GCA_031772625.1 of Pinus tabuliformis. Taxonomy (NCBI): domain Eukaryota; kingdom Viridiplantae; phylum Streptophyta; class Pinopsida; order Pinales; family Pinaceae; genus Pinus; species Pinus tabuliformis. The sequence continues at coordinate 538,006,220 of CM062818.1, read as the reverse complement.
TATATCAAATTCCTTGTAACTTCCTCTTATCTCTCACACAGTTTCCTATGTTTTTCTGTCACGGAATAATACACAATCGCAATACAATTCCATCATATAAATTAAGGGTTGTCTTCTAAGGAAAAAACCCTAAATTAACATAACTTCTACTATTAAATCTTCCGCTTGATAAACAACCGAGATTGACTACGAAATTTCAGTATTTTACAAGGCAAATTTTCTCTAATTTTTTCTTCAAGGGCGCTACCCCTAAACCCCTGCCAAGCCCCCTCTCCCCCTGCTAACACTAGTGGTGGGGGGTAAGCCCCCCCACACGCCCTGTAAGGGACTGCCATCCAATTGCAGCTGAAACAATACCTATGAATCAAGAAAATAATCAAGCTCCACACCCAACAAAAGAGAGAATGAAGGGGAAGATAAAAATGAAGAAGACAAAATTTCAAATGAGACAAGAAAATGAAATTAGAAGGGAAAAGGGAAAGGATTTGCTCCAGCATGAAGCAGAAACGGGAATTCTGGCCAAAAAACCCCCAAAAAGCATCAAAAACAGTGCTAAAAATGAAAAATATGTATACTGGAACGATGTTTTTTTTAGGGTCAATTTTGAACATGTTTTAAAAACGGCAGTGAAAACGAATTTTTTGTGCAAAAATTGTGCAAAAAACACCGTGAAAATGAAAAGTGTTGATACTGGAATGATGGTTTTTTTTTAGGGTCAATTTTCAACATTTTTAAAAAATTCCAGTAAAACCGAATTTTTATGTGGAAAAAAACAACTATTTTTGAGGAAAAAAACACGCTAATGTTTTTGGTAGAATAACATTTTTCTTTCCTAAGTACAATTTCAACATGTTTTAGTAATGACTGTTATCACTCAGGTTGTTCCCCAGGAAAGCTCTAAGGGGGGAATACGGCCGAGGTAACCACTAACCAGTCTTTTAGCTGCAGATTCTAGCCAATCTGCAACCAGAGAGGGCTCTCTCTTTGTAATTTAGCTTTGTTTTGAAGTATTTTAGGCTAGTTATGATGCACAGAGTTTGGTTTTAATTTTGTTGGATGGTGATCTTAAACAGAGCTGGGATGCAAGTCTAAAACAATTTATACCATTGGGAAAATGGGGTCAATGAAGATGAACTGCTGAGAGTGTTTTCTTTGATAAAGGGCAATACTACAGAGCAAGATAATCGATCTTGGAACAATTTTAAAATCTGGAAATTGGTGGAATGTAAGCCAGTGGATGAAGGGCAGTTAAGAATCCTTCATCATGCTGGCAGAGGGAAGTGCATGAATATTATCAAGGAGCAGTAAAGAATTCCTAGGCAATATTCAAAGTGAAAGAATCAGTGGAAACAGGAGCAGCTAAGAATTCCTGTTTATGCTAACTCTGAAGAAAACATAATTAATAACAGAGATTGAACACAGAGTGTATTTAAACAAATTCTGGGCTATTCTTTTTCTCTATTAATAAGATTATGAAACATATATGAATTTTTCAAACACAAAAGACACAAAACGCAGTTTAGAATAACTTATTGATCCATAGAAAGACACAGGAATTCTGTAGCAGGTCCCAGAACATCAAATCCACATTCAGACGGTCCAGCAGCAATGAACTTCAATAGCCTTTGTATTAAAAAGTCTCAGAGTTACAGCGCAGTCCAGAGAGTAAATCACCAACCCTGAATACATCTCATGGGGAGGCATTTATACAAAAAGGAGATACAAAATATCGTGTAGATAAGATATCAAGCAATAACTTCCTTCACCCACTCTACAGATGAAGTAAATGAGAGAAATGAATGCAGCAGTAAATGTTGGTGTGCTGGCTGTTTAGTCTGTCAGATATATTTGACTTTTTGGACTGAGTGAGTCGGCTGGTAGCTGTGTCTTTACTCTGCGTTCCTGTGTTTGCTGTCTTGCTGTGTTGTTGTCCCGGCCTTGTCATCGGTGCTTGGTCTTGCTTTAATGAGCTGCAGTCCCAACCTGATTTCCTCTTTCTGCTGTTTTCATTCTTTGACAGGTGGCCCGTGCATTTTGAATTTGCTGACATGTAGCTGATCAAAAAAGAAAAAGAACCAAAATTACCTCGGTAAAACCTCCAACATTCCCTGCCACCATTGGTCTGTTGGCAACTGATGTCTTTGTATTTTTATTAGTGTCTCATCAGCTTCAGTATACCTGTAGAAGTTGGGTTGGACTTCAAAAAGATGATTTATCTCATGTTCAATGTAGAACAAATTTTCTAATTTGTCATATAGACTCTGTCCAGAGGGAGGCACTGTGTCTTCTGAAATGCTGGATGATGCTGTAATTTGATTAGAAACATAGGTATTTACCCTGTTAGCATACTGTTCATGTGTTAACAGTCTCCCATTGCTGGTCAATAAGCTGGGTAACCCTTTGCTCTGTAACATTGCAAACTTTTCTGTAAAGGCATTTATTTCTGCCTGCATTTCCTGACATTTTCTTTCCAGATTTTGAACAAAATTCCTCAGGGTCAACACCTTTTTCACTATCAAAATGGTGTCTGTTCTGTTCCTGATGTCTAGAGCTGCTAGTTGTTCTTTGGTATGAGTATTCAAAAATTGAATCATTCTATTGGCCTGTTCAGGCATATTTCCCAATGATGCCCTGGCCCTCTGAATCTATACTTGGGCTATTTCTATCAATTCTATTTGTGCATGTATTGTCTTAATTGATTGCCATTGGTTAGTGATAGACTGGCCAATTTTGGTCCACAGAATTGACTTGATTTAAGACAGAGTTTTATGTAGAGTAAGCTATTTTTCTAAGGATTTTATTTTGTTATCCAAGGCCTTTATTTCTCTTGTTTTTTCAGCCACTGTTATCTTGGATTTGTCATAGCTTACCTCTAGCTTGGCCAACTTTTCTTTTGCCTCTTTCAGCTCTGAAATTTGGACTTCTAGCTCTTTTATTGCTCTCATCATTTCTTCCATACTCATGCTAGATTCTGGCGCTGTTATTGCTGCTGCTGCTGAAGCATCCGTGGTTGAGGTACCTGTTGTTGATGCTGGGATGATAGGAGGGATTGTTGCTGCAAGTGTGGGAGGGACTGTGGCAACTGTTGGAGCTGTTTCAGGTGGCTGGGAGGTCGACTCTCCCTGCTTGGCTTGCAATGCTTTCTCCAATTCTTGCTCCATTTGAATTATCCTTTGATTCATCCTCATCAGCAAATCCATCGTATCTCCTTCTGCCTTTTCTTGTGCAAGTTTTGTAGTTTGTGGGTGCATGGTTGCAGGCAGCCTCAATTGCTTTCTAAGTGCAGCAATATCTTCTTCCTTTTTCCTTATGAGGGCTTTGATTCCCTTGGCATCCTTAGGGTCATGCCCTAGCTCAACAATAATTTCCTCTAGGGTCTTTATTCTGTTGTCTTTAGCCAAGGAAGATATTCTTTCCAAATCCAATTGGGCAGATGTATTGCTTAATGACTCCTTCAATTGGTGGGCCAACATTGCCTTGTCTGCCAATGTAGCATAGACCATTTCGCCTGTTTGCTTGTGTAGCTCAATTTGGTCCATTGGGTGTATGTCTTTGGCGAGGACTTCTAGATTTGTCTTTATGTAGTCCGCAGCTGTCTGTGGTTGCTGAACCTTAGGCTTGAAATGACTTAAGATCATTTTTTCCTCCTTAATGTCATAAGCTGCCATCAGCCTTTGCTGTTTGGAGGGTGTTGTTTTGAGAAGTTGATCATAAAGTTGTATTCTCAATAATTCATTTTGGGCTTTAATTTCCATGAATGTTCCTTTAATACCAGATGGCTGCTTACTTTGCTGCTTTGAGGAGGACACCTCCATACCATGTTGCCTCTCTGTTTCTTGTCTGTGAGAGCTGGTGGATGTTTGCTGGCTGGTTTCCCTCTCCCTCCTTGGACTGCCTGTGATTTCTTCACTAATTTCCTCTTCAGGTAGAGGATCTACTCTTTGCCTTTTGGCCTCTGGCTGCTGTGTTGACCCACTTGCAGGTGTGGTCTCTTCTCTGTCCCGTTTCTTGCTTCTTTCCTCATTGAGAGGAGTCTGTAATGCTGGAATCTGTGGTGCCTCTGTCTGCAGTGGAGGGGCTTGCCCTTGACTCTGTTCCTTTGAGGTAGTTGGCTGGTCTGTCATTGTTTCTTGCTCTGTATCTACTACCTCCTTGCCTTTTGCTGTACCTGCTGCTGGTGTAGTCCTTTCTTGGGCAGCTTGTGAAGCTGCAGTAGTTGATGTGCCTTCTCCGACTTGCTGTGGCAGTTTGAAAGACACCTGCCCAAAAGAATCCAAGTCAAGAGTCTTTTCCAAATCTTTCATATTTTGCTCCATTATCTCTTCCTCAGTGAGCTGTTCAACTAGTGTGCCTTCTACCCACTCATCTTGGTTGGCAAATTGTTCTATCTCTGGGATTTTGCAATGTTCATAAGCTGACAACCTATATTTTATTTTTCTTGCATTGATAAAGCCATTTGGGTCATAGGGTACCCACCAAAAACTCCTTTTTAATCTGAGTTTTTCACCCAATATCTGATCAGCATCTTGCCATCCTTCTTTTTTGTTCATGACATAGGGGCCTAGTTGGTCTCTGAATTTCAACTGAGCCTTTTTCTTGGTGCTATGGAAATGAGTCAAATCTGAATTGATAAATTGTTTGTAATATTCCAAGGCAAATAGTCTCATTGGCACATATCTTGGCAGCCTGCAGGGACACAACTCACAACCATATATCCTGATGACAGTGTGATTCTGGTAGAAGTACCAGTCACCTATTTTGTAGTTTTTTGAGAGCTGCAATATTTTCTGCATATCATAAGACAGTCTAGGAGGAGGAGTTCTTTTTAGGAGAGAAGAGACTGGATAGACAAACATCTCAATGAACTCACAGTAGGAGTAGGGAGAGCTGTGGACTTCATGAAAGACTGAGGTCCAAAAAATCACAGACCTCTGTTCTCCTTTAGAGTCCAATCTTTTGATGGGGAATTGGAAACAGTCTGGCTGATAATACAGGAACAGATGATAGATGTAGGATGAATACTTGAAGACTCCCTCCCTATCTAGTTTCAATAGTTGGTCATGTATCTTGCTGGCAATGAATTTGGCATAATTGTATTTGACAGCAGGGGGCTGCCCTGGGGTAAATGCAGACAGTAAGACCAATATAGTTTCATCAACATGTTCACTTGTCTTGAAACCCAGAACATAGGATATCATATCAACCAGTAATTTACCCACTTCATTGAACCATACATAGTGAAAAGGAGGTGGCTCTGTAGGCTGGCGATCTGCTCTCATAAATATTTGGGCAATTTGGGTTATCTCTGAGCTGGAGAGTTTAGGACCTTCATCAAGCAAGAATTTCATAGAAAGAGGGAACAACAGCTGAGTTGGTTTGAAATTTAGCATTTGATTGATGGAGTCAGGAGTTATATGAAAGAGGATGCTCCCAGATGGAGACTTGACTACCCTTTGAGTTGGTTCATAGTTTTCACAGCAGAGGTGAATTATCTCAGGGAAGATATTGACAGAGGGGAGGAAGTATATGGGCAAATTTGATTCCCATATCCCATAAAAATCATTGTTATTCAGATAACTGTTCCTCAGCTCACAGAATGTCTGCAGGTGGTTTCTGTCACCAACCAAGTCTTGGATTAGATAATCCCTATCAGCCAAAGGTAATGATTCCAGTTCCTTGTGGGGTGCATTGAGAGGAGTGACATTCAAGGCTGCTCGAGTCTCCATCTTTAAACTCTCTGTGATTTTGATTGGAATGTGGGTCTATGCAGCAATAGAAAACAGAACACTGGCTCTGAGGTTTTTCTCACGGAATTGCAGAATTGCAGACTGAGCTTTATCTTGAAATCACCTCACTGGGTAACATTCATGGTTTAAAATAAATTTTGCAGAGTTTAGTTAGGGTTTTTTGACTGCATTTGCTGGCTCTTCGAGCGTAATGCAGAGAAAATGAGCTTGAATTGTAGCCAAATGAATGAAACTTGCAGAGGGAAATGGATTTTGAGGAATTCCTTTGATAAATAGGATAAAAACAAAGGCTATCGCACGCAGGTTTGGGTACGGCACTGTGTTTTTGTTTAAAAAGTCTGGTTTACTGTGAAAATGGGTAAAACTGGTCGCTTTGTGGAAAGAATATTAAAAACAGGGATGATGGCAGTGTATCTCTCAAGAGCTGGCGACTCGATTTGTGCAATTTTTTGGTTCTACAGGTTCAGACACAGAGAAAAACTGGAAATGCAGAGGGTTCGGGGTCAATTGGGTAAATACCTGCTTCAAATGGGCGCTAGGTGCACAACATGGACTGCAGGCCGAGCTGAGGAACGTGCTGTGGAGTTGCTTTCAGTGGGTGATGGACTGTGCAGCTTTGGTGGCGAATTGGTCGTAAATCGCATGCAGAGGTTTCCACAAACGAACAAATAGAAATAAACAAAAAACAATCACTTTCGCGACTTTTAACACAATTTGGGCTTTTTCGGGCTTTTGGCGCTTTTTTATGATGACGTCATCATGATGTAATTTTGTCGTGTAGCGGGTACGGAGGATGACGTGTCGGATGACGTGGAGGCGAGGTGGTGATGTCAGCAGATGACATGGCACTGATACGGAGCGGTGGCGGGTGACGTGGATGGCGACGTCATCAGGTGACGTGGGTATGACGTCAGGGGGTAGGCGGCAGGGCGGTAAGCGGTATTCCCCGCACCGCCTTAGGGCCATGGTGGTTTTGGAGGAGGGGGCTCCGATCACGCCGGGAAGTCGACGCGTGGCAGGGGTACAACAGAAATACCGCCAATCCCCCGGACGCTAACGTTCGGCAGATAAGGGGTTCCGATATTGCCGCCAGCCGTTGGATCTATGGCGCTGAATCTGACAGTGAACGGGCGAGGTAAGCGGCGGAGTTTTATGGTACGGGACCCGCGTTAATATTTTGACATTAAATAATGTTTGCGGGGGTTTAAAACCTTTGATTATGGGTTTTATGTGGTTTATGCAGGCGACTACGATTATTTGTTTAACCGAATGTCAAACAAATCCCAATATATACATGCGCGCGAGGAGTTAATATATGGTTTAGGTGGGGGGTTTCAGTGCGGTTGTTTATTTAACCGGATGTCAAATAAACCCCAAGGTTTTTTGAATGCGGAGGGGCTATTATTAAGGTCCCAAATGAACCCATAATTCCCCAAAACTTTGTTATAAGGCTATAGTTGCCAGGGGTAGGGATATTATGTATTTTTTGGGTTTTTTATATAGTTTTTATAGAATAGGGGTGGGAAAATGATAAAGGAGCTATACAATAAAGTTAATGTTAATATGATTTTATGGATAGGTAACGCTAAGTTTATAAGGTAATAACTTAGGTTTTTGGGGAAATGAAGTAAAATGGTAAGATCTTTTACACAAGAAATGTGGCTTGTTTTGACTAAGTAAACACAAAGTTCCACTTAGTAGTTATCATATAATGAAATGAACTAGGACTACTGGGCAGATCCCAATGTCCTTGAGGGGATGTCAGTAAGGGTACTTGGGGGAATGAGAGGGGAAATTAGTCATGCTCCACTGTTTTACAACCAAACAACTGCCATGGTACTTGTGACATCCATGAGATAAGTCTTTCTTGACAAGACAAAAATGATCACAAACTTGCTTCTGCAACCTCAAACTGCCTACCCAGCCTAATACACCTAGCATTTTTTCTTCCTTTTGATTGGGTGCATTTGGACTAGCAAACCCTGATTTTCCTCTTTTTCTTTTGAATGCCCTCCTATCTAAGTCTACCCTTATCTCTTCCAATGGCCCAGATTAACCAGTTGGGCTCCTTTGTTTCTCTACCTACCTACTCATCTGCCAAGCTTGAAATGTTTGGACAAATCTTTATTCTCTATTCTACAGACAAGTAAATTCAAACATGATCTAAATAGGATTGAACTGTCTGGCTATTCATCAACTGTGTCAAGAATCAACCAGCTGTACACAATGAAATTCTTCAAAAAGGGAACAGTAGTGGCATTTAAACTAGCACACTTTCCTGGTCTTTTGGTTTGGGGTTCATTTTTATCATTTTTTCTGACCAATTCATTCTTTTTGCCCTTTGATCTTTCTTTTAGGGCATGCCCTCTTTTCATTTTTTAATTTTCTTCATTTGTTTACAAAATATGGAACCTTTGCAGCATGAAAGGATGAACATATTTGGCTCTTCTACAGTCAATCATGAAAAATGAAACCTATTGGTATAGGAACCTAACAATGACGATAAAGATAAAATAATGGGATCTGAAACACATTAAAATTATATTAGTTTTCATCGATGTTGTTAAACATATAATAAAATCACACTAAAGATCACTAAAATTCTAATTGTTTTCAACCATAACATTAAAGATACAAAAAAATTTGAGAAATTTTCAACCATAAAATTAAAAACCCATGACATTATAAACAAATTACATGACTAAATTAATCAAAATGTCATTATTTGTAGATTGAATGAAACATACACTATATCTTTAATTTATTGTTGCATTGTAGATATTCTAAACGATAAAAATCATCATAATTAAAACGTATAATCCAACAACATAAAAATGACTCATAACTTTTGATTTAACACCATATTGAAATCAAAATTTTTATTTCAAGATACGATGCAAACATCAATTATATAAATTGTCTTAGAGAATTATTCAAAACCACTCATATTTTCTTGCACACCATCAGAATTCACATCTTCAGATGAATGACTAGATGCAGACGAAGATGTTTCATATTCTTCTCTTTCATCAACTAGTGCCCCATCTAAGTCCACATGCATGCTCACCATTTCAGGTTTCAAAATTCTTCTGGATCTACAACTGGTTTCAGCACACTCCCATCTCAACACTGTTCCTTCTGGTAACAACCTTTTCAGAATCTCTATCGTCTTGAAGTGAAGAGTTCCTCTCTTTGTTAAATTGAATTCATAAACAAGTATGTCAACATCCTCCAATTTTAAGAGGTCTGCGCGGCAAAGATTTATATTTGTACCCTTTCTTTTTCTCTTTCTGCCAATTTTTTTATCAGCTACCATCTCTGGCTTATACACACCATTTAATGGGTGTGTATCTGTGGCATAGCAATGTACTTAAACACCTGTAACATCTTCATTTTCTGTAAATACCTTTATACCCTAGCAACCCAGAATGGATAGCCATTGGGATCTCTATCTGCTAGCACTGTGATCATGCAACCCTCCTTAATATCCTGTACTGAACCCCTATAAAGGTCTTCCATGGCTTCACGTTGTGCACGAGATCTTCTGGAACCAATATACTTCTCTCTTTCCTCTGCTTGTGAAGAATTAGTAATACCTTGAGATTGTTGTTGTTCAACAATGTTTCTTTCCTCATGTTCATTTGACACATTTTGTGGCCAAATAAATGGATTTTTCAAAGGTATATCTTCATTTGTTGTTCTTGAAATGATATCACTTTTATTATTGAAAAATGACTCCCACCAAACTGAATTAACAATGTCAAAGTACTCATATGTATATCTAATACATTCTGTGTTCATTATGAACTTCACCAACTGATTGTAATAACAATATATTTGATGCAAATATTGGATAATTTGGAATGAACTTCAAAAATTCCAAACCTGATGACAGTGCCCACTCTGCAGTAGTTGAATACTTCTTGCCCCATATTAGTGTTTTCCCATCAATTTTTTTGATACAAAATTGATGTTGGAAGCTAATGTCATTAAGTTGTTCAATGCATTTCTCCTCACCATGCGATCTCAGAATAAACCTTCGCATGTCAATAGTTTCTTCCAACACATCAAAAGTAGGCTCTGTTATGAAACCAGCTCAAGAAAAGATAGAAAAGATAGATCAACGCCTTAGAATTTAGCCTCTTCGAGGGGGCAACCTCCTTTACATTACATAAATGAACAATTCTTGGATGATTCAAATGACAAAACCTCCTTTCTATATATAGGAGTCTAAGGAGTCACAATATAATCCAGCCGACCTAACAATAATAATATAAAGCCACAAAAATAACAATAGAGGGATTCTATGGGGCACAATAATAACAATATGGGGGTAATAGGGGCACAACAATATTAATAAGGGGTATAACTATAATAGTAATGGGGTAATCACTAGTATTATAGGGACCCAACATGCCCCTCTCCTTCAAAAAAGTGTTGTCCTCAACGCTTGAGTAGTTCTGGATACTTCTGCATAAAATTCTCATCCTCCCATGTGGAATCTTCAGCGGATAAGTTCTTCCACTTGATAAGATACTCTGAAATTGATCGATTTCGTAGCTGTCGAGTTCTTGTTTCTGTGACTGCTTCTGGTTCCAATATAATTTTTCCTTCCTCGTCAAGTTCTGGAAATATTGTTTGAACTGGGAGCTTGTCGCCTATAACCTTCTTTAAACATGAAACATGGAAAACTGGGTGCAATCGAGAAGCTGCAGGAAGCTCCAATTTGTATGCCATAGTACCAATCTTTTGCAACACCTTGTATGGACCATAATACTTTGGTGATAATTTATTATCCTTCTTAGCTTGCTTGAGGGACATTTGCTTATATGGTTGTAGCCGTAGGAATACCCAATCACCTACATCAAAACTTCTTTCACTGCGATGTTGATCTGCCTGTTGTTTCATTCTATTTTGTGCCAACACGAGGTTATCCTTTAAGAGTTGGAGGACTTGTTGTTGATGTTTGATGTGATGTTCCACTGCCTGAACCTTAGAATTTTCTCTTAAATATGATGTGATGGATGGTGGTTGATACCCATAAAGTGCCATAAATGGGGTCATTTTTGTTGCTGTATGGAAGGAAGTGTTATACCACCATTCAGCCAGAGGCAACCATTTGACCCATTGTGTCTGTTTATCAGATACAAAGCAACGAAGATATCCTTCCAAACATTTGTTTACTATCTCAGTTTGCCCATCAGATTGAGGATGATAAGATGAGCTATGAGCTAACTGAGTACCAAGACAAGAAAATAATTCTGTCCAAAAATTTCCAGTGAAAATGGGATCTCTGTCACTTACAATAATCTTTGGGTTTCCATGTAGCTTTTGAATTGTTTCCATAAATGCAGTAGAAACTGTACTGGCTTTAAATGGATGTGATAATGCACAAAAGTGTGCATACTTGGTAAGTCTGTCAACTACCACCATGATGACACTCTTTCCCTCAGACTTGGGTAAACCTGTGATAAAATCCATTGAAACCTCCTCCCAACGTTGGCTTGGAATGGATAAAGGTTGTAATAGACCCGTGTCTTAATTGTTTCAACTTTATTTTGTTGGCAAACCAAACATTCTGCCACAAACTTTTGAATATCTGATTTAAGGCCATCCCAAAAAAATTCCTTCTTAACCCTGTGGTAAGTTTTTAAAAATCCTGAGTGCCCTCCTAAGGGAGAAGTGTGCAATTCCATAAGAATCTTTTGTTTTAGCTGGGAATTCTTACAGAGGTATAAGCGATCTTTGTACCATAACGAATCATTTTGCCAGCTAAATGTATCAGACGTACTGGAATCTTGTTGTAACTTTCGAATAAGTGCCCACACTTCTTCGTCATTCTTCCATTCCTCCCTTGCTTCGTTTATCCAATCTGGTTGGATAATAGAAATGGCGCACAACAATGCTTCCACATCCTCATCCTTTCTTGAGAGTGCATCTGCCACCACATTTTGCTTCCCTTTTTTGTAGATGATTTCAAAGTCATAACCCAACATCTTTGTGACCCACTTTTGTTGCTCTTCAGAGGATAATCTTTGTTCTAAAAAGTATTTAAGGCTATCATGATCCATTTTTACCTTGAAGTGTCTTCCCATTAGGTAGGGTCGCCATTTCTTAAGTGCATGGAGTATTGCCAACATTTCCTTCTCATAAATAGCTTTGCTTAAAAACTTTCCCTTGATTGGACGACTTTCAAAAGCAATGGGTCTTTCATCTTGCATTAGAACAGCACCAATTCCATTTCCTGAAGCATCACATTCCACAATAAAGGTTTTTGTGAAGTCCGGTGTAGCTAAGACCGGTGCTTGGCACATTGCCTCTTTAAGATGTTCAAAGGCCTTTGTTGCTTCCGGAGTCCATGAAAATGCATCTTTCTTCAATAATGTTGTTAGAGGTGCTGCTATTCTCCCATAATTCTTAACAAACTTGCGATAATACCCTGTCAACCCGAGAAATCCTCGCAGATGCTTTATGGATGTGGGGATTTTCCATTCCTTAATGGCTTTAATTTTGCTAGGGTCTACCTTAACTCCTTCATGAGATACAATATGACCCAAATATTCCACCTCCTGGACTCCAAAGAAACATTTGGATCTTTTTGCATATAATTGTTTCTCCTCAATAGTTGTAGCACCCTGTCAACATGTTCAACATGATCCTTCCAAGACTTGCTGTAGATTAGTATATCATCAAAAAATACTAACACAAATTTTCTAAGGAATGGTTTGAAAATTGAATTCATCAAACCTTGAAATGTTGAAGGTGCATTGGTAAGGCCAAAAGGCATGACCAAAAATTCATAATGACCCTCATGAGTTCTAAATGCTGTTTTCGGAATGTCTTCAATCTTCATTCTGATTTGATGATATCCTGAACGAAGATCCAACTTGGTGAAGTAAATTGATCCATGCAATTCATCCAGTAATTCATCAATGACAGGAATGGGGAACTTATCTTTAATAGTGAGCTTGTTGAGCTCCCTATAATCCAGACACATGCGCCATGATCCATCCTTCTTGTGCACCAATACTACTGGAGCAGAGAAAGAACTTTGACTTGGTTGAATTATACCAGCCTCTAGCATTTTTGCAACCATACGTTCAATTTCACTCTTTTGGACATAGGGATATCTGTATGGCCTGATGTTTGGAGGAACACTTCCTGGAATCAGATGAATAGCATGATCATGATCACGCATAGGTGGGAGACCTTTGGGAGTCTCAAATACCTTGGAATGATTGTCCAGGACTTTTTGGAGATCTGGAGAAATAGATGATTCCAATGTGGAAACATCTAGCGAACATAATTGTGCAATTACACCTCTTTGCTCCTTTTTTAGAAGCTTTGTCATACCATTAGAGCTGATTATCTTTCCTGGTTTCCCTGCAATACCCCTTAATTCAACTTCCTTTCCTTCCATAGAAAATTTCATGAAAAGTTCTTGAAAATTAAAAGCTATTGTACCCAAGGATTGTAGCCATTGGACTCCTAGTACAACATCAGCACCTCCCATTGGAATGGAAAGCATTGGGCTAGTCAATACATATTCTCCCATGGATAGCTTGATATTATGGCACTTTCCAGAGCAATTTATTGTTCCTCCATTTGCAATCATCACTTGACACTCTGGTGCTGGATATAGGAAGCAATTCAATTCTTTTGCTACCTTACAATGAATAAAATTGTGGGTGCTTCCTGAATCAATCAACACTATTACCTTTTTCTTCTTGATTTGTCCTTCTATCTTGATGGTTTGAGGAGTGGTAATTCCCGCCAATGCATTACAAGATATGGTCGGATTTATTTGTTCTTCATCTAGGCTTTGTTCCTGGAGTATATCCTCTTCTTTTGACCTTTCTTGCTCCTTTTCTTCTTCCTCTTCACAATCTATGTAGAATAATTTCTTCTCAGCACACTTATGACCTTTAGTGTATTTGCTATCACAACTGTAACAAAGCCCTTTTTCTCTTTTTTCTTCCAATTGTTGTGGTGTCAACCTTATAGGTTGTGGAAGACTAGGGGCAACAACACTTCCGTCTTTATAGTTTTGAGTGGTATGCTTCCTGGTTGCCATAATTTTGCTTTCCATTTTTCTTGCTAACCTGAATGCCTTCTCTAATGAATCAGGTTCCCAAAGGCGAACATCATGTTGGATATTATCCTTTAAAGACCCTATGAACACATCAATCCTATGCTCCTCTGGAATATCTTTTACCCTTATGTTCAATTTTTGGAACTCCTCAATGTGCTCCATTATTGAACCCTTTTGTTTGAGACTTATCAATTGGCTAAAAAAAGTGTTGCTTTTTGTATCCTCATAATGTGCTATCAATTCTTCCGTAAAAATTGCCCAAGTGATAAATTGTTTACGAGAGCAAAGCCATTGATACCATACAAACTGATTTGGTTCCAAATATAAAGTTGCCATACGTACCTTTTGTGTGTTTTGCACATTATTGAGATCGAAGAATTGCTCCATCTGTAATATCCATGTGGCAGGATCCTTGCCATCAAACTTCCTCATATCGATTTTTGGAATATGGTGAGTCTTCGATCCAACATTAGCATCTATGGAATCATGATTAACATTTTTTTTATTCTCATCATGAGTTTCCTTTAGTACCCTTTCACCCTTAGTGCCCATTTCTTGTAGCAACTTATTCACATTTATCTTCAATTCGTCCATGTTTGTCTTCAAATCTATCTTCAAATCATCCATCTTAGCTTCCACGTCAATCATCTTAGCTTCTACGCCTTTCTTTAAACAATCCATCTTAGCTTCTACACCTTTCTTTAAACCATCCATCTTAGATTCTGTTCCTTTTTGTGTAAGGGACAGTTGTTGCACTTGGTCTTGTAATTTTGATATATCATGTTGCATTTCTTCCTCTTCTTCATGAGTCATGCTAGAGCTTTCATGTTCCTTACTAGGTGTTTGCATTTTCTTTCCTCGGGGCATCAGTTACCGATAATAATGCTCTACTATGCCCTTTGAATTCCTTCAAAATAAATTTTCAAACCAAGCTTAAGCAAAAATTTAAGAAAATCTACACACCTTTTTTCACTTTGTAGGAGCTCGATATTGCCTCTGATGTATCTTTGTACCTTCCAATCATCTAGTTCTGAATTTGTGATCTGTAGTAGCCCTCTGTGTCCTCTTTCCAATGCCACAAGTCTGACCCAAATTGGATTCTCCAAGGAAGAGTTATGCGAAATCTCCCACAGTGACTTGATTATAGACTAGTTCAGTAGAGCGAACTTGTACGACGTGCCACGAGTCACTGTTTCGACCTTTGGATCTGAAAAATGCATACAAGAAACTACAGTCTGTCCTCTTTCTGCACCTTCTTACAAAATTTCAATCCGATCCCCAGAGAGAAAGTTATGACGATTTTCCCCAGGTCACCTGTTTTGAATGTAATTTAGGAGTCTGCAAAAAGATCAACTTCCTCAGATCATATCTCCGCAAATATCGCGCAAAAAGCTCTGAAATTCGGACCCAAGGTTTAGCACGATTTATTATCAAATGGGTTTTTTTTGCGACTTCTGAAACGTCACAGAAAAAAGTTATAGCGAAAATGCCACGATGACCTGTTTGGAGCAGCGAAACCCTAGAATCCAAAGCTCTGATACCAAATGTTATGAAACCAGCTCAAGAAAAGATAGAAAAGATAGATCAACGCCTTAGAATTTAGCCTCTTCGAGGGGGAAACCTCCTTTACATTACATAAATGAACAATTCTTGGATGATTCAAATGACAAAACCTCCTTTCTATATATAGGAGTCTAAGGAGTCACAATATAATCCAGCCGACCTAACAATAATAATATAAAGCCACAAAAATAACAATAGAGGGATTCTATGGGGCACAATAATAACAATATGGGGGTAATAGGGGCACAAAAATATTAATAAGGGGTATAACTATAATAGTAATGGGGTAATCACTAGTATTATAGGGACCCAACAGGCTCTAGCATGTATGATTTCTTAATACATGCAATTAATGATGGCAAGCTCCCAACTTCCTTCCTCCTTAAAGTGACTAAAAAATGAATGAACATCTGATCAATATGGTCATGAGTGTGCCCAATAAGAAGGAAACCAGCCTTTACCTTCTGAAAAATTCTCAATTCAAAAAGCATGTTTAGATATCGAAAAACAACCTGATTTTTGTTTTCATGGCAAGCGTTGTTCAATTGTAGATACAAAACTTTAGGAAGATTACCAGACCAATGAGAAAGAACATCATGAATTATGGTTATTGTCAGATTTGCATCATTATGAATATTTGGAGCTATGAAGTACACCCTTGGCAACATTTTTCCATTGAAGACCATACAACTGACCAAGTGATATTGAATAAAATTTTCCTCCTGTAAATTTTTGGGTGTGCGAACAAAATGTGGTAAAAGTGTTTTCTTCTAGTCCATACCATCAATTATAAAACCCAAATATTTTTTCTGATTATCATAAGACTTCTTTCGATGCTTGTACAACTTTTTCCTTTCACTTATTTGTTATTCACGATGCTCCTGAAGTTCTTTGACAATGGAATCTACACAACATAAAAGAAATACATTTTCATAGTTGATGACTATACATTTTTAAAAGTTAAAGTTATGAATGCTTACCTCTTTTTGACCCTTCCCATTTATCTCTTTTTGATTTAAGAGAAGCACATGTACTACAAATCCCCATCCTTGTCTTCTTAGGAATACGAACATCTTTCTTCCATACCTTCACAAAATATTGATATGTAATAAATTGACCATGTCCCTCAGAACCTTCTGCATATTCTTTGTATAAGTTGTAGATTTCTTGTCTTGAAAAATTATTTGGAATATGCATTGTCTCTCTATTTGGCATACACTCTCCATGCTTTGAAAAGAAATCTTTCATCCATGACATTGCAATATTTGATAATGGCCCAAACTATCATTTATGATGTACTTCTGAATAAAATGTGGGATCCTTTTCCAAATTTTCTTGGATTCTTGAGAGACGAAAATTATCCATCGAATGAAACATTTTGAAAGCCTTTCTACGGATAAATAAAGACCCAATATGATAATCATAACCTGATAATGTAGATTTCATGCACCCAACTAAATATGAAATTTTCATGCTTTTATTCATTGACAAATATCTCTTCCTTTTCTCTAATGCAAACATGAAATCCATGTGTTTCAAGCAGTCTTTTTGACAACATTCACTTGAAATGAGAGCGCTGATAGAACTTCTTCTAGTCAGATATTCTGCTCTATCCCTTGTAGAACTAAAACATCTTAGATTGATACGAAAAGGTATGCTCCTACTCCTCGATACAATATTTCCTTGCAACATCTCCATCATTGGATCATCATTTGTATAATCATTTTCATCATCATTTTGAGGAATGTTATCCTCACTATGATTAGCTGTGCTTTTGAAATACTGACTTGGAGGATACTATTCATCTTCCCCTTCTTCAGTGCTACTGTCATAGTCCTTAGAATTAGGACTAAATGGAAAATTTGACTCGATGTTTATTGGATATTCTTCCTCATGTGCATTGTCAGTGTTGCTCTCATTTTCCATAGGATTAGGACTACATCGAAAATGTGACTGTTTACTTACTGAAAATTCTACATCCTGTCCTTTGTCACTGCTACTCTCATAGTCCTTAGGATTAGAACTAAGTGCTTCATCCTATCCTTCGTCACTACTGCTCTCATAGTCCTTAGGATTAGGATTAAGTGGAAACTGCGACTCTTTATTTATTTGAAAATCTTCATCATGTTCTTCATCACTGCTGCTCTCATAGTCCATAGGATTAAGATTAAGTGGACACCGTGACACTCTATTCATTTGAAATTCTTCATCATGTTCTTCACCACTACTGCTTTCATAGTCCATAGGATTAGGACTAAGTGGACATTGTGACACTCTATTCATTTGAAATTCTTCATCATGCTCTTCATCACTGTTGCTCTCATAGTCCATAGGATTAGGACTAAGTGGACACTATGACACTTCATTCTTTTGAAATTCTTCATCATGTTCTTCATGACTACTGCTTTCATAGTCCATAGGATTAGGACTAAGTGGACACTATGACACTCTATTCAGTTGAAATTATTCATCTTGCTCTTCATCATTGTTTCTCTCATAGTCCATAGGATTAGGACTAAGTGGACACTGTGACTCTCCATTCTTTAGAAATTCTTCATCATGCTTTTCATCACTGTTGCTCTCATATTCCATAGGATTAGGACTAAGTAGACACTGTGACACTCCATTCTTTTGAAATTCATCATCATGCTTTTCATCACTGTTGATCTCATAGTCCATAGGATTAGGACTAAGTGGACACCATGACACTCCATTATTTTGAAATTCGTCATCATGCTCTTCATCACTGCTGCTCTCATAGTCCATAGGATTAGGACTAAATGGACACCGTAATGCTCCATTCTTTTGAAATTCTTCATCATGCTCTTCATCATTGTTGCTCTCATAATCCAATGGATTAGGACTAAGTGGAAACTGTGACTCTTTATTTATTTGAAATTCTTCATTCTGTCTTTCATCAGTGTTGCTCTCATAGTCCTTAGGATTAGGACTAAGTGGAAGAATTTACTCTCTATTCATAGTGGAAGAATTTCCGTTATATTCATCAATATGAATAGAGTTGTTACGTGACGAAGATGTTGATGCTTCACAAAGCGAAACTTCACTATCAGAAGAATCCATGCCTTTCAAATAGAAGAGGTTGAATGATACAAATGAAGACTCTCCTAATGATAATATATAGCTTAAAGAATGAAAATTTCCCTCAAAAAAAATTCGCCAAAAGTTTTCCCTCCAAAAATTTCGTTTCATGTATTTCCCTCCATTATTTTCTTCTACAATTTATTGAAAAATTTTAACTAAAATTTTCTTATGAAATAAATCTTTTAAATTAAAATTGTAAACTAAATCTTTTACCTAAATTAATTTATTACTTAAACTATATAATATTTACTAGACAATCGATATTTTTCCTAATTTTTATTATACCTTCTAAAACAAATTAATCCCACATTCACCGTGTTGTAAAACAATTCTGTAATGTTCGCTTTATCATAATTTCCTATATTGCCATAACAAAATTTACATGTTAAAATTTATAAAAAAGAAAATAATCCCACATTTACCGTATGGTAAAACAATTCTGTAATTTCCCCTATATAATAAATTTCATTATCACTATTCCTCACATCACATCAAGGTTTTCCAAGGGTCGTTAAAAGACTTGGAGCAAATTTGTGGAGCAGCTACATTGCTATCAACAACATATTCAACGGAGGATTATTGAATTTGAAAGGTTAGTTAATTTTTATGTTGTGCAAGTTTTAAAATTAAATAAGTTTATTGATTTTTTTTTTTAGAAATTAAATTTTTTTGTGGGACAGATTTACCCACTACGTCCGTAGTGGGCGTGGTGGGCCTGATCATGCTCCCAATGGCCCAATGGGCTCGTGTGTGAGCGGTGTTGAGATTGCAACAAGATGATGGAGTTTAGTGGAAAGGAGTCGCCTTCACTAAGTGGGCCCGCAGACAAATTATGGCGCAAAGTCTATTTTTAGACTATGTCTATTTTTAGACATATGGATCATGGTCTATGAGCTGCAAAATGTTGTTTATGGATGATTGGTCATGTTGGGAAAAATATATGGACTTCTATTTTTGATCACAGCAGGAGTGATCAGAGTCTATTTTTAGACTGCTAGTCAAAAATAGAAAAGTCAAATATTATTGTCTCATAATAATATTTAGACTATAAACTTTATCTTATTCTCTTGGAGCACTTCAGTTTGAGCTACAGATGTGGCACATGCAGCTGTCAGAAGGAAATATGCTTTCTTTGTGGGTCAGTTGAGTTGTTGCATGCAAGACTTTAGTTAGAACTCAAGCAGTTGAGTTTGGTGGAGTTGATTGTGGAGTTGATGGAGTTGTGTTCAGTTTGACTTGGTTAAACTAGTTGTAATTAGTCTAACTGCAAATAGACTAATGATGAGTTGTTAAACTAATTATTAACTCATAAAGCAACTAAATAATACATCAGTTAACTCAGTTGCATGTCAGTGCATGTACAGTTCAACAGGGACAGGTGTTAGAGAATGAGATTGCTATCAGTTGTGACTATAGTTGTGCATGAGGATTTTTCACGAGCAATGTATTGAGTATGCCAATGAGTATTGCGTTGATTTGCCCAATAGAATAGCCTGTGCTCACATGATTTCCAGTGTGAGTGATTCTCAGCAGGTTTATGCAATAGAGGCAGGCAAAGCAGTGGAGCAGATTTGAACTTGTGACTTGTTTGAGTCTGAGCTGGTTTGTGTGTAACAGGTGGAGATAGTGCTGGATACTTGTGAGGAGTATTGACTATGTAATGTTACATGTTCTCAATCATTAATATACAGATAGTGTGGGGTTTTCAGCTGTAAGCTTTCCCCGGGTTACATACTGTGTTAATGTGTGCATGCTATTGATGTTTTATTGTTATTGATGCTGCTAAATTGATGATCAACGTAGGGGAGCTTATGTATTGTGCATGTATTCCGCAATAGTGCATGATCAGGATAATCTCCATTGAATATGTGTTTATTATTCAAAATTTCTACATGGTATCGGAGCTGTTGATCATCAGATCTACTATTCAGGAAGTGTTTACATTCTATTTCTTCAGGCAGAGTCTGTAATCGGGCCAGGTAGCCTCTGGATTCATCCTTCCTTTGGAAGGTGAGATATCCGGTAAAAGCCCTTACAGTCAATCTCTGTACGAGAAATACTTTGTTCTCACTAATCTTAGATTTGAGGCGGTTGAGTTTGGATCTGGTGGAATTCGAATTTGCAGCACTGTTTTCTTGGTGTCAACGAGGCAATGTCTTTCAACGGATTGCGATTGGAGTATGCTCTTGAGGGCAGCTCAAACTATATTGCATAGAAGGACAGGATGGAGGCAGTATTGGATGATAACAGGCTGAAGGATTTCATAGAGACTGATGTCCCAAAGCCTACTGATGCTACTCAAGCTGATGCTTGGCAAAAGAAGACAACAAAATGTCGAAGGATTCTGTTGGAGGGCGTGAAGGATCACATTGTGTCCAGCCTGCATGGAAAGACTTCTCCATACTTGATGTGGAAGGCTTTAACAGATCTATTCCAAAGAAAGAGTGATCAGAGGAAGCTGGCGCTCAAGGATAAACTCAGAAACATCAAATGCGAGAAGGGTGACAGTATGCCCAAGTATCTCACGAAGTTCACTCAGTGCAGAGATGAGCTGGGAAGTGTGGGGGTAACTGTCGATGATGAGGACTTGGTGAGCTTGGCTCTCCTTGGTCTTCCGAAGAGTTGGCATTCCTATCAGGACTCTGTCAATGGTCGGGAGAAATTGCCAGGATGGGAAAGACTGTGGTCAGATCTTGTGCAGGAGGAGATCAGGCGGAGTACCAGGGACGAATCTTCATCAAAGGGACTTGATGAAGAAAATTGCGCTTTGGCTGCCAAAGCAAAGAAGGGGAAGAGCAAGAAAGCTTCTCAGTCTGGTGCGAAAGGCAAGAAGCAGGACATGTCCAAGGTGAAGTGTTTTCACTGTCACCAGCACGGACACTATGCCACTAATTGTCCGCAGAAGAAGAAGAACAAGCAAGCTGCTGGATCTGCAGTGGGAGAGGCTCTAGCCTCGCAGTTTGAGCTTGATTTTTCATTGATCGCATGCTTGGTTTCAAGTGTGATGGGATCGGTGTGGTTCTTGGACAGTGGTGCGTCTTTTCACATGACAGGAGATCGAGATTTGTTTTCTGATCTGGAGGACAAAGATCTTGGAGTGCACATCGAGATGGGCGGTGATGCTAGATACAGTGCGACCGGTATCGATACCATTTCCTTTGAGAGGGAGTCTGGTAAACCCTTCGTATTGAAGGAAGTGATGCATGTTCCAGGATTGAAGAAGAATCTTATCTCTGTGGTGATGTTAGAAGACAAGGGATATGATGTTGTTTTCAGCGAGGGAAAGGCTTTCCTGCGCAACAAGACAACTGGAGAAACCCGGAAGATAGGGGTTCGAGTGAGGAACCTTTATCAGTTGCATGTAGATGGATGCGCAGCAATGGCATGCAAGGCAGAAGGATTGGTGAGCCGGGATGATGGCGAGTTGTGGCACAGGAGATTGGGTCACCTTCACCATGGAGCCTTGAAGATACTGCAGCAGATCACTACAGGGCTTCCTAAAGGCACTCTTGCGCAGTCAAATCAGTGCAAGGGGTGTACTTTGGGGAAGTTTGTGAAAGGCACCTTTCACGAGAAGGATAGTCGCGCCACGACGATCCTTGAGAGAATTCACACAGACGTGTGTGGACCTTTCTCAGTTGCTTCGATAGCAAAACACAGGTATTATGTGATTTTTGTTGATGATTTCTCTCGTAAGTGCTGGATCTTCTTCATGCAGAAGAAGAGTGAGACATATTCAAAGTTCTGTGAATTCAAAGCACTGGTCGAGAAGGAGTCGAGGAAGAAGGTGAAGGCTCTCAGGAGCGATAATGGTGGTGAATACATCTCTGACGAATTCAAGGAGTTCTGTAAAGCAGAAGGGATTCGAAGAGAGCTCATAGCTCCCCATAATCCACAGCAGAACGGGGTTGCTGAGCGGAAGAACAGAACGATCATGGGTGCTGCACGGGCGATGTTGCATGATCAAGGCCTACCCCTTCACTTGTGGGCGGAAGCATGCAATACAACAGTTTATGTGCAGAACCGTTGTCCTCACAGGATACTTGGCATGAGTACACCCGAGGAGGCTTATTCTGGTAAGAAGCCTGATCTTTCTCATTTGAGGATTTTTGGTGCTAACGTTTACATGCATGTGACGAAGGATGCCAGGAAGAAGTTGGAGCCAACCGCAGAGGTTGGGATATTTGTGGGGTACACAGATACGCCCCACAACTATCATGTGTATTTTCCAGACAGTGGTAAAACTGTTGTGCGACGGGATATAAAATTTCAGGAGGAGAAAGCCATGAAGTGTTCTCTTGAGAGGGAGCTACACTTGCATGCAGATGAGGAGCTATTAGTTCCTAAAGGTGAGCTTCAGGATGTGGATCAACCATAGGACGAGGTTCATGGAGTGGAAGAGACCACTCATGCAGCGCCAACCATCAGAGGGCGAAAGCGCTTGACAGAAGCTGAGCGATTGGCTCAAGATGCAGAGAACGTTGTAGGACCACCTACAGCCCAACGTAGGCAGAGACAGTCACCTGATCGGTACACTGGATACATGGCTCTTGTGAGAAAATGTGTTGTGACTGAGCCATCCTCTTTCGAGGAAGATGTGGAGGATCCCGCATGGGTAGACGCCATGGTGGAAGAGTATGATTTGATTGTCAGAAATAGTGCATGGGAGATTGTTCCTAGACCGGAAGGGAAATCAGTGGTGGGTTCGAGATGGATCTACAAAGTTAAGCAGGCAGCTGACGGGAGTGTGGAGAAGTACAAGGCAAGATTTGTTGCCCGAGGCTTTTCATAGATAGAGGGGATCAATTATGAGGAGACCTTTGCACCTGTCACAAGGTATTCTTCCATACGGACGATTCTTGCTCTCTCAGCACAAATGGGATGGCACATTCATCAGATGGATGTGAAGACTGCGTTCCTCAACGGAGTCATTGAGGAGGAGGTGTACATTAAGTAGTCTGAAGGTTTTGAGATCTTCAGCAGCGAGTCGCATGTGTGCAGGCTCAAGAGAGCACTGTATGGGTTGAAACAAGCACCACGTGCTTGGTACACTCGGATAGACAGCTATTTCACCAGACTTGGATTCTCCAAGAGCGAGGCGGATCCTAACCTATACCAGATTGTGGTGGAGGGTAAGTTGCTTATCATTGTATTGTATGTAGATGATTTGGTTCTAACGGGTGATGAGCTGTTGATACTTTCATGCAAGGATGATCTTGCTAAGGAGTTTGAAATGAAGGACTTGGGCCTCCTTCATTATTTCCTGGGATTGGAAATTTGGCAGCGCAGTGGTGGACTGTTTGTTTCTCAGGGTAAGTATGCTCGGGAGATACTGGAGAAGTTCAACATGCATGGCTGCAAGCCTGTTGATACTCCTCTTCCTGGAGGTTGGAGGAAGGAGGATGCCACTTCGGCAGAAGAAGTGGATGCCACTGTTTATCGACAGTTGGTGGGGTCGCTTATGTATCTGGTCAATACACGACCCGATATATGCTATGTAGTTAACCAGCTTTCACAAGCTATGGTTAAGCCTACCAAGCTCTTCTGGAAGGCGGGCAAGCATGTATTGCGTTATTTGAGAGGCACATCGGGATATGGATTGTGGTACAGACAGGAGGATGAGGTGAAGCTATGTGGCTTCACGGATGCAGATTGGGTAGGGAGCCCAATGGACAGAAAGAGCACATCAGGAGGGGTCTTCAGTATCGGGTCGACAATAGTTTCTTGGTACAGCAGGAAGCAGAGATCCATGGCACTCAGTTCAGCAGAGGCCGAGTATATGGCAGAAAGTTTGGTTGCATGCGAGGCTATATGGATGAGGAAGATCCTGGTCGGTTTGTTCGATTCTCACTTGGATCCTACTGTGATTTACTGTGATAACCAGAGTTGCATTAAACTCTCAGCTAATCCTATATTTCATGATAGATCTAAGCATATTGACATCAGGTACCATCATATCAGAGATTGTGTGCAGCGGAGAATCATGTTACTTTCATACATTCCAACGGAGGATCAGGATGCTGATATCTTGACAAAGGCGCTCACCAGGAGCAAATTCGAATACCACCGAGGCAGGATAGGGGTTGCTGATAATCGATATCTTGTCGAGAGGGAGTGTTGAGATTGCAACAAGATGATGGAGCTTAGTGGAAAGGAGTCGCCTTCACTAAGTGGGCCCGCAGGCAAATTATGGCGCAAAGTCTATTTTTAGACTATGTCTATTTTTAGACATATGGATCATGGTCTATGAGCTACAGAATGTTGGTTATGGATGATTGGTCATGTTGGGAAAAATAGATGGACTTCTATTTTTGATCACAGCAGGAGTGATCACAGTAGGAGTGATCAGAGTCTATTTTTAGACTGCTAGTCAAAATAGAAAAGTCAAATATTATTGTCTCATAATAATATTTAGACTATAAACTTTATCTTATTCTCTTGGAGCACTTCAGTTTGAGCTACATATGTGGCACATGCAGCTGTCAGAAGGAAATATGCTTTCTTTGTGGGTCAGTTGAGTTGTTGCATGCAGGACTTCAGTTAGAAATCAAGTAGTTGAGTTTGGTGGAGTTGATTGTGGAGTTGATGGAGTTGTGTTCAGTTTGACTTGGTTAAACTAGTTGTAATTAGTCTAACTGCAAATAGACTAATGATGAGTTGTTAAACTAATTATTAACTCATAAAGCAACTAAAGAATACATCAGTTAACTCAGTTGCATGTCAGTGCATGTATAGTTCAACAGGGACAGGTGTTAGAGGATGAGATTGCTATCAGTTGTGACTATAGTTGTGCATGAGGATTTTGCACAAGAAATGTATTGAGTATGCCAATGAGTATTGCGTTGATTTGCCCAGTAGAATAGCCTGTGCTCACGTGATTTCCAGTGTGAGTGATTCTCAGCAGGTTTATGCAATAGAGGCAGGCAAAGCAGTGGAGCAGATTTGAACTTGTGACTTGTTTGAGTCTGAGCTGGTTTGTGTGTAACAGGTGGAGATAGTGCTGGATACTTGTGAGGAGTATTGACTATGTAATGTTACATGTTCCCAGTCATTAATATACAGATAGTGTGGGGTTTTCAGCTGTAAGCTTTCCTCGGGTTACATACTGTGTTAATGTGTGCATGCTATTGATGTTTTATTGTTATTGATGCTGCTAAATTGATGATGAACGTAGAGGAGCTTACGTATTGTGCATGTATTCCGCAATAGTGCATGATCAGGATAATCTCCATTGAATATGTGTTTATTATTCAAAATTTCTACAAGCGGCGGGGGTGGCGGGGGGGGGGGGGGGGGGTTGTGGATGCCAAACACCTCGCCCACCTCGGCGGCTCAACGGCCGGCCGGGGCAACGGGTCTTTGGGCTGCCGGGGTGGGGCAGACGAGTTGGCGCCCAACCCCCTGCCTCACCCTGGTGGCCCAATGGCCCACCGCCCTGGCCGATAGTTGGGCCGCCAGGGTGGGGCCGTCGGGGTGGGCTGGGGTCCCGGGCGGGGCTGGGGATGGGTAGGGGGGTGGTTGTTGGGCTGCCAAGTTGGGGTAGGAGGGCTGGGCCCAACTGCCGGCCCAGGTGGCCAGCTGATTTCCGGGGTGGGGCGACATGGCACTGTATTTTTTAAATTTCTTATTTATTTTTATTTTTTAATTGTTATGTTTTACAACATTAATTATCATTTATCGTTTTGTTTGTTAATTTAAGCTATATTTTTTTTGTAATTTACTGATTTATATATCTGTCTTTTTTTTTTCATGAAAATGGCATCAAAGAAGATTTTTGTGAATCTTTCTGGACCAAAGACTATTAAAGGTGGATCTTCAAAAAACACTGTTGAACAAACCAAACCTGAGCTCATAACTACAAATCTTTTGAGTGCCTCAAACGATAAGAAGATTTCATACTGGAAGAAATCAAAAGAAGTGAAACTTCCAATAAATGTCTAGTAGGTGAAAGAAAGAGAAAGCCAAGATGTGCATATATATCTCTATCTTGATATACTTAACGATAATAGAATTTATAAGGTGCTGGGAAAGGTCAGACACATGTGTTCGGTACTGGACAATGAATTTGTTTACATACTTACAAGTCACATGAAAGGATTAAATATCAGTTATTATATTCAGTGAATGACACAAGAGAGGTATCTACAAAGTTGTGTAAACAAATCATAAATGATATGACACAAAATATCGTAAGTATTGTTATTTATATTTGTGTTTTGCATTCTTGTAACTGTTTCATTATATTTTTATAACTTTGTTTTTATTGACTTATGATATTTTGTTTGGCATAATTTTGTTACAAGTGCTTCAATTATGTTGGAAGGCATTCATTTCATAGATCATGATATTATGAAAGTTGTCAGCAGTTTTTAATCAGTGTTAGAAGAAGATAGGCAAACAAGCAAAAGGTGGTAATTCATGATGCTACAAAACTACATCCAAGGGATCAGAAAAAATGCCTCTAGTGGATAAATCTAGCAAAGGTAGACTAGTTACTTTTGAAGATGAGGAAGTTGACACTGACACTAAATAATATGTTGTCATTACTGAGGATGACATTGGAACTGATGTTAGAAAGGAGAAGAGCCGTAAAAGACCAAAAGTAACAATGCCCAAGAATAAATCTGTTCTAGTTAATGATGAGAATGTTACCACGAAGAAAAGTAAAGTTGAACATTCTCAAGTAGCCATTACCAACAGTGAAGATCCTAGTGAAACTTCAAAAGAAAGTAGAGAAATCATTACACCATGGGCTCATATGTTGTTGAAATATTTAACATTGGATTGACTAGTGTGCTTCTCGAATATGAAAGTTTCAAATGTTGTGATAATATAAACATGAATGATTTCAATATGGTTGATGCATTGTTATTGTTTAAGTTCTATGGGCTCATGTGATGTATATTTGAATTGCAAATTACTAGAATGATTTAAATTTGTATGATGATACAATTGAGATTTGATTGAATGAGAGGATAACATTTAAAGCCCTTTTAGAGAAATATTAATATTCAGTTTAATTCTTTAAAATGTTTTTTTGCTAAATACTTGATTTGGTTTTGGTTGGATGATTAGTGACTGTAATTGAGAGATAGTCTAAGAGCATCTCTATTTAAAAAAGAGATGTTGCTTTAAATCATTAATTAAGTACAAGAGGTCCTAGTGGACCTTAGACTTGATTATTTTGTGAAGAAATCCTATAGAACAACATAATTGCTCTTTGTTGTCTAAAAAATAAAAGGGAGCCATCTTTAAGAGAGACTCTTGCAACATTAAGAAAATAAGTCAATGCACATTTTTTAATAAATATAAAAAATCAGTAAAATTACTAAACCTCCTTATGAAGGATATACATGTCTAAGCCCTTGGAAGTATGGCCATACTTCTTGAGTGAGAACCCATAATATGATGTTGGCACCTTGCTCACAAGTTTGAGCAAGTATGAAGTTTAAAGGCATGTGAATCTTTTTCTTGCCTAGAGAGGAGGCCTCAAAGAAGTGTTTTTCCCTTACAAAAAACATAGTTTTTGTAGGTTAACTTAAAAGAAAATTGGAAATATTTTTTTAAGACAAATTTAGACACTTTGTGTATTACATGAAGAAAAACTCCATACAATATAATATGCATTGCATGAAGAAAAACTCCTTGCAATATAAAAAGGGATAAGTATTTGGGTTGAAAGTAAGGGGAACATGGTGCTATGTATCACATTGAAATTATTTTGGTGTGATACGCCAACCAAAGAAATTTAAAAGCATGAAATGTTGCAAAAAACCAAACTTTGGAGTTATGATATGGGGTAGAAAGGAAATGAAGAAGGATGGAAGGAGGAGAGGAAGGGAGAAAGAAAGGAAAAGAAAAGAAGAGGAAAGAAAGGAAAATAAAAAGAATGAGGAAGGAAGGAGGAGAGGAAGAAGGAAGGAAAGAAAGGAGGAGGAGGAGGAAATACGTTTATCACATGAAAGAAAAATTGGTGTAATGTGACATATCACACCATAAAAATTTATGTTGTATATGTCACTGGAAAGAAAGCTTTCTTATGATGTGAAAAGAGAGAAATGATTCATTTATTATGAGGAGGAAAAATTTCTCCAATGCAATACATTGTGGCATAAACATTTATGTTGTGAAATGTCGCACTGGATAAAATGTTCAAGGATGTGATAAACCATAATAGAGAAATTTTTTTA
The DNA here is from genome assembly GCA_031772625.1 of Pinus tabuliformis. Taxonomy (NCBI): domain Eukaryota; kingdom Viridiplantae; phylum Streptophyta; class Pinopsida; order Pinales; family Pinaceae; genus Pinus; species Pinus tabuliformis. The sequence goes on along the minus strand of CM062818.1, from coordinate 537,977,526 downwards.
CGATGAAATAAGCCAAAGAGTGGAGAATTGCTTTGAAAAATGTGAAACCTAGTTACCTTTTATACACTTGCTGATGTGTCACTGTACAATGCCATGCTAGCCAACATGTGTGGTTCCATATAGGAGGGAATGTCAGGTAGGCATAGTGACATATCAAGTAAAGAATCCCAAGAAACCTTAAAAGGCCATAACTTCTTGGTTAGATGTTGGAGTTGAGAAAGAGCAGAAAATTTGGAAAGCATTGATGAATGGATTGCATCCATGTGCCCATAAGTGGCTTTACAATCATGTGAAGAAAGATTATTCAGAGGAAAAATTTGATTATCCCACCTTCCTAATAGAGTTTATGGGTTGGATATGTGACATTCCAAAAACTCAATTAAATGATTATTACAAAGTTTACAATGAGATTTTTTTGGTGAGGATCCAATTTCGATCAACATCCCTTTTTGAGATGAATGCATCTCTTTCGGTTAGGTACAAGAAAACTCTCATGAGCTCTTGTAACAAACAATTACATTCGATAATTCTCACTACATATCTTCATTCGATAAAAAATGGTAAAAAGAAGAGATGTTGCCCAATGCCTTATACATTTTGATAAGTGCATATAACAATGCAACCATTTGCAGGTGGATGTAGAATCAATGCAACCATGACAAGGTAAAAAATATTTGTCCACATGTTGAGACTACACAAAAATGAATAACAAAGTGTGGTCTATATCATGAATTATGTAATGATGTAATTGACATCCTCTTTCTCCTTTCTCAATTCATATGCTTCTTACTTTTTCAATAAATCCTAAGTAATAGTGCCTACTTAGTCTTCTATACCATAATAATATCATTTCTTAAAGGAATCAAAGAATAGGTTATATCCAAGTGTTGAAATAACATTGGAATATTTGTTGTGCATGTATATTTAAAATTGACGAGTTACCACTACAAGAAGAAAAGACATTGGCATATGACTAGTGACATTCCATATTTAAAATTAACAAGTTAGCACATAAGAAGGAATAGATCCACGATGTTTCGAGTGGCCTTTCCATTTCAAACTAATGGGTTGATAATACAACAAAAATCAACATTGATGCATAAAAAATAATGCCTAGAACATCGAATGGTTTAAATATAATAAAAAAAAAATGGGTAGAAACAAGAAATAATGGGTTGATAATACAACAAAAATTAGCATTGATGCATAAAAAAAATGCCTAGAACTTGGAATGATTTCAAGACGAAAACAAATGGGTAGAAAGAAGCTATAACACTAACAAGTAAAATATAACATTGAAAAATTACAAGGTCAATCACATTTAAAATTCAATTAAGTTTAAGGGATGAAACAATGTCCATATATTTTATATGGAGTTCTAAGTTAAAATTTAATAATTTAAGATAACACATGTAAAATCTTATAAGAAGTATAATAGTTGTGCTTTATCCAAATTCTTTTAATTGATGCCAACTTCATACATGGAATTTCTTTTTCTCTTGGATTGTATAATAATCTCCATTTTACAATCAAGATGACTTAGTTCTCCTTTTTGAAGATCATGGAGACTCTTAAGGGAATAACAACTTCAACTTGTGTTTATACCGAATTAGCTCTATTTGACATCCATACCACCAAGCAAACCATCTAGAAGTTCTTGTAGCATCATTTATGTAACTTTCTCCAGTACTAGTTTAAGTGGTTGTTGCGACATTCTCTTATTTCATAGAACTATGAAAATGAGCGAGCAATCTAACTGGGTCGAGTTGATTTTATGTGTAGTTTTTTTTAGGGTGTCACTTTATCTAGCTCAACTCATGTTTCTCGACAAATGTTTCTACCCTAACAAGGGTCTCAACTTTTCTTTAAATTTTTAGAGTGTGTAGTGTTGTTTGTCCTTAATGCAACATCTTTGGTTTACATACCAAACAACAACTTTGTCCGCATTATCGTCAATCCTCTTCAAGATCAACATTTTCTCCAATTTAGGTTGCATTTTTTATGTGGTGTCTTTGACTTATGCTAGTAATATTTCATTCATGTTAGATTTTATGGCTTGGACATTGAACCAACTAGCTTGCAACAACATCATTGAATATAATTTTACAAAATCCTACCAAGAAACATCCATTCTCACTTGTAATTTCATGAATATAATAGATGATCCATCAATTTCCTTCCATTTGATCATGTTTGAAAACCTCTATAACTCCTAAACATACTCCACATACAATGCATTAATTCTTCATACTATTACAATCATTTCCTTGTAAAAGTTTCAATGAATCATTTCTTTATACAAATCTACCTCTTTAATTATTTTTTAAGAAAATAAATTACATTACAACTACATTTTCAAAATATAAAATGAAATTAATAAATTATGTTATAACTACAATGTCAATTTTCTCCAAACTTGTGAGTCATCTCATTTACAAAAGGTTAATGCCCAAACCTATCTATGAAACACCACTATAAATTTCAATTGTAACATACATCAAAGGCATCATAAGACAAACACACAGACACACACATATATAATCTTCGAAAACATATATGAGGTTTATCTTCCAAAAAATTGGGTGAAAAACATATATGATGTTTATCCTAAAAAAGCGGGTGATTAAAATACCCGCTTAACATACAAGAAAGGACTTGGAAATGGAGTTGTCTTTAGTGTGACTTTTTGGACTTTCCAACCCGAAAATTTTGAGGTGAAATCTTGATTTGTGTTATTCAAAATGGTTTTTTAATTGTATATATGGATTCAACAAGGTGAAATCTTGATTTGTGTTATTTAAACTGGTTTTTTTTATTGTATATATGGATTCAGCACGGTGAAATCTTGATTTGTGTTATTTAAACTAGATTTTTTTATTGTATATATGGATTGAGCATGATGAAATCTTGAATTGTGTTATTTAAACTAGTTTTTTATTGTATATATGGATTCAACACCCTGAAAAACCTTTAGGACACTTCGATTGTGCTGTGGTTACCCATCAAACTTGTGATTTCAATAAATTCCTGCCAGATTTTAGAGAAATTAATCTGGAAAAACCTACTAGAAAAGCTTCCAAAAAGTCTCACTAAAGACAATTGGCTTGGGAACCACTTTGGCTTTAAGTATTAATAAATGTTCTCTTAGTTAATTGAGAATAGAAGTTTACGATTTAGTCGTTAAGTTTATTGTATGAATTAGTTTTTAAAATATGGTTTATTTAAAAAAAAAAATGTATTTTTTTAACAATATGATTTTTTAACGATTTAAAATGTGATTTTTTAAAAATAATATATATATTATTTTAAAATAAAATTATTTATTTAAAATATTATTTAAATTGATTATAATTTTAAATTATTATCATTATGTATTATATCTAGAAGCGCATTTCAACTTAGTATAGATTAGATGTTGTAATATCATGTCTTGTAAATATTTTGACTTGGTCAAATTATAGACAAATAAAAATAAAATAAAATAAAATAATAAAAAACCCAAATCAATGCATAATTAAAAGTATACCAATAAAAAGTAAAATTAATAATTATAATTTTAACATATAAAATTAATAATATTAAATTATACTGTTAAATTCTTTGAAAATTTATGGCTTTTCCCATAGTATTCTTCTTTAATGTAGTCTATTTAAAAGCAAAAAGTCCAATAAATTTTCCAATAAGAATAATAAATGTCTTTAAAATTCCTCAAAGTGCATTGCATTTTTTTAATTTTCTTTAAAATCCTATATATAATTTCATTTACATTATAAAATTATTATAGAATTTTATAATTTGAAAATGATATTGTTTATCCATTTTTTAAATGATATTGTTTATCTATTTTTTTCCACGCTATTATATTTATTGTATATTATATCAGTGGTTATGGCAGGGCCTAACATTTTTCTATGGAGAGTATTAAGATCTCCTCAACTAGGTTATTCAAACATAAAGTTCAAAAATCATCCAAAGAAATGGGAAAATCAGATTGTTTTATACTGCATTTTTTTTTAAATATCTTGTGAGACAAACTTGATCTGGGTAAATGGAAACCTCTTCGAACTCAAGAAAAAATCCATGCGCCATGTTAACCCAGTTTCCTAAAACTTTTAACAAATTCTTTCCATTAACGTTTGTTGATATTATTTTACAAGCTGCCCTCTACAAACATTTGTGTTGTAAGGCGAGGAGCATTAATCACGATTTGTCGAATCAAAATTTGGTAAAATATAAATGTTTTAGTTTTGGTATAATTTTTTAGGTAATTATGTCAAGTGTTTCACAGTCTAATATGGATTAGATATTGCAGTGGTTTTGGTGAGTTAAATCAAGTAATATTAAATATAAAAAATTAATATCACTTTATTATGGGGAGATGTTATTATGAAATATTAAAATATAATGTTAGTTTGTAATGCCCCACTTAATCTTATCATGCAAATTTTATTAATGTTTACATTACCTGAAAATATTGAGAAATATTGGTGAATACCTTCATTTGGGAAACTATAAATTTTATTTACTGATATAAAATTCATCATTTCTATTATTCAAATTCCCAACTTGTCTTCTCAAATTGAATCTTGGATAGGATATGGTCTCCTTCCATTATTTCAAATTATATATTCATCTCACATTCCCAAATGTACTCTCACATTTACTTGGGAGAAGACATGGTCCTCTCCAACTAATTACCAATATATATATTCATCTCACATTCCCAAATGTACTCTCACATTTACATCAAAGAAGACATGGTCCTCTCCAACTAATTACCAATATATAATCATCTCACATTCTCAAATGTACTCTCACATTTACTTTGGAGAAGACATGGTCCTCTCCAACTAATTACCAATATATATATTCATCTCACAGTCCCAAATGTACTCTCACATTTACTTTGCAGAAGACATGGTCCTCTCCCATTAATTACCCAATTTTATATTCATATCACATTCCCAAATGTACTCTCAGATTTACTTGGGAGAAGAGAAGTCAACTATAAGGATGAGGGAGAAGTTAATGACATTAATGATAGGTGGTTGAGGTGGAGAAGAGAGGAGGGGCATAAAAGGGAAGGAGGAAGGGAGAAAAGGGGGGCATGTTGGGTCTTGCTTTTGATTTTGGGTTGGCTGTGATTTTGAGAAATTGTTGGAGAGAGAGAGGAAGGGAGTATTGTTTATCTTGGTCTTGGACACACACACTACATTTGGTTGGACTTGGGATCGGAGGGCTAGGGAACTTGTGGAGGTTTCCTAGGCTAGGAATTATTTCCTAATTGGCTGGGAGGTAAATCTAGTGAGTAGTCAAGAGGAGAGTTTAGCAGGAGTAGCAGCTCAAGGGCATCTCCACCGGGCCATCGGTATAGGTATTCCTCTATGCATAGATTACTCATGTAAGTTATTGAAATGAAATGTTCACTATTAAAGTTGTAGGGATTAGAATGTAAATGGTAAACTATCATTGTTTAAATGTCTTGTAAGAAAATAAATTATTGCCTCTTATTGCATTTAATTCCTAGAGAATATAGATCTATTAGAAGACCCTAGGATGGGGCTTTACATGTGGTATCAGAGCCTAGGTTCAAAATCTAGACCTTGAAGGCTTAATGTCACAGCCAATGGCAAAACCTCTGCAATTGTGGCGAAGTCTCATGGGTAGAGGGCCGAGAGGCAAAAAAATAATAAATGAAAATTTGCCCAATTTTTGCACTTGTAGGGCCTTGCCTTGCATATGCGTGCTTTTTGCCAATCATTTTATAATGAATGTCCTACCTGCAAGGAATCAGCTAAATTAAGCCAAAAAGAGAACATTGACAACTTTGGCTAACGAGTGGGAGCCTCGCTGTATCTCAAGCCCCCAGATTGGATGGTTTCAAACAAACAGGAAAAGGCCTGTGATGCTACCCAAGAAGAAATAAGTAAGCAGGAGCAGATATCATTGTGGGCATAGATTTGTGAAGTATGGGCTATTTGAATGAGGTGCACTTTTGGGTGCGTTTTTTGCTTGTATTGCTTGTGTTTTTACCTAGGAATAGTGAGCCCATTGGTGATAAGCAAGCGTTGCTGAAGTTTCTAAATAAGGTTCCTCATGGGCTAAAGCTGAAATGGAAAGCTAGCACATTGGCCTATAGCGACTGGTTGGGAGTCATCTGCAATGCCAATAAAACCTGTATCTTGGAACTCCATTTGCCTGGTCTAAGATTGTATGGGACGATTCCTTCTGGTACTCTAGGGAATCTGGTGGAGCTGAAAGTATTAAGTCTAAGGCAAAACAGGCTTAGTGTGTCATTGCCTTCAGATTTTGCAAACCTGAAGCTTCTAGGGAACCTCTACCTGCAAAAAAAACATGCTTTCTAGGCCGCTGCCTTCGAGCTTGTCTTCTTTGGTAGGATTGAATGTGCTGGATCTCCCCTTCAATCATTTTAATGGTACCATTCTTGTGTCTCTCAACAGTCTTAAGAGTCTTACAAGTCTATATTTGTAAAATAATTCGCTTACAGGAAATATATCTAATCTGAACCTTCCCGGCCTGAAGGCATTCAGCGTGGCCAACAATGATCTCAATGGTTCCATACTCAGCTCCTTGAAAATATTTCCCAACTCATCCTTTCATGAGAATGGCCTCTATAGAACTCCTTTGGCTCAGTGTATACCAGAGGTTCCAGCCCCAGCTCCGCCCCTTACATTACCTCCATTGTCGCTAAACCTCTGGAATTGCAACTACAATGATTTTCACTGCAATTGCAACAAATGCGAATGCCATTGTCTGAAGGATGGATTGGAGTTTTGGGAGCCGTATTCCCTTGTTGGTTGAGGCCACTGGCCTCTATTATGTTTTCTGTGTACATTTTGAGGAGAGACTAGACCATTGTTTGCATAGAACTGAGCGCTCTTCTTCCTTGATGACCATGTGAGCTGTTCTTGTAGCAAAGATTCAAATTTCAGATGACACAGTTATTTGGTTGGTTGTACATGTGTATTCTCAGTCGAGTGGATCCATGTGACTTTAATGTAGCTGTAACAAAGGCAAAAAGATAGAGAGATAAGAGGTCGATTCCCTTGGGGTCTTTATTACAATAGTGTATTAAAGGCTGGACATCATATGGAGGAGATAACAATGTTCCAACTGGGTTCTCTAATGTGCCCATTATGATGTATTTTTATTATAGGAGTTTAGTAATATGAAAATGTACCTTTTAGTTTGTTGAAATACAATTTATATCAGTAGAACAAACTATTTTCTGAACGTTACTTGTTATGAAATTGGTGGCTTGAGGTATGGTAATGTAAATGTGCCATTGAACATTGCTACATAAACAAATAAACCAAAATACACCTATAGTAGTACATTAACAAACTGTTTGATCTTGCACTGAAAAAGCATTTAAGATCCAGAAAAATCAGTGGCCATATTGGGGTATTTCCTAGTAGGGATCTTACAAACAATTGCTTATGTAGAGACAAGTCAAAGCTTATTGCCTAATTTCAACTATGTCTAAGGCTTTTATGATCATACAAATCCCTAACCTCAACATTTCCCTTCCCATTTTAATTACTTGTTCATTTTGGTTATTTCATATTTTTTGCTTTTTCCCCATAAATGTTTGCTGCAGTATTATTTGGTTACTTTTCTTATATAAAATGCCATTATTTTTCCATATTTACAGTTCAATGCATTCAAGTGTCAATGCATTTAGGTGTCCCACATGTCAATGCAACTACGTTAAAAGATTTTTTTTTTCTTTTTAGAGGAGAAGATTGATGGACACTGTATATAGCAGAGATGTTTTATAGAAGAATTTGAAGTTTAATTTCAACCATGGTGTTCTCTTTGGAAAATAGGCCTGTAAGCCTATTTGCACCATTGAATTTCTCAAACATTCAAGGGTATCCAAATCCATTCCCTGTTGGAACTAAATGGAGAGAACATCTTCCAAATTGTAATGGTCATAATTGTTCAGTTAAGCTGCATCTCAAATCTTCACTGAATTTGCTGAGCTTTTTGATATTTTCCATGAGGATGCCTTGATGACAATATTTGTGCAACTTTGGAAGATGATGCTGAAGAGTGGCATGAACTGAGATTGCATACAGGGGAGATATTTTCATGAAAATATTTTCCATGAGAATATCTTGATAAAAATATTGCACTAACTTTGGAAGATAATGTTGAAGAGTGGTATGAAAATATTTTCCACAAGGATGTCTTTATAAATATATTTTGCACTAACTTTGGAAGATAATTCTAAAGAGTGGTATGAATTGAGATTGCATACAGGAGAGATGTCTTTGTTTACTAATTTGATCAAAGCATTCAAAGACTACTGGGATCTTGTTATGAAAGAGGTGTGTATAGGCAACTGCCCTATGACTGCCATGTCCTCTTCCTTTTTAGAAGATTCTTCAGAAGATGATAATGTTGATGAAGAATGCTCAAACTTTGTGGAAGATCCCAATGCTGTCCAAGATTGGGTATGTGATGCTGGTCATATGCCAGAGGATGATGTTGCCATGTGTGTGAACACACGATGTAGATTTTCTAATGTTAAAAAATATGAAGGGTGGTTAGGGCATGAAGATGGTAATGTTGAACCCAATTCTCTTCTTGTTTTTCTGATGAAGTATATGACACTGTAGAGTTCCCTTTTCCTAAAGATAGCGATGAATTAAATGAAGAATGCATACATGAAGAAGCTTGTGAGCCCATGAAAAGTCAACTTCATTTCTATGATTGAATACATGGAGAGAGACAAGAGGACTGAAAAAGATCATTCACAGACAGGAATCTTCAATGATTTTGGACATAATGGTAATGGAGATTTCAAATATTTTGATGGAGACCCACTTCATGATTCTGAAACAAAATACATAAATTTGCAGAGCCATTCATATTTGGAATTCCTAAAAGACTGTACACGTGTTTGGAAATGGTCTTCCCATGCCTGAAGTTTGATAACCCTCATATAATTCAAAAACTCATCAGTTGCCTTCATACGAAGATCTCGCATTTTCATTAATTGAAATTGATATCTCCTATTTCTCTTGGATCCCCAAGCTATAATGCCCATTATCAGTGCCATGCAAACAAAACCAAACAACACAGAAATTCCCAAAACCCCAAACAATATTGATAAAGCAACCCCAACTTGCAGAGGCATCATCCAGATGTAATGAAGTTGCAATATCATATCCGAAAGCTGTTGAGCATCCATAGCCATGTAATTTACAATCTGTCCAACACCATGATCTTGCCTAGTGGAGCTAGACAATCTTAAACCCTTTCTGTATAAAGTCGTGATTAGACTAGACCTTATCAGCATCCCCAACTTCTGACATTGAAAATCATACTGATGGGAACAAAGAACCTTAATGGATTTTGCTGAAAGAAGTATCAATACAAGAACATAGCCTTCATAAGGAAAGCTCTGATCTCCAGATGTAAAATCAATAAATTTTTGTATCAAAATTGGGCCAATATACATCACACACAGTTTTGCAATGGCTAGTGATGCAGTAAGTGCAAGATTTGGCCAAAATAATCGAAGAAATGTAAGGTGTATAGGGTGTTGGTGTTCCACCATGTCATTAGGCCAGTTTGATTTAAAAAGCTCAAAGATATTTTCAGCGCTATCACCAGGTGCCAGTGCAGGAACATCTGTCAATTGCAAAGCATTTTTGTAACCTTTGTTCAATACTAGGATTCAGCCATGACCATGTAGCCCTTGACAGAATACCTTCTGTAGCATAAGGGGTTATTAATTGTTTCTCAGTGCCAGGATTCAGAGTGCTACCATCCAGAAGAGGTTCGCGTAATTTTACTTCTGTTTCTTCAACAATGGTGATGCCTGTAGTTCCTTTGAGGGCTAATGCCAGCAGAAATCCACTGGCAGGGAACATTATCAATGCAAAAAGGTCATCAAGAGGGAGAATACTATATGGATTAGGAGTTGTGGACGTGAACCTGATGATTGCAGATATCAAGAATAGTGTATTCAGAATGAAATTTGTAAGCCACCAGAGACATAGAGACTTTGGATGTGTTGTAGCTTTAAATTTCTTTTCATGTCCAACTATTGCCCCAAATACAATCCATGAAAGTGCTTGGACTAGTGTGTATATTACCTCATGGATAGCCCATTTTGTTCCAAGGCCTAGTCTTCCAAATCTCCAAATGCAGAGACCAACATGCAGTAAACTTACAATTCCTGTGACAACTAAAGTTGCTCTGAATTTGAGACTAACTTTGATGCTCTGGCGCTGGCCCTGGAGATTGGTGTTATTAGGGAGTGATTTTCCCCTGATGATATCTTTCGTGAACACAGGAATTTGTTCACCAAGAATGACAGATAAATCAATAAGAAACCAATGTTGACGAGGATGAAAATTTCGCGTTAGGGACATGGAGCCAGCAGCACATATCTGAGCCACCCTAACAATTCTGAAAGAAAATACTCGTTGCCCGATGATTTTTTTTATAACCACTACAAGACTCTGAGCTGATCCATGCCATTGAGGCTGATGAAAAGAAGCTTTCTGATCTGGTCATTTCCCTCTTGTAACTCGTTGCTCTGAATAAGTTAGTGCAGACTCCACGTTGTAACAGATGACTACAGAATCACATACACGTTGTAATAGAATTGGCCCTTTATTTGTTTCAGGACAAACCAGTGACCTTTCTATCACACAGCTAGATAACCTGAGATCAAATCAAATATCTTGGCAAGCATTGTCAGCACCAGCACAAGTTCCACATTTTCCCCAGCCTCCCAGCTGTGGCTATAACAAGCCCAACCTTGTTTACAACTTGCTCTTTGACCTCCCAAACTGTTAAGCCAATTGTCTAGCATAAGGCAAAATCCATCCACCAAAAAATATTCTCCAAAAGTGCTTCTAGTTGTGCCTCTTCAATTACGTTAAAACCCATGGTTCAATTTGCATAGTTATAATTAAATGGCAGACCTACCTAAAGTTTCCACGACAACATTGCATTGATTATTATATGTTGAATAACAAAAGTGATAATCTGAAATAATGGGAACCAATTGCCATGTCCATGTTATAATTTTCTTTTAGTGCTTGATGATCTGGGCAAAACAAATTCTTTACGTAGGAAATAATGTTGCCAATGTAAGGTTTTTGAATGACAGCATGCATTTCTTTACCAGAAGTGTTATATTTTCTTTTGGCATCAATTTTGTTAAAATGTGCTACAAGCCTACATGTCCAAGTCTGACTCAATACTAATCCAACTGCTACAGAAGAAGCATCACCGAATTGTTTTTTTTTTTTTTTTTTTTAATTTTTATTATCACAACATAAAAACATATTGTTATAAGCTCTGGAATGTTCAAAAAGGATAACTAGAAGTATAGACTATTTAGTTTTGCTATTGGTGATCATCATTCATCATCAGAGTAAACTAGATAATGTCAAATTCTGGATCTAAGTAATAGGAACAAAATGTGGATTGTTGTCATTTGTTTCCATGGTTATTTTGATTTGACCAACCTTTGGCTGACCTTGCAGCCATTACAAGTGTTCAAAGGGATTTATTGAACCTTCCCTAGAACTTTTATAAATTATACTCATTTCAAAATGACCAATGCAATGAATATTTTCAACGAAAACCCTCTTTTGCAAACTGTTTTGGAATTGTACTTTCTTTCCAGAATGTGTTAGTGTAATATGCAATATCCTTTAGAGAGCTTAAACATTTTTTTGGATGGTTTAATTGGGCAGTACTACCTGTGGAAGTATTCAAGTTTTATTGTGCAAGAAATGATAGAGATGCTTGCTGATATCTTTTGGAGAAGTCTTACTAATGTTTCTTTTCTCAAGCACAAAGATACAAAGCTAGCGAATATATGTTTATCTATTTATTCTGAGTGAAGGAGACTAGTAACATAAGTAATCCATATTTTAATTTATAGGTATGGGAGGATTATTTAGTTGCATTTGCAACAAAATATTGTCAGTGGTTTTGAAATGTCGTTTATATGAGGTCTTTATAGTAAAGATTGGAATTTTTTTGAGTACCCATGTTTTATACCAGCAAGTATGTATTTATCAATTTTTATACATTGAAGAAGATAAGTAATATAAGCAATCTATATTTTGTTTTGTAAACCCTTTTCTGTCTGAACTGGTAATTGCATACATTGTATTTACTTATCAAATGAAACTTCTTAACTCCGCTTTACTTTCTAGAATAGGCCATTCAAATATGGCCTTGATCTTCTTGGATCTATGCTTAGGGTATCTACTGAAATTGAATTTCAAAGTACTAAAGGTTCGTCTTTTCTTTGCAAGATTCGCTCTTTTCAAGATTGATTATAAAATTCTTTTATACAAGTGTTCTAAATATTAATTCATGTTTATCCTAACAATTATTATGATGGAAAAATACACACACACACACACACACACACACATATATATATTTCAATGTATAGTATAAATACCTAGTTTATTGTTCTTATAAATGAACTGAGGGTGTTTATTAACACAAACAATGTGACCAACTATTCATACAAACCATTCTTGGTTTTGAATCCCGTATTTCACTCATCTCCTTCTCGAATTCAGATTCGGTAATATCCACTCCTCGAATTTTGATCTCTTTCGAGTAAAAAGCAAGGGCATAAACAAAACAAAAAAAACAAGAGACCGTGATCAGGGTTGAATTATATTGACTTTTGACACAATCTAATTATGCTTATTGAGAAGCTATAAGAGATTGAAAATGCATGAGTCGAATATCTGATATTCTCATCACCTGGAGGACTAACATAAATAAGTAAACAAAATATAGGTTTGATAAATATGCATTGGTCTTTACTGTTATGGATATCATGGTTTATAATTTTGATGAGCATTGATTAGAGATTAATATGCATCAGTTTAAATGTCAAATATTTTCATTGCATATAAGAATGATATAAGTATGTGTATTGAAACCTATGGATCATAAAAAGTATTAGCGTGAATGGGATGAGCACTTAAAAGGTTTACAAAATGCACATATGCTTTCTGCTTGGACTTGGTTTCCTATTTTTGGTTGATGTAACCGTCCGAAGAGCAACTGGTAGGTGCATGCAACTGTTTTATTTTGTTTACAGCTTCAGTTTGGATGATGTGGTTGTCAAGTAAGCATATTCTGGCCAGATGAGGCAACTCACACATGTTGTCATCCATGGAAAATTTTCAACTAATTGTGGCATTCTGAGTTCTAATTCACAGTTATAAATATGCAAAGAATGGTCATGACTGTAAATGAGTGCTATAATTATATATTGGGCCTGTTACTAGTTCAGACTCCTTCTACTACTTATTTCTTTTCTTATAAATAAATCGGCCATGCTCTCAACTTGAAGGCAAGCGTGAGGTTGTTGGTACCAGGCCAGCCTACACAGTCACTGACTGTACATGTCTTTCCAATAACATTAGCATCCAATTTCCCCAAAACCTCTATTCATCAAGTATCTATATCTATTTTGTTGTTATATATATGCATGGATGAGAACTAACCCGCAGATTGGAAAGAACTATATATCGAGATCTACTCTTCCATTGAGGGAAGCTCGAGACATCTCATGGAGAAGGTATAATGTAAATTGTTCTATTACATTTGGTATCTACTTGATATGCACTCTTATGACATGAGTAAAATGCAAATGACAGGTGGTAAGACGACCTGACTGGATTATTCGATGACAAGTCCAACCAGCACTGTAGTGTGGTCCGTATTAGGGCGTTGACCTTAGTTGTGAGGAGGGGTGGAGGCATTTCCCATCATGTAACCTCCAAAACCTAGAATCGTGGGAGGGAAGTGGTGGACACGCTCCCCTAGACATGTGATGACGATTTCTAGTTACCTGCTGGGAAAGTTAGGTCGATATAGTCGACGCTTCCACCATGTTAGTTTTATCAGTGGTTAGATTGGTATAGCCAATGCCACCGTATATAGCAGTAGAGGACAAATAGGGTGGGAATGGAAGTAGGTTAGGATGGATAGGAGGATGTAGATCAGTTAGAGACTCCTGATGGGAAGTAATGTCATTCTCTGACTTATCAAATTTTACTACTGTAACTCTCTCTATTTTGTTATGCCTTCGAACTCCTTGTATCTTTTCACTCTAACTTCGGGACGAAGTTTTTTGAAGGAGGGGTGTATGTAATGGCTCACTTAATATTATCATGCAAATTTTATTAATGTTTACATTACCTGAAAATATTGAGAAATATTGGTGAATACCTTCATTTGGGAAACTATAATTTTTATTTACTGATATAAATTCATCATTGCTATTATTCAAATTCCCAACTTGTCTTCTCAAATTGAATCTTGGATAGGATATGGTCTCCTTCCATTATTCCAAATTATATATTCATCTCACATTCCCAAATGTACTCTCACATTTACTTTGGAGAAGACATGGTCCTCTCCAACTAATTACCAATATATATATTCATCTCACATTCCCAAATGTACTCTCACATTTACATCAAAGAAGACATGTTCCTCTCCAACTAATTACCAATATATATATTTATCTCACATTCCCAAATGTACTCTCACATTTACTTGGGAGAAGACATGGTCCTCTCCAACTAATTACCAATATATATATTCATCTCACATTCCCAAATGTACTCTCACATTTACTTGGGAGAAGACATGGTCCTCTCCCATTAATTACCCAATTTTATATTCATATCACATTCCCAAATGTACTCTCAGATTTACTTGGGAGAAGAGAAGTCAATTGTAAGGATGAGGCAGAAGTTAATGACATTAATGAGAGGTGGTTGAGGTGGAGAAGAGAGGAGGGGCATAAAAGGGAAGGAGGAAGGGAGAAAATGGGGGCATGTTGGGTCTTACTTTTGATTTTGGGTTGGTTGTGATTTTGAGGAATTGTTGGAGAGAGAGAGGAAGGGAGTATTGTTTATCTTGGTCTTGGACACACACACACTACATTTGGTTGGACTTGGGCTCGGAGGGCTAGGGAACCTGTGGAGGTTTCCTGGGCTAGGAATTATTTCCTAGTTGGCTGGGAGGTAAATCCAGTCGGTAGTCAAGAGGAGTGTTTTAGCAGGAGTAGCAGCTCAAGGGCATCTCCACCGGGCCATCAGTACAGGTATTCCTCTATGCATAGATTACTCATGTAAGTTATTGAAATGAAATGTTCACTATTAAAGTTGTAGGGATTAGAATGTAAATGGTAAACTATCATTGTTTAAATGTCTTGTAAGAAAATAAATTATTTCCTCTTATTGCATTTAATTCCTAGAGAATATAGATCTGTTAGAAGACCCTAGGATGGGGCTTTACATAGTTGATACTGTAGTGGTTTTGGTGAGTTAAATCAAGCAATACTAAATATAAAAAATATTAATATCACTTTATTACGAGGAGATGTTATTATGAAATATTAAAATATAATGTTAGTTAAATTATAAAAGTTAAATAGAGCGTTAAATAGGTTGGTTGTAGGCTTTAGGCTTTCAAAATCAAGTTTGATTATGGTTCAAGACCTTTGGCATATCATATTCCTCCTGTGAGTATTATCACTATCACAATTTATACATAGAACAAATAATACAGGCTAAAAGGCCGTAATTTTTTGTATAAGCAATTCACATAAAAGATGCATTGGATCCTACTATCCATATGTAGTTTTTTTCTAATAAAGTTGAAAACAATTATTTTTTCATCGAATTTTGTAGTAATATTATCTATATAGCTTTTTCTTGAAAATTCTAAAGTAAAGTACAAAGAATATATTAAGAAGCATTGTAGCTCAAAGTACAGGGACTCAAAACTTTCTATTGAAATAAGCTTAAGGGTGTATATACAAATGTAATTTTGAATCATTTTATAAATGAATGAAAATTACAGTTTTAAGAAGAAGAAAAAGAAGAAAAATTAAAAAAAAAAACTAAAAAATAATAATAATAAAAAAGAGAGCTAAATTTAATTTGTTATATTTGTTTTTTATTAATAAAATTACGAATCTTTTAAAATAAATAAATAAAGAATTTAATCATAATATGCATATTACATTGAAAACAATTTAAATAATAATTTTCAAAACTTTAATTAATAACCATATACAAATTTAGTATTTTACACACACACACACACACACACACACACACATATATATATATATAATTTAATGTTATGTATGTTAAGCAGTTAAATTTTTAGTAAAATTGATTTTGTATGACTAAGAGGTCCAAGGCCCAAAAGCATTTAGTTGGAGTGAGAGGTTGCCTTTTTAGGGACCACTAACCTGCCATTCAAAGTGAATTTAAAATTATAAATAATAATAACTAGCCTAGATCCATTTTAACTCTTGATCTACCAAGTGCTAAAAAAGTAAAAATAAAAATCAAATCTATTGAGATACAATCTCTTTTAAAATAAAAAAAAGAAAGAAAGATTTAAATTTAATTCTCCTATACACTTTCTTTACAACTTATTACCATTGTGGTATCTGTGAATGTGAAGCTATCTTTACATTAAAACGTAAACTATAAATCATTACATTAACGGAGTGACAAGGAAATTACTAAGAACTATCATTACTGCATTAACTAAGAAATTGCAGAGGAAATTTGCTCAATGCTTTATGTTTAATCACAATGCACCCGTATATGGTTGGTGGCAAGATTCGTAGATATCTGGGAGATGGCATTATTAAAAATTTGTTTAATTATTTATAAATTGCCCACAACTTGGACTAAATGCTTTATATCTAATCAATGCATCATACCTGGTAGTGGGAAGAATTGAAAATGCATTTAGGAAGAGGTTGTATAAGAATTTCTGCTAAATGCTTTATGTTTAATCACGATACATCAATAGTATGTGGTTGGTAACAATTGGTCACATCCAAGACTCGAAAAAGTAGTGGCCAAGAAATTGGTGAAACTCCTCGCTACCCTGATCAAACTAATGTATTATTACTTCCTTGCTTCCATCCATCAAACAAAATAGGGTACTAATAGTAAGAGGAAAGGCCTCACGACTCAATTTCTTCAAGAAAATAAGAAGTTCAGAAATCAACTAGATATTAGTGCTGATTTTTTCAATATATTGGCTGAATATTGAGAGTGATAAAGGCGCATAATACTGGATACTCTGAAATAGTGAGACCATACAGGCGAGGAGAACGACAACACTATTGAGGTTAACTATGCATTTCCTAGTGTTGCTTGATATTAAATGCCCTGCACCGTCCTAGTACATGGCACGAGCAGGCCATCTTGTCGTAGCTGTTCCTCTCGGCCCTCCCGTCTCATCGATGGTGGAGGACTCGAGATCTCCATCCAACGGCTAAGCTGCATCAAGGTTTCTTCACCTCTTCGCTTGCGACGATAGTGTCACATTTTACCTCTACCCTTCTTCGGCACCTGCTCTAGTTCCGCATCTCCGCTTGCAAGCCTGCTTGGTCTGCTAGTCCAGAGTTGCCATGTGAGGCTTTTCTCAGTACAAAGGTCATAATTTTCCTACAGGCGAGTATTACTCAGGTAAGCAAGAGTTTGAGGAGGTGACTCTCTTTGTATTTTCCTTACAGATGATTGATAAAAGCATTTGTTCTGTTGCTGGGTTGCTAATCGACATGTTTAGCATGGTTGTTTTGCAGGGGCCTCGGCTACGAGCTTGGGGATTTATGACTGTGCCAAAAAAGGAGTTCTCCCTAAGCTTTTGCTCCGTGAGAAATTCCAGGTAAGGTTTAACCCCGGCCTGTGCTAAATTGCCGAGATGAAACTCTACTAGACTGCTAGAGGCTCGAGCTTCGGCTCTCTGTTAGATTACGCTTTCTTTCCCGTTGATTTGTTGTGGTCCTTGTAAGAGTTAATAGTTTTAAATTATCCTGCGGACACCATCACTATTCTGAGGTGTATGCTGGGATATTTTCTCTTTAAGGGCAATGGTTTTGTTAATCCGGCTGCGGACCTGTGTTTAAGGCAATGTCGTTGTTGTATATAGTTATCTCTATGTTTATTATAATAATTTTGCACCCTTCAGTATATAGAACTGTTGCCCCAGCCTTAACTGGCTCTCCGGGCTTGCAATCATGTTGTTCCTTATATCAGTATGGCTCTGGTAATTCTCTAGTTGTAGGTCCAGAACCATTTCGATGTATGAGACTTATTTGCTAAATGGAAATACGATTGAGTTTGGTTGTTACATAAAGGGTTATACTTTTGTTTTCTGGCATGCCTATGATAATGTCGTTCATAGATTTCAGTTTCTTGTTTTGTCCGTTCAGAACCGGTTGTGGAAAGTTTCGATTTCAGGGTTTCTTTAACTCCTTCTGTTTAAGCAATTCAGTGTCGAAAATGATTTTCTTTTGGATACTATCCTTGCATGTTCAGTTTGTAAATAATTCTATGCTCTTCGAATTTAACTAGAATTTTGGTTATTTGGTTCATTGTTGGGTTCTGCCATAGTTAAAGACTTTGGGTTTCATTTCTCTGGAAGGGTTTAGAATCCCTTAACAATCCACTCCAGGGAAGTTCCATACAGGTCAGCTAGGGTTTTATACTCATATGCCCCTACCACATCAAACCCCTCAACGTCTTTCATTCCTCCGGAATCGACATTTCGAGCCTATTTAATCAGATCCTAGTATTCTATCTTCCCTTTAATTCCATAGAGGTGAAAAGTTCCAGTTCCTTCCTACATTTTCGTATGTTAACTTTCTTCTCTTTTATGTGTAAAAATATTTGTGTGGAATTGTAATTCACAATAATGCTGTAATAAACAATTTTTCTTGCATTAATTCACCTGTACAGTTCTCATTTTACAGTATTCCATATAAACCAGGTTTCTTGCATTAAGTTACTTGTACAAATCATTTTCTACAGTACTTCTATATTAACTAATTTATCCGGCATTAATAGATCTGATTAGAGAGAATTTTTGCAAATAAAAATGTTTCAAATTTATAGGGAAAACTCCCTTGCTCTAACAGTTAATCCTTTCTTCTATACAAGATTTCTATACTTAAGTTTTTTCCTGATATTGGTAAATAAAATGTAAAGCAAGACCCTACTTTTTTCCTTTCCACTATCACACCAGCCTTGGGCACATCTCTACTTTATTTCATTTACAGTAATAGTTACAACATTTCATTTGTGTAGTGGTCTAATTTATCCAGATGGTATCTCTTACCTGAGCTACTTCAAAGTAAAGTTCCCCGATAATAGAGATCACCTCTGGTTATTGTTGCCAGTCAATCCTCCCGTTCATGAGATTGTCTTTCGGGACCAAATCTCCCCCATAACTTGCTCACGAGACTTCGTGTCTCCTGCAAGTTGCTCGCACACAGTGCGCTTGCTATCTGGTCATCACTAGACTTAGCAATTTTTCCCTCTATTGCCTGTATTACAACGCAATTTTTCCCTCCCCCCACTTCCTTTTCTTTGGAAGCATTTTTCCAGTTAGGGGAGGCAGTTAAGGTTTTTTTTCCAGCAACTTCTTTTTCAACTTCTTTTCTTCCAGAAGTTACAAGATCTGCTAATACTTAAATCATTACTCATTTTCAATAAATAAAAATATTATTCAATTCAAACAGGTAATAACACTAATTATTCAATTTTTTTTTACTGCGGCAAATAAAATATTTACAACTTTCTGGGGACATCACATCTCCCCCCCCTGAAATCAAACATCTTCCCGATGTTTTCCAGCCTCAAACAGTCACGGATAGGATTCTCTCATGAGATGTTCGTCCTCCCAGGTGGCCTCATCGGGCCCAAAGTGTTGCCATTTCACTTTAACCTGGGTGATGGCTTGTTTCCACAGCATTACTTCTCTCCGATCGAGTATATTCAGCGGCTCAACCAAAATTTCTCCTTCCGGCTCGACCTGAAACACACAATACTTTAAGTCAGTTTTTCCTTTAACAACAAAACTGATTGGTCTACCTATGATACTTTCTTACCTGTATATCTTGCCAACTGATTACGTGCTTAGGATCATAAACATATTTTTTTAATACAGACACATGGAAGACATTGTGGACCCAAATATGACTTGGCAGAGCGAGCTGGTATGCCACCGGACCAACTCTCGCTAAGATCTGGAAGGGTCCACAAAACCGGGGTGCCAGCTTGGCGCATCCACTCCATTGTAGTGTGCTTTTTTTAGCTCAAGTTCTCACATAAACATGATCTCCCACTTGGTATTCCTTAAAATTTCTCTTTCAGTCGACGAAGTTCTTTTTCCTATCTTGGGCTACCTTTAAATTGGATCATACCTTCTTGACCATCTCTTCCATTTCTTTAAGCATTTCGGGGCCCAGCATCAGCTTGTCCTCTAGCCCTCCCCAGCTTGTGGGTGTGCGGCATTTCCGTCCGTACAACACTTCAAATGGGCTCATCTGCAGGGAAGTATGATATACATTGTTGTACGCAAACTCAACTAAGTGCAGATAATCTTCCCACTTGGATGGTTGCAGCATAACATATGCCCTTAGTATGTCTTCTACAATCTAATTCACCCGTTCTGTTTGTCTGTCGGTCTGTGGATGATAAGCGGTACTGAAATTCAGTTGAGTCCCGAGTTCCCCAAACAGAGTTCTCCAAAAGACCGATGTAAATTTTACGTCCCGGTCAGAGATTATAGTTTTTGGTAACCCGTGCTGCCTAAAAATGTTTTTCATAAAGATATGGGCAATCTGCACAGCTCTATAAGTGGATTGCACTGGTATAAAATGAGCTGATTTGCTTAATTTGTCCACCATCACCATGATGGAATCATTATTTCTTTTTGACTTGGGTAATCCTATTATGAAGTCCATAGAGATGGTTTCCCATTTCCACTCTAGGATTGGCAGCGGATGCAATAACCCGGCAACGTGCTGGTGTTCCACTTTAACTTGTTGGCATTCCAAACAACGCGTCAAATATTCCGTTACATCCTTTCTCATACCCAGCCAATAATACTACTTCCAGAGTGCGGTAATCACCTTCTGATACCCCAGGTGCCCACCATAATGACTTTTATGAAATTCATCTAAAATCAGGTTTTTAATGTCGTTTTGGTTAGGCACATATAGTCTTTTCTTGTAATTCATCATGCTAGTAGCATCCAAAGCGTATCCTTGCTAATTTTCTTTGCTGGTTGGATTCTGCACTTGCTGTCTTATTTGCTAATATTTTGAATCTTGTTTTGCTACCTTTTTAATCACTTCTTCGAAGGTACTCCGCCCTTCACTGCAAGAAATTTCGTAGAGACATTATACCTTTCAACTTAAAGCATCTTCTACCCGGTTCTCTTTCCCTTTCAGATGCTTAATCTCGAAGTCAAAACCACTTATTAAATCCACCCACCGTGCCTGCTTAGCATTTAAGGTAGGAAGATTAAAATAACTAGTTAGGCTGTGATGGTTAGTCATTAAGAGAAACTTTTCTCCCATCAGGTAATGGCGCCACATCTTTAAGGCGTGAATAACATCTGTCAATTCCAGATCATAAGAAAAATATTTTTTCTCATGTTCCTTTAATTTCCTAGACTCATAGGTGATTTCCTTTCCTTCTTGCATCAATACCCCCCCACCCCTTCCTTACTCGCATCTGTGCACACCACGTAGTCCTTACCTGGATTTGCTATGCTTAATATAGGTGTTGTGGTGAGCAGATGCTTGAGTTGCTCAAAACGTTTTTGGCATTTTGCGGTCCATTTAAAAGTTTTCCCCTTTTTCTGCAAGGAAGTGATGGGGTAGGCCACTCTCGAAAATCCTTCCACAAACCGCCTATAATAACCCGCTAATCCCATGAAGGATCTTATGTCTGCCACGTACTTTGGCACTGGCCATTCCATTATTGTCCTTATCTTTTTAGGATCCACAACGATTCCATCTTTTGAGATTATATGTCCCAAGCACTGAACTTGTTCCTTAAAGAAGTCACATTTGTTGTATTTGGAGTATAATTTGTGTTCTCCGAGAGTTTGCGATACCAACTTGAGGTACTCCTTATGCTCCTCCATATTCCGGGAATATATTAGTATATCGTTAATAAAGCTTAACACAAACTTATCTAAATACTGATGAAATATGATGTTCATTAAGCACATAAAGGTCACAGGGGCGTTGGTTAACCCAAAGGGTAATACCACAAACTCATAGTGTCCATATCGAGTTCTAAAAGCAATGTTGGCTATGTCTTCCTCTTTAATTATTATTTGGTGGTAACCTAATCGTAAAACGATTTTTGAGAATACGGTTGCCCCTTTTACCTGATCAAAAAGTTCATCAATACGGGGTAAAGGGTACTTATTCTTAATTGTCAATTTATTCAACTCACGATAGTCCATGCACATACGAAGGGTCCCATCCTTCTTTTTAACGAATAGCACAGGGGCTCCCCAGGGTGACACACTGGGGCAGATGTAATTTTTGTCCAACAGCTCCTGCAACTGCATTTTCAATTCTATTAATTCTGGTGTGCTCATTCGATATGGAGCTCGGGATACCGGGGATGCCCCTGGCACCAATTCAATAGTGAAGTCAATGTCTCTCTTGGGTGGAAGTCCTGGTATCTCCTTTGGGAACACATCTGCAAATTCTCGTATTACTAGAATACTTTCTAATGTGGCAGTCTTGTCTTTTGAGTTGGCATAACCCACTTGAATGGCATAAATCTGACATCTTTTCCTGATACACTTTGCCAACTGAGAGGCGGTTATTGGCCGAATCTGCACTGGCCTCATAATACCTTGCATCTCTTGCTTTTCCCCGAGTTCATCTTTGTAACAGATAGTTTTTGTTTTACAGTTTATAATGGACCAACGTTTTTCCAACCAGTCCATGCCTATCAATACGTCATAAGATCCAAGGGGAAGTACATTTAGATCTGCCATCACCGGCTGTCCTGCTATCTTCAAGGGGCAGTTATTGACCTTAGCTAACACACGTCTCTTTGCCCCTGTTGCCAACTGTACTAGCCAAGGGTTTTTAAACTTAACAGTTTGTAACTTACACTATTCCACAATCTTAGGACTAATATAGCTTAATGTAGCTCTGGGATCAATTAATATAGTTACAATATGATCAAAGATCTTACCTTCAAACTCCACCATAGTCGGCTGGTATTTTGCTTGACGATCTTCCAGAGCGGCATTAATTCTTTGTAGGCCACGTCGCAACCATAGATGCTGCATGGATCTGCAAAACTTGTTCAGTACCCTTTCAATGAGGACAATTTTTAACGTAATTAGGCCCTCCACAACCCCAGCATTGCACCGGAGGTATTGCTATCCCTTCATTGTCAATTTTACTAGATTGTTCGCTGATTCTGGATTCAATGGGTGGCTTCAATCTGAGCGCGTTCTTATGCTGATTTCTGTTGTTTTTTCCTTTGGGAAATCCTTTGCTAATACTGCCACGATTACCTTTAGTGCCCACAATAGTCTTATTACCTCTCTTGTCAACCCACCTCTTTCCTAGAACTTCTCCCTTCTGCTTACTTTGCTGATAACATATCCTGGCCTTTCGTATCACCTCATCCATTGTTTTTGGGTTATCAAACTCAATTCGTTCCCTCATCACCAAGGGTAGACTACTGACGAACTGTTGTACCTTAGCCTTCTCCTCTCGTATGTAAGGCACATAACGGAGTAATGAGGTAAATCGGGTGATAAACTCGTCCATTGTTTGCTGCCCAAGTCGCAGGTCATGGAATTCCCTTGCTTTTTCGTCGTAGAATTGTTCAGTCAAATATCTTTCCTTGAAGTATTTTTGAAAATTTTCCCAAGTTATATTTTGTTCACTTACCCCTCGTACAATCTTGACTTCTTCCCACCATAGGGTAGCCTTCCCTTGCAATTGGAAAATGGCCAGCTGCGCTTTGAGGTTGTGATCATATTCATATAATTGAAAATATTTATTCATGTTAATCAACCAAGCTTCGACTGCCTCTTCCAGCTCCCCATCGAAGTGTGGTGGTTTTGTTTTCCAGAATTGCCCTTGTTGTTCTATCTGCTACCTTTTCAATGTCGGGTGTTCAGAAGCATTATCTGTCTTTTCCTCTCGATTCTCCTCCCCTCCTTCGGTTTCTTCCTGATCTGTGTGGTAGCATTGTTCCTCTGACACTCGTATCTATTTAGGGTTGGGGTTCGGCTGGTGCTGATTCTGCTTATCTGATAGGCTTTTCATGATTTTTTCCTGTTCCATAGTTAATATTGCATTGTCTTCCCGCAAGCGGGCCATCTCATTCTTTAATTCCTATACTATCTCTAATATCGTGAGATTAGTGTTGCGAGCATCCTCTCCTAACTGCACCCATATCTCAGGATTAGTCTTAGGGCCTGTTGCAAGTCCCGGACCAATCACAATCCTGTGCGGAACACTATCCGTTCTCCTCAGTCTGCTGTCGACCGTTTTCCTGTTCTTAACACAGGTAGAAGCAAAAGATTAACACAATAACAATTTATTCTTATTAAATGTATTTGCCAGAGGCCATAGTTTTGTAACCTCGGCTCTGGTACCACTTGTAATGGCGCCATAATTACCACATTATACATATAAAAAAAAAATTAAATACTTGGAAATCGCATCAATATACAATTGTGTTTAAAGTCATAACTCTATTGATTATTATCAACAAGGCAGGTACATATGTATCCTTGAAAAGGTTTTCTGATTAAAGTTTTCTGAATATCATTCCGCATATTTTGGTTTAAGTGCCATGGTTATGTATGTTTTTCATTAAAGGATTCTGAGTTCCGATAACTCTAAACCATACTATCTGCTGTAATTCATGCATATGCTGACTCAACTATCTAGTTTGCACGCTGTGAACTTAAGTTGGTATTGATATTGGTGTTGCTTGATATTAAATGCCCTGCACTGTCCAGGTACGTGGCACGGGCAGGCCATCTTGCCGTAGCTATTCCTCTCGGGCCTCCCATCTCATTGATGGTGGACGACCCAGGATATCCATCCAACGGCTAAGCTGCATCAAGGTTTCTTCACCTCTTCGCTTGCGATGGCAGTGTCTCATTTTACCTCTACCCTTCTTCGGCTCCTTCTCTGGTTCCGCATCTCCACTTGCAGGCTTGCTTGGTCCGCCAGTACAAAGTTTCCATGCGAGGCTTTTCTCAGTACAAAGGTCATGATTTTCCTACAGGTGATTATTACTCAGGTAAGCAAGAGTTCGAGGAGGTGACTCTTTTTGTATTTTCCTTATAGATGATTGATAAAAGAATTTGTTCTGTTGCTAGGTTTCTAATTGACATGTTTGGCATGGTTGTTCTGCAGGGGCCTCGGCTATGAGCTTGGGGATTTACGATTGTTTCGAAAAAGGATTTCTCCCTAAGCTTTTGTTCGCTGAGAAATTCTGAGTAAGGTTTAACCCCGACCTATGCTAAATTGCTGAGATGAAACTCTAGTAGACTGCTAGAGGCTCGAGCTTCGGCTCTATGTTATATTACGCTTTCTTTCCCGTTGATTTGCTATGGTCCTTGTAAGAGTTAATAGTTTTAAATTATCCCGCGGACACCATCACTGTTCTGAGGTGTATTCTGGGACATTTTCTCTTTAAGAGCAAGGGTTTTGTTAATCCAGCTGTAGACCTATGTTTAAGGCAGCTCCGTTGTTGTATATAGTTATCTCTGCATTTATTATAATAATTTTGCACCCTTCAGTATATAAAACTGTTGCCCCAGCCTTAACCGACTCTCCAGGCTTGCAGTCGTGTTGTTCCTTATATCAATATGGCTCTGGTAATTCTCTGGTTGTAGGTCCAGAACCATTTCGATGTATGAGACTTATTTGCTAAATGGAAATACGATTCAGTTTGGTTGTTACATGCCTATGATATTGTTGTTCATAGATTTCAGTTTCTTGTTTTATCTATTCAGAACTGGTTGTGGAAAGTTTCTGATCCAGGTGGATGTTGGTGGCCACCCACCTATCCCATTTGGACCCCCACAACTGTCTCTTTCAGTTTTTCAGTTTCCTTAATTATAGCACAGTTTACTATTTTTAGCAGTTTTTCGGGTCCTAAACTTCCGGAGCCGTTTTGAGGAATTAAGTATGCAAATACTTAGTTCTATACAACATGGGAAACTCTCAACACTAAGGAGATCATTAAGTCCTGGTGCCAAGAGTTTGCAAGATTCCATCATACACCAAGCGTAGTATATACAAAAAGAAACTTAAGAAAGGTATATCAGTAGCTCATAGCTATGTGTTGTAGGTTACATGGTTGGAAAAATGTAGAAGTCTTTGAGGATAATTAGATATTTATACTCAACTTGGATGCTAGAAGAAATGTTTTCAACTGGGCAGATATCATTTCCTATGAACTACAACATCACATTAGGCGGGCCAAGGAAGCCTTACAGGAAAAGCAAGCACCATAATTCTACATGTAATCTTATCTGCTAGATGGGATTTACACTTAGTATGCATTTACTAGGATGAGATGGAACTGGACCTCGTGAGAAAAGCTACCTATCTATTGGCATTGTAGAGTACTATCAGAGAATATCTTTTTAGGAGTCTATGATGAGTTGGTGGAGAATTTCTTTTTTGTCCTTTATCATATGACATTTGAGGTTGATCCTCCTTGCATGACCGATCAAGTGAAGGAGGCACTTTATAAAATTGCAGATTGGTTTTTTGCATTAGATGGAACATACATCAAATTCTTTAGGTGTCAGATAGATCCTCATGTTATGCCAAGATATATAACCAACAAGGTGGCCTTTCAAGAAGTATCCTATTAGCTAAACAATGGATTGTCTACACAACTCCATAGGAGGAAAAAGGCTCCTTCGTAACAAAATCATAAATTGAAGAACTAAAGCACCTTCATTTTGGAACCAGGATCTTTCACAGATATGAACCTAGAAAGGTATGCATGAAACATTATGATGAGATATAATACACCTAGGCATATGTACCAATGACTATCTCATAGGATGAAAAGATTAGGAGTTGGTACAATGCATTGAGAAAGGATTGCCCAGAACGTGAGGTAGGTCCCTCCCAAGTTCGACAGATTCGAGAAGTATAGATGGAAGAGGTACAACAAATTTCAACTACTCAAGTGGCTACTACAACACCTAGAAAGTGGATCAAGCATGATCAGGTGGTAAAAACTAGCAGAAAATTTAAGGTCGATACCATGAGTAAGGGTGATGTTGAATTTGAGTAGCAAAAAAGGAAAAGGGAGGATGAGAAAAGAAGATTATAGGCAAGGAAGCAACAAGAAGAAGAGCATATGAGAGAGAAGGAGTGCTTACAAAAGGAAGAAGAAGAAAAGAAGAAGCAACATGATCTACTGCGACAGTAACAAGAAGTAGACGAACAAATAAGGAAGGCATAAGAGGAAACAAAAAGCATGGAAGAGGAATAGCAAAAGAAGCCATAGGAGGAAGAAGTGACACAGATGTTGGAGGAAGAACATATTACCCAAGAAATACAGGAAACATTGAAGGAAGAGGATGCTACTGAACCCATTGCAGAAGAACCAAGTACTCCATAAGATCCTCCTCTTACTAGTGGTCATCTCCCATTCACCGAAATGAGATTTTTCCCTCCACCGAATGAAAGGTTTATGGATGTATGCAATGTTACCTATGACCAATTTAAGAAGAGAATTGTGCAAGAAAGGAGAAGATACTTCCCAAATGATCCTAAGCATCAAGTATCCATATCCACAGAGAAGGCATAGTAGCTAATACTAGGAGAAACCCCCAAGCAGTTATGGCATCCAATATTTCTTTTGCCACAACAACACAAGATAAATCAGAATATCTTATGAGTGAGAATTCACGGTTAAGAAAGGAGTTAGTTGCGGCAAAGAAATAAATAGATCAACTCACTGCAGAGAATTAATGGTTGTCTTCTAACACTCTCAACATGATGGAGTTTGAGTAAGTTATACTTGAAGAACTCATGCCAATGGAGGACACTATGAAACAATTATACAATGAGATGATTCTCTTGCATGAGATGGTGGTACCCCTGATCGAAATACAAAATAAAGCTTAGGAAATATTAAAGCTCCTAAAGGTTGCAAACAAAGCAGTAGACTTGACACATGAGTAGTGTGTCAAATATTTGGATTTTCCATAGCGGTTGGTCAAGAGTGATAGAATTGTTTTCGAGATGGATAAAGTACAGTTAAGGCTCCACATTCATAACTACACCCGTCTTAGAGAATAAGCGACCAACACCATAGCTTCTTACAATTGACTGCATAGTGGCTTAAAGTCTCTGTACAGAAACATGGAATGCCTTATGTGGGTGCATTAGGATAAATAAGAGGAAAGGATGTCATTATGCAGGAGATAAAACAATACATTGAGCAATTTGGGCAAGCAACAAGTCAGGAAGGTTTGGACATCACCAAGGACATTATTCTATAGTATGTAATTGCACCATCCAAAGTTGATATGAAGTTGTCTTGGATATGGAATAGTGTGCAATCCAACTCCAAATCCATACTGTCAGAGGCATTGGAGGTAAAAATGCGATATGTAGTTGAGTTGCGATATGTAGTTGAGTTGCTAGCGATTTTTCTGATAAAAATCATCTTTTCCGTCGTATTCCTCGGAGAGATCTTTCCAACGGGCTATCATGCGCGTCAAACGAAGATCGTACGACCAATTCGCGACCCCGGGAAGTTGATGTACCAACTTACCCAAAACGGGGCCCACAATTTGGCGTTTCATCTTCTAGGGTTAGGTTTTGGAATGTGAAGGGTTTTCCATTGTTTCTCAACAATAAATAGACCCTCGAGCCTCATTGTAATACAGTTCGAAATAGTTCAGAGGCATGTAGCCGACACATCTATTCTCAAAGATAAGCTACCATCGCCCTAGCTGGGTTATTTCTATTTGTAAGCATATTTCAGTATTCTCCATTAATGAAATGAAGTATTATTTCCGCTGCATCGCTATTTTTATGGTTATCGCATCTCTATATTTATGGTTATCTCTGTAATCTGTTGCGTTCCTGTTTAAATCCAGATCAGTGGTATCAGAGCGGTCTGCTTTTTCTCTGTTTTTCTTTGCATGTCCCCAACGAGGTCGGGATATAAGGAGTTAGGGCTTGAATTGGTCGAACCTTTGCAAGACCAGCCTCACAAATCTCGACGACCTCCCATGGCGGATGAGAAGAAAGATGAGGGGGCAGGAGATTCTATCAGAATATTGCTCGAAGAAGCCCTCGAGCGACAAAGGAACGCGATGATGGACAACTTTTCCCAAATCCTTCAGCGGCTACCTAGAGGCGACGCATTGGCTTCCAACAGTTACTCTGGAAATGCCACACCATTTAAGGTACAAGTAAATTTTGAAATCCCCATCTTCGAGGGTCAAATAGATGCAGATGCCGTAGATAAATGGTTAAATCTGCTCGATGGGCATTTTTCTGTTCATGAATTTTCAAGTCGAGAAAAGATTGTTTTCGCTCTTCTCAAAGCAGCCCCCCACGTCAAGGACTGGTGGGAAACCTACTGCGAACAGAAGGATGAAAGTACAGGCTCACTGTTTTCAGCCGCACCCACTTGGAATGACTTCTGGGATGCCATCAAGGAGCAGTACTAAGCTGTCAAAAGCTATGAGGACAAATACATCAAATGGACCACCCTACGGCAGGGACGAGACCAAGACGTGCTGGAGTTCACAAACATTTTTCATACCCTTCGCACACAATTGGGTATCAAAGATTCAGAGCTGCATCTGGTACTCAAATACCGCGGCTGCCTACACAGATACATCCAGGAAGAGATGGAGTTCTTGAACATCTCCTCACTCGGCACAGCATACCGATACGCTGTCAAAATCGAGCAAAAGTTCAAACAGAAGAAGCGAGACTTTGGATCTGCAAATCCAAAGCCCAAAGGACAAAGCCAAGGTGGGGTGACCCAAGACAACCCGTCAGAAAAGAACAACACCACGAAGCCGAAGAAGGACACATGAAAGTGGTGTGAGTTCCACAAGAGTCCCACTCATAACACAAGTGAGTGTCGGACCAAGCAGTCGCTGGTGGCCGAGTTGAAGCCTTCCGAATCAGATGCATGTTCCGACTCTGAGTCAGAACCCGACAAGGGGAATGACAAAGAAAAGCAGATCATTGATGCGGATCCCAGCGCCACTGTTGCTACTGCCAAGATCCAGAAAAATGAGCCCGAAGATCCAGAGGAGGGGGAACGTCTTTTCCACTCACAGATGTGGGTGAAGGGTTCACCGCTGCAATTCATTGTCGACAGTGGCAGCCAAAAGAACCTCATTTCATCAGAGGTCGTGAAGCGGTTGGGCCTACCAACTAAACCACACCCACAGCCATACAGTATCGGTTGGCTTCACGAAGGACGAGATCTCAAAGTTCGCCAGCAGTTTCGCCTTCCCTATAGCATCAAGCCCTTCACAGACGAGGTATTGTGTGATGTTACACCTCTGGATGTTTGTGATGTACTATTAGGCCAGCCATACTTGTGGAAGCGACATGCTGTGTATGAGTCAAGGCCTTGCGATGTCATCATTTCTTTGGATAATTCATTATACAGGATACCGGAGGTAGCCCCACCTACCGTCACCTATTTGATTACTGCTAAGAAAGGCAGCAAGCTCATCTCATAGACTAGGAAATTTATTTTCTGTCTAGTTCGCTCCCAAAGTAAGGGGAAGATCGTTGCTACATCCATGACCCCCACGAAGGGTTCCTCCACAAAGCAGCAGCAACAGAGGGATACAGTCGTGACAGAACACAGGAACAACTTCTCCTTACCTGGAGGGGTACCACACAAGTTTCAGGTGGATGACAAAGTTTGGTTACATTTGCCGAGGGAGCGCCTTACCAGAACCCATCAGAAACTCAGACCACTTCGACATGGTCCTTACACCAGTAACAAGGCTACGGGAAACAATGCTTTGAAGCACAACGTTCCTCCATTCCTTCGCTTGCACCGAGTGTTCAATGTGGACCGTCGCCGACCATGCTCCCCACCATTTCTGGACACATCAGAGATTGCAGAACAGCTCACTAGAGACCCAGCTTAGCAGAAGCTTCCTCATCTCAGGGAGGAACTCAACGCAATGGGGACCATTGCTTCCTAAGGGGGGAGGAATGATCCAGGTGGATGTTGGTGGCCACCCACCTATCCCATTTAGACCCCCACAACTATCTCTTTCAGTTTTTCAGTTTCCTTAATTATAGCACAGTTTACTATTTTTAGCAGTTTTTCGGGTCCTAAACTTCCGGAGCCGTTTTGAGGCCCTAAACGACGTTTTTTTGGGAAATCCACCGCTAGCGATTTTTCTAATAAAAATCATATTTTCCGTCGTAGTCCTCGGAGAGATCTTTCCAACGGGCTATCATGCGCGTCAAACGGAGATCGTACGACCAATTCGCGACCCCGAGAAGTTGATGTACCAACTTACCCAAAACGGGGCCCACAATTTGGCGTTTCATCTTCTAGGGTTAGGTTTTGGAATGTGAAGGGTTTTCCATTGTTTCTCAACAATAAATAGACCCTCGAGCCTCATTGTAATACAATTCGAAACAGTTCAGAGGCATGTAGCCGACACATCTCTTCTTAGAGATAAGCTACCATCGCCCTAGCTGGGTTATTTCTATTTGTAAGCATATTTCAGTATTCTCCATTAATGAAATGAAGTATTATTTCCGCTGCATCTCTATTTTTATGGTTATCGCATCTCTATATTTATGGTTATCTCTGTAATCTGTTGCGTTCCTGTTTAAATCCGGATCAGTTTCGATTTCAAGGTTTCTTTAACTCCTTCTGTTTAAGAAATTCAACATCAAAAATGATTTTCTTTCGGATACTGTCCTTGCATGTTCAGTTTGTAAATAATTCTCTACTCTTCGAATTTAACTAGAATTTTGGTTATTTGGTTCATTGTTGGGTTCTGTCGTAGTTAAAGACTTGGGGTTTCATTTCTCTGGAAGGGTTTAGAATCCCTTAACAGTCCACTCCAGGGAAGTTCTGGATAGGTCGGCTAGGGTTTTATACTCATATGCCCCTGCCACATCAAACACCTCAATGTCTTTCATTCCTCCGGAATCAACATTTCCAACCTATTTAATCAAATCCTAGTAATCTAATTCCACAGAGGTGAACAGTTCCAGTTCCTTCCTACATTTTCATATGTTAACTTTCTTCTCTTTTATGTGTAAAAAGATTTGTGCGGAATTGTAATTCACAGTAATGCTGTAATAGACAATTTTTCCTGCATTAATTCACATGTACAGTTCTCATTTTACAGTATTCCATATAAACCAGGTTTCCTGCATTAAGTTACCTGTACAAATCATTTTCTACAATAATTCTATATTAACTAATTTATCCGGCATTAATAGATCTGATTAGAGAGTATTTTTGCAAATAAAAATGTTTCAAATTTACAGGGAAAACTCCCTTGCTCTGACAGTTAATCCTTTCTTCTGTACAAGATTTCTATACTTAAGTTTTTTCCTAATATTGGTAGATAAAATGTAAAGCAAGACCCTACTTTTTTCCTTTCCACTATCACACCAGCCTTGGGCACAACTCTACTTCATTTCATTTACAGTAATAGATACAACATTTCATTTGTGCAGTGGTCTAATTTCTCCAGATGGTATCTCTTACCTGAGCTGCTTCAAAGTAAAGTTCCCCGGTAATAGAGATCACCTCTGGTTATTGTTGCCAGTCAATCCTCCCATCCATGAGATTGTCTTTCGGGACCAAATCTCCCCTTAGCTTGCTCATGAGACTTCCTGTCTCTTGCAAGTTGCTCGCACACAGTGCGCTTGCTATCTGGTCATCACCAGACTTAGCAATTTTTCCCTCTACTGCCTGTCATTACAACACAGTTTTTCCCTCCCCCCACTTCCTTTTCTTTGGAAGCATTTTTCCAGTTAGGGGAGGCAGTTAGGGTTTTTTTCTAGCAACTACTTTTTCAACTTCTTTTCTTCCAGAAGTTACAAGATCTGCTGATACTTAAATCATTACTCATTTTCAATAAATAAAAATATTATTCAATTCAAACAGGTAATAACACTAATTATTCAATTTGTTCTTACTGCAGTAAATAAAATATTTACAACTTTCTGGGGACATCACATCCCCACTCTGCATATGCGTCCAAACTCAGTCAGGAAGTTGAGAAGCCTCCGAAGTCTTGTCCTGTCTGAGTGCTCCGCTTTGCAAAGGCTCCCAGACTCGATTGGCAACTTAACGAGCCTCCAAACTCTTGACTTGGCCAGTTGTTCCAATTTAGAGATGGTGCCCAATGTTGAGCATTTGGGTTTTTTGGAGATGGTGCCCAATGTTGAGCAATGGGATGCGGGAATAGTAGAGCAGCCAACGCCTGGGAAGAAGGCAAGAAGTTTCTAAAATTGGCACTTGAAATTTATTTACTATTTTTTTTTACAAATTTACTGAAAAAATAAATTAATAAAAAAGAAAAAAATTATATGATATTTCCCGATTCATCACAATATATTTTCTGGTTGACGTTTCGAGCCAACAACTGTGGCTCATCATCAAGACATAGATAAGAAATATGATCTAGTTTAGAAAGATAAATAGGAGACAGATGCAAGGTCAAAGAATGAAAAATAGATGTTAGGTTAGATAAGAAAAGATAAATTTAATTCATTAATAAAATTGTAATAACATGATTCAAATGATCATATATATATATATATATATATATATATATATATATATATATATATATATATAAATATAAAATAAAATGTGTAAAATACATTAGTAATAATATCTTAATATAAGGAGATCGAGAAATAAAAGAGATTCGAATGGCCAAAAGTATATAATAATTAATAGAAGGATATATATAAAGAAAAATAAAGTAAGAAGAATCAGGGAGAAGCTTTTAATGATCAACATAAATATGTTAGAAATTAAATAACAGAGCAATGGAGGACATAAAATGTTGCAGAAACACCAACACTAAGAAAATCATAAAACAAAAGAGACACATATATATGTCGTTCACCCAATTTGGGCTACGTCCCCAAAGAAACAACCAGTCATTCCTTTTTATATTATCTAGCAAACTGAAGGGATACAACCTATATCAAATTCGTTGTAACTTCCTCTTATCTCTCACACAGTTTCCTATGTTTTTCTGTCACGAAATAATACACAAGGGTTGTCTTCTAATGGAAAAACCCTAAATTAACATAACTTCCACTGTTAAATCTTCCGCCCGATAAACATCCGAGATTGACTACGAAATTACAATATTTTACAAGGCAAATTTTCCCTAATTTTTTCTTTGAGGGTGCTACCCCAAAACCCCTGCCAACCCTTGCCCCCCTTTGGACCCCCTTGGTGACACGAGTGAAGGGACAATCCCCCCCACACCCCCCCATAAAGGAATGGGATCCAAATGCAGCTAAAACAATACCTCTGAATCAAGAAAATAACTAGGCTACACACCCAACAAAAGAGAGAATGAAGAGGAAGGTAAAAATGAAGAAGACAAAATTTCAAACGAGACAAGAAAATGAAAGTAGAAGGGGAAAGGGAAAGGATTTGCTTCAGGATGAAGCAAATCTAAAAGAAAGGGCGGGAACCAATCTCTTACTGATATTCCAAATATCATCTCTATTCAGATTGCCTGAGTGCTTTTCAATCTCAATGGCTTCTACAAACTTCTGATGATGATAGTGCACAATTTTGGCTAGGATCATCTAGTCTTCAATGCAAATATGTTGTTTGGTTTTCTCAACATGCTCATCTAGAGCTGAGGAATGAGACCTACCATGTTTAATGTCTTCCACATGCTCTAGAATCCTTTGCCTAACAGATCCTCCTGTCTCACCAACATAGGGAGCCCCACAAGAGAACGACATTAAGTATACTCCTTTCATGTTTGAAAGGTCAACAAGATCCTTGATAGATTTTAGGATACCACTAATGGTGCTTAATGGCTTGAAATAAGTAGGAACTTAATTCTTTCTTAAGATGCGAGCAATTATATCTATGGTTCCCTCGATAAAGGAAAGTTGAACATTGGAGATAGGATCAACAAGGTCCCTCTTTTATCTAGGACAATAGCTAGATTTTTGGAACACCTTGCTGCCTTGGCTTTTCTTATAGACAATTTTCACAAAGACATAAATGAGGTGGGATTTTTCCTCATTAATGTGGCTTTCATTAGAAATCCTTAATGCCGAGCGGCCAAGGTTTTTAACACACCAAATTTATAGGTTGGATGATGATGGGACTTAAAGTGAAGGTATTGCTCGATGTGCATCTTTTTATGGATAACTTGGTGCGAGATGGAACCAACAACATTCTTGGAGATATGAAGATCAAGGAATGACAGACTCCCGTTACTCTTGACCTCCATAAGAAACTTGATAAAGTTTGATTGATCATTCAAATGATACTTGAATACTTCTAATTTATCAGGACCATGGAGTCATATAATAAAAGTATCATCGACAAACTGTTTTCATAGCTTCAGATGGAAAGAAGCAGAGGCTAAAACCTTGGTCTTGAAGTCTTCCATGAAAATTTTTGTCACAACTGGGGAGAGAGGGGAACCCATGACAACATAAGAAGGTGGAATTCAGCATAACATGACATACTACGATGGATCCATAAATATCAAATCAAAATATGTCATCTCGAAAAAGCCTTAAATCTGAAAGTAAAAAAATTACAACTTTTTAAAATCACGTTTAGAATATAAATAATCAAAAACACAATTTAAAAGACCAAAAAAGGAAAGAAAGATGGATGCTAAAAATAAAAACTAAAACTTGCCACAAATACCTAAAACTATTTAAAAAATACAAAACTAATATTAAAAAATAAAACAAAACATTAAAATAAATTTTAAAAAAGCATATTAATTTTGTTTTTAAAATAAAATTAAAATGGAAACAATAATTAAAAAAATTTAAAAGTGGTGAAAAAACAAATGAAACAATCATTAAAACTATTAAAATTTTTGTTTGTTTTGTGGGCAAGGCCCAAACCTCCACTCTCCCATCCTCACACTACATCCCACCAAACAAGCTCCACCACTATGTCACTTGTAGGTCACCCCACCAACGGTGGACACCCTTCCATCTTTCCCATCCACGTAGGCTCCACCACCATGTTGTTGTTGAGGTGGCCCATGGGAAACCTCACAATGGCTGCGTGGATAAACATGGTGGAAGGCATGGGAATATAGGTGGAGGGGTCACACAATGCCCCACATCGTTCCTCAAAATACATGAAATTTTTATAGTCTTAATGTTGTTTTTCATTTGTTTTTTTAATTTTAAATATTATTATTATTATTATTATTTAATTTATATTTTTTAAATATTTTTTGATGTTTGCTTTAATTTCTTTTAATTTTTAATTTTTCGTTTTAAAAAAAATGTTTTGAATTTAGTTTTTAAAAGTGTTTTTGGGTTTTTTAGGTTATTTATTTGCTTTTTTGTTTTTGAAAGTTATTTTTATGTCTTTTTTTTTTTTTTTAATTTGGAAATATTTTTTCATTTTTTTTTTTTAATAAAAATTGGGATTTTTATTTTAATATAAAAATTGATTTTTATTTTAATATAAAAATTACAATATAAAAAAAAACAAAAACACACATTTATGTATTTTTTTTTCTTTTTCTATCCGTTTAATTTTTAATGTAAATTTATTATAAAAATTAATTGGTAAATAAAATTTCAAGCAT
The DNA here is from genome assembly GCA_031772625.1 of Pinus tabuliformis. Lineage (NCBI taxonomy): Eukaryota > Viridiplantae > Streptophyta > Pinopsida > Pinales > Pinaceae > Pinus > Pinus tabuliformis. The sequence continues at coordinate 537,940,821 of CM062818.1, read as the reverse complement.
TGATTTGGCCATTGATTTTGAGTTTTCAATCTACAATGGTACTAGTGGTCAAGGCCACAATTTCAATGAAGTGGTAATTTTATCTCCACAAAAACATCACTTTAGAGAAACAAGATCCCTTTCCTACTCAAAACTACGCCAATCAAGAAGCCCTCTCTCTCTTGAGCGCAAAACACACCAAAAAGCAACAACCAACCTTCCTTGCTCACTGTTTGTGCTCCTTGTGCCCTCTCTGGTCTCTCTTGAATGCATAGCGCACCGACAAGCATCAATCTTGACGTCATGTTCACTAAGCTTGCACCCTATGCCCTCACTGGCTTCCCTTGAGCACATAGTTCACTCAAAACCATCAATAAGCCTTCCTTGTGCTTTAAGATTGTGCCCTGTGCCCTTTGGTATGATTCTCTCTTTCTCCTTGAGCGCATAGTGCACCCTCAAGCCTCAAGTAGGCCTTGAATGACCATTGTTGCTCCGACATGCGCCCTCCTCTTGTCTTGAAGCATTTTTCACTCCTAGTGGCTTGTTAAGACCCTATCTTACTTGTGATAGGCTTAGCTCTCAACTAGATCTGACTTTCCCTCTGTCACTATCTTTGAATGGTTTTGCATGTGTTAGATAAGGAATTTCTTGAAACTAATTCTCGTTCGCCATGAGTGCATCTCCACATGCAGGTGTTTCAGGTACAAGCTATATTACTCTCTCATCATATGTTGGAACAATGCCTCCCACTACCCGTCAAGTTGTCTCAAAGGAAATCTCATAAGAAAGTACAAAAGAGGCAGTGGAGATTGCCAAGCCTACAATGCCTATTATTTCAGATACACAGTGCTTCATAGATAAATCATTCAAGGTCTCATGGAAATACATTAAGGATACCTTCATGGAAGAGAAATTCCCTGAGAATCTGGAGGACAGGGAAGTATACATCAACATCAAGCGATCCAGAATACATAGAGTTGCATGCAAATTCCCGATAATGCCATGTGCAGAAGCCATTGAATGGATCCTATCACACATGGATAACACAAATTTGGTCCTACATAATGAAATCGGTATCGATATTACCATGTATCATGTCTATGAAATGCATTCTTATTACAATATGATAAGACCGAATAAGTATGCAAATACTTAGTTCTATACAACATGGGAAACTCTCAACACTAAGGAGATCATTAAGTCCTGGTGCCAAGAGTCTGCAAGATTCCATCATGCACCAAGCGTAGTATATACAAAAAGAAACTTAAGAAAGGTATATCAGTAGCTCATAGCTATGTGTTGTAGGTTACATGGTTGGAAAAATGTAGAAGTCTTTGAGGATAATTAGATATTTATACTCAACTTGGATGCTAGAAGAAATGTTTTCAACTGGGCAGATATCATTTCCTATGAACTACAACATCACATTAGGCGGGCCAAGGAAGCCTTACAGGAAAAGCAAGCACCATAATTCTACATGTAATCTTATCTGCTAGATGGGATTTACACTTAGTATGCATTTACTAGGATGAGATGGAACTGGACCTCGTGAGAAAAGCTACCTATCTATTGGCATTGTAGAGTACTATCAGAGAATATCTTTTTAGGAGTCTATGATGAGTTGGTGGAGAATTTCTTTTTTGTCCTTTATCATATGACATTTGAGGTTGATCCTCCTTGCATGACCGATCAAGTGAAGGAGGCACTTTATGAAATGGCAGATTGGTTTTTTGCATTAGATGGAACATACATCAAATTCTTCAGGTGTCAGATAGATCCTCATGTTATGCCAAGATATATAACCAACAAGGTGGCCTTTCAAGAAGTATCCTATTAGCTAAACAATGGATTGTCTACACAACTCCATAGGAGGAAAAAGGCTCCTTCGTAACAAAATCATAAATTGAAGAACTAAAGCACCTTCATTTTGGAACCAGGATCTTTCACAGATATGAACCTAGAAAGGTATGCATGAAACATTATGATGAGATATAATACACCTAGGCATATGTACCAATGACTATCTCATAGGATGAAAAGATTAGGAGTTGGTACAATGCATTGAGAAAGGATTGCCCAGAACATGAGGTAGGTCCCTCCCAAGTTCGACAGATTCGAGAAGTATAGATGGAAGAGGTACAACAAATTTCAACTACTCAAGTGGCTACTACAACACCTAGAAAGTGGATCAAGCATGATCAGGTGGTAAAAACTAGCAGAAAATTTAAGGTCGATACCATGAGTAAGGGTGATGTTGAAGCTGAGTAGCAAAAAAGGAAAAGGGAGGATGAGAAAAGAAGATTATAGGCAAGGAAGCAACAAGAAGAAGAGCATATGAGAGAGAAGGAGTGCTTACAAAAGGAAGAAGAAGAAAAGAAGAAGCAACATGATCTACTGCGACAGTAACAAGAAGTAGACGAACAAATAAGGAAGGCATAAGAGGAAACAAAAAGCATGGAAGAGGAATAGCAAAAGAAGCCATAGGAGGAAGAAGTGACACAGATGTTGGAGGAAGAACATATTACCCAAGAAATACAGGAAACATTGAAGGAAGAGGATGCTACTGAACCCATTGCAGAAGAACCAAGTACTCCATAAGATCCTCCTCTTACTAGTGGTCATCTCCCATTCACCGAAATGAGATTTTTCCCTCCACCGAATGAAAGGTTTATGGATGTATGCAATGTTACCTTTGACCAATTTAAGAAGAGAATTGTGCAAGAAAGGAGAAGATACTTCCCAAATGATCCTAAGCATCAAGTATCCATATCCACAGAGAAGGCATAGTAGCTAATACTAGGAGAAACCCCCAAGCAGTTATGGCATCCAATATTTCTTTTGCCACAACAACACAAGATAGCTCAGAATATCTTATGAGTGAGAATTCACGGTTAAGAAAGGAGTTAGTTGCGGCAAAGAAATAAATAGATCAACTCACTGCAGAGAATTAATGGTTGTCTTCTAACACTCTCAACATGATGGAGTTTGAGTAAGTTATACTTGAAGAACTCATGCCAATGGAGGACACTATGAAACAATTATACAATGAGATGATTCTCTTGCATGAGATGGTGGTACCCCTGATCGAAATACAAAATAAAGCTTAGGAAATATTAAAGCTCCTAAAGGTTGCAAACAAAGCAGTAGACTTGACACATGAGTAGTGTGTCAAATATTTGGATTTTCCATAGCGGTTGGTCAAGAGTGATAGAATTGTTTTCGAGATGGATAAAGTACAGTTAAGGCTCCACATTCATAACTACACCCGTCTTAGAGAATAAGCGACCAACACCATAGCTGCTTACAATTGACTGCATAGTGGCTTAAAGTCTCTGTACAGAAACATGGAATGCCTTATGTGGGTGCATTAGGATAAATAAGAGGAAAGGATGTCATTATGCAGGAGATAAAACAATACATTGAGCAATTTGGGCAAGCAACAAGTCAGGAAGGTTTGGACATCACCAAGGACATTATTCTATAGTATGTAATTGCACCATCCAAAGTTGATATGAAGTTGTCTTGGATATGGAATAGTGTGCAATCCAACTCCAAATCCATACTGTCAGAGGCATTGGAGGTAAAAATGCGATATGTAGTTGAGTTGCTAGTCTGAGTCAAAGTCAACGTAACAAATTTAAGAGCATGGAACTCATTAGAGAAATTTTGAGGTAAAAAATGGGTCTAAAAAAATGTACAACAAAAATTAACTTTATAAGAACCAATAGGATTCAATATGATGATTCACCATTTTCAACTTGTATTTTCAGCTTATCTCCCTACAATTAACTCAAATTTCGAGTGGGAGCACTTGTTCGATGTGGAATTTAATTTCTCATCTAAGAAGTACCCATGTTGCATAGTTTTGATGGACCCTACTACACAAAAAATGTGAGATACATGAAAAAATGTGATTACAATCACATTTTTCATGTATTTCACATTTTTAGTGTAGTAGGATCCATCAAAACTATGGAACATGGGTACTCTTTTGATGAAAATTAAATTTTGTATCCATCGAGTGCTCCCGCTTGAAAATTTGAGTAAAATCGTAGGGAGATAAGTTGAAAATATGAGTTGAAAAACTAGTTTTTTATTTTTTACTTCCAAAACTTGATGAGGTAATCTAATCTTATTTTATTATTTCCTTTATTATTTTATAATATCCCTTAGGAGACCCATTGTAGACCTCAAAATTTCTCTAATGCATATATCACCAATGAACTCCATGTCGAAGCTACTGATTTGTCTCTTTGTCCTATGTGAGAGCATTTTTGTCACATTAGAGTTTTGACTTATGTAGCCACTGTCTTATATGTAATTTGAATTTTGTAAATATAATGAACTCCAAGAGACACATGTGGAATGTAAATAGTTATATGTAGAATGTGAAAAGTTATATGGAAGCTCATAGGTCATAGAAGTTGAAGAGTCATGAGGAAACTCAAGAGTCATTGTCATTTGTTATAAATATGTCCTCATAACTCAAGGAAAGGGATTGGATTTTGAGAGTTTTGGCCTTGGCTTCTCTAGTGGTGCATAGGAGAGAAAATCATTCTTTGGAGAAGCAAGTTGTAGCTTCATGTTCCACTATTGGAGCTAGTGTTCCACCAATGTAACTATGTACTTGGAATATTTCATTAATTATCAGAAGCTCTTCGAGCCAACACTCTTTCATGCATGTATCATGAATGTAGTAAGACTATTCTTTATATGTTTGCGGTATATGTTGATGTAACACATACTAAAGATAATGAATTATTTCATTGCTTTAGATATGGATCTTGTTGAATGGTTGTTGTTTATGCTTTCATGGTCGTTATTTATCTTGTGAACTAATTTGAAGGTTAATTGACAAGTCTCTCTCTTTTGCTCGCGTGTCTCTCTTAAGACAATATTATTATTTCCTTATTAGAGGATCGTCTCTCTTGTGTTCATGGAAGCTCCATTTACACTCTACACTTGGTGTCACACAAAACTTACATACTTGCTACCCTAGAGTTATGTTTATGATCTCTTGTGTATGTGTTGCGGCCAAAGCATATGACCATAAATCATTCGTAATGGTGGTCAGACCATATAACTGAATGGGACTTGTTATGGCAGACAAATCATTATTGTCGACAAGAACTATCTCCCGAAATTCAAATACAAATATAGAAACAAACAAACAAGTAATTGTAAACTTTCTTTAGTATATAACTGAAACATGATATATAAAATGTGCAAGAACCTCTTACCTTTCTACAAAATGCTTGTATATGTCCTTTGAATGCTTTCAAAAGTCCTTCCTTGCTGCTTTAAGAGGAGATATGCATAGACAAAACCATACAAGGAATAAAAGCATAACATAGATAAAGATTGAAACACAATATATATGGAAACTGCAACATAGCATATATCATAGCATGAATCCAATATTTAATTACAAACTATCAAAAATATCAAGGAGGTTTGCAATGAGCATCATTGCAAATGAAAATAGGAAAGAAACAGTTGTTTGAATTAATCTTGAATAAAAATGAGAGATCCAACCTTAGCCTTGATGTTGCAAACCTCTTCCCAATAGTCTTCAATCCTCCCTCAAGTGACAAGCTTACAACCTCAATTTGACAAGATAAGTGTACATTCCAAATTCCTCTCTTCCACTCTCATCTACGTTGAATTTATAGGGCAAAAGGAAGAGGTTTAAGATCCTCTTCTCAAGGGATGAGATCCATAAAGTCAGAGGGATTAGGGTTCTAAAAAGAGAGGGAATTCGGTCCATGAACCAAGGGATGAGGCCCAATTAGGTAGGAGCTCAAGGCCTTTTAGTTGAGAAATATTCTCCAACAAAGCTTCTAGAAATTGAATTTTATTTTTACCTACGTCTAAGAGGCTTTCACACTTTTAAGTGGAGAACAGAGTGTAGGATTGCGCAAGCCATAATGATCATAACTACGCTTTCACAAGCAATGACTGGGAAAAGTGTGTAAGTGCTTGAAAATAGGTTTTTAAGCAATGTAATCTAGGATTCTTGTTACCTTTGGTATTGTTGTGCTTCCGAAATTGTAGGGGATTTCTTTGAAATACTTCAATGGATTGGTGGTCATTTTCCTACTAGTGACAAAATGACGTGCAACAAGACTCCTATACTAAACTGTGTGAGGTCTAATTGGAACTCCACATTGGGGAGATCCCCTGTATGTTGGTGGCATCCAACTCCATTAATAGACTCACAAACACCCCTTTGGCTTAAGAGAGGGAATGTTGGACACATAATCCTTTGGTATTTTGCATTAATCATGAATCTTCTAAATAATAAAAAATGAAGAATCATAGGTGGATAAAAAGAGTTACTTGACCTTGGAATATGAAACCAAAGATTTCATTAATTGTTTTATATAACCTATTGCTCATTAATATGAATCATCCAACATTGGGGTTATTGACAAATATAAAATTGGTTATACCAACTAGCATGTAATCTAAAAGGAATTGGGTGAGAATGCTTTCGAGTATATTTTTTATGTTTTTTAATAAACACATGATTAGAGGCATATATTTCATTAATACTCAAGTAAGGTATGGTAATGGTAGGAAGCTTTATATATGCAAATATTGGTGAAATATTTGTGTTGCATTCATGAATTTTGTAAATCATCATTGAATTATTAAACCACATGAGCTTAAATTATGAAGGTTAAATCAATGTGAAAATGAATTAAGGAGATGCATGCATGCATTGAATGACATTGACATGATTTCCTATTTATGGAAGGGAAGTCCTTCATGTACTCCTGGAAAGAGAGTTGATACTGAAGAAAGTGATTAAATAGTCATGAGTATTGACACATAGGTTGATTGGCACAAATACCTAATGGCATTATGTAATTTTTAGTATGCTAATATTTCATATATGATGAACGATTGCTTCAATACATTTGATATGGCTAACATTTGAAAATAATTGAAATGTTAATATCTGAAAATTTTGAAATCATTGCATAAGAAATATGTATATAAACACTCACACGTTTTTGGTTGATTGAAAGTTCATGTTACGAGAAGAATGGTCTTGGATATGGTAGTGAGTATAAGTCCATAATGGAGACTAGGTTCTACCACTACTACAATAGCCAAATATTATGAGGAGGAATCTCATACTTTGGAAATTTGATTTCCTATATAAACAAAATTTGGAAATAAAATGTGCGAGAAATGAGTTAAAATAATTTTGGTTGAAATTACTATGAATATAGCTCATGATAATTGTATGGACATGAGATAGGTTATATAATGGATCTATCCAAGGAGGATAGACGATGGATTTTGATCTAAAAATCCTAGAAAAGAGTTTATTGTTGCGACACAAGAACCCTATGATATTCCATGATCATCAAGGACATGTTCTATGTTATGTTAGAGTATGATATGGGATGCCTTGGATATAAGACTCTATAGGTATCAATACTCTTTTTTTGTGAGGAATCTAAGTTAGAAAATAATGGGTCTCCCAAGTTACCATGTAACAAAGAATGGGATATCTAAGATTGGAGGTGAGTGACTGCAAGAGATAGGAGGCTTGAGTAAATAACATGCTAGCTTGGTTTGTGAGTGCATTGGGTATGTTCCAGAGAACAATGAGTTGAGTTCTATTTGTGGTAGCCATATGGATATGGATCAATAATTGTACAAAAAGGTATTGCATTGAAGTGTATACTTTATCCTAATTTATGAACGTTAATGGAATGTTTATGCATAGAAGTGGTTATAATATACAATTTCTGTAGGCATATTCTCGAATTCTAGAAGTTTGGAGGTGAGCTAGACGATGAAGAGTGTGACACTACTTAAGCAACTAGAGGAGGAAGACATAGAAAGTATTGTTGATATGAAGAGAGCATCAAGGTCGGTGTTGTTTTAAGGGAGATGGTTTATAATGTCCCCATTTTGATCCCCGAATCAAATGTGTAATTAATTTGCTAATTTTGTTTCATTTCTAGCATGGATATTTAATTGTTATGCCATAATGATCTGGACATGTTTTGTAAATATTATGTCCTCTTTTTAATAGAAAAATTCCAACAATTAAAAGAGGTTTGAATGCCTATAGGGGCCATGATATCAAGAGTGGGGAATAGTGAGGGGACAATAAGGAAGTTCTACATATATATTAAATCTCAAGCCAACTTTCTAGACCAATCTTGTGAATTATTCTTTATTTATCCCCTTTTCGTAAATCCAAGGCAATCATTGAATGGTTGTAAGGAGGTTGGTGGAAGTTGTCACCTCCCAAATTATGAGAGCATGGGACGGTAAATGAGAGAATACTCTTAATAGTGAATGTATGGAAGGGGTTGAATAAAATAATGGGGGAATGTGGAAGACCAAAATCTGCATGGGAAAAAGAAAAATGTGGATGAGTGAAGGCAACGAAGATGAAGGAGGGAGAGAGGATAGTTGAGATTCGAGCAGAGTCATTGCTAATGAGATTATAGTTGAAAATCCATGGCTTGACACCCTAATTCATATTGGAAACTATCTAAACTCAATTGGAACATCAAACTATAGTATAAGGCCTCATTGGGTGCATGTGACACATTATAAGGAGTTATTTGAGGGATTGTGAAGCGGAAAAAGAGAGCTCACTCTTGTGTTGTGCAAAGTTAGTAGAATGGGCATCTGGGGATTATAGGGGTCTTGAGAGCCCAATGAGGAGTTTCCTTGTGAGAATGTCCCTTCAGATGGCCCTATCATTTGCCATAATTTTGTTTGCTTCCTAGATAAAGGAGAAAGTCTATTTTTCTTGATGTAAGAAGAGATATGTGAAAATAACTAAATGAAGGAGCACTCTTTGCTTGTTGTGTGCATAAATGCTTGCATTGCTTTCTTTTTAGCTTGTATATTAGCAAAGTTCAAGTTAAAATCCTTAATAGTTTCTTAAAATATTTGCAGAATATTAAGTCTAATCATTTTTGTGGAAGGAATTATTGATAGAACCATGAACGTTATGTAATGTCCCCTAATGATAATAAAAATAATAAAAATAAAATAATATTAAAATATAAGTAAATAAATAATAAACAATAAAGAAAAGATAATAATGATAAATAAATAGTAAAAATAAATAAAGAAAATATAATAATAGTGAATAAATAATAAAGAAAAGATAATAATAGTAAATAAATAATAAATAATGAGGAGAATATAATAATAATAATAATAAATAAATAAAATACTAAATAATAAAATGGAGTTCTAAATAAATATATATATAAGTAACCTATAAAAATAGTAAAAATAAGTAAAGTTAACAAAAAGTAAAAAAAAAATATAAGAAAGAATTAAATTAAGAGAAATATTAAATTAAGTAAAACTTAAAATAAAGAAATAAAAGTTGTATGTTGACACATGGAATGTGTTCATGTAGTCCCCTTTTCATTTTTTGGTTTATTTAATAGACGATGAGGAAGATGAGATTCATCATTCCTTCATTCATTCTCTTGGGAGAAAATTGTTGTGAAACAAACGATTCCTTCATTCATTCTCTTGGGAGAAAAGTGCTGTGAGACAAATGATTCCCTGACAGTAGTACATTGATTGAGGGCTCGGGGGTGGCGAGATGTAGAAATATTATGGGCAACTAAGCCTAAGGTTGGGTGGAGATTTGTCCCCAAAAGTTTTGTTGCGGTTAACAGAATTCAAAGAGAATTCAACTCCAAAAGCACAAGTAAGGAATATCGTTGATACTCGTAAGTCATCTCTACTCATGTTTTTTGAAAATTCTATGTTAAATAGTTGAATAATTGGGTGTGGATTATTAATCATATAAATTGGTGTATTTATTTGTATATTTTAAATCGAGGTTGTTACATATGGTATCAGAGCGGGTTTGACTCTATGTGACCTCAAGGTAAAAGTTTGAGAAAAATATTTAATTAAATTCATCAATAATTTTGCTTGCGATGACAGGGGAGAAATTTAATGAAAAAAATTTGAGAAATAAATACAATTTTTATCTTTTTTCTACAATAATTATTCTATAAATTATTAAATAGCTTTTAGGAAAGTAGATAAACCCTTTTTTTTATATATAATCTTTGGACGTATATACATACTCTACAATATAGTAACATGGATACTCTCTCTCTCTCTCTCTCTCTCTCTGTATATATATATATATATATATATATATATATATATATATATATATATATATATATATATCTATATATATATATATATATATATATATAAGAAAACAAAATGAAGAAGCACAATTAATAATATATATGCATATGTTATTAATCTCAAATTATAATTTTTTCATATTAAATATTGTAATGTCCCCAGAAAACTGTAAATATTTTTATTTTACCACAGTAAGAAACAAACTGGATAATTATTGTTATTATTTGTTTGAGTTGAATAATATTGTTAATTATTGAAGATTGGAAATGATTTGAGTATTAGCAGATCTTGTAACTTCTCATAGAAAGAAGTTGGAAAAGGCAGTTGCCGGAAAACCCTAACTACCTCCCCTAACTGTGAAATTCTCCAAAGAAAAGGGAGTGAGGGGAGGAAAAAACCGTGTTGAAATGTCAGACGATAAGGGATTGCTAAGTTTGGTGATGACCAGATAGCATAAGCACTGAGTGCGAAAACTTGCAGAAGACAGAGGTCTTGCGAGCAAGCTTGGGGGGAGATTTGGTCCTGAAGACAAATCTCATGGACAGGTGGTTGAAAAGTAGCAGATAACAAAGGTGACCCCTACCATTGGAGTTCTTTCCTTCTTGAAACAACTCAGGTAAGTGGTACCCTCCTGGAACTAATCTGTTGCACAAACTATATTATGTGTCTTTAATTGTGATTGGAAAAGATGGAGCTAGAGCTCTTAACTCCGAAATGATATTTGGAAAATATTAACAGTAGGGTTATAATCTATACAGAACTGGTTACTTTATTTACTGGGAATCATTAACAATAGGGTTATTATCTGTTCAGAACTGGTTAATCTATATTCTAGGAAACACTAACTGTAGGATTATTATCTGAACAAAACTGGCTATTTTATTGCTGGAAAATTATTTATAGTAGAATTATTGTTTGTACTAAACTAGTTAATATTCTCTTAGTTAAACTGTGTAAATTTAAGAATTGAGAATAAAATTTGACTAGAGAAGGCATGCCCAAGTTCTTTAGTTAAGAAGAGAATGAATACTGAAGATGCTAGTACCAAGAATGAAGAAAAATATTAATTTCATAGGTTAGGTAGCACAGAGTTAAATCCCAAAGAGCTAAAGCAAGATCGAATAAGAAAACGAGGCCATTGTAGCAGAGAAATATAAGTGTATTTACACAAAAGCCGAACTGGGCTAGCACATTAAAGGAGAAGACTATTAAATAAGGACAAAAAAACTTTGTAAGACCCTTCCTATAACCATATACAGAAATGAAACCCTATAGTAATAAAACATCGACAGAGTTAAATACTCGAATAGTTATTTAAAGCATCAAAATATATAATCGAAAACGGAGAGACACAGATACCCTGTTCTGCAGAAGTAAATTCCAACTTTATTCTAACTTAGAGCCGCATAATTGGAAAAAGAAATAAACATTTAAAATAAGTGGAACCCCGTCCTGTTGTTCACACAACAATTCTAGCCTACATAAAACTATGCAAAACTATATGAGGTAGCATTGATATTTAAAAAAAAAACGAGCATAATCATTCACATAGCGATCGAGAAACCGTAATTACATTCCAAAAGAAACCAACATCGATTTAGCACAAAATAAGACTTAAATGGCTTCGGTCCCGAAAAGTTTGTCATTACAAGATTATCAGGTCAAGACCAGAGAGTTGAGAATCTCTCGCAAAACCTAAACATGAAGAAATTATGCCGATGCAGCCTTAGTCACAGGCCCCGCAGCTGGCTAGAAACCCTCGGATAGACGAGGGAAAAACATGCATACAACTCTTAAATAACAGAAGGCAATCGCCTGAAAATGGTTTAACAAGTAACTCGACAAAAGAATCTTGTTTAGCTTCAAAACTGAAATAAAAGGGCTAGCAAAACACTTGTGAATTGTTGCATGTAGCCACAAGTCAAACCCGAGTGTTCCTTTACTATCGAACAAGCACCAGGGCCGCTGATAAAGCTTACCTGAAAACCCTTGGGCATCGGAGACAGGAAGGGAAACCACAAGCTCCATTTGACAATAGCTTGAAGCCCTCGGACCTGCATCCATTACACCCGCAGATAGAATGCATGACAAACAACATTAGCAATAGGGCTAGATATCAGGGGACAACTAAACAACTGCAGAAATCGTAACAGAAAAATATTCACAAAAACAACTTACTGGGAGATAAACACTCAACGGAGGGAATTCCCACAGCTCCACTCCTGAATTCTTTCAACCGAATCGAAACCCCAGGTCTACAGGCCGAACAAGCTAGCGAGAGGAGAATGAGAGCAAGAACAGGTGCCAAGGAGCGAGGGAGCGAAATGAGGCATAACTCCAGCAAACAAGGTTGAGTAACCTTCCGGGAAGAGCCCAGCCATAGGATCAAGAACCCAAATCTTCCACCGTTGATGCGACGAGAGACCCAAGGTGTACAACTGCGGAAGGACAAGCCTGCCCGTGCCACGTTACCATGACAGAGCAAGAATTAAATGCCAAAACCAAGTGTAAAATTTAGCTGGAGTGTGAACTTGAGTGTGACCTTGATAGAATTAACACAAAGTAAATGAGACTGATTCAGTGGGATAGGATCCCCTATCGCACGGATTAATAATGAAGCCCAATTATCGGTGACTTTTAACATGAAAACAGATTAATCCAGAATTTAATCAGGGTTTTTAATAATTCATATGTTGTACTCATGCCTTATGAAATATTACTATGGTGAATGAAATGTTACTATGTTGAATTTTTTATTTATTTATTGTTTACAATATGTATGATGTGGAGGTATGACAAATATAAAAGTGAATTACTTATCGTTTGAACTAAATTTTATTTAAATTTGTATTTATTTTAGGTTAATTGTTTATATAATTGTTATTATAAACTTTGTGATTTACTTGCGAAGTAAAAAAAAATAAAATAATAATAATAATAATAATTATATTTCAAATTGAAAACTAGTTATTGATAATTAAAATTTGTATTTCAAACTTAAAACTAATTATTAAATAAGAGTATTTTAAATTTTATTATTATTATTTATTTAAATTAAAAGTTATCTTAAGTGACTTATGTATAACTGGTCATAAAAAACTAAAAGTTATTTAGTTGTTATCTTAAACTTTATGATTTATTTTTAAATTACAAATTATTTTGGAAATAGTTAAAATAAAAGCTAATTATAACTAATTAAAATTTATATTCTAAATTGTAAATTAATTATAGATAACTAAAGTTATATCTCAAACGAGAACCAAAACCCAAAACTTAAAGAGAAGTTATAGTTAATTTGTTATGACATACATAATTATTAATAATATAAAAATGATGTATTTGTAAAAATAGAATAATGGTGATATAATAACATTCTAAGAAGTTTATGCGACCTACCTTCTGCGGCCTTCTACGACATACTTCTGCGGCCTACTAGGGCATCTTCTGCGGCCTATCTATGCTATCTTCTGCAGCCAATCTATGCTATCTATTGCGTCCTATCTTCTTCGTGGTTATGCTGCCTAATATAACCTACTCCCTATGACTGTCTTCTACGAGTGGTAGATCTGTAGTATGAAACAGACCGATCGCACAAGGAAAGCAGATATACCTCGCCATCACTCCACGCTCCCAGCTTAGGTCTTTCCTCTTTACCCCAAGTGAATCTTCCGCAGGGTTATCTTCCGCATGGTTATCTTCCAGGTTCGCATTCTTCCGTAGTGGCATACATAAGCTTGGGAATCATCGATCAGACCTGATCCAGATGGATCTCAGCTTCACGAAGATAGCTGCTGGCTCAGTTCCGTCTACCTCTGGGGGACAAGCTCCTGCCCATATCGTCAGTGAAGCCCCATCTCCCACTGTCCAGGTGGTCCAGGCCTCACTCAATGAGGCTTTGAAGTTTTCTGAAAGTGCCATAATCTGCCAGTTCAATGGTTTCTGGCCACAGCTGATAGCTCTCCACAGTTGGATCTTGGAGGTGTGGAAGTCTGTCATTTCTGATGAAATTAATATCTACCCCTGTGCTAGGGGTTTCTTTATAGTAGATTTTGAAAACCCTGAAATCATATGATGCATTCTAGATTCCGACCCTTGGTTTTGGGAAAACTCAAGCCTATTCATGAAGCCATGGAACCCATCATTTGATCCCTCAATAACAGTCATAACCTCAGCACCAGTTTGGGTGAGATTCCTGAACCGACCCTTGCATCTCTGGAATTTCTCCTCGCTAAAAGCCATTGGAAATGCAACTGGGAAATTTTACTGTAGGTGCCCAGGAATAGAGGAATATGCCAAAACCATTTATGCACGCATCTGTGTGGAAATGGACTTCAACGCCGGATTCCCAGCTGAAATAAACCTAACAAGTAAAGGCTATGTGTGGAACCAGAAACTTGATTATGAAAGTGTCCTCTTTAGATGTCGATCCTGCTTTGAGACAGGCCATCTAGCCAAAAATTGCCCAAAAGCCTCCCAGAAAAATTCTACTAGAAAGAATCACCACAGATCTACATGGTGGGAAGGAGCACAAAAAGAACATTACACTGTCATCAAGGAAGAATACTCTCCAGAAAACTCTGAATCGCAAGAAATTGGGAAAGAAAGAAACAACTCTCAAGACAAGCAGGGGGAAAGCCCCGCCCAACAACAAAAAAGTGAATTCGAAAATCCCTCAAGCATCAACAATTATGAGGATTTGAATACCGCACAAAATAAATCTTCATTTAACAGCAAAACAGATCTCCCAGACCAAACTTCTTCTCCGACTATCTTCAAAAGGACGAACACAACAGATCATGAAGCTAATACACCAGTGTCCCAAGAACCAGAAGTGATGAAGGAGGTGCAAGATAAAGGAATTTGGAAGACTGTAGAGAAAAAAAAGAAAGCTACAGCACCAATCTCGCCAAGAAAGACGAGAAGCCAGACAATTAAGAACTAAGAAAATTATAGGTTCGATAGACCAATTTGGTCTCAGTGGACATTAACCACCACCACCATCATCATCATCATTTTGGTCAAGTTTATATATATATATATATATATATATATATAGAGAGAGAGAGAGAGAGAGAGAGAGAGAGGAGGAAATAAATGTTTTTGTAAAAGTAATTGGGAGATGATTAAAAAAAAAATTGTATTTGTGATTTGATATATATATATATATATATATATATATATATATATATATATATATATATATATATATATATATATATATATATATATATATATATATATATATATATATATATATATACATGATTTTTGAGCTACACATGTCAAATTCAATTTGTTTAGAGGACCGTAAAAGGGTAGTGATTTTTCTTTTTACTATGGATAGATTTTCATGAAAATCATATCAATTATTTAATGTAGAACATGATACCTTCTTTTTAGTTATGTCAATCTTTTTTATATTCATTTATTTCTAATTTTATTATTTAAATTATCTTTTAATGAATGAAATCAAGATTTTGAGTTTTTGAAAAAAAAAAGTAAAAAAATAAATAAAAAAATTCAAGATCAGAAATCTATTGTGTGTGCCTCCAAGGCTCTCTCCCTCTTCCCTCCATTTGAATCAATCACAAGGATGGGATAAATATAAAGCATAATAATTCAAAGTCGGGGTTTTAATAGCTTTTGAAGCAAATCCAAATCATGTGAGCAACAAAATTTTCTTGCTATACTAAATAAATAAATAATAATAATAATAATAAAGAATATATTTTAAATAAGGTTAGGGATAATAAATCTTTGAGCCTAAAAGTTCCTTTCTGAAGGAGTTTCGTATTTAGGAAGCTAAATCTAGTTATATAATAAATAAAAAAGAAATACTTTAAATATTAATAATGAGTGTTATGTAGAATATATATTAATATATAGTATAAAAATGAATAGAAGTTTTAAAGATTGGAAATAAATTTATAAGATGTGGCTTCATCCATTTAATAAACTGGATGAATGAGATTGAATTTGTTTATTTATTATTAAATTATTATGTTGAAATGGATAATGAAGGTTGAATTTCTTTAGTTAATATTAAAATATTATCTTAGGATTGATAAGTTATTATTCTCTCAAATTGGATGCTTCTGTGATTCATGATATAAGCTAAGATCTTCCAGAGAAATCACATAGAAAACAAAGGGTCGACGCGTTTTGAACCTCTATCTAGGTTCTATTTTATTATTTATTAGATGTATGTTGTAATATTTCATTTTATGAAGGTTTATAAAATTATTATTTATAATATTTATGAGTGTGGTATTTGATTTAATAAGAAATTTGAGTGTCATTAATAATTGATAAAGAAATTATTTGAATATTAAATAAAAAAATGAAATAAAAGAAGAAAATATGCAAGGATTGAGATCATATTGGATTACGTACATTGGAGGAGAAGTGAATAAACAAAAACCTAATAATAATGATGTGGATTAGTTGGTTAAGTAATATGGAGTGATTAAAATTGTGGATTCATGGTGAATATTGATAGTTTGTTGGTTGACTTTTCTCTAAGGATGTAGCCTCTTCAAGAAGAAAAGAATGGTAATTAAATCCTAACTATGAACATTAGGAAGAGGTCATACAATATGAAGTAACATTTGAGACAATAATAGGCTACATGTGACTAGGTGTGGAAAATCATATTTGAGTGAATTAAGGTGGATTATGTACAAATTGATTGTTTTGAAATTAATGTAAGTCACATGTATCTTAAAGAGGTTGTATTAAAAAATAACTATAGGAATTGCATTGTCACTAAGATCTTTATGTTTTCACTTCTTAAGAGGCACACCTTTTAGAGTGATGTATTGTGTAAACTTAAGGAAATATTGGAAGGTTGAAGTGTTTTAAGTTTTTTATATCCCAATGAGATGAGGACCAATACACAAAAAACTTTTCAAACTTATTTATGATGAAACTATGGGGTGATGATTACTATGACAATCTACTAGGAATGATGTAATTTGGAAGTGAGAATTTAGTGATATAAATGAAATGAGGTAATGTTTATCAATTATCATGTTTTCTTATCAAAGGGAAAATATTAGTACGATATACAATCCATAAAGAATTGAGAGTTTCATGTGGAAAGTATTTAAAGTAGATGTGGAATATATTTAAAGTTCCTATAGAATAGAATTCAAGATGTTATGACTTTGTTTCGAGGATATATCCTCTTAAAAAGGGGAAACAATGATACAACATTGAAATAATAGTGCTAACAACTAGCATTGTGGAAAAATAAGTATAAGGAGATAAGGGTATTAAAAATTATTAAAAGAAAAAATAAAAAGGAGGGGTTCTAAGATTGCTCCTTAATCTAAACGATATATGTTTAATGAAGTTATATAAGAAGGAATGACAAGTGAGGAACTTACAAATTTATTATTAATGATAATGAGTGGTAGTCGTGGTGACCATGAACAAATTGGAATAATGAGATAAATAGAGAATTGTACTGGATAGGTACTTAAGGGAATGAGTGGAAGTTTCACAAAGAAGTGTAAGAAATCAACAAGAAGTAATAAACTGTCCTAGAATATGATGGAATATTTTGCAATAGGCATTGATAATAGTTAATGAAGTTTAATGATCATGATGATTATGAGGTTCATTAGAGTTGTAGGAATTATGGTATCCTATGATTACGTAGTCCATGAATGTCTACAGGACGGGAATAAAGAAGCTAAAAATAGAAATTGGGAAGATTTTGCGAGCAAAAACTAGGAAAATGCCTTAGCATTAAGGTATTGTTTTCATGGTAAGTCCAACATTAGTGATAGTTGAGCATGGTGCTAATGTGAATAACAACAATATGAAATTTTAATATTGGAGTAGCTAATTAAAGTTCATATAGTTCTTAAGGTGCATAACATTAAAGTGTGAAGGGAACTGTGAAAATGTAATAATGTCTAGGGATAAATTATGGGGTCTATCTCAAGTGGAAAGTTCTCTTAAGGATATTGATGAGTGGATTGAACAACATGATTGGTAAGGGTCATAGTGATGACTTACAAAATTTAAAAGTGTCAAGATTGGAATTTGTGAATACTTGTAATTGGTGAGAAATGACAAGCAATAAACTAGGAAAATGTTTCAAGGATAACGATTGTTTAACTTATGGAAAAGGAAGTAAACTAGGTGGATTAATGAGAAAACATTGAGCATGAAGCATAAGAACATATGTTGTTGGAAATTCTATAATGATACTTCAAGAAGAATATGCACAAATTGACAAAAGAAGTGAGGTCAAGTGGTATTGAGATGAGAACTTGATGAGATAAGTAGGTATTTTGAGGATGTATAATGATAATTACACAATGATGGATAAATTACTAGGGATCAAAAAACCCTCATGCAAGTTGATTAAGCAATAAAAAACGTAAACAAATATGACCTAGTGTATGTGTGTCATTAAGTATAACAATACTAGAATGGATAAGCAAAATATGTATAGTGATCATGGAACTTTAATTTGATATTGATGATTTAAATGATTGTATAAACAATAATATATTAACAATGAATTTGACTAAAATTTCCTTGGGGAAGGAATAATATTGAAGAGAGATTAAGGCTCAAGATGATTGATCCAAATGGAAATTGGCATCCACCCATGGTATTCATCGACCCATGGTATTTATCCACTCATGGAATATACCCATGGTATTGTAAGTGGCATCCCACCCATGGTATTCATCCACCCAAGGTATTTATCCACCCCTTATATTGTAAGTGGCATCCACCCATGGCATTCATTCACCCATGGTATTTACCCATGATATTGTAAGTGATATCCACCCATGGTATTCAATCACCCATGGTATCTACCCACCCATGGAATTTACCTGTGGTATTTAACTAAAAAAAGACTATAAGTAACAAGTCCTATTTTGTAAAAGGAAAGATTGTCGACCATAATGTAACCTTTACAATTATTACATGTTTTAATTAAAAAACTTCTTTTTTGTTGTATTTACTATGTGTCCTCTCCTTTTTTTTTTCTAAGATTTCAATTTTTCAGATCCTGGGGGCCTCCCCCCCAAGATCCATTTCAATTTTTTATATCTTGGGGGCCTCCCCCAAGATCTAGATCAATGGTATCAAATTTAGGGTATAGATCCATGAGGATGAGGGTTTGATTCTTATTTCAGTATCAAAGTTTTGCAACAATATTAAAAAAACTTCATGCATGTGCTACGACCTCCACAGAGCACTTTCTTGGGCAAAGTGAGAATATTTGTTTTTTTTTTTCATTTTTTGGAGGATTTTTTGGGTGGTGAGTTTTCAGATCAAATCTGAAAATTTTGGTGCAAGATTTACAAAAATAAATAACAGATCTAGATTTCTTCCGAGAAAACATCCAAAATCAAAAAACAAATCGGCCGATCGGAGTCCAGATGAGGGAGATATTGCTGATTTAAAATCGGATGTATTGCAAAAAATTTTCTGACAAAAATTCATGGAGGGCAACTCTCCTATCATTTTTTGCAGCTTTTGTGCAAAATTTCAAAAAAATGATTGCAAGTCTGAACTCCTTTTGAAAAATCACCCAATTACAAAAATAAAAAATTGGCCGAATCAAAGTTCAGATGAGGGAGATATCGCTGATTTAAAATAAGCTATTTTTTTAGAACTTTTGTGACGACAAGGCAGTTGCAGCATGAATCTTAGTTTCCAAAGTGTCCAGATAAGAATTTCAATCACATGGGAAGATGCAAAATGGTCATTCTATTTCAAAAATAGGTTATAATAAAGATTTTGAGTTCTATTAACTGAGTTATGCCCATTTTAAATTAGTTTTTATATCTGAAACACCATTCAGAGCAGGTTCCATTTGGATACATGCCCTCCCACCCTTCTTTATTAGGAACCTGCTTCAAATTCATCCTTTTTAGCATAATAGTATCTGACTTGGGTTCGTTGGAGACGTCCCCTCTTACCCCAGGCTATGTAGGCATTTGCTACTTCATCAATAGTTAGCATCACAGTTATGAGTCAACCACACAAAATCCTTGCCATCGAAGTCCATTTGTTAGGTTGCACAATGTTAGTATCACAGTTGGTCACAAGCATTATAGAGTATCTCTATCCTTGGATCTTCGTTTGTCATAGTTATGGGTCATCCACAAACTCACACTTCATTGAAGTCCATTTGCTAGGCCGCACACTATTAGTATCACATTTGGTCATAAGAATTATAGGGTATCTCTATCCTCGGATCCTCGTTCATCACGATTATGGGTCAACCACACAAAGCCCTTCTCTTCAACGACTCTTCATATTCAAAAAATATTTCTTAGGGGGGAACTTCACGCAATGGGGATCATTGCTTCTTAAGGAGGGAGGAATGATATGAATGGAAATTGGTATCCACCCATGGTATTCATCGACCCATGGTATTTATCCACTCATGGAATTTACCCATGGTATTGTAAGTGGAATCCACCCAAGGTATTCATCCACCCAAGGTATTTATCCACCCATGGAATTTACCCATTGTATTGTAAGTGTCATCCAGCCATGGTATTCATTCACCCATGGTATTGTAAGTGATATCTACCCATGGTATCTACCCACCAATGGAATTTACCTGTGGTATTATAGCTAAAAAAAGACTATAAGTAACAAGTCGTATTCTGTAAAAGGACAGATTGTCCACCACAATGCAGCCTTTACAGTTATTATCAATTTGAATTAAAAAAATATTTCTTGTTTTATTTACTGTGTGTTTTCTCCTTTTTCTTTTCTAGCATTTCAATTTTTCAGATCTTGGGGGCCTCCCCCCAAGATCCAGATCAATGATGAGGCTCATTTGAAATTTAACGATGTACTTAGATGACTATACTTATGGTGTAAATGGTAAACTTCCTAATAGAAAGAACAAGAAATGATTGTGATGCAACACTAATAGTACTGATGAGATAACATAGATCCTAAAGGGATATTAATTAATCTTAATTCATAGTTAGCATTCATTGTTTATATAAGTAAATGAAATTAATTCATGATAAGAATGTTTAAAGCGTATTGTTGTTCTATATTTAATAAGTATTGAGATGATTCTCATGTTAATGAGGTTTCATGATGTGATGGTATGTGGTAAATGGATATAGTTCTGATGAGAGGTTAATGATGTATATGTGGTGCTTATTTATTTATTTGTTATGATAATGATGTTGAATACTCATGATGGATATGATATGCATAGAGATCATGATGTTATGATATGATGTATATTGACATGTGGTTCATCTATTATGTTATGTAATGATATATCATTAATGCAAATATGTTGATGTTATAACTTATAAGGGTATTTTATGATGTGAAGCATGTGGTAATCACATGTAAATTTTACGACATGAAAGAGTATGCAGTTCTTTACTATTTAGAATGTTGTGATAACAATGATGTTATGTTATTGGGATGACATGCAAGAGTGGGCATATGGATTATTATCTTTGATACTATGATTGTAACTAATGCGTTGGTTGCATGTTGAGGTGCGGTGACTGACAAAAACTCTACAAATGGGCCGATAAGGATGGTTTATTTGATGATCTCGTGGGAGCCCATACTTGCAAGGGAGAATATGTAACACCATATGGGTTGGGGACAAACTCAATCAACACTACATATGTCAGTGGTTCATTTGTCTTGTATAACTCTTGATGGATAACTCTTGAGGGGCTATGGGACCATATGGAGGAGGCCAAGTGCTTGATATTATATGCCAAGTGCCTGATATTGGATTGGGATGCCGAAGTATGGTGGGGGTGTAAGGAATTTGATGCCTAGGGCTGTGTACCTTAGTGAGATTGGAGGGAGTGGGCTAGCCTTGCAAGATGCCCAGAGTCATTGAATACTAGGACCGGATGCATGCCTTGGGGCAGATGAGGTCTGAGCCGAGCGCAAGCCTTGGGGCCATCCTTGGGCTATGATACAAACCGATGAGGCTTATGCCTGATTCCGAAAGTGGGAAGAAGGACAGAGATTCCTTGATATTTCCCGGGTGTTTTGGAAACTTTCGATGCCTACTGGTTATACTAGTTCAGCAGAGGGTGTAGGGAAAACGTGAAGTCATAAATAACTAAATAACTAAAATATTAAATGATTCAAATTAACTTAATATTTGCATAATATTAAGTCTAGTCACTTGTGTGGAAGGAATTATTGATAGAATCATGAACATTAAGCATGCATTACATACATGGATCATGCAATGAGGGTTTCATTTTAAGGTCAAACAATTTACATTTTACACTTGGTCGAATGAATGAAAAACAAAAATTATAATAATTCCATTTAGGATTTAAGTTAATCTTCCAATATTTCATTCCATGGAATTCATGTTTCAAGGCAGTATTATATTTTTCTCTATAGACACAGATGCCATTGAAATATTTAACATTAGATTGATTAGTGTGCTTCTTGACTATGAAAGGTTCAAATGTTGTGATAATACAAATATGAATGCTTTCAATATGGTTGATGTATGGTTAATTTTTGAGTGTTATGGGCTAAAGTGATGCATATTTGAATTCTAAATGAATGGAATTATTTAAATTTGGATGATGATATAATTGATATATGATTGAATGAAAGGATATCATTTAAAGTCCTTTTAGAGAAATATTAATAGTTGGTCTAATACGTTAAAATGTTTTGATGCTAAATACTTGATGTGGTTTTAGTTGGATGATTACTGACTAGACTTGAGAGATAGTCTAAGAGGAACTATGTTTAAAATAAATATACTTTCTTTAAAGACTTAATTAAGTACAAGAGGTCCAATTGGACCCTACACTTGGTTATTTAGGAAGAAATCCTATAGAATAGAAAAATTGCTTCGCATTTTCTAAAAAAGAAAAGGGAGCCCTCTTGCCAAAGAGAGATTTGTAACATTAAGAAAACAAGTCAATGTACCTTTTTTTAATAAATATAATATACCAATAAAATTTTATGGTCCTATAACCTTGATTACTAAACCTCCTTATGAAGGATATACAAGTCTATGCTCTTGGAAGTATAACCCTACTTCTTGAGTGAAAATCCATAATATGATGTTGGCACCTTGCTCGCAAGTTTGAGCTACTACGAAGTTTAAAGTCCTAAGACTCTTTTTATTACATGGTAGAAGCAAGAGGAGGCCTCAGAGAAGTGTTTGTCACTTACAAAAAACATATTTTTTGTAGGATAACTTAAAATAAAATTGGAAATATTTTAATAAGACAAGTTTAGACAGTTAGTGTATTACACAAAGAAAAACTTCGTAAAATATGGCATGCATTGCATGAAGAAAAACTCCTTGCAATACAAGAACTTAGGGATAAGTATTTGGGTTGAAAGTAAGTGGAACATGGTGCAATGTATCACACTGAAATTATTTTTGTGTGATACATTACACCTAAAAAAATTAAAGGTATGAAATGCTGCAAAAAAACATACTTTGGAGGTACGATATGGGGAATAAAGGAGAAGGAAAAGAAGAAGGAAAGAAGGAAGATAGGAAGAAAGAAAGAAAGGACAAGAAAGAAAGGAAAAGAAAAATAAGAGGGAAGGAAGGAGGAGAAGAAGAAGGAAGGAAAGAAAGAAGATGGAGGAGGAGGGAGAGGATGAAAGATGTTTGTCACATGAAAGAAAACTTGGTGTGATGTGATATATCACACCATAAAAATTCATAGTGTGATGTGATATATCACACCATAAAAATTCATGGTGTGATATGTCACTAGAAAGGAAAATTTCTTACGACGTGATAATAAAGAAATGGTTCCTTGAATATGAGGAGGAAATTTTTTTCCAACGCAATACATTGTGCCATAAAAATTTATGGTGTGAAATATCACACTACAGAAAATGTTCAAGGATGTGATGCACCACACTAGAGATAGTTTTTAAGGACGAAATAAGCCAAAGAGCGGATAATTGCTTTGAAAAATGTGAAACCTAATGATTGTTTGTACACTTGTTGATGCAAAACCATACAATTCCATGTTATCCATCATGTGTGGTGCCACATAGGAAGGAGTGCCAAGTAAGCATAGTGGCATAATCAAGTAAAGATAGAAATCCCAAGGAACCTTAAAAGGCCATATCTTCTTGGTTAGATCTTGGAGTTGAGCAAGAGTACAATTGTTGGAAAGCTCTAACGAATGGATTACATCCACGTCTGTAAGTGGATTTAGAGTCATGTGAAGAAAGAAAATTAAGAGGAAAAATTTGATTATCCTGACTTCCTAATAGGGTTTAGGGGGTTAGGTATGTGACATGGCAAAATATCAATTAAATGCTTATTACAAAGTTTACAATGAGATTTTTTTGGTGAGGATCTAATTTAGATCAATGCCCCTTTTTGATAAAAATGCATATCTTTCTATTAGGTGCAAGCAAACTCTCACGAGTTATTGTAACAACTAATTACATCTGATAATTCTCATTATTTATCTTCATTCAAGAAAAAATGGTAAAAAAATAGATCCCACCTAATGTCTTATACGTTTTTATAAGTTCATACAATACTACAACCACTTTTGTGTGGATGTAGGATTAGTGCAATTAGAAAGGTAAACAATGTTTGTCCACATTTTGAGACTACACAAAAATGATGAACGAAGTGTGGTCTATATCATGAATTGTTTTAACAATGTAGTTGACATCCTCTCTTTCTCCTTTCTCAATTCATATGCTTCTTATTTTTTAATAAATCCTAAGTAATAGTGCCTTCTTAATCTTCTATGCCATAATAATACCATTTCCTAAAAGTATCAAAGAATAGGTTAGATCCAAGTGTCGAAATAACATCGGCATATTTTTTGTGCATGTACGTTTAAAATTGACAAGTTACCACTACAAGAAGAAAAGACATCCCACATTTAAAATTAGCAAGGTATCACTAAAGAAGAAATAGCTCCATGATGCTTTGAGTGGCCTTTCCATTTAAAACTAATGGGTTGACAATACAACAAAAAATAGTATTGGTGCATTAAAAAATGTAGAAATTTAATGATCTGCACCCCAACCTCAATTTACAATTTTGAAAGTGTTTATTTGACCCAACCCACATGTTTTGTCATGATGATATAATTTTTAGTATGCATTCATTGTAAACATTTAATGAGTGCTTCTACTATTTTTCACATTTCCTAACAGTTGTAATTAAATTAAAATTTATGCAAGAATTCAAGCATGAGAGACACTTATTTTTAGTCAAGGTGACCCCAGAAAAACCCCACAGCCTTTTGGGGAAAACCGGCCTTCAAAGGAGGATTTTATTGCTTGAGAAATTAGTCTAAGTACATAAAATTAATCACAATACTTATCTCCCTTTTGCTAAAGCTTTAAATGAAAATCAGTAAAAATTGTGTCCACTGGTATTTTCATAATTCTTAGTCCTTCCTTTTATAGGTTTCTTGTGGGGTAGAATGGGTCCTTAGGTCGACTTGATCTTCTCTTAGGCCAACGTGGTGTGGAGGTTCCATAATTCATATTTGACTCAATACTAAACTGATTTACATGATTCAAAAGCCCAAGAAGGGTCTCTTTAAATGTAAAATAATTCTATAGACCCATAATAAATCCTAGAAGTCCTCAATGGGGACTTTGACCTAAAACATGGTGACCGAAGCATGCAACCTATGCTTTAATTGCGAAAAGGCATGGCATGATCGCCATATAAAGCAATGAACCTTCCAAGATAATAATCTAGTATTGCTATAAGACAACAAATTTACAAAATTCCTGGGGAAGTTTCAAATGCACTAGATAGGACCTTATGTAGTCAAAGACATTATAGATGGTGACGCAGTTCAACTTGAGAAGCTGGATGGGGTATGGTTTCCAGGAAAAGTCAATGGCAGTTGATTAAAGCTGTACAGGGGTGATCTCACCCCTGTGAAATGAATATATGATGGTGAGATAGTCTTAGTACTCCAGGTAGCTACAAGGAAGTATGAGACTATAAACTACACTACCCAAAAGTGGGAAAGACGAAGCAAGAGGGTTGCGCGATGGATGGAAGTAGGGCGCAGAGGGGAGATGCACCAAAGAAGTTGCCACACGAGGATGGGTGCCACATGGCCTGGCCGGAAAATGATCGTTAAAAACATTGTAGATGATTGGATGGAAAAATTTCCATTGAAAGGAGCGGGGAAGACACATTTATGTCACATATCTTTGGAAATCTGTTGCCAAAGATGCATTAATGATTGAAATTTGGAGGGAATGGTTGGATTCGAATTCAAAATCATCTATAAATGTGGCCTGCTGCCCAGCATTCAAACACTTTTCTTCCTGAGAGTTGATATTGAGTTGTTTCGCCTTGTTTTGTGCCAAGAGCCAAACTACATGTCCGAGCCAGATTGGGAGGAACTCTTTTCATGACCAGGGTTGGCTGATGTACCTAACTTTCTTTGAGAATGTTTTGTAGCTAGTATGACTGCAACTCCCCCTGATATGGAAACAACGCCATCTGTCCCTGCATGATTTCTGGCTACGGTTCCTAGGTCTCCCCGACCTAAGCCTTCTGTATCACAACCTTCTACATCCAAGATGACCGATAAGAAGCAGAAGAAACCTCAACAGGTCTCGGTGAGGCAGTCACCGTGAAAAAACCCTACAGAAGTCCGCCAGAAGGGGAAGATGGATTGGTCACAACAACCAACCGAGCCGAGGGATTTGAGTGAAGAAGAACTACGTGAAGGCATCGATGAGATTGATGTTGAGGAGGGTGAGCCAATGAATCAGCTACCAAAGTATATCCCACTGTGCAAGGCCACAGCTAAGGTGCCTAAAGACCCCGACAATGAAAAATTCATGGTGACTACGCCACTCTTGCTAGAGAAGGTGGTGTTTGAGGGCGTGTTGTTGGCCTGCATACTGACCCTAAAAATGGAGGACTGGGACTTAGGGGATCACGAGAAGTTCCCTCAGTTGGCACCAACCAAATACCTATCCAAGGTATATTATGAGGCATCAGACGTTACGCAGTTGGAGCCAATGAAGTGGGTTGTTGGTGTTGGGGCCGCGAGGTTCCTGAATATGCTCTGGATGCCGCATTTTAGTCGTACAAGGATAAATACCATTTGTTTATGAAAATTGCTCACATTAGTGCATGATGGGTGTCTTTGGTTGGGAGAACCCATCCCAATTACCAACATGTTGATCCATCGGATCACCTTGCTACCATATCAAGGAGTGGATCTAGCAGAAGCGTTTGCTGGAAAGACGCAAGAGAAGAAACTCACAGATTAGATGAAGAGCGAGTTTGGGCTGATCAAGAAGTCGCACGGATATTATATCTGATTTATCACAGATCCTGCAGTGCAATTTTCTACGCAGATATTGGCATACAAAATCATGCATAAGTGCCACACAGACGAAGTTTCAGTGCCAGTCATCTCTTTGGCTGTGTAATGTGCCAAGGGAGTCGAGTATAACTAGGCTCAGTATCTATGCAACAAATTTTTGGAGAATTGTCGAGAGCCCTAGGAGGAGGGAAATGCATTTCATTACACCTCGTTACTATTACTGATTGCTTTGGTGGCATGGCGGACACTCGAGGACAGTCAATTTCCTCAGCAGGAGACAGACCTCCCGTAGGAAGCAAAGTTTCCTTCGCTATGGGCTACCAAGGTCCCTACGCGAATCATGGAGGAAAAAATATTATGGGTATTAGCTAGAGGCTAAGGCTATCACCCACATTGTACACCTAGTACAAGCCCCTCACTGATTTCAAAGCGGACTTCCACAACTTGCATGTTCGCACAAGGAGGGATCCTAAGAAGACATGGTACAAGCTACCTTACTTGGTGGCTGAGGAAGATGTAGCAGAGATCGTGGCTAAATGGCCACCTAAATGGCTAACCCCATCAGATGTGGGCATAGTTACAAGCAAGGCTATGGAGGATACCACTGCGCAGACAACAGTAGCAAAGAAACAGAAGGAAGCCCAGAAGGTTGCTGCCTGGGAAAAAGCTGCGCAATGGAAAGAGGCTGCTGCTAGAGAAAAGGAAGCGACAGACAAGGCAAAAGAAACCAGCATAATGACAACGTCATAGACCACCACCAAAGTTGAAGAGTCTGATACACAACAAACACCAGACCAAGAGGAAACAAAAGAGGAAGAAGGAGAGGGCACGGAGCAAGGAACCCCCTTCGTGGTAAAAAAGCAACAGAAGCAAACATCGATGGGGCCACGAAAGAAATAGAAGTCTGGCCGCTCAATTGGGGCGACCCCGTTAGTCCTCACTGAGGGGGAATTAGATGAAATCAGTGGTGTGGTTTGCGACATGACCTTAAAACTTTGGGGCCACTTCGAGGATCAATACTAGCAGGCGCTCGGAAAGGTTCAACAGGACTTGATGTTGGGTAAAATTAATTTCTTAATAAAAACAACTAATCACTTGAACATTAATTATCAACCCGAGGAGTGTCCTTTTATTTCAAGGCAATCAGAAAAATATATGCATAACAAATACCAACAACTAACACTGGTTCTATATGATTGTGTTCTATACTATCAAGCTCATTCAACAAGAAAAAAAATGTAAGACTTGAATAATAAAACTAAAATTAAAAAGAAGAAAGGAAATGACAGGAAAAACAATTATGTTAATCACACAACTTGAATCATTGACAAATTAAACCACACATTTCTGAATTGGAAATTTAATCTATTTCACCCAACATAATTCAAATTCTAATCCAGAGTAGTAAATTAAATGAAATCTAGAAATTGCAAGAAACAACAAATCTGAAAAAATGCAGTAGCCAACAAATTACTTGAATAAAATGAAATTTACTTTAAAGAACAATGATTTAAATTCAAAGAATCAACACATAAATAAAATACTTTAGATGCTCAAGGCAACACCTTGTCCAAGGTAGTGAGCCAAATTTCCCAAGACTTAGTTCTGCCTTGAGAAATAACTCAGATCAGATTACAGATAATAGATGTAAAACTCAGTGGATAGCTTCCTTCATTAAAATATATGAGAGAAATAATTACACCATAAAGAAGCTCGTAGCTTTCCTAAAATTCAACAATTGTTCATCTCCCATCTCTCATCTCTTATCTTTTCTTCTACATCCTATCTAATAATTTTCCATCTCCTATCTCTTAATTATTCATCCTCTCTTTGATCTCTGTTTTCATTTAAATACACAGAGAGCAAAGGGAAGTTACAACAAAGTTGATAACAAAATGATTTCCATTACAATTTTGGATTGATTACATAATTTCAATAAACAATATTAGACTTGAAAGATATTCCCATCACGATTAAGTTGGAACAAGTCAAATTTGGTATTGCAACTGGGAGAATTTGGAAAACGGTCGCAACAACAAATATGAGAAAATCACTTTCAGAGAACCTTGCGTTTCTCTCAATCCAAGCCTAATTTTGGAAAACTTCTCATTCCAAAACTAATTTGGTCTGTTATGCATAAAACCCATGTCACGAATTTTCCATATTCATCTTCATTTTCCCGAAATGTCCAACACAAAATTGTCACTTCTTATCCCAATGAATTTCTGAGTTGGAATATTGCAATCTGGAAAAGATCTTGGAGGCTAAAATCGTGAGTGATGTTATAACAAATTCATTAATAAACCATCATTGGAAAAATAATGCATAATAATCTTCAATATATTAAAAATAAAGGAGAAAAAATAGTATTTATCCATAAGAGCATAAATAATTATAAAATGGAATTATATGATAACTTATGATAAATGATGTGATAAAAAATGGTAGAAATGGATGAAATAGACGTTAAAAAGTGATAATAATAATGAAAAATTAGTGGCCCAACATACCCCCAAACTGAATATGTTGCATGTCCTCATGCAACCCAAAGCCTCTGTATTAACCAAGCTATAATACAAAAATGTTCATCCCAACTCATGAAATTGATGGAACAAATGACTTCTTCCTCAAATAATGAATATTCAATTTTAGCAATGTCGATGAAGGTGTAACAATTTTCATATTGACTTTCAACTATATGTATATGAATTTGCAACAAAATATTGAATAAGTAATGGTAAACTTCATTAACCATTTTCTCAAAAACTACAAAGCATATTTTACTGAAATTTTGCAAGCAAATTTCTACTATATTAATGCTTCTCTAATCCAAAAATCAGATCGTTTTGATGCACATATCATGAGATATAAGAAAAATGGTTATAGGTGACAGTGCATGATTTCAAAAATTTTACAAACTATTTAACTTGAAATTTTATGGGTTTGTGTATTTTAATGATACCTCTTTTCTGTCCAAAAATCACAAGAGTTTAGTTGATAATTTTAAATATATACGCAAATCAATTTCTACATTGTATAAAAATGAAATTGTATGCCTTAAATGAGAAAGAAATTAGAAAACATCCATTATGAGTAGGAATTCCTCCCCCAAACTAGAGAATTAACATGCCCTCATGCAATACTAGAAAACAAATTGAGGTGGTTGCTACAATCGTTGTTGAAATTTGTACTTGGTGCAAAACAACATGGAATAAGGAAGGTTTTGAGAATGAATAAGGAGATCGATGGATGATGGCATAGTCATAATAAATAAATGAATGAAAGTAACACTCCCCCAAACTGAAAGATTCTATGTCTCTGAAAAATGGGAAATGGTAAAGATATGGAATGAATGATGATAAATAATGCTCAATGGATTTTCATGAAATTCTCCTAAATTTTTAATAAATTAGAAACTTATGCTATTTTACCTCAAGTTTTGCCTTCGAAAAAATGTGGAATGACATGTACGGACTTGGATTTGTTGAATCTGATGTAGGTTGAGCTGATGCTGAAAGTTATGCAAATGGTGGAAGCCATGCAAACACATCCTGTTTGAACAACTGTTCGCATTCACGAGTTTCTTGAGCCTCTTTTGTTAGTTGCAATAGTGTGGGCTTGTTGTGAATAGAGTTTTCCCCCATACTTGTTGTTCTCCTCCCCCCCTCCAATTAGAAAAGGGCGTCCATGACCATAAATCATAGGAAAAAGGGAAAGGACATTGGGGATTCATAAATGTGGCAAGACAATAGTCAGAGCGGTGTAAATACGACAAAAACGGTCAAAGCAGTACAAATCGCAAAGATGGGAAATGACCGCAAAAGGAGTAAAACAGAGAATTGATCATTATGAGAAGAGATGTTTCCTTAGGTGGAAAAATATGACGAAAGCATGACAGGCGATAGATGATAATGACTGCTGGTATCGATTGATCAGACAATATTGATATAATTCATATAAAAGTATAGTTTACCATGCATATGGGTTAATATAGTTATAAATGATGTTCAAATGGTAAATTCACCTTTAGAAATGAATCAATAAGAAATAATAGGATAAAGAATAATTGGAAATGTAACATAGAACTTCAATACCATAAGTAGAGCCATTGCTGCCAGCAGGCATTCATAGCCTCGACAGGGTTGCTTTTTAACCCAAAAATGAGCTAGAATCCTCTATTTAGTATTTAGATGGTTGTTTATTGCTATAAAGAGATCACTATGCTGGCATGGTAACCAGATAATCATAGTGCCATTCACCAGGATATAACAAAGTGATCAGGTCGGCTCGTGATGAGACCTCCTGTCCTTCTGACAGTTTTGACTATCTAGAAGGCCATTACCCTGGTGTGGTGGCCATAATGGAATGTCACTTGTTACATCCTTATGATCATGGTAGGCTGACTCGTAATGAGACCCCCTATCATCTTTAAGAATATTTGTATTGTATTTCCATATTTTTATTGTAAAGGGAGGGAGGCTCATTTACTCCTTAAGAGTTAGGGATGGTGTGAGAAGTAAAAAATGCCAATGAAAGTTATGTTTTTATCCCTATATCATCATATCAAAGGGAATTGCCAATTGAAAGTGTGAAAGATAAACCACTATGGTATTAAGATAGTGAATCATTTTATGATATGTCCAAAGAGAAGATATTCAACCTGTCATTATATAGATAAATCAGGTCAGTTTTGGAATAAAGATAACCATCAGAGGATTTACAAGTCATAATGGTATTACTATTACTACTTTTCCTTTATATTGGGTACAAATTCCTAATCCAAAAAGATGGTTTTGATAGGAAATCATGGGAGAGAAAAATGACTACTTTATTAAAATTGAACGGCAATTGTGTGGTTATTGGAACATCAATTATTGATCACAAGAAAAAGAAATCAAAGTTGTTCGTTCTACCGAACAACAGATGCTCAATTGACTGAATAATAATTGTTCAATTGATTGAACAACAATCATAAACACATCAAAAAGAAATCATAGTTGTTTGTTCTACCGAACAACAACTGTTCAAATGACTGAACAACAATTGTTCAATTGAGAAATAATTATAAACACACCAAAAAGAAACTAGAGCTATTCGTTATACCAAACATCAGTTGTTCAATTGAATGAACAACAACTGTTCAATTGATTGAACAACAATTATAAACACACCAAAAACAAGTCAGATTTGTTCGTTCTATCGAACAACAACTGTTCAATTGACTGAAAATTAGTTGTTCAATTGATTTAACAACAATTATAAACGCACCAAAAAGAAATCAGAGTTTTCGTTCTACCGAACAACAGTTGTTCAATTGACTGAACAACAACTGCACATTCACCAATGGAACAACAACTGCAACTTTGAAGGAAGCAACACCTGAAACACAAAAACATAAGAGAAATCAGAAAAGAAACAACACTTTATTTAAAAATGGTAAATAAATTAAGTTACAACAACTGCGATGTTGTTTCCTAAGGGAACATCAATCTGTTTCCAGGAAAAACAATCTGTCAATGGAAAACAAAATGATCTCTTGGAAAAATGCTTTGGCAATAGTGACATGAATCTTCAAATGGAAATCAATTCTCCATTTCTTCTGTTATGAATCCATTAGTAATGAAAAAGTCTTCATGTTGTTTTATCCATGTTGGTGAGCAATACCGGGAACAATTTTGTAACAAGGTATTAAGTTTCATTTTTTTTTAGACCGTGGCACCTAGAAAAAATCAAAATCATATGATATTAAATATCCTAACAAGTGTTCGGATCAAATTCCATTATTTTATTAACATTGTCTTCAATAATAACTCGTTCATAAATTGACCTTCTTTATTCCCCTAGGACCTGCAAAAAACGAGCGTCTACCTGCAATAAAACGTTAAATCATATTGAAAGAGAGGTGATCGGGCTCCCCTAATCCAAGAAGTATGAAAAAAATAACAAGTAGTTACTCTGTAAAACCAATCCATGAAAAAAATAACAATGTAAAATTAATTTATTACCTGAGGCAGAGTAGTGGGCAATCATGCTAACCTGTAGTGTTTTAATCGTAACTTCTTTGTTTTTCGTCTGATTTGAGTGATTCCAAAGCGAAATGAAATTGAATTCAGAGGGATATATTCAATAGATTTTTTTTTTTTTTTTTAATTTCATGAGATGATCTATCAAATTTACTTAGGACAACTTGCATAACAGAGTCATTTTCGATTTCCCAGCTTAGACCAACAATTGATATTTTAAGCATACATTTTTTTTTTTTTTAATGACGGATTGAGATTATTAAAATTGGAAATGCAATTATATTATGTATATATCTCCAATAGAAACAAGTTTTGAATAAAATAATAATTGATGGGTCAAATACTCTAATGAAGAACCGGAAAAACAGAGTTTTAAGAGTGCTGATTTACGATAGACAACCAATATTTGGGTCATAAATATCTCATACGATATCGAAATTGTGTGATTAAAATTGGCTTGTAAAATAAATTCATAGGGGAATATACCATAGAAACATGTTTTAAAAATATAGTAATTTAAGCCTCCAAAAATAGACTCTCCGAACTCTTTTCCTGAGTTTCCTACTAGACACCCTGTCAATGTTTTGGTTATAACTTATTCATTTCAAATCCAAATGGAGTGATTCAAATTGTGTTGGAAAGTATAAATAAAGGGATACTTGTTATATAAACAATTTTTAAAAATATTCCTTTTTTTTTCCCCTCAAAACATGACTGTGCCGACTGTGTTTTTAGAACTTTTCGTCAAGCCTGCAAGCCAAAAAAATATGATATTCAAGCAATTTTTCCAAATTGGTGATAAAAATGAATATGAATGTTTGTAGAATTGTTATTTTAAATATAATGAATCTACATACACAAATAATTTAAAGCATTTATCACCAATGTTGATTTTCACAGCGTGTTGTAACAAAAACAACTATTTTTACATAAAAAAATGTATTTATTTATGTCTTTATTTGTTTTATTTTCTACACTAACCTACTCTACTTTGAAAAATGAATATTCTTACGTATAAGAGTACTTATAGCAGATCCATTTTCGAAATAAGGCCTAAAGTATGTACATACGAAAATTTGAAAAATGCATGTTAACAAATAGTAGGGTATGAGAAGTCAACATTCCTTGAAAAGATGGTGTCAAAAATTGTTGAAGTATGGAGTGATGCTACAAACAAATGATCGAGTGAAACCAATATTCAATATATCCTTTACTTTCTTGATTTACCATAGTCGTCATATCATGAAGTTCTTGAGTTTTTAAAACGGCTTGTTGATGCAGACTAGAAGAAACCTCATTTTCTTCCATAACTTCTACAATTTTTGGATTTGAAACATTCCCAATCTCAATATAAGTTTTCTACAATGGTGCATGTGAGATAGAATGGGTGGGAAGGGTAGGTAAATTTTGCAGTTCAACATTGTAAGCATGTTGTACTGGTTTATTATGGTGAGGGTGTGGAATGAGTTGAGAAGGAAATTGTGTAGGGCATGGAGCATTTTGATGATGCAGTTGATTAGATTGTGTGGATGGTTTTGATAGACAAGCAAGATGTTGTTGAAAAGCTGGAAAAGAATATGGATGATGTGTTTGTGCTACAAGATGTGGGAGAGTATCCATGTAATCATAAGATGAACCATGCCAAACTTGTAGACAAGATTGGTGGGGGTTATATTGAGATTGACATGGCTGCCCTAACACAGGAGTATTCCATAATGGATTATGCAAGTAAGAAAATGGAGAGGAAGTGTTTTGAACCATACATGTAGGCCACAATTTCCATGGTTGTGAAATTGTAGCAGCTTCTCCATCTATTTGATATGATGCTTCCATCCTAGATAAGAAAGAACAACTATTTATGGGATTCTCCTTTTGGCAATGAGGGAAAAACACTTCTTCAAATTCTTGATTTTTCTGAACCTGCAAAACATCCAATTCTGAATTTACAGAGTTAATAAAATCATATTTAAAATTTTCAAATAAAACATTGATTTCAGCTCTTATGTCTCCTGTTCTTGTAGCCGATTTGGAATAGAAAGAAGAAACTTCTCTAGAATTCTTACCAGCCTTGGATATTCCTCTTGAATACCTTATGCATAATTCATAAACATCATCATATGATAACTGAAAATTCATGTTTAAAATTTTCAAATAAAACATTGATTTCAGCTCTTATGTCTCCTGTTCTTGTAGACGATTTGGAATAGAAAGAAGAAACTTCTCTAGAATTCTTACCAGCCTTGGATATTCCTCTTGAATACCTTATGCATAATTCACAAACATCATCATATGATAACTGAAAAACTTCACCTTTTCCCATTAGATTTAAGAGTTCTAAAAATTCATCTTTGATTTCTTTAAGAAGGAGTGTTTTTAAGATCTCTTTTTTCAAGTGCTTATGCTTTGATTTTTGAAAGTTGTATTTAAATCGCTCTACATAGTTTTCCAAGATTTCATCTCTCCCTTGTATCATATTGAACATATCTTCACTGGCCTTGCAATAGTATTGGTACTTCTTCAAGAATACATTCTTCATGTCGTCCCATGTTTGGATGCAGTTCCCACCAAGGCTCATGAACCATTAGAGAGCTGCTTCTTTTAGAGTAAGAGAAAACACTTTCAACCTTTGATCATTAGTACAATAATCATATCCTCTACAAATTACTTCAAACTCAAATAAGAATGTATCTGGGTCTTCGTTTTTCAAACCATGAAAATTTGGTAGAGAAGATGGGGGAATTATGTGCATTTGTGTCACTCGTCCTAGATCTTTGATAGGGAATTCAAAAGTACAAATGTCAATCATTTCTTACCATAATAGAAAATTTTATTCATGTGTTTTGTTGAGGCTCCTCCTTCAAATGTTCCTGTCAATTGGTTAGTGAAATGGGTGGTGCTTACATCACCACTTAAGTGGAATCATGAGATTTTTTTTTCTTTCCAAAATTCTACCTCTAAATTTCCTACTTCTATCAGTGCATGCTATATAAACTAAGCCTGACTACTGAGGGTAGACCCATCATTGGTTCCCCAGGATGCATACGTAGGTTCTTACCTTTTGTCTTCAATATCCAACTCTCACGAAGTCAGGTATGCATCTACAACCCCGACAGTGACTGCCTCCCTCGCAACGACGCCAAAATGTTGGGTAAAATTAATTGCTTAATAAAAACAACTAATCACTTGAACATTAATTATCAACCCAAGGAGCATCTTTTTATTTCATTGCAATCAAAAAAATATATGCATAACAAATACCAATAGCTAACACTGGTTCTATATTATTGTGTTCTATACTATCAAGCTCATTCAACAAGAAATAAAATGTAAAACTTGAATAATAAAACTAAAATTAAAAAGAAGAAAGTAATTGAGAGGAAAAACAATTATGCTAATCACACAACTTGAATCATTGATAAATTAAACCACACATTTCTGAATTGGAAATTTAATATATTGCACCCAACATAAGTCAAATGCTAATCGAGAGCAGTAAATTAAATGAAATATAGAAATTGCAGGAAACAACAAATCTGAAAAATGCAGCAGCCAACAAATTACTTGAATAAAAGGAAATTTACTTTAAAGAACAATGATTGAAATTCAAAGAAACAAACACATAATTAAACTACTTTAGATGCTCAAGGAAGCACCTCGTCCAAGGTAGTGGGCCCAACTTCCCAAGACTCAGTTCCGCCTTGAGAAATAACTCAGATCAGATTACAGATAACAGATTTAGAACTTAGTGAATAGCTTCCTCCATTAAAATATATGAGAGAAATAATTACAGCATAATGAATCTCTTAGCTTTCCTCAAATTCAACAATCGTTCATCTCCCATCTCTCATCTCTTATCTTTTCTTCTACATCCTATCTAATAATTGTCCATCTCCTATCTGCTAATTATTCCTCCTCCCTTTGATCTTTGTTTTCATTTAAATACACAGAGAGAAAAGGGAAGTTACAACAAAGTTGATTACAAAATGATTTCCATTACAATTTTGGATTGATTACATAATATCAATAAACAAGATTAGACTTGAAAGATATTCCCATCATGATTCAATTGGAACAAGTCGAATCTAGTATTGCAATTGGGAGAATTTGGAAAATGGTCGCAACATCAAATATGAGAAAATCAACTTTAGAGAACCTTGTGTTTCTCTGAATCCAAGCCGAATTTTGGAAAACTGCTCCTAACAAAACTGATTTTGTTTGTTTTGCACAAAATTCATGTTTCAGATTTTCCATATTCATCTTCATTTGCCTGAAACGTCCGACGCAAAACTGTCACTTCTTATCCCAATGAATTCCTGAGTTGGAATATTTGATTATGAGCTAGAAATCAAATTTGCAATCTGGAAAAGGTCTTGGAGGCTAAAATCATGAGTGATGTTATAACAAATTCATTAATAAACCATCATTGGAAAAATAATGCATAATAATCTTCAATATATTAAAATTAAAGGAGAAAATTTAGTATTTATCCATAAGAGCATAAATAATTATAAAATGGAATTATATGATAACTTATGATAAATGATGTGATAAAGAATGATAGAAATGGACGAAATAGATGTTAAAAAGTGATAATAATAATGAAAAATTAGTGGCCCAACACCTGTGCGAGGTGCAGGTCCAAACTGGTCGAGTACAAGCGAGCGTGGGACAAGCGAGTGGGGTGCAAACGAACATGCATCAAGCAAGCACGTCAGTTCTGGATACGGACAAGACTTTGGATCTCCATCTAGTTTAGCTAGCATAGGGAGCCCTGGGCGCTGAGACTGAAGAAGCGATGACTTAACTACTACAGATTAAGAATCCAGGCCTAAACTTCACGACACTCCCTATCAAGACCCTGCATGAGCTTCACTAGGGAGTCTCTGATGAGTTGCGAATTAGGGAGTAGCGTGCGCTGTTGGTTATTAGTAAAGTAACGAATACAACCAACAGATATTTGCAGAAAAGGTACAAGCACTCAAGGAGAAGGAAGAAATCACCATGCGAAGTCAGCAATTAGAAGTAGCCATTACACAAGTTTGCAATGAGCTGCTAGAGCCCAAGATTCGGCTGAAGCTACTTCCACGAAGAAGATACAAAAGATGGCTGCGACAGTAAAAGAGTCGAAGGATGAAATCTACCAAGTCTGGTTTGAATTACAGTTACAAATATCTAAGTTGCAATTGAAGTTGCAGCGTATGACTCCTCCAGAGGTCCGGGAGCAACGTGGAGCTGCTATCAAAGAGGGCATGGCCAATTTAGAAAACGCAGTCAAGGGCTTCCTTGAGTTGTTTGAGCAGGCCATGTAGTTATGGAATTCACTGCAGGAGGACACAAATCTGCAAAATATTGGGGTGAATATAAGGGAAAAACAGAGGCAGTTCAACAAGATCCGGTTGACTGCACAAACACTAGAACCAATATAGTGGTTCACGAGGTTGCAAGGAGGAAAGATGACGCAAAATGAGATTGATGAGCTGCACCTCAAGGAAGAAATTCTTGCTACCCAAACAAATATGTGTATAGAGGAGGCTAGCCATCTGACTCTCTCAATCCAGAGTAAACGTAAGAGCATGCAATAGACTCAAAGGAGCATGGGCCTCACTATAGATGACCCAACTATCGAAAAATTGGTCGAGGAAGTACGGCAGGATGCTACGCAGGGAACATCTGATCTATAGGTTTTGAAGTTGGAGTTTAATGAGCTCCAAGTGAAGATAGAAGCGCTGGCTGAGTGACTTGAGGATGAGTCATGAAATTGTGTTGGTGGCCTGTTGGGATAGGGTTCACTGGGGTCAAGTTTTAGTACTTACTTTTTGTACAAATGTAAAGTCTCCACGATTTGAGGAAGTGAAGTACAAAGATAATAAGAGTCAAAAGGGGCTTTATTCCATTAGGTTGTTAGGAGATAAGAAGTTTTGAGACCTGCCCATGGTCCGCGGACCATGATATTGTAATAGCAAATATATATATATATATATATATCTATATATATATATATATATATATATATATATATATATATATATATATATATATATATATATATATATATAAAGGGTCATAACGAGTCTAGGAGATAAGTCATAACTAGAAGATCATTGTTTTGAGAAAGTAAGCTAAGGTAGGAAAGTTTGTTTCCTATACTTAGGCGAAGGGGAGGGCTCCTGCAGCTGAGTGCACAGAGACCTTGGTAATTCCACAGGTTGAGTGCGCGGGCCCCTGCAGCTGAGTGTGCAGGGAAAAAGGGTCTCTACTTGAAATAATACACCTAATAAAGACAGTTTTGATCCATTGATTATGCATCCTTGTATATATTTTTACTTCTACAATTTTCCCTATTTTCGCTATGTATTGCAAATTATATGAATGAATGCTTATCTTATGCGTGAAAGTGGTAAATCAGTAATATTTGTTGATGTTATAAATATTTAATGACCTTTGCGAAGATGTAAGATGATGTTTAGGTGAATTACTGTAACTTACTGTTTCAGAAGGGTTACAATTCGCGAAGATAGAGCTTAAGCCCTAGAAGCCGAAGGAACCCATCACACAGACCTCTAAATGCTGAAACTTGGTTCTTTCATCCCCTAATACTCCTTCGGGTGAGACTGCAGCTTGCGCTACGCACGTTGTTTCTGAAAGGGCCATTAGTTTAGGGTTTTGTTGGTTGTCGCAACTAACTTT
Organism: Pinus tabuliformis; assembly: GCA_031772625.1. Taxonomy (NCBI): domain Eukaryota; kingdom Viridiplantae; phylum Streptophyta; class Pinopsida; order Pinales; family Pinaceae; genus Pinus; species Pinus tabuliformis. The sequence continues at coordinate 537,900,638 of CM062818.1, read as the reverse complement.
GAACCTGGGTCAGGGCCCATCAAGCAACAATCAAGCTACAACAATGGACCTACATAGGGTAAAATCAATATGTGAAAAAAAAAAATACATAGATGAAATCTTTTGAGGAGACTTGGAAATCATTTGTCAAAGTTTCTTGTGAGAAAATTAGGGGAATTTTTTGTGAAATTAGAGGAAATGGAATTCAAGGGTTAAAATATTTGTTGTTAATCTCTTCTTGAGTGACTACAAGCCTAGAATTGGCCGAATTTAAAATTATAGAACAAGGAGAAGGAATGGAGAGTATGCTTGCAAAACATTGGAGGAAAGTCCTTGGATGAAATTGGGTAAAAATTAAAGGAAAAAACCCAAATTGTGGATGAATTTGGGGAAATTAGCAAAATCCTAAATTTTCATAGTGAATTTAGGTTGAAATCATGGCCATCATTTTCAAAGAGTTGAATATGGTAGCAATTCATTGTTTGTAAGGCTAAATTTGGCTAGGGAAGCCAAATTACAAAGTTCCATGGTGGCTGAGGGAGAAATTTTAAAACTAAGCAATTTTGAAATTTTGGAAAATTTTGAAAATTCTTCCATACATATTGACGTGAAGGCTATGCACCAAGTGATGTGGAAAACCACAATGGCAGATGGAAATGGTAGGGTACATGTGGCAAAGGCCACAAAGGTAGAACAATGAAGTTCTGGTGCATGCTAGTGGGGCCAAGGGATGTTGTAGGGGTCACATAACATAAGTGATTGTTTTGAAAAAAATAAACAAAACCCTATGACCAATTAGATGGTGATGTATGGTACCATCATGGTAAGTGGTATTGGGACTTGGAGGACAAGATAACCTCCTTGTAACTCAATACCTTGTGATTCTTCACAACCATCAATTTTCACTCAGTATCCATCATTTGATCAAGTGCAAGCACAAGTTATGTGCCAAGAGGAAAAGGATGTGGGATTGGCCTTTCCTGACACCTTAGCCTATGAATAGGGGATAGTAACTTTGCTGAATCTCTTCTATCATTTAAAGAAAGTCATGAGGCTTTGTTGTCTGGTTATTGCATTGAGAAATGGAGTGTATTTTAGCCTTTAATTAGGCATCTACAGATGAAGAATTGTGTTGGCTTAGTGGGTCCTGACCCAGGTTAAAAGTTAGTTGCACCAAAAAAACCCTACACTACTGGAAGTTTCAGAATCAACCCGCTTAGCACAGACTGAAGTCTCACCCGAAGTAGTATGGGGGGATGCTGGAACAAAGTTTCTGCATCCAAAGATCAGTATGGTGTCTTTTTATGCCCTAGATCTACCCCCGCGCAGATCTATAAGCCCATACGACTTGGTACTGTAACTCCCTTCGGACGGCTCCTAGACCCCCGTGAAGGTTGGCGATCAGCGTTTGCGAACACTAAACAGAAGAATTACCTACTTATGTGCACCATAAATTATCTCTAGATCAGAATCTACTCAGATCTACTTAAGTTCTTGAAAAACGTAATAGAATGTATTATGATCTTTGCGTAAATACTTAACATGAATTGCATTAAGTTAATAAGACTTATCTAGTAGTTTCACGCATCAATATATCATTGTTTCATAAATACATTATCTCATCACAACATATATCGCAAACATAAACAACAGAAGGAAATAGATAAAACATATGAATTTCTCCAACAGTCTTCTTTATTGATCTTCAGTAAAAGGTTACAGACTCAAAACTTCCCTGCGCACTCAGCTGCAAGTGTCCATGCACTTAGCTGCAGACACTATTCTAGGCCTCTGCACACTCAACTGTAGAGCCTTTCCCCCCTCTAAGAGTTACTTTCATGCGCTAATTCTCTAAGGCTCCATTCATCGTACCCATAGACATAGACATAGATATGCCTTAGACTCTCTATGACACACCTATTTTTACAATACCATGGTTCGCGGACCATTGGTAGATCTCAAAAACTGACTCAACTTTACATAAATGAGGGTAAAAACCGTTTTTGACTCCTAACTAACTACGTGATCCACATCCACAATTCACCGAGACTTTACATCTTTTTATCAAACTTTACATCAAAACTTGGGTTTTTACCCCAAAACTGCCCAGGGGACCCCATCCCAATAGCTCCCCAACACAAAGGTGGTGACTTGCCCTCGAGTCACTTGGATGGCATGGTGATCTTACTGCAAAGATCCCCCAGCTCAAGCTACACAACTTCTACCTCAGCAGCGCTCTGTGTATTTTCTTGCTTCACATATTCGACAAGATGCTCCGTAGCTAGTCCTTCGCCGACCAGCTTGATCTTCTGCTGTGTGAGCTGAAAGTTCATCAACTTCTCCTGAATGTTGGTTGAGACTTGGTAGGCTTCTTCCAACCAAGGATCCAACCTGACCTTAAGCACTACCTCTTTTTTCTGATTTGCTTCCACTTGTACGAGGAGTTGCTTCCCCTCCTGCAACTTCGCGAGGTGTTGCACTGTAGCAATTGAGGGTGCCATCACTCTAACCTCGTCATACTGCTTTTGGAGCTCGCAGATCCCTATATTCAATATCTACAGGTTGGGGTCTTCCTGCAGGGTCGTCACCAACTCCATCGCCTGTTCAAACAAGGTTATGCAGTCAACGACTGTGAAATCCATAGTAGCCATCCCTTCCTTGATGGCTGCTCTGTGTTGTTCCCTGACCTCAGGCGAAGTCGAAGGCTGTGATTTGAGTTGCAACTCCGTGATTTCCATGTTGAGTTAAAATTGAACTCTCGCTCCTTCTACCTTTACCTCGCGAATGCCTGCAGCTAGTTTCTAGATCTTGGCCTCTAGTTGTGCGTCCTTAGGTATGTGAAACTTTGACACTGATCTGCATGCCTCTACAACCGCGACCGCCAGCTGGGAGCTCTATGCTTGGATAGTATCCATTTCTTTCAGGGCTTGCGTCTTTTCTGCGAACTTTTTTTCATTGTTCACTCGGTACTCGCTGATTAAACTGAGAGCATGTTGCTCCCGAGCTCTCAATTCCACTGTCACTCTTGTCTGTAGCACATGAAGAAATTTGTTGGGGAGCACTGCAATATTTAGGCCGATGTTCTTAAGGGTACTAATGATGATCTTGTCATCGGCCGATTCTACGCTCAGGGACCCTTCTAGCAGAGAAATTGTTCTAAGGTCCACTGTCCTTACCAGTTCTGTAGCCTGACTTGTCCCCAGTGCCAGGCTCATCTGCATGACGCTCACTTAACCTACGCCCACATGTATTCATCTAGTTTGGATCTGCAGTTTGCGCAGATCCTTCTGGACATTTCCCAGTGACTGCATGTATTGTTTCTTGAATTGCTGCAACAGTTCGGTTGTAGTGTCGTGCACCTTGTCACCGATCTCGTCGAGATCGCCCTCTGTCAAGGTGATGGGATCCATCTGCACTTTAGACGACTTTGTCTTCTTGCAAGAACCCTCCTGTTGTTGTTGTTCTCTACCCTTCCTTATCCGTAATGGTGTGCTCTACCCCTCATCACTGCCACCGCGTTGCGCAGAATGATCTTCCTCCTCGGTTTCAGGTGAAGGAGATTTTCCGCTTTGCTTGGAGTCACGATGTTCTTGTTCAGCCTATTCCTTTGCACAGTGGTGGACATGCATGTCACAAAGTGGTATCAAAGCCATGTTGGGCATAAGTAATTATAGTGTCAAAGTATGGAAAAGCCATATTAAAAAGGAATTTTAAAAATTCATCTTTTATAGAGGTTGAAATTTTGTGACATATGCCTAGAAGTGAGTTTGGGGTGTATTACAATGTGGTATCAAAGTCAAGCTACAACAATGGACCTACATAGGGAAAAATCAATATGTGAAAAAATAATTACATAGATGAAATATTTCGAGGATACTTGGAAATCATTTGTCAAAGTTTCTTGTGAGAAAATTGGGGGAATTTTTTGTGAAATTAGAGGAAATGGAATTCAAGGGTTAAAATATTTTTTGTTAATCTGTGCATGAGTGACTACACATGTAGAATTGGTCTAATTTAAAATTATAGAAGAAGGAGAAAGAATGGAGAGTATGTTTGCAAAACATTGGAGGAAAGTCCTTGGATAAAATTGGGTGAAAATTAAAGGACAAAACCCAAATTGTGGATGAATTTGGGGAAATTAGCAAAATCCTAAATTTTCATACTGAATTTAGGTTGAAATCATGGCCATAATTTTCAAAGAGTTGAATATAGTAGAAATTCATTGTTTGTAAGGCTAAATTTGGCTAGGGAAGTCGAATTACAAAGTTCCATGATGGTTGAGGGTTTTAAAACTAAGAAATTTTGAAATTTTGGAAAATTTTGAAAATTCTTCCATACATATTGACGTGAAGGCTATGCACCAAGTGATGTGGACAACCACAATGGTAGATGGAAATGGTAGGGTACATGTGGCAAAGGCCACAAAGGTATAACAATGAAGTTCTGGTGCATGCTAGTGGGGCCAAGGGATGTTGTAGGGGTCACATAGCATAAGTGATCATTTTGAAAAAAATAAACAAAACCCTATGACCAATTAGATGGTGATGTATGGTACCATCGTGGTAAGTGGTATTAGGACTTGGAGGACAAGATAACCTCCTTGCAACTCAATCCCTTGTGATGCTTCACAACCATCAATTTTCACTCAATACCCATCATTTGATAAAGTGTTATGTGCCAAGAGGAAAAGGATGTGGGATTGGCCTTACATGTCACCTTAGCCTATGAATAGGTGATAGGTGGATGAGTGGCCAGGATAAGTGGGCCCCCAAAAAACGTTTACAAACTATGATTGTTTGGTCAATTTAATGTTCTTAAATTGCAAGAATAAATTATCGACCGAAGTTGGCAAACTTATGAAATGCAGGTGCAATATAGATGCTAGAATCCTACTATTTCGTTTAGTAAGATGATGGTTATGTTTGTTTTGATATTTTCGTTTTTATCTAGATTTTTATTAGAGTTAAAATTATACAAATTAATATATGGAAGTTAAGCTACTGTTAGAACAAATGGGATTTAAAATACTATTAGATTAATTTATCAAGTCATGTCTAATTGAGTATCATTCTAAAATGTCTTATGTTATTTTATCCTAAAATCATTAATCTATATAAACAACTTGCTGCTATGAAACATAGTATTGAAATTCAAAAGCTTGTCTATGAAATATATACAATTCTGATTTTAAAGAGCATGAAAGAAATTTCTAATTACAAATTGCAGAGTGATATAAATTCTAATTCTAAAAAGCATGAAGAGGCTAACTATAATGAAGTGAAAAAGCATTGAATAACTAAACTATTTGAAAGACTGTAAGCATAAACGAAATGCGAAATGGTAAACGAGATAACTGAGTTTATACGAAATATTGAAAACAACAAAGTAACTAAACTAGAATGTAGTGATAACATAAAGCAATTGAACGAAAACAATCATAAAGCAATGAAATGAAAATAAACTAAAAACCTTGACTGTCTGCAGGGGCCCTCTGCATCCAATAGGTATGATTCACAATCACATACACATCGAATCATAAAGGTAACTTCAAATTAACACAATAACGAAGGTCTGGTTCACAATTTCTTCAGCAATTAGCTGAATACTTCCTCCCTTATATCGTTTACAGAGGAAACATATTTATATAAAATGTGTGCTCAATCAGTTGAGACTTCTATATCTACAAGTTTTATGTTCAATCATAATTCAAATATGAAACTAGACAGGAAAAGCGTTATTTCGTCAATTTTCTATTTGAAAAGAAAATCGAGAAAAGGTGTTGTGCGTGGACTCTTGCTGCTACGCGTTGACTGTATATTTGACTGCGCCATTGTGTAGAAGTAGATATTTTATTTTTCTTTAGTATATTGCATAATCTTTTGATCTACAGTGATAAATTATACATGGTATTGGAGCAAAGGTGATCAAGGAAGAACAATATACAAGAAGGGAGAAGTTCAAAGTTTGTGATTCCTGAATATTGAAATCAAGTTCTTATCACATCTCTATTTCACCTATGGCATTCAGTGGTTTAAGACTTGAGTATGCCCTTGATGGCAGCTCGAATTATATAACCTGGAAGGATCGCATGGAAGCAGTATTAGAGGATAACGATCTAAAGGACTTCATTGATCAAGAAGTCCCCAAGTCGACTAATGCTACTCAATTGGGAGAATGGAAGAAATGTGTGGCTAGAGCAAGGACAATCCTTCTGGAGGGAGTTCGAGACCACATAGTATCAAGTCTCCATGGGAAGGAGACACCATTTTCGATGTGGAAAACATTGAAAGATCTATATCAGAATAGCAGCGATCAGAGGAAGCTGGCGCTGAAAGACAAGCTTCAAAAGATCAAGTGTGAAAAGGGCGACACAATCTTTACGTATCTGAACAAGCTCACCACCTGCAGGGATGAGCTTGGAAGTGTAGGGATCGCGACAGTGGATGATGAAATGGTGAGTCTTGCACTCCTCAGTCTTCCTAAGAGCTGGCATAGCTACCAAGACTCGATTAATGAAAAGAGAGAAACTGGCAGATTGGGAGCAACTTTGGTCAGATTTGATGCAGGAGGAGATAAGAAGAAGCACCAGAGATGGATCCTCATCGAATCAAGATGATGAGGAAAATATAGCCTTAGTGAGTAAGGCAATGAAAGGGAAAGGGAAGGCATCCCAATCCAAATCCAGTTCTTCCCATCGTGGGAAGAAGTTTGACAAATCAAAAGTGTGATGCTTTCATTGTCATGAAGTGGGCCATTATGCTACTAATTGTCCACAAAAGAAATCCAAGAAGGGTTCCTCAAAGGGAACTGATGGTGAGGCACTAGCCTCACAGTTTGAGTTGGATTTCTCTCTTATCACATGCATGGTTTCATCCATGATGGGATGTGGTTGGTTTCTTGGCAGTGGAGCTTCTTTCCACATGACTGGCGACAAGAGTTTGTTTAGTACTTTGGATGAGAAAGATCTCCAGATACTCATAGTGATGGGTAATGATGAAAAGTATAGTGTGTTAGGTGTAGGCATAATTGTTTTTCAAAGGGAGCATGGAGCTCGCAGTACCTTGACCGATGTCAAGTATGTACTGGGACTGAAGAGAAATTTGATGTTGATCGCGATGCTGGAAGACAAAGGCTATGATGTAGTCTTCAGTAAGGGAAAGGTTTTCCTTAGACACATCATCACTAGACAAGTGAAGCAGATTGGTTCACAGGTCAAGAAAATGTATGCTCTTGAGGTTCAAGATGCATGCAAAGCCTTGAGGAGTAAGGCAACTGATGGAGACATGGTGGTTGAGAGGGAGAGTACATTACCTCTCAACATGCAGTGCAAGAAGAAGTCTCAGACAATTGTGGAGGAGCCATGATTGGTGAAGTAGCTTCAGGAGGTTGTGGAGCAGCCACAACTGGGGAAGCTGAGAGGAGACAGAGTGGAGACATCTACTCATGCAGAGACCTCCAGTAGGGGGAAATTTCGAGCCAGGTGGGCAGAGGGATCACATGCATCCATACCTCCAGGTAGGAGGTGGGGCGATGCAGAGTGATCGTCCCAAGAAGGCTGGAATAGGGGTAGGATCCTTGAGGTACCCAACCTCTTTGATTTGACTTTCCTACAGGAGCCCTGATGAGGAGTAGCAGGACTGGCTGATTGGGTAGAGAAAGATGTGGATGGAGCGGTAGAGAGAGCTATAGTGCAGGAGTCCCGGGACTGTGTAGAGCTAGCAGGCTGCAACAATGCGAGAGGCACAAGAGTGTTGCACCAGTGTAATATGGAATAGAGAGGTGTGCAACGATGCGAGATGCATGGAGTGTTGTAGCAGCTCAGAGGTCAGAGAGGGAGCACTTTTCAGAAACAGATGGAGCTTCAGCATCAGAGTATGTTTCTAGCCCAACAAAGAGGTTAGTTGGGAGTTTTTTTGGTTTCTAGAGTTGCTGGAGCGTCCACACTTCGGGGAAGTGTTGCATGCAGAGCATTCCAAAGGTATAGGATTGGGTTCAAGTTGAATGCATTTCTTGTTGAGAGGGAATGTTGAAAATAACAACAAGAAAGTCTTAAAATAGAAGTGCTAAAAATAGCACTGCTATAAATAGCAGTTCAGGTACCAGTGCTGGACTGAGCAACAAGGAATGAAAAATGGAAGTTCTAAAAATAGCATTTCTATTTTTAGTAGTTTGGGATGGATTTCAACTTTAGTCAGTCCCTGGACTAAAATTGAGAAGTAAAATTCGAATTTGATCTTAGCAGCTGTTTGGAAAATAATTAATTAATTCACCATGAGTTAACTAGTTGTGAAAAATCAAACATGAAGTCTATGTGAGGAAATGTAATAGTTTCTCCATTGATTGAGGAATTTTTCCATTAGTTAAAGAGATAAGGATGAGTTTTAATTTTGAGTTGTAATTAGTTGGCTCAGTTAACTGAGTCAAGTCTAGTTAGATTAATTCAAACAGTTTTTTGAATTAATGTGAGTTCAGTTAGTTAATGCATGCTTGTATATAACTGCTGCACTTCAGATAACTAAATATTCTCTCATAAATAACTCATGCATGTTAGTTCAGATAGAGAACCAGTTGAGATCAGAGGAGGGAAAGTGTACTATCACTTGGATGGATTTTTACTATAAAGGAAACTCATCCATGGAGAAGGATTTATCTCCTTTAGGATTGCGCAGTTACTACTGGGCCAAGTGAGGAGTGTGATGTGGGAATTCACATGTGTGGAAGCACTAGACCCCAAGAAAAACTGCGCAAGGAAATAGGAGGCTTGGAGGCAGAGGAGAAGGTTTGTGAGAGGCCTTTGACTATCTATGAGCAACAGAGGGATTGCAGAGAGAGCAGGATAGCTTGTGAGCTAATTGTTTTTGTAATCCGGACTATATTTCCACTTGTATGATAATACAGAGTTGGGGTTTTAGGCTGAGGCTTTCCCCAGGTTATTTCTTTTGTGTTATGTGTGATTGATTTCTCCTTTTCAGTTATCTGTGATTTATTTATCCTTATCAGTTATATGAAAAATAAGAGAAAAAATAAAATATCAGGTGAAAACCTCCTTTGAGGCGCCTGAGATTGGCTCATTGATTGAAAACCTCCATGCGGTAGTCAATGGGATGGAAAAAAAAGAGAAAAAGAAAAAAAGAAAAAAAGAAAAGATCCTAGGTGAAAACCTCCTTTGAGGTGCCTAGGCAGACCTACTAGTTGAAAACCTCATTGAGACAGCTAGTAGGCCTAGAAGAAAAAAATAAAAATCTTTGCTCCATGTATCTCTCTCATGAATGCAGGTGTTCTCCAACCTCTGCAATCAACAAAAACAAGTTAGACACCAAAAGAAAAGTTGATCAAAAGCCTAGTCAAAGGAAGTCAAACTTAGAGTTTCTCCTCCTTTGCTCAGATTATACAGAAGGACCAAGGCAATGCCAATCCATCACCCTCATCTATTTCCACCATCCAGTCATCATTACCAAGCTTTTACCACTCATTTTCCTTTCTGTCCTAAAATGCTAAAAGAAGATCTTGTAGTTACTACAGGAAACAAAAATACATAGAGCAGATTTTTTTTTTGTCATATCTTGAAAACCATGCATCCATTTGTCAATCTGTTTTAGGGGGAGAAGCATATGGATGATAGTAACATGCTTAAGCAATTTCAATAAATTCTGGTGCACACTTTTTGTGAAACTCACCTCCATTAACTACAACCATTTTTGAATTTTTATCGATATGCATGCATCCATTCGCAAATCTGTTTCATGGGGAGATGCATATGGGTTATGGTAACATGCCTAAGAAATTTCAGTAAATTCTAGTGCATAGTATTCGCGAAATTGGCCTCCATCACCTATAGCCATTTTTAATTTTTCTCACAATTCGTGCATCCATTGGACAATATGCTTTATGGGGAGGTGCATAAGGCTGATGGAAACATGCTTAGAAAATCTCAAATAAGTCCATTCTACCGTTTGGAAGATATGGAAAAAACAAATCTTCTATAGGAGGTTGTCCTGAATTACTACAGGAAAATCTTGTAGTACTACAGGATGGTCGAGAAGAAGCTACAGTGTTGGGTTGTGTTTTATTCTTTCCACGACTAGCCTATGTAGTGAACTGGGGAGTTATAGGGGGGAAGAGCCCGCCCTCGTTTCGCAGCGGGGGGGTCATAGGGGGGTGGGTAGCCCCCCTCTACGGGGTCCAAGGGAGCGCCCCAGGAATTTTTTTTTGGACCCTATATTAGGTTGGGTGGACCTACCTATGATTTTGTGCATGATTTTCGCACATGATTTTGGACGCGATGGTTTTCGGTCCATGGTATTGGATGCTTCGGAAATTATAAATATGTATTGTAACATTAAAAGGAACATAATGAAAAATCAAGCTGGTAGTCCCGATTTTGGGATCCAGGGGAAAATATATGTGTATATGTGTTTTATGTGTTATGCCTGGTATTGTTTATTTTCTATGTTTTAGAATTGGTATGCAGGTAATTTCTGTACGGGGTTAAAACCTACATATAGAAGGCAATCTGATTGGATAAATGGGTTAAAAGGTCATGTATTCTTTAGGGAAGGTTGATATATGCCCCCGAACACACTTTCATCACTCATCCACTCCATCTAACCAAAATCCATCTTCAAATTCCACTCTGCCTTACATGAAAAAATAAGAAAAAACTTTGTCATCAACTTTTCCACCACCTACACCACCTCTTGATGATTTTAACCCTATCCTTATACCTCCTATGACTTTCCATCAGTCCCACATGCATCAGTGAGGTCTCGAAGAGGAATTAAATGACTGTTATAGTAAGAGGATTCCTTTTGTAAGTAGCTTGCAAAGTTACAACATAAATCAACATCAATTCTTTTTTCACTCACACAGCAAAAGATCTAGCCACCTTGAGCAGCATGAAGCCATTTCTGAAGATTGAAAAGGGGTCACACCCTCCTTAGGAAGCAATCCATCCACTCCACCAACAAAATATTGAACACTGGAAGAGAATTGCACACAACAACCTTATCAGTCAAAGAATCAACAAGCTATGAATACCTGTGCATAAGAAAGAAAAGAAAATTAACACCTCCAGGGAAGCATGGATCAATCATCAACTCAGCAGTAACATGCATTCCTCTCCAATAACCATTAGGTAGGTACAGGGATGCAATATTCTTGACCTCTTCTCTTGAGCATATTATAGTTAGAAATATGTTGTCAATGCATGATAGGTGAGGTCTTATAAAGCTAAGGATGGGTCAGCAGTCTCAACGACCCTCAACTAGTTAATTGCAGCTAACTCCCTCACTCATGCAATGTTAATAGCCAAATTAGGAAGGTTGTTGATTTTGATGAGTGGGGAAACATTTAAAAGAAGAAATTTGTGCAAAGGCCAAGTCACCAAAGCACTGCAAGCCCTCCATCCACTTCATATCCAATATCTATCCATCATTAATCCATCCCATTGCATAAGAAAAAATTAACATTTTTCAAGAACAAACCCTACACTCTGTCTCAACCTGAAAATTTCTTAAAAAATCACACAGAGCACATCCTCTCAATTTTCACAAACCTGCACTACTCCATCTGAGCCCTAGCATCATCCTCCAAACCCTCTACATCATTTCTCATCACTCCCATATAATTAGAAGACCCTAAAAGAGAAGGAATGGTTGTTACAAGAAGGAAGAAAGGAACAAATTGTGCTAAAAAACAAAATGGTAGTGCCTAAGAGAGACCTAATAAAAATAGAGAACTCCAAATCCCATTAAGTAATCATCTAGGCCACAAAAGAGAAGAAGAAGGCAACAAAAGGCAAGAATGATTTCACCTTCAAAATAGACCTCAAACAATAGTGATGAAAAGAGGCTTTCCAAGGGGTCTCCAATCTCTTTCTATATTTTGTCTAAGGCCTAAAAGATGTTATAAAAAGGGGAGAAAGGCATGGAAAATCCAGTCCAAAATGGCATTGAGGGGCATGGAAGTCAAGTTGAGGGCCTATCCTAGGCTTAGACTATCATATCTTCTCAAAAAAAAATTAAACAGGCTACTACAGGGTTTCTTGTAGTTACTACAGGAATTAATACAGGATGTCCCAGTTTACTATAGGATCTCATCTAAGGGCATTTTGAGGGTTCCAAAGGTGTCCAAATGGTGGAAAAACGTAGAAGGAGATTGGAAAAGGATGTGGAAGACCTTACCAAACCAGAAAACTTAAAGAACCAGTCTTGCATAAGGGGAAAAGGTAGGAATGTATAAATCAGGGAGGCCACCAGGTTCATGAATGAGGCACAATGAGGTCACTAAGTTGCTTAGAGGATGAGCAACACTTTCATCAGGGGGATATGATGGTCCTCAAAATTAGACATAAATGAAGGCCCATCTGACCATCCTTCAACACATTAAACCTCTCTTTTCACATTAGACGATGTATTTTTAACTTTAATATATTTATTAGGAATGTTTATGGATAATTGCATATTTGTGCCTAATATTATTTATTTTTGTGGAATATTGTGAGAATATTGGGCAGATTATGAAGATTTGGAGGAGGAGATAATTTAGGGACTTGCTCCCTATTACAGGAGGATCAATATTAAATAATAAATCAAGAATATATTATGAAATTATTGCACAGATTCAGGAGCTCCAATGATCGAGAAAATCTAGGAATGTGTTCCCTGTCATTTAATGCAGATTCCTAGTATTGGGAACGAGATCCACTATTTGGGGGATTTTGGTGGGGAAAGCTTCCTCCTTTCATGGGGAATTCTTCCTAATAATTTTGTATGAGTACCAAGTCGAATTTGCCTCTAGGGGTTGATTTTTCTTAGTCTTCTTGTGGAGAGAACTCGTATTTTTGCTGCTCCATTATCATTTCTTGCAAGGATGTAATTGTATTGATGGAAATAATGAAGATTGGTGCCATGTTTAGCTTCTAAATCTTGGTCCCCTTCATAGGAATATGATTTTCCTTGGGATTGGAAATCCCAGGAGCCTCAGAGCCCCTTTGTATCATTTACTTTTCTTCCTATCACTTCTTATTCACATGCATCTCTTCTTCTCATCTTTTTCTATTTTTACATTTAGTATTAATGATTTCTTGTTGTGGGAATGGGTTAAATGGTTGAATTAAGTTATTTTGGAGGATCAAAAGCATAATTTCATCATTGTAACAAATTTGGAAGGTCATATTAATCATTGAGCTACTTGGATTAGTTTGCTTATTCCCAAATCTAGATTTTTGGAGGTCCCTTGTGGCAAATAACAGTAAATTTATGCTATTTTTATAGCATGATAACAAGCTTCAATCGAGTAGATTGCAATTGCATTAGATCAAAAACACATTCTAGTTAATAAAAAAAATTAACCCATTTCATTTTCACTTGATTATATTAGGTATTTGATAGATTTACTAGCTCACTAGTTCTCGAATTTCTAGATTTACGACTAGTAGTTTTCTGTTTTTTTTAGCCTGTGTTAACAGAGGTATTTTTGAACGATTCCACTTGGAATGGAGACCAAATACATCCTATTCAATAAATAAAAAAATTCCCATCCAATTTTTGTTTTATTTTCTTGTTCATTTGATTAATTATAACTTCCTGTAGTAAATATGTAACATCTTGTAGTACTCTTCCAATGTGTATATACTTGCCCAAATTTGCTCGAAAAGATTGTTTTGGTCCCTTAGGGTTGAATCATGACCCCTAGGATCTAAATAAATGGTTGAGGAGGGACAAACACCACTTAGGACTTGCCTTTTTGGCCATGAAAAACATCTCAACGATTTGGGTTAATGGACAAATTTATGAATTGGATAATACAATGATGATTTTCTTTATTTCCACATCCAATGAACTCTGTTAATGGATCTAAACTCTTTGAAATGTGATGGTTGACATTAAGTTCATGATCTTTACTTTATGCAATTAGAATAGGTTTCTTTCCTTGTATTTTATTTCTTGTAATGGATTAAGGTTTCCATTTTGAGCATTTCATTTTCTGCAATTAGTTTAGGATTTGATTTCATTACATGCACTCCATTACATCCTGAAAGCGAAGGAAGGACACATTGTATATTGCACATATAGTGCCGATACCTCTTAAGTTTTTACAAACACCGGGTTGATAATTAAAGTTGGTAGCCTTGGGAGTTGCAACATTCTTGTTGCAATATTGAGGCCATCAGAAGCATCATGTTGTGTATGCGTCTAGGCCTTGCACTATTATCATTAATTTGGGAAATAAGTTATACAGGATATCGGAGGTAGCCCCTCCTACTGCCATCTCTTTGATCTTTTCTAAGTAATGCAGTAATCTGATCTCCTAGACCAGGAAATTTGTTTTCTTTCTGATTCGCTCTCAAATTAAGGGGAATATCATGGCCACATCCATGGCCCCAAGAAGGGTTTCTCCATGCAGTAGATGTAGCTAGATAAGGTCGAGGAAGAATACAAGGACATCTTCTCCTCACCCACATGGGTACCCTTGCACTATCAGGTCAATTATTCAATTGATCTGACTCCCAAATCACCTCTACCCAGTGGGCCATGTTAGGGTTCTATAATAGTAGGATTCATAATTTTGAATTGGCTATGATTAGTCTTGTAATATTGTACATACTTTTGCTTTCTGCAAAATGTTTTCACATATTAAAAATAAAAAATGTAAAGAGGGTAAGTCCTAAAAGCAAAATCAAAGAACTAAAAGAAAAGGATCAAAAAAGAAAATAAAATGTGAACCCCACCAAAAAGAGATAAAAAAATTAGATTATGAAAGTGATGCAAATTCAAATGCCACTACTTTTTACCTTTCCTTCCAAAAAATAATAATGTGTGCAGCTTGTAAAAAATGCCACAATTCATGATGGTCAAATAGTTTAATCTTGATTCATTCATGCTTTAAATTTCATGTTGATAGATAGAGAATAAAGATCTAGCCAAACTGTTTAATCTTGGCAGATCATGTTGAGAATGCAACAAGATGATGGAGCTTAGTGGAAAGAAGTCGCCTTCACTAAGTGGGCCCGCAGGCTATTTTTGGCGCAAAGTCTATTTTTAGAATATGTCTATTTTTAGAAATATAGATCATGGTCTATGAGTTGCAGTATGCTATTTGTGGATGATTGGTCATGTTGGTAGATGGACTTCTATTTTTAGACATATGGGCAGGTTTCTATTTTTAGACTGTCAGGCTAAAAATAGAAATAGTCAAATATTATTAGCCCTTAGTAATATTTGGACTCTAAACAATATCGTATTCCCTTGGAGCACTTCAATTCGAGCTACAGATGTGGCACATGCAGCTGACAGAAGAAAATATGATTTTCTTATGTGTTAGTTGAGCTATTGCATGGAGGACTTCAGTTAGAACTCATGCATGTGAGTTCTGTGAAGTTGATGGAGTTGTGTTCAGTTGAACTAGTTGTATTCAGTCTAACTGAAGAATACACTAGTGATGAGTTGTGTGAATTGATTGTTAATTAATTCACTAATTATTAACTCATAAAGAAACTAAAGAATACATCAGTTAACTCAGTGCATGGACAGTTCAGTGGAGACAGGTGTTAGAGGTAAGTGAAAGGGTGAGTTGCTACTATCAGTTGTGCATGAGATTTGCACAATCAATGGATTGAGTATGCCCATGAGGATTGCGCAGTATATGCCCAGTGAAATAGCCTGTGCTCACGTGATTTTCACTTGGTATTGTGCAATAGAGGCAGGCAAAGCAGCGGAGGAGATTTGAACCTGTGACTTGTTCGGATCTGAGCTAGTTTTGTGTGTAACAGGTGGAGCTAGTACTGATTACTTGCGAGGAGTATTGTACTATGTATTGTTACATGTTCTCAATCAATATAATATACAGATAGCAGGGGGTTTTTAGCTTTATTCTTTCCCCGGATACATACTGTGTTGATATGTGTGATTGATGCTTCTATGTGCGCATACGATTGATGTTTCATTGTTTTTAATGCTGCTAAATTGATGATCAACGTAGAGGAGGTTATGTATTATGCATGTATTCCGCAATAGTGTATAATCAGGATAATATTTGTGAATAAGTGTCATATTATTCAAAATTTCTACATGGTATCGGAGCATTTGATCATCAGATCTATTATTCAGAAAGTGTTTACATTTTATTTCTTCAGGTAGAGTCTGTAATCGGGCCAGGTAGCCTCTGGATTCATCCTTCCTTTGGAAGGTGAGATATCCGGTAAAATCCCATACAGTCAATCTCTGTATGAGAAATACTTTTCTCACGAATTTTAGTTCAGAAGCGGTTGAGTTTTGAGCTGGTGGAATTCGAATTTGCAGCAGTGTTTTCTTGGTGTCAACGTTGCAATGTCTTTCAACGGATTGCGATTGGAGTATGCTCTTGAGGGCAGCTCGAACTATATTGCATGGAAGGATAGGATGGAGGCGGTGTTAGATGATAATGGATTGAAGGAGTTCATAGAGAATGATGTCCCAAAACCTACTGATGCTGCTCAAGTTGGGGATTGGCAAAAGAAGACAGCAAAGTGTCGAAGGATTCTGTTGGAGGGCGTGAAGGATCACATTGTGTCCAGCCTGCATGGAAAGGCTTCTCCATAATTGATGTGGAAAGTGTTGACAGATCTATTCCAAAGAAAGAGCAATCAGAGGAAGCTGGCGCTCAAGGATAAACTCAGAAACATCAAGTGTGAGAAGGGAGACAGTATGCCCAAGTATCTCACGAAGTTCACTCAATGCAGAGATGAGCTGGGAAGTGTGGGGATGACTGTCGATGATGAGGACTTGGTGAGCTTGGATCTCCTTGGTCTTCCGAAGAGTTGGCATTCCTATCAGGACTCTGTCAATGGTGGGGAGAAATTGCCAGGATGGGAGAGACTTTGGTCAGATCTTGTGCAGGAGGAGATCAGGCGGAATACTAGGGACGGATCTTCATCAAAGGCAACTGATGAAGAAAATTGCGCTTTAGCTACCAAAGCAAAGAAGGGGAAGAACAAGAAAGCTTCTCATTCCGGTGCAAAAGGCAAGAATCAGGACATGTCCAAGGTGAAGTGCTTTCACTGTCACCAGCACAGACACTATGCCACAAATTGTCCGCAGAAGAAGAAGAACAAGCAAGCTGCTGGATTTGCAGCAGGAGAGGCTCTAGCCTCACAGTTTGAGCTTTATTTTTCATTAATCGCATGCTTGGTTTCAAGTGTGATGGGATCGCTGTGGTTCTTGGACAGCGGTGCATCTTTTCACATGACAAGAGATCGAGATTTGTTTTCTGATCTGGAGGAGAAAGATCTTGGAGTGCACATCGAGATGGGCAATGATGGTAGATACAGTGCGACCGGTATCGGTACCATTTCCTTTGAGAGGGAGTCTGGTAAACCCTTCGTATTGAAGGAAGTGATGCATGTTCCAGGATTGAAGAAGAATCTTATCTCTGTGGCAATGTTAGAAGACAAGGGATATGATGTTGTTTTCAGCGAGGGAAAGGCTTTCCTGCACAGTAAGACAACTGGAGAAACCCGGAAGATAGGGGTTCGAGTTAGGAACCTTTATCAGTTGCATGTAGATGGCTACGCAGCAATGGCATGCAAGGCAGAAGGATTGGTGAGCCGGGATGATGGCGAGCTGTGGCACAGGAGATTGGGTCACGTTCACCATGGAGCCTTGAAGATACTGCAGAAGATCACTACGGGGCTTCCTAAAGGCACTCTTGCGCAGTCAGATCAGTGCAAGGGGTGTACTTTGGGAAAGTTTGTGAAAGCCACCTTTCACGAGAAGGATAATCGCGCCACGACGATCCTTGAGAGAATTCACACAGACGTGTGTGGACCTTTCTCAGTAGCTTCGACAGCAAAACACAAGTATTATGTGATCTTTGTTGATGATTTCTCTCGTAAGTGTTGGATCTTCTTCATGCAGGAGAAGAGCGAAACATACTCAAAGTTCTGTGAGTTCAAAGCACTGGTCGAGAAGGAGTCGGGGAAGAAGGTGAAGGCTCTTAGGAGCGATAATGGTGGTGAATACATCTCTGGAAAGTTCAAGGATTTCTGCAGTGCAGAAGGGATTCGAAGAGAGCTCATAGCTCCCCATAACCCATAGCAGAACGAGGTTGCTGAGCAGAAGAACAGAATGATCGTGGGTGCTTCACGGGCGATGTTTCATGATCAGGGCCTACCCCTTCACTTGTGGGTGGAAGTATGCAATACTGCAGTATATGTGCAGAACCGTTGTCCTCACAGGATACTTGGCATGAGTACACCCGAGGAGGCTTATTCTGGTAAGAGACCCAATCTTTCTCATTTGAGGATTTTTGGTTCTAACATTTACATGCATGTGACGAAGAATGCCAGGAAGAAGTTGGAGCCGACCGCAAAGGTTGGGATATTTGTGGGGTACACTGATACGCCCCACAACTATCGTGTGTATTTGCTAAATAGTGGCAAGATTGTTGTGCGATGGGATATAAAATTTCAGGAGGAGAAAGCCATGAAGTGTTTGGTTGAGAGGGAGCCACACTTGCATGCAGATGAGGAGCTATTAGTTTCCAAGAATGAGCTTCAGGACGTGGATCAGCCACAGGACGAAGTTCATGGAGTGGAAGAGACCACTCATGCAGCGCCAACCATCAGAGGGAGAAAGCGTATGACAGAAGCTGAGCGACTGGCTCAAGATGCAGAGAAGGTTGTAGGACCACCTACAGCTCAATGCAGGCAGAGACAGTCACCTGATCGGTACACTGGATACATGTCTCTTATGAGCAAATGTGTTGTGACTGATCCATCCTCTTTCGAGGAAGCTGTGGAGGATCCCGCATGGGTAGATCCCATGGTGGAAGAGTATGATTCGACTGTCAGAAACAATGCATGGGAGATTGTCCCAAGACGGGAAGGGAAGTCAGTGGTGGGTTCGAGATGGATCTACAAAGTGATGCAGATGGGGTGGCACATCCATCAGATGGATGTGAAGACTATGTTCATTCCTGGAGGTTGGAGGAAGGAGGATGCTACTTCAGTGGAGGTAGTGGATGCCACTGTTTATCGACAGTTGGTGGAGTCGCATGTGTGCAAGCTCAAGAAAGGAACATCGAGATATGGATCTTGGTATAGATAAGAGGATGTAGATTGGGCAGGGAGCTCAATGGATGACATCAGGTACCATCATATCAGAGATTGTGTGCAGCGGAGAATCATGTTACTTTCATACATTCCAACGGAGGATCAGGATGCTGATATCTTGACAAAGGCGCTCACCAGGAGCAAATTCGAGTACCACCGAGGCAGGATAGGGGTTGCTGATAATCCATATCTTTTTGAGAGGGAGTGTTGAGAATGCAACAAGATGATGGAGCTTAGTGGAAAGAAGTCGCCTTCACTAAGTGGGCCCGCAGGCTATTTTTGGCGCAAAGTCTATTTTTAGACTATGTCTATTTTTAGACATATGGATCATGGTCTATGAGTTGCAGTATGCTATTTGTGGATGATTGGTCATGTTGGTAAAAATAGATGGACTTCTATTTTTAGACATATGGGCAGGTTTCTATTTTTAGACTGCCAGGCTAAAAATAGAAACAGTCAAATATTATTAGCCCTTAGTAATATTTGGACTCTAAACAATATCTTATTCTCTTGGAGCACTTCAATTCGAGCTACGGATGTGGCACATGTAGCTGACAGAAGGAAATACACTTTTCTTATGTGTTAGTTGATCTATTGCATGGAGGACTTCAGTTAGAACTCATGCATGTGAGTTCTGTGAAGTTGGATGTGGAGTTGATGGAGTTGTGTTCAGTTGAACTTGTTGTGCTCAGTCTAAGTGAAGAATACACTAGTGATGAGTTGTGTGAATTGATTGTTAATTAATTCACTAATTAGTAACTCATAAAGAAACTAAAGAATACATCAGTTAACTCAGCGCACGGACAGTTCAGTGGAGACAGGTGTTAGAGGTAAGTGAAAGGGTGAGTTGCTACTATCAGTTGTGCATGAGATTTGCACAATCAATGGATTGAGTATGCCCATGAGGATTGCGCAGTATATGCCCAGTGAAATAGGCTTTGCTCACGTGATTTTCACTTGGCATTGTGCAATAGAGGTAGGCAAAGCAGTGGAGGAGATTTGAACCTGTGACTTGTTCGGATCTGAGCTAGTTTTGTGTGTAACAGGTGGAGCTAGTACTGATTACTTGCGAGGAGTATTGTATTATGTATTGTTACATGTTCTCAATCAATATAATATACAGATAGCAGGGGGTTTTCAGCTTTATGCTTTCCCCGGATACATACTGTGTTGATATGTGTGATTGATGCTTCTATGTGCGCATGCGATTGATGTTTCATTGTTTTTAATGCTGCTAAATTGATGATCAACGTAGAGGAGGTTATGTATTATGCATGTATTTCGCAATAGTGTATAATCGGGATAATCTCTATGAATAAGTGTCATATTATTCAAAATTTCTACAGATCAGTAGTTAGGTAGACAATAAGAATGAGCTCAACAGTTTAATTTGAGCCATTGGAAGTTATAAGATTAGAATTAGATAGTTTTCTTATCAAAGAAAAAGAAATAAAGGGTCAGCAAGCTAAAATGCACCCAATAAATGAAGAGAAAATACTAGGGTAAATAAAAGGTAGGTAAAAGAATTTTTGGAGTGCACAAGGTTGCAAGCTCAAATGCACCTTCATTATGCTTAATCATATGTTTCATGTGTAGGAGGAACTATCAAAGAAAAAGGACATTCACAAAAGTCATATATTACTTTGGGTATTTACCCTAAAAATTTCTATATAATTTTGGGCCTAAATACTAAAGCGTAATCACTAATTTCCCTTTTCCATTTAAACCCACTAAAACCCCCTTATCCTAAGTTTAAATAATGTATCAGGCCCCATTAAAAAACCCCCCCGATACCCTTTTTTAAGTCATCCTAAATGTTTTTTCTAACACCCGCTCCCATATTCCCCAAACCCTTTATATTCTTTTAACCTATTGTTTCTATAAATTTATTCCCGCATTGTATATTTCACCCTCCCACTATATTAAATTCCCTGATTGCACACCAAATCTTCGTTTTCCATACAATTAAATTAAACCCGACCCCACACCCCGACTCAGCCCTCGCAACTTCGTCGCGCGATAGCCCTTCGATCACCCACTTCCAGATCCAACATCACATACCCATATCACGCACTCCCATCGTCCGACTGTTAAAATTTCAAAAGCACACGAGATTCACGGTTTTTCCCAATCACCTTTTTTCTACGTGGCAGCCCCATGTTATATTGCGTGCTCTGAAAAAATACCACCCTACACTCAAAAGCGGTGTGATAAGCCATAATACCGCTCCCTTGCATAGGATGAAACCACCTACTATTCATATATTAATCCCGTGCCTAAAAGTTAACTACTTTTGGTTAAAAACCAAAAAAACACCCTTTTTACCCTTTTCACTGTTATTCTATTACCAAGCAACCTATGCCGACCAATTCTAAACACCGAAGCTCTGCTCAACCATTTTAAACCCAGTTACAACCAGAAGATGCCACAGACTTTGATTTGAAGCAACAAAATACCATTCAAGCCTCAGAAAGCCTCCGATGCTCCCACATAACCCTACTGCACACCAAATCTTTGTTTTCTAGGCATTCCTGAAAGTACCAGAAAGGCCTTGTACTTAATATTTGCATAATGTTTTAAAAAGGTTAATTAATTTAACTAATTAAAAAAAACTCGCCAAACTAAAAAAACCCACTATGCATCCAGAAAACCCTTTTCTGCAAACTATATTCACCTTTCGCCCTGTTTCAGAGGTCCTAAAGCTTACTCCTTAAGCCATATAAAGATTAATTCAATCAAATAAACAAAACTATGGCTTCCCAAAGCATCCTGAATGAGAAACCCTTGCAAACCCCTCACCTGGATATTGACCACATCCCATTGGCCAACATAGATTTTCAAATCAAAGACACAGTTTCCCCTAGCCATCTATTGAAACTATGCTGCTGGAGTAAACACAAATTCCTCAACCAAAATGATGACATTCATCTATGGGAATTTTTTTTTTGCAAATACTTGTTCCCACAGGTATACCAGTTCCCTGAAATCATCCACCTAAGCCAACTCTACTTTATCCCAAGCCAAAGAGCCATAGTCTCTCCTAACCAGCAGATTTTATTTACAATCACTGCAGAGTCAATAAACCAAATGTTGCAGATCCAGCCAAATCCAAATGAAACCCTATTTTCTATTGAAAACCTACTTGAACTATACTTAAGATTGGACCTTCCCAAGAGGTCTCAAATTTTTCAGACTTGCATCCTAGAAGAGGCTCATATTCCTACAGACAATCCTCCATACTTTGCCACCATTTTCTCTGAGAGGGCGAGACAAATTGTAACCATGCTCTCTTGTATTCTAGGATATACCATTGATGAGCATGTAGATGAGCCTATACTTGCTTTCCTCTCTATTTTTTTCCCAGGGAAGCCTCCATCTATAGTTTTCAGTTTTGCCCAGTTCTTAGTAAACATAATCCATGATCAATTGATCCGATTGCCAAATGAAAGAGTATTCAAATACTCTTCAGTATTGTTCCACATGTTCCTATATTTCCAATCAGACATATTTCCAGTCAACATCCAAAATCTGGAAACTAAGGGCCATCCTAGATTTTTCATCTTTTGGACACCCTTAATCCAAAAGTATTCCATTGTTTTCAGCTACAAGGAGTTCATTGATTCCTTTGTTCACCCAGTTGTTAATATGCTAAGTAGTAGCAATCAGCCTAAGATCAGTGATGAGATAAAGAAAGTTTTATAGTTGTCCAAGCACAGTAGAATAGGGGACTCGTATTTATACTAGGACCACACTGAAATTAGGGTGTATGGATGCCAGCTCACTCCCTATAAGCTGCCCAAATATCTCCCCATGAGGATATTTGTATTAGAGTATATCAGGTAGATTATAAATTCACATGATGTGAATTTTCTATCAGCCAAGAAGAAAACACAGTTCAAAATAAAAAACCAGCTTGGTCCTTTTATTTGCAATAATAGGGAGGTTGGAGAAGAAGCAGAAAAATGTTTACAAGAAATGAAGTTCACCAATAACTTCAAATGGCAGTATGACCCTTTAGGAACCATAAACAAACTAAGACTCAAGTTCAAATTGAGCCCTTTTATCCATG
Organism: Pinus tabuliformis; assembly: GCA_031772625.1. Classification (NCBI taxonomy): domain Eukaryota; kingdom Viridiplantae; phylum Streptophyta; class Pinopsida; order Pinales; family Pinaceae; genus Pinus; species Pinus tabuliformis. Next base: position 537,877,500 of record CM062818.1, on the reverse strand, counting down.
GGTCCAGGCTAGAAATTGAAAACTATGCCAACCAATCAGAGTGGTTGGAAAATACCTTAATGGATATCCAGAAATAAATGGATACTAGTTCCATTCTGCATACTCTAGCCTTGTAGGACAGAAATGCAAAAATTACCAAGGAGGAAGGTTCTTGCTCAAACATAGATACAACACATGATAGATTTGAAATCATGTTGGTTTGTATGGGCCTGACCCAGGTTCAGAGGTGATTTAGCCAAGCAAATCCCAGAACTACTGGCCCTTTTGGCAACAGGCCACGGAGCGCGGACTGAGGTCTCACCTGAAGTAGTATGGGAGGGTGCTAGATTCTGCACCCTTTGGATGTCTGATGGGCTTCTAGAGGTCCCCAGTCTGACCTGTCACTAGGCGCACTTACGATCCCTTTGGAACCTGTGGTGTGGCTTCCACGCATCTCTACTCGGGGCGCGCCTTGTATAGTACCCAAGCCTCTTGCTACTTAACCGATTACTTAATGTGTGTGTGTAAGTTTTATGGCTATTACAACATATTCAACAATCATATCAAAGCGCGTGATACATAAACAAATACCAACATAAATAATATAATGCACAGCAAATACATAGAAATAGGAATCAACTTCTCTTTATTAATCTTCAATCCTGCTTACAGACTCGACACCGCCCTGCGCACTCAGCTTCAGGGGTCCACGCACTCAGCTGTAGACTCTACTAGGCCTCTGTGCACTCAGCTGCAGAGCCTCTTCCTACTACTACAACCAAAGACACTTAGAATTCTACTTTAAGCTTTAACCATTCCTTCGCTACTCACTCTATCATCAACTATCTTTACAACTTAGAGCCTCGCTCTATTTATACAATCCCATGGTCTGCGGATCATGGGTAGGCCGACATGACTTTACATTACATACATTAATTTAGGGCAGACATCCCTATGACTTGACCTCTACTTCGTGCTCCGCGCCCGCAATTCGCGGAGTCTTACAAAACCTTTGACCAAAACTTGGGCTTTGAGCCTCAAAACCTGCTGTGGGGTGATTCCATGCCCAACAAATCATGTACAAGAAGAAGCCCAAGCTAAATCCTATAAATGAGCAAGAAGAGATTGTTGAGACATTTGAGACACTTCAAATCATTGATACAGGTACAGTGCTTAGAGAGAACACAACTCTAGCAGTTTCAGAGGAAACTCATCAGCCATCAACCTCTAATACTCAAATTATTCAGAAACAACTTAGTATTGAAGTTTCTTCATCCAGCTAACTAGTGGATAAAGATAAATATATAAAGGAGAAGTATAAAGAAATCAAGTCAAGAAATGAAGCATTGAAAGTTGAAACCTATGCCAAGTATTTCAAACAGACTCCTACTAATCAGAATAGGTTACTTTCAGCTTTTGACATTAAAATGGGGAAAATACAGATGACTTTTTACAGCCAACAATACAACAGCCTAAGTCATCATTAGATTACAACAAGAAGAAATTGAAGTTTTGGAAAAGAATGTTCATCCTATACATTAGGTTGAATTTCATAAGCAAGGAGGAGAAATGATATACCCAATAATGAGCAATAAAGCTATGCGTGTACAAAAACTTCAAGATTCTCTAGACAATATCACAGCGTCGTTTAAGCTAGAGAAGGCATCCTCACAAGCAAAGGACAACTGAATTAAATCGCTAGAAGAATAGGTTATTGAGATTGGATATAATCAAAATGACATTAAGGCAACATAAAAGCTCATAAAGAAGAAGAATGAAGACATTGCTGCATTGAAAAAGCAGCTAAAATTGCCTCCTACTGAACATCCACAGGCCAAGGAAGTTCTAGAGAATCAAAGCCAAAAGGATGAGATGATGGACCTCATTCTTTAGCTAAATGCTCAATTGAAAGAAATGGAGAATGAGATGGATAAGTTAGTACAAGAGAAATAGGATAGCATGGATGCAACTACTGCAACTTCTATTCCTACAATTACTATGACAGTTGCTTCTACTCTGGCAGCTTCATTGGCCACAACAGCTCTAGTAGCTACAACACTTCCAATTGCATCAAAAACTACATCAGCAATAGGTTCAACAATAGCAACAGCTCATCCTAGTGATGAAGCAAGTAAACTGGTCAAAGCCATGGAGGATATGTCCATCCAAACCACTCAAATAAATAGACTTAAAGAACTAATAAAAATTCTAGAGGATGAAAAGAAACTGGCTCAAATCATGCATAAGAATGAAGCTCAGAAGTCAAACATATTGAATGACATGATACAAAAATTAGAGAAAGAATTGACACTGAAGGAGCCACTATCCCAAGCAAATCAAATTTTATGGGTCGATGCCATTGACTTAGTCAATGATATTTGGCCATCTATACAAGTGATATTCGAGCAAAATGATTTGGTCAAAGAGGCTGGTGAGGAAATTCAAAGGGTTAGAGCCGAACTTGGAAATATTCCAGAAGAAGCCTTAAGAATAATATATTTCCTTAACTCAAAGAACAAGTATGAATTACAGGAGCTTCGAATAGCTAACAGAACTGGGACCATACTAGAGGTAAAGAAGGTAATGACCAAGAGGAACCTGATGATATAGCTTGAGGAGAAGTTCCAAACAATGGAGCTAGAAATAGCTAGGTTTATGGTGAAATTTGATGCTTTGAGGTAGAAAGGTCTGCCTAATCCATTGGTGATTAATGATAGGTTGATGCCACATGAAGACTATGATAAGAAAGTCAGAGAAGTGGCAAAGGAACAAGCCAGCAATTCCTCTATGAAAGGAATGCCTACAGGAAAAGTCCTTTACAAGACTTTTGAGAACCTCCTTTACCTCCAGCATGAGGTAAAACATATTTTTATAAACAAGCCCACTTTTGCAAAATACATAGAAATTGATGAAGTATATAGAAGGATGGTAAATATTAAATTACCAGATGTAAAGACTTGGGAAAAGTTGAATGATTTATTGTAAAAATGCAAGATAAACAGTAAATACATAGCATTGAAGGTAAAACAACAGATCAACTAAGTCAAAGAGTATCATATGAAAAACAAAGTTTAAAGATGAAAGTGTATGAGTAAAAGGTAGAGTAAAAGGACAGCCAGCGTAGAGCAACAACTAAATAGAGAAAACAACAAAAGATCAAAGCAAAAAAAGATCAAAACAACAAACAATAAAAGAGGGACAGCTTGCATCAGTTACATATCTATCTCTATATTCTTGCATGAAGATATTTCTTTTTCCTTGAATAATTCCTAAAACAGTTTAGGATATTTTGTAATACGTTTTTTGTATAAATACTTCATAATTCAAAGTATAGTGGTGGACTACTGAACATTTCTATAGTTACATTGATATAAGACCTAAGGGTTTATTGTAACATTTTCAAGTCAGTAGACTGGACTGAGTAATAAAGGCATTGCATTACAAGATTCATGTGTTGGGCCACTTCAGTGAAGTATCTTTCATTTGTTAAATTGTTATTTTCTTAAGTATTTCACATACATACATGTTTTCCAATTTGAATGAAATAACTGGAATGTTACTTCAGAATTTGTTTAAGTACACTCTGTCTTGAACAATTATTCATTTTGATGTTTTCTTCTGATATCCAGAGTAGGGAATTCTTCATTGCTCCCTAGTTTATATTGACCTTTTTCACTTCCTTCATTATCCGGTTTGAGGAATCCTTAATTTCTCCTTGACCCCGATTGAAAAACCACTTCACCATCCAGCCTAAAAGATCTGAATTTACTCAGCTACCTTGCCCTATGAACACTATCTTTAGAACTTTATTTAGTCTTGCTTTCTTGACATTTGGACTCCATGGCTCAATTAAAAAGACACTTATCTATCCATCTAAATCAGTGATTCCACCACCAAATCAAATCAAAAACCAACCAAGCTTAAATAAATAGCCTAACATCAATTAATCCAACAAAGTTAAATCATTAAGACAGATCCCTCTTTGAGCATTAGGAAGGTTAGATCCTAATCTCAAAAGTAGGTTTGTGGTTACCTCTATCATTTCTTTTAACAAAACATGACAACCCTGGCAAAATTTTAGACTGACAACATAGTGGCGACTCAACTAGGGAAACGAGTCCTCATTTTAATAAACCTTAAAGGAAATCCTAAATCTCATCTTTGCACCTTAAGGCCATTTTAGGGTTGCCAAAGGTTTCATTAAAATTAAAAAAAAAAAAATCTGGCTTCCAAAAGAACATACTATACTAGGGCACATCCAGAGCCAAACCCTGCTATAATAGTTGATAATCCAGACAAAGTCTTAAGAAAAAACAATAAAATAGAAAGTCAAGAGAGCATTAGTTAGCTAATCAAAGAAAAGCCACTTCCTAAAGAGTTATCAAACATAGAGGATCTTCAATTTGATTTACCATTTGAGCATTCATTATTTCATACCAAATCTGAAACTTCAGTCCATGATACTGTAATAGACCCTGCTTTTATTCAATTTATTGAATCAAAGAAGAATACTATACATCTTGATTTAGATCAACATGTTTTGGGCACTTTTGACAAACTTGATTCTTTAACCTCAAATTTGATAAGACACATAGATGAAGGCTATTTTCAACAGTCAGTTGAATTAGCTGCCCTAATTGCTACTACTCCTAAGCCTTCTACCATTCCTTCAGAGTATGTAAATTCATGTTTATTTAGTACCACCTCATCTATTATTTTCACTACACTTCATTCCATAGAATCATTCATCCCCAAGCTTTCTCTTCAACCCAGAGTTTTATTTCCATCTCCAAATACTTCAAACTCATCTGTAAGCCCTTCAATTTCATCCTCAAGCACTACCACTTTACCTCCTAGCCAAGCTAGAATCTTAGCCATGGCTGCCATATATGCTCCTTTGACCTTACCAGCTCAAGTACATGCCATGCCCCAAGACTATCAGAGAATCTTTCAGTTTGATGGTACTGGTCAATATACGACACAACAACATGTAAATAAAATGAGTGATTATTTTGGATTACGTAAAATTGATGAAGAAGATGTACATATGAGATTATTTGCACAAACACTAGCAGGAGATGTCAAGAAATGGTTTAAAGGTTTACCTGCTGGTCATATTGCTGATTTACCTGCCTTCCATAGATTGTTTATCAATAGATGAGAAAGGAAGAAAAATCCTTTACAAATATTGTCTGAATATGAAAACATTAGAAGAGCTCCTAATGAATTTGTTCAGGACTATTGTACTAGGTTTAACAGTATTTATAATGAAATCCTTGCAAATATCAAACCTCCACCAGACTTGGCACTAATCAAATTTCCTGATGGTTTTGACACTGATATGTCTTACCAATTGAGTGAAAGAACCCCTCCAACTTTAGAACAGATGCAGAAGGATGCAGTTGGTGTAGAAGCTAACTTGTTGGCGAAAAGAGCTAGAATGAGAAATGAGAGGAGGGTTACCATTAAGGAAGAACCATCCACTTCAGATGTTAAGATAGATACTTTGGCTAAAAGTTTAGAAAAGTTAGTGGATAGATTAGAAATTATGGAAAGAAAACCACAATGGGATAATCAACAACAAGGTCCTCAAATAAGAAATCCAAACTTTAGGAAGAATCCCAACACTGGTAAACCTAGAGAAGGGCCACTTGATCAACAGATTAGACCACCTTTCCAAGAAAACTATGCTGAAAGTTCTCACCAAAATGAAGAAGATCAAGACACTCAGATTAACTTAATGGGAATAAATGATGGTAATACTATTTTTCTTACCCAAGAAGAACATGAATTATGCATGTTACGATAATTACAATTCCAATCTGGAGAGTCCTTTGATCATAAAAAAGGTTATGAATTTTCTACTATTGAAGTTCATAAGAAATATAACCTTAGGAGTAGGAAAAAAAAAAGCCCCTACTAATAAAACTGTCCAAACTCAAACCAAGAAAAAAGTGGGGGCTCCTGCAACCAAAGTGTTGCAAATTCTCTCTAGAGAATCCCAAAAAACTTTCACTCCAAAGATTGCAGCGAGTCCAAAAATTGTAGACATTATAGATATTGTTGTCAAAACTTCAGCTGATATTCAAAAATCAGCTGCTGTGAAAACTTCAAAAGATGTCCAAAAATCAACTGATACTCAAGCTTCAAAAGCTATTCAGATTTCAACTGCTTCCCAAACTATTCCAAATCAAAGAATTGAAAATAGTAAAACAGTAGACACCCAAACAAAAATTGAATTACCAACTGAAGATAAGAAGGAAAAGACTACACAAACTCCAATTGCCAAGGAGGAAGTCATTTAGTTAGGAAAAACACAGACTCCATTTAATATCCAAACTGAAATTTCCAAATTGAAAATATTAGTTCCTTTAATAGAATTGATAAAAAATGATTCCTACAAAGCCCAAATCACTGAAACACTGAATATAGATGAAGGAGAAGACTCGGTTAATCTAAATGATGACCAACCAGAATTAATATTTGGTCCTGAGGTAAATGGAAAACATGAACAAAGTGGTGTTCCTCCATTCTACATTAGCTTGACTATTCATGATCAAATCTTACACAATGCTATGTTAGATTCAGGAGCATCTCACAATTTAATGCCTAAAGCAATCATGGAGACATTGGATTTAGATATAACTAGACCATACAAAGATCTTTTCTCTTTTGATTCTAGTAAAGTTAAATGCATGGGCCTGATAAAAGACTTGTGTGTCACTCTAGTTCAATACCCAGGTAAGAGTATTGTCATGGATATTGTAGTTGCTGATATCCCTCCAAAGTATGGAATGCTATTATCTCGCTCATGGGGAGAAAAATTACAGGGATCTCTACAGTTAGACATGTCTTATGCCACAATTTCAATATTTGTCCAGCCCAAAAAGCTTTATAGAGAAACTTTAATGAAATACATGGTCAGTAGTACAGATAAACCACAGAACTATCCTATTTATTTTGTACATTCTGATATGGATTCTTTCATTTTATATAATTCAGACACTGAAAAAGACAATAACACAGTTGTAAAACAAAAACATAAAGAACCTGACAGTGATAATATATTTCATGAATCTAGGTGGCACTTAGACTTTGATGGTTCAGTGAACAGATTAGGAGCAGGTGCAGGAGTTTGGATTCATAACATGGAAAATAATCATTCTGAAGGTCATGCCTTTAGATTAAACTTTAAATGCACAAATAACATGGCAGAGTATGAAGCTTTAATCTTAGGATTTCAAATTGTAAGAAACCTTAGAGCCAAGAGAGTTTATATCATGGGAGACTCAGAATTAATCATAAAACAAATTAAAGGAGAGTATTATGTGAATAATCTTAGACTTAGCCAATACATAGAAACTGTTCTAGATCTGATTAAAGAACTTCTTGAAATTGATTTTGTTGTTATTCCTAGGAAACAGAACATGCAAGCTCATAGTTTGGCTACTTTTGCTAGCACTTGCAGATTACCTTTTCAGCCCAATCACTAGTACACTACAGAGGTAATACACAGGCATGTTATACCTGATAATCTTAAATATTGGCAGATTTTTTCACAAGATTCTCAAATCTATGATTTTATGAAGGTTGAGGGAGAATTCCAAAATTGTAACATAGATACTGATTACACAGTAGAAGACATCATAGATAGTGAGATAGATGTAAATGTTGTAGATGTAAATAAACCCACTAAATTCACTAAAGTAGAAGTAGATAACTTAGAAAAAATAGAAATAGAAGAAATAATTAATGGTGATTCTAAGATTTTAAACCTTAAAAATAACTTTTTTCCTAAGGGATTAGTCCCATTAGAAGATTTGTTTGATTCAAATGACGTGGCTAGAAAACCAAAAATGGAGCCTTTAAGATCAGACATAGAAGAATGTAACCTAGGAACAGAAGAAAAACCTAAGCTTATTAAATTATCCAAAGGATTACCTCTAGCTGAAATAGTGAAATGCATAAGTTTGTTTAAAGAATTTCAAGATGTCTCTCCCTGGAGTTATGAAGACCTCAAGTCTTATGACACCAGCATTATTCAACATAAAATACCCATCAAAGAAGATCATAAACCGTTTAAAGAAAAGCTTCGGAGGATTAATCCAGTTCTTATGCCATTGATAGAAAAAGAAGTAAAAAGGATGCATGAGGCACAAATCATAGCACCTATTAGATATTCAGATTGGGTCTCTAGTTTAGTCACCACTAGAAAGAAAACAGGAGAAATTAGACTCTGTGTTGATTTCAGAAACTTGAACAAAGTATCATTGAAGGATAACTATCCCCTCCCTAAAATGGACCACATTCTCCAGAGGGTAGTAGGCTCATCCAAAATTTCATTACTTGATGGATTATCTGGATACAACCAAATATTATTTCAACCAGAGGATCAATCAAAGAGTGCATTTACCACTCCCTGGGGTACTTTCATGTATTTGAATATGCCCTTTGGATTGATGAATGCTGGAGAAACATTCCAAAGAGAAATTGACATAGCTTTTGCAAAAGAAATCCATGACTTTTTGGTTGTTTACCAAGATGAGCAATTGACATAGCTTTTGCAAAAGAAATCCATAACTTTTTGGTTGTTTACCAAGATGATATCACAGTGTTTTCCAAATCGGATAATGAACATCTAGATCACCTAAGAAGAATATTCATAAAATGTAGAAAATATGGCATATCCTTAAATCCTAAAAAGACACTCTTTGGGTTAGAAGAAGGTAAACCCTTACGACACATAATTTCAAAAGAGGGCATTAGAATTGATCCAGCTAGAATAGAGGCAATCCCAAACATCAGTCTCCTAGAAACATTAAAGAATTGCAATCATTCTTAGGTAAAATAATTTTTCTTAGAAGATTCATTTGTAACTTAGCAGAACTAATCAGAGAATTGAATAACATGTTAAAGAAAGATTCAACACTTAAGTGGACAGTAGAGGCTAAGCAGTCTTTTGAGGCAATCAAAGAAGCCCTTACTAAAACACCTGTCCTCATAAGTCCTAATTTCAAAAAATATTTTATAATTTTTTCTTTTGCTTCAGAACACACTATTGTAGCAGTCTTGTTGCAAAAGAATGATCAAGGTTATGAGCAGCCTATTGCATTCTTCAGAAAATATTTGAGAGATGCTACACTAAAGTATAATATAATGGAAAAACAAGCTCTTGCTTTAGTAAAAGCCATAAAGGATTTCAGAGTGTACATTTTATACTCACACATTATTGCATATGTTCCAAATTCAGTAGTAAAGGACATTCTAACACAGAATGGGCCTGAGGGAAAGAGAGGCAAATTGATTGCCACTATTTTGGAATATGATATTGAAATAAATCCCACAAAACTAATCAAAGGCCAAGGTTTAGCTAAACGCATGGCTGAATCGAACTGTCATGCCTTAGATATAAATTTCATTAGTGCTCTAGATGATCAGGAAGAGATGGCGACTCCACAGATCAGTGAAGCTTTTTTAGATTCACCTTGGTATACATATATCATATTTGTTTTACTAAATTTACAAGCTCCTCCTGGTTTATCTAGAACTAAAGGTAGATTCTTGAAAATGAAATCAATGAAATATTGTATCATAGACAATGCTTTATTTTGGAAAGATAATGGTGGAATTTTGTTAAGTTGTTTATTAAAAGATGAAGCTAAAAATCGTGCAAGAATTCATACAGGAGATTGTGGAGGACACCTATACTAGAAAACAACTGCTGATAAGATTTTAAGGGAAGGTTTTTACTGGCCCACCCTTTTTGCAGATGTCAGAAAATATGTGACCTCCTATCACAAGTGCCAAATATTTGAAGGCAAGAAGAAACTCTTACGATTACCCCTCAAACCCATCCCCATAGAAATGCCATTTCAGTAATGGGGTCTAGACTTCATTGGTGAAATTCACCCATCGTCCTCAGCCCAACATAAATGGATTTTTATAGCCACTGGTTACTTTACTAAATGGATAGAAGCCATCCCTTCTAGACAAGCCATTGATTCTGTCATCATCTCATTCCTTGAAAACAATATCCTTTCAAGATTTGGATGCCCACAAAAGCTCATTATGGATAATGCAGCTGCTTTAAAATCCAAGAAATTGGTAAACTTTTGTAACCAATACCACATTACCCTTGGTCATTCCATGGCCTATTACCCTCAAGGCAATGGGCTTGCAGAATCCTCAAACAAAATCCTTGTTAATATCATCAATAAATTGTTAGAAGACAATAAGAAAAACTGGAACAAAAAGTTGGTTAATGCCTTATGGGCAGACATACTCACTACAAAAAAGTCCATTGGTACATCTCCTTATCAACTAGTATATGGAATGGATGTTGTTTTTCCATCCTCTTTAGGAGTACCAATGATGAAAATGATTCAAGAGCTACAGGTAGAATCCAATGATATCCAAAGGAGGATAAATCAGACAATACATTTATAGCAAACCAAGGAAGAAGTCTATGTCAAATCCCAAGAGATCCAAGATAAAATCAAAAAGGTTTTGACAAGAAAACCAAAGCTGATGATTTTTACATAGGTGACAAAGTAATCAAATGGGATTCCAGAAGAGAATAAAAGGGTAAACATGGTAAATTTGATTTCCTATGGAAAGGCCCTTATATCATTTATGGTTACATAGGTAACAATGCATTTTTATTGAAGCAGTCAGATGGAACAGATCTACCAGGTGGACCAATCAATGGTAGAATGTTGAAGCATTACTTATTCCCAAATTAACATTAGTTCAATTGTTTACTTTTCTCATTGTACATAACATTGCAAAGTTTAGATTGGATTGGAGGATTATCTTTTGAGGTTGAAGCCGAAGAGAAGGCACTAATCTTTGAAAGGTGTAGCATCATATGTATGAAATAAAGCAGATCACAAAGAAGTAGATACAAGGGAACCAAAGTCAAAGTTTTAAAGGCTACTGATCTTAAATTTCTTGACATTTCACCAGGAAATACCATCCCCATGTGGAGCCACTGTTAGGGTCCTATAATAATAGGATTCATAATTTTGAATTGGCTATGATTAGTCTTGTAATATTGTACATACTTTTTCTTTCTACAAAATGTTTTCCCATATTAAAAATAAAAAATGTAAAGAGGGTAAATCCTAAAAGAAAAATCAAAGGACTAAAAGAAAGGATCAAAAGAAAATAAAATATGAACCCCACCAAAAAGAGATAAAAAATAGATTCTGAAAGTGATGCAAATTCAAATGCCACTACTTTTTACTTTCCTTCCAAAAAATAATATTGTGTGCAGCTTGTCAAAAATGCCACAATCCATGATGGTCAAATAGTTTAATCTTGATTCATTCATGCTTTAAATTTCATGTTGATAGATAGAGAATAAAGATCTAGCCAAACTATCTAATCTTGGTAGATCAATAGTTAAGTAGAGAAAAAAAATGAGCTCAACAGTTTAATCTGAGCCATTGGAAGTTATAAGATTATAATTAGATAGTTTTTTATCAAAGAAAAAGAAATAAAGGGTCAGCAAGCTAAAATGCACCCAATAAATGAAGAGAAAATGATATGGTAAATAAAGGGTAGGTAAAAGAGGTTTTGGAGTGCACAAGGTTGCAAGCTCAAATGCACCTTCATTATTCTTAATCCTATATTTTGTGTGTAGGAGGAACTATCAAAGAAAAAGGACATTCACAAAAGTCATATATTACTTTGGGTATTTACCCTAAAAATTTCTATATAATTTTGGGCCTGAATACTAAATCTTATTCACTAATTTCCCTTTTCCATTTAAACACACTAAAACCCCCTTATCCTATGTTTAAATAATGTATCGGGCCCCATTTAAAAACCCCCCGGATACCCTTTTTTAAGTCATCCTAAATGTTTTTTCTAACACCCATCCCCGTATTCCCCAAACCCTTTATATTCTTTTAACCTATTGTTTCTATAGATTTATTCCCGCTTTGTATATTTCACCCTCCCAGTATATTATATTCCTAATCCCAAAAACCTTTGTATATGGGTTATAACCCTCCGCCGTATAACCCATGGTCCCCACCTTTTAATACCCACCGCATATATTATTTCCCCATACAATTAAATTAAACTCGACCCCACACCCCGACTCAGCCCTCGCAACTCCACCGCATGATAGCCCTCTGATCACCCACTTCCAGATCCAACAACCCATACCCATATCACGCACTCCCATCATCCGACTGTTAAAATCTTAAAAGCACACGAGATTCGCGGTTTTGCCCGATCACCTTTTTGTTACATGGCAGCCCCACGTTATATCGCGTTCTATGAAAAAATACCACCCTACACTTAAAAGCTGTGCGATAAGCCATAATACTACTTCCTCGCATAGGATGAAACCGCCTATTGTTCATACATTAATTCCACGCCCAAAATTTAACCACAGTTGGTTAATAACCAAAAAGCCACCCTTTTTACCCTTTTCATTGTTATTGTGTTACCAACTACCAACCAATTCTAAACCCCGAAGCTCTGCTCAACCATTTTATCCCCACTTACAAGCAGAAGACGTTGCAATCTCCGATTTGAAATAGCATAAATACCATTCAAGTTTCAGAAAGCCTCCACTGCTCCCACAGAACCCTGACTGCACACCAAATCTTCGTTTTCCAGGTATTCCTGAAAGTACCAGAAAGGCCTTGTACTTAAGCTCTGCACAGTATTTTAAAAAGGTTAATTAATTGAACTAATTAAAAAAATACCTCATCAAACTAAGAAAACCCACTGTGCATCCAAAAAATCTTTTTCTGCATACTATATTCACCTTTCGTCCCGTTTTAGAGGTCCTAAAGCTTACTCCTTAAGCCAGATAAAGATTAATTCAATAAAATAAACAAAACTATGGCTTCCCGAAGCATTCTGAATGAGTAACCCCAACAAACCCCTCACCTGGATATTGACCACCTCCCATTGGCCAACATAGATTTTCAAATATAAGACACAGTTTCCCCGCGCCATCTATTGAAACTCCACTACTGGAGTAAACACAAATTCCTCAACTAAAATGATGACATTCATCTATGGGAATCAAATTTTCCCAAATACTTGTTCCCACAGTTATATCAGTTCCCTCAAATCATCCACCTAAGCCAACTCTGCTATTTCCCAAGCCAAAGAGCCATAGTCTCTCCTAACCAACAAATTTTAATTACAATCACTACAAAGTTAATAAACCAAATGTTGCAGATCCAGCCAAATCCAAATGAAACCCCATTTTCTATTGAAAACCTACTTGAACTGTAATTAAGGTTGGACCTTCCCAAGGGGTCTCAAATTTTTCAGAATTTTATCCTAGAAGAGGCTCATATTCCTACAAACAGTCCTCCATACTCTGCCACCATTTTCTCTGAGAGGGCTAGACAAATTGTAACCATGCTCTCTTGTATTCTAGGATATACCATTGATGAGAATGTAGATGAGCCTATACTTGTTTTCCTCTTTATTTTTTGCCCAAGCAAGCCTCCATCTACAATTTTCAATTTTGCCCAGTTCTTAGCAGACAGAATCCATGATCAATTGATCAGATTGCCAAATGAAAGAGTATTCAAATACTCTTCAGTATTGTTCCACATGTTCCTATATTTCCAATCAGACAGGTTTCCAGTCAACATCCAAAAGCTGGACACTAAGGGCCATCCTAGATCTGTCATCTTTTGGACACCCTTAATCCAAAAATATTCCATTGTTTTTAGCTACAAGGAGTTCATTGATTCCTTTGTTCACCCAGTTGTTAATATGCTAAGCAGTAGCAATCAGCCCAGGATCAGTGATGAGATAAAGAAAGTTTTACAGTTGTCCAAGCATAGTAGAATAGGGGACTGGTATTTATACCAGGACCACACTGAAATTAGGGTGTATGGATGCCAGCTCACTCCCTATAAGCTGCCCAAATATCTCCCCATGAGGATATTTTCATTAGAGTATATCAGGAATATTATAAATTCAGATGATGTGAATTTTCTATCAGCCAGGAAGAAAACACAGTTCAAAATCAAAAACCAGCTTGATCCTTTTATTTGCAATAATAGGGAGGCTGGAGAAGAAGCAGAAAAATGTTTACATGAAATGAAGTTCACTAATAGCTTCAAATGGCAGCATGACCCTTTAGGATTCATAAACAAACTACGACTCAAGTTTAAATTGAGCCCTTTTATCCATGAGTCCAGGTCAGAAATTGAAAAATATGCCAACTAGTCAGAGTGGTTGGAAAATACCTTAATAGATATGGAGAAACAGATGGATACTAGTTCCATTCTACATACTCCATCCCTACAGGACAGAAATGCAAAAAGGACCAGGGAAGAAGGTTCTTCCTCAAACATAGATAAAACACATTACATATTTGAAATCATGTACAAGAAGAAGCCCAAGATAAATCCTGTAAATGAGCAAGAAGAGATAGTTGAGATAGTTGAGACACTTCAAATCATTGATACAGGTACAGTGCTCAGAGAGAACACAACTCCAGTAGTTTCAGAGGAAACTCATCAGCCATCAACCTCTAATACTCAAATTATTCAGAAGTAGCTTAGTATTGAAGTTTCTTCATCCAGCAAACCAGTGGATAAAGATAAATATGTAAAGGAGAAGTATAAAGAAATCAAGTTGAGAAATGAAGCATTGAAAACTGAAACCTATGCCCTGTATTTCAAACAGACTCCTACTAATCAGAATAGGTTACTTTAAGCTTTTGACATTAAAACATGGAAAATGTAGATGACCTTTTTATGGCCAATAGTACAGCAGCCTAAGTCATCAGCAGATTACAACAAGATAGAATTTGAAGTTTTGGCCAAGAATTCTCATCCTATAGATCAGATTGAATTTCATAAGCAAGCAGGAGAAATGATATACTCAACAATGACCAATAAAGCTATGAGTGTACAAAAAATTCGAAATTCTCTAGACAATATCACATCACAGATTAAGCTAGAGAAGGCATCCTCACAAGCAAAGGAAAACATAATTAAATCACTAGAAGAATTGGTTATTGAGATTGGATATAATCCAAATGACATCAAGGCAACATAAAAGCTCATAAAGAAGAAGAATGAAGACATTGTTGCATTGAAAAAGAAACTAAAAATTCCTCCTACTGAACATCCACAGAACAAGGAAGTTCTAGAGAATCAAAGCCAAAAGGATGAGATGATGGACCTCTTTCTTTAGCTAAATGCTCAATTGAAAGAAATGGAGAATGAGATGGATAAGTTAGTACAGGAGAAACATGTCAGCATGGAAGCAGCTACTGCAACTGCTATTCCTACAATTACTATGGCATTTCCTTCTACTTTGGTAGCTTCATTGGCCACAGCAGCTCCAGTAGCTACAACACTTCCAACTGCATAAGAATGAAGCTCATAAGTCAAACAGATTGAATGAAAGGATACATAAATTAGAGAAAGAATTGAAACTGAAGGAGCCACTAGCCCAATCAAAACAACTTTTATGGGCCAATATCATTGACTCAGTCGATGATATTTGGCCATCTATATAGGTGATTTTCAAGAAAAATGATTTGGTCAAAGAGTTTGGTGAGGCAATTCAAAGGGTTAGAGCCAAACTTGGAAATATGCTAGAAGAAGCCTCAAGAATAATACAGTTCCTTAACTCAAAGAACAAGTATGAATTACAGGAGCTTGGAATAGCTAACAGAACTGGGACCATACTAGAGGTAAAGAAGGTAATCACCAAGAGGAACTTGATGATACAACTTGAGGAGAAGTGCCAAACAATGGAGCTAGCAATAGCTAGGTTTATGGTGAAATTTGATGCTTTGAGGCAGAAATGTATTCCTAGTCCATTGGTGATTAATGACAGGTTGATGCCACATGAAGACTATGATAAGAAAATCATAGAAGTGGAAAAGGAACAAGCCAACAATTCCTCTATGAAAGGAATACCTACAGCAAAATTCCTTTACCAGACTTTTGAGAACCTCTTTTGCCTCTAGCATGAGGTAAATCATCTTTTTATAAACAAGCCCACTTTTGCAAAATACACAAAAACTGATGAAGTCTACAGAAGAATGGTAAATATTAAATTACCAGATACAAAGACTTGGGAAAATTTGAATGATTTACTGTAAATATGCAAGATAAACAGTAAATACATAGTAGTGAAGGTAAATAGCATATCAGCTAAGTCAAAGAGTATCAGATGAAAAACAGAGTTTAAAGATGAAAGAGTATCAGTCACAGGTAGAGTAAAAGGACAACCAGTGTAGAGAAACTGCTAAAGAGAGAAAAAAACAAAAGATCAAAGCAACAAACAATAAAAGAGGGACAAATTGCATGAGTTACATATCTGTCTCTATCTTCTTGCATGAAGATATTTATTTTTCCTTGAATAATTCCTAAAATATTTTAGGATATTTTGTAATAAGTTTTTTGTATAAATACTTCATAATTAGAAGTATAGTGGTGGATTACTGAACATTTCTTTAGTTACATTGATCTAAGACCTAAGGGTTTATTGTAACATTTTCAAGTCAACAAACTGGGCTGAGTAATAAAGGCATTGCATTACAGGATTCATGTATTGGGCACTTCAGTGAAGTATCTTTCATTTGTTAAATTGTTATTTTCTTAAGTATTTCACATACATACATGTTTTCCAATTTGAATGAAATCGTTGGGATGTACTACATAATTTGTTTAAGTACACTCTATCTTGAACATTTATTCATTTTGATGTTTTCTTCTGATATCCAGAGTAGGGAATTCTTCATTTTTCCCTAGTTTCGATTGACCTCTTTCACTTCCTTCATTATCCGGTTTGAGGAATCCTTAATTTCTCCTTGACCCCGACTGAAAACCACTTCACCATCCAACCTAAAAGATCTGAATTTACTCACCTACCTAGCCCTGTGAACATCATCTTTAGAACCTAATTTAGTCCTGTTTTCTTGACATTTGGACTCCATGGCCCAATGGTAAAAAGACACTTATCTATCCATCTAAATCAGTGATTCCACCACCAAATCAAATTAAAATCCAACCAAGCTTAAATAACTAGCCTAAAATCAATTAATCCAACAAAGTTAAATCATTAAGATAGAGCCCTCTTTGAGCATTAGGAAGGCTAGATCCTGATCTCAAAAGTAGGTTTGTGGTTACCTCTATCATTTCTTTAAACAAAACATGAGAACCCTAGGGAAATGTTAGAGTGATAATAGGTCGATATACCACCATTCCATTCTCGAAAATGAAGAGATCAAGAAGCATATCCAAAAGTTTCTGCAAAAAGGGCACATCTGAGCAAGTTCCTCACCCTATGGGAGTTTGATTGTACTTGTACAGAAGAAGGATGGGACCTGAAGGCTCTACATTGACTATTGGGCACTAAAAAAAAGCACTGTTAGGAACAGGTATCCAATCCCATGGATTGATGACCTTCTAGGACATCTCAAGGGGGCTAAGTATTTAAGCAAGATTGATCTAAAGTCTAGCTATCACCATGTTCCAATAGAGCCCACAGATGTATGGAAGATCGCCTTCAAATCTAAGGAAGGCCTTTTCAAATGGTTGGTCATGCCCTTCGGGTTGACAAAAACCCTGCTACTTTTATGAGATTGATGGATGACATCTTGTGGCCCTTCAACAACTCATTCATGGTTGTTTATCTGGACGACATCCTCATCTTCATTAAGATTTGGGAAGAGAACTTGTAACACATTTGGCAGGTCCTTCAAACCCTACGACAACATAAAATATGTGCCAACTTGGATAAATATAGCTTTGGCATGAGCCAGGTCCAATATCTAGGGTACATCATATATGAGCAAGGTGTGCATGTGGATCCAGTTAAGATCCAAATCATTTGAGATTGATTAACCCCCACCACTCTAACAGAGCTTCACAACTTTTTGGGTCTTCCAAATTTTTATCAGAGGTTCATGTTGGGATTCTCCCATATCACTTGGCCTTTGAGTCAAATTACCAATGGCAGATAAAAAGCAAAGTTTTCCTGGTTTATGTCGCAATAGAAGACGTTAGTTGATATAAAGCACCATCTCTGCTATGCACTTGTACTCACATTGTCGGACCTACAACAACCATTTGAAATTGAGACAGATGCCTCCAACTATGCTATTGGTGCAGTCCTCACCCAACATGAACATCCAGTTGCCTATCATAGTGAGACACTTTCTGATATAACTCAAAAGTACCCCACCTATGATAGAGAGATGTATTCTGTCATGCAGGCATGTTGGAAATGGAAATATTACATTCTTAGGAAGGAGATAGTCATCCACATTGATCAATGACCTCTTCATTTTATACATACATAAGGGAAGTTACAGAATGATCGCCATCACAAGTGGTCTACATATCTACAACAATTCCACTTGAACATTAAATACAAAAGGGTAGCAACAATCATGATCCAAATTTTCTCAAACAGCCCCCAGTTGGAGCATTGAGTATTGTTCTAAACTCTTATGGCCACAAGACCTCTAGATGGCTGCAAATGTACAAAAAATGATATAGAGTTCACCACCACATACCAGATGTTAGTGGATGGCTAGCAAGTTCTTGATTTCCACCTCCAGGGTGCATTATTAAGCTAACTGGGTCACCTTTATGTTCCTTCAAGCAGTGTGCCAAGCTATTTTTGGAGGTGCACTACAGTTGAGTTGTGGGACACTTTGGTGTGGAGAAAATTATGGTCATACTATAGAAGTACTTTTATTGGCCAAAACTCTAACAAGGTGTTGGAAAATATATCAGATCATGTATTTCCCACTCCATCTTCAAGCCAACCATCAAGAAGTAAGGCATGTACACTCCTCTTCCTACACCTAGCCAACCCTGGGAATCCATCTCCATGAACTATCTCTCTGGCATGCCTTCTACCAAGCATGGTAATGACTGTGTATTTGTGGTCATGGAAAAATTTTGTAACATGGCTTGGAAGCCTGCAAGAAGAGCATCACAACAGAGGACACTGCCAAACTCTTCTTTAAATGAGTGTGGGTACATTTTGGTGTCTCACGGACCATTACATCATAACAAGATAGCACGTTACTAAGCACATTATTTTCAAGCCTCTAGACACTATTGGACACCAAACTCACCAAGTTGATTGCATTCAAACCCCAAAATGATGGCCAAATTGAGGTCGTCAACATGATGATAGTGCACATACTCGGCATGTACAACTCCAAGCATCCACAAACCTAGGGTGAAAGCCTTCCCTACGTGTAGCACAAATATAAAAAATCTCTCCATAGCTCAACTGGTCATAGTCCCTTTCAATTGGGTTTGGGATTTCAACCATTGCATCTGATTGATGTTTCCATGCCTCATGCGACTACACAAACACAATCCACACATGTACAGTTTGAGGCTAATAAAGAAACTAGGTTTATTGAATGCATCCATCACATTTGCCAATAGGTTCACGAAATATTGGAGAAGTCCAATGCCAAGTACAAGCAACGACATGACCAACATTAAGTGTCACACAAGTTTCAGGTGGGTGACAAAGTTTTCTTGCATTAACAGAAAGAATACCTTATCAGAGCCCATGAAAATCTCATACCACTCTAATATGGGAATTACACCATCAACAAGGTTTTGGGAGACAATCGTTTTGAGCTCAGCATTTCACCATTCCTTAGCCTCGACCTAGTGGTCAATGTGGACTGCCTTCCTCCATACTCTCCACCATTATTGGACACATCAGACATTGAAAAACAACTCATACCAACAAATCTAAACCTATACTTCATGGAAAAAGCCACAAATGATCAGACCATTGAAATGTAGATCAAGTACACTTTCCAAAAAAATATGCAATCGTATTGGGTTGTCAAAGTTGGCCAACTCTTGCACCAATATTAGTGGCTCACCAGGGAAAAAGTTTAGCAGAAGTTTCCCCATCTCATGGAGGCACTCAACGCAATGGGGACCATTTATTCCTAAGGGGGGAGGACTGATCCAGGTGGATATTGGTGGCCATCCACCTATTCCACTTGGACCCCCTACCATTGTTTCTTCCAATTTCCTTAATTGTAGCATAGTTTACTATTTTTGGCAGTTTTTCGGGTCTTGAACTTTCAGATCCGTTTTGAGGCCCTAAATGATGATTTTTTGGAGAATGGAAAACAAGTAGCCTCTGTAAGGGGTTTGTAGTTGAAATTTTTAGTCCTCGGATATATATTTCTAATGATGTATCGTACGCGTCAAAGGGAGATCGTATACCAAAGTTACGACCTCCAGAAGTTGATGTACCAATTTAACCCAACGAGGCCCACATAATTTTGTTGCTTCATCTCCTACGGTTAGTTTTTTGGATATTTATGGTTTTTCCTTGTTTCTTAATAATAAATAGGCCTTTGTGCCTCATCGAAACATAGTTCAAAAGGCATGTAACTGCCACATATCTTCACAGAGATAAGCTACCATCGCCCGAGCTACTTTATTTCCATTCTTCATGTAAACAATTTTTAGTACTTTGTTATTAATGAATTGAAGTTTTTTTTTTTTTTTTTTTTTTTTTTCAGTGTATCTCTATGTTTATATTTATATATTTATTTCATTTCATTCCTTCACAAATCAAGAGCATATTCAGACCTTGAAAATTTGAGTATATTTAGAAAACATATCAAGGTACATCTAATAAAAAAATAATGTTCTAGTTCACTATAATTTTGAAGATATACCCCGTGGAAGGTTTTATGAATGGTCCTAAAATCACTTTCAAATGAGTGATCTTTGTTAGAAAATAAGAAAGGCATAAATATTTTCTTTTATATAGATAATTACTTGTGACTTTATGCTTTCCTTATGTTCGTCTTTTATCTTGAGTTCATCAAGAAACTAAAAAAGAAATAGCACAAAGATCATAGACACGAGATATAGGAAAACAGACAGGGAAAAAACCTTATCTAAGGGATAACCCAGTTAAAAGATATTCCTTAATAAATTCCTTGAGACAATCCAAGACTCGTGACCTAGACACAAACTTACCGCACACCAAGTCAGTCATTTCTTATTTCTTCTAGATGATAACCCTTCAGCAACAACTTCAACTTAGCATTAACAACTTGCAGCAACAATTTCAACCCAGCAACTAGCTGTAGTAGCAACAACAACTTCGACTTGACAAGAGAGACTTTGATCCCCTAGAGGAATCCACACAAGAGACAGATAGATAGCCCAAAATTTCAATCTTGACCTTTTCTTCCTTCTTTTCCGACTTTGCACCCTTTTTAGCCTCCTTTTGCAACTTCGCACTTTTTCCAGCTCTTTCTTTTGGGATATTGAACTTGAGTGAGAAAGTGTACCTCAAATGAATTCAAACTACTTCAATATATAGGCTCCTGGTGATGTCTAATTACCTAGTTTGAGGCTGAATTGATCTCCTTGAGGATGACTTGGTGTGGAGGTGACAAATACCTTATTTGAATTAATAAAAAATCTTTTTACATGATTCAATAACCTAAGAAGGTTCTCCTTAAATGGAAAATGACTCTAATGACTCAGAATAAATCCTAGAAGTCCTCAATGGGGACTTTGACCTAAAACATGATGACCCAAGCATGAAACCCACGCTTTAATAAGTCATAATAATAATAATAATAATAATAATAAAATATTTTTTCATTCTTTTGATAAATACACTTCATTGTGACTCAAATACATTTTATGAAGACCGAATCTAGTTACATTCTTCAACACTCCCTCTTAAGTAGGGAGGTATTCATAATAACATGTACAAGGAAGATCTCAAAACATATGAAATACGAAGAGTTTTGGCACCACAATGCCATGGACTAGATTCATGGCTAGGGAAATCTATCCAAGGTCCTATAGAAGTTTAGGTACTCATGGTGCCACGAACCATATTCCTGACTAGGGAAATCTATCTGAGTGGGACTAAGATGGGCTAAAGCTTTCAACCTCTCTAGGTACCATCAGGCTTACTTGATAACCATCAACCCATGAATCCAGGTGTGTATCTAACGTTAAAGCTCTATGACCAATGCCACCCTCCCTATTTTAGGATCCATATAGCAACACATAGATTTCCTCCCAGGTAGTGTGTATCACACACAAAGCCTCAACACTCTCGATCAAGCTGAACGATAACAACAAGAATATAAAACATGCTATCAAACCTCTGAGAGATTTACCTATACAAACAAAACCCCAATCAGTAGCAAAATTTCAAATATACATGAGTAAGCACGAACCTTTGGGGTATTTAAAACAACTTGATGTTGCTTCTCAATTTATTCTACAGCTTCCTTTCCTAATTCACATGTAGAAACATATTCTACAACCAGATCCTGATTTCCTTCTTTCAGTAGCACCTCAAAGTGCATTCTCCAATTTCTTCTTTCAAGGTATGTCCATAATATGCCCTCCCTCTCAACTTGGGAATATTTCTTCTATCCAGGCTCCCTCTTAACTTAGGGATATCAACTTATGTCTATAACATCAGAGAATATTTCATGGCTTCCATCCTTCTTATCAGAGTCATCATGATTATCATCATTCATATCACTTTCTTCGTCATGCTTATCAACTTTACTTGCAAACATCTTCATTATCTTGAAGATTATGTACCTACACAACTTAGATAGTAACAAAATCCATAGAAGCATGAAGTTAACCATATCATAATCATATAATAATGGAAACATTAGAATTTAGACACCAGATACCTATCCTTAGTTAGGTTCATAATCAAGAATAAATACATACTTAAACCTCTTTCCCGAGTTTTGTTATAAACCCTAAATCACATTAGTATCTTAGACAAGATATAAATCTCTAAGGCCACAATATCTCTTTGAAATTATTTTATAACATATAGAAAACCCTAGAAACAATTCAAACAAGTATAATTCAACAATGCATTTAGCAACTTTCTGAATTCTATGTTAGATTTTTACTAGGATTTAGTGAACGATCCTAGATTTCATACATGAACCATTAAGCTTCAATAATAAAAACCAATAAAAATTGAATTTCAAATTTAAACAATATTTCATAAATATTAGAGTATCTTTTTTTTGCTGAAGCAAGAGTAGGAACTTCTTTACCAGTAATAATATACAAAATTTGCAAAAAGCCACTCTGAAAAGTGGCGAAGGAGAACTGCCCCCCAAAGGAACTGAGAATGGGCCAA
Source organism: Pinus tabuliformis (assembly GCA_031772625.1). Taxonomy (NCBI): domain Eukaryota; kingdom Viridiplantae; phylum Streptophyta; class Pinopsida; order Pinales; family Pinaceae; genus Pinus; species Pinus tabuliformis. The sequence goes on along the minus strand of CM062818.1, from coordinate 537,854,358 downwards.
GGCAAAAGACTCGGCACAAAAAACTTACCTTTCAACACATCAAAGCAAAACCAGAAAAAGCCAAAAATGAACCTAAGAAGTGGACGAACCAGAGAAAAAGATAAAAGAAAAAAGGGCCCCACCGGCCTCCCAAGACATGTAGAGAACTGTGCCCCAAAGAAACCATACAACCAAGAGGGGCCCACGAATAACCCGCCGAAAAAAAAATCTTACACCAGAATCTACAGTGAAGAACCGTCGGGCCCTATCCAACGGCTCCGAACAAAAACGCAAAGGAAAGAAGCTCGCCACTTAACTGGCATCGCCTCCAACCTGCTCGACCTATCGCCGCCATTGATTTACAAAAATGGATCCGATGGTCAAGGGACATATCGCACCCACCAAGAATGCCGGACATTAGCGAGCGATGGGGGCGGTATTCAAACTGGCCCCACCGCCACGTGCCACCTCCTGAAAGGAATCGCTGCCAAAACGAAAAAACCATTTACCGCCTGCAGGGTGTGCGATCGCCAGGAAACCACTTCTAAGCTAGTTTGACGATACTAGTCGGAAGGTGCCCAGGAAAGCGGCCGCCGAGACTCCCGTCCGTCCTGAGCTAAAGAAGGCAGAACCGTCCACCAAAAATCTTGTCAAGGCCAATCAACATGCAGTTAAATGCGAAGGTCAAGTCAATTTGCTTCATGGTCGAAGGCTTTGCCACTAAACTCCAACATATCATTTTCTGCCTGTTCATGTAAAACTGCCTTTAACCTGCTCTGAGGCAGCTCATGCCATTTTGACGCCACTCTATTCTCTGTGCTGATAACACCTTGGTTGGCTAGAAAGTCTGCCAATTTGTTCGCCGAACTTCGGACATGCTTAAATCCAACTCTACGAAGGCTTTGAAGGTGGTGTTGAATCCATTGAAAGCCCTGAATTAGTCTCCAATTTTTTGAGACTTTTTCTGGCTTAGTACCCCCGTTGATTTTCTTGACAGAATTGATAATAAGTTCAGAGTCAGCCTCCACTATCACATTTTTCCGGTTTTCCTGACTCAGGAAATCCAAACATTGCTCCATAGCCATCAACTCCGCCAATTTATTAGTAGCTTGTCCCAGATGACAGTGGAAGATGAAGAGGACACTGCCATTCTCATCTCTAAGTACCCCTCCATAACCAGTTGTACCCGGGTTGCCTTTTGAAGCTCCATCTATGTTGTATTTCAGATAACCCTTTGGAGGAGGATGCTAGAAATCATTAGCGTTCATTAGGGAGATAAGATTTATATCCAGACCCTAAGGGGAGATGCTATGCAGGCCCAGTTCACAGAGAATTCTTAGGTCAGTAGCCGAAGGAGGGTTCTTGGGGAGATTTCGCACTATGGTGCTAACCGTTTCCCTGAGCTGTTTTAAGATCAGCTCAAAAATGCAATGGGAAGTTCTCTTTTCATCTTTGAAGATTCGGTTGTTCCTCTCTTTCCACACATTCCAAACAATGAAGCTCGGAAAGAGGGTCCAAGCAGTGGCGAGAACTTCATTGTCTGAAAAATATCTCCTCCAGTTGGTCAGGGTATTGCAGATATTATTTTTGTCTCTATCCATCTGATGGAAAATAAAGGCAAAAGAATCCCACAAACTAGAGGAGAACATACAATTGTTGAGAAGGTGCTCCATAGTTTCCTCATGAGCTTCACAAAGCTGGCATCTGGAGGGTCCCAAAATACCCCTCTTCCTAATATTGTCCCAAGTCAAAATTCTCCTATGCTGAACGAGCCACATGAATAGTTTAATTTTCATCCAGCCCTGGTGTCTCCAAAGGTTAAGCCAGGTTTTGTTTGGAAATTGAGAATTAAGGTCAAGGAGAATGAGCTTTGCTTCCTTGAGGTTAAAAACCCCCTCATTATTGTTGCCCCATCTCAGCTGATCGTGGCCCTCAGATTTCAGAATCTTCCTCTGATCTAACATTTCCTTAAGAGTTTCTGCTTTAGCCTTCAGGGTGTTGTTATCCCTAAAATCAAAATTCCTCTAGATTCTCCATTTATCATTGTTATTGGTTTGCTCCCAAAAGTCTTTCACCTTAGAAAGTCTATTGCTATCTGTGTTGTCCTTGAGATCCCTTAGGTCTTCATTTAATAAAATAGGTTCTTGTTGCCATCTATCCTCCCAGAACAGGCTAAGATTTCCTTCTCTGATTTCCCAGAAGCTGTTTCCTTGGACCAAACTCCGGTTATCCCAGGCCTTGTTCCAAATGTGCGAGCCCTTTCTGTGACCTGACATTCTTATTAGATCATGGTTATGCCAGGTGCTGGCATATTTTTCTTTCCAAATGGTTGCCCACTGCGCCTCTGGCTCTTTAACCCATCGCCACCATAATTTGGCTCCTAGAACCTTGCTGAGTAAGTCAGGGTCATCCAAACCTAGCCCACCAAAGCTCTTAGGTTTGGAGATCTTATCCCAAGCTACCAAGGCCCATTTCTTACGATCCTCCCCCTTACCCCAAAGGAAGTCTCTTTGAACGGATCTGAGCTGATGTAGGACACTTTGAGGAGTTGGGAGAACAGAAAGCATAAAGATAGGGATGGATTGAAGGACAACTTTGGTTAGCACTAACCTACCAGCCAAATTTAGAGATCTAAAAGTCCATTTCCTGACTTTGTCTTGTAATTTGTTAATTACAGGTTCCCAAATGCTCTTGTGTAAGGGTTTGGCTATGAGAGGAACTCCCAAATATTTCGAGGGGAGGAGCTCCCTTTGGAAGCCCAGAATTCTGGCTATATTTCTTTGAATAGCAATGTGAGTATTAAAGAAAAAAAATTTAGATTTAGAGAGATTTACCTCCAAACCTGAAGCCATGGCAAAGTCTCTCAGGATTTGCTTATAGGCAAGAGCTTCCTTGACCATGGGGATTCCTTGTAGCATGGTATCATCCAAAAATTGTTGATGTGTTAAAGCGCGACCCTCTTCAGAAAGCTGGAGACCTTTGACCGAGCCCACTTCCTTGGCATGTCTAATCATTCTTCCCAACCCTTCCATCATGAGTATAAAAAGAAAGGGAGAGAGTGGATCGCCCTGCCTTAAGCCTCTTGAAGGAGTGAAAGTCTCTGAGGGTGAACCATTAACCAGGATTGAAAAACTGGGTGAAGTAACTAGGGCCATAACCCATCTGAACCAGTTATGATCAAACCCAAAAGTAGTAAGAACTTTTCTGATGTATGTCCAGTTTAGCTTATCATAGGCTTTGGCTATGCCCAGTTGCATGATCATACTAGCTTTCTTATTGTTTGTCAACGAGTGAACCACCTCATGAGCTTGAATGATGTTGTCAAGGATTTGTCTGCCTTACACATATCCTGATTGTTCCACTGCCACCAGGGTAGGAAGAAGGGGTTTGAGTCTAATGGAAACCACTTTGGAGATTATTTTGTAGACAACATTGCACAAGGCAATGGGTCTGAACCTTTCAGGAGTTAGGGCCACATCCTGTTTAGGGATCAGGGCGATAAAGGTGGTGTTAAGCACCTTCAGGATAGTTTTATCCCTTCTTGAGTCTTCCACCGCATTTAGAATGTCCTGTTTTACTATTTTCTAGCAGGCTTTGAAGAATTCTACATTGAACCCATCCGGACCTGGTGCCTTGCCATTTTGCATCTCTTTAAGGACCTCACTGACCTCCTCTTCTGACACTGGTCTATTGAGGTTGAAATTGTCTTCTTTGGAAACTATCTTAGGTATATGTCTAGAAATATCACTAATAGATTGATCTCTGTTAGTGCAGGTTTCCTGAGAAATGCCCCGAAAGTGCTGAACTAGTACTGCTTCAATTTCTTCATGCATGATGAGCATGTTACCTTTCTTGTCCTTAATGGTAGAAATCCTGTTGTGAGCTCTGTTCGCCATAGTGGATCTGTGGAAGAATCCGGTGTTGCGATCTCCTTCTTTTAGCCATTGCTCTCTGGATTTCTGCCTCCAAAAAAATTCCTCTTGCTTACATAATTTCTCTCTGTCTTGATGATATTTAGTTGCCAGTTCATTCTGCTCCTTATCAAAACCCTCTGTAATCAGGGTTTGGTTGAGTTTTTACATTTTTCCTTCCACAATTTTTTTTCTTCAAAAATGTTGCCATATTCCTTCTTATTCCACTCCTTAAGCCGGAGTTTAATGTGTTTGAGTCTTTTTTGAAGAAGGAACATTCTTGTGCCTTGAATTTCCAAATCTTCTGTCCACCAGATAGCAATGTTGTTAAAGAAGTCTGGGTGGGAGAGCCAGATATTCTCAAATCTGAAAGGTCTATTGTTAGGTTTTTCAATGCCCTGAATGTCTAGTTGAACCGGCCAGTGATCCGAGCCTCCAAAGGGAAGAACACTCGCAACTATGTCCTTGTCCTTGATCATAAGACCTTTTGAAATTATAAATTTGTCCAATTTGGAGGCCACTTGAGACTCTCCTCCTCTTTTACTGTTCCAAGTAAAAGTACCATTATTCATAGCGATATCCACGAGCTTCATACTATCTATGAAGGTCTGAAAAGCACAAGAATCTTTGGTTAGAATTCTGGTTCCTCCTTTTTTCTCCAAAAGCGTTTTTATCATATTGAAATCACCCCCTAGGATCCAGGGGATTTGTGCATGACGTTCCTTGAGCTTTTGCAGTGAATCAAGAAACAAGAGTTTACCCTCCAACCTTTGGGGGCCATACACATTCGTAACCATGTAAAATTCCTTATCTCCCACTGGCTGAATGACCACTGAAAGAAAATCTCTAGATGCTTCTGCATCTATCATGTCAATCTTTTGGGGGTTCCAAAGCGTGAGAATTCCTCCTGCTGTATTATCTGCTTTGACTTCCAGAAACTCAAATCTATTGAGCCATTTACTGTGAATCCCTTTTATTTTTTGAATGGAACATTTAGTTTCCTGAATGAAGATCACATCCAGGGCCGCTTGTTTCATTCTGTTACTTAATAATCTTTGTTTTCTTTTACTACCTAGACCTCTTATATTCCAAGAAGTGAATTTCATTATCAAAGATTTGTAAAGGAGTAGTTGGTTAGGTCTTTCATCTTACCTGAATCTATCATTAGCTTCCCACATTCCATCAACAACTCGTTCTGTTTTTTCCGGCCTCTTTTCTTTCCTTGGATTCTTGGTGCTAATCCTGGTGTGGCTTTCATAGATTTCACTCCTTCATTACCTTGTTTTTCATTCTTCCTTAGATTTTCGGTTCCTTTGTTCCGAGTTTTCCAGATGAAAAACTGTTGTACTCTGTGGAACTCCTCTTGACGTAACGAATATACTCCCTCTTTGGTTCCTTGTTTCAAGAAGCCTTCTAGATCTAGAATCTAGATTCTCTTTCTCCAAAATTTCCTGTAGTTCGTGATCCTCCATCTCCATGTCGCTCTGGGTCATTTCCTGATCCATTTCCAGTTTTGCATCACTCATCATGTCTTCTTTCTGTTTTTTCCTGTTTTGTGTTTGCTCCTCATTGTCTTCTTTCTCTTCCTCCACTGGACTGCCTCCCTAGACCTGATCTGCTTGTCTCATCACTTCTTCCTCTTCTAGGGTTTGAAACCTGTTTAGACTAGCCTGATGCTTGTCTGTCTGAGGTAGTTTTGGTCCCCTTTTACTACCTTTTCCTTTCTGGACCACCTTGTGAAATCTTTCTGAATCTTCCATGGTGTTAGTTTTATTTATGTTTCCTGTTTTACTGAGAGGGCAATCTCTAAATAGGTGACCATGCTCATGGCATTTACGACATCTGAAAGGGATGTGTTCATAATCCACTGTTTGTACCCATTCTTCATCCAACACTTCCAATATTACCTCATCCGGCAGGGCTCCAGAGAGGTCCATCTCCACACATATCCTTGCAAAGGATGTGTATTTTCCTTTTCTAGTGGCCTCAGAGGCTTTGAAAAAACGCCCTAGCTTATTTCCTATGGCAGATAAGGATTCTAGTTGCCAATAATCCAAAGGTAAAGAGTAGAGTCTTACCCAGACCGGGACCGAGGTGAAAGTTTCACGTTCTGGGACAAAATTTATCATCCATGGTCGCATATATAGGCCGATAGCTGCGTAAAAGTAGGGTCCCCCTTCAAACACTCTGTCCTTGTCTTCATTGTTTGCAAAAACTACGGTAAAGAATCCTTTTGATCCCAGGTGAAGTTCTATGCTACCTTTTGGTTTCCATTTATATTTAATCCATGTTTGTAAATCTTTTTCAGTGGGCCATAAGCCCATGAATTTAAAAATTATTGCATACGTCTGCATGTGGTCCCTACGTGCCCGTAGCGCAAGGTTATCCAACACTACTCGGGGCGCGATTGAGGTTTTGGGCTTGCATGGTCCCTTTGGTGCTTTGCCTTTTATATTCTGTTCTTTGTCTTCTTCCTCGTTGTCTGTAGTGTAGTTGCTTTCCCTGGTTTTGGCACCATTCTGCCCCTCTTCTTTATCTCTCTGCCTTACATCTTTAGAAGGATCTCTGTCCTCCTCAACTGGTTTCTTGCCTCTGCCAGCCACTATCTGCTTAAAGGAGGGAGTGGAGCTCCCTCCCTTGCATCCCTCCATGTAGAACCAGATGTGAATCTCGCAACCCTAGCTCACTGGTTCACGCTCTCCCCTCTCCCCCCCATAAATATTAGAGTATCACATTGTCATCATATATTAGATAATTGAACTTCTACTAAGGTTTAGCTACAAAATCCTAGAATTCACAAACATTATCATCCTAGAGTATAAAACTTTGTCTAGGGCTTAGTTCCAAACCCTAGGACTTATGACCATCAACAATTAGGTCAACACATATATCTAAGATTCCATCATCCTAGGGTTTCATTCTTAGGACATTATCTAAAATAAGGATCTTGCTCATAAACCCTACCAAACCTTAATGATCTAGGGTTTCAACAAAAAAACATAATTTATCAATACTTCAAAGATTTGGGATTTCAGAAATCACCATTCAACCCTAACAAGTTAGGGTTTTCATAACCATCCCAAGCATGACATCATCAAAACATCAAACATTTTCTTTAGACTTCATCAATAACCCTAAGTAGGCTAGGGTTTCACAAATTATCCTTGACATATCCTTAAGGTAGGGTTTTACAAAGAACCTTTTTAGAGTTTCAAAATAATGATCAAAGATATGAGAAGGGTAGATTTATCTAATGATGAATCACCTAATTAAGAATCTTCTTTATGATTCAAGCATGCTAGACACAATAATGTTAGTAATGTATAATAGTTTATTAATAACGAATATACCTTTACCATGAAGAGAGAAAACCTTATATTCTAAGGCATACCTTTTGTTTCTTAAAAAACCTTGTAATTCCAATGCTTTTTCTTGTGAGGCCTTCTTCCATAATCCTTGAGTATTCAACAAGCCTTTCCTAAACAAGGAAAATATGAATAGAAATGTGATTGGTATTTAATAAAAAAAACTTAGATAAGTAAGAGAAACCAAAAATGAAAATGTAATACAAGGAGTCAGATAATTATCTTTGGAAGTTGGTGAGGGCTCCTCAAAACTCAAGGTATACCTATAAACTTATAAAAAAAAATCAAAAATGTTTTTACAAAATATGTTAAACCTACAAATTATAGAAATAAAAAAATTAAACAACTAAATCTTAGAGAAAAAGACATACTAGTGTAAGTCCCTTATATACGATTCTTCGGTTGTATTATTCTTTGGAGATCCTTCTACAATAATATTAGCTTGGTCCCTTTTCCTTTTCTTATTCTTTGGATTGTCGGGACAACCATGTTCATAGTGACCCATTTTATGACATTGGTAGCTTTCTATTTTGGACATGTCTACCTTCCTTCTTGGCCCTTTTGACTTCTTGAAGTTTCTTTTCTTGTGATGATCACAGTAGGCATTTGGAACTTTCTCTTCAATGTTGGTTAATAAACAGATTATCATCTCTTCTTGGATGCAGAGATTCCATAATTCTTCAAACGAAGGAGTTTCATTCCAATTGTTGATTCCTGAAGCAAAAGCACTCCAAGTAGGTGGAAATCCAAATAATGCAGTAATCACTAGCTCTTTTTCTGGTAAAATCTCATCTATGGCTTGAAGATCATCTCTAATTCTAGCTATCCTTACAAATAAGGAAGCCACAGTGTCATATTCTTTCATTTTTGTGGTCCTTAGTTCAATCTTAAGACTTGATACTCAGCCAATGTTCTTGATAGTGAACAATTTTGATAAGGCTTCATACATTTCTTGAGTAGAGTCTCTGTTGGAAATGTGTGGGACAATATTTTCCTTTATACCTTCTACCATTAGTGTCATAGCCAATATTTATAACTGTCTAAACTTCACTTTATCTGCATCACTAGATCCTTCGGTAGGTTTCTTCACTTTTCCTCTAACCAAATCTAGGACCTTGTTCTTTTAAAGAATGAGATCAATTCTTTTCTTCCATGACCTATAATTTGATGCTCCTCCTAATTTTTTCTCTCCCTTTATTATGTTAGACATTTTCCTTGAAGGTAGTAAGATTCTTTCCTTATAAGATCTCCTTATATGATCACTTTCTCAACTTTTTTAGGCTTCTTAGACTCCTTTCAGTAGATCCTCAAACTTCCTCTTTCCTTCTTCACCTTAACTCTGAAACCATGTTAGAAACTCAGAAAGGAAGAAATATTTTCTTTTATATATATAATTAATTGTGACTTTATGTTTTTCTTATGTTCCTCTTTTATCTCTATTTCATCAAGCAACTATCAAAAAAATAGCACAAAGATCATAGACAACAGATATAGGCAAACAAACAGGAAAAAACCCCTGTCTAGGGGAAAACCCAGTCAACGAATTTTCCTTAATAACTTCCTTGAGATAATCCCAGACTCTTGACCTAGACACATACTTCCTCGACATAAAGTCATCCCTTTCTTATTTCTTCTAGATGATAACCCTTCAGCAACAAGTTCGACCTAGTAGCAAAAACTTGCAGTAGCAATGTTGACCTAGCAACTAGCAATAGTAGAAGCAACAAATTCGAATTGACAAGAGAGACTTCGATCTCCTAGACGAATCCACACGAGAGAGAGATATATAGCCAAAAAATTGATCTTGGCCATTCTTCCTTTTTTTCCAACTTCACACCCTTTTTAGCCTCCTTTTCCAGCTTCACACTTTTTCCAGCTCTTTCCTCTGGTGTAGGTTTTAACCCTGTACAAAAATTACCTGCATATGAATTTTAAGAAAAGAAAATAAACAAATGCGAGAGCATAACACATAAAACACATATACATATATATTTTCCCCTGGATCCCAAAACCGGGACTACCAGCTTGATTTTTCATTATATTCCTTTCAATGTTACAACACATATTTATAAATGTCAAAGCATCCAATACCATGGACCAAAAAACCATCACGTCCAAAACCATGGAAAAAAATCCATCGCATCCAAAACCATGTGGGAAAACCATGCACAAAACCATAGGTAGGTCTGCCCAACCTAATATAGGGTCCAAAAGAAATTTCCCCGAGGCACTGCCCCAGACCCTATAGAGGGGGGCTACTTGCCCTCCTCAAACCCCTCGATGCGCAATCAACGCAACAAAGGGGAGGCTCCGTCCCCCCTCAAACCCCTCGGTTCACTACATGGGCTAGTCGTGGATAGAATATAACACAACCCAACATTATCCCACTTGTTGTTTTCTTTCCACAGGGGGCCACAGGAGAGCTTAGTCATTTATCCAGCCCTGCAATGCCCATTGTTTCTCTACACCAAGAGAACTTCTCAGAGCTCACATATCTTGTCAATGCATCTGCAGTATTCTTCAAAGTGTCCACCTTTACCAGCAACACCTTTTTGTCTTCTATCATATCCCTCACAAAGTGATACCGAACATCAATGTGCTTTGTCTATGAATGATAAGCATGGTTCTTGGCCAAGAAAATTGCACTTTGGCTGTCACAGTCTATCCTTATAGCTCCCTGTACTAACCCCATACTTGAACACAATCTCTGCAACCAAACTACTTCCTTCCTTGCATGAGTGGTTGCCATGTATTTTGCCTTTGTAGTTGATAGTGCCACTACAGATTGCTTCTTACTCATCCAACTGACTGCACCTCCAAATAGGTTAAACACATACCCACTTCTAGATCTTCTCTGATCCAAAACTCTAGCCCAGTCTACATCAACAAAGCCATGAATATCCAACACTCTGTCCAATCCTAGTCTTCCTTGGGAACACAGGCCATAATCACTAGTGCCACACAAATACCTGAAAACCCGCTTCACTATTGTCCAGTGCTCCTTCCCTGGTTTTGACATAAACCTGCTCAATACTCCCACTCCATGTGCAATGTTTGGTCTAGTACAAACCATCGCATACATCAGGCTACCGACTGCACTTGCATATGAAACATGGGACATGTCCTCTTCCTCTTCTTGTGTCTTGGGACACTGTTCAACAGATAACTTTACACCTACAGGAATAAGAACCTTCATCAGTTTACTATCCTGCATATTAAACCTCTGCAATATTGTCTCGATATACTTCCTTTGGTTTAACCAGACCTTTCTCTTTTCCCGATCTCTTTTAATTTCCATGCCCAAAATATAGTTTGCAGCACCAAGATATTTCATGTCGAATTTGGAGGACAATTGGGTCTTCAAATCCTGGATAATTTCTTTGTCATTTCCAACTTGCAACATATCATCAACATACAAGACCAGTTAAATAAAACGATCACCAATTAATTTAAAATACACATAGTGATCTGCTTTGCTTCTGGTGAAGCCAAGTCCCCATATAAATGTATCAAATTTCTGATACCACATCCTTGGTGATTGTTTTAACCCATACAGAGACTTCTTTAACTTGCATACCAGTTCTTTCTTACCCTTCAACGCAAAGCCTTCAGGTTGCTTCATGTAGATATCCTCTTCTAGATCCCCGTGAAGAAATGTTGTCTTCACATCCATCTTTTCTACCTCAAAATCAAATTCAACAACAACAGATAACAGTAATCTAATAGAAGCTACCTTGGAAACAAGAGAAAAAATATCAACAAAATCAATTCCTAGCACCTGGGAATAACCTTTTTCTACCAACCGAGATTTGTATTTCTCCACCTTTCCTTCTGCATTTGTCTTCTTCTTGAACACCCATTTGCTACCAATAGGTTTCCTTCCAGCCAGCAACTCCACCAAATCCCAAGCCTCATTTTTGTGCAAAGATGCCATTTCATCAACCATGGCCACTTTCTAGAGTTTTCCATCCTCTGAATCTATTGCTTCCTTCACAGTTCTGGGATCATCATCAGTAATAGATAAAGAAAAATTTGAACAGAAAGCAGATGGACTATACTTTTCTAGCTACCTTCTTTCTCGAACTGATCCTCTCACACCTGGATTTTGTGGCTCTTCATCTTCTGATTCCTCTTCTCCTATAGAGTTTGATTCTTCCTCCTTAAGGTCAAACTCTATCTTCTCAGATTCCTTTGATGGGACTTCATGTTTAATAACATCTTTCACCTCTCTGAACACCACATTGCGACTGTACACAACCTTCCTTGTTACTGGGTTCCAAAGCTTATAACCCTTTAAACCATCCTTATACCCAATAAAGATGCACTTTTCAGATTTACTATCCAACTTGGTTCTTTTCTCCTTTGGAAAATGTACATATGCATCACATCCAAATACCCTCAGATGTGAAAGAGAGGGTTTCTTACCAGTCCATACCTCTTATGGAGTCTTATCCTCCAACACTGATGAAGGTGATCTGTTGACCAAGTAACATGTTGTCTCCACCGCCTCTGCCCAGAATTCCTGTCCTACCCCAGCACCACTGAGCATGATTCTTGCCCTTTCCATCAATGTCTTGTTCATTCTTTCTACAACTCCATTTTGCTCAAGTGTGTATGGAGTATTCTTCTATCGTGCTATACCACACTTCTTACAGAATTATTCAAATTACTTACTGCAAAACTCTCCACCATTATCTGTCCTCAACACATTTATCTTCTTCTCTTTCTGATTTTCCACTAGAGCCTTAAATTCTTTAAACCTGTCAAAGACTTCAGATTTATTCTTAAGGAAATATATCCATGTATTCCTTGAGAAGTCATCTATAAATGATACGTAGTAGACAGACTTACCCAGTGATGGAACCTTCGTAGGTCCAAACACATCGTTGTGCACAAGCTCTAATATTTGTTTCACCCTCTTACCACCAGAGGGGAAACTCACTTGATTCCACTTCCCATATACACAATTTTCACAGAAATCAAAATTCAGAGAGATATTACTCATACTTTCTACCATACCTTTACCATGAAGTATTCGAAGGCCCTTCTCTCCAATATGTCCAAGCCTTTGATGCCACAACATGGTCTTCTCTCCAGAGACCACTAGATTTTATGCTCCACTTTCAAGAATCACAGAACTGTTGCACCCATCAACAACAAAGATACCTTTCATCTTGTACATAGTTCCAATCTGAACTCCCCGCATCAATACCAGTGCTCCCCGAACCATCTTACAGGTATCTTTCTCAAATGTTGTTTTTACACCTGCATCATCCAGCTTTCTTACAGAAATCAGATTTCTAGCCAATGTAGGAATATGCAGAACAACCAAAAGTGTTTTAACCCTTCCACCTTGCAACTTCAACTTTACTTTTCCACGACCAACGATTTTAGCCGTCCTATCATCCCCCAAGAAGACATCACCACCATCATATTTCTCATACTCGCAGAACCACTCTCTATGGGGAGTAAAGTGAAAGGATGCACCTGAGTCAATCAACGATGCCTCATGATCTACATGTGTACTTGAAGAAGCCAAGTACACATCCCCACCTTCATCTGAGGTGGTTTTCACCTTTGCAGAAGGAGCATCATCAGATCCCTTTCCTTTGTCAGGAGCTTTAGATTTACAGTCCCTTTTGTAGTGCCCTTCCTTTCCACATTTCCAGCATGTTGGAAATAATACTGAGAGGGGGGTGAATCAGTATTAGCAAGTCAATAATTTTTCATTTCCATAATCAGATTCATATACGCTACTTCAGTTAATGGAACTCGCGTGTATACGCAACTGTGTTTAAGGCAATTAGCGTATATCCAACAAACTTATGATTCAGTTAATTCATCATATGTTGATCATTAATCGGTGCATCAGAACCATATAAACAGTAACCAGGTGAAGAAAAACAAAACAGATAATCACACACATGAACACAAGATATAAGGTGGAAACCCAATGTGGGTGAAAACCACCTGCTGCAATCGTCTCTATCTTTTTAATAATAAGAAACTTCTTTTTACAAGTTTTGTACTGGTGTAGTCTTATACCAGTACGCAGGCTTCTACCTGCAGAAGGCTATAACCTTCTCTCGTTCTCCAGCTTCTCCTGGAAGGGAGCTACAACCCCCTAGCTCTTGTACTAGCTGATATGTTTACTAGTACGTAGGTGCCAACCTACAAAAGGCTACAACCTTCTCTTTTCTTCCAGGGACCATGTTCCATAAATTTTCAGACTGGATCCATCAACAACATCATTCAATCATCAAATATATCTGCATCAACCAACCTCCTATTGAACCAACCACAACTGAATCAATCAATCACTTTGACAACCCTTCAATTTGATCTTTCAGAATGCTATAACCAGAATACAGTAACCAGAACCCAAGCGAGAACCTAGAACACTGCTATAGCAAACAGAAGCAGCTAAAACATATTTTATAAGGTATACACTACTTGCATGTGTCGAACCTTCGTGCATACACCCCTTTCTCAAGGAGAACCTCCATACAGATCTAATTTAAGATGTATACATTGTTTTGATATGCATAACTAGCGTGTATACATGCCTTTTCTAAAGTGAACCTGCGTACAGATCTGTAAATGATGATTTAAACATTATAACAATTCCAGACTTCAGTTATACCCAGATCATCATATTTGCAGACTACAACATGCGCCAGTTATTCAGATAAATGATTAAACCACATAAAGATACTTCACTTCAAGCCTTAAGATCTAGACCCATCATTAGATCTTATCCTTCATCAAGCGCTAAGGTTCATCCTTGGTTCAGATCCAGCTATGCACCATAACCCAATAACCTGTATACTATATCTTGCTCTTCATCAGATATTCAATCCTTGAGTGCCTTGGCCTAATGATCTTCCCCTCATTTTATAGTCTTAGACTTTACTAAATACCATGGACCAAAACCACTTAGGACCAATACCTTGTACGCAATACCTGGGGTCAATACCTCGGACCAGATACCATGAACCAATACCATGGATCAAAATACCATGGACCAAATACCTTGGACCAAAACTTAGTTTTCCAAGATATATGCGCCTTTCATTCTATGAAAGTACGTGTGTACGTATAAGCGACTTGTATCTAGTGAACCCACGTGTATATGCGGTTTGGCCAATGGTGAACATGCGTATACCTCTCTTTCTTCATTCTGATTTGAACTTTGTGTTGTTAACCTGTTGGACTGTGATCTGTCATCTGAGTGAGTTGCCATCAAGGACAATACCTGTGTCATAATGCCAACAATATCCCCCTTTGGACTTGATGGCAACCCCAAGTCACTCTCTCCCTTTCTCATCAAGGGCAAAGGGTTATACTCTCCCTGAGTACCTGCTGAAATCTCTGAGATGCTGAAGTGTTGATTGAGCTCCTATGATCAAGTCCATGCTCCCCCTGACCACAAGCAAGGTCTGCAAAAAGATAATATGACTCTATACATACATTACTAATGACCTTCCTATCACCAAAGACCCATACATACATCCATCTCCCAATCAAATGGGGATATACCAAATTTGACTCATCCACCCAACCAAGTGGGGATATACAATTGTTTATACATGTCAAAACACAAACATTACATCATCCATCCCATGCATAGTGGGGTTACAAACTAGGTCTTTTCATGACCTTTACATTAAAATATGTACATGACTTATATAATAGAGACAAAATATCTTAAACAAGACCATGATAGTCATCAACAACTATCATTAGCAGCATCTGTCAATCAGCATCCAGACCAGCAACCATGTTCTCCCCCTAAACCTGTTCCACCTGAAAAAACAACTATGAATCTGTACCAAGATCTTCTAAGATAATGCCAACAATGCATTATTAGAAGCATATGCTCCCCCTGAACCTGTGCCAGATGATCACTGTCAGATCTGATCATAATAGAAGAGTTATCAAGGCATCATTATCAATCAAATGTACATCAAGTTATCAACCACTTATGAGAGCCAACATATTTCCACATGTCATCCATAGACTGTAACCATCCTCCAACAGAGAAGATAATTCTCTGAACCATATCAGACCCCTTTCTTCCTGAGTCTAGCCCACTGCTTTTCCTCAAACCAACATATACACGATTGTATCCACAGAAACAAGCGTATGTACGCGACTACGCTTCATGAAACTCGCGTATAACCACCTTTCTCTGAAACATATAGGATTTAATAGCAGGATGATGCATCAACTACTCCCAACTTCTGTCTGAGATATTCAAATGTCTCTCTGGGCAGTGGTTTGGTAAATATATCATCAGCCTGTTCTTTGGAGGGAACATACTCTAATTGGACCTTTTGTTCAAGCACTTATTCACGTAGAAAGTGATATTTGATGGGTATGTTCTTGGTCTTGGAATGCATGACTGGATTCTTTGAAATACTGATGGCACTTGTATTATCACATAAAATGGAGATGGGTGGAGTACATGTGATCTGAATGTCTTGTAATGTTTGCATCATCCAAAGGAGTTGTGTGCCGCAAGATGCAGCAGCCACATATTCTGCTTCAACTGTAGATAATGCAATTGAACTTTGTTTCTTGCTGAACCAAGACACTAATCTGGAACCCATATAGAATGCACCACCACTAGTGCTTTTTCTGTCATCAACGTTTCCTACCCAATCTACATCTATATATGCATGAAGTGTAAGAGCTGTATCTCTAGGATACCATAAACCAAAATTCTATGTTCCTTGAACATATTTGAAAATCCTTTTGACTGCCTGAAGGTGTGATTCCATTGGATTTGCTTGGAATCTTCCAACTAGTCCTACTGCATGCATGATGTCTGGTCGGGTACCTGTTAGATAAAGCAGACTGCCAATCATGGATCTGTAAGTTGGTTGATGTACTGCTGCTGATTCATCATTTGAGCTGAGACTACATCCTGTTACCATTGGGGTACATACTGGTTTAGAATCTTCCATGTCATATTTTTTCAAGATCTGTTTGAGATATTTGGTTTGTGACAGAAAAATACCATATTTATTTTGCTGAACTTGTAGACCAAGAAAATATGTAAGCTCACCAAGCAGGGACATTTCAAATTCTTGCTGCATTACCGAAGAAAAATTCCGACTCATGGCTTCTTCATTGCTACTAAAAATGATATCATCAACATACACAACAAGTATTAGTAATTTATTATTGTCAATCTTAGTATATAGATTTGTATCAGCTGATCCCTTTGACAAACCTTGTTGATGGAGATATTTGTTAAGACGGTAATACCAGGCCCTAGGAGCTTGTTTTAGACCATAGAGAGCCTTTCTGAGTCTGCATACAAGTTTTGCATCATTTCCAAGAATGAATCCATCTGGTTGCTCAATATAGACTTCTTCTTCTAAGTCTCCATTAAGAAAGGCAGATTTTACATCCATTTGGTATACTTTGAATTTCTGAAAACTGGAAAGAGCAAGGAACATTCTTATGGCTTCAATTCTAGCAACAGGTGCAAAAGTTTCTTCAAAATCTATACCTTCTTGTTGAGCATATCCTTTACAAACAAGTCTAACCTTGTTTCTAATAACTTCTCCATTTTCATTCAGCTTGTTTTTAAATATCCATTTAGTTCCTATGATATTCTTATCATGAGGTCTAGGAACTAATTCCCAAGTATTATTCTTTTCAATTTGCTCAAGTTCTTCATTCATGGCCTTGACCCAACTTTCATATTTGCATGCTTCATTTACATTTTGAGGTTCAGTGGAGGATAGCAATGCTAGATAGCTTGAAGCTTCTGTAATAGTTCTTCTTGTATGCACACCTGCCTCTTTCTATCCCAAAATTTGAGTCTCTGGATGATTTTTCTGAACATACCTAGACGAAGTCTTTTCTTCTACCGTTATCTCTTCTTCTGGTGCTTCATTGGTTTCTTCTTCAGAAATAGTCTAATTTGATGTGGGAAGATAATCCTCATCTTCTTCATAACCTTCGGTTTTTATTTGTTTTGGATTTTTGCATGCTTCATCAACCACAACATCAATACTTTCAATAATTTTCCCAAGTCTTTTATTATAACATTTATATCCTTTACTTCAGGAAGAGTAGCCAAGGAGAATACCTTCATCTACTCTGGGTTCAAACTTACCAAGTTTTTCATCAGTCCTTTTGATGTAACATTTGCTTCCAAAAACTTTGAAATATTTTACAGTAGGAGTCTTACCATACCAAAGTTCATGTGGAGTTTGAGTGTTGTTTACCCGAACATTTGCTTGGTTGAGGATAGTGACAACAACAAATGCAGCTTCACCCCAGAAGGTTGTAGGAGTTCTAGACTCATCTAGCATAGCACGAGCCATTTGTTGAACAGTTCTATTCATCCTTTCTACTACTCCATTTTGCTCAGGAGTCCTTGCGGTGGAGGATTGTCTTTTTATTCCATGTTCTTCACAAAAGTCAAAGAATTCATCCGAGGTAAATTTCCCTCCTCGATCAGATCTGAGGCATTTGATTTTGCGATCTGATTCACTTTCAACCAAAGATTTGAAGGCTTTGAACTTTACAAATGCTTCATCTTTATGCTTTAGAAGTCCTATCCAACACATTCTAGAAAAATCATCAATGAACAATATAAATTATTCTTCTCCACGAGGTGACTTTTTCCTTGATGGTCCACATAAATCAGTATGAACAAGTTCAAGAGGCTTACTAGCTGATCCTTCCTTTTCAGGGAAGTGGGATCTGGTTTTTTTACCAAATTGACATGATTTTCATATTGTATTTTCTGGAATGCTGATATCAGGAAGATCACGAACAGCCTGGAATCTGCATGCTTTTCTTATTTGAGAGAAGCTTAGATGCCCCAATCTTTTGTGCCATAGCCAGTGTTCATCATTTTTGCTTAGATATCACTGTTGTTGTCCTCCCTTGAGTATGTATAAGTTGTTTGGAGTTCTTATACCTTTGATCACAGTTTCTCCAGTATCAAGCTCACGAACAACACATCCATTTGATCGAAATACTACTTCGTTTCCTTGATCACACATTTGACTGACACTCAATAGGTTATGCTTTAGACCATCAACATACATAACATTCCCAACGTTAACTTTTTCTTTTAAGAGAATAGAGCCTTTACCTTTTATGACAGCAGGAGTGTCATTTCCAAATGATACCTTCTTTTCCTTTTCTAAGGCATTATATGATTGAAGTTTTTCTTTGTCACCTGTCATGTGTTTTGAGCATCCACTCTCGATCTACCATTGATTTTCTTGTCCTTCTGCATACAAGGCTATACCACATCTTTCTGTTTGTGGTCCTTTCTTTCTCCATATTTTCGGACTTAATGAAGTTTTCTCCTTCTGAGATGTTTGCCGAAATTTACTCCCTCATTCAGATTCTTCATGACCGAAGTTGTTGCAGATAGAGCATTCTATTTCATTTTCAAGAAGAGAAAAGTTATTGTAGGACCTTTTCATTATCCCTGTCACAATCCTTTGATTTCGTGCTTCTCTAGTCATGATGGTCTTGTAAGCAACACATTTAGCAACTTTGTGTCCAAAGTTATGACATGAAAAACATTGGCCATTAAAGAAGTTCCTGCGATTATCGAATCTACTGACCTGGTGATTGTAGTTTCTATTCATTCTTGAAGTAGATTGAGTATGATTTACCTGAGGTTGGTTGTAGCTTCTATTCATCCTTGAAGTAAATTGAGCCTGATTTACCTGGTGATCTGATTTATGCCTTTGTTGATGATTGTCAAACTGTTCACTGCTCTTTGCTACATCAAGATAGCTTTTAGTGGAGGTTGATGGCTTCTGTGCTTGAGATGCTTCTTTAGTATATCCAAGACCTATCTTTATCAGAGGAGAATGCTGCACTTTGATAATTTCATTTAAGGTTTCTGATCCTTTAGCAAATATAAGATTGAGAGCTTTTGTTTTCTCAATATCCTTTCTTAGACCCACAATTTCACATTCTAGTTTTTCATTGTGTTTTTCTCTTTCAGCAAGTTGGAATGTCAAAGTATCTATAATCATATTCTTGTCTTCTAAACATATTTTGAGTTTAGAAATTTCTTCATAAAGGTCATCTTCATCTATAGCATCCAAGAAATCATCATCTTCAAAAGCCATCAGAATTCTATAGTCATTACTATTTTCATCTTCATCACTAATTGATAGACCATCGCTATCCTCATGCGTATAGTAGCTCTTCTTACTTACACTTTGTTTGCTATTCCATTTTGCAGATTCCTTACCTTTATCAAAATTATCTTTATGGGGACATTTGAAACATAATGACCGACTCTTCCATAAGCAAAACATTTGAAAGGTGGTTTACCTCTGAATCTTTCGGAACCCCGTTGAATGTTCTTGACAAAATTTGCTTCTTCTTATCCTTCTGATATATGTCTTGATTCATTGAGTTCTTCTTTTCCTGATGCTTTAAATGAAACTTCTCTCATATCTAATGGACCTCCTTTTCTCATCTCGAAAGAAGTTAAGATTCTATGCAGATGTGTCATAGTAATAGTCTGATGATCCTACTTTTCTTCTATGGCAGATACTTTTGATTCAAACTTAGCAAACAAGGATCTTAAAACCTTTTCAACTAAAGTAACTTCTTTTATCTATTCACCCAAATTCTTCATGCAATCAACAATCTCATCTATACATAAGAAGTAACTAGCTATACTTTCATCATTGTGCATTTTGAGAGTTTCATATTGAATTCTGAGAGTTTGCAGTTTTGCATGTTTTACCTGAGAGTCTCCTTCATAGCTTAGAATGATTTTGTCCTATATTTCTTTGGCTGATTTGCGCTGCATAACTTTGAGAAATTCTAATTATGACAGACTTCCCAATAATGTATTGACAACCTTGGCATTGATTTCATATTGATTTTTACCTGCCGCATCTGTAGGAATTGCTGATGGAAATGTATATCCTCCTTCCACGATTTCCCAGACATCTGTTCCAAGAGATTGAAGATAGGTTGTGGTTCTTACCTTCCAATAAACGAAGTTGCTTCCATCAAATATTGGTGGTCTGATGGATCCCTCTCTTTCTTGATTACTCATGATGATGGATCTTCCTTCAAGCAATCAAGCTTCCTCTGAAGGACCTGCTCTGATACCAATTGTTGGAAATAATACTGAGAGGAGGGGTGAATCGGTAATAGCAAGTAAATAATTTTTCATTTCCATAATCAGATTCATATACGCTACTTCAATTAATGGAACTTGCATGTGCAACTGTGTTTAAGGCAACTAGCGTATATCCAGCAAACTTATGATTCAGTTAATTCATCATATGTTGATCTTTAATCAGTCCATCAAAACCATATAAACAGTAACCAGGTGCAAAAAAAACATAACAGATAATCACACACATGAACACAAGATATAAGGTGGAAACCCAATATGGGTGAAAACCACCTACTGCAATTGTATCTATCTTTTTAATAATAAGAAACTTCTTTTCACAATTTTTGTACTGGTGCAGTCTTATACCAGTACGCAGGCTTCTACATGCAGAAGGCTACAACCTTCTCTCGTTCTCTAGCTTCTCCTTGTTATAGACATATTTGGGCACTGCAACCCAAAACTCATATGTCCATAAACTAAGGGCTCCTTAAGTCCCTAAAAGTGTTGTTTCAAACCCTAAAGGATCATGGTCAACTGATTACATCATTTCCCAGAAGTTCCACCCAAAAAACTACTCAGAACTAGCCAAAACTGGACCATACAGATTGCTCCATGGGCAACGTGCGATGCATACTGACTGCCTAACTGGCTAGGTGTGATGCATACTCAAATGGCCTTTTGTGGGGTGTGATGAGAGAGAATAGATAAATGGAAAAGACAGTTTGCATGGTGGATGATCATGGAATCTTCTAGAAACTTCTCCTGTGACACTTGCCTCTCTGAATTCGCCTAAGGATGAGTAAGAGATCATGAAATCTCCAAGTGGAACTAAGAACTATCAGTGGAATGACACTAATCAAAAACCCAGAGCTGACTCACACCCTTACAAGACATCTATAAATGGATCCCTCATCTGAGAGATCTAGAGGCTGGAATTTTGTATTTTGTTAGGAAGTGTTGCTGGTTTATTGAGAAGAGACATTGCATTGTTGGGTGATTTGCTTGTTCATGGGGTGAAGAGGGCTTCTACAACTGGGAGGATGATGCTGGATCAGACAGCTGGGTTGTAATCCTCTCTTACATTACTATTAATAAATTTCTTTGAGTTTTCCTCCATATGATCTCGTGTTTGTGAATCTTATTGTTTATGAATGCAATTGTATGGTCAATGTGTTTCTGATTCCGCATTGTTTATGATGTTTTAGATAGAGTTGCTTTGATAGTTTGCTGTTACTTTGACTCTATAGGTACTCTTTGAAGCGGGACAAGTAGGAGAGGAGTGGCAAATTCTATCAAAGAAAGGAGCAATCAAGCTAGGATCAAAGCGGAAGATCCAGGTTGGTCCTCTTTTCTTCTATTCTATCTATCACACTTAAAGGAACTCTTAAAAGGCTTTCATTGTTTGTTTCTAAGATAGCTACCCATCTTAGTGGGACTAGTAGTTCGAATCGACACTAGTTTTCCCTGAAACAAAATGGCGACTCCACTGGGGAACGAATAGTTTGTTTTGTTTGTTTATTGTTTGCTTTATAAACTACAGACGGAGCTTGAAGTTAGCCAGCAAGCCTTCTAAACGCCTTTTCTATGCAATTGGGAAGTAGATAAACGCTGCTTCAGTCAATCTCTGGGTTGGTTTATGAACTAGACATTTGACTTACAAAGCATCCTAAGTGCCCTTGTGGTAGCTCAAAACCTCATCACATCCTACCCTTATGCTTTGTGTTTACTGTCCATCATTACTCAACCTAAATCACTAAACTTAGCTGCAAGTTTTGAGAAAAAACCAAGCTCAGTTTCGCTCCCTGGCCCATCGCACTATCTATAACTGTGCAACCTGGATGCATCGCACCTCCCGTGTGTTGCAGGTGAGATGCATCCCTGTTTCCCTGTGTTGTAGGTGCGATGATTGAGTAAACTATGTTTTCTTCTCTGAAATTTGGTTTTTTCTCTTTGTTTTCAGCTTTATTTAGTAGTTTTGCTGTTCATGATCAGTACCTTCTTGCTGTAACCATCTTCCTTCACATTATTTCAGCCTCCATCAGTTAGGAATTGTAAATGTTTTTGTGTATTTGTCAATCATTTGCAATCTTCCTTTGTCAAAAGTAGCCTAATCGAACTATCGTTTTTGATGCAAGTGTCGTAATTGTCATTCTGAATCAAAAGAAGAGTGTCGTAAAGTCTTCCTCTTCTAGATAGTTGATTGTACTTTTGTCATTGTACTTGATTTTGAAATTATTAGTATTTCAAGTGTTGAAAACATTTTTAAATTCGAAATCAAAAAGTGTCGTCTTAGTCTTCCTTTCGTTTTGAAAAGAGAAAATTGTTAATACTATCACTTTGAAAGAAAATAGTTCAGATCTGTACTTCGCTTTCTTTGTGTCATTCACACATTATGAAAGCGGAAAACAAATACATGCATGTGCATCTGCATTTTGACTACTTGCGAAATTTGATTTAGGAAAGTGCATTTAGTGTGTGCTCTATGTTCTCTGCTGAAAGAAAAATCGTTATCTTCTTTCCTTTGTAGCTAGGATTTTCATTGCTAAAAGAACATAAACGATTGTTTATTATTTTAGATTGCATATTTAGGAATTTCACATCTACATCATGCGGTGAACCTTGAAATACAAACTTCTAAGCAAGATCAACTCTAAAATAAACCTCAATGAACATAAAAATGCTTTGGAATCTAACACAACATATCTAGAAGTCTAGGCTAGAGATGTGTTCTGGCATCGTAAAACCTGGTAACTATTGTTTTCATCGAAGGTTGGGTGATTCCTCCTCTTTGATACGACAAGTGCCAGTATGGACTTGTGTTCCTCGTACCGTCGAGTATATATTGGGAGACAATAATAGGTTGATATCCTTTATCCTTAGGAAGCCGTGTCTGCCGCCCTATCGATCATAATGCACTGAACATAACATTCGGGAAGATTGACTGTCGTACATAAGTCCTTGGTAATTTCTCTATCATTTATCACCAAGTTGTATTTTGCAGTTTTACGATCGATTTGGTAAACCCTTTGTCTAGACTTCCAGAGCAGTCACTTTCGTTCCTTTTCGACTCCTTAAAAGAAAAGGTCCATCTGAGCACTTGTCACTTCAGGCTCATCAAAAATCAAAGGTGACTAGAGTCACCTTTATCTTTTTCTCGACTCTTAAAAATTGAAAAAGCAAGTTGTGTCCAAGTGTCTTTAAAATTTATTTTAAATGAAATAACATCCTTGTTCCTACGTTGATCTGAGGTTGAGATGATGGAATCTACCAATCAAGGAATCCCCCCTTGGAGGGAATCCTAGTCCTTTCTCCTCTTGGGGAGATATTGGTTCTCCATATATGGCTACATTGTCCCTTCCAAGAATCACAATCGGCCTGCCAGTATGGCTTTTCTCGACCTCTGTCGTTCAAAATACCACAATTCCTCAACAATCTAATCAGCAACCAGATGATACTGAAGTTACCCCTTCACCTTATACTTCGTTTGTTTCTCCTTCCCCTTCTTCCTCTTCACTTGGTGAAACTAGTGACACGAAAAAACAAGTAACTGAGAAGAAAAAGAAATGGAAGGAGAAGAAGAAGAAACCAACTAAACAAGGGAACACCAAACCATCGTTTGGAAAAAATCGACACACTAAAGTTTCCAAACCAAAAACTCCATGCACAATTTGAAAGGAGAACCATTACCATCAAGATTTCCCTTGCATCCCACGAATCTTGAGAGAATGGTCTCCCCAGTTGCACCATTCGGTGTCATCAACCCCTGACAGTCAGGTTGACAACGCACCATCAACTAGTGAAAACGAAGTCAATCGGTAGAAAGGAAAAGCTAGAGTTCCATGTAGGTTATGTGAGGGTGATCATACTCTTCACCGTTGTCCTTTTCTGGACGAGGCAAAAAGCATTTTAGATAACTACCTTGCTTCACCACAGCAGCTTCCACCTGGATACAAGAAACTCTTGCCGAGTCCTTTACTAGTTGAAAACCCGATTGACATAACTCAATTATCGATCAAACCACCTATCATTGAAAGTGAACCTTCTCAGTCCATACCAGATCAAAGTCAACTGGTCGAGATGGTAGTCGACCCAGTCTTGCCTTCAGAAAATCCACCTTCAGATGATATAGTTTCCAAAGAGGATGAGAACGACACCGTTCAAATTCTTTTTGTCGATATAGAGTCTAATGAACTTGGGGGCAATCCGCCCATTCCTTCACCACAGGAAGAGACCCCCCCAGTTCATGAAACTTATCCGAACATTTATCTGGTACCTCCTCTGAGCAGTGTAGTTGTTTTCTTTGATTGGAATCAACTAGTGGAACCTCGCCTTCCATCTAATGTACCGTTCCGAATCATAGTACAGGTTTACAAAATGATCGTGTCTAGCACAATCATAGATGAAGGGGCTTTGGTGAGTATCCTTTCCTCAACTGCTTGGAAAGTGCTTGGTTCACCATCACTTTTTCCTGAAAAACAAAATTTGTCGAGCTTCAACAAAGGAACCAGTCGACCATTAGGGATCCTTCCAAAGTTGCCTATAACTTTGAGAAAGAAAACCGTTTATGTGAACATGATGGTAGTCCAAGGTCCACTTGATTACAATCTACTCCTTGGACATGATTATATATATAGCATGGAAGCCATTGTCTCCACATTCTTTCGAGTGATGTGTTTTCCACATGAAGGCAGACTGGTACAGCTTGTCGACCAGCTTTCATTTCCTGGTTCAAACACGGCTATAAATCAACCATCATCCTTAAATGGTCTCTTCACATCAACAATGTCTCTTCCATCTTCATCCCACCCACCTAATTACCACGAGTAGTTCGGTGAGTGCGATGAAGATTAGGGGGCATGCACCCTAGTCTGATTCGGCAGGCGAACCCAGAGGAAAAGAGAGATTTTCTTCAAAGGTCATAATACTTAGACCGAATAACATTCCTGTATAGGTTATGTGATTAGTCTGATGCGATTATTTACTTTGTACGATTGTGAATGGAAGCTCACAACATTCACCTTCGTACGTTATGTGATTGGAAGCTCACATCAATCACCTTTGTCTATTTCGATGGACATCACAAAGGAAGAGTTTTTGTCTCCCAACAAAAACGATCCTTCCTAACCATAAGGATTTCCATTGATAACCTGGAAACTCTCCTTTTACTGAAAGACCTGGGGGCATGCAAACCTTTGCATGCAAGTGAAAAGCGAGCTTTGATTTTCTTAGTTTGTAGGTTCTTAACCCTTTAAGCTCATAGCTCGGTCATTTCTAGCTTACATAAAAAGGTCATGAGCACATGTTATAGCAGTGATCAAGCTCATTAAAAAATAAATCTACCAAGAGACATTATCAAAAAACTGGCAAGAGCAATGTTCCCGCAAGGTTCAAGCTCGTTAAAAAATCAACCCGCATTGAGCACATGTTGGCACAAGGTCCAAGCTCATTAAAAAATAAACCCGCCTCTGGTAAATAACCTTTTGTGATTGCTTTTCTATCTACCCTTTTGAACTTTGGTTATGTTCCTTCCATCACCTCCATTTCATTCGGCCGACCATACGCTTCCACTTTATTGTTTACCCTTTTGAGGAACATCTACGACGAGTGATTCTAGTTGCCACCCTCTTCGCACTGCCATGTTTTGAGAAGTTCCAAATTTACCTGGAACCAGTTGCTACCGAGAAATATCACTCGTTCCTCAAAAATGAGCCTCTTTTAAACTCTTTTTAGACTCGTTAAATATAAAAATATCGTCGAGCTATTAGCCTTCCCAGCTCGTTAAAGTAAGGGGAATGTTATCCCTCTCATATATTTTAATCTTTTTGGACTTGAGGGATTATTAAACAAAAAGATCGAGCGCTTGTCTTTGTCGGCTCGTTAAAACTATCGAAAAGTCATCCCTTTCGTATTATTTTACACTTTTTTGAACTTAAGGGATTATGCCACGAAAAAGGACTGTTGGAGTCTCCTTTTCGTCCATTTTCAGACTCTCTAAACAAGAAAAGGACCGAGTTATCTTTGTCATTAAACTCGTTAAAACAATAGCGACAAACTTGTCCACCCAGACAAGAACGAGTCTCACTGATGCTAGGCTCGCTAAACACAAAGCGACAGGTTTGCGTGAAGGGTAAATTATAGACCAAGCATATGTTATCCTCCTCAAGCTTGTCAAAAATAAAGAGGTACTGGTTAGAAATGACTGGGGGAAAATGGGAAGAAAACTTGAAGAACTCTATTGGTAGCAAGTCGCTCTTGAACATGACACTTTCACTCCATCACCGTGATTGAGTTGGGTTGGGTTTCCATTCACTGTCACCATTGGTCCGCCGTGCCATCCATGGGGTTAATGCTACCAGTCCATATCAGTGTCGCCAATATGTTCAAGAGAAGTCATTCAGATAATTCACCATCCAGCAAATGCCTCATCCACTGCATTACATCCATGCTTCATTTTTCATGACCGCCATTCCTGAACTTCATATCATCAGATCGTTTTCACCTCCACAAAAAATCATTTGCTCCGTTTCGCATCGTAGATGTGGGATACATCAAGGCCCTCCTACAACAGGTCACTTCTTGTCGACATCAACTCATTATCCAAGAAGTTGACTTAGAAACAACCCTTTCAGTACTTTGAAGCTTACATGCCTCAATGACAAGTTTCTCACTTTCGGCGACAAGTTTACATCAATGACCTTCGACCGAAAGACTTTGCGTGGTGTTCGACATCAGCTCATATATTCACACCACGTGAATTGTACTATAGTACCTTGAGGGTCATCATCATTATCGGTGATTCCTCTCGCGTCTGTTAACAGCTTACATCATTGGCTAGTAATCAGGTGATGTCTTTCCATGTTCGACTTCAGAACATCTTTTCACATGGATCAACTTGTACATCGAGTAAAGATTGCACGAGTTTTGAAGACCCTGGATCTAGTTTCATCGATCCGAGCTGCGATATATTCAGGAAAATAAAGACATCAATTGTACACAGAAGCTGAACAGATAGTCATATAGCCAGGGAAGATGACTCTTCAGGCGAAGAATCACAAGTCTGCAATAGCAGACGATTGTCTGTCCTATGTACATGAAAATAAATTTATAAAGATAAGCATGGGAATGCCCGCCTCAGCTAGATCATGAAAATAATATGATGATGATGTATTCTATTCTATATTATACAGGGCACCTTCCAGTTCAAATACCTCGGATCCTCATGAATAAAGCATTTCACCCGACATCAAAAGATTTACAACCTCATGCTTTAGGGGGCAGCTATTATAGACATATTTGGGCACTGCAACCCAAAACTCATATGTCCATAAACTAAGGGCTCCTTAAGTCCCTAAAAGTGTTGTTTCACACCCTAAAGGATCATGGTCAATTGATTACATCATTTCCCAGAAGTTCCACCTGAAAAACTACTCAGAACTGGACCATACAGATTTCTCATGGGCAAGGTGCGATGCATACTGACTGCCTAATTGGCCAGGTGTGATGCATACTCAAATGGCCTTCTGTGGGGTGCGATGAGCGAGAATAGACAAATGGCAGAGACAGTTTGCAAGGTGGATGATCATGGAATCTTCCAGAAACTTCTCCTGTGACACTTGCCTCTCTGAATTTTCCCAGGGATGAGTAAGAGATCATGAAATCTCCAAGTGGAACCAAGAACTATCAATGGAATGAAACTAATCAAAAACCCAGAGCTGACTCACACCCTTGCAAGACATCTATAAATGGATCCCTCATCTGAGAGATCTAGAGGCTGGAATTTTGTATTTTGTAAGGAAGTGTTGTTGGTTTGTTGAGAAGAGACATTGCATTGTTGGGTGATTTGCTTGTTCATGAGGTGAAGAGGGCTTCTACAACTGGGAGGATGATGCTGGATCAGACAGCTGGGTTGTAATACTCTCTTACATTACTATTAATAAAGTTCTTTGAGTTTTCCTCCATATGATCTCGTATTTGTGAATCTTATTGTTTATGAATGCAATTGTATGGTCAATGTGTTTCTGATTCCGCATTGTTTATGATGTTTTAGATAGAGATGCTTTGATAGTTTGCTGTTACTTTGACTCTACAGGTACTCTTTGAAGAGGGACAAGTAGGAGAGGAGTGGCAAATTCTATCAAAGAAAGGAGCAATCAAGCTAGGATCAAGGTGGAAGATCCAGGTTGGTCCTCTTTTCTTCTCTTCCATCTATCACACTTAAAGGAACTCTTGAAATGCTTTCATTGTTTGTTTCTAAGATAGCTACCTGTCTTAGTGGGACTAGCAGTTCGAATCGACACTAGTTTTCCCTGAAACACTCCTAGAAGGGAGCTAAAACCCCCTAGCTCTTGTACTAGCTGATATGTTTACTAGTACGTAGGTGCCGGCCTACAGAAGGCTACAACCTTCTCCTTTCTTCCAGGGACCACATTTCATAATTTTTTAGACTGGATCCATCAACAACATCATTCAATCATCAAATATATCTGCATCAACCAATCTCCCATTAAAGCAACCACAACTGAATCAATAAATCACTTTGACAACCCTTCAATCTGATCTTTCAGAATGTTGTAACCAGAATACAGTAACCAGAACCCAAGCCAGAACCCAAAACACTGCAACAGCAAACAGAAGCAGCTAAAACATATTTTATAAGGTATACACTACTTCCATGTGTCGAACCTGCGTGCATACGCCCTTTTCTCAAGGAGAACCTATGTGCAGATCTAATTTAAGATGTATACATTGTTTTGATATGTAGAAACAACGTGTATGCGTGACTTTTCTAAAGTGAACCTGCGTACAGATTTGTAAATGATGATTTAAACATTATAACAATTCTAGACTTCAATTATACCTAGATCATCATATTTAAAGACTACAACATGCGCCAGTTATTCAGATAAATGATTAAACCACATAAAGATACTTCACTTCAAGCCTTAAGATCTTGACCCATCATTAGATCTTATCCTTCATCAAGTGCTAAGGTTCATCCTTGGTTCAGATCTAGCTATGCACCATAACCCAATAACCTATATACTAAATCTTGCTCTTCATCAGATATTCAATCCTTGAGTGCCTTGGCCTAATGATCTTCCCCTCCTTTTATAGTCTTAGGCCTTACTCAATACCATGGACCAAAACCACTTAGGACCAATACCTTGGACCCAATACCTGGGGTCAATACCTTGGACCAGATACCTTGGACCAATACCATGGATCAAAATACCATGGACCAAATACCTTGGACCAAAACTTAGTTTTCCAAGATATACGCGCCTTTCATTCTGTGAAAGTGCGTGTGTACATATACGCGACTTGTATATAGTGAACCCGCGTGTATACGCGGCTTGGCCAATGGTGAACCTGCGTATACCTCTCTTTCTTCATCCTGATCTGAACTTTGTGCTGTTAACCTGCTGAACTGTGATCTGTCATCTAAGTGAGTTGCCATTAAGGCCAATACCTGTGCCATATTACCAACATAGCACACGACCTTTATAGGTTTTCCTGGAGATTTAGATCTCCCACTCGATGACTTATTTTTGTTTCTGTTCTGGGACCTTCCTCGTACAGACAAGGCATCACCTATTCTAGCTCTCCATATTTTTCCATTTCATCTCCTCCGTTAGCAAGGATGATACTATTTCATCAAACTACAAGGCACATTTCTACCTATTGCAATAACCAGACTATCCCAAGAATCTGGTAGAGAACACAACAAAATGGTGCACTTATCTTCATTTGAAATTTTAATATCTATAGATAATAACTGACTTACCACAGTATTAAATGTGTTCAGATTTTTTGTGACTGGGTCTCCATCTTTCATCCTCAGGTTATACATCTTTTTCTGTAGGAACAATTTATTCACCAGAGACTTAGATTGGTACAAAGTCCCTAACTTGTCCCACAAAGCCTTCACCGTAGCTTCCCCTGATACATTTAACAATACTGAATCTAAGACACAAAATTTTATTGTGCTCTTTGCCTTCTGATCCAACTTCTTCCATTCTTCATCAGACACTCTCGTTGGTTTAGTACCCGGATCTACTGCGATCCACTGATCTTTATCCACCGACCATTAAATTTCCACAGCTAAAAACTCTGACCATTAAATTTCTCAATCTCTATCTTTCCACTGCTCTCCATCTTCTTTCACCACCAGAATCGATCCCATAGATCTCCCACTAAACAGGGTCTACCATAGGCCTGAGCGAAACCCATCAGCAACAAAGGCGTCCCCTTGAAGCCAAAACAACTCTAATACCAAATGTAGGTTTTAACCCCGTACATAAATTACCTGCATACGAATTCTAAGAATATAAAATAAACAAATGTGAGAGCATAACACATAAAACACATATACATAGAGATTTTCCCTTGGATCCCAAAACCGAGACTACTAGCTTGATTTTTCATTATATTCTTTTCAATGTTACAATACATATTTATACATGTTGAAGCATCCAATACCATGGACCTAAAAATCATCGCGTCCAAAACCATGGACTGAAAACCATCACGTCCAAAACCATGTGGGAAAACCATGCACAAAACCATAGGTAGGTCCACCCAACCTAATATAGGGTCCCGTAGAGGGGGGCTACCCGCCTCCCTCAAACCCCCCGGACAGGGGGGGCTACTGCCCCCCCCCCCCCCCCCCCCCCCCACCCCGCTACACAATCAACGCAACAAACGAGGGGCTCTGACCCCCCTCTACCCCCCTGGTTCACTATGTGGGCTAGTCGTGGAAAGAATATAACACAACCCAACATCCGGGATATCAAACTCGAGCAAGAGAGTGTACTTTAGATGAATTTGAACTTCTTCAATATATAGGCTTTTGGTTAGGTCGAATTACTGAGTTTGAGACTGACTTTATATTCTTGAGGCCACCATGGTGTGGAGGTGACAAATACCTTATTTGACTCAATAATAAATATTTTTACATGATTCAAAATCCCAATAAGGGTCTCTTTAAATGGAAAATGAGTCTAATGAATCAGAATAAACCCTAGAAGTACTCAATGGGGACTTTGACCTAAAACATGATGACCTAAGCATGAAACACATGCTTTAATCAGTCATAATAATAATATTAAAATATATTTTTCATTCTTTTGATAAATACATTTCATTGTGACTCAAATACATTTTATGAAGACCAAACCTAGTGACATTCTTCAACAATCTTGACATTTTCGCTAAAAACATTTTTGGGGATACTGTAAACTATGAAATTTTCAAATATATAAGGAGACATATTGGTGGTCTGGTTGCAGGTGTAAGGGATAATCATTCAAATCCTGAAACGATCTCCTCAAGTGCAGGTGGAAGTTCTTCTTCTATTTCCCTTGGAGTTTCAGTCATCCGCCTCCAAACTTAGATATTCTACTAAAACAACCGAATTGCTAATATTACCCGGAAAATAGCAGAACTTCACTTACCCAGGAACGAAAGGAGTTAACACCCCATTGAAAAACTTCTCAGGTCCACCTTTTCCACAATCCTCTACCTCTCTCATGGAACCGAAAGAAAACAAAGCTCCAGCTTATAATTTCTCAGGTCCAAAATCTGGATTAACCCGTGTATACTTTTACCACGCGACCACCGTTGGATCGCAGCCTCCACAACAGACGATTACGATCATCTGGACTTCAATGGAATTAAGCCACAGTTGAATTTCTCATCGGGTCTGAAAATTTTATTAACCACCATTCACTTTTCCACGCGATATCCGTTGGATCTCGCTCCTCTAATCAGACGGCCCAAATCAACTACACTATTAACCCAGTTTGATAAAATATCGTGTCTGGTTTTGGGTTAAACCCTGATGATGATTTGCACACAACTACCGTAGATCTAACAGTTTTCCTCACAAGTTTATCAAACTTTTTCCTCCTTCCGCTATGATTTTAGCGCTTCCGCTAGGTTTAGCTCTTCACTAATGAATTCAGAGTTTAGCTAATTAAAGTTCCAGGGGTCGAAACACATTTGACTTAACTTAATACACAGTGAATGAGGAATTTAAACACGAGAACACCAGATCATACAAAACTCTAAGTTTACAGGCCAAACTGGAATTCAACAATACACAGAGATATTTCGAAGGAATTCAACCTCCGGGATTTAACCTTTCATGCATAAATACACAGAGATACAGAGATATTTCAATTCTTTTACAGTCTAATTCTCCATAACCAAGTCCAGCCAAATCCTCTTACAATAGTTCAAAACTTACATAAATACTTTACATCCAACAATCTGATCCTCAATCAATGGATCAAATCTATCTAATCCTAGATAAATACCTAAACTGCTTGATATTCTCCTCGAGAATCTCAACTAAGTCTGAACTACTTGGATTAATTACAAAATCATTCAAATACTTATATTCTAGCTCAATTCCTATCTAGAAAACTTTGTAAATTGACAGCGAAAGGATCCCACTCCTTTACTTGTTAACTTTTTTTGGATTTTTGGAATAAAATGAGGCCTTTTGTCTTTAAGCCTCATGCTCCTGCATCATACGCCTAAGGAAAAAATTCTTCATGGGCTCGTGCCCATGAGCTCTTCTATAGAGCAACCCAACTTCTATAGCCTGGTTTCTGTCACCCAAGTAGCATTAGCAATTGGTTGATCTTTCCACTTGACCAAGTACTGAAAATACTCTTGTCCCCTTGTTTTCTTAAACACTCTTTTATCCAATATCTTCTCTAGTTGCATGCATTCACTGTAGGTAACTGTTTTACCCAATCCACCTCTTGTTCTTCCTTATCTTCTGTTGTGTCATCTACCTGTCCCTTTTCATACCTGTACAAATCAGCAACATTGAAAATTGGAGATATTCCAATACCAGGGGGTAACTCAATTTCATATGCATTTGCAAAAATTTTCCTTAAAACTCTGCATGGTCCAATATTCTTGAATTTTAATTTGTTATACTCCCTTTTTGGAAATCTTTCCTTCCTTAGGTGTGCCAAAACCAAATCTCCAACCTCAAAATTTACTTCTCTTTTCTTCAAATCTGCTCTGTTCTTGTACTTTGTGTTGTTGTCCTGTAGCTGTTGTTTTACCTGTTCATGAACTGCTTGAATCTCTGAAGCAAAATCTTCTCCTAGAGCACTCCTCATTTCAGCTTTACCCAAATCTCTCAATTCAGACACTCCTCTTGGGTGCATTCCATAAACTATATGGAATGGACTCTGCCCTGTACTCATGTTAGGAGAATCATTATAAGCATATTCAACCTGTGCCAAAACTTGATCCCACTATTTTGGATGTTCACCTACAAGGCTTCTTAGAAGATTACCCAAGCTTTTGTTCACAACTTCAGTCTGCCCATTAGTTTGAGGATGATATGCAGAACTGAAACTCAGTTTAGTGCCAAGCTTCTTCCACAAAGTCCTCCAGAAATGACCAACAAATCTGGTATCTTTGTCTGAAACAATTCTCTTAGGTAACCCATGCAACCTTACAATTTCCTTAAAAAAAAAGTTAGCAACATGAGTAGCATCACTGGTTTTATAACATGGAATAAAATGTGCCATTTTTTAAAATCTATCAATTACTACATAAATTGAATCATATCCCCTTTGAGATTTTGGCAAACCCAAAACAAAGTCCATACTTACCATATCACAAGGCATATCTAGAATAGGTAATGGAACATACAAACCTGTGTTTTGGCTCCTTCCCTTTGCATACTGATAGACTTTACAATTTTTCACATACTTTTCTACTTCAGCTCTCATCTTCGGCCAGAAATAAAACCGGTTCAACTGCTCATAAGTCTTGTCTGCACCAAAATGTCCTCCAAGTCCACCACTATGTTTTTCCTTGATCAAATTTTCTCTCATAGAACAATTTGGTATGCACAACTGATTTCTTTTAAATAACAGTCCTTCTTGCATGAAATAATCCAGCCACTTACTTCTATCTAACAAAATAGGATTTCTACAAGCTTCAAATGCCTCTTTAAAATCTAGATCTTTCTCATATAATTCCTTAAGAAAATCAAACCCCAACACTTGAATTTGACTTTCTTGCACCAAAATTATTTTTCTACTTAAGGCATCTACTACTTTGTTTGATTGACCAGTTATATGTTTTAACACAAAATTAAAACTTTGAAGGTATTCTACCCATTTTGCATGCTTTTGGTTAAGCTTTGGTTGTTGCATAATGTACTGCAATGCATGGTTATCTGAATATAGTATGAACTCCTTAGACATCAAGTAATGTCTCCACTTCTTCAAAGACTGCACCACTGCATAAAACTCCTTGTCATAAGAAGAATATTTCTTCTTTGACTCATTCAACTTTTCACTAAAATAAGCTACAGGTTTGTCCTCCTGACTTAAAATAGCTCCAATGGCTTCTCCACTAGAATCACACTTCACTTGAAAAGGTTTATTAAAATCAGGCAAAATCGAAATAGGTTTCTTAGTAATCTTTCTCTTCAACATCTGGAAGTTCCTTTCTGCTTCAACAATCCATTTAAATGGTTGTCTGTCCTTCTTTATAGTATCAATAATAGAAGCATTGATCTTACTAAAATTCCTTATGAATTTCCTATAAAAACTAGCAAGACTGTGAAAACTTCTTACCTCAAAGACACTTTTTGGTGAAGGCCATTCCATGATTGCCTTGATCTTCTCTGTATCCATCTTTAACCCCTCAGCAGAAACAAAAAATCCCAAATATATAAATTCTTCCTTCATGAATGAACATTTTTTAAAATTTAACACTAATTTCTCTTGTTCTAGCCTTTGTAAGACATAATTCAGATGTCTCACATGTTCCTCTTTTGATCTGCTGTAAACTAATATATCATCCAGATATACTATTACAAATTTACCTATAAATTCTTTCAAAACTTCATTCATGAGTCTCATAAATGTACTAGGAGCATTTGACAACCCAAAAGGCATTACCATCCATTCATACAATCCTTCATTTGTCTTAAAAGTAGTTTTCCACTCATCCCCTTCTCTAATTCTGATTTGATGATAACCACTTTTTAAATCTAACTTTGTAAAATATCTTGCTCCACTCAAACAATCCATCAAATATTCAATTCTAGGTAAAGGAAATATGTACCTAATTGTTATCTTATTGATTTCTCTTGAATCAATGCACATTCTCCAGCCTCCATCTTTCTTTGGGCTCAACACTGTTGGCATTGCACAAGGACTGAAACTCTCTCTAATCAGTCCCTTGTCTAACAGTTCCTGATCCCGTTTCCCGATTTCTTCATTCTCTGTAGGAGTCATCCTTAAGCCGCTTTATTAGGTAGATTTGCCCCTGGAATCAAATCTATATGATGGATGATTTTTCTAATGGGTGGTAACTCATTAGGCAAATCATCTAAAATGATATCACAATAAATTTCCAACATCTCTTGAATTTAAATTAACACATATTTCGTTAAATTTAGAATTTTTTTTATTACAGTGGCATCACTAGAATTGATCTTTTTGGTTATTTTCAAATTCTATATCCATTATTTTATTCTAAATTTAGTGAAATATGTATTAATTGGTAAAACAGAAACTTTGGTGGAAGTTATTATTACCTTGGGTTTGCAAACCAATGCAAAACTTACCTCATCCTCTTCAATCTGCTGCAAGTACTCCTTTCCACTCAACAATAAGGTCTTTGGATCAGGTTTCCTTGATGCATCCTCTTCTTCCATAGGCAGCAATGTATGATTGACACCATCTTTGCTAAATTTGTATGTGTTCTTCTTTCCATCATGCATAGCTCCTCTGTCATACTACCAAGGCCTTCCCAGCAATATGTGACACACATCCATAGGCATCACATCACACAAAATTTTGTCTCTGTATTTTCCCAACTGCAACTCCACTTCACACTGCTCATTCACTATCAACTGATACCCCTTTTGAAGCCATGACACCTTGTAAGGTGTTGGGTGTTTCTTTGTCTTCAATTTCAATTTCTCCACCACTTATGTGGAGACCAAATTATCTGTACTACCACTATCAATTATCATCTAACAACACTTCCCTTGAACCTTGCACACAGTCCTGAACAAGGTCTTTCTCTATGCCGGTTCAACAATTTCCTTAGCTGGCTTTAACAAAACTTTGTTAACTACCAAAGATTCCCCTTTCTCTGGTACATTTTCTTCTTCTATTACCTTTGCTGCTTCCTCTTCAGTCTTAGCAACAATTGCATTCCTCTGATTCATTCCTATGTTTTCTGGGCACTCATAGGCTCTGTGTCCCAGCTTGTTACATCTGTAACATCTGACTTCTCTTCCTCTACCTCTGCCTCCTCTTCCTCTGGAAAAACTCCCTCTGCCACTTGCATCACCTCCTGTGGGTGCATGCTGACTTGAGCTGCTGCTAGCTCCATCTCTAGGTGTTGTAGACCTTCCTCTACCACCTTGACTTCCCCTTCCTCGAAAAGTACCTCTATTTCTGGCAGACTGCTTCCTCATGAGTTTTTCTTCAGCCTTCAATACCATCTGATAAGCCTCTTCTACTATTTTAGGAGACAGTACACTTATCTCATCTTGGATCTCCATTCTGAGACCATTCACATATCTTGCAACCTTCTCATCTGTATCTTGGATTTGTCCTGCTCTTATACTCACTTTGTAGAATTCCTCTGTGTATTCCTTTACTGTCATAGACCTTTGTCTAAGATTCTGCATCTGTCTAAATAATGTTTGTTGATAATCACTTGGAAAAAAAATTCTTTTCAGTTTTTCCACCATTCTGTTCCAATTCTTAATTGGTTGTTTACCAAGTCTTCTTCTTTCTGCTTGCACTCCATCCCACCAAAGTGTTGCATGTCCTTTCAGTTTTATGACAGCAAACTCCACTTTCTTTCCTTCTTCTATTTCTTCATAATCAAAGAATTTCTCCATGTCATTAATCCAGTCTATCAATTCTTCAGGGCTTAAGATTCCTGTATAGATTGAAACTTCAAGTTTGGGCCTAGGTGTGGATCTCAATACTGAATTAAAGAATCTCATTTTTGGAGTTACATCTGCAGGTTTCTCATCTTCCACAGCTCCAACTTCAGGTTCACTGACATCTCCAACATCTGCATCTCTTCCCATTTCCATTGCTTCCAATAGCTTGCATCTATTGCATAACTTCCAATGCTTTAGCATTTGCAACTAGTCTTCCTCCAACTCTGAAAGCCATGTTGAATTTCTTTTTTTGATCCTTGAGATCCTGTTCAGTGTCAGTAAACTACTCTGATACCACAGATGGTGGTCTGGTTGTAGGTGTAAGGGATAATCGTTCAAATCCTAAAACGATCTCCTCAAGTTCACATGGAAGTTTTTCTTCTATTTCCCTTGGAGTTTTATTCATCTTCCTCCAAACTTAGATATTCTACTAAAACAACCGAATTGTTAATATGAACCGGAAAAATACAGAAATTCACTTACCCGGAACTAAAAGGAGTTAACACCCCATTGAAAAACTTCTCGGGTCTGCCTTTTCCACAGTCCTCTACCTCTCTCACGAAACTGAAAGAAAACAAAGATCAAGCTTATAATTTCTCGGGTCTGAAATCTGGATTAACCCGCGTATACTTTTACCACACGACCATCATTAGATCACGGCCTCCACAACAGACGGTTACGATCATCCAGACTTCAACGAACGGTTACGATCATCTAGACTTCAATGGAATTAAGCCACAGTTGAATTGCTCATCGGGTCCGAAAATTTTATTAACCACTGTTCACTTTTCCACGTGATATCCATTGGATCTCGCTCCTCTAATCAGACGTCCCAAATTGATGCTGATTTGCACGCGACTACCATAGATCTAACGGTTCTGTTGATCGGACGGTTCTAGGCTTCTTCGGTTTTCCTCACAAGTTTATCAGACTTTTTCCTCCTTCCGCTATGATTTTAGCGCTTCCATTAGGTTTAGCTCTTCACTAATAAATTCAGAGTTTAGTTAATTAAAGTTCCAGGGGTCGAAACACATTCGACTTAACTTAATACACAGTGAACGAGGAATTTAAACACGAGAACACCAGATCATACAAAACTCTAAGTTTACAGGCCAAACTGGAATTCAACAATACACAGAGATATTTAAAGGAATTCAACCTCTGGGATTTAACCTTTCATGCATAAATACACATAGATACAGAGATATTTCAGTTCTTTTATAGCTTAATTCTCCATAACCAAGTCCAGCCAAATCCTCTTACAATAGTTCACAGCTTACATAAATAATTTACATCCAACAATCCGATCCTCAATCAATGGATCGAATCTATCTAATCCTAGATAAATACCTAAACTACTTGATATTCTCCTCGAGAATCTCAACTAAGTCTGAACTACTTGGATTAATTACAAAATCATTCAAATACCTATATTCTAGCTCAATTCCTATCTAGAAAACTTTGTAAATTGACAACTAAAGGATCCCACTCCTTTTCTTGTAAATGTTTTCTGGATTTTTGGAATAAAATGAAGCCTTTTGTCTTTAAGCCTCATGCTCCTGCATCAAATATCAAAGCAATTGAGGTAAAAAATTTAGAATCATATTTGAATAATTGGACATGTGGGAAACCTTATAAGTTTACTTTTGGGAAGAAGATAAAAATCAACAAGTCTTGGGAAAGTTACCATAACTTCTAGTCAGCACATTAAATTTTGATATGAACTATATAATTATATATAATACATTATTGGACCGAAGATCACATTGAGTGGCGTGGGGGTGAATCAGTGCATGGTGAATTTTACCATTTCATAATTTTACTTCAAAAAACAACTACATTGCAATGAACGATAACCATATGCAACATATAAATAATGCATCATAAACTACCATCACATTAATAACACATTAAGGTGGCATCATATCAATCACAAATAGACACAAGATTTTATGTTGAAACCCATTCAGGGGAAAACCACAAATTCTTCTTCTTCTTATGCTTCAATTCATTACATATATTTGCAAGCTCTAACCTACTAGAGGCATTCGCCACCAAAATATTCAATATGATACTTGTGTTAGGATACAACCTGATTGAGGAATCAACTTTGAATATGTGCAAGCAACAAACTATAGGCTACAAACTAATTGAGGCATCGACCTAGATGATGAGAAAGCTTCGACTTGCTCTAGGATCCAACCTAATTGAGGCACCAAACTTGATGATGAGCAAGATTCGACTTCCTGTAGGCTCCAACCTCAGTGGAGGCACCTACCTCATTCTTCAAACTCTTGTGGACCTCTTTTCTAAAATTTTCACATTGGATCCACTTGCCTTTCTATAAAGGGAATAATTTTCTACTGTCATATTGTTTTTCATACCCTTCCATAGCTCTACTTCACCTTGTTCATCAATGTGATCACATATGACTTATCTCTAAACGTGTTTCTTTCATAAAATCAAATCCATTGCAACATGCTCATAAGCCCTCAAATCATAAATCAAATATTCTCATCATCAAGGACAAGTCAATAATGATTTTCATGGCTTTGAGAGTGTCCTCATTTGAACCTTGATCACCATGCTTCTTCCCAATTCCAATTTTGACTTAAAATGAGTGTAGAAACCCCCAAAAACATTTGAAAACCATGAATAAAATAAAAGGTTAT
Source organism: Pinus tabuliformis (assembly GCA_031772625.1). Classification (NCBI taxonomy): domain Eukaryota; kingdom Viridiplantae; phylum Streptophyta; class Pinopsida; order Pinales; family Pinaceae; genus Pinus; species Pinus tabuliformis. The sequence goes on along the minus strand of CM062818.1, from coordinate 537,814,342 downwards.
ACAAACTCCCCCTTTCCGGCAACACTTCTGTAAAATTATAAAATTCAACAAGAAGTTCTACATAAATCCCCTTTTTGGGCCTCTTAGAAATTCTACAAAACATGAATTATTAAAAAAAAACCTTTCAGACCTGATAGCCATTAGGAATTGAACTTGGGTCTTGGAACACATAGGATGACTCTACGTCTTGGAACACATAGGTTGACTCTACCACCAACTGAGCTATCCAATGGAACTTATGATAACATGATTCCAAATTCCTTTTGATGTGAATATATTTTAATTAATATAAGTGGTGTGAGGATTTGACCCTGAGATTGGTCAAATATGATGCCAACACATACCACACATCAACATAAACAGTCTATCCATTATGTGACCATCCAATCATACATCAACTACCCCTTGCGTATTATCTTTGTGCCTTTGCCTATGATATTTCTTCTATTTCCAATGTGACGTTCCCAGCCAAGATCGATGAGTTTTTGTTGGGGGCCCTCTGTGTAGATAAGTATGTAATATGATCAAGCCACTCCACATAATATATAAATAATAACTCAGTCTCCAAATTTCCAAATCAAAAATCCACTCGATGTATCAAGAGCCATATCATGTAGTGTAACCAATACATCAACTAGCTTGATCCACTTTAGAGTTGACACGTAAGATATGTGTGGTGTATCAATTTTCAAATATTGGGCTTGATCCAACATGGACATACATGAGCCAATATTTGTCATCCCAGATTATACCAATCAAAATGACTTTGGCCATGTAATGCATACCAATGGAGCCAAATTCATTATAGTAATGACATTGTATGTCAAACCATAATGTTAAAAACTTTACTAGTGAACAGAACCTCAAATACCAACTCAAGGATACTTCGCCTTCACTTTGAAATGAATGTTGCTTATGATGCAGAAAAATGCCAAAATTAGTTGTGTTTCAACCACACATTTCTTGATGTATTTGTAGCCCAGGGTGGAGATATATATATAATTTTTAGTTGTCCAGGGTATAATACGGTGAACACTAATGCGTAAATTACACCCATGAAACTTGGTGTTAAACTTGAACTTGAAAATTATCCCTCCATATCTATATTTTAACAATCATATGACCATGTCGAATCATTTTCCATCAGACCAATGGTAATGTTTTAGCCCATTTTCTTCATATGACCACACAATATGACCGATTTCTTGGGTCACTAGTCATTCGCATGATGATGTCAACATGATTTCATCATGTGTCACCCATTTTCATATGTTTGAACAATAAAAATATGCCAAATATGTCTTCCATGTGGTATTCCTAGGTGGTTCCATGTCATCATGTTGACATCAACTGTCATTGTGTCATGTTGACTGTGTTATCTACATCATCTCTTCTGGTCTATCACAATGCACCACATGTCAATGCATAATTAGGCCATCGTGGCAGGGCTTGTGGCAATGTGTCATCTATGTTGTCCAATCATAAAGTGCCAGATGTCAATCTTGGATTGGTTATTGAACTCTAATTGATTGGTGCACATGTTCCCTTATATCTTCGATATAATATATGGGAGATGCACACCCTTTAATAGTGTTAAAGCTCATTCAAGTCCTGTCAAGATTTTTATTGACCAGATCAATGAACCATGGATGCATCATAAGGTTCACACTCTTTAACATATCAATATTTTAGGTTTTTGTCATCTAGTTTAGGCCTTCAATAGTGTTGACTTTTCAAATGGTCATAACTTCTCATTTTGAAGCATTTTTTTTTAAGCAGGATATACCATTGGAAAGGTCTCAATGAGGCCTACGAAATCATGTTTTTTATAGGATCATTAAGGCACAAAAAATGCATCAAAATAATCAAATAAATTCAAGCTCCTTTAAATTTACTTAATGATATCCTGCAAAAGATCTAGCTATTAGATTGCTTCATAGAGGGTATTACTACTTCCTTACGCAGGAAGAATGATACCACTGTTTTCTTGCAAATACCTTTTTCATCAATGACATCTTGATGCCATCAATGAAAACTCTATGTCCAACAGTCTCCCCATTTTTCATTGATGGAAAAACTATCATACATTGATGGTCATTAATGTCAATAAATCAAACTCCCCCTATATGGTTATGAAAATGCCTCCCTTTATCAATTCCAATGTTTGAATCAATGTCTACATTATATTCCCCTTTGACATTAATGGTAAAGGGCTAGTAATGTCTATCAAAACTACCATGCTCATGGGTTAACTTGATCCTATGAGTCTCCCTATCTATGAGTACCCCACATCTCCACAAAATGTTACGATATGATATAAGGTCTCTATAAGTATGCCACCAAAGATTCTTGAGCTATTCATGTTCCTATATGATCTTGTGGACCTATAAGAACCATGCTACCTTTTTTCTACCATAATCATATTTCCATGCAAATAATGTCTCCCCTGAGATCATACTTCTGGTGTTACTTTTAGGTATTCTGACTTTCAATGTTTTTACACATATTTCTCCTACGACCAATGTTTCTCATAGTAGTTCCTTCATATTCAAATTCTCCCCTTGAGACCATTTTATTATCAAATGTAAGTGCTTCCCTGTGTTTTCTCCCCCTAAGAACATGCTCCCTTCATCGATAAGTACCTATCATATCTACATTCTCGAATTGCCCCATAATTATCCTGCAGATTTGAAGTTTCCTTCATACACAAGTGCTTGCCAATTCTCTCTAGATATGTTTGAAATTTCCATTGTAATTGTGGATGTGTTGATATCCCCCTCTTTACTACATCTGATAGAATATATCTGCTATCAACAATTCACAATGACCAAAATATTTCTTGTCACTGTGCATATGTTATCCCTAAAGTGTTTTTTCTCTCTGTATATCATTGTTTCTTCAAGTTTTTATTCAACAAATAATAGTGTTGACAAAGCCTTCACCAAGGAGTTATATCTAGGGAATCATATCTAATCAAGGTCCTACTTTACCTCTTCTTCAACATGTAGAGTTAATACTTGTATTGATGGGAATTCCCTCTCTTTTGAACCATCTCAATTTGAGTCTGCATTTATGTGTTGTATGACCTTCATTGTGACATGTAAATCATTCAACATTTGTAGAAAGGGTCAATGCATTCCTTCAATTTGGTTGACATTCCTCCATCTAGGTACCTAATAATATCCTCTATATTTGACCACATTATATGTTTTGAAATCTTGCGCTTTGTGCCCAAATTTTGTACATAAAAAGCAACAACCAAGGAACTTATTTTCATACCTAGGTGTAGAGGGAGATATTGACCTTTTGAAGTTGTTTCTTGGAAGAGCCATATATATCTACTGATTTCTAGCAACTACTTCATTGTTTATTTTGGGTCCTTTATGAAGATTCCTAATCATGGGGGATTGTCTTTTTTCATTTTGGCTTATTTCATTTTGTGTACTTTCATTCTTTATGGCCCGCAAGTCATTGAAATGAACATGCTTGGGTTGGTTCATATTTTTCTTGGAATCTTTAAAGTAGTTGCTACTAGATGCAATAAATGTCTGGTCGAACCTCTTAGGATAATCATTATTCTTGGGTGTCTCACAACCTTCCTGATAGCCATAAACTATTTTAATGATAGGAAACCTCTACATGCTAAGAATGTGATCTACGGATTCAGTCTCTTTGTGGTACCTTGATTTGAGTTTCCCCAATTCTTCTCTCAAGAGGAAAACCTCTTCCTCTAGTGTTTCACAAAATTTCCCCTTCTCATTTAATAGTTTAGATAGAAATTACTTTAGGCTTTTTTCTTCTTCTAATTCGACTTTGAGAGCAAGAAAGGTGTATTCATTTAGCCTTTTGTCTTGAAGCTACTACATAAGTTGACCTTCCGTATTTCTAAGGATTTTTATTTCTTTTAATGCGCTTCTAAGTTATCCTTAATATTTTATTTTTTCTTCATCTTCTTCAGTCTCGACGATGAATAATATTTCACTATATTCTTCATCGGTCACAATTTTCTCTTTTGAGTAGAAGTTTTCTTTCTTATTGGCTTTCTTCTTCATTTGATGTTTGTACTTGAATATTAACTAATCATCAATATCATTCATCTTTGAATAAGGACATTTAGATGCATAATGACCTATCCTTACACATTGAAAGAACTTGAAAGGAAGCTTACCTTCCAGTAGTTAATATTTCTTGAAGATGACTTTCTCTCATACCACTTTTTGGACCAAATATCACACTAAGAAGGGGGGGGGGGGCAGTAAATTAATGAGTGATTAATTTTACCAGTTCATAAATTTACTTCAATAAGCAACCATATTTAAATGAATCATAACCGCATGTTTCATATCAACAATGCATCATAAAACTACCATCACATTAATAATTCATTAAGAAGCCATCACATCAATCATAAAGAGACACAATCTTTACGTGAAAACCCATACGGGGGAAAATGACAAATTCTTCTTCTTGTTGTGCTTTAGTTCATTACATAGATTTGTAGGCTATGGCGTACTAGAGGACCCAAACCAAAATATGAAAGCTACTACTTGCGGTAGGTTACAACCTGATTGAGGTACCAACCTTGAAGATGTGAAAGAAATAAATCACTATAGAATACAACCTAATTAAGGCACCAATATCGATGATGAGAAAGCTTCAACTTTCTCTAGGCTCCAACTTCATTGAGGTACCAACCTCGATGATAAGAAATCTCTGACTTGATGTAGGTTTCAATGTAATTGAGGCTCTAACCTTTGTGGAGGCACCCACCTCCTTCTTGCTTAAAAATGCAAGCTAAATTCACCCATTAACTACAATACAAGATTTCTTTTTGAAAAACAAATATTCTAAGAAAACGAATAAGAACTCTTTTCATAAAACACTCCAACAATCAAATCTTTGAAAAAATAATTCCAAATGTAGAAAAAGACTGTAAATACTTCAATCAAAAAATAAAAACTAATTACGTCAAACGAATGAAAGTGGAAACTTTTCATAAAAACAAAATGTTTTTCCACAACAACATATCCAAAAAAAATAAAATTGAAGTGTTCGACCTATAACAAATCAAGAACATTCTCAAAACCCACATTAATCAATAGATAAAGGATCACATAGGGGAAACCCCAGGAAAAATATTTTTTCTAAGATCGATGCAGGCATCCAGTACATATCAGTGCGATGAATAGGGATAGTCATTGTCTATAAACAGACACAATGTGATGTCGATGCACTATCTCCCACAGCTAGTTGTGACTATCGTCAAACTTAAGAAAATTTTTAAAAACTTTCAAAATATCTAAAAGATTTAGGTTTTTAGAGTCATGTAGGACTCACTAGAGACTTAGGAAAGGTTTTACTTAAGAAAACAAGGAAACCTAAAGAACAATTTGTTCCCCAGTGGAGTTGCCAATTTTGTTTGGTGAACAAATTGCTCTTGCGGACAAGAGTAATATCCCTAGGTTTGGAAACCAAACACCAAAACAAAATGATCAAACACATAGAAACAATCCCTAAATTAAAATCAAATCATAGATCTAAGATTGGATGAATGGTTCATACCTTTTTCGAAATTCTTATCCTCATTTTTATTTATTATAACATTTGATCTCCTTCTCAATTCTCCAAGAAAAGATCTGCAAATACCCAAACATATGAACTATCAAAGCATGTGATACATAAATTATATAACATAATCTATACAAGTGATCAAGGAATCTCATAACAACGAATGTGGGAAAGAATTATGGATTTGTATTAATGAAGAAAAGGAGAGAGTTACTAGAAGCTTCCCCCCAATAGCCCTCAATTCCAACCTTGCATTCAAAATCCTTCAATGGGTACTTAAGCAAAGTAGAAGTATAGTTTCAAGATTAAAAAATCTAACCCTTATCCCTTTGAATGAACTACTTTTATAGGACAAGGATCAAAGTTTGAGATCCACTTTGGTAGGAGTTAGATCCACAATGTATGGGTTGGGATCCATTATGGCAGGAATTCAAACCCATATGCTCACCGCTTGGAAAAATAACTTCACGAGGCTTCTAGAATGGAAGCTTCATAACCTTTTTTAATTTTTACCCATGTAAAAAGATCATACTTTTAATGAAGGAAATTGGAGATGACATTGCAACATGTTTATTGTTGAAAATAGAAACAAGAAATGTTAAAAAGAGAATCCAGAAATTCCAATTTAATTTGTCCTTGAATTAAATTGTAATTCTTTTCTCATAGCAAGTTGTAATTAGTTAATTGAGTTTAATTAACTTAGGAATTTCGAGTTGGAAGTCTTTCTGAAATCATGTATATGTTCTCCCTATATTATAGGGTTCTAAGATGAGTTAAGTGTGAGTTGTAATTAGTTAACTCAGTTTATTGAGTTAAGTCCAGTTAAATTAGTTCCAAATTGTTTGAGGAACTAATAGTGAGTTAACAGTTAGTTGGTGCACTAGTGCTACTCTAGTTAACTGAAGATTCCCTCATCAGAAACTCATGCATGTCGATTCTGAGAAAGACCCAGTTGAGACTAGAGTGCAAGGACAGTGTACTATTTGTTGTATAATTTTCTGAGTTGTACTAATAGTGCATGCAATCAGAAACTGATCCTTGAAGGGATTGCGCAGTTTTGGATGAGGAATTTCCCTTTAAATACAGGCTAATTCTCTCAGGAATTGTGAAAAGAATTAAAATCTTGGTGGCTTGGAAATTTGTCTAAGTATTGGTCAAAGGAATTCATCAAGCGGAGGATAAGAAATACTTTTGCATGCTAAGCTCAAGGTTGAGCAGAGCATATTGTATTCGTCTGAATTCTTTGACCAAGGGTGCAAGGAAATAGAGACCTGGAGAGCTTGTGAAGAGGCTAAGATTTGACTTTGTTCTTGCTTATTTTTTTTTTTCCGGGGAAAAAAGCAGTATTTTATTATAATAATAAAAGTTTTGATCCAGTAGTTCTTAAGCCGCGCAGGGCTTAATGAAGCAGTCACAGCTCGACCCGCGGGGAGCTTTTTTACTGTATGAAAACTGAGAGAGTCTTCCTCCCTAGAGGAGGATGTGATACCATTTGTAACAATAGTTCAAAAATATCTGGAGTCTCCATATTGGAAAACAACTCCATTACAGTCAGAAAAAAAATTGTCCATCAGCACTGTGTAAGAACAAAAATTTACAAAAATTGGTATACTGAAAGCCGAGAATTAAACATCCGAAAAAAACGAGATCTGCTATGGAGAAATATATACAGAAAGTACAAACAGAAAAAAACATGAAAACTGATAATGAGCCTACAAAAAAGGGGCGGATCAAAAACTGAGAATATGCTACTGATCATAAGGAGGCAAGTCTGATCTGACTGATTGCCCCTGGAAAATTTCTTCTATCGCCCAGCTGTCCGGATCCTATAGTATACCTGCCTTAGATAACTGATCGGCTTCTTCGTTCCTTTCCCTGTAGATATGACATAATGAAAACCTGTTAAAGAGAGTCTTTAGGTATAAAATCTCTTCAACAATTGTCATTAGAATTTGATTTTGACAAGCAGCTGATCCATTGACCCAATTTATAACGTTTAGAGAGTCCCCAAATAACTGAATTGAGTTGATGTGTTTGTGTTGAAGCCAGCAAAGAAGAAGGCGCAAAGAGGAGAGTTCAGCAAAATTGTTTGTTCCTGGGCCCAGCCCAACTGAGGCTTTTAGAATGTGATCTGAATTGATGTGCAAACTCATGCCTGCGCCAGCCCGATTATTTTGAGAGGCTCTGTCAAAGAAGCCACAAGGGATGTCCTCCTGAAATATGAGATTGTTTTGATTTGTTCTGGGTTTCTTTGCTTCAGGGGGAGGCAGAGTATGATAGATGGCTGCTATATTAGAGGCAATAGCGGAGGGCGGTGTAATTTGGTCATGGAACAGGCTCTTATTTCTCACGAGCCACACACCCCAACAGAAGATAATCGGCAGGTTCCGCATATTCCCCTCTGAGTATGTATACCACCACTTCCTCCAGGATTCGACTAGCGACTCATTTCCCCAATGTGCAATGACCTTGAGAAGCCCAGTGACCTCCTCCCAGATCTTCTGTGAGAAGGGACAGGAGATGAAAAGATGATTTAAAGTTTCCTCATTATCCTTACACAGGGGGCAACGCCCTGGGCCAACTAGAAACCTGGATTGAAGGATTTCCCATGTTGGAGCCTTCTTTTTTAGAATACACCATAGGAAGAGCTTTGATTTTGCTGGGCTTTTGAGTTTCCATAATGCTTTGGACCACCATTCCGGGGCACCCCATCCTTTCTTTCCCAAAAGATAAGAGTAGCCCTCCTTTGGTGAATATCCCCCCGATTTGCTGTGAGCCCACATTAACCTATCAGGTTCCTCCTTTATCCTAACATTGGATCGTTTTAATTCTTTTATAAAACCTGTCCATTCATTCTTCCATCTGATATTTAGCCCTAATTCTTCATCATCCTTCCAGACCTGGCCCCAAATGGAGAACTGCCCGACTCTTGCCACCTGATTTAATGAGGTGATATCTTTGGACTCAAGATGTAGAAGGAGCCCAGGCGATAAGGCAAATGCTTCATTGCACCCGATCCAAGGGTCTCTACCGATCCTGATATGTCTACCATCTCCCACTTTCCAAGCTAAACCTTGCTCAATCACTGAGAAAGCATCCACTGTGGCCTTCCAAATTACAGAAGAGTATTTTGCCTTCTTGTTTTGACTCCGGATCCAATCTTCCAAGGGCGTTGGATCGATATACTTCCTTTTGATCACCCTTGTCCATAGATTTTCTGTGGTTATAAGCCTCCAGCCAGACTTTGCTGCTAAAGAAGTGCTGAACTCGGGAAGTCTTTTGATCCCCCAACCTCCCCATTCTTTTGATCTGGCCACTTTGTCCCATGCCACCCACGGTAAACCAGAGAATTCCTTAGAACCAGCCCAAAGAAATCTGCAACAAATTCTTCTGATTTTCTCCATTACTCCTTTAGGAATCCAAGTTAGAGCGGCCCAGTAAACCGGAATGGCTAGCAAGACCGACTTGATGAGAGTTAGCCTACCAGCTCTGGAAAGCCATCTAAAGCTCCAGTGTGATATTCTAGCTTCAATTTTTGCTATAATCCAGTTCCAATCTGCTTTTCTGTAAGCGACAGGTTTTAGCCAAAACCCCAAATATTTGAAAGGAACATCCAAGGATTGGCTAGGAAACGGAAAAAGATCATCTATAAGACTCCTTTCCCTTCTGTCCACATCTGCTAAACAAACTTGTGATTTCATAGAATTTATCTGCATTCCAGTAGCTTTAAGAAAAAGATCAAAGATACATTTTATCTCCTTTAATTCGCTGGAATTTCCATTTGTAAAGATCAATATGTCATCGACGAAAAGAAGATGGGTGATGAAGAGATTTATGGCTACCTCTATACCTTTTACCTTGTCCGCACTTCTGGCTTTATGGATCAGCCTGCTAAGACCTTCGGCCACAAGGAGAAACAGAAGTGGTGATAATGGACACCCTTGTCTGAGGCCCCTCTGGCTAGAGAAGAATGATGAAGCAGCTCCATTGACCAGAACTGCAAAGCTGACATTAGTTATGCAACCCATGATCCAACTAACAAATTGGTAGTTGAATCCCACATGAGTAAGAAGCATTCGAAGGTAGAGCCAGTTAATCCTATCAAATGCTTTGGAAAGGTCTATTTTTAGAACAGCTCCTTTCTTTTTCTTTAATTTGATACTATGGATTGTCTCCTGAGCAACCCCGATAGCTTCATGAATTTGTCTGCCATCTAGGAACCCAAATTGTTCCATAGATATGTTCCTTGACAGAATTGGAGCTAATCTGAGGGCAATAACCTTTGAAATAATCTTATAAATACAATTGCACAAAGAAATTGGTCTAAAATCTTCAAAGCTTTCTGGCTCGTTCTTCTTAGGAATGAGAGCAATAAATGTTGAATTAAATGGTCTATAAATATCTCCTTTCAATCTGGACTCCTCTACAACTTCGGTTATCTCGTCTCCAATTAGGTCAAAGAAATGAAGAAACAATTCAATAGTCCAGCCATCAGGACCTGGACTTTTGTCTTTGCCTAAAAGCTTCATGGCTGCTTCAGTCTCCGCCTTAGTGACCGAAATTGAAAGATCTTCAGATTCTTCTTCCTCAATGAATCTGGGGAAACATTGCACCGTTTTGAGGACTTCTGCTATAGTAGCTTCTCTCTGATCAGAATATAAATTATGAAAATGTCGTTTCCCTAGTCCAGAGAGATCAGAAAAGGACTTGACATCTCTTCTTTCTTCATTTTTAAGGCTCCAAATTGTATTTATTGATTTTCTTCCTTTTGCAAAATTATGAAAGAATTTGGTGTTTTCATCCCCAGACTTAAGCCAGATTGCCCTACTCTTTATTCTCCATTCTTCTTCCCTTTCCAGGAGAATTCTGGTTTGCTGCTTCTCCAAAAGAAGAATTCTTTCCTTGGATTCTTGAGTTGAGTATCCATCAGAATCCAAACTCTCCAGTTTCTTCAGATCTTCCCTAATACTGTTTAGCTCCTCATTTTGTTTCAATTTCCTATCCCTTGCCCAAGAGATTGTTGCAGATTTCATTCTTTTTAAATTTTCCATGAACAAATAGCTTTTCTCCTCTCCTGCATTGAGATTTGGGTGGATCCAAGTTTTTTTAAACAAATCACTGAAAGAGGGATCTTGTAGCCAGGCAGGATTAAATTTGAAAGGGGCGGGGGGCTTGTGAGGAGGAGAAGAAAGATCTAGAAAGATTGGGAAGTGGTCTGAATTCCCAATTTCATCAACCCACTGTCTGATTAGGGGAACTTTAGCAGAAAGTGGATCTGAAAGCAGGAAGCGATCAAGCCTCTTAGCAATCCTGTCTGCACCAACTCTTCGATTCCACCAAGTTGGCTTTAGCTTAATCGGGAGAGGATCAACAAAGTTATTCGCTGAGATGAGATTATGGAAAAATTCTGTTAGAGGATCTTCTCTCGCCATGGGTCCCCAGGCTTCCGCACGACCTAGAGAGAAATTTAGGTCACCACCCAGAATCATCACTGGAGCTTTCATAACAGATGTTGTCATCAAGGTATCCCAAAAAAAAACCCTGCCTTGACAAGGCCCATAGATATTTATTATGGAGATTGGGAACTGGAAGTCAGGGGATACTATCTCCATTCCCATAACGTTCTTCATCCCCCAATTATTGAGAACTTTAACTCTCCCATCTTTGTACCCAATTGCTAATCCCCCCGAATGACCAAAGGCATCCATAGCACTGAAGGACCACCCTGGAAGAAGAGCCATAAGCATAGGTTCGATCTCAGTGGCCTTCCCAAGGGTTTCTTGCAGAAGGATAACATCTGCTTTAGAGTTGAGAATCCATTCTTTCAGGGCCAGTTTTTTGGGTTTGCTGGCCAAACCTCTGCAATTCCAGGATGTTAAAATCATTTGATAACTCCCTCAGGGGATGGGCTGCTCTAAGAACCCCCTGGATGGAGAATTGTTTGCCATCTGCAACATCCATCTTTGCTTTGAGTTTTGCCTTGAAAAGATCAGATTTCCGACCTCGTTTGTTTTTGGATTTTGTCTGAGAAGGAATCAAGCCCAGCCCACCTAAAGACTCCTGAATCACTTGGTTCCCACCCTGGGATCTCAGATTGTAAGGACAAGGGGTCCGAGTCACAGGAAGAGGGAGAGGGGGCCAATTTTCTTCACAGTTTATATCCAGGAGGGGCAATGTTTCAGTTAAGGTTTCCACATTCGGCTCAGATAAATGGTCGCCCAAATTTTCAACTATTTTTATTTTTTTTTCATGATAAGACAAAGAGGCAAGATTACAATTTACATTTGAAGGCTCAGGAGAAATAAAAGAGGAGGGAGTCCCCGAGCACTTACCCTTCTCAGGATCGTCGGATTGGATTAGAAGTGTTCCTTCGACCGAGCCTTTCTCTGCTTCCGGGACTTTGGCTGTTACCTCGTCGGCCCCTTCCACAACGGCCTGGTCTGTGCCATTTTCTGCTTCCAAATTTGTAGGCTTTGCGCTTGCATTCGATGGTTCTTTCTCGATCTCCTCTGCCTCCATATTCATTTGATCATGTGGCTCCGGCATGTCCTGCTCCATCCTTGTCTGAGCATCGGATTGTGCATTTGCTCTGTGAGCAGGAGTCCTACGAAAATGTCGCCTTCTTCTCTTATGGGGGCAATCTTTTGCTAAATGGCCGTGCTTATGGCACCAATGGCATCTAAAAGGTAGGTATTCATAGTCTAAAAGCTGCTCATGGACATATTCGTCAAATTGAAGGTTTACCTTTTGTGCCAAACCCCCACTTGGTTTGAGCATTACAAGAAAACGCGCAGTTGCCAAATTGTTTGTTGTTAAGAAGGACATGTCCGCAGTCATGTATTCCCCCAGCCGGTTGCCGATTGTTCTGAAAACTTCCTCAGTCCATAGAAGGGAGGGTAGACCCGGAGCGCGCACCCAGACAGGAAAAGAATCAGTGCGTTCCTTGATAGCATCAAACAATGGAGACCATTTTTTGAATAGAACGGGGATGTTATCAATATGCCATAAACGCTGCAGAACCCAATCCGCCGTTTCTCTGTCTTCAAATTTGAACTTAAACCATCCTTTTGCTAGTACTTGTGCTTCGAAATTTACAGGTCTTTCTGGAGTGAAGCTTTTTTCCCCCCATTCTTGAAGAAAAGCAGAAGAATATGGCTTGCCTCTAACTCTTCCTACCAAAGTGCAGTCAGCCACCGCAATAGCTTCTCTCATCGATACCTCCATCCCTAGAACCAGATTCTCCGCTATTACCTGAGAACCAATGGGTCTTTTCTGCTTCCTTGTCGCGCCTCTTGGCCTTGAGCATTCCCCCCCCGGCCTTCTTCCTTCACAATCCTCGGTATTATCAGATGTTATTTGAGCTGAACCCAAGAGGGTATCTGGTTCCCACAGGGGCGGGATCTGTCCTGAAAGAACCAAGTTGACATTCCCGGCGGACAAAGTATCTGCCCCTTGACCTTCATTTTCTGCCGGCCCGTCAGCTAAGGAGGTGCCTTGGTCGCTTGGCTGAACCTCGGGTAGGCCTTGTGAATCTCGGGAGAGGGAAACCCTCGTGAGCGAACCTGGAGCGCCTGGAAATCTAGAATGCTCGACGTCCGCAGGAAACCCTAGCTGGGAGATTTCTTCGAGCCCCTTAGGGTTTGGAAACCGTGGTTTCAGAGGAAGACCCTTTGGCTCCGAGGGCTTTGATGCCGCAAACGCCCCTCTCAGATCTGTCTCTTTCGCTTGATGAGAAGGGCCGGTCGCAAAACCTTCTAGCTGGAGCTCTCTGTCCGGCACCTGGTCTTGGGAAAAAACCTGAAGGATCTCCGGCTGTGAAGCAGACGCCAGGCTGGGGGTATCTACAGATCCAAAATAATAGTCCACATTCTGTGAGTTGATTTCTTTGCCCCACATGGAAAGTATGTCCTCGACGTCTGGGTCCAGTGCTAGAAACTCGGAGGGCTTAACCATGGTTGTTATTTACGAAGGAGAGAGACCACCGACAGACCGAAAGAAACGGAGACTGCTAACAGCTGACAGTTGACAGTAATAAAAAATTATCTTTACCGACCCTAGGAAAGACCAAAACGCGATTTAACCTCCATCTGCCAGTTGCAAGGAGCTGAAGGGAAAGCTTTCGTGATGGCAGCTGTGCGTAGATCTGGCCTCGACTGCCTACCCGAGCCCTGTTCGAGGTTCAAGGTTTTGACCAGGGATCGAGTTCCTTCCCCGCTGCATCCTTACTCCTAGTTTGTTGATGAGCCCTTTGATGGATTGTGTGGATTCTCCTTAGTTTGTTCTTGCTTATGATTTGGAGATTGAATTTATTGAGTGTTGGGATTGTTCTAGGGAGAATAATCATTTTAATTTCATCTTGATTTTCTGGATTAATATTGTACAGATAGTGGGGTTTTGAGCTGTGGCTTTCCCTGGATATTTATTGTGTTATGTGCCATTGATGTTCTTCCTCTTGTCGATTATTGTTAGCTTGATGTTTATGTGCTTCCGATGTAAAGAGTAGAAGTAGATTCTTGTCTCTTGTTTTAGTAGATTACATGAGCTTGTGAATCTACAAGATTTTATAAATTTATTATTCAAGGTGAAATGTCGCAAGTTGTATTACTGGTACCTATTAGGGTCCTATAATATAGGGATCAAAGTGTGTTTGTTGGATTATTCATTTTGGTGTCTGTTAGTCTATGAATTCACCAAGTATTATAGCCTAAGAGGTATTTTCACAAAAGAGTTAAATTGGTCAAGTCATTGTCAATATGTGTGTCAATGGAGGTCTATTAGTTTGATTTTAATTGTAAGGTCCATGAGGAGTCATCATTTAAAATTAGTAATTATGGGGAAACAATGTCATTATGGGAAAAAGTTGAGGTCATTGTCATAAGATTCAGATTAGGGTCATGCCAATCGGGTTCAAAGAACAGTTAGTGGTGGGTGACATCAGCAAATGTACAACATTCATCATCAAATCTGGCATAATCCTATTTGTGTTGTGCTCAACCTTTTGATATACCTAAAGTACCATCATTGACAAAGGAGGAGAAAATTTATCTTCAATGCCATTAGAATTGCATGCAAGTTCACCCTTCAACCTTCAGAGTTTGCATATATTTGATCCTCAGGAGATCTTGAAAAATATCAGTTTTGTCACTACACACAGGCTACAGTGAACATTGCACATAGCTCAAAGGATCACTTTCTTCATCAAAAGTGGGTTCCAAGTGTGTTTGTCGATTTTAGGAGTTTCTGTAGGTTTTAAACTCGTACAGAAATTACCTGCATACGAATTCTAAAAACAAAAAATAAACAATAGCGAGAGCATAACACATAAAACAAATATACATAGAGATTTTCTCCTAGATCCCAAAACAGGGACTACTAGATTGATTTTTCATTATGTTCCTTTCAATGTTACAATACATATATATACATGCCGAAGCATCCATAAACCCCAATCCATTAACCCTGTATTAGAACATAATCGTAGTTCCCTTGACCAAATCTACAAAATATGATGGATCGAAAACCATCGCGCCCAAAACCATGTGCGAAAACCATGCGCAAAACCATAGGTAGGTCTGCCCCTAATATAGGGTCCAAAAAAAATTCCTTGGGGCACTGCCCCGGACCCCATAAAGGGAGGCTAACCGCCCCACTCAAACCCCCCTATGACCCCCCCACTGCACATTAGTGCAACAAAAGGGGGGCTCCGCCCCCCCTCTAACCCCCCGGTTTAACTATGGGGGCTAATCTTGGAAAGAATAAAGAATATAACACAACCAAACAGTTTCATTCTGTTATAATTTTAAATAAATCATCAATTTCCAACTGAAAATGGACTTTGAAACCCCATATTTCTTACCTGCACAAGTGTTAGTCCCCTAATTTGCTCCCTTTTTGACCATTTTCCCCTTCCTAAATACCCCTGTTTTACCTATCTTACACACCCTCATCTTGCACTAGTGCAAGAACGATGACACATTTTGCATTAACTTTATATTTTACATTTTTTAACTTAACTTAGCATTTATTAATTATTTATTACGTGATTTCTTGCTTATAATTACTTTTGTAACTTATCGATACCTCCAATGTTATTTGGTAGTTAAATGCTTACGTGACTGCTGATCTTAGTGCAGGAGCAGATCTCGCACCAGTGCCAACACCGCGAATCCTTGCAGCAGATCCGGATCTCCTTGATCGCCACCCAGTTTTGTGCCGCTTTAGCCACGATAACAGGTTAGATCTGAAGGCAGCCGAGCTCCAGTTATGACAGCAAGGAAATCTAGAGGTAGCTAAGATTAGATTTATGAGAGAAAAACATATGGAGATTGCTACAGCCTGTTCTGTTAAAATGCCTAATTTTGAAGGCCGAAAGCTTAATTCTGCAATCGGTTATGTAATTAGTTGAACGATTTGCAATCGGTCATGTAATTGGTTGAACAATCTAAATTCTGTAATCGGTTATGTAACGAGTTGAACGATCCTTTTGGCCTTCAGCCAAGGATCTATATAATGAGAAATGTAAATAGGACAAGATGGTTAATGGTTGATAGAGTTGTATAGAACAAAGATAGAACCAGGAAGGCAGTAACAGGCCTGCATTTTGTTATCACCCAAATCTAGGCTGGATATGTAATCACGCATGTATTTTCCTTTACGATTTAATAAGAAAGGGAGCTCCGCCTTACGTTCCATGAATCTTATTTTTATGTTTAACAGCTCATGAATTGATACAGTACTGAGTAGCATTTCCATTTAAAATGGAAACACGCTTGTTGGCTAGGGCCCAACCAACCCAGCACGTTCTCCCTATTTTCTGTTCTTGTAATTTATGTTTTATACTGCCAAGTGTGATTTAATTTATAGCATCTGAATTCCTGTTTGAGTGAAAGCAAATCTGCAGTGTGAAGTAGTTAAATTTCCTTTCCCTGCATCTGATTTTGGATTGGTTTTCCCCGCCTAGTCCAAGCAGGAGAAATTACCTGCACCAGTGCACGTTGGTGTGCTATTCACTTTCTACATGTTTTGTTTGGTTTTCCCCGCCTGGTCCAAGCAGGAGAAATTACCTACACCAGTGCACGTTGGTGTGCTATTCACTTTCTGCAAGTCTGTTTGATTTGGTTTCCCGCCTGGTTTAAGCAGAAGAACTGAACCTGCACCAGTGCAAGATTGTGTGATGCAGCAAGCCTTTTTAGTTTACTTCTAACAACTTTCTTGCTTTCATTAATACTTCATAACAGGATAAATTATAAGGATTGTTTCTCTATTTCTGCACTTTGCTAAATTCAGAAACATTCATCTTTTTGGTATGCAATTTGGTTTCATAACACTTGCAGTAATTAAGCACTGATTTCAAGAATTAAATGTTAAAGTGTAAGAAGCTTTGATCTGGTACAAGAACCAGTTTCTTGTTACTGGATCTGAGTGCTTAGGACTTGAGAAAGTTCAAGCCCTTGCACGAAGAAAAACACTTTTAGTACAGACATCGTTTTACACCCTCTGCATAAATCTTTGTTCCTGCACTAGTGCAAGATAGATTCTTGCGAGAAGGAAATCTTTACATAAGCAGGATTTGAAGGGCCCATCTGTAGAAGACTGCTAAAGTGTCTTTGCTAAAGAAAACACACACTCAGTAGTTAATCAATAGTTAGCTAGAGTGATTGCCCCTTTATTTCTAAATCTCTTTTGCAAGTGCATTTTCCCTTGTTCTAGTCTCAGATTATTTTGATGGTTCAAGTTGCCTTTTTTCTTTATAGTTTGATTCTGCAATATTTCCTTTAAAGAAAGTAGGAATTGATATTAGAAATATTCATACCATCTCTGGCATTGCCTGTGCTTCGTCTCTAAGTTTACGAATCCCCCGGGTTGACAATTTAAGTGTTGAGGAGTTTACTTAAGTGTAATTCCTACACCCAACAACAAGGTTTCGAACATAAGTGTTGCACATGCACATAGTCACTCCATTTTTATCCTTGTTGATCACATAGATAGCCTCTAAACCTGAGTTTTTCTACATAAGAAAGTTTGTGTGAAATTATCATAATTTCTCGTGTTTAGTAGAAGGTGAGATGATCAGTCTTCCACACCATTTTTCTCTCATTTACTCAGCACTGCGAATAACATGTGTTGCGCACAAAAACAATGCTCTCTTCCACCTATTTTCCTATCTTGAAAATTTTCAATTTTCAGTGTGTCAGCCTCATTTGAATCAATTTGAAAATACAAGTGGTTCCGAAGAGTTTAGAAGTGTCTTGAGATTGTTTTTATTGTCAATTGAAGAATTTATCACCCTATTGTTGTGTTTGAGGTGCTACGCACGGGCCAAAACATAGTATCTTGATCTCTTTCATTATGAGCCAGAAGTTGTGGTCTCCCTGAATTGGTTTAGTCATTCAAGTTTTGAGAATTTTCAACCTTGTCCTAAAGCCCCAACCTTGATAAAATATCAAACCCTAGACCAAATTTTTGTATCTTCAAAGTCTTGTTTTTAGAAATGGAAATTATAAAAAATAAGAGGAATACAAAGGTAGGATAGATTGTGAGGTTTGAACCACAAGATCTATCACTTATCAACTTAGACCCTGCCATCAAGGTAGCCTTTGAGAAAATAGGATGTGTCAGATTTTGTGAAAGGATACAGGGGTATAATATGGAGGTGACCAAATAATTTGCCCTAAATTTTGATGGAGATGAAGTAAACATTGGTAAATTGAAATTTATTTTTTCAGAAACCATCATAGCATCAACTACAAAAATACCTTTGGATGGGGATAAATGGTTTAAGAGGAGAAGGAGGATGAAGGGAAGTTCACCTTCATGAGAATGAATAATAAATTAAAAGAGGCCCAAGATGAAATTTCTAAGCTCAACAAGCAAGATGAAGAGGCCATGCAGAGATGGAGTGATCTTGTGGATATCTATCATCCAACCATGGATGATGCCAAATACATGTTGAACAGATCCCTTCCTCTACAAAAGCAACTAAAGAACATCTATAAACAACATTGGACACTGAAGAAGAAATATAGAGAAATGAAGGAATATATTCAACAGGCACAACAGAGACTTCAGGAAGAAGATATAGAAAATCTACATTTGTTGGTTGAGGTAGTTGAAGCAAATAAATCAAGTGAAAATACTAGTTGACAACTACTACCCATAGATGTTGCACATAGGGTGGGAAACAATAATATAGTTTCTTGAAAAGTGGAATTTTTCGAAAATTTTGGCATCTATAGATCAGGGACATCTTCATCACTGTCAGCAGTTCATCCAGCAATAGCTTTTGACAAATGTGAAATCGTCCATGCAGCCAGAGAAAGAAGAATTTTTTTCTACGCTCATGTGTTGTTCTCAAGTGTTGCGCACATTTGCTGCGCAGAGATACATTTAGGTATATTTTGTCTTCAAATTCGAATTTTGACTTCTAGTAATAGTTTTGAGCATGTAAATAGATGGAAAATTATCCTAGGAGTTATGTCTAGTGTTTATTGGTCAGTTTTTCAAGTCAATGATGTATTAAATTAGGATTGGTTGTAAGAAAAACAGTTCTTATATTTTAGTATATGCACTAGTTTTTGAATGTATTTAGGTAAAAGTTGGTTTTGATCAATGAATTCGACCACCTAGAGTAGGGGATCAAATATTTGAGGATGTATAAGGATATCAAATGTATTGTAAAGGTTTTGTTGGTTGAGTTTAGAGAGAATACCTTTTGTGCACTATAATTTTGAATACGTTTTCCAGTGAATGAATGTAATAGTGGTGATTTGTAGGGATTCTTCTGTCAAAATTTTGGTGGCTTGTGCTCCTTTGACTTGTGAGTTATCTTATGTGTTTTTCACCCCTTTCATGTATATCTTTATTGCTTGGAAAAAACCAGAAGATTGATTCAAAATTCACCTTTAATGATGTTCTGGTCAATGTACCAAGTTATAAATGTTTTCATATTTAGAACAACATTTTAGAATTCATCTATTGTTTGATGCTCTAATGTTCTTTTCCTTCATTTTTTCTTCCTTCACATTCTACAAAAATTTAATCTAAGCCACCACCAAATCTGCTTACCTCGCCCCTATGGAGAAACCCTCTATTTTCCCATAATCTCATTAGATAGAAAATAGATTTAAATCCTGACTCCATGCCCAATGGTTTCCTTTTCTCATCAACAGATATTTAAAAACAAAACCCTTTTGAAATTACTACCTAGCCTAATATCTTATTTGTTGAGTAAAATAAGTGAGAGAGCCCTCTCTAGGCTAGAAGGGCTAGATTCTAGCCTAAAGTGGTTTGTGGTTACCTCTGCAGTTTTCCTCCTTAGCCTAGGAAAACTATGGAGTGCTAACATTATGGCATCGTTTCCGGGGACTCGAAAGTTTAATTTTCATTGGTAAAACTCTGATTTGAACATTTAAGACCTAGTTCCTGTGGGTGACAGTGAATTAGGAACCATTAGGCTAAAATTTTCACCTAAATATTGTGTTTAAGCTTAGATGTCATTAGTTTTCTTAGAAATCTAGCTTCTAAAAAATTCCATACAAGAGCACAGCCAGATCCTGATCCCCTTGAAATTGTAAGTGATCCTGAGAAGATTGTTAGGAAAAATAAGTTTAAAGAAGGTCAAGCGAGTAACAATCCTTTACCAAGATCTCACACCCTTCTGGAAAGCATTGTAACAACTGATATTGAATTTGATTTACCATTTGAGCATAGCCTTTTTAGATCTAAATCTAAAAACTTTGTATCTAAGACAGTCATTAATGAATCTAAATTAATACCTGCACAAAAACTTGGTATTTCAAAGTTTGACAAATATATTTTACAACAGTTCCATAAACTTGAGGACTTAGTTCATCAGTTGCATAAAGCTGCATAAAAATCATCCACATTTCAGCAGACTGCTACAACACCTTTTATTCCCTTAGTTACTATTCCTTTAATACATTCTCGTTGCTCTTCTCATGTTACTTATATTATCTATACTCCTCCCTTTACAACAACTCAACATATCATAGTTTCATCACCTCTGCCACCCTCATCATCAAGCACAGTAGTGAGTACATCCAACTCTCAACCATAATCACGACAACTCATTATGCCCAATTTTTTTTGCAAGCACCATTGAATTCCATACCAAAGAATAATGGACAACGTATACCTAAATTTGATGGCACTAGGACAATTACAACACAACAACATAGAGACAACAATGAATGATTTTACAGACCTTGAAGAAGCAGATGATGATGATGATGTGAAACTAAGGATTTTTTCCCAAATCCTAGTAGGGGACGTTAAAAAATGATGCAGAGGTTTGGCAGCAAGCAGCATGGCAAATATTCAACAATTTCATCAACTTTTCCTTTCTCGTTGGGATGTAAAGAAAAACCCTCTTCAAATTTTAGTAAAATATGAAAGCTTGAAGAGAGCTCTGGGAGAGTCAGTCCAAGATTATTCAAATAGATTCAATAATGTTTATAACTCTATCCCTGCAGAAATAAATCCTCCACTGGGTTTGGCCTTGCTTCGTTATCCAGATGGATTCGATGCTGACATGGCCTACCAACTAAGAGAAATAAGTCCAACTACTTTGGAAGACATGCAGAAAATTGCAGTAAATGTAGAAGAAAAATTACTAGCCAAGAAAGCTAAGTTAAAGTCTGAGAAGAGGGTAACTATCAAGGAGGAAACTTCAACATCATCAGACATTAAATTGGATAGTTTGGTGAAAACTATGGAGAAGATGATGGAAAAAATGACTTTTTCAGAAAGGGCAACTGCAAGAGAGCCTCAAGGAGGTCCTCAAATCAGAAATCCAAACTTTAGAAGACAACAAATCCAAATCAAGTAGAGGGACCAAAGAAATACAACAGACCAACAATAAATCAGACCTCCTTTCCAACAGAATTATGTAGAATAATAAAAAGAAGAAGTGGAAGAACAAGAAGATCATATTAATCTCTTTGGTGAGGGAGAAGTGGATAATATTTTCTTAACAAAGGAGGAACATGATTTGTTCTTACAATCACAAAAGGAGGACATGCCTACAAAATATGAAGACTATAAAAAGGGATATCATAATGCCATTATGTAGGTTCATAAGAAATACAATTTGAGGAATATAAAGGCTACAACAATTTCTCCTAAGAGACTCTGGGTTGATACACCTCCTTCAAGTCAAACAAAGTCTGATCCTCCCAAAGAAGTTCCTCAAAAGAAAGACACAATTGTTAAGGAGACCGATAGGAGTTCATCATCTTTTAGTCTTGAGAATGAAATATCAAAGATTAAAATTCTTGTCCCATTAGTTGAATTGATGAAAAAGTATGCATATAAAGGCCAAATTTTAAAGGCATTGAAGATAGGGGAAGTGTTAGATATTTTCAATCTAAGTTATGATCACCCGCAATTTCTTTTAGGTCCAGAAGTAGAAGGAGTTCCACAAGAAGGTAATGTGCCACCATTTTATGTCAGTGTTAATATTCATGATTTGATATTGCATACTGTCATGTTGGAGTCAAGTGCTTCACACAATTTAATTCCAAAAGTAATCATGGACAAGATTGACTTGGATATAACCAGACCATACAAAGATTTGTTTTCTTTTTACTCCAGTAAGGTAAAGTGTCTTGGTTTGATTAAATATTTATGTGTCACTCTTACACAAATTCCGGCCAAAAGTGTGGTTATGGATGTGGTTGTTGCTGACATCCCTCCAAAATATGGTATGTTGTTATAAATGTCTTGGGGTGCCAAGTTGAAGGGTTCTCTGCAGTTAGACATGACATATGTCACTATACCAGTGTTTGGACAACCAAGAAAAATGTATAGGGAAACTCTCATGAAGCACATGGTAAGCAGTCAAGACAAACCAGTTAATTATCTAGTTTATTCCATGCATTGAGATATGGATTGTTTCATCCTCTACAATGATATATGCTTTGAAGAAGAAGTGAAAAACAGGGACAACAGATCAAAAAAAGAAGGTGTGATTTTGGAGGATAAAATAGAAAATGATTATGATGAAGAAGGCTTATGGAATATGGATTTTGATGGGGAAGTCAGCAAGGAAGGAGCTAGGGCTGGTGTATGGATCTTAAATTCAAAATCACGCAGGTCAAAAACTTATTCCTATAAACTTTCCTTTGAAAGTACCAACAATGTTGTTGAATATGAGGCACTGATTTTGGGGCTCCAACTATTGAAAAGGTTAGGAGCCAAAATAATTTCAGTCCATGGAGAATCAAAACTAATTATTAAGCAAATTAAAGGTGATTCTTTAGCCAAACACCCCAAGATGAGGGCATATAGAAATGTTGTCCTAGATTTTCTGCAATGTTTTCTAGAATACCGTTTGTCTATGATTACTAGATATCAAAATGTGTTTTCTGATGCTTTGGCCACCTCGACAATTACATGTAAGATACCTTTCCATCCAAATAAGAAGTATCAAATTGAGGTAGAACATAGGCCTGTTGTCTCAGACAATGTGAGATATTGGCAAGTTTTCGATAGTGATAAGAAACTAGATAATTTTCTCCAATTTAAGGAAGAATTTGAAAATTTGCATATTGATGGGGGAATTAGTGTTGATATTGATTAAGAGGAAGCTAGTTTGAATAAGATCAGGGAAATTTCTAATAAGCATGAATCAGACCTTGAAATTTTGTAGCTAAAGGATACTGTGATCCCAAGGGGTTTAGTCCCATTGGAGGAATTGTTTAAATTCAATGATGTGGCTCATAAACCCAAAATACAACCTATTGAATCTAAAGTGGAGGATTGTAACATAGGGACCCAAGGAAAATGAAAAATTGTAAAACTTTCTAATTCTTTACCTTTAGAAGAGAAGTAAAAATACATTGATCTAACGAGTGAGTCTTTTGATGTCTTTGCATGGGGATATGAGGATTTGAAGGCCTATGACAAAGGTATCATTCAACACATTATTCCTATCGAAGAAGATAAGAAACCTTTCAAGAAAAAGCTAAGAAGGACTAACCCTATTTTGCTACCCTTAATTGAGAAAGAGGTAAGAAATATTTTTGATGCAAAGATTATTGTCCCTTTGATATTTTCTAAGTGGTTGTCAAATCTAGTACCAGTGAGAAAGAAAACAAGAGAGATAAGGTTATGTGTGGACTTTCGGAACCTCAATAAGGTTTCTCTCAAAGATAATTACCCCTTGCCAAAGATGGATCACATATTGCAGCGGGTAGTTGGTTCTAGCATAATTTCATTTCTTGATGGATTCTCTGGTTACAACCAGATTTTAGTGCATCCGGATGATCAGGACAAAACAACCTTCACAACACCGTGGGGGACATTTATGTATGTGAAAATTCCTTTCAGACTTATGAATGCAAGGGTAACATTTCAGAGGGCTATGGACATTGCTTTTGCAAATGAGAAGGATAGGTTTATTGTTATTTACCTTAATGATATTACTGTGTTTTCTAAATTTGTTGAAGATCATTTGCAACATTTGAGAATTGTCTTTGAGAAGTGCAGGAAGTATGGAATATCTTTGAACCCAAAAAAGTATCTTTTTGGAATGGAGGAGGGTAAGTTGCTCGGTCACATAATTTCAAAAGATGGCATCAGAATTGACCCTAACAGGATTGAGGCAATTCATAAGATTGATACCCCAAGAAATAAGAAGGAGGTGTAGTCTTTTCTTGGGAGAATTAACTTTTTGAGGCGGTTTATTCCAAATTTGGCTGAAATTTTAAGAGCTATCACCAATATGTTGAGGAAAGACAGTGAGATCAAGTGGACTGCTAAAGAAAAAGGGTCATTCAATGAAGTAAAGTTAGCCTCAACTCGTGCTCTTGTTTTGGCTAGTCCTGATTACACAAAGGATTTCATTATGTTCTCCTTTGCCTCGGAGCACACTATTGCAGTAGTATTAACGCAGAAAAATCGAGAGGATCATGAGAAGCCCATATAATTTTTGAGTAGGGGCTTAAGATATGCTTCTTTGAAATATAACATCATGGAAAAGAAGGCTTTTTCCTTGCTAAAAGCTTTAAAGGATTTCAGAGTGTACATTTTACATTCTCACATCATCACTTTTGTTCCTAGTGTTGTGGTAAAGGACATCCTCACTCAAACTGACCTAGAAGGAAAGAGAGGTAAGTGGGTAGCTATTATTTTAGAGTATGATATTGAAATCAAGCCCACTAAACTTATAAAGGGGAAAGGGTTAGCCAAATTGATGGTTGAATCAAATTTTCATGCATTGGACATCAATTTCATTGTTCCTCAAGACAATGAAGAATAATTAGTTCGACATGTATCAGAAAGGTTCATTTATTCCCCCTGGTATACATATATCGTTTATGCTTTTCAACGTTTACAAGCTCTACGTGGGTTGAATAAGACAAAGGCAAGGTTTTCTTAAATTAAACACTGTTAAATCATGCATTCTAGATCAGTATTTATATTGGAAAGATGTAGAAGGAATATTTTTGAATGGTTTGTGAGAAGATGAGGTAGATAGGATAATGAAGAATTTCATCAAGGTGACTGTGGAGGGCATCTTTTCAGGAAGACCACAAAAAACAAAATGTTGAGAGCTAGTTTCTACTGACCTACATTGTTTTTTGATGTGCACAAAAGGGTCTCTAGATGTCATCAATGTCAGGGTTTTGAATGGAAGAAGAAACTTTTACCTTTTACTTTGAAGCCTATTTTAGTAGAGGTACCTTTTCAGCAGTGGGGATTGGAATTCATCGGGGAGATTCATCCAAGTTCTTCATCTCAACACAAGTGGATTTTAACAGCCACAGATTACTTCACTAAATGGATAGAAGCAGTTCCGACTAGGAAGGCCATAAATTATCCAATTCATGGAAGGTAATATTCTATCTAGGTTCGGATGTCCTCATAAGATCATTACTGATAATGTTGTTGCATTTAAATCTAAAAAGATGATTTATTTTTTAAATAAATATCATATAGTGCCTGTACATTCTACTGCCTGTTATCCACAAGGAAATCACTTGGTAGAGTCTTCTAACAAGAGCTTAGTCATTATCATAAAAAAAAATTTACATGAGAATAGTAAATCTTGACATAAGAAGTTAATCAATGCTTTATGGGAAGACAGGGTAAGTACTAAAAAATCCATTGGAATGTCACCTTTCCAATTGGTTTATGGAGTTGATGTTGTTTTTCCTACTTCCCTAGGGGTTCCAGTGTTGAAATTATTGCAGGAAACAGAAGTAGAACCAAATGATGTGCAGAGAAGGATAAATCAAATGATACAATTGCAGCAAACTAGAGAAGAAGTCTACAACAACACTCAGCTAATCCAAGACAAGATCAAAATAATTCATGATAGGAGGGTGAAAGCTGATGACTTTAAAATTGATGACCTTGTGTTGAAATGGGATGCCAGGAATGAGGAAAAGGGAAAACATGGAAAATTTGACAGTTTGTGGAAGGGGCCTTACAAAATTGAAGCTTTCCATGGAACTAATGCATATCTGTTGAAAGATCTAACAGGGGAATTACTTGTTGGAGGGCCTATTAATGGCAGGCTACTCAAGCATTACTTCACCTAAGTCCAGCTGGTTTAAACACACCATTATATATATCATATTTCTTTTATTACTGCAGGTGTGGGTGGTTGCCATCAAATATTGATGCCTAGAGTGAAGGGCATGAGTTTCTAACGAGTTGTTACCATATGTAACAAGGTTTTATTCAGTCAAGTTATGATCAGTCAGGTCAATTTTAATTAATTAAAGGTTAAATAAAGCGCCCATTGGTTAAGGCTAATAGTCTATAGTTTTATTGGAACCTCACAGGGATGATGACATCCCCATTGGAGGCAACGTTAGGTTCCTATAATATAGGGCTACAAGTTTTTTTATCTGATTATTCATTTTGGGTGTCTATTAATCTATGAATTAACCAAGTATTATAGTCTAAGAGGTATTTGCACAAAAGAGTTAAATTGGTCAAATCATTGTAAATATGTGTGTCAAACTTTGGTCTATTAGTTTTGATATCAATTGTGAGTTGAATGAGGAGTCGTCATTTGAAATTAGTAATTATAGGGAAACAATGTCATTATGGGGAAAAGTTGAGGTCATTGTCATAAGAGTCAGATTAGGGTCATGTCAATCAGGTTTAAAGAATAGTCAATGGTGGGTGGCCTCAACAAATGTAAGACATTCATCATCAAATCTGGCATAATTATATTTGTGTTGCACTCAACCTTTTGATATGCCTAAAGTACCAAAATTTCCAAAGGAGGAGCGAGTTTCTCTTAAAATACATTATAATTTCATGCAAGTTCATCCTTCAACCTTAAGAGTTCATAAATATTTAATCTCCAGGAGATTTTGAAAAATATCACTTTTGTCGCTATGCAAAGGTTGCAGGGAACGTTGAACATAGCTCAAAGGATCACGTTCTTCATTAGACGAGGGTTCCAAGTGTGTTTGTTGATTTGGGGAGTTTCATCATGTCAGAATTTGAAATAATTCATTAATTTCCAACTGCAAACTGAGCTTGAAACTCCAGATTTATTACCTACACAGTGTTGCGCACACAGGTGTTGTGCATGAGTGTTGTACATGCACACAGTCACTCCATTTTCATCCTTTTTGATCAACTAGATAGCCTCTAAACCCCAGTTTTTCTACATAAGAGAGTTTGTGTGAAATTATCAGAATTTCTCATGTTTATTAGAAGGTGAGTTAATCGGCCTTCCACACCATTTTCCTCTCATTTCCTCAGTGCTGCACATAGCAGGTGTTGCGCACAAAAACAACTCTCTCTTCAACCTGTTAGTCTGTCTTCCACCTGTTAGTCTGTCTTGGAAAATTGCGATTTTTAGTGTGTCAACCTCATTTGAATCAATTTGAAATTATAAGTGGTTCTGAAGAGTTTAGAAGTGTCTGGAGCTGGTTTTTTTTTGTCAATTGGAGAATTTCTCCCTCTATTCCTTTGTTTGAGGTGCTACACACTGGCCAAAATACAATATATTCATCTCTTTCATTACTAGTCATAATTTGTGGTCTCCCTGCATTGTTTTAGTCATTCAAGGTTTGAGAAGAATTTTCAACCCTGTCCTGGAGCCCCAACCTTGGTAAAATATCAAACCCTAGCCTAAATTTTTGTATCTTCAAAGTTTTGTTTTTTAGCAATGGAAACTCTAGATAAGAAGAGGAAGACAAAGGGAGGAGATATTGTGAGGTTTGAACCAAAAGATCCGTCGCTTATCAAATCATATCCTGCCATCAGGGAAACCTTTGATAAAATACGTCGTGTAAAATTCTGTGAAAGGATACATGGGTATAATGTGGAGGTGACCAAATAATTTTCCCTAAATTTTGATGGAGATAAAGTAAAAGTTGGAAAATTGAAATTCATTGTGTCAGAAGCCACCATAGCATCAGCCACATAAATACCTTTGTAGGAGGGGGGGGGGGGGGGGGGGGGAATGGTTCAAAGGACTTCCTTTGGAGTTGGAGCATTATAAATATTTTATGAAACCAGAGTATAAAGATCAGGTGTTTGGTGTTGTAGTTCCTAGTGACTATTTGTTGGAAAATTATAATAGACTTCTCAAGGTAATTTAGAGGTACTTCATGTGTGAAGGAAGATTCACTAGGGTCTATCAATATCACTTCAGGATCCTCATGCATTTCACAGGTAAAAAGACCCTAAATCTACCCTTTTTCCTCTTCAGGAGTTTAGGCAAGATGGCTAAGAGAGTAAGAATGAATAAGGGCATGGTTGACTCAGGATTATTTCATTTTTCACTGATAAAATTATTGATATTAGAAGAGTTATAGAAAAAGAAACAGGTATGGTAGGATTTTCTAGCCTCATCCAAGTTTACAGAGAAAATTGTTGGAACTCCATCAAGTCACAAGGATACTCCTTCATCGACCATTAAGACTACTTAATCAACCCTAAAGAGTTCTATCAATAAATACATCCATCAATAGTTGACAATCACTAAAGAAAAAGAGACAAAAACTACAATTCTCACCAGAGGTAGGGGAGATTCCTGTTATGGAACCAACTCACAAAAAGATAGAAAAGAGATATCAACGCCTTAGAATTTAGCCTCTTCGAGGGGGCAACCTCCTTTACATTACAAAAATGAAAAATTCTTGGATGATTCAAATGACAAAACCCCCTTTCTATATATAGGAGTCTAAGGAGTCACAATATAACCCAGCCGACCTAACAATAATAATATAAAGCCACAAAAATAACAATAGAGGGATTCTATGGGGCACAGTAATAAAAATATGGGGACAATAGGGGCACAACAATATTAATAAGGGATACAACTACAATAGTAATGGGGTAATCACTAGTATTATAGGGACCTAACATGTCCCTCTCCTTCAAAAAAGGTGTTGTCCTCAACGCTTGAGTAGTTCTGGATGCTTCTGTATAAAATTCTCATCCTCCCATGTGGAATCTTCAGCGGATAAGTTCTTCCACTTGATGAGATACTCCGAAATTGATCGATTTCGTAGCTGTTTATTTCTTGTTTCTGTGACTGCTTCTGGTTCCAATATAATTTTTCCTTCCTCATCAAGTTCTGGAAATATTGTTTGAACTGGGAGGTTTTCACCTATAACCTTCTTTAAACATGAAACATGGAAACCTGGGTGCGCTCGAGATGCTGCAGGAAGCTCCAATTTGTATGCCATAGTACCAATCTTTTGCAACACCTTGTACGGACCATAATAATTTGGTGATAATTTATTATCCTTATTAGCTTTCTTAAGGGACATTTGTTTATATGGTTGTAGCCGTAGGAATACCCAATCACCTACATCAAAACTTCTTTCGCTGCGATGTTGATC
The DNA here is from genome assembly GCA_031772625.1 of Pinus tabuliformis. Taxonomy (NCBI): domain Eukaryota; kingdom Viridiplantae; phylum Streptophyta; class Pinopsida; order Pinales; family Pinaceae; genus Pinus; species Pinus tabuliformis. The sequence continues at coordinate 537,784,934 of CM062818.1, read as the reverse complement.
TCCCTGTTGTTTCATTCTATTATGTGCCAACACGAGGTTATCCTTTAAGAGTTGGAGGACTTGTTGTTGATGATAGATGTGATGTTCCACTGCTTGAACCTTAGAATTTTCTCTTAAATATGATGTGATGGATGGTGGCTAATATCCATAAAGTGCCATAAATGGGATCATTTTTATTGCTGTATGGAAGGAAGTGTTATACCACCATTCAGCTAGAGGCAACCATTTGACCCATTGTGTTTGTTTATCAGATACAAAGCAACGAAGATATCCTTCCAAACATTTGTTTAATATCTCAGTTTGCCCATCATATTGAGGATGATAAGATGAGCTATGAGCGAACTGAGTACCGAGACAAGAAAATAATTCTGTCCAAAAATTTCTAGTGAAAATGGGATCTCTATCACTTACAATAATCTTTGGGTTTCCATGTAGCTTTTGAATTGTTTCCATAAATGCAGTAGAAACTGTACTGGTTTTAAATGGATGTGATAATGCACAAAAGTGTGCATACTTGGTAAGTCTGTCAACTACCACCATGATGACACTCTTTCCCTCAGACTTGGGTAAACCTGTGATAAAATCCATTGAAACCTCCTCCCAACATTGGCTTGGAATGGATAAAGGTTGTAATAGACCCGGGGTCTTAATTGTTTCAACTTTATTTTTTTGGCAAACCAAACATTCCGCCACAAACTTTTGAATATCCGATTTAAGGCCATCCCAAAAAAATTCCTTCTTAACCCTGTGGTAAGTTTTTAAAAATCTTGAGTGCCCTCCTAAGGGATAAGTGTGCAATTCCATAAGAATCTTTTGTTTGAGTTGCGAATTCTTACAGAGGTATAAGCGATATTTGTACCATAACGAATAATTTTGCCAGCTAAATGTATCAGATGTACTGGAATCTTGTTGTAACTTTCAAATAAGTGCCCATACTTCTTCATCATTCTTCCATTCCTCCCTTGCTTCATTTATCCAATCTGGTTGGATAATAGAAATGGTGCACAACAATGCTTCCACATCCTCATCCTTTCTTGAGAGTGCATCTACCACCACATTTTGCTTCCCTTTTTTGTAGATGATTTCAAAGTCATAACCCAACATCTTTGTGACCCACTTTTGTTGCTCTTTAGAGGATAATCTTTGTTCTAAAAAGTATTTAAGGCTATCATGATCCGTTTTTACCTTGAAGTGTCTTCCCATTAGGTAGGGTCACCATTTCTTAAGTGCATGTAGTATTGCCAACATTTCCTTCTCATAAATAGCTTTGTGTAAAAACTTTCCCTTGATTGGACGACTTTCAAAAGCAATGGGTCTTTCATCTTGCATTAAAACAACACCAATTCCATTTCCTGAAGCATCACATTCCACAATAAAGGTTTTTGTGAAGTCCGGTGTAGCTAAGACCGGTGCTTGGCACATTGCCTCTTTAAGATGTTCAAAGGCCTTTGTTGCTTCTGGAGTCCATGAAAATGCATCTTTCTTCAATAATGTTGTTAGAGGTGCTGCTATTCTCCCATAATTCTTAACAAACTTGCGATAATACCCTGTCAACCCGAGAAATCCTCGCAGATGCTTTATGGATGTGGGGATTTTCCATTCCTTAATGGCTTTAATTTTTCTAGGGTCTACCTTAACTCCTTCATGAGATACAATATGACCCAGATATTCCACCTCTTGTACTCCAAAGAAACATTTGGATCTTTTTGCATATAATTGTTTCTCCTCCAATAGTTGTAGCACCCTGTCAACATGTTCAACATGATCCCTCCAAGACTTGTTGTAGATTAGTATATCATCAAAAAATACTAACACAAATTTTCTAAGGAAGGGTTTGAAAATGGAATTCATCAAACCTTGAAATGTAGAAGGTGCATTGGTAAGGCCAAAAGGCATGACCAAAAATTCATAATGGCCCTCATGAGTTCTAAATGCTGTTTTTGGAATGTCTTCAGTCTTCATTCTGATTTGATGATATCCTGAACGAAGATCCAACTTGGTGAAGTAAATTGATCCATGCAATTCATCCAGTAATTCATCAATGACAGGAATGGAAAACTTATCTTTAATAGTGAGCTTGTTGAGCTCCCTATAATCTAGACACATGCACCATGATCCATCCTTCTTGTGCACCAATACTACTGGAGCAGAGAAAGAACTTTGACTACGTTGAATTATACCAGCCTCTAGCATTTCTGCAACCATACATTCAATTTCACTCTTTTGGGCATAGGGATATCTGTACGGCCTGATGTTTGGAGGAACACTTCCTGGAATCAGATGAATAGCATGATCATGATCACGAATAGGTGGGAGACCTTTGGGAGTCTCAAATACCTTGGAATGATTGTCCAAGACTTTTTGGAGATCTGGAGAAATAGATGATACCGATGTGGAAACATATAGCGAAAATAATTGAGCAATTACACCTCTTTATTACTTTTTTAGAAGCTTTGTCATACCGTTAGAGCTAATTATCTTTCTTGGTTTCCCTGCAATACCCCTTAATTCAACTTCCTTTCCTTCCACAGAAAATTTAATGAAAAGCTATTGTACCCAAGGATTGTAGCCATTGGACTCCTAGTACAACATCAGCACCTCCCATTGGAATGGAAAGCATTGGGCTAGTCAATAAATATTCTCCCATGGATAGCTTGATATTATGGCACTTTCCAGAGCAATTTATCGTTCCTCCATTTGCAACCATCACTTGACACTCTGGTGCTGGATATAGGAAGCAATTCAATTCTTTTGCTACCTTACAATGAATAAAATTGTGGGTACTTCCTGAATCAATCAACACTATTACCTTTTTCTTCTTGATTTGTCCTTCTATCTTAATGGTTTTAGGAGTGGTAATTCCAGCCAATGCATTACAAGATATGGTCGGATTCATTTCTTCTTTATCTAGGCTTTGTTCCTAGAGTATATCCTCTTCCTTTGACCTTTTTTGCTCCTTTTCTTCTTCCTCTTGACAATCTATGTAGAATAATTTCTTCTCAGCACACTTATGACCTTTAGTGTATTTGCTATCACAACTGTAACAAAGCCCTTTTGCTCTTTTTTCTTCCAATCGTTTTGGTGTAAACCTTATAGGTTGTGGAAGGCTAGGGGTAACAACACTTCCATCTTTACAGTTTTGATTGGTATGCTTCTTGGTTGCCATAATTTTGCTTTCCATTTTTCTTGCTAACCTGAATGCCTTCTCTAATGAATCAGGTTCCCAAAGGCGAACATCATGTTGGATATTATCCTTTAAAGTCCCTATGAACACATCAATCCTATGCTCCTCTGGAATATTTTTTACCCTTATGTTCAATTTTTGGAACTCCTCAATGAGCTCCATTATTGAACCCTTTTGTTTGAGACTTATCAATTGGCTAAAAAAAGTGTTGCTTTTTGTATCCTCATAATGTGCTGTCAATTCTTCCGTAAAAATTGCCCAAGTGATAATTTGTTTACGAGAGCAAAGCCATTGATACCATACAAACTGATTTGGTTCCAAATATAAAGTTGCAATACGTACCTTTTGTGTGTTTTGCACATTATTGAGATCGAAAAATTGCTCCATCTGTAATATCCATGTTGCGGGATCCTTGCCATCAAACTTCCTCATATCGATTTTTGGAATATGGTGGGTCTTCGATCCAACATTAGAGTCTATGAAATCATGATTAACATTTCTTTTGTTCTCATCATGAGTTTCCTTTACTACCCTTTCACCATTAGTGACCATTTCTTGTAGCAACTTATTCATATTTATCTTCAATTCTTCCATCTTATCATCCATGCCATCCATTTTAGCGTCCATGCCATTCATCTTAGCTTCCATGCCATCCATCTTAGCTTCTACGCCTTTCTTTAAACAATCTCTCTTAGCTTCTACACCTTTCTTTAAACCATCCATCTTAGCTTCTACATCTTTCATCTTAGATTCTATTACTTTTTGTGCAAGTGACACTTGTTGCACTTGGTCTTGTAATTTTGATATATCATGTTGCATTTCTTCCTCTTCTTCACGAGTCATGCTAGAGATTTCAGTTTGCTTACTAGGTGTTTGCATTTTCTTTCCTCGGGGCATCAATTACCGATAATAATGCTTTACTATACCCTTTGAATTCCTTCAAACTAATTTTTCAAACCAAGCTTATGCAAAAATTTAAAAAAAACTACAAACCTTTTTTAACTTTGTAGGAGCTTGATATTGAATCTGATGTATCTCTGTAATTTCAGATCATCTAGTGCTGAAATTGTGACCTATAGTAGCCCTCTGCGTCCTCTTTCCAATGCCACCAGTCTGATCCAAATTGGATTCTCCAAGAAAGAGTTATGCACAATCTCCCAAGATGACCTGATTATATGAGAGATGGCTTCCGCTAAGGTTTTCCCCTGCTCTGGTAATGAAACCACAGGTTTTGCGGCTGTTGGAGGTGGCGTTGCAGGGTTGGCCACAACCATTACCCTCCACTGGACCAGCCACAAGAGCGTGCTTTCTGATGATTTCAGAGCTGCCGCCACGGGTTTGGCTACGCGGCCTAGAGCTTGGAAAACACCGGAAGCTTCTGGTATAGCAGATAACCCTCGCCCAAATCATCATTTCCTTGATGGGCCAAAGATTTCAAAGGCGGATCTGGAAGGAAAGCTCGCCAAGAGGCACGAGATCAGAAATCCGCACACAAAAACTGCTTTTAGGTTCAGAACCCACCACGGAGGCAGAAAATCGTCAGGGTTTGGCTTTACCAATATTGTCCATCCCATCACGAATTCTGCATGCAAGGATGGGGGACTGCGGGTTGCAGATCTGACCCATCACAAAACCGTACAGCCCAAACTCGGCAGACCTAGGTCGGATCTACCAGATCTGAGCCCCAACCTATGCAGATCTTGGTCGGATCTTACTGATTGGAACAAGATTCAAGATTATACAGCGCCCAGGCAGCAGATCGGGAGGAATAGGCATCGATTGAGAAGAGGGCACGCAGTATCTGTCATACAAAAGGCAGATCGACCCAATAGGAGGCAAGACCTGGAAGATTGCACACACCTGGACCATCTGGAAGCCAACAAAGACACCGGTTTAGGAAGAGATTAGCTAAAATGCAGACATCAGGTAACTAAAAATCGATTTCAGATCTTTATTAAAACCCCTGAGATGAAATCCCTCTTAGTATGGGTAAGCGCAGACAGCTCTGTTTCGCAACTTAAGCAGCAAATTTGTGCATTGGTTGGCTATCCCAGCCAGATCCAACACTTAGTCAATGGCAGGTGGTCCCTTCAGGTCAACAGAACCCTGGGAAGTTACCAGATCAGTCCAGGAGAAACCATTACTTTGAACCTTAGGCTGAGAGGAGGGGCCCCTTCTCAGGGACAACCAAGCAGTTCAGGAGGGGATAAGGGGAAAACAGCACCCCAGCACAAACCAAAGGGAGTTTCATCCTACAAAAACATTCTCCAAGGCAACAGAGAATCAGGATCCTCCCCAGATCAAGGTGGATATACACCTCGGCCTTACATAGTAGACCGATTAGGACAAACTCCAGCCTTTAATATTGATGCCACAGGGCTTGATGATTATGTTACGTCTTATGAAACACAAGCTTTAATATGTCGTTTCAACAGCTTCTGGCCAAAACCATATGATCTATTTCATTGGATTTTTACCACTTGGACCATGGAATGCGACATTCATCTATGCCCCAAAGGTTTCTTCATAGTTAGATTTACAACAAAGGAGGTCAGAGACACTATCATCAGTGCTGGGCCTTGGTTCTGGGGAACGACGGGGCTGTTCATGACCCCATGGTTTAAAGATTTTGATCCAAACAAAATGACAGTATCAAAAGTGTCGGTTTGGGTTCGTCTACATAACCTTCCCCTTCACTTTTGGAGTGAAAGAGTCTTGGAAGGAATCGAGAACAGCATTGGGAAATACATCAAAACAGATCTGGGAAGGATTGATGAAAGGATTTTCACTTTCGCACGCATCTGTGTGGAAGTATATCTAAGCAAAGGGCTGCCAGACAACATAAGGCTGATCTACAAACAACAAAATTGGCTGCAAGTACTAGACTATGAAAATACAGCCTTCAGATGTAGGATGTGCAGACAAACAGGGCACTTGCAAAGCACATGTCCAGAAGCCAAGAAAGTTAATAGTAAAAGAAAGCAGAAAGGGAAGCAGAGGAAAGGATGGTTTTTCTCCCCCCCTAACTCAGAGGATGAAGAATCAGAAGCAGAAGAGGACGATAGACCCACAGAGAAAGCTGAGGTACCCCAAGCAACGGGACCCCAGAAGGAAAATACATCAGAAAACAAGAATCCACAGTCCTACCCAAATCAGGAAGAAAAGACAAATGAAGACCAGAGTATGGGAAGGATTAAACGCCTTCATCAATCAGATACTTCAGATTCAGACAAGGAAGTTGGCCCGCAGAAAGCAGAACACAGTTAGTCATAGCTTCGATCGAGCCTACTCAAGGAGAGTGACGCAAGGTCGAAAAGAAAAAGGGAAGGAAAACCTGAATCTAAAATTCAGTTTTCCTTGTCCTCTTCCTTTTTCCCTCTTCTTTCTATTCTTTTTTTTTTCTTTTTTTCTTTTTTTCTTTTTTGCATGCCAGCCGTGTATCGCTGTGTAGGGTGCGGAAGCACCTGAGCCCAATGGGAAGCTTATGGAAATGCTCTATGCATCTGCAATTGTAACTTTTCATTTTTAATAAAAGGTTACAGATTTTTCCACTGGAAAAAAAGATGACCTGATTATAGACCTTTCCAGAAGAGCAAACTTGTATGAAGTACCACGTGTCACTGTTTCAACCTTTGGAACTGAAAAATATATACAAGAAACTACAGTCCGTCCTATTTCTGTTCCTTCTTGCAAATTTTCAATCCGATGCTCAGAGATAAAGTTATGATGATTTTCCCCAGGTCACCTATTTGGAATGTAATTCAGAAGTTTGCAAAAAGACCAACTTCCTCAGATCATATCTCCGCAAATATAGTGCGAAACGATCTAAAATTTGGACCTGAGATTCAATGCGATTTATTCTCAAATGGGTTTTTGTTTTCGCTTCTGAAACATCGTAAGAAAAAAATTATAGTGAAAATTCCACGATGACCTATTTGGAGCAGCAAAACCCTAGAATCCAAAGCTTTGATACCAAATGTTATGGAACCAACTCACAAAAATATAGAAAAGAGAGATAAATGCCTTAGAATTCAGCCTCTTCGAGGGGGCAACCTCCTTTACCTTACAAAAATGAACAATTCTTCGATGATTCAAATGACAAAACCTCCTTTCTATATATAGGAGTCTAAGGAGTCACAATATAACCCAGCTGACCTAACAATAATAATATAAAGCCACAAAAATAACAATAGAGGGATTCTACGGGGCACAGTAATAAAAATATGGGGACAATAGGGGCACAAAAATATTAATAAGGGATACAACTACAATAGTAATGGGGTAATCACTAGTATTATAGGGACCTAACAATTCCAATGCCAAGAAAGCCACTCACAAAGGAAACTGCCAAAAGGCTACCAATTGGAGAAGCCACCCGAAGAACTTGGTGATCCTAATGAAATTCAAACACAAATAATTTCTATGGATGATAAAGACAAGCAAGTCAAGGAGTTAGAGAAATAGTTAAGAGAAGCTCGTTTAGTTATAGCCCAACTCCAACAAGAAAATAGGAAACTAAAGAAGACCATATTAGGAAAAACAACTCAACCTAATGAAGACTTGCCTATGGTTGATGCCACACCAGTTGCTCTCAAATCGAAGGGAAAAGGAAAGGAAATCAAGGAAGAGGTCAAGAAGGCAAAGATACCACCAACCAGGATTACAATATCATCATCTAAAAAGTTACAAATCCATGAAGGGAAGAAAGTGAAAGAGGATAAGGAGGATGAAGGGAAGTTCACCTTCATGAGAATGAATAAGAAATCAAAAGAGGCCTGAGATGAAATTTCTAAGCTCAAGTAGCAAGATTAAGAGGCCAGGTAGACATGGAGTGATATTATGGAAATATATCATCCAACCATGGATGATGCCAAATACATGTTGAGAATATCCCTTCCTCTACACAAGCAACTAAAGAACATCTACAGACAACATTGGACATTGAAGAAGAAATATAGAGAAATGAAGGAAGATCTTCAACATGCACAACAAAGACTTTAGGAGGAAGATAGAGGAAAGCTAGATTTGTTGGTTGATGTAGTTGAAGCAAAGAAATCAAGTGAAAAGACTAGTTGACAACTCCTACCCATAGATGTTGTGCATAGGGTGGGAAACAATATTATAGTTTCTTGAAAAGGGGGGTTTTTTGGAAAATTTTGGCATTTACAGATCGGGGACATATTCATCATAGTAAGGAGTTCATACACCAGTTTCTTTTGACAAATGTGTAGCCATCGATGCATTCGGAGAAATAAATTTGTTTTTCTAAGCTCAGGTGTTGCGCACAGATAAAATTAGCCATATTTTGTCTTCAAATTTGAATTTTGACTTCTATAATAGTTTTGAGCATGTAAATAAATGGAAAATTTTCATAGGAGTTATGCCTAGTGTTTATTGGTCAGTTTTTCAAGTCAATGATGTATTAAATTAGGATTGATTGTATGAAAAATAGTTCCTATATTTCAGTATATGCACTAGTTTTTTAATGTATCTAGGTAAAAGTTGGTTTTGATCAATGAATTTGACCACCTAGAGTAGGGGATCGAATATTTGAGGATGTATAAGGATATCAAATGTATGGTAAAGGTTATCTTCGTTGATTTTAGAGAGAAGAACTTTTGTGCATTGTAATTTTGAAGACTTTTGCCAATGAATGAATGGAATAGCAGGTGATTTGTAGGGATTCTTGTGTCAGAATTTTGGTTGCTTGTGTTCCTTTGATTGTTGCACTAAAAATTATCACCTTGACATTCTGCTATCTGTGTGAGTTCATTACCACTCATACATTCCTCCTCTGCAAGTCTAAAGCATCAGTTCCTCATATCAAGCCTTGAAAATAAGAGAAAATCCCTCAAAAGTCTTTAAAACTCTGGTTCCACACTTTCTCTTTGTATTACCTGCAGTCCCGCACCTAATGGTCATGTCTCCTGCGCACCTGACCGCTCTGTCTCTGTGTTAAAGGTGCATACCCCTATAAAAGTTAAAAGGCATAAGTATTCTTTGAAAAAACTCACTTTCAGTCATTTCTAGAAGCTTCTGGAAGGAATCTTGAGGTGGCAAGTTCGCTCTTTTAAGGTTCATGTATCCCATACCTTAAGGAGCTAACCCCTTGATGTGAGAAGCTTATCCCTTTGAAGGAGGATTCTATCCCTTCATAGGTGGACCTGTAACCTCCTCCTCTGCACTATAAAAAGAAGCATTGGGCTGGTTACTTGGGAGGTTAGAAGCTGAATATTTTTGAGGTGAAATGCTGCTGGAACTTAGTCTTCTTTAGTTGAGTTTTTATGAGGAGAGATTACATACCTCTAAGATCTCATTTGGAAGAGTGCAAGGCTTTTCAAAGTAAAGGAAATTCCTGTTTCAGACCCCAGGAAGATCTTGTTCAACATCAAGGCTGAAAAGGTTGTAAGGTTCTTCTACTATTCAAAGTTAATACAAATAAATTCGTTTTTCTCAATAAGTTATTAATTCATGGTTTATTTTATGGATTCCTTGATCACCATAATAGACATGATTTATAATATTTGCTATGTAGGTGTTATTTAATGTTTGCTTGTTTGTGATTGCAGGTCTTTAAAGGTAACTCTTTCGAATGATTGGAGGGTAACTCTTTCGAACGATTAAATGATGACTACTACGAACAAGCATTGGATCTAAGGTAGGATCTTAACACCTTTGTAGTATTTACTTATAAATCGCATATGTCTAGAGAAAGATAGGTTTGTTTGTCCGTTTGTTGCTAGACTATCTTTTGATACTAGGGAGATCGGCCTTGTTCGCAAGATTGATTTATCCGGCCAACAAATTGGCGACTCCGCTAGGGAAGGGTATTTGATTTTTGGTTTTCCTTTGTTTTGACTTGAGAAAATTGTTTTGTTTTCTAGTTTTTTATTGATGTATACTGGCTTGGGTAGTTTTTAGAATCTGGAAGTATTTTTGTTTTTTTTTAAGTTTTCGGGGGACCGCACTTTCTCTTTACAGACAGTGCAGGCATCTCTGCACTTTTCCTTTAGTAAATAGAGCAGAACCGCACCTGTTACTTCTAGAGCCTACGGACCCTGTTAAATTTTTTTGAAAAACCTAAAATATCTTCTTCCAGTTAAGTTTAGGTTTCATTTAGGATTTTTAGTGTCTACCCAAATCTGTATTTTTCCTGTCAAAAATCTCTTGTGAGTGAGTTCCGATAGTATTTTTGTTTTAGATGATTTTCTAGAAGTTTTGCATGCTTGGAGTGGTTTTCACTTGGTCTCTGTAGTGACTCAAAGATCAGAAGCTTGAGAAACCTTAGATCACCCTGGTGTCTTTTCGTCTTCTTGATGAGTCTGACTTGGTTGTGAAATTTATCCTTTGTGAGAAATAGATTTAGTTTTCTCCTTGCAAATCTTTGAACAAACTTTGCTATAAGTTCTGAATTTCATTTTTACAAAAGAAAACATATCTAGATGTTTTTTGATTGATTTTTTATTCTGAACAAATGAATCCTTAGTTCACTGAACAACTAAGTAAAATGTCCTAAAAAATAATTGAAGCTTTTATTCAATTATATTTTTAAAGTTATTAGATCTCAAAATTAGTTTTTGTTGTTTTGAGTGTTTTCTAGAACTTGTAGATCTCTTTTGAAGCAAATTGTTTTTTGTAGTTTCAAGTCTTGAAGGGAAAGGGATTTATTGTGAGCATTAATTATTAGTCTCGTTTGAGTTCTTATTGAAAAAAACAAGAATATTTTTCTTTCCATTTCCATGTTGAAAGAAAGAATTGTTTCTTAAAGAATTGCATTCTTGAACTCTTCCTTTTAGCTAGAATTTCATTAAAAGAAAAACGAATTGCTTATCATTTTAGGTGCATTTTTTAGTGTGTTTGGAGTCAAGTCTTCACACCATCAAAGTTTCATTTCCATACCTATCGACTTAAAGAACAACCCATAAAAGCAACGCTTAATTAAAATTGATCTAGTAATCTTTTCTATTTCTAGGGCTCTTATCACCAATATAGCTTAGGCTAGTATCTTGGAGTAGGGAGTAATTAACTCTCCAAGATAGTTAAAAAAACAAGTAGATACATCTTGCGGTAGGAAATAAATCCAATTGTAATTGATACATTCTGGGAAGCTTCTCTTAAAGGAGTCAATCACGAGATCATGTCCGAACCTTTGAGACAATCAATTCTGTTTCATTGGGAAAGATAGAAGATTTGCGCGTATTATAAATGGTAAACCTCAGATTAACCATTGTTGAGGAGCCTGGGGTCACTTGTTGGTAAACCTCAGATTGACCATGTCGAGGAGCCTTCAAGGGGATTGAGATTTGTTACTCTGCCCTTGCGCGTAGATTGGATCGTAGACTATTCCCCCAGTTGTATTTGTTGTTTTTGGTAACCTTAGTGTCCATAAACTTAAGATTATTTCCTAAAGTGACGGTGAAGGAAGGATCTCACTATACCTGGAGCAGACGTCGACTAGACTCACTTGGACTCTCTGGGGGGTTTTCTTCACTCGAGATGGTTTTGTGAAGAAACTTGTGCCAGTCTGTTTCATTAAGCAGGATGTCGGGGTAACTGTTCCAACCACCCTTTCTATATTAAAATTCTACTAAGTTGGATTTCATCACCAACTAGTGTTTTTAGTACAAGAAGTTACTATTTGTGTGTGGTTTGAACTCTTAGATTTTTAGGCATGTGATTTAGCTGTTTCTTTCTTTAGAGACTTTAGGTGTTTTTATTGAAATTTTCTTTGTTTGTGTGTGATTAATTAATATTTAATCGTGGTCGAATTACCGAGACAATCTCGTATACTTCAGGGGAAACCTCCTGAGTATACACCAAGCCAGCTTGAAGGGCTACGAGCTCTTGTATCACCTAGTGGCAGTAGAGTTGGATCACCAGAAGCCGGAGAATCATCTTTAATTGTTCATCCTGATTATCAAATACAAACAACAGAGTATATTCAAGAGGCAATTTCATTTTCCAAAGTTACTGGTAGTATTTCTCCTTCCAGTGAATTAGTTGAAGAACCTGAAATTTCTGAGCCTGACACTGAACCTGCTATTACTCCAACTTTAGGATTTGCTTCTCCAACTTCTAGTGGTCCTGGTTCACCTAGGGTAAGAAATATTATTACTCAAAATCTTCCTTCTGGCCTCATTTCTATTGAAGAACTTGTTAGTCCAGAAGAAGACGTAACTCTTCCCGAAAACCAACAGATTTTAAATCTTAGGGAGCGCGTATCAATATCCTATAGTCCTTTTAGGAGTGACGCTTGGTATTTATCATTGACAAATTTTTTAGAAAACCCGGGTCTTAGTTTTTCACCACCTCGAATTCCTTTTCATCCTACACCAAGAGGTTATTATCCTTCATCGATCATGTCAAGATAGTCATCTATGTTTTCCCAATCACTAGCAACATTTTTATCCGGCGGTCCTTTTATTTCTTCAGGGTACCAGTCACTCTCTAGTACTTTTTCAGGAGCAACTCCTCGACCGATTGAACAAGAGTTATCATTTGGTAGTAATGGAACTCAAACGTTGAACGTAGAGCAAATCCTTATGATGTCTGGTAGTATTCCAAATCCTCAACCTCAAGGTAGTCAGTTACCGCCTAGGGGGAAACCTCAAGTTAGTCAATTACCGCCTGGGGGGAAACCCCAAGGTAGTTAGTTACCGCCTGGGGGGCAACCCCAAAGTAGTCAGTTACCGCCTAGGGGGCAACCTCAAGGTAGTCAGTTACCACTTGGAGGTCTACCTCAAGGTTTTCAACGTTTAGGATAGTACATACCCCAAGGTCAACCCCAGACTCAATACATACCCCAATGTCAACCCCAGACTCAGTACATACCTCAAGGTCAACCCCAGACTCAGTACATACCCCAAGGTCAACCCCAGATTTAGTACGTGCCTCAGAGTTATCAACCTCAAGGTCAATGCCCAACTCAAGGTTTCCAACCGCCTTCTGGTCAACCATTTTTACAAGGAACTGGAAATGTACCGCTTAATTATCAGCCCTACGTTCAACCAGGTTATGGTCCTCCATATGCACAACCATTTATGGATCCATACTCCGGAATGAAAATGGTGTGGGATCCGTCTCAAACTCAACAGTCTATGCAACCTAATGTGCAGTTATCTAATCAACCTGGACAACCCTTGGTTTCTGGTCCAACCCAGCAAGCTGTCCAACCTACTATTCAAATCCCTGCACCTGGTTCAGTTCAGCAGCCTGGGCCTAGCTCACCTAGTACTCCGCTTCAAACTGCTGCAACTACTGCAACTTTTGTTCAACCTACAACACCTATTTCTGGAGTATTTGCAGCTCTGGTTTCTACTACCCTTGCATCAGTGCAAATTCCTCAAGTCTCTATTCCACAGTCAGGACCTACGGTTCAGACTTTGGTCCAGATGCCTGCAGGACAAGCTAGTACGATTACTACAATTACCACAAGTCAACCACAATTCACATATCAACCGTACCAAGGACAGTATCAATTCGGTCCTACTGTACAAAACCCAGTTTATCAGTATCAACTGTATCCTGGCTATACTTATCAACAGCCTCAACAACCCCAGTTTGGTCTGGTTAATCTTGGTTTTCCAGGAGGTTATAACATTCCTAATGCAAATCCGATTCTAGGTTATCCTGGATATCCTCCTCCTAGAACTGGTCTCATTACTCAAGGATTTCGTGACCCTAACTGTTAGTTATCATTTATTGCAACTTTGGATTTACCTGGTTTGTCACGCCTTATGAACGATCCGATTTACTATCTTCCGTATTGGCCGCCAATTCCTAGTAAGTTGCCTAGTGATATCCCGAAATTCGAGGGTAAGTCAGGAGAGGATCCGTCAAATCACGTTATGACTTATCACCTCTGGTGTGCATCTAATTCATTCATTTATGATTCAATTCGATTGCGTCTTTTTCAACGAACTCTCATTGGTCTTGCCGCCAAATGGTACATTGAGTTACCACGAGCCTCTTTTAATAATTTCAATCAGTTAGCCACTTCTTTCTTAACTCATTTTCAATTGCCTGTCAGATACGACAATGGCATGGAATTGTTAACTTCATAGAAACAATCCACGTCCACATATATTTCTGATCATATTCATGAATGGTGACGTAGAAGGCATTTAGTGAAAGTTTTCACTCCGGATCAAATTTTAGCAGAATGGTTCATTAAATCATTGTTACCTAAAATCATTGACGATGTAGCTAAGGGAGGAGTTGTTACTGAAGAGCAAGTCATTGCTCAAGCTCAGTACCTTGACCTCATCTATAAACAGTTAGGTACTTTACATGAAAAAATCCCTGATCTTCCAAAACACGGTCAAATAATTGTAGCTCCTTCAGGGTCTCATGCAGCTGACGGTATGATTGGTTCAGTTAGTACTAAAAGAAAGAAGAAATATTCAAAGAATTCTTCTCCTATAATAACTTTACCTGATTCCCTGACAGGAGATTCTTCCACTGAAATTTCTGCCGACATTCATGTCGTAGAATCATCTACGACCAAACCAAAATCCGGTAGTAAAAAGAAGGGGAAGAAGAAAAACAAACAAAATTCAAAAGATAAAACAGATAAAAATGAATCTACTGACGAAAAACGGAAACCTCGTTATCCTTGTTTCATTTGCGACGCGGATCATTTTACCAAACACTGCCCACATCAAGTAGTGGTTTCGAAATTCGTTAAAGGTTCTCAAACACTTGTTGTCTTGAAGGATCCTTTTCCTACTCAAGATAGTAAGATGATTGGTTCTTCCTCGAATGCCTCAGAAGAACCCATTATGATGATGTTTCATTTCAGGATTACGATGTGATCGCAAGATTATGGTAGTAAAAATCTTGTTGGTGGTAAAGAAGCACAATCTTCTAATTCAAATACATCAACTACACCTCCTCTTGGTTTCGGTCCACTACAGATCAAGAAACCCAACCCTGACTTAGTAATCAAACCGCCTGCTAAAGGTGTACTTCGTAAATCAGCTTTCAATCCACATGCAAGAGCTACTTAGAATTACAACATTATTGAAGACTTAGCTATTTCTCCTTCAGCAATGTCAGCTTTGGAAGTGCTGAAATCGTGCCCAGCACAGATTAAATTACTATTGTCTGCTATAGGAGCTGTCGATATTCAGGATTCGAACCTAATAATATTCGATTTAGAGAATAGTACACCCCGCCTACCTCATCAAATGGCTTTCTAGATTCCAGTTTTAGTCAAAAACAAACCTTGCTTTCAGACTGTGATTGATGAAGGGGCTTCTACGTGTATTATGTCGATCTAGTGTTGGAAATCGCTTGGTTCTCCCACACTCAATCAGTCTCCGACAATTCTAAAGGCTTTTGATGGCCAAGGGTTCCATCCTTTTGGTATTTTGCAGGATTTACCTATAGGGGTCGAAGGTAAAACTGTAAATCTAGATGTGGAAGTGGTTGATGCCCCTCTAGATTACAACCTTCTCCTGGGTCGTAGTTGGTCTTATGCTATGACTGCTATTGTTTCATCGGTTTTTCGGCTTATCAAGTTTCCTCATAATGGAAAGATCGTTATGATAGACCAGCTGACTTATTTTTCATCCGACCCAGCCTCTACAAATAGTATTCAACACATTGGTAAAACGACTATCCCTTACAAGGATGTTGGCGTAGGGTTGATTAAAGATTCTGGTTTACTGGGAACTTTTTCCTTCCCTCCTCCTAACGTATCGCCTTCTGTTGCAAATATTCATATGATTTCATTGAATACTGTTACTTTTGATGATCCTTGGAGCGTACCTTCCGATTCTAAGGTGGATTCATTTGATGGCACGATGCCTTTGAGTCCCTTTGAAATTGCATATCAAGCTGTACAGTCGTTTTCTGATTCCTGTTCAACCACAACTGATCTTCACCCTATAATTGTTGTTGGTCCTTTTGCAAAGTGGGGTATTGACTTTATTACATGTAACCCTCACTCGACCGGGGGGCATGCATATATTATCCTAGTGGTAGATTATTTTACTAAGTGGGCCGAGGTGATGCCTACATTTTCGACAGATGGCAAGATTGCTGCAACTTTCGTATTCAATCATATAATTGCTAGATTCCGTGTTCCTCAAACTATTATTACTGATCATGGAAGTCACTTTCGAAATATCATGATGACTGAATTGACAGATCAATTGGCCTGCGCCACGATAGTTCTACTCCGTATTACTCATAGGGTAATGGTCTGGTTGAAGCTATCAATAAAATTTTAGTCACTATGATCAAACGAATCATTGGTATTCATAAGTCGAATTGGCATACCATGCTATTTTCAACACTTTGGGTATATCGGACCTCTGTAAAAACATCAACTGGTTTCACTCCTTTTCAACTGGTCTATGGTTTGGAAGCAGTGTTACCTGTTGAATGCGAAATTTCGTCATTACAATTAGCCATAGAATTACTCCCACCTACTTCTGAGGAAGAGAAACATTTTTTGTACTTAGCTCAGCTAGATGAGAATCGACGCACTGCTGCAATAGCAAACGAGACTCATGCGAAACGAATAAAATATCAATACAATAGAAGTGTTACACCTCATAAATTTTCAGAAGGAGACCTAGTTTTACTATATGATCAAGCGAACGATAAGCTAGGGGCTGGAAAATTTGTACCTATGTGGCATGGTCCTTACATTATTAAGCGAAAGCTGGCAAAAGGGGCTTATGAATTGATAGATTTTGACGGTGTCTCTTTAGGTTAACCCAGAAATGGACTTTATCTGAAGAGATATTATGCTTAAATTCTATGTCGAGATTTTGGTTAGATTATTTTCTTTACAGCTGGTGTGTTTTAGATTAGAAAAGTGTGCCTAGTTTAGAGAGTGCTCTTATCATTATTCCTGATTATCTTGATTTTACTCTTGATATTGCAGATGTCGACGTCTCTTCAAACATACATTGGTTTTGCTGATGGTGCTTTTCATAATACACGGAACATTTCGTCCGCAGCTTGGGTTATCTATTCACCCTCTTACGAGTTAGTATCTATGCATGGGGTAAGCCTCGGTCAAACAACGAATAACATTACAGAGTATAGTGCAGTGATTGAGTTACTATTGGAATCCATCTCATTTGGGATTCAGAGTTTGATTGTTAGGTTGGATTCTGAACTCGTTGTATTACAGCTTGATAGGGTTTATGCCATTAGAAATCTAGTGTTATTAAGGTTATTTTTGAGAGTTTGTCTCTTGGAACGTGAATTTGATTACATTGAATATCAGCATATTCCAAGACATTTAAATACATTAGTAGATGCAGTTGCTTCTAGTATGATAAATAGACATTTGCAATAATCAAAACAGTAAATTTAATAACATTCGATAACATGTTACACAAGATAGCCGGTAATAATGATATATCATAGCATAGAAGTGTGTTTCAAAATATACATTGTCTTCGATCATAGGTTGAAAAACACCTTATGATCAGCAAAAATGATAATACAAAAAGTCAAAAATGTCGTGAGTCTACAAAATCGATCATCCTATCCCTGGCGATGATCATGATAACAAACCACTGCTCGGGCCACCCTACACAGGAACCTCCTAAAAGGTCCTAGGACCCCAATCACATATCTCTGTAACCTAAGTGGAATATCATCTATATCAGTCTCTGGAATATCTAGTGTCAAGCGCTCTAGATGATGCTCCAAGTCGGTTAGGATCTCTGCTGATTGGTCCTGTGGGGCTGGTGTTGCTGCAGCTAGTTGTCTCCTCTCATAAGGCTGGAGAGCGGTTGGTCATCGTGGACCCACATTTGCATTTAAACTTTTGATTATCAGTTTTGGACGATTTAAAAAAAAAAAAATTAAAACTTAGAAAGTGTTGAAAATGATTTTACCTGAATCATCCCATTGCTCTCCTGGTGGAAGAATCATGTCTGGGTCACTGCGATAATCCATCCCGGCATATGGAAAGTCCTGAATCACAAAAATTTGTTTGTTTAACCAACGAAAATATTCAGGCGAAAATCGAACAACCTCTATACCCTCCTCAGGGTGACGGGCCATCAAAGCAACCCAGCGAACCATTCTAGGCTCTCGAGGAAGACCAGCATCAACAGGAATATGTTGTGGGGCTAACATGGGGATCCTCTCTAGAGCAAAGCTAACTACGATAAATCCATATCCAAAGTTCTTCAGCTGTCCATTCTTTGCTCTGGTTAGTTGGCCTTTCACATTTGCCAACACAGCCTCGCACCAGTTGAATATGGTGCCTCGAAAACAGTCTACAACCATCTGCATCTGGGATCTAGTAGCCACATGCAATGTTGCACTCCCGCATAGCCTAGTAACAGTGAATGCAATAACTTTAAGCTCAGGACGGCTGATAGTTTTAATATCAATCCATTTATCCTTTGATTGATCATCGCAAAACTCCAATCGGAGACTAGTGACAGACTGGCCACCTCGCCTAGTCCCTAAAAGAGATAATTCTTCGCCCCTCTTGGACAAACCAATCAAAAAGTATATGTCCTCCAGCTTGATTTCGAGCCGGTGGCCACCAATCACGAAACACTGGTCCTGTGTCTTCCATCTGTCTACCAGCCATTGCAAGAGGTCTACTTGGGGCTCATGCCCTGTATGCCCCAGAACTTAAGTAGTCTGCATGCTCTCAATGCCTGCAATGTGGGCATATGATTTAGTGTGGAAAAATCTACATCCTCGTGCTCGCGTTCTCGCCAAATAAGCATTTTGAATGTCCTACAATGCATAAAAAGACATATTAGAACAAGCTAGTTCGAAAAATTTTGGGCAAATTTGGAGAAATTTAAGTTTGAAAATTCATTGCGCGGGGTCCGCACCCGCTGCTTACAAACAGTGCGTAGGTCCACACGGGTTGTGAGAAATAGGTGCGGACCCACAACTTTTTCCTTTATAGAAAAAATTCGGGGTCTGCAGGGGCTGCATGTTGCACATGTGGACCCCCGCGAGCGAATTTTTAAGCCTAATTTTCCTTTAAAAATCAAATTTAAAGCCTAAAAACGAAATGTAAACGGATGAAATACAAGTTAAGGAGGACGTGGATTACCTGGAGCTGACAGTTTTTGATTCCAACGGATGGATTTTCTAGAATCTTCACAGGAACTTTCTTACCCAAAAGCTCTCACTTATCACTCTAAACTCAAATGGTAAAAATGATGTTAGAAAAGCCCTTTTTATAAGTTTTTTCGAATAAATGAATTTTTAATTTATTTATTTTCACTTTAAAAAGGTAAATTTTTAAAATCATTTTTATTTATCTTAAACAAGTATGTGTAATGTTTTGAGTTTTTGTGCAGAATATTGGATTTTTCGGGAAAATTGATCATTTTTCAACAAAGAGCATACTTTTATCACTTTTTTGGACTCTTTCAAAAATTTACGAAAAAGCGAAACATTGGAGTCCTCTTTAAGCTCTTTTTAGACTCTCGAAAATTGAAAAGATTGCCAAGCACTTGATTGTTCGAACTCGTTAAAATAAATGAATAATCATCCCTTCAGTATAAGTTTACCCCTTTTACGGACTGAAATGGACTATTTACGAAAAAGGTACACGTTGACTAATTACGGTCAATAGAGTCCTCTTTAAACCCTTTTCAGACTCGTTAAATATGAAAAGATTGTCGAGCGCTTGTCTTTTCCATCTCGTTAAAGTATTGGAAATGTCATCCCTCCTGTATTATTTTATCCTTTTTCGGACCTGAGGGATTATTTTACGAAAAAGTACCCCCATGGAGTTTTCTTAAGTTTTTCTTCTGACTCCCTAAAATTGAAAAACATTGAGTTTTTCCTATACTGGACTCGTTAAAATTTAACAGTAAAGGACCTATTCAATTTTAAAATAGGAATGAACCACTACTTCTTAGGGTTCGAATTTTAAACTAAGTTGGACTCATCTGAAGGATGAGCTTATAAACAAGCAAATGTTATCCTCCTCAAGCTTGTCAAAAATAAAGAGGTACTTGCCAAAAATGGTGGGGGAAAAGAGAGAAAAATGAACCTGTTTGTTACACTTTGTTTTAAAAAAAAAAGTCGTCAACCACTCTTGAACATGACACTTTTTGTTCACCTGGGTTGGGAAAATCCTTTGCCTAACAGTTAATCAAACCACATTGAAAGTCTTCAGCCGG
Source organism: Pinus tabuliformis (assembly GCA_031772625.1). NCBI lineage: Eukaryota > Viridiplantae > Streptophyta > Pinopsida > Pinales > Pinaceae > Pinus > Pinus tabuliformis. The sequence continues at coordinate 537,764,615 of CM062818.1, read as the reverse complement.
TTTCTGGGTATTAGCTTTGGGTCAATTGTCACCAAGCCATCTGCAGTGTCATTATGTGTTTAAGAGAACAGTTCAAACAAACCATTCATCTGCAAAATATGTGTCATCCATTTTGACCATCCTTGAGTCAGTCTTCGCCAATATATTTCTTCAAAACTTGATCTATGATTTCGTGTTGTGGGCTTGCCTATGACAAATCGCTTTCTATCGACTTTAGCTCATTATCTAGGAAGTTGATCTAGAAATCGTTAGTACCTTGAAAACCACATGCCCTAATGGCAGTTTTCTCACCTTCGACGATAGGTTGCATCATTGACCTTCAATCGAATGATTCTATGACATGTTCGACTTCAGATCATTTATTCACATTTCATGGATTGTATTGGGTACTTTGAGAGCCATTGACATTACTGGTGGTTTCTGTCACACTTGTTAACAGTACTCGTCATTGACTGGTAATCAAGTGGCTTCTACCATGTTCGACTTCGACACATTCATTCACATGGATAGAATCGTACTAGTTCGGGAAGAGGAAATCAAGACCCTGGATCTAGTTTCTACCATCCAGGCTGCGAGGAATTTTGTTATTCATTATACAGTGGACTATTCATAAACAGATGGCTGCATCCATACTGTGTCTACACATGTATATACTCTTGATGTATTACAAAATCATTCCTGTATCAGAACAGTTTAGTCAGTTTTCTAGTCAGTTTTGATCTGAGTATGGGAATGCCTACCTCAGCGATGATATGTCTACATATATATATTTTGCATTGAATGTTTTTACAGGTTCCGACTGGGGTGTCCACAAGATGATCCTTGAAATGATAAAGTACTTCACTCTTCATCTATTACAGACTTCACACTTTAGGGGGCAATCTGTTGCACTAAAAATTGTCACCTTGACATTCTGCTATCTGTGTGAGTTCATTACCACTCATACTTTCCTCCTCTGCAAGTCTAAAGCATCAGTTCCTCATATCAAGCCTTGAAAATAAGAGAAAAGCCCTCAAAAGTCTTTAAAACTCTGGTTCCGCACTTTCTCTTTGTATTACCTGTGGTCCCGCACCTAATGGTCATGTCTCCTGCGCACCTGACCACTCTGTCTCTATGTTAAAGGTGCAGACCCCTGTAAAAGTTAAAAGGCACGAGTAAACTTTGAAAAAACTCACTTTCAATCATTTCTAGAAGCTTCTGGAAGGAATCTTGAGGTGGCAAGTTCGCTCTTTTAAGGTTCATGTATCCCATACCTTAAGGAGCTAACCCCTTGATGTGAGGAGATTATCCCTTTGAAGGAGGATTCTATCCCTTCATAGGTGGACCTGTAACCTCCTCCTCTGCACTATAAAAAGAAGCATTGCGCTGGTTACTTGGGAGGTTAGAAGCTGAATATTTTTGAGGTGAAATGCTGCTGGAACTTAGTTTTCTTTCGTTGAGTTTTTATGAGGATATTTTACATACCTCTAAGATCTCATTTGGAAGAGTGCAAGGCTTGTCAAAGTAAAGAAAATTCATGTTTCGAACCCCAGGAAGAGCTTGTTCAACATCAAGGCTGAAAAGGTTGTAAGGTTCTTCTACTATTCAAAGTTGATACAAATAAATTTGTTTTTCTCAATAAGTTGTTAATTCATGGTTTATTTTATGGATTCCTTGATCACCATAATAGACATGATTTATAATATTTGCTATGCAGGTGCTATTTAATGTTTGCTTGTTTGTGATTGTAGGTCTTTAAAGGTAACTCTTTCAAACGATTGGAGGGTAACTCTTTCGAACGATTGAAGGATGACTACTACGAACAAGCATTGGATCTAAGGTAGGATCTTAACACCTTTGTAGTATTTACTCATAAATCGCATATGTATAGAGAAAGATAGGTTTGTTTGTCCATTTGTTGCTAGACTATCTTTTGATACTAGGGAGATCGGCCTTGTCCGCAAGATCGATTTATCTGGCCAAAATTGACTTGTGAGTTATCTTATGGGTTTTTAATCCCTTTAATGTATATCTTTATTGCTTGGAAAAATCTAGATGATTGATTCATAATTCACCTTTAATTATTCTCTAATCAATCTACCAAGTTATAAATGTTTCCATCTTTAGAACAACATTTTATAATTCATCTATTGTTTGATGCTCGATTGTTCTTGTCCTTAACTTGTTATTCCTTCACCTTTTACAATATTTTAATCTAAAACCACCACCAAAGTTTCCTACCTCGCGCGTGTGGAGAAACCCTCTATTTTCCCATCATCTCACTGGACAAAAAAACAGATTTTGATCATGACTCCATGCTGAATGGTTTTCCTCCTTTTCTCATCAACATATCTTTAAAAACAAAACCCTTTTTAGCTTACTACCTAGCCTATTATCCTATTTGTTGAGTAAACTAAGTGAGAGATCCCTCTCCATGATAGAAGGGCTAGATTCTAGCCTAAAGTGGTTTGTGGTTACCTCTGCAATTTTCCTCCTCGGCCTAGGAAAACTATGGAGTTCTAACAATACCCATTAAAAACTACAAAAATAGGGTCTTTTAAAGTACTTAATATAGGATTCTATGCTTAATGGAGAAGTATTTCTTCCACCTTCTTAGGGGATTTATAACAATAGTTTTTCATATGGTGAAAGAGTTGATTGACATCATTTGCATGAATGTGACAAATTGATGCGTAACATAAAGTCTCACACAATCGAGGACCATATAGGGCAGCAATAAAAGGTTCTCAAACTATTGAAGGACAACTTACTTGTAGCACAAAATAATATGAAACAACAAGCATATCAATATTGCAGTGAAAGGGAATTTGAAGTGGGGGTTTGGATATTTTTTAAACTACAACCATATAAATAGATGTCTCTTAAAAAACAACATAAGGACAATAAATTATCATTAAGGTATTATGGCCCATATAAGGTGTTGCAAAGGATTGAGAGTATGGTTTAAAAACTAGAGTTTCCTACATCTTCACATGTACATCTAGTCTCCCATGTTTATTTCTTAAAGAAAGTAATTGGTGGCAAGATCCTCGTCCAAAATATTGTACTATAGAAGAGAAATCATACTAGAACCAAAAAAAGTCTTGGAAACAAGAATTAAGTAGCTAAGAAATCAAATAATTACTTACTACCTCATCAAATTGAGGAAGCTACTAGTGCAAGAGGTGGCATGGGAAGATGGATTTTTCATGCAGAAACACCTGCAGTTAATCAATTGTCAAGGAAAACACTTATTTGAAGGGGAGGGTCATATTAAGCCCTATACAAGCCCCATGTTTTTTTTTCTGACTAGAAAAAATTGTAACTTTTGTTTATAGAAATAAAAACTACATTTTGTAAACACACATAGTGTGTATACTGAAAGGGACACATAGAAGCATGCCATTTCATTTGTGAGTGGATATGAGCGTATTGGGAGAAATTAAGTTCCTGAACATCTTTACTATGTCATAAAAATAAAAACAGAAAAATCAGATAAGAAAGTTATGGATGACAAATAGTGTTGACTTTTTATTTTTTTCCCTTCCTTCTTTTCACCTATTGCCACCCGATGGAATCTGGATCAACTAGAACCAAATCTAGCTCTTGACCCCCCTCCATATGAGGGGAATCTTTATTAAAATTTGAAACCTCTGTTGAGTGTACTCATTTGGTTCCACCTAGACTTGTCAAGAGCTAATTCTCTTCTACATTTGGAGAAGTCATTGGTGAGGAGGCAGATCCAACCTAAACCACATCCTCCCCCCCCATTTTATCTTTAGTTTGTGTTGGTTGAGGCTCTTTATTTTCCTCCTCCCCATATTTTGAAATTAGATTATCTTTTGGTTTCTTGATTTCCATTTTTTGGATCTTCTTCGCCATATAACATGTGTTTTGTAGATGACCTGATAATCTAAATTTTATTTCCATTGTGTTATCACTGTAAAAAATTCCTTAAAATATTTTGGACAACCTACATGGTTTCTAAATTTTTGTGTCAATCATGGTCAAGTCATTTTTATGCTTTTAGAGTCTAAGTCATAGGGTTAGAGTCTCATTTCCAGTATCAAATAAAGTTCAACAACCTTTTTTTTTTGCCCCTTGTGAATCCCATGTCATGTTTAAAGTTTCATGTGTCTGGTCATTTCAAACTTTTGAACACGCTACAAAACTGTCTAGGCGTTTTCGTAGTGCAAAGTCCTAAAATTACACTGCCTGCGTTACAAAATTGGGGATTCGTAGTTAGGTTCTTTCGTAGCGCAAAACCCAAATTTTCACTGGATGCGCTACGAAATCGGGGATTCGTGTTAAATCTTGTATAACTGTCAAATCCACCAGAATCTGTTAGATTTTCATCATCAGTTTTCAGTCCATGAACCTTACCACTCACATGCAACCATTCATATCCATCATTAGACTCATTAGGGGTCATTTGTCCGCACTCATTTCAAATTTAAAAAAAAGGAAAGGGTTAGTTGGTCCTGGTCATTCCGTGTTGGTCTTGGCCATATTCATGCATAAGACACTTGCTGCTATTCTTACGTTCAAAGCAAACAAGCCCAAGGTGAGCAGAGACCAGAATTCTTTCGCTGGTTTCAAGCGAGGCAGCTCTTAAAATAAGCAAGGCGATTTCTTCCAAGTTGTTCTATCTAAAGGGATTTCAAAGGAGAAATGTCAGAAGAGAAGAAGAATCACAGGTCAGGCCGATGTTTGAGAACTGAGCCTAAAGGCTTAGATGCTCTTACAAAGGATAAAGCAGTTGAAGAAGCCTTCAAAAAAGTAGGTTGCTGGAGGTTCTGTGAGAAACTACAAGGAGGACATAGCCAGGTGACTAAGGAATTTTCTCTTAACTTCACAGGTTTACATACAAAGATTGGAGTCTTAGAATTGCCAATTTCTCCTGAAGTGATATATTTAGTCACCGAAATTCCTAGAGGCCAGGATAAATGGTTTAAGAATTTCAAGTTTGAGATGGCACCCTACAAGATATTCCTGAAGCTAGAGTTTGTAGACACAGATTTGACTAAAGCAGTGCCAAGGGGTTATGTCAAAGATGAATTTGCCAAATTACTCTCATGCATACAAAGGTATTTCACCTGTGAATGAAGATACCACAAGGTGTATTCTTACCATTTCAAACTCCTTTTGCATTTCACAGGCATAATATCACTAGATTTACCTTTCTTTCTGTTTCGGAGCTTAGGCAAGATGTCTGATAAAATACAGTTTAATAAAGAGGCATGTGAAACATCCTTGTTCCATCATGGCTTAATTAAATTAATGGTCTTGCATGAACTTCAAAAGGTAGATAGAGAGTGGTCTACATTTCTCTTTATGTCTGGTCTTAGAGCTGAAACAGGACTTAGCCCTAGGGCTAAGGAAATATCATCACTAGTGATTAGTCACCATGCAGAAGAAAGGTCTAGTAGGTTTGTGAAACTAAAGGCTAGAAAGCAATTTAAGGAGCCAATGACACCATTGATTGTTCAAGATGCTCCTCAGCAGTCACAGAAGAAGAAATTTTAGATGAAGGAAGCAACACAAGAAGAGTCCATTGGTGAAACAGTCTAGAGAAGGGTAACTAGAAGCCAAATAGCCAAAGAAAAGGGTTAAACAGTGGTCACTGATGAAAGGCCAGCCTCGAAGGGAAATTTGAATGATCTTCTATAGGCAATTGACATTGAGGAGTCCCCTCTAGTGCAAGCAGACTTCATTGAATTAGGTGAGAGCAAGTTAAAAAAGATGAAATCCTCCAAAAAGTTACAGTTTGATGATCAGGTTTCAGAATTTGTTTTTAAGCCCAGAAGGCCTATGACTAGGCAGTCCAAAAGGTTACAGGAGGTAGAGCCAAAGGTGAGTGAGATAGGAGAGATATCAGGATTCTATGAAGAGCTTGTAGTTCCAATGGTGCAACCATCACTCATACACAAAGATGACAGAAACAGAGCAGTTGATACTCAAGAAGAAGAAAATAATTTTGAGGAAGTCAAGAAGAAATTGAAGCTTGCCAATCTTAAGATTGCTCAACTTAAGAAAAGGGCAAGGAAACATGCAGTTGAAAAAGCCAATTTCAAAAGATTAAAATCCATGTGGGAAGAAGGAAAAGTTCCAAAACCTGAAGTAGTTGGCAGAGATGCTCAATATTTCACCTGGACTGTCCCTGCAATAAAGGAGGCAAGATATATCAGAATGATTAATGATAGATTAAGAACTAATATCAAGGTGATGAAAAGAAAAATTGAAGACCTGGAGATTTAACTGAACAAGTCTGGAGGTTAGCCTCAGCACAAATGAATAGGGCAGTAAGTGATGAAACCTTAACACAATTTTGATTGAAGCTAGGACATTACTTTTTGAAGTTGTTTTATGGATGGGTAATCTCAAGTATATGTGGCATATTTGCATAAGGGAACAGCTGAGAAGAATCCTAAGGAGGAAATTTTTTGGAAAAAACTGTGTAATTTGACCAACATAGCAGTTTCATAGCGTGCTACGAAACTGTTGTAGGTGACATGCAATGCACAACAGTTTCGTAGCGTGCTATGAAACTGATGTAGGTGCAATTTTATTCTTTTTGGTTAATCTTCAAAGGGATGAAGGGGTTATTTCTGGAGAAGAATGTTGTTGCAGAGGTGTAAGGAGATCATTTGAAAAGGTTTCAATCCTAAGTAAAGAAAAACTCAAGGAATGAAAAATATATGGAAGAATTAAGCCTTGCGCTACAAAAATAACAGTTCATTTCGTAGCGCACCCAGTTTGACTTTCTTCGGGCAAATTTAAGGAATATTGATTTTGCACAAGTGTAAGGGCATGTTTCCATGGCTAGTTCAACATATGTTATACGATTAAAAGGGATATTTTGTCCAACAGGCTCTTCGAGGAATATCATTGAAGACCAAGTCTGCATTGCAGGGGACAGTTCCCTAGTTTTCAGGACGGTCAAAGGAGAAATGATTGAAGGCCAGCATGGAGGTTATAGTCATCACCAAGGTCGAAGTTAAGGAGGAGCAGCTGTCAAAGATCGAATTTATTTCATAGTCTAGGTTGTTACTATCATAATAAGGAGTTGTACTCCTAATTGTATTAGGACTCTAGGACTGTTAGTTAACTACCACTTGTAATTAATAGCCTGTTTAGGTATGAATAGGTGTCAAGTTAAGCAAATTCGAATTCCCCTCATGTTGGAGGAAGGAATCTAAGATTGTAATGAACTCGATATAAGACAAGAGGTGGAATGCCTCAAGGGTTGGAAAGTTTCAAAGAAACAGGCATATTATGTTATTGTATAAGACTATATGTTTGATGTTAATACAGAAGTTTGGCTTTACTACTCAGGATTCAGAGAGGGTTTTATGTGTTTGATTTTCTCATGGCTTTCCTCATTTGCTCACTTGCAGTGGTATGAACACATGGTACTTAGAATTCATTGATAATGCTTTAACTTCCTTCATGTGTTTATAAACTGTGTTTCCTATATTATGTCTTGGTTTTGCTAATAGATTAAAACTCTTTATGCCATGACTTCCATGTAAGCTAATCTGTCGTTGTACTAAAAACATACTCTGACTCCATAGCCCAATGGATGTTTATTGACTGTGTTCAACCATTTATACATTTTTCACTTTTTTTTTTCCATACAGTTAGCCATGTAATCTTTAAACTACAATCTTTAACCTAGTGAGAGAGCCCTCTCAGGTTGAAGAGGCTAAGCCTCAACCAAAAGTTTGCTTTGAAATAGTTACTCAAAGTCTTCCTGATCAGTAGCCTATCAGGGTTGGGTTTTGTGATAACACATTGGAAATTATTGTGCTTCAAATTGTTGTGATCTAGTAGTCCTTTTCTAAGATCTATCTACACACAAATCCTAACAAAAGTGAAAATTCATTTTTTTGTTCTTTCTGTTCTTTTCATGTCCATTTTTTTTAATTTGTCCACTTTTTTCCCAATGTCTTTAAGGACTTGATGATGCTAGAAAGGTACAGAATATTTAGGAGTCTAACCCAAATTTCATAGTAGTAAATATCATGGATGTAGCATCAAACCCTGGACACAAAGTAATTGATTGTACAACTCTCCCGCAAAACCAAGGCCCTTCAATTAGAACAAAGTCCAGTTCATTTTTTGTATCAAATTGCACTACAAAAAATCGTTTAGAGTAAAGATAAATAGAAAAGGTAAAATTTCCCAACATATTATAAGCACTAAAACATTTTTGGAATCCCCTTATTCATTTTTGTGGAATCCTTAAGAGATGCCACAATATCAGTGGATATAGTCCAAAAGTTTGGGACTTCCCACTAAGATTTATAATAAACATTTGGAAATTGTAATCCACTACCATGGCAGCATGAAGGAGTGAAATATATTCACATAGAAGCGGACAAGAATCCTCAGTATCACAAATAGGGGTGGCACAATATACACCAAGAAATGTGCGACTGGACAATTAATTTAATCCATACAAAGATGCACGACACATAGACCACAAGACACCTAGCCAAGCACAACATATTACCTAGCGCTTCACTAAAACAAGCTCGATAGCCCTCAAATATTACCCCACATAAGATATTAGGATGTATACAATATAACGACAATGTGAGCAGGGAAAGTAGAATACCCACAACTTTCTTGTGAGGCGAACTAGAGATGACCAAAGCAACAAGAATGTGACATCGGCATCATAAATCAATTCACAAATGAAGTTTATTTTGTCTCTAGAATTGAGAGGATTGAAATCCTCATAGAAGGAAATCGCCTTAGTGCCACAAAAATCATCCTCAGTGCATTCCATGAGATTTAAGAGCCACACTCTCGAACGCACCTCTTCTATAATGAGTACACCATTAGTACCATCGATAAGGTGGTCCCACAAGAGTGTTGAGAAATGGAAACAAGAAATTCCATTTTAATTTGTCCTTGAATTAAATTGAGAATTAAAATCGAATTATATTCTCATAGAAACTTGTAAATAGTTAATTAAGTTTAATTAACTTAATTAGCTTAGGAATTTTGAGTTGGAAGTATTTTTGTAGTCATGTATATGTTCTCCCTAAATTTTAGGTGTCCAAGATGAGTTTATTTGAGTTGTAATTATATAACTAATTTTACTGAGTTGTGGTCGGTTAAATTAGTTCTAACTGTTTGTGGAACTAATAGAGGACTAACAGTCCGTTGGTGCAGTGATGCATCCACAAGTGCTACTCAAATTAATTGAGCATTCCCTCATGAGAAACTCATGCATGTCAGATCATAGAAAGACCTGGTTGAGACTAGAGTGCAGGGATAGTGTACTATCAGTTGTATGATTTACTGAGTTGTAATATCATGCATGCAATAAGAGAAGGACCCATGTTTGGATTGCGCAGCTCTGGAAGCATGAATTCCCTTTAAATACGGCCTATTCATCAGGCTAGGAATTGTGCAAGAGAGTAGGGGATTGGCAGGCAGTGTAATTGGCTAAGTTTTGGCTAAGAGTGGGCTTGTGAGGTAGAGAGTAGAGCATACTCGTGTGGAATTTTTCTTGTGAGAACAAGCTTTGTATCTTCACTCATATTTATGATTAATGAAATATAAATAGTTGGGGTTTAGAGCAGTGGATTTCCCTAGAGAAACTTATTGTGTTATGTGTCATTGATTTATCTTCCTCTTGTTCATATTATTTTCATCGATCTATGGGCTAAAGCAAGCACCACGTGCTTGGTACACCAGGATAAATATCTACTTCACCGAGTTGAGTGTCACGAAGAGTGAAACAAATTCGAACTTGTACCAAATAGTGGTGGAAGGTAAACTGTTGATTATTGTATTTCATGTTGATGATCTCAAACTGATAGGTGATGATCAGCTGATCAAGCCTTGCAAAGAGTACCTTGCAAGAGAGTTTAATATGAAGGACATGGGGCTCATGCATTACTTTCATGGCATGGAAGTATGGTAGGGAGGTGGGTAGTTGTTTGTGTCTTAGGGAAAGTATGCCAACAAGATACTCAGGAGATTCTTCATGGAGAGCAGCAAACCCATGGAGACTCCTTTCGCACAGAACTGGAGGAAGGAGGATGCTACTTCAAGGGAAGTAGTAGAAGCTACTGTTTACAGGCAGCTTGTGGGTTCACTCATGTACTTGGTGAACACACGATTGGATATGTGCTATGTATTTAACCAACTTAGTCAAGCGATGGTTAGGCCTACCAAGTTGTATTGGAAGGCGGCAAAGCATGTGTTGAGATACCTTAGGGGAACTTCTCAGTATGGATTATGCTACAGACGGAAAGAGGGAGTGAAGCTTCAAGGCTTCACCAATTCAGATCTGGCAGGGAGTCCATCTGACATGAAGAGTGCATTAGGAGGGATCTTCAATATTGGGTCAATGGTAGTTTCTTGGTACAACAGGAAACAGAGATCGGTTGCACTCAGTTCAGCAGAGGTACAGTACATGGATGCGAGTTATGAATCATGTGAGGCTATCTGGATGAAGAAGATCTTGGCTAGTTTGTTTGTTCAGCAGATGGATCCAACTGTGATTTACTGTGATAATCAGAGTCATATCATACTCTCCGAAAATCTAGTTTTTCATGATCGGTCCAAGCATATTGATATCTGATATCATCATCACGAAGATTGTGTATTGAGGCAGATTATGTTGTTAGAGTACATTCTCATGGAGAAGCAAGATGTTGACATTTTGACAAAGGCATTTTCAATATGTAAATTCGAGTTTCATAGAGACAAGATTGAGGTAGCTGATAATATCTTTCTTATTGAGAGGGAGTGTTGAGAAATGGCAACAATAAATTCCAACTTAATTTGTCCTTGAATTAAACTGAGAATTAAAATCGAATTCTATTCTCATAGCAACTTGTAAATAGTTAATTAAGTTTAATTAACTTAATTATCTTAGGAATTTCGAGTTGGAAGTCTTTTTATAGTCATGTATATGTTCTCCCTAAATTTTAGGGGTTCGGGATGAGTTTATTTGAGTTGTAATTAGATAACTCAATTTATTGAGTTATGTTCAGTTAAATTAGTTCTAACTGTTTGTGGAACTAATAGAGGACTAACAATCAGTTGGTGCACTGGTGCATCCACAAGTGTTAGTCCAGTTAACTGAAGATTCCCTCATGAGAAACTCATGCAAGTCAGTTCAGAGAAAGACCCAGTTGAGACTAGAGTGCAGGGACAATGTGCTATTAGTTGTATGATTTACTGAGTTGTAAATATCATGCATGAAATCAGAGAAGGAACTATGTTTGGATTGCGCAGTTTTGGAAGCATGCATTCCCTTTAAATATGGGCTATTCATCCTAGGAATTCTGGAAGAGACTAGGGGCTTCGCGGGCAGTGGAAATTGGCTAAGCGTGATCTGAAATTGGATTTCTAGTTAATGTTGTGCTAGTATCATTTCTAGATATAAAATTTTATTTGCTTTGGTTTTCTTATCCATAGAGAGTTTATCCATGAGCATGTGATTGTCAATTCATCTAACTTGGTGAAATTTAGTGTTTTGCATGAACTTAAAAGAATGAATTTAAATGGATGAATAACAACATATAAAAACACAACAAGCACAAATAACATAGCTCAACACACAAATTTTTGTTGAAGGAGTTCACCCCTCCTTGACTACATCTCCTCGGTCTAACTTCATAGTGTGGGTCTTTGTATTAACTTCAATAGTGCTCAAATTTCTGTTACATGCATCAAATGGTCTTGAAACCTATTCCAATGAGGTTAAAACATTCAAATCTATCAGAAATTACTATTTGTTTACTCAATTTGGTTACCAGCTACTCTAGGAATGGCCTCCAACACCTGGTGGCCCTAGGCTTCAAAAATATTCAAGTGACCAAACACACCTATAGATGACCTCTTCTGCCTCTGAAACCTACTCTTGTAAATTGCCAACATGCCAATTAGCCAAAGATGACTATTTTTTTTCGAAATTTGGCTGAGAATTGAGTAAGTTATGGCTCAAACAATTTTTCCTAAAAAACCTTCGCTAAATCTGGTGAGACTCCAGTTAAGTCCGCCAAGTTTCGTGGCGGTTCTGGATTTACTGGATCTGCCATAAATTTCGCCAACTTAATTACATATTAGTTAAATGCTAAACTGATTAGTGGCACACTAATCCCTCTTAACCGTTGGCCCTTAGCTCCTGGTTCGGGCGCTTGGTCACATGGGGTGGGGGTTGGCCCCGCAGGGCTTTTTTTTACCAAACTTTCAGAAGCTCTAACATTTGCATATGATGTCATTTTTTTGAAATGTTCACAGCGTTGGAATCTTGGAGACGAACTCTATGCATTCATTCAGAACTGAAGCAATTATGAGCACTTTCATTTTTTAGCTAAAATACTGATCCCTGATCATTCCTCCCCACTAGAAGCCTTTTGGACCCCAAAAGCTCTCTTGATCACTGATTATGTTGATGAGGGGACTGTTCCCTCATCCTTCCAGTCTTTATCCATTGAAATTTTCCTAATTTCATCATTTGGAGTTTTTCATAAAAAGTCAAAATTTTCCTTGATTCTGACGACCATCTATTATTGTCTTTGACACCGTCATGCTGCAATATTTCTGAATTTGCATAAAAAAAATCTAATTTTTCAGAAAACATCTTGTTCCTACCTTGGTCAACAATTAAAAGAAACTTGGAATCTTTCTCACCTTACACTTTGTCTCTATGGCGATTTTTAGCTACTTTTTCCTTGTACTTGAGTCGACTCTTGCCCAAGTTTCTTCACCATTGTAATGTGCCTTTTGGAAACCAACAATGAACATTTCTGAAACCCATGCATTCTTTTCCAAGCTTCTTTGTCCTCTTCTCTTTGACCTTTACAACTTCTTGCACCAACACCTTGTTTTTAACAATGCTCAACACCAATGTTCGCTGCTACAAATGTTTTTCACCTTCTTTCAAAGGCAACCTGTTATCATTCTTAAACAACTCATTACAAATATAAGCATATTTCTGAAAAGTATGATTCAAAACATTTCTTTGTTTGATAATCAACAATGTAAAGTTCTGACTTGCATTCACTAGCCTCTTGATTTGCCCTGCATTAACTAAAGAAATGTTCAGTTTCTTGTGATGAGCTCTCACAATATACTTCACCCCATCTTTAAGAAAATGATATTTGTGCTCATAGCGATGAAACACCACTTTCCTTTCATACAAATATGGACTTCCCAAGATAATTCCAGAAATGTCAAGTGGAACCACGTCTAACTCGACTTCATCAACAAGGTTTGCAGTAATAGCAAATCTAAAAATGCATTTCCTTGAAACCTGTAAATTGGCATCCTTAACTATCCAACCCAAAGGGTATGGTTTATGATGTGGTACGGTTTCAAGTTTAAGCTCTTTAACTAAGTATTCTGAAATCAGGTTTTCTTGTGATCCACTATCAAAGAGTGCATCAATCTTGGTATGATTTGAGATTACTCTGACAGTGAACAACTCTTCCCGTTTGTCTTCATTTGGAGTGTTGTTGTGACTATTTGAGGAACTAGTACTTTCAACATGTTGACCTTTCAAACCCATAGCTATAATTTTTTTCTCATCTCATGAATCTGACCCTAAGTATTTTTCAGCTATAGCAACATTTTTTCCCTTCTCTTTGGCTTTCAATCTTTCTGGTTTTAATTCTGGATGAAGTTGCCAACAATGGTCTTCATCATGGCCTGTCTTTGAATAGTTTTTGCATGTGAGTTTTTCCTTTTATTTTTTTATTCTTGCATTCTTATTTCTCTTCCATTTTCCTCCCTTCTCTTTTCCCTTACCCTCACTTTCACCTTTCTCCTCTATGTTTTGTTTTCCCCTTGCCTCAAGATGTGTGGCTTGCACACATATGTCATCTAAGTTGCTTGGGTGAAACATAAGGATAGTATGCTACAAATAGGAATGTAAACCTCCAATATATTTCAAAAGTGTGTCTTGTGAATTCAAGTTTACTCCCAACAATAAAGCCTTTTTCCTAAACTCATGTGTATAATCTTGGACTATTTGGTCTTTAAGCTGCCTAAAATTCTGCCAACTCATAATGGATTTTTGCATATAAACTAAAGGACAAAACTGTCTTTTAATTGCAGAAACAAATTCAACCCAAGAAATGGATATCTTACCATGGATTCACATTTCCTCCTCAGTCTTTGCTTCCCATCAAACTAGTGCAGCACCTTCTAGCCTCAGTGAAGCCAACTGGATATTTATGTCAGCCTCTTGAAGGTTCTGAATTCTGTAGTATACCTCCAGCGGTCGAATCCAATTGTCCAACTTTTTTGCTTTCACTTCTCCATTGTACATGGGAAGTTCCAATTTTATGTCCAATTTCAATGATGGAGTTTTTCCTTTTGGGGTTTTGGAATGAGTATGGGCATTGGTGGTAGTGGAAGATGATGTTGTGTGAGATGGTGAATATGATGAGGAAGATGATGAGGATGGTGGAGATGGAGGTGGCTTTCCACCATTCCCTTTGGAATCCTTCTTCTCATCTTTTTTGTCCTCTGAGCTTCCTTCTCCATGTGGAGGTTTAGAACTCTCTCCAACCATTCTAGTGTTCCTCTCTTCATAGAGGACTTTAACCATTTTAGTCAAAGTGTAGAAAGATTTCTTGAATTCTTCCTCTTATAAAGAGGGATATTCATGCTCTCTTTCTCCAGACATAATGGCTATGGATTCAGGCTCAGAAATTTGTACTAATTGTACCTCTTCAATCACTTCAGCCTCTTGTGCAATCTGTGCCTCTTCAGTCTCAACTGATGGAGATGGAACTTGAGGTGGCTCAGGTGTTGCCTTAAGTGGTCCTTTGGGTGAGGATAATGCTTTCTCAACTTTATTCCTTCTTGACCTAATCTCAGGACTAGCTATCCATAGCTTCCCTTCTCCTCTCTCCAGCTTCAACCTTGTAATCATAAAAACAATTGCAACTATTAAACCCTTCAAGCAAATTAAGCAAGAAACCTTGTGCTTTGATACCAACTTGATCTGAAATTTGATTGCTAGTTAATGTTGTGCTAGTATCATTTCCAGATATAAAATTTTCTTTGCTTTGGTTTTCTTATCCATAGAGAGTTTATCCATGAGCATTTGATTGTCAATTCATCTAACTTGGTGAAATTTAGTGTTTTGCATGAACTTAAAAGCATGAATTTTAATGGCTGAATAGTAGCATATAAAAACACATCAAGAACAAATAACATAGCTCAATACACATTTTTTTGTTGAAGGAGTTCACCCATCCTTGGCTACATCTCCTTGGTCCAGCTTCATAGTGTGGGCCTTTGTATTAGCTTCAACAGTGCTCAAATTGTTGTTACATCCATCCAATGCTCTTGGAACTTGTTCCAGTTATTTTAAAACATTCAAATCTATCATAAATGACTATTTTTTTACTCAATTTGGTTACCAGCTGCTCTGGGAATGGCCTCCAACACCTGGTGGCCCTAGGTTTCAAAAATCTTCAAGTGACCAAAAACACCTATAAATGACCTCTTCTGCCTATGAAAAATGCTCCAATCAATTCCCAGCATGCTAATTAGCCAAAAATGACTATTTTGTTTCAAAATTTGGTTGATAATTGACTAAGTTATGGCTCAAACAGTTTTTCCTAGAAAACCTCCGCTAAATCTTGAGAGACTCCAGTTAAGTCCACCAAGTTTGGTGGCGGTTCCAAATTTACTAGCTCTGCCATAAACTCCGCCAACTTAATTACAGAATAATTAAATGCTAAACCGATTAGTGGCACACTAATCCCGCTTAACAGTTGGCCCCTAGCTCCTGGTTCTGGCGCTTGGTCACATGGGGTGGGGGCTGGCCCCGCGGGGCCGTTTTTTTACCAAACTTTCAGAAGCTCTAGCTTTATCATACGATGTCAGTTTTTCGAACCATTCATTGGAATCTTGGAGACAAACTCCATCCATTCATTTAAGTCTGAAGAAATTCTGAGCACTTTTATTTTTTAGCTAAAATACTAATCCTTGATCAAAGGGTTAGCTAAGAGCGGGCTTGTGAGGCAGAGAGTTGAGCATACGTGTGTGGAATTGTTCTTGTGAGAACAATATTTGTATCTTCACTCATATTTCTGATTAATGCAATACATATAGTACGGCTTTTAAGCAATGGAATTCCCCAAAGAAACTTATTGTGTTATGTGTCATTGATTTATCTTCCTCTTGTTCATATTGTTTTCATCAATCTATTGGCTTCCGCTGGTTGAAAGTAGAAGTAGATTCTTATATTTTTCTTTAGTACATTTAATGAGATTATGTGTCTACAGGAAATTCTACACAAAGGCTCGATGCCTCAAGTCCATTGACATCTTGGAGACTCGCAGAGGCCGTGCGTGGTGGTGCAGGGCCCAAACCCTAAGAGTCGATAAACGAAAACCTAGTGTCGAAGCTCTCTGTTATCACTCCGTAATTTTTGAGTCTGTAGAGTAAATTATAAAGGTAACCTTAGAACCACTTTGGAAACTGGGAATCCAACCCTTCCAGTTTCAGAGAGGGATCTCTCTTTATGATTTAGCTTTGTTTTACTGATGATATTAGGCTAGTTATCATCTTCAGGTTTGGGTTTTTTGTGTTGATGGGTTGAGATAGTGGAATTAGGACATTGTAAAATGGAGTCACATGTTTATTTTGATCAAAAAAAGAGTTTACAGGATAAACTTACGGGGCAGGGTAGGCAATTTCACTGGATCCTTTAACATCTACGGTGTGGAGGAGAAGAAAACGATTCAGAAATCAATTAAAAGCGGAGCAATTAAGAATTTTGTTTTTAATTTTCAGTAGAAAACATATAAATTATTCATAATTCAGATATAGAGTGTAATTTTAAACAAATTTTATTCGTACTCTTCTTAGAATAATTTAGATTTCATATTCATAAGTGAAAAACAATGAAAAATTTAACAGAGGAAGATGCACTTCACCAATGGAATTGACACAAGAATCATGTTATGCTTGCATTGTATTACTGAAATATGATCAATGATAGCTATGTGATATTATTTACAACATAATTCCTTTCTTAAAAAGTAATCCCAACACCTATTACCTCAATTGATGAAGTATTTATACAAATTCTTCAAAAAATATCTTGATAGAAAATATCATGATTTATTACAAATATCTGAAAATTGTGTTGCAAAAATAGGACTAAAATTTAGGACATTAAAAACTAATGAATCTAATTGGCACTATATTTGAGGACTTCTGGTGATAAGGAACAAAAATTCAAATTTGATAGAAAGCCTTATTTGATGAGGTGGCATCCAAGTCACTAACTGTCCATGAGTTGTTTCCTCACGAAATTTTAAAAAATAGGGTTTAGTGATCCTTGTGACTATCTCAATCCATGAAATTTGTACAAAACCCGAGAGAGATTTTTGTATACGTGAATCTTACAAACAAAAACCTTTTTCTATTTTTGAAAATTCATTTCCACCTATTCAGAAACCGCATTGGAAAACAGTGACTTAAAACAAGAAAATTCTGAAAAATATGCCTTCCAAGATTCATTTTAATCTCCGAACCATAATAGATGTTAGAAAAATTAGAGAGGGTTTTTAAAATGGATCATTTTGAGAATTGTTTTCTCATTTGTTTGAAAACCATGTTCAAAATGACTGTGTTGTATAGGAAAAAAACATAGTTTTAACTGACCATCTTTTCAAATCGGTGCTAATTGTAATTGCCAATGTTCATTATTGATCTGGAGGGAATGGGATGAAATGGATATATGACATGGAGGTGGGGGATAATGTGGAGGCACATGGTTGGAGGAAATAATTGGCGTGTGAGCACGAAAGGAAGGCACATACGCAAGAGCGGGGTCGAGTTGGATGAGGTAAGTGGCAGTAGGGGAGTGGATGTGATGTAGGGACATGGCGGTTAGAATGAAATGGTGGGAGTTGATATTGGTGGGAGATAGAAGTGGTTTTCGGAGGGGGGAGGTAGGCAGTAAGGGGTATTGAGCGAGGGGGGTTTCGAAATGTAGAGTGCCGCCACGTAGTGTCGGGCCCGTGAATAGTGAATCCACTTTTTGGACCCCCTTGCTGATAAAGGTAGAATGGGTTGGGGGTCTGAAATCAATCCCCCGCCATTGATCTTGGAGGGGTAGATTGTGGCCACTAGATTGTGTTCGCCATATACCACAAGCCAACAATTAATCTTTGTCACTTTCGACTTTGTTATAAAAACCAAACATTAGCGCCAGCACATATTATTACAAATTGTTAATCGTGGTTAAATAACATGATTAATTATTCTAAACATAACTAATTAATCCTAAGCATGATTAATCTATTTTAAAGGCGCATTTTGATTTTCAAGCCTTTTTATTAATTTTTCCTAAGTTTTTTTAATCTTTTTCTCATTTTTTTCTTGGACATAATTTGCAGGATAAAATATTATTTACAATATCATCATATACACAAATTACAACTAAAATCAATTCATCCTATAAAATATAGGACTCTAACAGTGGCTCCAATGGGGATGGCATCCTCCCAGTGAGGTGCCAAAGAACATAGTAGACAAGTAGCTTGATCCATTGGCCTGAACCCAAGCCTGCAACATGCTCTGCGATGAAACCACTACAACTGAAAATCAATTGATCATCTGTTATAATCATTAAACAGAACCAAATCCATTCATCAAACTGTAATCTGAACTATACTCTGTGAACTGAAAATAATGCGACTAAAAAAATTCTCAGAGTCTTGAGCTTATTGGCACACACCTACTCACTCTAATCTGCTGAAATGACTGCAATATCAAGTAATAACAAATTTCCAATGCAACTAGTCAAGAAAATGGATACTTAACTGAATTATGCTCATACTTCTCATGAGAAGGCAGAAAATATATGATACTGGCAACCCAAACTGCCACTGAAACTGTTGACCATAATTTACAAACATAAGAACAACCATTTTCCTTGATGATCGCAATAGATTGGCTAGAGGATATTGAAAAACATGGAAAGTCACATTTTGATGATCTACAAAAGGCCTGCCTTTGAAGGGAAAGGGGGTAATTTGTTCATCATTACTATATTCATTTGAAACAACCAATTCATCCACAACAATAACATCCACAGGTTTTGGGATAACCTGTTCTTCTTCAGCAAAATCTTCATTATCTAAAATTGGAGGCAAAACAATCTGATCTTCAAAAATTTTTGCATTAAGTTTAAAGGAAAAAACTTGCTTCATATTATTGCTGAAAATTAATGGATGGATCATGGATGCTAGCAAACTCAGAATTATAATTTTTAGAAATTTTATCCTAGATTAAAAACTTAGGAGAAGAAGGGAATGGAAGGCAACTAGAATGATCATTTGTATTTCTGAAAATCTGAGAAGATTGTTGCAAACTATCATTTGTAAGCTTTGCCTCTTTGTTACAACTAGGTTGCTTGTTCTCTTTTTCTTGTGATATGTATAGAGGTTGTGAAATGCCATCAACAAGTTCATGTGAAATTAAATCATTGAAATGCAAATTTGCTTCATTTTCAATCATGAGAGTGTTGGGACAGGGTCCCGTGGGGTAAATTTTGTAACTAATTTTGTTATGTTGATAAAGTCTCTTCATTTTGAGGGAGAGGAGCGTGAAGGTCAAAGAAATCAAAAGGGACTTTAGTCCCTTAGTTTGTTAGAAGATAGGATGTTTTGTGACCCGCCCATGGTTCATGAACTATGGTATTGTAAAAGAAGAAGCTATAAAAATGTCATAGCGAGTCATAGGAAGCAACTAATTATTGAAGATCATTGTATGGGAAAGTAGTCTAAGACGGAAAAGTCTGTTTTATGTACTTAGGCGAAGGGGAAGGCTCCTATAGTTGTGTGCGCGGAGACCTTGGTAAGTTTGCAAGCTAAGCGCAGGCCCCTGCAGCTGTGTTCGCAGGGAAGAAGAGTCTATAAAAAAAGAATTATATCTAATAAAAATTGTTTTTGGAGCGATATTTGTGCCTCTATGCGTTTATTTTTACTTATGCATTTTTTGTGTATTCACTCTGTTTTCTGCATTTATCTGAAGAAAAAATTAATTGATTGGTGAAAGTGGTAGATATATATGTTTTCTTGATATTATGAATGTTTAATGCGATACATGAAGGGTTAGATTACATTTTCTATAAGTTACTGTGATTTCCGCATTTTAAGGGTTAGGGTTCGCAAAGATCGGGAAAAATCCCTAGAAGTAACAGAAACCTATCACACAGACCTCTGGATGCCGAAACCTGGTTCTGTCATCCCCCAATGCTACTTCAGGTGAGACTATAGCCTGCGCTAGGTAGTTCATTGCCGAAAGGGCCAGCAATGAAGGGTTTTGTTGGTTGGCGCAGCTAACTCTGAACTCCGGGTCAGGACCCCTCAAGCCAACAAATGGTTTCGTTGCAAGGACTGGGATCTGTCTGAGGAATGTGTGATGTCGAATAAATGGTTTCCAACTAAGAAGGAAATCAAGAAGTGGATAGATCAAAAGTTGCACGAATTTGTAGCTCAGGAAAACAGGAAACTACATCTCTCGAAGGAAGAGTGGATGGATAGATATTTGTATACAGATGAGCACAAAATTTTATTTTTCTCTTTTTCGTGTGAATTACACCAGTGGTTATCTAAATTTGCAGACAGTCAAGGTATGTGGAAGCTAGATAACCTGATTGTGTGGACCCCAGTACTAGTGAAGCACTTGGAGGCTTCTAAAAACAAGATTGCAAGGGTTGTCGATTATTGGATCGATAACACTTTGGGTAGATTCATCACTGAGTTTGCGATCGATACATCTATCAGTTATACTGAAGCTGAATGATGGTTTTTCAAAGGACCAAGAGGTAAGTATCTGAAGTCCCTGAAAACTTGGATTAAAATGCTATTGTGCGAGAAAAGGGTTATGCCACTAACTTGATGTCTAGAATAGATATGACGGGAGCTATGAAAAGTGGAAAAACATTTAGAAGAAATCTAGATTCAAGCCCACTATTGTTTTGCCCATGTATTCCCCATGTTGTTATTATTGAGACCCATATAAGCCCACTATTGTTATTGTTGTGCCCCTACAATATTATTGTTATGTAGGCTCATATTGGGACCCCTTAGACTCCTATATATAGAAAGGAGGTCTTGTAATTTGTATCATCCAAGAATTTTTCATTTGTGTAATGTAAAGGAGGTTTCCCCCTTGAAGAGGCTAATTTTGAAGTCGTTGATCTATATTTTCTTCTATTTTGTGAGTTGGTTGCATAACACCTACTGATTAAATCCTACGTATAAGGAAAAAGTGCACAAGGAATTGGATAAAATGCTTGAAGCCAGGATCATTAAACCTGTCGAGGAATCAGACTGGGTTAGTCCCATGGTGGTTCAAGAAAAGAAAACACAGGGTGAAATTCGGATATGCGTAGAATGAAGGAAGTTGAATGACGCATGTGTCCATGAAGAAGAATCTAAAGGCACTCCTTCCATAGCTTTCTGCCTCAAGAAGAATCTAAAGACATCATAAGATAAGCAAAAAATATATGCAGATCAGAACAAGTTGTTCAAGGAGTTCCAAGTTGGGGAATAGGTGTACTTGTGCATCAAAACGAAGAAGAGTTCCTTGCAGATTGGATCATGTGCCAAGCTAGCACCACAGTTTTTTGGACCCTTCAATATCATTAAGAGGATTGCGCCAGTGGCCTATCGACTTGTACTGCCTCTGACAGTGAAATTCCATGATGTTTTACATGTATCTTTTCTTAATAAGTATGTTAAGGGCATTGATCATGTGATTGACTGGTATATTGCAGGTGGAACCAGATGGAGAATTCCAGTTGGAGCCTCAATGTATATTGCAGAAAAAGGTCCTAATGCTCCAGAACTGAGAAATCGAGCAAGTTAAGTTGTAGTGGAAGCACTTTGGGCCCGATGAAGCTACATGGGATATGGCGGATCAGATGTGGGCTATGTATCCTTCCTTGTTTTCCGATTGAGGAAAAGCAACTTCAATATGGTGGTTTGGTATATGCTTTATGGTGATTTGATATGTGCTTTATGGTGGTTTTGGATATGCTTTATGGTGGTTTATATATGCTTTATGATGGTTTGGTATATGTTATATGATGTTTTGATATATGCTTAGATATGGTGTTTAGTATATGTTTTGATATATGCTTTGGTATATGACTTGGTATATGTTTTGGTATATATTTTGATGATGTTTCTATATGTACACATGTATATGGATGTAAATACCACCATGAGCTATGTTATAAAGCTCTACTATGTAGTATGGATGTCATGTTATTATTATTGTGTTGTCATGTTACTATGCCATCATGTTGGATACTTGTCAAAACCATCAGATCGCCCTTAATTTGAAGAAATTCATATTTTGCGTACCCTACAAGATACTCTTGGGCTAGGTTGTTTACAAGCATGAATTGATGGTAGACCCTACCAAAATTGTAGTAATCGTCAATCTAGAATCCCTGAATAATGTTAAATAATTGCGCGCAATGTTGGGCCATACAGGATATTATAGGAAGTTCATCAAAGCGTATGCACAAATCACTGCGCCCATGGACAGATTGCTCAAAAAGGATGTGACATTTTGCTAGGACGAGGACTACCAGAAGAGTTTGGATATTTTGAAGGAGCAAATGGTCACCATGCTCATTTTAGTGTTCCTTGACTAGAAGAAGGAGTTCCATGTACATGTAGATGTGTCCTGCATAGCACTAGGATTTGTGTTGACCCAACTAGGTGAAGGAGATACTGACCATCCAATAGAATTTGCAAGTAGAAAGCTGTCTAAGGTGGAAAATAACTATTCAACCACAGAGCATGAAGGTTTAGCAATGGTTTATGTGCTACTGAAATTTAGGCACTATCTGTTGGGAGCGCACTTCAAGATGTATACAGATCATTATGATCTTAAATACTTAGTTAGCATGCTTGTATTGGGGGGGAATATTTGTAGATGGTTTTTTCTTTTCCAAGAATATGATTTCGAAGTAATTGTGAAGCCAGGGTGCCTGAATGTTGGTCCAGATTACCTATCGCGAATTGAGAATGGGGATGAGCCTATGAGTCTAGAGGAAGGGTTTCCTTATGCAAATCTCTTTGATGTTCGCATCGCAGATGATCATTTCACAGATATAATTCAATTCTTGTCTACAAGTACATCTACTGAAGGGTATTCGACACAACAAAAGAAGGAATTACTGGTCCGAGCAGAAGATTTCTCTGTTATCGCTAGACATCTATATAAAATGGGATCTGATGAAATACTACGTAGGTATGTTCCGGAGTATGAGGGGAAAATTATCCTTGCAGAATCGCATGGAGGAGTAGCAGGAGGACATTATGCAGGAAGAGAAACTATGCATAAGATCCTATGCATGGGACTTTGGTGGCCAACTGTGCATAAGGACTCCAAAATATATTGCAGAGCGTGTGATGTCTGTCAGAGGATAAGGAGACCATCGCGAAGAGATGAATTGCCACTGAATCCACAAGTGACATTGCAGGCATTTGATAAGTGGGAAATAGACTTTTTGGGACCAATACAGCCATTGGGGAAGAAGACAGGGGCCAGATATATCATTACTGCAACTGAATACTTAACCAGGTGGGTGGAGGCACAACATGTAAAATATTGTAACACTGCTACCGCCACGAAGATTATTTTTGAATATATCTAATCCCGGTTCGGTGCCCTAATATTTTGATGAGTGATAGGGGCATGCACTTATTGAATGAGACAATTGATGCATTGCTTGAGGAATTCCAAATATATCATCAAAATAATATTCCTTATCACCCTCAAGCGAATGGCACAGTCGAAGCCTTCAACAAAATTCTGGAAAGCACTTTCACAAAGATTTGCAACGCAAAGCGAGATGGCTAGGATGTGCACATACCAGCGGTCATCTGGGCGTACAGGACTACCTGCAAAAAGTTGAAAGGAAAAACACCATTCAGACTAGCATATCAGCAATAGGTTGTAATTCCCATGGAGTACATAGTGCCAAGCTTATGGATTGCAGCAGTTATGGACATGGATGATCGCGATACCATGGAGGAATGACTCACACAACTTGTTGAGTTGGAGGAGGAGCGCTTCTTGGATGGATTTCATCAGCAGGTGTAGAAGGATCGTGAAAAGGCTTGGCATGATCACCATATCAAGCAATGCACCTTCAAGATCGAAGATTTAGTGTTGCTCTATGCTAGTAAGTTCACAAAGTTCTTGGGCAAATTTCAGATGCATTGGCTAGGGCCATATGTTGTGAAGCAAATTACAAATGGAGGCGCAGTTCAGCTTGCGAAACTGAATGGGGAATTATTTCCCAGAAAATTCAGTGGGAGTCGATAAGTTGTACAAGGGTGATCCCGCCCCTGCACGATGACTATATGATTGTGAGATAGTCTTAATACTCCCGGCATCTGCAAGGAAGTACTAGACTATAAACTACACTACCTGAAAGATAGAAATGAAAAGGGAAGGGGTTGCGCGACAAGATGAATGATGGAACCGAGGGGAGCTACGACGAAGGAACTGTGCTACGTGGATGGGTCGCGCGTAGCTTGGCCAAAAAGTGACCATTGGAAGCACTGTAGCTGATTTGATGGTGATTTTTCCATTGTAAGGAGCAGGGGAAAAGAATTTATGGAACATATCTTTGGAAATATGCTGCCAAATGTGCATTAATGACCAGGAATTTGAGGGAATAGTTGGATTTGAATTCAAATTGGTCTATAAATATGGCATACCTCTTTCATTTGAACACTTTTCTTCCTGAGAGTTTTCCTTAAGTTTTTTTGCCTTACTTTGCACCAAGTGTTGTATGTCTGAGAAGGATTGGAGGAAATTCTTTCATGGTCAGAGTTCGCAAACTTGCATGATTGGCACCATAAGATCATCCTTGAGAGAATGACTGCAACTCGCCCTAAGATGAATCCAGCCCAACCTGTACCTATAGGGTTTCTGACTACTGCGCCTAGGTCACGAAGGCCTAAGCCATATGTTTCCATGGTGGGAGATAAGAAGCATAAAAAGCCTCAGTAAGTCTCGGTGCGACAATCACTGCAAAAAACCCCGACTGAAATCCGCAACAAAAGGGGAGATGGATCAATCCAAAGCCGATAGAACCCTTAGATCTAGATGAGGAAGAACTGCATGAGGGCATAGAGGAGATTGATGCAGAGGAGGTTGAGCCGATAACTCATCTACTGAAGTATATCCCACCCCGAAAATCCACTACTAAAGTCCCGAATGATTCGGATAATGTGAAGTTTATAATTTCCATACCATTGTTGTCGAAGAGTGTGTTGTTTGAGGGTAATTTGTTAGCCCGTATACCAACTTTGAAAATGGAGGATTGGGACCTGGGGGATCATGAAAATTTTCCACAATTGGTACCAAACAAGTACCTGACAAAAGTCTTCTATGAAGATTCGAATGTTTCACGATGGGAACCAATGAAATGGGTGACTAGTGTTGGGGCCGTGGGGCTCCTCAATATGTTGTGGATGTCGCACTTTAATCGCACCAATATTAACACTATATGTGTGTGCCAACTATTGATGCTGGTACAGGATGGGTGTTTGTGGTTGGGAGAACCCATCCTGATCACCGATATGTTGATCCATAGAATAAAATTGTTTCCATACCAAGGAGTGGACCCAGTGGAGCTGTTTGTAGGTAAATCGCAAGAGAAGAAGTTGGTGGACCAAATGAAGAGTGAATTTGGTCTAGTGAAAAAGTTGCATGGGTATTCCATCCAGTCCATATCAAATTTCGCGATGTAGTTTTCTGCATAGATATTAGCTGGTAAGATCATGATAAAGTGCCACACGGATGAAGTACCAGCACTAATTGTCCCTTTGGCTATGCAATGTGCGAAAGGATTCCAGTATAATTGGGCTCAATACTTATGTAAAGAATTTATAGAGGAATATAGGGAGGCCCAGGATGAGGGCAAGGTGTTCCACTACACCTGGTTATTGTTGTTGATCACGTTGGTGGCCTAGATGACTCTCGAAGAGAGCTAATTCCCTCAGTAGGACTTAGACCTATCAGAGGCTCCAAAGTTTGCTTCACTATGGGCTACTAAATACCCCACGTGCATAAAGGAGACAAATATATTCTGGGTGTTGTTTGAGACAGAACTAAGGATGTGATCAATGAGTGCCCAAGGTTATCACCCACTTTGCATGCGCAGTACGAAAATGTCATTGATTTTAAGGCATATTTCCATAATATGCACATTCTGACAAAGAAGGATGTCATGGGCATGTAGCACAAGTTTCCTTACTTGGTTTTCGAGGAGGATATATTAGGGGTTGTTAGCAAGTGACTGGCTCACCCCTTCTGATTCTAGCGCATGTACTAGTAAGGCTGCCGAAGGTTCAGCAGCGCAGACCTCGATAGTAGAAAACAAGAAGGAATCACATAAGTCTTCCACTAAAGAAAAGGTTGTGCTGAAGAAAGTAGCTGCTGCAAGGGAGATAGAAGCGACGTCCAAGGAAAAAGAAGCACCATAGGAAAAGACTACGTCACATACCACCATTGACGTCGACCAATCAGACACCGAGTGAAATCATGTGGAGGAAGAAATAGAGGCGAAAGAAGAAGGGGGCGCAGAGTTGGAGTCCCCCTTCATTGTTAAGAAGCAGTAGAAGAGGACTTCCATAGAGCCGTGCATGAAGCAAAAGTCTAATAAATCAGTGGGCGTGACGCCTTTGGTCCTCATAAAAGGGGACTTAGATCAAATTTCGGATGTGGTCCATAACACCACGACAGACCTGTGGAGCCACTTTGAAGAACATTAACAACAAAAGCTTGGTAAGGTACAGGAGGGCCTGCGGGAGTTGCAGGTCCAAATAGGTATTTTGCAAGCGAGCATAGGACAGGTGAGCAGGAAGCAACTGAGCCTGAATCAAGTGAGTGGGTCAGCCCAGGAAGTAGAGATCACACTAGATCTTCGCACAATGCAGTTGCCCGAAGGGTCTCTGTGTAGTGACTCAGCCAAAGAGAATGCACACCTGCTGCATATGAAAAACCTGAGTCTGAATCGGGTCGTGCTTCCCATTCAGACTCTGCACGAGCTTCACCAAGGGGTGTCAGATGAACTCAGGATTCAGGAGGAATGCACTCTACTGGTCATCAATGAGGTAAAAACTAATAACCAAAAAATCTTTGAGGAAAAGGTGCAAGCCCTCTATTGTAGCTCCCAAAGACAACCTCAGATTTCTTACAAGACCAGTGCCTGGGCACACCTAAATTTGGAATGTCTAAATTGATTCATAGTAAAGGGAGACCTCACTTATATTCTATATGTATATATGACTAGTTGGTT
The DNA here is from genome assembly GCA_031772625.1 of Pinus tabuliformis. NCBI lineage: Eukaryota > Viridiplantae > Streptophyta > Pinopsida > Pinales > Pinaceae > Pinus > Pinus tabuliformis. The sequence continues at coordinate 537,737,293 of CM062818.1, read as the reverse complement.
CATTCCTATAAAGGATTAAGACATGAATTTCTTGGTACTTCTTCCCATATACAAATCTCATAAATATGCATAAAACAGTGGAGGCCGAGTAGTCCAAGGACTTACCGTTTAATAAGATTTCGGTAGAGAAATGAGAGAGGATAAGGACAAGGTGCAAATAATCATATGGAGCTTACAAAATCAAGAATTCTATGTTTAACACATAGAGCTTGCAGATTTAAGAATTCCAATACTTGTCTTAGTTTGAAGTAGATATAATGGGCATAAGAGAGGTTGTGTGCTATGATTCATGAAGAGCACTTTTAAAAATATGATTTCAATAATCCATATAGGCACTAGCATTAACAATGTCGATACAAATGAATATGTGAGGAACTTACAGGTACACGCATAACATATTGATACCATTGAATCTGTGAGGAAGTCTTGAGATATTTCTAACAAATGTAATTGCATGAATTCAAAGAAGAAACATGAACATAATGGGTTTTAACAGAGGGAGAAAATATTGTAATACTTGGAGTGGGAATCGCCACCATTTCCTTCATATTCTGGAAAATCTATATTGTAAATCCATACAGTATGAAAATAACATGTAGAGTTTTCTTTAGAATTTCTGAACCTTTGTTAAGTCTTGCTTTCCCCTATTTATCTAGAGAGGGGAGCAAGAACATTCATTACAACAATTATTTTTGGCATAGTCTGAGCTCTCGAGTCAGCTAGTTGTCTCAGTCATAGATGGCTCTGTGGCCCAAAAAAATTACAAAATTAAATGCCTCACTGAAAGGAGGCATGTTACAGTACAATAAATAAGTAAACAATCAGATGCAAATAAATGAAATCTCCCCTGCCCATCCTATGATCATCTATGCTTTAGGAGTTAGTCTGCTCATGGTATGGCTTCGAGTGTTGCTTAGTCGACTTTTGTCATTTATGTCTTTATTGCATTCAATGTCGGCCTCCGGATTTGTGTCACAATAGACCTTTTTAGGTCTATCCATGCCTAGTTTTGAATGCTTCATCTCCCTTATTGAAGGCCACGACTACTTTTGGCATCGACCTCGTCGTTTCTGTGTCACGGTGAGCCTTTCTGAATTATCCCATGCTGGCTTTGAATGCACCACCTACTTCCCTTGAAGCCACAATTGCTGACACATCGCGCCTTTAAAGCCCTAACCTGCACTATCGGTGCCTTGATGTACCTAGTGATGCTTTCTTCGTGGAAATATGGGGGACTTTCTCATACTGGCCCCTGGCTGCAAAAAAATGTTTCGAAACAGATGAATCCCCATCTCCCTTAGCCCTTTTCATTTCATCCCTCCTTTTTGTAAATTTCTTCATAGGACTGGGGGCTGGAACTAGGGACTTAGCCTCCGGGAGTTGAGACCTTTAGACCTGTGTCTAGGGGCCTGTTTCCTTTGTGATGCAAAATCCTACATCCCGATTATTTACAGTTCTTTCCCCTAAGACTTCCCTTTCAACCCTGCGATCGCCGATCTCTGGGGTCGGTCTCACCGGAGATATCACAATCGCACTGTGGGAGGGGAAAGTCCCATTACCCTTCTTTTTTATAACGCAAGCCGACCTGCTTGAATGCGAAATCCTCATGAGGTAGAACAAATAAAACATCGCATCCGGGAGGATTTCCCGCATATCGCATTCGCAAGCCGATTGAGACTGAGGTGCGGGAGTTCCTTAACCTGCGTGATTGCCGATCTGTGGGAGGTGACATCATCACTTCCATATGTCACCTTGTGATTGGTGATGAGGTTCACCCGGAAATTCCCCCTTAGGACCCCTGAAAATTTCGAATATGATTGCCACGTGCCACCCGTACTACCACATCACCTTCCATACTGCCATGTGTAGGAGAGAGAGGGTCTGCCTGGCCTTGGTTTTTTCCATGAAATTCCTTTGTAAACTGATTTCGGCCTCCCCTGGCACTTTTACATTGGATTGAAAAATCGGCAGTTTGCAGGGTTTTTAAAGTGGTAACCCCTTTACTCCGTCGATTGCTGATGTCGCGGGACTGCGGAAATGCGGGATGCAGGACTGCGGGAATGCAAGATGCGGGACTACGGGATTTACCATATTCCACCACGTGGAGGAGAGAGAAGGGGGTGACTTGACCTTGTTTTTTCTATGCATTTCCTTTGTTAATCCTTTTCGGCCTCCCCCGATCATGCTACACTATATCGCAGACTCGCACACTGCAAGGTTTATAAGTAAGAACCTTGTCGATCACGTCGATTTCCAATAGCTAATCTCTTGACCCCGTCAATACTTCTTGCCTGCTGGACTCCACCGATAGTCGATTTGTGATTGCGATAAGCTCCCAGGTCCTCGATATGCGATTTTCCTTTGTATTTGGTCATTTTTTTTGTTTTCCGAACTTTCCAAGGGTAACATAAATAGGCCATATCTTATCCATTTTCAGACTTCCATATACCATTGGAGAGATATTTTCGGGCACTATGCAATGGGGAGGGTCCAATTTAGCTCTGAGATATTTTGTTGCCTGGGAAGGTGACTTAAAACTTCACTGCTCTTGGGCAACCTTGACCAACTGAAACCCACAATGCAGTGAGTGACAACATTGGCTCCAACTGGGGACAGTGCCTTGCTGACAAGGTGCTTAGAACCTGTAGACTAGTAGCCTTCCTTCCATTGGGCATGGAGTCATTCTTAAACAAACTATAAGTCTGTGAAAATCGACTTTTTCAATCATAAAATGAAAAATTCAAATAACAATTACAATACACACACACCGGTATTCAAAATGAGTGTAAAATAGATACCTCTAATTTTGAAAATAAAATTTGAGGAACTGACCATTTACTGGCAGTTCCAACAATTCACCATCCAAGTTTTCAAGTAGGGAAGTGTTCTTTTCCCTCTCTTCTGCGATCTTTAAGGGGTTGAGCCATATCAGATCAAATTTCCCATGTTTTCCTTTGTCTTGCCGTCAGAAATCCCACCTGAGAACTAAATCTCCTAGCTGAAGAGGTCAGTCCTTTGCCCTCTTGTCGAATAGAGATTTCATTTTCTACTAGTAATTGGACAACTTTTTCCCCACCAGTTCTCTATTTTTTTGGAGCTCCACCAGTTGATTTATCCTTCTAGTCAAGGCACTTGGGTCTTCCTTGGCTTCTTGTAGCAACTTCGCTACTAGAATTGATAATTGGAGAGGAAATATAGTATCCTTTCCATACACTATCTCCAAAAGGTGATTTCCCAGTGGATCATTTAGGTGTTACTCGGTTAGCCCATAGAGCAAACTTCAGCTGGGAGTCCCAGTTCCTTTAATTTTCAATGATGATATTTTTCAGCACCCTTACGACAATCTTGTTGGATGACTCAGCCAAGCCATTACATTGAGGATAATAGGTAGTGGAGTGCCCAATAATGATATTAAATTTATGGCAGAAGTTGGTGAACATGGCAGATTTGAAGACCTGAGCATTATCCGTGATAATTTTGAAAGGACACCCAAAGCGGGATATTATGTTCTCCTCCATGAATTTTATCACCACTAATTTTGTAGCATTTATAGCTGGGATGGCCTCTACCCACTTGGTGAAATAGTCAAGGGTTGTTAGTATCCACTTGTGTTGGACACTAATCTGTGGGTTTATTTCTCCAATGAAGTCAAATCCCCACTGTCTAAAAGGTTCCTCCACATGTAATGGAATCAGGGGGAGGGGAGAAAACTTTTGTCTTTCAGCAAACAATTGGCATTTATAGCACAACCTCACCTGAGAGTATACATCTCCAAACAACGTAGGCCAATATAATCCTGCCTTGAGGATTTTATGTGCAGTTGTCTTCCAGTTGTAGTGTCCCCCAAAAACTCCTTCATGGAAATCCTCAATCACTTTATGAGTTTCTCCCTTTACCAAACATAGTAGTAATACCCCCACCGAGTCCTTCCAATAGAGTAATCGATCATATATGATATAGTTTTGTGCTTGCAATCTTAGACTTCGGTATTTGGATCTATCCAACCCCAATGGGCACCTTAGGAATAAGAGGTAATGAAAATTGTTCTTATACTAGGGTGATCCCTCATATCTGGCATAGATCTTTTGCTCAACTGTTTTAATTCCGTTCTGGTGATCCTCTGGTCTACCATTTTCTATGATCAGGTTTATCCCTAGAGCTTGACAGTTGGATTCAGATAAAATCTTGGCCAACCCCTAGCCTTTAATGAGCTTAGTGGGCTTTATTTCTAACTCATATTCTTGTATTTTAGCTATCCACCTGCCCCTCTTTCCTTCGTTGTCTCCCTGCACCAGGATGTCCTTAAATGCTTTCGTCAGGATAAACGCTATGATTTCTGATTGCAGCACATACATACGAAATGCTTTCAGAGCCTTGACTAGTGCATAGGCTTGTTTCTCCAATATATTATATTTCAGCTCAGCATCCCTTAGGACCTGACTGAAAAAGGCAATGGGTTGCTCATAACCTTCTTTATTTTTCTGTAGTAGCACAACAGTGATAGTATGTGGAGAGGCAAAAGAAAAGATGTAGAAAGGTACTGAATAGTCAGGGATGGCTAGTATCGGGGCCTCAGCCAAAGCTTCTTTGATTCTGATGAAAGAATATTTGGGGGAAGAGCTCCATCTGACTTCATTTTCCTTCTTGAGCATGTTTGTGATACCCTTGACAATTTTTGCGTAGTTGAGTATGAACCTCCTCAAGAAATGTATAGTCCCTAGAAAGGCTTGAACTTCTTTCTTGTTTTTGGGCAAGGGAATAAGACTGATGGCTTTGACTAGTTCATAATCGATCTTTACTACTTCCTGTGCTACTATGTGTCCAAGTAGCTTCCCCTCACTCAGGGAGAACTGAGATTTCTTAGGATTCAGAGAGAGACCATACCTCTTGCATTTTTCAAAGGTGAGCTCTAAGTGGAGGATGTGCTCTTCATCAGTTTTGGAGAAGACTGTGATGTCGTCCAAGTAGACCACCATGAATTTGTCTTTCTGTTGGGTCCCTATAATACTAGTGATTACCCCATTACTATTGTAGTTATACCCCTTATTTATATTGTTGTGCCCCTATTACCCACATATTGTTATTTCTGTGCCCCATAGAATCCCTCTATTATTATTTTTGTGGCTTTATATTATTATTGTTAGGTCGGCTGGATTATATTGTGACTCCTTAGACTCCTATACATAGAAAGGAGGTTTTGTCATTTGTATCATCGAAGAATTGTTCATTTATGTAATGTAAAGGAGTTTTCCCCCTCGAAGAGGCTGAATTCTAAGGCGTTGATCTATCTTTTCTATCTTTTCTTGAGCTGGTTTCATAACATTTGGTATCAGAGCTTTGGATTCTAGGGTTTCGCTGCTCCAAACAGGTCATCGTGGCATTTTCGCTATAACGTTTTTTCTGTGATGTTTCAGAAGTCACAAAAAAAACCCATTTTAGAAGAATTGGCGCTGAACCTCGGGTCCGAATTTCAGAGCTTTTCGCGCGATATTTTCGGAGATATGATCTGAGGAAGTTGGCCTTTTTGCAGACTCCTGAATTACATTCAAAACAGGTGACCTGGAGAAAATCGTCATAACTCTCTCTCTGAGGATCGGATTGAAATTTCGTAAAAAGGTACAGAAAGAGGACGGAATGTAGCTTTTTGTATGTGTGTTTCAGATTCAAAGGTTGAAACAGTGACTCGGGGCACGTCGTACAAGTTCGCTCTACTAAACCAGTCTAAAAGCAAGTCACTGTGGGAGATTTCGCATAACTCTTCCTTGGAGAATCCAATTTGGGTCAGACTTGTGGCATTGGAAAGAGGACACAGAGGGCTACTACAGGTCAAAAATTTAGAACTAGATAATCAGAAAGTACAGAGATACATCGGAGGCAATATCGAGCTCCTACAAAGTGAAAAAAGGTGTGTAGATTTTCTTTAATTTTTGCTTAAGCTTGGTTTGAAAATTTATTTTGAAGGAATTCAAAGGGCATATTAGAGAATTATTATCAGTAACTGATGCCCCGAGGAAAGAAAATGCAAACACCTAGTAAGGAACCTGAAAGCTCTAGCATGACTCATGAAGAAGAAGAAGAAATGCTATATGATATATCAAAATTACAAGAACAAGTGCAACGAGTGTCACTTGCACAAAAAGCAACAGAATCTAAAATGGATGGTTTAAGGAAAGATGTAGAAGCTAAGATGGACGGTTTAAAGAAAGGTATAGAAGCTAAGATTGATGGCATGGATGATAAGATGGATAAGTTGCTACAAGAAATGGTCACTAAGGGTGAAAGAGTACTAAAGGAAACTCATGATGAGAACAAAAGAAATGTTAATCATGATTCCATAGACTCTAATGTTGGATCGAAGACTCACCATGTTCCAAAAATCGATATGAGGAAGTTTGATGGCAAGGATCCCGCCACATGGATATTACAGATGGAGCAATTCTTCGATCTCAATAATGTGCAAAACACACAAAAGGTACGTATGGCAACTTTATATTTGGAACCAAATCAGTTTGTATGGTATCAATGGCTTTGTTCTCGTAAACAATTTATCACTTGGGCAATTTTTATGGAAGAATTGATAGCACATTATGAGGATACAAAAAGCAACACTTTTTTTAGCCAATTGATAAGTCTCAAACAAAAGGGTTCAATAATGGAGCACATTGAGGAGTTCCAAAAATTGAACATAAGGGTAAAAGATATTCCAGAGGAGCATAGGATTGATGTGTTCATAGGGTCTTTAAAGGATAATATCCAACATGATGTGCGCCTTTGGGAACCTGATTCATTAGAGAAGGCATTCAGGTTAGCAAGAAAAATGGAAAGAAAAATTATGGCAACTAGGAAGCATACCATTCACAACTATAAAGACGGAAGTGTTGTTGCCCATAGTCTTCCACAACCTACAAGGTTGACACCACAACAATTGGAAGAAAAAAGAGCAAAAGGGCTTTGTTACAATTGTGATAGCAAATACACAAAAGGTCATAAGTGTGCTGAGAAGAAATTATTCTACATAGATTGTGAAGAGGAAGAAGAAAAGGAGCAAGAAAGGCCAAAAGAAGAGAATATATTCCAGGAAGCACCAGAGTGTCAAGTGATGATTGCAAATGGAGGAACAATAAATTGTTCTGGAAAGTGCCATAATATCAAGCTATCCATGGGAGAATATGTATTGACTAGCCCAATGCTTTCCATTCCAATGGGAGGTGTTGATGTTGTACTAGGAGTCCAATGGCTACAATCCTTGGGTACAATAGCTTTTAATTTTCAAGAAATTTTCATGAAATTTTCTGTGGAAGGAAAGGAAGTTGAATTAAGGGGTATTGCAGGGAAACCAGGAAAGATAATCAGCTCTAATGGCATGACAAAGCTTCTAAAAAAGGAGCAAAGAGGTGTAATTGCACAATTATGTTCGCTAGATGTTTCCACATTGGAATCATCTATTTCTCCAGATCTCCAAAAAGTCCTGGACAATCATTCCAAGGTATTTGAGACTCCCAAAGGTCTCCCACCTATGCGTGATCATGATCATGCTATTCATCTGATTCCAGGAAGTGTTCCTCCAAACATCAGGCCGTACAGATATCCATATGTCCAAAAAAGTGAAATTGAACGTATGGTTGCAGAAATGCTAGAGGCTGGTATAATTCAACCGAGTCAAAGTTCTTTCTCAGCTCCAGTAGTATTGGTGCACAAGAAGGATGGATCATGGCGCATGTGTCCAGATTATAGGGAGCTCAACAAGCTCACTATTAAAGATAAGTTCCCCATTCCTGTCATTGATGAATTACTGGATGAATTGCATGGATCAATTTACTTCACCAAGTTGGATCTTCGTTCGGGATATCATCAAATCAGAATGAAGATTGAAGACATTCCGAAAACGGCATTTAGAACTCATGAGGGTCATTATGAATTTTTGGTCATGCCTTTTGGCCTTACCAATGCACCTTCAACATTTCAAGGTTTGATGAATTCAATTTTCAAACCATTCCTTAGAAAATTTGTGTTAGTATTTTTTGATGATATACTAATCTACAGCAAGTCTTGGAAGGATCATGTTGAACATGTTGACAAGGTGCTACAACTATTGGAGGAGAAACAATTATATGCAAAAAGATCCAAATGTTTCTTTGGAGTCCAGGAGGTGGAATATTTGGGTCATATTGTATCTCATGAAGGAGTTAAGGTAGACCCTAGCAAAATTAAAGCCATTAAGGAATGGAAAATCCCCACATCCATAAAGCATCTGCGAGGATTTCTTGGGTTGACAGGGTATTATCGCAAGTTTGTTAAGAATTATGGGAGAATAGCAGCACCTCTAACAACATTATTGAAGAAAGATTCATTTTCATGGACTCCGAAAGCAACAAAGGCCTTTAAACATCTTAAAGAGGCAATGTGCCAAGCACCGGTCTTAGCTACACCGGACTTCACAAAAACCTTTATTGTGGAATGTGATGCTTCAGGAAATGGAATTGGTGTTGTTCTAATGCAAGATGAAAGACCCATTGCTTTTGAAAGTCGTCCAATCAAGGGAAAGTTTTTAAGCAAAGCTATTTATGAGAAGGAAATGTTGGCAATACTCCATGCACTTAAGAAATGGCGACCCTACCTAATGGGAAGACACTTCAAGGTAAAAACGGATCATGATAGCCTTAAATACTTTTTAGAACAAAGATTATCCTCTGAAGAGCAACAAAAGTGGGTCACAAAGATGTTGGGTTATGACTTTGAAATCATCTACAAAAAAGGGAAGCAAAATGTGGTGGCAGATGCACTCTCAAGAAAGGATGAGGATATGGAAGCATTGTTGTGTGCCATTTCTATTATCCAACCAGATTGGATAAATGAAGCAAAGGAGGAATGGAAGAATGACGAAGAAGTGTGGGCACTTATTCGAAAGCTACAACAAGATTCCAGTACTTCTGATACATTTAGCTGGAAAAATGATTCGTTATGGTACAAAGATCGCTTATACCTCTGTAAGAATTCCCAGCTAAAACAAAAGATTCTTATGGAATTGCACACTTCTCCCTTAGGAGGGCACTCAGGATTTTTAAAAACTTACCACAGGGTTAAGAAGGAATTTTTTTGGGATGGCCTTAAATCAGATATTCAAAAGTTTGTGGCAGAATGTTTGGTTTGCCAACAAAATAAAGTTGAAACAATTAAGACACCGGGTCTATTACAACCTTTATCCATTCCAAGCCAACGTTGGGAGGAGGTTTCAATGGATTTTATCACAGGTTTACCCAAGTCTGAGGGAAAGAGTGTCATCATGGTGGTAGTTGACAGACTTACCAAGTATGCACACTTTTGTGCATTATCACATCCATTTAAAGCCAGTACAGTTTCTACTGCATTTATGGAAACAGTTCAAAAGCTACATGGAAACCCAAAGATTATTGTAAGTGACAGAGATCCCATTTTCACTGGAAATTTTTGGACAGAATTATTTTCTTGTCTTGGTACTCAGTTAGCTCATAGCTCATCTTATCATCCTCAATCTGATGGGCAAACTGAGATAGTAAACAAATGTTTGGAAGGATATCTTCGTTGCTTTGTATCTGATAAACAGACACAATGGGTCAAATGGTTGCCTCTGGCTGAATGGTGGTATAACACTTCCTTCCATACAGCAACAAAAATGACCCCATTTATGGCACTTTATGGGTATCAACCACCATCAATCACATCATATTTAAGAGAAAATTCTAAGGTTCAAGCAGTGGAACATCACATCGAACATCAACAACAAGTCCTCCAACTCTTAAAGGATAACCTCGTGTTGGCACAAAATAGAATGAAACAACAGGCAGATCAACATCGCAGTGAAAGAAGTTTTGATGTAGGTGATTGGGTATTCCTACGGCTACAACCATATAAGCAAATGTCCCTAAAGCAAGCTAAGAAGGATAATAAATTATCACCAAAGTATTATGGTCCGTACAAGGTGTTGGAAAAGATTGGTACTATGGCATACAAATTGGAGCTTCCTGCAGCTTCTCGATTGCACCCAGTTTTCCATGTTTCATGTTTAAAGAAGGTTATAGGCGACAAGCTCCCAGTTCAAACAATATTGCCAGAACTTGACGAGGAAGGAAAAATTATATTGGAACCGGAAGCAGTCACAGAAACAAGAACTCGACAGCTACGAAATCGATCAATTTCAGAGTATCTTATCAAGTGGAAGAACTTATCCGCTGAAGATTCCACATGGGAGGATGAGAATTTTATGCAGAAGTATCCAGAACTGCTCAAGCGTTGAGGACAACACTTTTTTTGAAGGAGAGGGGCATGTTGGGTCCCTATAATACTAGTGATTACCCCATTACTATTGTAGTTATACCCCTTATTTATATTGTTGTGCCCCTATTACCCACATATTGTTATTTCTGTGCCCCATAGAATCCCTCTATTATTTTTGTGGCTTTATATTATTATTGTTAGGTCGGCTGGATTATATTGTGACTCCTTAGACTCCTATATATAGAAAGGAGGTTTTGTCATTTGTATCATCGAAGAATTGTTCATTTATGTAATGTAAAGGAGGTTGCCCCCTCGAAGAGGCTGAATTCTAAGGCGTTGATCTATCTTTTCTATCTTTTCTTGAGCTGGTTTCATAACACTTTCTCTCCTACGAAAGCTATGTCCATGGATCTCTGAAATGTGGGCCCTGCATTTATCATCCCAAAAGGCATGCAGGCATACATGAACATTTCCCATGGCGTGGTGAAAGCAGTTTTCTTTTGATCCTTAGGTTGGACTGCCACCTGGTTGTAGCCAGAGAATCCGTCCATCATGGACATTATGGTTGAACCAACCACCTTCTTCAATATGTGATCCATCTTGGGCAACGGGTAGTTATCTTTCAGCGAGGCCTTGTTTAAATTGCAGAAATCACACACAACCTTATCTCTCCACTCTTTTTCCAGACAAGGAATAGGTTGGCCACCCATTCAAAGTACCTTAAAGGCACTATGATCTTTGCTTGTAGCATCTTTCTCACCTCTTTTTCAATGGAGGGGAGTAAGAGTGTATTTATTTGCCTGAGTTTATGTTTGCATGCCTTTATTACACTCTTCAAAGGAATCTCATGATGAATGATATTAGTATCAAATGCTTTCAAATCCTCATAAGACCAAGCAATACATATTTGTAAATTTTCAATAGATTTAAATACCTTTATCTTTATTGCTCGGGGACTCCTTTTGATAGCTTAATCATCTGAGGTTCCTCCTCTAATATGATGTTGTAGTATTCTACTTGATCATCTATCTTCGAGGCCATTGGTATGGAGAATATGTCGTCCTTATTAAAATTCCTCTCCAGTGGGAACAGTCTGCGTGGGATGGTATTCCCTTTCAATTGAAAAATTTTGCACCCAGCCACTATGTCTTTCCATGGGGTGGCTTCTCGATCTTCTTCTTATTCCTCTTCTTAATCGATGGTGGAGTGGGAAAACTCCCCAATGACTTCTATGAATCTTTTCACTTGCTTGTCATCCTCGAATACCTGCCAGTGCTTGACATTATCAGGTATTGAAGGTCTGTATCTAAATTCTACCTCATATCTAAGGAGAAGATTTTGTGGGGACCTGGAATTTCTTTCCGCTACCGCAAGGTATTCAGATATCCTATTTTATTCCCTGGGTAGGAACTGGATATTAAAGGCTAGGAAGAAATTATCAATTATATCCCACACTTCATTCTGATACATCCTCAGTCTGGTGTGTTTTGCCTGGCATTGATTTATGATTTGCCTCACGACTAGCTCAGAGTCTCCATAGACTGCTAGGCATTCAATATTCATATTTTTTGTCGTCTGTAACCCAAGGAGAAATGCTTCATACTCTGCTACATTGTTGGTCGCCTCAAATTCCATATTGAATGAGAGGGGTATCGGGTTGATCTTTGGAGATACCAACAATATTCCAGCTCCATTTCCCTCTTTTGAGTTTGCTCCGTCGAAGTACAATTTCCATACTTCATTTTCATTTAAGTGTTGGTATGCAAACTACCTTGTTAGGTGTACTGATGCTTCTTCTAAGAGGTTCTCATATTCTTCTAAGAATAGGGAGGAGATATTGCTTTCTTTTCCATCAGCCAGGGAGTTTTCTGAACCTTTAGTTGGGATCACAGTTTTCACAAAACTAGATTCTCTGTACAACCTCGTTTGCTCGCCTCCAAAAGTGGGAATTATGGCACAAGTCAGATCTAGCTTGATAGATCCCCCCACCTTGGAACCCCAAGATATTGATAAGAGAATTCTGAACCGAGGAGGAATATCGACCACCACTCTGTCCATTAGCACACTCTTCACTGGGATCTAAGCTAGGTTCATGACCAGGTACTTTATCATCCCTAAGCACTTGACTCTCTTGGAGTTGAAGGAGTATAGGTCCTTGTATGGTCTGGTGATCTCCAAGCCCAGCTGTTCCATTACCGCTAGTGGCATGAGGTTGTGTGAGGCTCCGAAGTCCAACATGTAGTTGTGTAATAAAAGATCATGGATCACCAAAGTCACATAGAAAGGTGCAGTAGAAGGATCAGGTTCTTCTACATGTAGCCCAAAAACAACCATTGGCCTCTCCTCTTGGAGTTTTAAAATATCATGGGTTGGTGTTGAGGTAGAGGGATGCATGAATTGAGAGACTTGAGCTTTATAAGTAGGCTGCTTTAGAAGCTCAATCAGAGGGACATGAATATTTACCTTTTCAAGCTCCTTCTGGAGATTGAATGTAGGTTGGACTTTTTCTATACCTCCGGGCTCTGTTCCTTCTTCATTACCACTGGAAGTTTTCAGCGGAGCACGTGCCTCCTTGTCAATGTGTCCCTCTGCACTATTTCTTTTCTTATTTGCATATGCTTTCATCTTGGAATGGTCTGGATTTAGCTTACCTTTCCCTTTGTCTGGTACTGGAGGAATAAATTGGGGAGCAGTTTCCTCATGTTTCTCTGGTTCTCTTGACCTCTTCTTTGAAGATCTTAGATTATCTTTACGTTGTGGTTATGCTTGCATGAACTCTGCAAATTGTTTGCAATAATAATCTATATATTCCTCATCTGCTACTTCCTTATCATGACTGACCTCCTCGTGAACCATATTCCCATGTTCTTCTTCAGGGAAAGTAGAATATAAGTTTCCCTGCATCTCCTGTGTATCTAACAATTGCTCATCGGGACCATATTCTACGTATAAAGGATGAGGGATCTAGTTGAGCTGCTCCTTTTTCTCCCTTGGAAGTATTTGTGATGGAGTTCTTTTATACTGCGGGTTGTAAACCCAGTTTTTGACCGGAGCATCTGTTTCAAGAGGCTCTTGTTCTCAATCTCAAGATTTCCAACCTTTTATGGTAAACTCCTGATGATTTTTTCTATTTCATCCATCTTCAGGTCTGGTGATTCTCTATCTTGACCAAAGGAAGATGCCTCTTCTTTCCGTCTTTTGATTTCAATAGATTCTTGCTTTCCTCTCGACTTTCTTGCTGAGGCGAAATTTTCCTCTACCTCAAGTGCATCGATTTGGATTTGATCTAGAGTGATAGACTTCCTTTCCCTTAGAGTAAATCCAAATTCAGACTCAAATGCTCCCAAAAAGGCTACTCAAGTAGCAGTTGGAGGAGGCTTTATCTCAGCTGGTAGGTTATTGTATTTCTTGTTGAACCTCTTTATAAATTCTAAGATATCCTCTTTTGGCTTCTTCTTTATGGTGTTAAACTCTGTGAGGAGGTACTCATGGTTTCTATTTTCACCCCATTTCTGTGTGAAAGAGTTTTCAAGTTCCTCCCAGGTAGTGATGGAGGCATTGGGTAGGGATTTGAACCACTTTCTAGCCTCTCCATCGAGGGATTGTACAAAAAGTCTCATGACCACATCCAATTGTTCCACGTTTATGTTCCCGGCAAAAGAACTGAAGGTTTCAATGTGACTCTATGTCGTGTTATCATCTTCCCCATTGAACCTAGGCAGATTCTTTAGGTAGTCTTGGGGCATTACACTTAGAGGTTGAGGTAAATTAAGAGGTGCATATTTATTTAGCAAAAAACTTGGAAGAGTCATCTAGATTAATGGAGGGGGATTGAGACTTGACTGAGCAACTTGGACCAAAAACAAAGTGGTGGGAGTGGCTACACTGAATTCAAAGTATGTCAGGGCCTTAGGAACAACTCCTGAGTAGTGAGTAACAACGGGCTGAGAGCTGGATGAGGAAGCTTCAAAGGCTGGTGAGATGCTAGTATCAGTAGAGGGAGTTTTCGCTTTCCAGACTTTCCTGAAAATTAATTTTTCTGGGTCAGATATCAATGGGGCTTTCTGTTGAGATGTATATGAGTGAGTGTGAGACATTTTAAAATCCAAGATGATAAAATGATGATGGGGTGTGTGGAGTCGCCAAGGTGATGAGAGTGCAATCAAAACTTCTTTCCTCACCTACACAAAGAGTGTTCAGTTTGTCGTATCCCAGGGGAAAAATTATTCAATACGTTCCTCGTAAACGACGCCAAAAGATGTTGTAGCTCCCAGAGACAACCTCAGATTGCTTACAAGACCAGTGCTTGGGCACACCAAAATTTGGAGTGTCTCAAGTGATTCATAGTAAATGGACACCTCACTTATATTCTATATGTATATATGATGGGTTGGTTCACTCCTCTTAAGCAGTAAGACATGAATTTCTTGGTACTTCTTCCCATATACAAGTCTTAGAAATATGCATAAAATAGTGGAGGCCGAGTAGTCCAAGGACTTACCGTTTAATAAGCTTTTGGTAGAGCAATGATAGAGGATAAGGAGAAGGAGTAACTCATCATGTGGAGCTTAAAACATCAAGAATTCTATGCTTAACACATAGAGCTTGTATCTTTAAGAATTCCTATACTTGTCTGAGTTAGAAGTAGATATAATGGGCAGAAGAGAGGTTGTGTTCTATGATTCATGAAGAGCACTTTTAAAGATATGATTTCAATAATCCATACAGGCACTAGAATTAATAATGTCGATACAAATGAATCTGTGAGGAACTTACAGGGACATGCATAATATATTGATACCAAAGAATCTGTGAGGAAGTCTTCAAATATTTCTAACAGTTGTAATTGTATGAATTGAGAGAAGAAACATGAACAAAATGGGTTTTAACAGAGGGAGAACATACTATAATACTTGGAGGGGGAATCACCACCATTTCCTTCATATTCTGGAAAATTTGTATTGTAAAGCCATACAGTCTAAAAATAACATGTAGAGTTTTCTTTAGAATTTTTTAACCTTTGTTAAGTCTTGCTTTCCCCTATTTATTTGGAGAGGGGAACAAGAACATTCATTACAACAAATATCTTTGGCATAGTTTCAGTTGTCGGGTCAACTAGTTGTCTCAGTCATAGATGTCTCTGTGGCCCAAAAAACATTACAAAATTAAATGCCTCACTGAAAGGAGGTACATTATAGTACAATAAATAAGTAAACAATCATATGCAAATAAATGAAATCTCTCCTTTCCTGTCCTATTATCGTCTCTGCCTCAGGAACTAGTCTACTCAAGGTATGGCTTCCAGTGTTTCTTAGCCGACTTCCATAATTTCTATCTTTATTGCATTCAGCGCCGACCTCTGGATCTATGTCATAACAAGCCTTTTTAGGTCTGTCCATGCTTGGTTTTGAATGCTTCATCTCCCTTATTGAAGGTCGCGACTACTTTCGGTGCTGACCCCGTCGTTTCCGTGTCATAGTGAACCTTTCTGAATTAGTTATTGGCTTGGTGGGGCCTGACCCAGGTTTGGAGTTAACTAGCCAAACAAATCCCTGTACTACTAGCACTTTCGGCAACAGTCCGCAAAGCGCGGACTGAGGTCTCACCCAATGTAGTATGGGGGGATGCTAGAACCAACTTTCCGCACCCTTGAGATGTCTGAGGTGTCGCTTGGGTCCAACTGTGAATCAGCTTCGCCCAGGTCCCTTCGTGCTCTCTCCTAACCTATGATATCTTCATGATCGGTTACAATCACCCTCGCATAGCCCTAACTAGGGGTTGACGTGCTTTCGTGCCACTAAGGCAAAGATGTATGCGTTTTCCCTAAGTTCCACCATGGATCTTACTTATCTTCTTTTAACTATTAGCTAAATTCACATAAACAAATATTTATCTTATATTTGCTTATTCAACACATGCATATAAGTTCGCGCAGCAAATAAACAGTAAACGTGCAATTCATACCCAATATACTTCAATGCATAAAACAGGAAAAAGATACACATAATGATAAGAAACTTCTCTTTATTACTTCTTCAATTGGTTATAGACTCGACTCACCCTGCGCACTCAGCTGCAGGGGTCTGTGCACTCAGTTGCAGACTACTAGGCCTCTGCGCACTCAGCTGTAGAGCCTTCTCCTACCCTATGACCCAAAGACTCGACTTTTCACTTAGACTTTATGCTTCTATTCCATCAAGATCATCTGTCCATTCTATTCTATTTTCTTTTACAACTTAGAGCCTCGCTCTATTTATACAATCCCATGGTCCACGAACCATGGGTAGAACTCTCAAGCCGACATTACATTGCAAAAGTAAGGGTGGAAAACCCTATGACTTAATTACAAACTTCACACTCCGTGCCGACAAATCGCGGATTATTTACATTGGACTTAGTCAAAACTTGGGCTTTAAGCCCCAAAACTTGCCTTAGGGGATCCTGCGCCCAATAGGCCCCCAACATAAACATCATGACTCGCCCTCGAGTCACTCTGTCGGTGCAGAGATCTTGCGCGGAGACCTCCCAACTCTACTTGGACCAATGCAAGATCGACAGCACACTGAGCGGCTGCCTGCTATATCTCTTGGACACGATGTTTAGAGACTACGGTGTCTGAACTACTTCCATGTATCTGCTCTTGCGTCCCCTGCATCTGCGCGAGCTTGCATTCAATTGTTTTTGTGATGATAAAGGCCTCATCAATCCATGGTTGTACATGTGCCTTCAACACTGCTTCTTTGTGTTGCATCGCATTTACCCGCTCCTTAAGTGCCTTGGCCTATTGCATCCGCGCGAGCCTCCACGTAAGCCACCGTCTGCGCAGTCCCTTTTATGTCATCATATTATTGTTGCAACTCACGTGCCTCTGTTTCCAAGCGTTGTATGTCTGGGTCCTCCTGGAGAGCAGTGAGAACCTCGAATGATTCTTCCAACATTTTGGTGCAGTCCTTCACTGCACTGTTGATCTCTTTCATGCCCGTTGTGATGGAATTGGCACGTTGTTCCCTCACCTCTAGAGGAGTTGACAGTTGCGCCTTCAACCACAGCTCTGCTATCTGGAGGTTCAGCTCCAGCTAAACCTTGTCCATATCTTCTTGTGCTTCACGCACCCCTGCTGCTAACCTCTGGATGCGCACCTCTGCTGGCTCCTCGGCTGGGATGGCCAACTCGAGGACCATCTGGCAGGCTTCTTCAAGTACCTGCACCATCTGCCTATTCTGGGACACGACCTCTTCGTGCTACAAGCTCAACTGCTCCATGTTGATCCTTTCCTCGCTCAACACCTGTATCGCACAGCTCTCCCTAGCCCGCAGTTCTGCAGTAACTCCGTCCTGTAGAGAGCATATCCCGAGGGAGTGCAATCATGTTGATTCCTATCCCCTTTAGCGCACTGATCGTAGGCATGTCGACCTTGTTTTTTATAACCAGTGCCCCCTCCAGCAGTACTATTGTGTTGGTCGTGCGAGTGTGCGGCATCTCCTCGCATGCGGCCATTCCTACTGTGAGGCTGGTCGAGAGAGTACCAGCCTGAGGAGTGTGCACTTGCAACTACTGAATCTGTGCCCGAAGGGCCCCCAACATAGTCTGATTCTCCTCTGTGAACTGTTGGAGGGCCTCTATGGTGACATTGCGCACTGTTTCCCCTATGTCATGCAGATCTCCCTGAGTGAGGGTGATTGGGTCGAAAGAAGTCTTAGAATCTTTTGACTTCTTTCACGGCCATACTTGCTCTCTCAGGCACTTGCGCTTTAATTGTGTCAACGTTGTTTGCGGGGCTCTGCCACCCTCCTCTATCTATGTTTCCATCTCCTATTCCTGCTCAAGCGAAGGCGACTTCCGGCCCTCACGCTCTTTTTCTACTGCCTTCTGCGCTTCTGTTGCAGCCTTCTACTATTCTGATGCTACCTTCACAGTGTCCCGTGCCTCCTGCGCCTTCGCGACTGCTGCCTCTTTCCTTCTTTTCTCTGCCAACTGCGACACCCACAGTTTGGCTTCTCCTTCTTTTTCTAGGTAGCAGACTTGTCTGCTTCCATCGCGGAGATGTCCGGAGCGTGCCACTCCAGTGGCCACGCCTTAAGTACATTGAAGATAACATCATCCGTGGCCATGTATGGTAGTTCATTCCACTTCTTCACTGTTGGGTTGTGTTATATTCTTTCCGCGACTAGATCACGTACTTAATTGGGCGGTTTAAGATGTGCAGGTAACCCCACTTTATGGGGTCCGGGGCAGCGCCCCGGAAAATTTTGGTTTTGGACCCTATGTTAGGTTGGGCAGACCCACCTATGGTTTTGTGCATGATTTTCGCACATGTTTTTGGATGCAATGGTTTTCAGTCCATGGTATTGGACGCAATAGTTTTCAATCCATGGTATTGAATGCTTCGGCATGTATAAATATGTATTGTAACATTGAAAGGAACATAATGAAAAATCAAGCTAGTAGTCCCGGTTTTGGGATCCAGGGGAAAATCTCTTTGTATATGTGTTTTATGTGCTATGCTCTCGCATTATTTATTTTATGTGTTTTAGAATTCGTATGCAGGTAATTTTTGTATGGGGTTAAAACCTACATTTGGTATCAGAGCTGTTTTGGCTTCAAGGGGATGCCTTTGTTGCTGAGGGGTTTCGCTCGGGCCTGTGGTAGACCCTGTTCAGTGGGAGATCTGTGAGATCGATTCTGGTGGTGAAAGAAGATGGCGAGCAGTGGAAAGATAGAGATCGAGAAATTTAATGGTCAGAGTTTTGAGTTGTGGAAACTCAAGATGGAGGATCTGTTGGTGGATAAAGATCAGTGGATTGCGGTAGATCTGGGTACTAAACCAACGGGAGTGTCCGATGAAGAATGGAAGAAGTTGGATCAAAAGGCAAAGAGCAAAATACGATTGTGTGTCTCAGATTCAGTATTGCTGAATGTATCAGGGGAAGCTACGGCGAAGGCTTTGTGGGACAAGTTAGGTACTTTGTACAAATCTAAGTCTCTGGTGAATAAACTGTTCCTGCGGAAAAAGTTGTATAACCTGAGGATGAAATATAGAGACTCGGTGACAAAGCATCTAAACGAAGTTAATACTGTGGTAAGTCAGTTAGAATCTGTTGATATTAAAATTTCAGATGAAGATAAGTGCATCAGTTTGTTGTGTTCTCTACCAGATTCGTGGGATAGTCTAGTTATTGCAATAGGTAGCAATGCAACTACCTTGCAGTTTGATGAAATAGTCTCAGCCTTGCTGACGAAGGAGATGAGACAGAAAAATATGGAGAGCCAGAATGGTGATGCCTTGTCTATACGAGGACGGTCCCAGAACAGAAACAAAAATAAGTCATCGAGTGGGAGATCTAAATCTAGAGGGAGATCTAAATCTGTTGGAAAACCTTTAAAGGTGGTGTGCTGGAAATGCGGAAAGGAAGGGCACTACAAAAGGGACTATAAATCTAAAGCTCCTGATAAAGGAAATGGATCTGATGATGCTCCTTCTACAGAGGCAAAAACCACCTCAGATGAAGGTGGGGATGTGTACTTGGCTTCTTCAAGTACACATGTAGATCATGAGGCATGGTTGATTGACTCAGGTGCATCCTTTCACTTCACTCCCCATAGAGAGTGGTTCTACGAGTATGCGAAATACGATGGTGGTGATGTCTTCTTAGGGGATGATAGGAAGGCTAGAATCATTGGTCGCAGAAAAGTAAAGTTGAAGTTGCAAGGTGGAATGGTTAGAACACTTCTGGGTGTTCTGCATATTCCTGCATTGGCCAGAAATCTGATTTCTCTAAGCAAGCTGGATGATGCAGGTGTAAAAACAGTGTTAGAGAAGGATACCTACAAGATGGTTCAGGGAGCACTGGTATTGATGCAAGGAGTTTGAATTGGAACTCTGTACAAGCTTCAAGGTAGCACTGTTGTTGATGGGTGCAACAGTTCTGTGGTTCCTGAAAGTGGAGTAGAAAATCTAGTGGTCTCTGGAGAAAAGACCATGCTGTGGCATCAAAGGCTTGGACATATTAGAGAGAAGGGCCTTCGAATACTTCATGGTAAAGGTATGGTAGAAGGTATGATTAATATCTCTCTGGATTTTGATTTCTATGAAAATTGTGTATATGGGAAGCAAAATCGAGTGAGTTTCCCCTTTGGTAGTAAGAGGGCGAAACAAATATTAGAGCTTGTGCATAGTGATGTGTTTGGACCTGTGAAGGTTCCATCACTGGCTAAGTCTATGTACTATATATCATTTATAGATGACTTCTCAAGGAATACATGGATATATTTCCTTAAGAAGAAATCTGAAGTCTTTGACAGGTTTAAAGAATTTAAGGCTCTCGTGGAAAATCAGACAAAGAAGAAGATAAAGGTGTTGAGGACAGATAATGGTGGAGAGTTTTGCAGTAAGGAATTTGAATAATTATGTAAGAAGTGTGGTATATCACGGTAGAAGACTACTCCATATACACCTAAGCAAAATGGAGTTACAGAAAGAATGAACAAGACGTTGATGGAAAGGGCAAGAAGCATGCTTAGTGGTGCCGGGTTAGGATAGGAATTCTAGGCAGAGGCGGTGGATACTGCATGTTACCTGGTCAACAGGTCACCTTCATCAGCGTTGGAGGATAAGACTCCACAAGAGGTATGGACTGGTAAGAAACCCTCTCTTTCACATCTAAGGTTATTTGGATGTGATGCATATGTACATGTTCCAAAGGAGAAACGAACCAAGTTGGATAGTAAATCTAAAAAGTGTAACTTTATTGGGTATAAGGATGGTTTAAAGGGTTATAAACTTTGGAACCCAGTCACATGGAAGGTTTTGTACAGCCGATATGTGGTGTTCAGAGAGGTAAAAGATGTTATTAAACATGAATTCCAACCAAAGGAACCTGAGAAGATAGAGTTTGAGCTTAAGGAGGAAGAATCAGACTCTACAGTAGAGGAGGAATCAGAAGATGAAGAGCCACAAACTCCGGGTGTGAGAAGATTAGTTCGAGAAAGAAGGCAGCCAGAAAGGTATAGTCCATCTGCTTTCTGTTCAAATTTTGCTTTATCTATTACTAACGATGATCCCAGAACTGTGAAGGAAGCAGTAGATTCAGAGGATGGAAAACTCTAGAAAGAGGCCATGGTTGATGAAATGGCATCTTTGCACAAAAATGAGGCTTGGGATTTGGTGGAGTTGCTAGCTGGAAGGAAACCCATTGGCAGCAAATGGGTGTTCAAAAAGAAGACAAATGCAGAAGGAAAGTTGGAGAAATACAAAGCTCGGTTGGTAGAAAAAGGTTATTCCCAGGTGTCGGGAATCTATTTTGGTGATATTTTTTCTCCTGTTGCCAAGGTAACTTCTATTAGATTACTTTTATCTGTTGCTGCCGCTTTTGATTTCGAGGTAGAACATATGGATTTGAAGACAACATTTCTTCATGGGGATCTAGAAGTGGAGATCTACATGAAGCAACCTGAAGGCTTTGTGGTGAAGGGTAAGAAATAACTGGTATGCAAGTTAAAGAAGTCTCTATATGGGTTAAAACAGTCACCAAGGATGTGGTATCAGAAATTTGATACATTTATACGGGGACTTGGCTTCACCAGAAGCAAAGCAGATCATTGTGTGTATTTTAAATTAATTGGTGACCGTATTATTTATTTGGTCTTGTATGTGGATGATATGTTGCTAGTTGGAAATGACAAAGAAATTATCCAGGATTTGAAGGCCCAATTGTCCTCCAAATTCGACATGAAAGATCTTGGTGCTGCAAACTACATTTTGGGCATGGAAATTAAAAGAGACCGAGAAACGAGGAAGCTCTAGTTAAACCATAGGAAGCATGTCGAAACAATAATGCAGAGGTTTAATATGCAGGATAGTAAACCGGTGAAGGTTCCTATTCCTGTAGGTGTGAGGTTATCTGCTGAACAGTGTCCCAAGACACAAGAAGAGGAAGAGGATATGTCCCGTGTTCCATATGCAAGTGCAGTCTGTAGCTTGATGTATGCAATGGTCTGTACTAGACCAGACATTGCACATGCAGTGGGAGTATTGAGCAGGTTTATGTCAAAACCAGGGAAGGAGCACTAGACAACAGTGAAGCGGGTTTTCAAGTATTTGTGTGGCACTAGTGATTATAGTTTTGTGCTACCAAGGAAGACTAGGATTGGACAGAGTGTTGGATATTCATGGCTTTGTTGATGCAGACTGGCCTGGAGATCTGGATCAAAGAAGATCTACAAGTGGGTATGTGTTTAACCTATTTGGAGGTGCAGTCAGTTAGATGAGTAAGAAACAATCTATAGTGGCACTATCAACTACAGAGGCAGAATACATGGAAGCCACTCATGCAAGCAATGAAGTAGTTTGGTTGCAGAGATTGTGTTCAAGTATGGGGTTAGTACAGGGAACTATAAGGATAGACTGTGACAACCAATGTGCAATTTTCTTGGCAAAGAACCCTGCATATCATTCAAAGACAAAGCACATTGATGTTCAGTATCACTTTGTGAGGGATATGATAGAAGACAAAAAGGTGTTGCTGGTAAAGGTGGACACTTTGAAGAATACTGCAGATGCATTGACAAAATCAGTGAGCTCTCAGAATTTCTCTTGGTGTAGAGAAACAATTGGCATTGCAGGGCTGGATAAATGACTACTCTCTGATGTGGCCCACTTTGGAAAGAAAACAACAAGTGGGAGAATGTTGGGTTGTGTTATATTCTTTCCACAACTAGCTCACATAGTTAATTGGGGGGTTTGAGGGGTGCAGGTAACCCCACTTTATGGGATCGGGGGCAGTGCCCCAGAAAATTTTGGTTTTGGACCCTATGTTAGGTTGGACAGACCCACCTATGGTTTTGTGATGATTTTCGCACATCTTTTTGGACGGGATGGTTTTCGGTCCATGGCCATGGTATTGGATGCTTCGGCATGTATAAATATGTATTGTAACATTGAAAGGAACATAACGAAAAATCAAGCTGGTACTCCTGGTTTTGGGATCCAGGGGAAAATCTCTTTGTATATGTGTTTTATGTGTTATGCTCTCGCATTGTTTATTTTATGTGTTTTAGAATTCGTATGCAGGTAATTTCTGTACGGGGTTAAAACCTACATTCGCAGGGTCCTTGTGTGCCCTAATGTAGATGTGATGGAAGTCTGCCTTGAATTCCACGAAGCTTTGTAAGCTGTTATAGACAGTGGGTGATAGTCGCGGCTTGCGGTTAATCCCCATTCTAAGGTTCATCTCCATGAACACCCAAAATATTTTACTGTCTCAGATCCTGTGCCCATCTTTAGTGGCCCACAGCGAAGTGTACTTCGCGGCCTCCGGGAGATCCCTATCAATTGTGGGGAACTGGCTGTCCTTCGGCAATTCCCCAACCACTAGCACTATGGACAGTAGAAGCCACGCATAATGGAAGGTTTTCCCCTGTTCCTGTGCCTCGCGGCAATTCTCCAAGAGCTCCTTGCACAATTATTCAGCCCAGTTAAACTGGACCCCCTCCGCACACTATTCGAGAAGTGCCACCACCAACGTGGGCACCTCATCTGCGCGGCACTTCTGCATGACCTTACCTGCCAGTATCTGAGTCGCAACTCTGAATGCCTTGTTGTTGATACTGGAGATCGCGTAGCCCCTCTTTTTCTTCTCCAATTTATACTTCTTTTTCATGGCCACTGCAATAGACAAATCACTGCTTTTTCCTTCCAAAATGTTTGTTGGGTCTTCTCTTTTACAAGGGAGCTAGGTAATTCTATGGATCAGGTGGTCCGTGATTTTGATTGGCTCCTCCACCCACAAACACCCATCATGCACCAGGCAGAGCAGCTGCCTGATGACGAATATAGTCACTAGGGCGCGATGGTAGCGTGGCACCCAGAGCAAGTTCAACAACCCTGCCTTTTTGACTCCACCCAACCACTTGTGTGGCTCCAACTCTATAACTCCCACTACAGTGTGTTTCTTTAGTTTCATGAGCTGCGCGGTCGCCAAGTGAAGGAATTTCTCGTGGTCAGTGAGATCCCAATCTTCAAACTTTAGACTCGGCACCCATCCCAAGTGAATTCCTTCGAAAATGATATCATCAGGTAGCAGCGGAGTCAGCAGAGGGCTTTTACTGCCATCCAAGTCCTTGGGCACCTTTGCCTTCCCCTTCCTCAGAGGAACATATGCAGGCAGCCGGGTTAGAGGGTCCGCACCCTGGGTTTCCTCCTCTATGTCTTCGTTCTCGTCCTCTTCTATCAGGATGTCCTCAAGGTCTTCCTCTTCCTCATTGGTTTCTAAATTAACCGCTTTCCCCTTCTCTTACATGGTCAATCTAGTTCGTAGCGGGTTTCGCGGGGACACGTGCACCAGAATCATGGACGACTTATCTTTCTTCGGTCGCGGCATGCGTGGTTATTTTGGGATTTCCACAACTATCTCGGCACTCTTAGGGGCATCTCCTATTTTCATGGCCTATGCGGCCTCTTTGGTGGTAATTTCTCTTATTTCCCTGGCTTCTTCAAATGCTGCCATTATGTTTGTCTAGAAATCTCTCAACTGTTCAACCGGGTGCTCAAACAATGCTCACAATAGGTTAAACAGGTCTTGGCTCAAAATACTTGACAGTGCAATTTTCAAATGACCAAGTGTTGTTTATTGGGTAGCCCTTTGTAATTTATAATGCCTTTTGAATTCGAATTCGATCGTTCCCCCCAAATACGATCCATTAATGCTCCCTTGGCGGTAGATTTTCCCAAATCTTGCCCATAAAGATCGCCTTAAATGTGTGCCACCCACTCCATTTGGTCACAAACCAAGCATCACATCGTGAATAGTGACTATAATGGTCACTTTCCATCCAACACGCGCAGAAACACATATACCCTTGTGCTGTCATGAACCCTGTGACACTTCGCTCCTGCGCGCAGCCCTATCTTCGCGCAGCTCCTTGGCAGAGTAGTTTATAGTCTTGCGCCTCCTTTCAACTACCTAGATCGCTAAGACTGTGTTTCCCATGGCTAGTCAGGTGGCTGCGCCACCTGTATATCACTTCAACCGACTATCATTTACTCTTCCTGGAAAGAGTTCGTCTTTTAACTTCGCTACCTGTATCGTGCATTTTGTCGTCTGCATCGTGCCATCTTTTATGATTCTCTTAGTAATATGCGGTACAATCCAAGGAATCAAACAAATCAATTCTTGGCGGTAGTCTCTAAATTTAACAATGTAATTATGTGCATCATGTTTTATCACCACAGCCTTCTTATCAAAAAAATCCAGTCTCATCCCTTCCTCCAGCTTCATGACTTCTTCTTCCACCATGGCGCTTTTCTCCCTTAAATGAACGTTTTCATTCATGAGTCCTTGGAGCATAAGACTACCCTGCTGGATCTCTTAATCAGGTCCCAAGAATTCTTCTTCCTCCAACTGCACAATCCCTTCTTTCAAGGCTCCACGATCCGTCCTATCCGCGGACGCTGCTATGCACTCACTAGGCATGATATACTTCATCGGTAATTCATCGTTCACTTCATAAACCAGCCTAGAAGGCATCTGTCCCTTTAGTTTCTTGCACGTCGTCTTATAAGCCTATAGGACTACTGGTAAGTGTAGGTCCCAATCACTTCATTGTGCATTACATACCTTGTTCAGTGCTTTGCATACGTCGTTAAAGGCTTCTCCGTGGATACCCGTCTACGCGCTTGTTCTTTCCATGCTCTGTCATTCCAACTTGAGGAGTCATTCGTGCATTTGGCCCCCCAACACATATTTATTGACCATATTTCCCCTCGCAAAGTTCATGTGCATCCGCATAGGTTGTTTTCCATATCCCTGTACCCACCTGGACATATGCGTTCGCGAACTATCCTGGTCATGGCATCTATTTGTCGACCACCCTATATGTTTCCCAAACCGTGTGTGAATCATCCTTCTACATGCGTGCTAGTCATCAAAGTTTCCTTTGTGCGTACCCAACCACCTCGCGGACGTAGCACGCAGTACCCAATTCAAGGTTTCGAAACGTTGTTTCTCCGACACCTCTCTCTCAAATCTGTCCAAGAAAGCATCTACCTCACCTAATCCATCATAAGTAGGCAGATCTCTCATCTCCATTGATACGCATCGTAGTGATCTCGTCATCATATTACAATTAATTGTGGTTACCTCATGCAACCTATTCTGCCATCGCTCTATCTCCTCATCTGAATCTGAAGTACAGGAGCTTTCATGCTCCCATGAAATCCATCCGTCTGCAGTGGGATTTACCCAGTCTTGTTCTCACACAGTTATCTTATAGATGCAGTCTAAGTCATCATTGCTTTCATAGTCGTGCACTAGCTCAGTGTAGCGCGATCCCTCAACGGGGTCCAAAGGTATCACTATGCGTAGAGACTTCTTCTCAAAAATCATCTTACGCTTCTTCAAGTTAATCACCATGTTCATGTCAGTGGCCCAATCGATTCCCAAGAGCACGAGGTAGGGATTGTTGTCATCAACAATCTCTATCACCTCAAAGCTGGTTAGTGCACTCACTCCTTCAATAACCACCGTGATTCCCTGCAATTGCCCTAGGGGAATTATCTTATGTTGGTTCACCATGCACAATTGGATAGGAGACCACTACAGTGTCGGCCTCCCCATGCGTTCCCACATCTGCTTTGGGAGAACATTCGCATCTGATCCTAAATCCAGAATTACTTGGTCCATCTCGTATTCCCCAACTTGCGTGGTTAACCTCATTTCTCTTCCTATTCTAGCCTTATTTTTTTCGATCTTTCAAACTACCACGGTTCTCCTGTCGCAGTCCCAGCACATCTGTAAATGAGTTCCTGTAATCCCTTAACCGCCTTACTGTCACGCAATAGCTTCATACATGTTTCCAGGAACATTGTGAGCATAGATGGGTCCATTTTCGACTCCAGTTTGTCTTTGCTTCCTGAAGTGGAGGCATCAATGAAGCTCTTCTTAGCTTCCATAAAATTTTCTTGAGCGAGCTCCAAATCAAACTCCGCTTCCTTCGCCAGAGCCTTACGAACCCAAGTAATTTCTTCGAGTTGTTTTCCTTTATCATCTCCCATCGTAATTCCACTTCGGAGCACAATATTCACATTAGGTTCTTCCTCGCACGGCTCAGACCTCATCATTTGCAGATTCTGAGTCGGGGGAGGTTGTAGTGCTCCCTTGTCGCGTATCCTAGCTATCAGCGTAGGACAATCTTTCATCTCATGATCGAATAAGGTACAGTACAAACATGATGGACACGTTGGATTCGTACAATAGCAAGCATAATGCCCTGGACCTCCGCAATTGTAGCATATCATTTATTCACGACCTCTCCCAGTTCCTCCTCCACCTCGGCCTCATCCGCGCCCTTGGAATCCGGTTTGTGCCATCCCTGCACCCTGATCTAAGGGTTGTGTTTTAGCCTGAACCCTATAGGTAGGAGTTCTATCCATCATTAGCTCATAACTTCTACATCTGTGCTCATCGTGTCCCACTGATCTACAGAAATTACAAAACAACTGTTGTGAGTTTTGTGTGTACTTTTGCAACAAATGGCAGTTGTCTGTAGCATGCTTTCCTCCTATTTGACAAATCACGCACCATAGAGCAGGCACCACGTTTGGTCCTGCTTACGCTTCTGGTCTTAATGGCATCAGTCCTCCTCCATGAGGTAATTCGCGAATACCACACCTCTTCACACGCCCTTGCATTTCACACACCACACCTCTTCACACGCTTTTGGTCAGACTGTTCTATCTTATTTCAGACTCTCCATCTCGAGGCATAAGTTTTTCAACTGCGCGTGGATCTGCTGAACTCCCAAGTTAGGATCCTGTATTGGGGTCTCATGTAGCCTCATCGTGATCTCTAAAGCTTCTACCTAAGTTGTTAACCTTTGCTGTGACAATGCGTTCCTCAAATGCGACGATAGCGATGCTACAAACCATTCGTGGTGTTGTCCATTCGTCAAAGTCATGTTAGCTTCGTGAATCGTGCACTTCAGCCTCTGATCCAGCTCCCAAGGAGTCTCACCTGGTAGCATCGTGATCTCTTTGAACGCAATGATCGATTGCGCTTCTAACTTCGACATGCTGAACTCCCTAGTTAGTGCAGCTTGGATAACCGTGATTCCTACATTCGGATTATCACTTGAGTGCTTGATGTACCAGGTCAACGCGCGATCTTGCAGAGCACTAACAAATGTCACTTTCTTGATAGCATCGTCTATAACTACCTGTGCTTCCCATACGGATTTTACAATGAACCAAAATTAGTCTGGATCTTCATTTCCCACTCCCTTGAACACAGGAAAATTTATCAAGCTCGCCATATTAAAATGCGGTGGTGGCGGAGGTGGTACGGGAGAAGACGAAGGCGATGACGGTGAAACTAGTGGTGGTGTGGGTGGGGGTCGTATGCGTGGAATCCTTTGCCTTATCAAATGGATCGCACTTCATAGAGAGCAAGCTCTTCCTCGTCGCCTCACGAAGGTGAAATCAAGGGGCTAGTCTCTAGTTCCACACTTCCTTCGTTTCTGTAAATTCTCCCACTTCGCGTAGCCCCGAACATCAATGTAACTGCATAATCCTCTTTTCACACAATAGCATTTTAATCCAAGTGTTCAGAGACTTTATGTACTTACCTCACAGTCCTTTGAGAAAGCATCACTCTGCCTCACTATAGCTGACCAAAGTATCTACCGCGAACTGAGTAATGAATCCTCCTATACTCCGATCGAGCCCATGATCAACAGCGCGTGCGATATTATCCTTTGATGCTTCCAATCTGTGCACCAACTCTGGGGTCCACACAACAGATCCGTCGAGCTTCCACCTTCCTTGGTTATCTGCTAGCTTCGCGATCCACTCGTATAGCTCAGTAGGGAACGACGTGAAGAAAATTCCATGGATCTCTGTGTACATGTAGCAGTCTAACCCCTTTTCCTTCGATAGTCGCAGATTTCTATTCTCCTGCGTGGCGAATTCGTGAATTTTCCTGTCCAACCACCCTTCAATATCCTTCTTAATTGGATTCCAATGATGCGACATCAGACATCTCTATGTAGATTCTGATCTCGACAACGGAACCATTTGTTGGCTTGGTGGGGCCTGACCCAGGTTCAGAGTTAATTAGCCAAACAAATCCATATACTACTGGCCCTTTTGGCAATAGCCCATGGAGCATGGACTGAGTTCTCACCTGAAGCAGTATGGGGGGATGCTAGAACCAAGTTTCCGCACCCTTGAGATATCTTAGGTGTCGCTTGGGTCCAGCTGTGAATTAGCTTCACGCTCTCTCCTGACCTGTGATATCTTCGGGATCGGCTACAATCACCCTCGCGCAGCCCTAACCAGGGGCTGAGGTGCTTTCGCACCGCTAAGGCAGTGATCTGCATGTTTTCCCTAAGTTCCACCGCGGATCTTACTTATATTCTTTTAATTGTTAGCTAACTTTGTGTAAATAGATATTTATCTTATATTTGCTTATTCAACACATGCATATAAGTTCGTGCAACAAATAAACAAAAAATGTGCAATTCATACCCAATATACTTCAATGCATAAAACAAGAAAAAGATACACAGGATGATAAGAAACTTCTCTTTATTACTTATTCAATTGGTTACAGACTTGAATGACCTTGCGCACTCAGCTACAGGGGTCCGTGCACTCAACTGCGGACTACTAGGCTTCTGCACACTCAGCTACAGAGCCTTCTCCTACCCTATGACCCAAAGACTCGAATTTTCACTTAGACTTTATGCTTCTATTCCATCAAGATCATATGTCCATTCTATTCTATTTTCTTTTACAACTTAGAGCCTCGCTCTATTTATACAATCCCATGGTCCGCAGACCACGGGTAGAACTCTCAAGTTGACATTACATTACAAAAGTAATGGCGGACAACCCTATGACTTAATTACAACCTTCACGCTCCGCGCCCATAAATCGCGGAGTCTTTACATTGGAATGTTGGCTTAGTGGGGCTTGACCCAGGTTCGGAAGTGATTTAGCCAAGCAAATCTCGGTACTAGAACCAGGTTTCCGTACCCTGGGGATGTCTCATATGTGGTGATTGGTACGCAGTCCAACCTTCGCACTTACTGCGCTACGCACACCTCCGAGTACCCCACGCCCTGTGATACTGTTTTCACGCAGTTCTAGCCGCAATGCGGCCCATGTTATTTACCCAAGTCTTCTTTAATTAGTCTCTATTAGCTGATTACTTAGATTAAATTCACATATAAGCATTCATACAAGTATTCATCAAGTGCACGTAGTAAATAAATAGAGTAAAAGTAATATATAACATCAACATAAAGATTCCAAAACAGATGCATAGAATAAACTTCTCTTTATTATCTTTCAATCCCAAGTACAAACCCAACTCCGCCCTGCGCACTCAGCTGCAGGGGTCCATGCACTCAGCTGTGGACTCTACTAGGACTCTGCGCACTCATCTGTAGAGCCTCTTCCTACCACTACAACCTAGTACACTTCAAATTTCCACTCTACGCTCTAACCATGCCTTCGCATCTCTATCTATCATCTACTCAGCTTAGTTATCTTTTACACTTAGAGCCTCGCTCTATTTATACAATCCCATGGTCCATGGACCATGGGTAGGCCGACACAACTTTACATTATTTTACAATTCTTAGGGCGGACAACCCTATGATTCATCCTAGACTTTCGTGCTCCGCGCTCACACTTCACGGAGTCTTACAATACAATTGACCAAAACTCGGGCTTTAAGCCCCAAAACCTATTGTGGGGCATCCAATGCCCAATAGGCCCCCAACACAATCATCATGAATCATCCCGAGTCACTCTGATGGTGCGGCGATCTTTGCACGAAGCCCCTCCAACTGTGCCTGTGCTACACGAAGGTCCGCAGCACACTGTTCTGCTATCTGCTGGATCCTTTTTGGGCCTCGGTGTCCGGGGCGATTTTGGAATTTCCGGTGCATCCCCCACCTGCATCGTAGGGCTCTGCGTGGCTTCCTTGGTTTTCGACATCATTCTATTCAGGAGGTCCTACATCTCCTTCGGCAATGTCTTAAACACTGAACTTGCTCTCAAAGCCTCCAAATTCGTAAGGTCCATACCCACTTGATAGCGCAACAACTGAATTCTCAAAATGCTAAGGGTTGTTCGTTGGATAGCCACCTGTGATTTATAGGCCTTTTTGAATTCAAATTCGACCGTTCCCCCCATATTCAGCCCATTAATGCTAGATTGGCAGCAGATTGTCCCAAATCTAGTTCTGACTTTGTGTCTTAATTGCCCGCCGCCCGCTCCTTGTTGTCTTAAATTGGACATCTTGTCATGAACACTGACACCAACGGTCACTTCCTAGCCTCCCCGCGCGGCAGCGTAGCCCCCTATGCACAGGTGCGACCCTTGTGACATGCCGATCCTGCGCGCAACCTCCTTATCGTGCAGCTCCCTCACAAACTCTTTTAGAGTCCGCGCTCTCTTTCAACTACTTGGAGCACTAAGACTATGCTCCCTGCGATAGTCAAGTGGTCGCACCACCTATGTGAGGCTTCAACTCACCTTCTAGCCTAGTCTGCGGGCACTCCTCAATTACCATCGCGATAGTCAGCGTCGTGCGTTCTTCCTTATGTGGTGCGCTCCCCTGGTTACTTTGCGGTGACAGCCATGCTAGAAGAGTCACAAATGCTCAGCGACAATATTCTAATGCAGCAGTATGGCTGCCCATATCTTTTCCTCTCATTCTTAGTTTATCGACATGACATGCTTGCGTGAGTTCATTTTCCAGTTTTTTGATCTCCTCGTCCATTAACATGCTTTTCTTCCTTAGTCGTACCTGATCTTCTTCTAGTTTGTGAAGCTTAAGGTTCCCTCGCCGAATGGCTTCCTGAATCCGAATATGTTCGCCCTCGCGTAGCTGCATAATTCCTTCGCCCTGGTCCTCGCGTACTACCCCAACTATGGGAGCTATTGCGTGAGGATTCCGTTCCTTCAAAATTATGGTCTCAACTCTGCTCCTTAGCTTCAGAATCATCTCCGTGATCAGGTTTTTGTACATGGCCCTATAGGCCCATCAAACCGTTGGTATGCACAAGTCCCAATCAGTTCGTCTCACCTGGTGAACTCTGTTCAGGATTTTCGCATACCTTCTTAAATGCTTCTATGTGGAATTTTTGTGGTGCGCGTCGCCTCTCCTGCTACTGTGTCCTGTTCCGATTTTCGATCCTGAAGTTGGGGTGTGCTTGTGTGGACTGCACAGCACATGTTTGTACGCGTCGACACAGGTGGGCGCGCAAGTTGCTTCGTCCTTACTGCTTGACTCTCGTTCGAAGCTAGGGGCTTCCAAATTGTAGGTGCATCATCCTTCTACATCCACACCAGTGCTCAAAGTTTCCTTGATGTGTACCCCACCATCGTGCGGGTGTTGCGCGCAGTGCCCATTTCAACGCATCAAACCACTGTTGTTTTGGTACTGCACTTTCAAATTTGCTCAGGAATCATCCACCACCGTTAATCCATCATATGTCGGTAGCTCTCTTGCCTCTGTTGTTACGTAACGCAGTGATCTAATCATCATTTTGCAATTTAGCATTGTCACTTAGTGCAACCGATTTTGCCATCGCTCTACTTCTTCGTCTGAATCCGAAGTACAGGAGCTTTCGAACTCCCACAAGATCCTCCCATCTGCAGTTGGATTCACCCAATCTTGGTCTCATGCAGTTATCTTGTAAATACAATCGAGACCATCGTCGCTATCATTGTCGTGCACTGGTTTATTGTAGCGCGCTCCTTCAGCTGGGTCCAATGGGACTACTATGCATAATGACTTTTTCTCGAATATCATCTTGTGCTTCTTCAAGTTGATGACTCCGTTCATATCGGTGGGCCAGTCTATTCCTAACAATGCAGGATAGGGATTGCTGTCATTGACAATCTCTATTACTTCAAAATCTGTCTGTGTGGTCGCGCCTTGAATAACAACCGCTACCCCTTGTAACCTCCCCATGGGCAAAATCTTCTGTTGGTTCTCCATTCATAATTGAATAGGGGACCATTGTAACATGGGCTTGCCCATACATTCCCATGTTTTCTTTGGTAATACATTCACGTCCGAACCTAGATCTAGGATTACCTGATCCATTTCATATTCACCAATCTATGCAATCAACCTCATCTCCCTTCCAGTGCGCAATGCATGCTTCCCCAATTTCCAGACTACGCGCGGTTCTCCTGACCCCGCGCACCTGGTGATAAGCTCCTGTAGTCCTTTAAATGCCTTGTTGTTGCGCAACAGTTTCATGCATGTCTCCAGAAAGGTAGTGAGCATTGAAGGATCCATTCCTGGCTCTGGTTGATCCTTACTACCTGAAGTGAAGGCCTCCGTGAAGCTCTTCTTAGCTTCCATGAATGTCTCCTTTGCACATTCTAGGTCAAACTCAGGTTCCCTTGTAGGAGCCTTGCAAACCCATGTGCTTTCCTCTGGCTGCTTTCCCGTATCTTCTCCTGTGGCCATACTACTTTTGAGCATCATGTTTACATTCGGGTCCTCTTCGCACGGCTCAGACCTCATCATTTGTATATTCTGCGTCGGGGGAGGCTGGAATACCCCTTTTTCGCGCATCTTTGTGATCAATGTAGGACAGTCTATTGTTTCATGATCAAACTAAGCACAATACGTACAGGATATCCTCATCGAGTTGGTACAGTCGCGGGCATAGTGCCCTAGTCCTCCGCAATTGTAACAAATTAACTGTCTGTGGCCCCCTCCCGGTCCCATTTCACCTTGTCCTCGACCTCGCCCCTGATATCCAGCGCATGCCATCCCTGCATCTGGGTCAAGGGTTCGTGTTTCGGTCTGCATCCTATAGGCTAGGGTCTAATGCATCATTAGCTCGTAACTGCAGCAAGTGTGCTCATCGTGGCCTACTGACCTGCAAAAATTACAAAATAATTGTTGGGGTGTCTGTGTATATTTCTGCAGCAAATGACAATTGTCCGTCGTGTGTTTCCCTCCTATCTGACAGATCGCACACCATAAAGCGGGTGTCGCACTCAGCCCTGCCTGCGCCTCTGGTCTCAGCAGCATTGGCCCTCCTCCTGCCAAGTAGTTCACAAACACTGGACAATGATCCTTGTCATGGCCCTGGCCTTTGCATTTGATGCACCATACTTCCTCACATGCCTCTGGCCACGGTGCCCTATCTTGCTTCAATATTTGCATTTCCAAACACAGATTTTGTAGTTGCACGTGGATTTTTTGAATTCCCAACCCAGGGTCTTGTATCGGGGTCTCATGTAATCTCATCGCCATTTCCAACGCTTCGGCCTAGGTAGAAAGTTTCTGTTGTGACAGCGTTGTCCTCAAGTGTGGTGCCAAAGATGCTACAAACCATGCATGATGTTGTGCATCTGTTAGCATCATATTGGCCTCGTGGATCGTACTCTTCAGCCTTTGGTCCAGATCCCGGGGAGTCTCACCCGGGAGCATTGCAATCTCTTTAAACCCGATGATTGATTGTGTTTCTGACTTTGGTCTGCTAAATTTCCTATTCAGCGCATTCTGGATCTCTGCTATCCCTGTGTTTGGGTGGTCGTTAGAATGCTTGATATACCACGTTAATGCGCGATCCTGTAGCGTGCTCACCAATGTAGCCTTCTTAATATTGTTGTCTGTGATGCCCTATGCTTCCCATACTGCTCTTACCACGAACCAGAATTGGTCTGGATCCTCATTCCCTACTCCTCTGAACACTGGTAGTTTGATTGCACTTGCCATACTGAACTATGGAGGTGGTGGAGGTGGAGTGGGTGGAGATGGAGGTCAGGGAGGTGAAGGGTGGCGGTGTGGGTGGAGGTGGTAACTGTGGGATCCGCTGCCTTATCAAACTGACCGTGCTTCTCGAAGAAACCTTCACGAGCTCGTCCTCACTCTCCTACGAAGGTGAAATTAAGGGACTATTTTCTAATTCTTCACTGCTTCCGCTTCTGTAGATATTTCCGCCTCGCGTAGTCCCAAACATTAATTTATTCGCATGACCCTTTTTTCACACAATAGCATCTTAATCCAGGTATTCAAAGATTTAATATACTTACCTCGCGGTCCCTTGAGGAAGCATTGCTCTGCCTCATTGTAGCTCATGGTCATGTATAACGCAAACTCAGTGATAAATCCCCCTATTATTCGGTCGAGCCAGTGGTCCACAGCTCGCGCTATCTTATCCTTTGAGGCTTCTAGTCTGCGCACTAGCTCCGTAGTCCACACTATTGGTTGGTCAGGCCTACACCTTCCCTAGCTGTTGGCTAACCTCGTGATCTATTCATACAGCTCAAACATAAAGGATGCAAAGAAAATCTCGTGGATTTCCATATACACGTAGCGATCCAGCCACTTTTCCTTAGATACATGCGGAGTTCTGTTTTCCTGTGTCGCGAACTCGTGAATCTTCTTGTCCAACCACTCTTCAATTTCCTTCTTTAATGGGTTCCAATGGAACAACATCAGACATCCCTTATGCAGATCTCGGTCCCGGCAATGGAACCATTTGTTGGCTTAGTGGGGCCTGACCCAGGTTCGGAAGTGATTTAGCCAAGAAAATCCCGGTACAACTGGCCCTTTCAACAACAGTCCGCGGAGCGCAGACTGAGGTCTCACCCAAAGTAGTATGGGAGGGTGCTAGAACCAAGTTTTTGCACCCTGGGGACGTCTTATATGTGGTGATTGGTACGCGGTCCAACCTTCGCACTTACTACGCTACACGCACCTGCGGGTACCCTGCGCCCTGTGATACTGTTTTCACGCAGTTCTAGCTGCAGCGCAGCCCGTGTTATTTACCCAAGTCTTCCTTAATTAGTCTATGTTAGTTGATTACTTAGATTAAATTCACATATAATCATTCATACGAGTATTCATCAAGTGAGCGTAGTAAATAAACAGAGTAAAAGTAATATATAACATCAACATAAAGTTTCCAAAATAGATGCACAGAATAAACTTCTCTTTATTATCTTTCAATCCCAAGTACAGACCCGACTCCGCCCTGCGCACTCAACTGCGGACTCTACTAGGCCTCTACGCACTCAGCTGCAAAGCCTCTTCCTACCACTACGACCCAGTACACTTCAACTTTTCACTCTACACTCTAACCATGCCTTCGCATCTCTATCTATCATCTACTCAACCTAGCTATCTTTTACACTTAGAGCCTCACTCTATTTATACAATCCCATGGTCCACCGGCCGACACAACTTTACATTATTTTACAATTCTTAGGGCAGACAACCCTATGACTCATCCTAGACTTTCGCGCTCTGCACGTGCACTTCGCAGAGTCTTACAATAAAATTGACCAAAAATCGAGCTTTAAGCCCCAAAACCTGTTATGGGGGATCCCATGCCCAACATGGAATTATTCAAAACTTGGGCTTTAAGCCCCAATACTTTCCTTGGGGGATCCTGCACCCAACATTAGCCCATACCGGCTTTGAATGCACCACTTGTTTCCCTTGAATCCATAGCTGCTGACAGATCACGCCTTTAGAGCCCTATCCTACAGTATCGGTGCCTTGATGTACCTGGTGATGCTTTATTAGCATAAATATGGGGGGATTTCTCATACTAGCCCCTAGCTGTAAAAAATGCTGCGAAACAGACGAATCCCCATCTCCCTTATCCCTTTTCACTTTAGCCCCCCTTTTCGTAACTTTCTTCATAGAACTGGGGGCTGGAACCAAGGGCTTAGCCTTTGGGCATTGAGACCTTTAGACCTATGTATGGGGGTATGTTTCCTTTGTGATGAAAAATCCCACATCCCAGTGGTTAACAATGCTTGCCCCTAAGGCTTCCTTCTGAACCCTGTGATCGTCGATCTGCGGGGTTGGGCCCACCGAAGATATCACAATCACACTGCACGAGGGGAAAGTCCCATTACCCTTTTTTTATAGCATGGGCCGACCTTTCTGGACTTGAAATCCTCATTAGATAGAACAAATAAAACATATAATCCAAGAGGATTTCCCACATATCGCAATCGCACGCGGGAGAGACTAAGGTGCAAGAGTGCCTTAACCCGTGTGATCACCAATCTATGGGGGGCGACGTCATCACTTCCATGTGTCACCTTGTGATTGGTGACACGTGTCACCCAAAAATGCCCCCATACGATCCCTAAAAATTTCGAATCTGATTTCCACATGCCACCCATACTGTCACGTCACCTTTCGCACTACAATGTGGCGGAGAGAGAGAGGGTCCGCCCGACCTTGGTTTTTTCCATGAAATTTCTTTGTAAACTAATTTCGGCCTCCCCTGGCACTTTGACGTTAGATCACAAAATCAGAATTTCTTAGGGTTTTTAAAGTGGTAGCCCGTTTACTCCATCGATTTCCGATGTCACGGGACTGCGGGAATGCGAGATTGCGGGACTGCGGGATGCGTGATTGTGGGAATGAGGGAATGTGAGATACAGGACTGCGAGATTCCTGACATGTGGGCGTGCGAGATTTACCATATTCCACCATGTGGAGGAGAGAGAAGGGGGCGGCCCGAACTTGGTTTTTTCATGCATTTCCTTTGTTAATCCTTTTTGGCCTCCCCCAAGAATGTTACATTATATCGCAGAATCATACACCACGAGGTTTATAAGTTAGAACCTTGTCGTTCTCACCGATTTCCGATATCCAATCTCCTAACCCCACCAATACTTCATGCCCGTTGGACTCTGCCAATAGCCGACGTTTTATTGTGATAAGCTCTCATGTCCCCGATATGCAATTTTCCTTTATACTTGGTCATTTTTTTTGTTTTCCAAGCTTTACAAGGGTAAGTTCAATAGGCCATATCTTATGATCCAGAAGTCCATTTTCAGACTTCCATATACCGTTGGAAAGTTATTTTTGGGCACTATGCAATGGGGAGGGTCTGATTTAGCTCTGAGATCTTTTGTGGCCTGTGAAGTGACTTCAAACTTCACTACTCTTGGGAAACCTTGACCAACTGAAACCCACAATGCAGTGAGTGACAACACCCTCAAGGAAAAGGAGGAGTTAACAGTGCGAAGCTACCAACTATTGCACAGGCCTATACTGAGCTTCCAGAGCTCAAGATCTGGTGCAAGGGAATGCCCGCACATACCCACAGTATGCAAGAATCTGCATAACACAATTGTCCAAGGTATTTGACTCTACAATCGAGTCAAATCTTCAAACCATAAAATGGTCAAGGCCCTTTATAAGTTCCTTTGTTATCGGAACTTCAATCACCCCGCCTAAGCCTCTCTTATTGGGAGTTTCTATCTCTTCAAACCTTTGTAAAGCCTCACATTAACTCTTGCTT
Source organism: Pinus tabuliformis (assembly GCA_031772625.1). Taxonomy (NCBI): domain Eukaryota; kingdom Viridiplantae; phylum Streptophyta; class Pinopsida; order Pinales; family Pinaceae; genus Pinus; species Pinus tabuliformis. Next base: position 537,698,731 of record CM062818.1, on the reverse strand, counting down.
ATCGGGACTTTAAAACCCTTCTGAACCTTAACTCTTGCTTATCACACACACACACACACACACACACACACACACACACACACACACACACACACACACACACACACACACATATATATATATATATATATATATATATATATATATATAACTTTTCTTTTATATATATATATATATATATATATTATCGCATGAATGCTTTATCGTGCTTTTCCTTATAAAATCCATTTATAAAGGAAAATGTCCCAAAACATGCCTTCCTATGCCTCTCGTACGACTATCGCACAGAACCCAAGGTTAAACCTCATCGCAATCGCTATCTGCTATTTTCCCCGACATTACCACATATGTGGTCATCACCCCTTTGACTCTGATATGCGACTATCGGAGTCGTAAATCTATGTTCTAGCCTTTGATCACTCAGCGCAACTCTTTTAACACAATACAAAGGAATACCTTAAATTTCCGCCCGAACCACTATAAGGCAGACTTCAAAGTTTATATATTGCAGCTCAAAGTGACATCGGTCTGTTCATCCATCAGGCCTTTGCATTATCACAAGCCTCTTTCCAACGCTGATTCCCGATCTTCTGATGCCTCCGATCTCCGCTTCCCTGATATGCGATGGCCGATTTAATCGGGAACGTCGATCAGGATTACGATTCGACGGTCGACGATTAATCGCGCGATCGCAATCGCTCTATTCCAAAGGCTCATTCCAGTCCTTGTTGCAATGGTTTCCACCGATGTGACTTAATCTCGACCATTAGTCTGTCAAATCTAACGGCTACTGAGCATTACCACTCCATTCCTCCGCTCTTCACTTTACTTGTGTTTTTACGCCCTTTCAATGGTTTCTGTGGGTCCTTTGGGTTCTTCAGAGGTTCTTCCTCCTTCGATGTTCCACTGTGACTCTTCCTCCTGGCTTCACTTCGCATGCCCCTCTAATTGCTATCACTTCAAAGCAGCTCTTGGCCCTTCAAGTGGATCAATACGATTTCTCCAAATCGTTCTTCTTCTTTGCGCATCCTTCAAACTCTGCCTTCTGCTTCCACTGTTCAGCTTCCTCTGAGCTGGACTCCTTAGCGAATTCTCTGATCCTTCAGCTAGATTCAATGACCCTTCTACGATCCCTCTGGCTCAACTCTGTTCCTCTGCGTCCTTCAGAATTCTGCCTACAATCATAGTTACAGAACCTACGAATTCACAGTAAATCATTTATGAAATACTCTTCACATACTGACATAGTCAGGAAATAACATCTCCATATATTAATATAAACAACAATTTACATATCAGAGACTCTGAGTCTCGCACAGGCCAGTTCTTTAATGTTGCGGCCTCTCCCTTTTGACTCTGTCCGTAGGCTTACATATATTCTATATGTCCCTCTCTATCTCTCCTATTGAATGTGTAGGTTCATCACACATATATTTATATGGAAACATTGGATCGGATCACTGTGAAGGATCTGATCACATCCTTTCCTTGAATCACTCAACTAAAGCCCTAAAGCTCTCTACATGCATACATACATATGTAGTAGTTTACATTAATAACAAGTCTTCGAGAGACTTATCCATTCCATCATTCGCTCTGTTTTAAAACAGAAAAGTCCCCTTATTCAGCTTAATGGTCCACGTCCTCTCTTTTCTCCGCTTTGGATTCTTCGTTCAATTAAGAGTACCAGATGCTCCTTCATCAGACTCCCAAAGTAGAAAAGATTCATGATCTCCTGATCATGTGTCTTCTGGTCTTGGTCTTCCTGGATCCCACACTTTGTTCTATAACTGTCCACATGCTTTGTTCCCTTGTTGCTGCTGCACTTTTGCTGTCTTTTGCTCCATTTTCTTCTTCTTATCAATCAGGTTCAACTTCTGATTGATCTTGCTTGCTGCTGCTACCATTTTCCTCCATTTGGACTGCTTCATCATCAGTTCCCACATTTCTTCAATCTCTGTCTCCAGTACATCTTTGGACTGGTCCATATTCTGCTTCATATTTCTGCCTCCTCTTTATTTCAGGTTGCTGCTGTCTACTAGTTCTTCAATTTGCTGTTGGTTTTCTTTTTCTTCTTCATTTGTTCCTGTTTCAATGCTTGTTGTGACTCCTATGTTGACTTTAACTTTGCTTGCTTCAACCTTTGCCTTGGTTGCTTTGCTGACTTCTCTTTTACTTGCTCCAACTTTTGGTTTGCTTGCTGCCTCCCTATCATCCTTACCCTCTTTCATGACTAAATCATGATTGTTCAGCACTCTCTCCAATAATTTAACATCTTTGTTCCATGGATTGAATTCTTCCATAGAATCTCCTTCTTTCATCTTTAAGTGGCTTAGTTGTGCCAAATCTTCTCCAACATTTGCAACAAAACCTGCATTCATAAAACACTTGTTAAAATTAAAAACACAAAGTTGTTGTGCCTTGTTTTCCTTTGGCAACAATTCAGTTTGTTACACTGTTTCTTCCTCCTCTGTCAGCACATCAATATGCTGATTTGAACTCTCAAACGAATTCATGAGACTGTCCATTAGTCTCTCTTCCATACCATCTTCTTCAATGATATCTCTCTGCTTTTGTCCACTGTAGTGAACTCCTTCTTTTGCAGTGTCAATCTGCTGAATTCTCATTATCACCTCCTTTCTCTTGTGACTGTCATTCATGACAATTCTTTTTTCTTTCTTCTTCAACAATCTATTTTGAACATCCATTCTCTATTTTTCCAACTCCCTTCTTTGAAAATCCAATTTTCTATATAACTCAATAACTTTAATTGGAGTAGATTTTGGAAATTTCACACAGTTCTCCATACCTTCCTTTGTTATGGATAGATCATCAGATGTCCTTTCTCCCTTTGCTAAGTCTTTTCCATAGACTTCTTCTTCCTTAACATCTTTCAGTAGATGTTCTTCTTCTTCACTGACTGTCTCAATAGCTTTCATGGCTATTTCCACTGTGCATATTATCATGGTGAATTGATGATCCTTTACTATGTTTTCAGCTAACATAGTTTCTTCTTCTTCAATACATTTTTCCTTGCTGTCCCTCTGTAACTCTTCTCCCAGAGTTATTCTTGTCTCATCATCTTCATTAACATTCTCCTCTATGACAGCTTCCATAGACTCATCCATAGACTTTTCCTTTTGTATGCAGTCAAGTTACTCCTCTTATGAAAAGTTTTCTTTGTCACCTTTTGCTTCTAGATCTTCATCTTCTCTGAAGATATCTTCAAAAGGCTGCTTTTATCCTGCAATATCTGCCATCATACACAAACTATCAGTTTTAAAAATATAAGACCCCATGCTCTCACTTGATGGTTCAGCCATCATATCTCCTTGTTGTTCTAAATCATTCATATGCTTCAAAAATTCTTTGATAGTCTCTTCTTCAATCTCTTCAAGCCCTTCACTTGGTTGCTTGACATCTTTCTCCAGCTGTATATGAGATCTATCTATCTCATATTTTTCCAAAATAGAATTTAGATTCTACTGGTCTTCTTCCTCCTTTATGACAATATCAGCAAATTGTCCTTCTTTACATGTTTCACCTGCATACATACACAAATTGTCAGTTTTAAACCCATGTGACCCTTTGGCCTCACTTGAAGTTTCAATCTTCAAGTTTTCATCTTTAGTCTCTCCCAGAATTTCTCCTTGTTCTGGTTCACAAATGTACTCTTCCATTTCCATTTCCAACTCAGCTTCCTTGAGTTTTTCCATCAGCCATTTCACTTCCTTTTTGTTGTAGCCTTATCTGTATTTCTTGCCATTTTACTGGCTTCTTCCTCAAGACCCAACCTAGTCTCTGGCTTTCCTCAAGCATTCTCCTTAATGCATTGAGTTTTTCTTTTAATTCAGCAACCTCTTTGTCAATTTCTTCTTGACTCATCCTCTTTCCATTTGCTTTGGCATCCTCTTTCTTATATCCTCTGCTGTGGCTTCTTTCTGAACCTCTGCTATGACTATCAGTAGTCATCTTCTTCTCTTCTTTCTTCATGAGCTCCTTTGCAACAAGCCTCTGCAACAGCTAGTCCTCCTGGCTGCAATCTTACCTCACTAAGCTCTCCTCACTCAGTCTTTTGGTAAGTACGGTCCTCTATTTAGAACCTCCTCTTGAGCAACACCTTTACTCCTTCTAGGCTTCTGCAATCTCCCACTCTCTCTTGAGAACACTTCAGTTGTCCTCTCTGTCCAATCTCTTATTGGATTTTTCAGGTTCAGTGCCACTTCTTCTTTAGAGTATTCTCCTTACTCTACCTTTAAGAACTCATCTGGTTCCCCTCTCGCAGCTTCTCTTGCTGTCACCTGTGTATTAGTACAAACACACATTCTCAATTGGAAACAGAACATATTACCTCACCTTCAAGATCTCAGCATGATCTTGTTTCACCCATTCTTCTGCACTTTGAATGGATTGTCCTCTATTTTGTCCCTCAAGTCCTCTTTCCTTTAGAACTTGCATTAAGAAATCTTGCTTTCTCTTTCCTTCAAGGAATCCTCTGTTCCTATTTACTCCAAGCCTCTGCTGGAACTACTACAATCTCCCACTGTAGTCTTTATCATTCAGCACATTACCTTTTCCTATGTGCAAACTCCCTTTCACTGAAATCTTTTCCCACTCTGATTTCAATTCTGCTCTAATTACAAACTTCTGCTCTGATACCACTAATGGTGTAGGGGAACACCCGCACATACCCACAGTATGCAAGAATCTGCATAATACAATTGTCCCAGGTATTTGACTCTACAATGGAGTCAAATCTTCAGACCATAAAATGGTCAAGGCCCTTTATAAGTTCCTTTGTTATCGGAACTTCAATCACCCAGCCTAAGCCTCTCTTATCGGGAACTTCTATCTCTTCAAACCTTTGTTTAAACCTTTGTAAAGCCTCCCATTAACTCTTGCTTATCGGGACTTGAAAACCCTTCTGAACCTTTACATCACCCTTAATCACAGACACACACACACACACACACACAGATATATATATATATATATATATATATATATAACTTTTCCTTTCCAACCCTCGGTTAATATATATATTATCGCATAAATGCTTTATCATGCTTTTACTTATAAAATCCATTTATAAAGGAAAATGTCCCAAAACATGCCTTCCTCCACCTTTCGTACGACTATCGCACAGAACCTAACGTTAAACCTCATCGCAATCGCTATCAGCTATTTTCCCCAGCATTACCACATATGTGGTCATCACCCCTCTGACTTCGATATCCAACTATCAGAGTCGTAAATCTATGTTCTAGCCTTTGATCACTCGGCACAACTCTTTTAACACAATACAAAGGAATACCTTAAATTTCCACCCGAACCACTATAAGGTAGACTTCAAAGTTTATATATTGCAGCTCAAAGCGACGTCGGGTCCATTCATCCATCGGGCCTTTGCATTATCGCAAGCCTCTTTCCAATGCTGATTCCCGATCTTTCGATGCCTCCGATCTCCACTTCCCCGATATTCGATGGCCGATTTAATCGCGACTGTCGATCAGGATTGCGATCTGATGTTCGACAATTAATCACGCGATCACAATTGCTCTATTCCAAAGGCTCATTCCAATCCTTGTTGCAATGGTTTCCGCCGATGCGACTTAATCTCAACCGTTAGTCTATCAGATCTAACGGCTGCTGAGCATTACCACTCCATTCCTCTGCTCTTCACTTTACTTGTGTTTTTACACCCTTTCAATGGTTTCTGTGGGTCCTTTGGGTTCTTTAGAGGTTCTTCCTCCTTTTTTGTTCTGCTGCGACTCTTCCTCCTGGCTTCACTTCGCATGCCCCTCTAATTGTTGTCACTTCAAAGCAACTCTTGACCCTTCAAGTGGATCAATATGATTTCTCCAAATTGTTCTTCTTCTCTGTGCATCCTTCAAACTCTACCTTCTGCTTCCACTGTTTAGCTTCCTCTGATCTGGACTCCATAGCGAATTCTCGATCCTTCAACTGTATTCAATGACCCTTCTATGATCCCTCTAGCTCAAATCCGTTCCTCTGCTTCCTTCAGAATTGTGCCTGCAATCATAGTTACAGAACCTACAAATTCACAGTAAATCATTTATGAAATACTCTTCACATACTGACACAGTCAGGAAATAACATCTCCATATATTAATATAAACAACAATTTACATATTAGAGACTCTGAGTTTTGCACATGCTAGTTCTTCAATGTTGCGGCCTCTCCCTTTTGACTCTCCCCGTAGGCTTACATATATTCTATCTGTCCCTCTCTATCTCTCCTATTGAACACGCAGGTTCATCACACATATATTTATATGGAAACATTGGATGGGATCACTGTGAAGGATCCGATCACATCCTTTCCTTTCACTCAAATAAAGCCCTAAAGCTCTCTACATGCATACATACATATGTAGTAGTTTACATTAATAACAAGTCTTCGAGAGACTTATCCATTCCATCATTTGCTCTGTTTTAAAACAGAAAAGTCCCCTTATTCAGCTCAATGGTCCACGTCCTCTCTTTGCTCTGCTTTGGATAATTCGTTCAATTAAGAGTACCGGATGCTCCTGCATCAAGATCCCAGCAGAAGCAGCCTCCATGGAGAAAATTTAAAAGATGGCTGATGTAGTTAAAGAGTCTAAGGATGAAATTGGCTGAGTTAGGTTTGAGTTGTAGCTACAAATATCAGAGTTACAACTAAAGTTGCAACCCATTACTCCTCCAGAAGTTAGAGAGCAGCGTGAAGCTACTATCAAATAATAGATGGCCACTTTGGATGCTGCAGTCAAGGGTTGCACTGAGCTATTTGAACAGGCCATGGAATTATAGACCTCGTTGTAGGAGTATCCAACTCTGCAGAAGATTGGAGCAGACATCAGAGAGAAGTAGAGACTGATTGATGAAATTAGGTCAACAACGTGAACCTTCGCACCAGTGCAAAGGTTTGCTAGACTACAGGAAGGCAAACTCATTCAGAATTAAATTGATGAGTTGGTTGCAAGGAAGTGATCATCTCTTCAAGGATGCAATCGTGGGTAGATGAGGCCAGTCAGTTGACTCTATCAATGCAAAGAAAATGAAGGGGATGTAGCAGACACAAAGGACCATGCGCCTTGCAGTTGAAGGCCCAACCGCTGAGAAAATGGTCGAGGAAGTGTGTCAAGTTGCTACGCAAGGGACAATAGAACTGCAAGTTTTAAAGATTGAGTTCAGTGAGCTACAGGCAAATATTGAGGCGCCACCAGCAGAGTGACTCGAGTTGGAGTCACGAAATTGTGTTGGGGGCCTGTTGGGACAGGGTCCCCTGGGGTAAATTTTGTAACTAATTTTGTTATATTTATAAAGTCTCCACATTTTGAGGGAGCAGAGCGCGAAGGTCATAAAAGTCAAAAGGGACTTTAGTCCCTTAGTTTGTTAGAATATAGGATGTTTTGTGACCCGCCCATGGTTCGTGAACCATGGTATTGTAAAAGAAGAAGCTATAAAAGGGAGTCATAGCAAGTCATAGAAGGCAACTAATTATTGAAGATCATTGTATGGGCAAGTAGTATGAGATAGAAAAGTCTATTTTCTATACTTAGGCGAAGGGGAAGTCTCCCACAGTTGTGTGTGTGGAGACCTTCGTAAGTCCGCAAGTTGAATACACGAGCCCCGACAGTTGTGTGCGCAGGGAAGAAGAGTCTATAACAAAAGAATTATATCTAATAAAGACTACTTTTGGAGCAATATTTGTGTATCTATGCCTTTATGTTTACTTATGAAATTTCTGTGTATTCACTCTATTTTCAACATTTATCTGAAGAAACACTTAATTGATGTGTGAAAGTGGTAGATCTACATGTTTTCTTGATGTTATGAATGTTTAACGTGATCCGCGAAGGGTTAGATTCTATTTTCTGTAAGTTACTATGATTTCCACATTTTAAGGGTTAGGGTTCACGAAGATCAGGATAAAGCCCTAGAAGTAACAACAACCTATCACACAGACCTCTGGATACAGAAACCTAGTTTTGTCATCCCCCAATACTGCTTCGAGTGAAACTGCAGCCCGCACTAAGTAGTTGTTGCCGAAAGGGCCAACAGTGAAGGGTTTTGTTAGTTGGCGCAACTAACTTTGAACTTGGGTTAGGACCCCTCAAGCCAACAGGGAGAAATAACTACTTGCTGAAATTTTCTTGAGTGACGTAGTAGCCAACTTCTTCAACTTCTTCATGGTTGAAAGGTCTCTCATGAATAGCCTCTATAATCTCATCATCCATAAACTGATCATATTCATAGTAACCTACCAGGTATTGTATAAAAATTTCAAAATGATCACAACAGTTTTGAACCAGCAACAAAGATGGATAATATTCTTTGTATTTCTCAAAAAATATAGTATGAAAATGCTTTAAAGAACATATACTAGAAGCTAGAAAATTTTCATACCAAGACCTGGCATTTCCTTCCAAAGTAAGCATGAACATCTTCATAAGACAATCTTCATGCCATTCAACCTGAAGCCTCCGTAAATGCATATGGAATTTGATAAGATGTAAAGAAGCATTATTACCTTTCTCATCTTTGAACTCTGGAAAATATGATTTCCAATCTATGCAAGGCATGTAATGCGGAAAGCCATGGATACTAGATCTGTCCATAGGAGCATACTTGCGTTCTATTCTTGAACTCATCTTGAAAACAATCAACAATAATTGATGAAATTACAGACCTTCACATAGTGGAGTCACCATGAGTGTTCTACAATCTGGATTCTTTTTTACAATGGAGTCACCATGAAAGCTTTGAGCTCTGGATTCTTGAACATGGAGTCGCTAGGTGAAAGATTCAACATTTCTGTGTCTAACTGTTGTCCACCATCAATAGTTAAATCTGAACTTAATAGTTTTTTCCGGGGAAAATGAAATTAATCTTCCCCGATATGGTTGCTAGGATGTTATCACTTCGTAATTTTTGAGGTTGCAGAGTAAATTATAGAGGTAACCTTAGAACCACTTTGGAAACTAGGAATCCAACCCTTCCAGTTTCAGAGAGGGATCTCTCTTTATGATTTAGCATTGTTTTACTGATGATATTAGGCTATTTATCATGTTCAAGTTTGGGTTTTTTGTGTTTTTGGGTTGAGATAATGGAATTAGGCCATTGGGAAATGGAGTCATAGGTTTAGATTGATCAAATGCAGAGCTTACAGGCTAAACTTATAGGGCAGGGTAGGAAAGTTTATTGCATCCGTTAAGATCTATGGTATGAAGAAGAAGAAAAAGATTTAACAATCCAATTAAAAGCAGAGCAATTAAGAATTATGTTTCTAATTTTAAGTAGAAAACATAGAAATTATTCATAAGTCAGACACAGAGTATACTTTTAAACAATTTGTGTTCATACTTTTCTTAGAATAATTTAGATTTTAGAAACATATATGAGAAACAATGAAAACATTTAACAGAGAAAGATGTAGTTCACCAATGAAATTGACACAAGAATCTTGTAATTCTTGCATTGTATTACTGAAATATGATCAATGATATCTCTGTGAGCTTCTTTACAACACAATTCCTTTCTTTAAAACTAATCCCAACACCTGTTACTTCAATTGATGAAGTATTTATACAAATTCTTCAAAAAATATCTTGATAGAAAATATCAAGATTTATTACAAATATCTGAAAATTGTGTTACAAAAATAGGACTAAAATATAGGACATTCAAAACTAATGAATCTTCTTGGCACTATCTTTGAGGATTTTTGGTGATAAGGAAAAACAATTCGAATTTGATAGAAAGTCTTATTTGATGAGGTGGCATCCAAGTCACTAACTGTCAATGGTTCTGAATAATATGGTCCAGTGATCCCTTTGAATATCTCAATCCAGGACATATATGCAAAAAATGAGAGAGATTTTTGTATATAAGGATGTTAAAAATGAAAATCTCTTTCAGGTTTTGAATATTCATTTCCACCTGTTCGGAAACCGCATTTGAAAATAGTGGCTTAAAAATTTAGGAAAATTATGAAAATTATGCCTTCCAAGATTCATTCGAATATCCCAAACCATAATAGTTGTTAGAAACCTGAGATAGGTTTTTTTAAATGGGTCCGTTTTGGACAAAAATGTATTTCAGTTTTGAGAAATTTTTTCTCATTTGTTTGAAAACCATGCTCGAAATGACTGTGTTATATAGGGAAAAACATAGTTTTAACTGACCATCTTTTCAGCTCGGTGCTAACTGTAATTGCCAATGTTCACTGTTAATATGGCGGGAATGGGATGAAATGGATATATGACGTGGAGGCGGGAGGTGACATGGAGGTGGGGGATAATGTGGAGGCACATGGTTGGCATAAATAGTTGACATGTGAGCGTGGAAGCAAGGCGCGGGAATGGAGCGGTAAGCAAGAGCGAGGTCGAGCGGGAGGAGGTACATGGCAGTAGGGGAGTGGATGTGATGCAGGGACGTGACAATTAGAATGAAATGACATGATTTTATATTGGCAGGGGATATGAGTGGCTTTTGGAGGGGGGGTAGGCAGTAACGGGTATTGAGTGGGGGGTGTGAAATGTTGAGCGCCCGCCACGTAGCGTGGGGCCCGTGAATAGTGAATCCTCTTTTCGGACCCCCCTGCTAATAAAGGTAGAATGGGTCGGGGTTCCGAAATTGATCCCCATCATTGATCTGGGAGGGGTAGATCGTGGACGCTGGATTGTGCACGCCATATACCACAAGCCGACAATTAATCTTTGTCGCTTTCAACTTTGTTATAAAAACCAAACATTAGCGCCAGTGCATATTATTACAAATTGTTAATTGTGGTTAAATAACATATTAATTATTCTAAACCTAATTAATTTATCCTAAGCATGGTTAATCTATTCTAAAGGCTTATTTTGATTTACAAGCCTTTTTATTAATTTTTCCCAAGGTTTTTTAATATTTTTCTCATCTTTTTTTCTTAAAAATAATTTGCACAATAAAACATTATTTACAATATCATCATATACACAAATTACAGCTACAATCAAGTCATCCTATAAAATATAGGACTCTAACACTTTCCATCTCCCTGATTCATACAAGCCCCATGGTAAACCCTAAAACCCCTAATTAAGCCCTAGGTAATGCATTATTACATTTGTATTATTATATTATTATGTTGGCTAGGACCTTTCATTGTACCATTTCATAATAACACTTTGTCTCCTATATATCTACCAAGGAGGCGTAATCTCAAGATCATCAAATATTTTCTTATATATTGTATTCATTGTAAAAGGAGGTTTCCCCATTGAAGTGGACTATAATTATTGGATTTTATCATTTTTAAGGGACATGGTTGATAATAGAAGTTAAGTCAACAACTTGATCATTTATTAATTGTTGGCCAATGGAGTGAATGATTGTCTTTCTGTGATTGGTGTGATTATGTTATACTAGATGTTAAGCATGGTGAAAAGAACATTCTCCATAAGATTACAATGTTGAAGTTAAAAGCTACATGCAAATGTCACTGACCCACCAGAGTTTCCCAAGCAAATAAGGAACATATGCTCCAAACATTGCATATGGTACGATGGTGTCCTATCATAAAATGAATGTGCATAAAGAAGCAAAATGGGATGTCGTTGTAGCTATCATGAAAATGAAAGCATTGAGGTTGAAACAATCAAAAAATATTTTATAAAAGGAAAATAAATATTCTCTAAAAGGAAAATAAATTGTTTATCATCAACAAGAATGCTTCAAGAAACTTAAGAGTCCTACAAAGGATAAAATTGGTTTTATAAGGTCCCAATGATAAGAACAAGCAATGCTTCTTAAAGATAAAGAACATTGACCTACCTTCTTACAAAAGAATTAAAAACTCAACCACCACGAAAAATAACACCTAAGACATAGTACATATATACAAAGAAACAACACAAGCTTACTAAAATTTATGATACTAAAAATATCAATACTCTAAAAGCAGAAAAATGTTAATGCTCAACATATATGTTTCAAAGAGAAAGTGTTACCAACTAAGAACGGTAAAAGAAAACATCAATGTTATTAATCTAAATAAAAGTAATTGAACTTAAAAAATTCTTATATAAATGTAAAAGACAAAAAATAATCCTAACATAAAACCCATAAAAAATACTTTACCAAAAAACAAGTACCAAAAAATACTATCTAAAAATTGTAACAAGAAATGAGAGCCATAAACACTCATACAACAAGCATGATCAAACCATGACCAACTAAAACATGGAAAGGAAGATTATCCAAAATTATCAAAATCATATATTTGGAAAAATCATCAACATTATTAATGGCATCTTTAATATACCTACCATCCTAGATCCATCTTAAATCGAAATCTACCTAAAGAGGGATCAAGTCCGAAGCTAAGATGGATCTAAATTGGTACGCGTGCATTCCATAACAGATTTACTCAAGCCTTTAAATAGACTTCAACACAAAAAACACCATGAGAAAAACCAAAACTTGGAGACCAAAAATTGTCAATGGTAAATTATTAATTTTTTATTTTATTTTTTTATTTTTATTTGACAGATTCAAAACGTTTACATAACATGACAAGACATTAATGGGCCTATAGTATGCCCTAAAACTACTTTTTCTTGGTTAGGGGCTCATCTTCCTCAGACGTAAGGAAACAGGTTAACGACCCAAGACCCAGAGACATCTGGCAGGAGTGAAAGCATGCCCCCTTATGGACCACCAGCAGGTAATTACAAGTGGCACAATTTTCCTTAAATAATAGTGATGAGTCAACCTATATTAACAGATAACAACCAACGCTGGTTGTCCCCACTGTCGATTTGACACTCGAGTTATCATAAATTTTCTCATTATTTAAAAAAACATAACAAGACATTATAACATCTCTTCCATATTAAATTAAAAAATACATCTCAACACAAAAACAACAAAATCAATACACCCTCCAAAAATAAATCATTCCCATTATAAACTCAATCACCTCAACAAAGCAATTTATTTAAAAAAACACATCCATAAACCAAACAAGTTTTGCGAGCCAATAATACCTCATTTGAGGACATGCTGCTGCATGTACTATGAACTAAAGCGCACATAAAACAATTTAATAGTTAACTCCCATTTAGTTTATGGTTGACCATAAATACTCAATAAATAATTTAAGAAAACCTTGTGCATGTGATTCTATATCAAGCTGTTGTTTAATTATTGTTTCACATTTAACACACGATGGATCTTTTTGATACTTGCTAATATATTTCAAGCTTTTAAAATATATACCAGCCTAATTTATGTGAAGCACATAGCACTTGGTAAAAGTAACTTCCTCAAAGTCATATGTACTTAAAACAATCATATTATAATAAAGTGATGTAAACAATTTTATTTTTTTAATTATTATAACATTTTGTATAATCAAACCAATTTGATGATATTTTACTAAGTTGTGATTTTGAAATTAAAATATATTATTATTAAAACAATAATCAAATATAGCAAAATAATTCAACCATAAATAATACGTAAATCATCATTATGAAAGAGATGATGTTAGGAAAAGCTTTAAAGAAACAAAAATCATTGTTATTCATGGGAATGTATTCGCAGAAGGCTTTATTATATAGGATTAAAACACTAATGCTATCTCATAAATAATACGTAAATCATAATTATTTAAAAGAAGCAAAAATCATTGTTATTCATGGGAATGTATTGGTAATGGCAGAAGGCCTTATTATATAGGATTAAAATACTAATGCTATCTCACTAAAACCATTAATAAGGGTATACCCACCTCATTAATGAGAATTGTTACCACCTAACAACCTTGTCGACATGAATTTTGTGCAATGAATATTATCGATTTCAAGCTAATGATTGGGTATACTTTAAAAAAAAATGGGGGGTTAAAATATTAATTAATAAGAATATTTTTGATCTTTGTGATTTTATTGACTCGTTTATTTATAAATAAATATGTTATTATAATATATATATATATATATATAAAATAATAAATAATATATAAATAATAATTTATTTTATATATTATTATTATTATTATGATTATGATTATAATATAAAATAAATAATAATAATTTAATATTATTAATAAATAATTATATATATATATAAACAAATAATGGCTAATTTATAATAGCTAGTATATAATTAAAAATTAATAACTATTATTTTATTAATTCAAGAACTATTTTTTAATGGTTAATTCTAGACTCTGATGTATCTTTACTATTTATTCTTTAGAATGAATGAATTTTTTCACTTTTGTCCTGAGGATAAATCATATTAGTTAGTTTGAAACTTCAACCGAATCATAATGATGTGATTAAGTTGAAAGACATTATTTTTTACAATATAAATCATAAAAGCTTAAGATTTAACTTAATATACTCTTAAAAAACAATAAAATAAAGTACGTATATTCTATCAAATAACTAAATAAATAACAACAACAACAAAAAAATCTAAAAAGAATTTACACAATACATGAAAAAACATCTTTCTATTCTATAATGGAAAAATCCTAAATTTAAATTATTAAAGCAAATTAAAAAAGTTTCTAATCTATTCTTTGACCGTTTATTGAAAGCAAATGCATGTACCCAAAATCAAATTAATACATGTAAATATTGGGGGGAGGGGGTGTGGTAGGGCATGATAAAAGAGATTCTATTCCAGTAAGAAAAGATTTAGAATGGTCAATATATACTTTTCATATGGATGCGATGGATCCAAATCCATTCTCCTTGAATTCATTCTATTTTAGATTCTCTATAGCTTGTTATTTTTTCAGTGTTCTTCAATGTCTTCTCTTATGAATCTTCAATGGACGCAAATGGAACAATGAAGAGATTGGCCACAACGGGAAAACCTAAGTGAAGAGAAAATCTAGTAACATAGGCATATAAATGTTGAGAAAACGATCCTTAATCAAGTATAAAGTAGTCCAATTTATAGAATTAAAATTCATTCTAGGGTTTCATATTTTAGATCCATTCTTAAATATCCATGATTTGGGTGAATCATTAATGATTAAAGTGGACTAATTCAACATGGGTGCATTTCTAGATTAAATTTATTGAAATTAAAAGTGACTATATTGGTTTGAATCATTTTTTAACATAATTGAATCCATTGTAAAGAGAAGAATACACAAGTTAGTCTAATGAGAAAAATAACTGACAATTAACCAAAAAAATTTAAACATTTTCTTAATTCAATTACTAAATATACCACATAGCCATGTAATCCCATAATAAATTTGTTGAGTAAATGTAAGCTAAGTTTTTAGTAATCACAATTGTCCAAAATTATAAGCTAAGGTTTTAGTAATCACAATTGTCCAAAAATGTAAGAGGTTAGTAGAAAATTGCATGACTGAAATACATTACATTTTTCCTTCATATAAAATTGCTGAAAAATGTAACTAGGTTCGGTATTCATAAAATGTATTTGTCAAAATAATTTTTATTATTGTTACAAGGACTTATTAAAGCAAGGATTTCATGCTTGGGTCATCATTTTGTTAGTCAAAGTCCCCATTGTGGACTCCTAGGATTAATAAAGAGATATTAGAGTCATTGTATATTTTATGAGACCCTTCTTAGGCTTTCGAACGATGTAAAAATAAATATTTTTGAGTTAAAGATGAATTGTGTGACCTCCACACCAAGTCGGCCTCAAGAAGATCAATTCAGCCTCAAGAAAGGTAATTCAACCTCATTGGAAGGCTATACATATAAGGCAGTTTGAATTCATTTGGCGCATCTCACTCTCTCACACATAGTTCGATATCTGAAGCTGGAAGTTGGGAAAAGTGCAAAGGTGAAGAAGGAGGCTAAAAGGAGTGTGAGTTCGGTCAAGAAGGAAGGGAAGGACAAAATTGAAGTTTTGGGATCTCTCTCTCTCATGTTGGCTAATCTAGGAGATTGAAGTCTCCTTGTCAAAGTCAAAGTTGTTGTTGCTGCCTCTTGATGTCAGAAGTTGCCTAGTCGAAGTTGCTACTGTCGAAGTGTTGTTTCTACTTAAAATAAGAAAATTCAGAAAAATATTCCTTCCAAGATTCATTTTAATCTCCAAACCATAATAGATGTTAGAAAAATGAGAGAGGGTTTTTAAATGGGTCCATTTTGGACAAAAATCTCTTTCGGTTTTGAGAATTGTTTTCCTGTTTGTTTGAAAACCATGTTTGAAATGACTGTGTTGTATAGGAAAAAGCATAGTTTTAACTAACCATATTTTCAACTCGGTGCTAACTGTAATTGTCAATGTTCACTGTTGATCTAGAGGGAATGGGATGAAATTGATATATGACGTGGAGGTGGGAGGTGACATGGAGGTGGGGGATAATGTGGAAGCACATGGTTGGAGGAAATAGTTGGTGTGTGAGCGCGGAAAGTAAGGCACGGTAAGCAAGAGTGGGGTTGAGCAAGAGGAGGTATGTGGCAGTAGCGGAGTGGATGTGATGTAGGGACATGGCGATTAGAATGAAATGGTGGGAGTTGATATTGGCGAGAGATAGGAGTGGTTTTCAAAGGGGGGGATAGGCCGTAATGGGTATTGAGTGGGGAGGGTTGCGAAATGTTGATCGCCTGCCACGTAGCATGGGGAAAGTGAATAGAAAATCCGCTTTTCGGACCCCCCCACTGATAAAGGTAGAATGGGTTGGGGGTCTGAAATCAATCTTACGTTGTTGATCTGGGCGGGGTATATTGTAGGTGCTGGATTGTGCGCACCATATACCACAAGCCAATAATTAATCTTTGTCACTTTCAACTTTGTTATAAAAACGAAACATTAGCACCAGCGAATATTATTACAAATTGTTAATCGTGGTTAAATAACGTGATTAATTATTCTAAACATAATTAATTTATCCTAAGCATGATTAATCTATTCTAAAGGTGCATTTTGATTTGCAAGCCTTTTTATTAATTTTTCCTTAAGTGTTTTTAATCTTTTTCTCATTTTTTTTCTTGGAAATAATTTGCAGGATAAAATATTATTTACAATATCATCATATACACAAATTACAACTACAATCAATTCATCCTATAAAATATAGGACTCTAACAGTGGCTCCAATGGGGATCACATTCTCCCAGTGAGGTGCCAAAGAACACCGTAGACTAGTAGCCTAATCCATTGGGCTGAAACCAAGCCTGCAACATGCTCTGTGATGAAACCACTACAACTGAAAACCAATTGATCATTTGTTCCAATCCTCAAGCAGAACCAAATCCATTCATCAAGATGTAATTTGAACTGTACTCTGTAAACTGAAAATAATGTGACTAAAAAAAATCTCAGAGTCCTGAGCTCATTGGCACACACCTACTCACTCTAATTTGTTGAAATGACTGCAATATCAAGTAATAAGAAATTTCCAATTCAACAAGTCAAGAAAATGAATACTTAATTGAATTTTTCTCATACTTCTCATGAGAAGGCAAAAATATATATGATATTGGAAACCCAAACTGCCACTGAAACTGATGACCATAATTTACAGACATAAGAACAACCATTTTCCTTGGTGATCGCAATAGATTGGCTCAAGAATATTGAAAAACATGGAAATATACATTTTGATGATCTGCAAAAGACCTACCTTCTAAGGGAAAGGGAGTAATTTGCTCATCAATCTTACTATCTTCATTTGAAACAACAAATTCATCCACAACAATAACATCCATAGGTTTTGGGACAACCTATTATTCTTCAGCAAAATATTCAGTATCTAAAATTGGAGGCAGATTTTCAATTAAATTAGCAACATCTTGAATAACAAAAACCCACGGGGTCTAAAACAATCTGCTCCTCAAAAATTTATGCATCAAGTTTAAAGGAAAAAAACCTACTGCATATTATTGTTGAAAATAATGGATGGATCATGGATGCTAGCAAACTCAAAATTCTGATTTTTCAAAACAAAAAAATCCTGGATTAAAAACTCAAGATGAGAAGGGAATGCAAGGAAACTAGAATGATCATTTGTGTTTATGAAAATCTGAGAAGATTGTTGCAAACTATCATTTGTAAGCTTTTCCTCTTCATTAAAACTGGGTTGCTTGTTCTCTTTTTCTTCTGATATGTATAGAGGTTGTGAAATGTCATCAACAAGTTCATGTGAAATTAAATCATTGAAATGAAACTTTGCTTCATTTTCAATCATGAGAGTGTTGGGACAGGGTCCCTTGGGGTAAATTTTGTAACTAATTTTGGTATGTTTATAAAGTCTCTGCATTTTGAGGGAGCGAAGCATGAAGGTCAAAGAAATGAAAAGGGACTCTATTAGAAGCTAGGATGTTTTGTGACCCACCCATGGTTCAAGAACTATGGTATTGTAAAAGAAGAAGCTATAAAAATGAATCATAGCAAGTCACAGGAAGCAACTAATTATTGAAGATCACTGTATGGGCAAGCAGTGTGAGACAGAAAAGTCTATTTTCTATACTTAGGTGAAGGGGAAGGCTCCTACAATTGTGTGTGTGGAGACCTTTGTAAGTCCGCAAGCTGAGTGTGCGGGCCCCTGCATCTGTGTGCACAGGGAAGAAGAGTCTATAACAAAAGAATCATATCTAATAAAGACTATTTTTGGAGCGATATTTGTGTATCTATGCCTTTATGTTTACTTATGCAATTTCTGTGTATTCACTCTGTTTTCTGCATTTATTTGAAGAAACACTTAATTGATGCGCGAAAGTGGTAGATCTACATCTTTTCTTGATATTATGAATGTTTAACGCGATCCGTGAAGGGTTATATAATGTTTTATGTAAGTTACTGTGATTTCCGCATTTTAATGGTTAGGGTTCGTGAAGATCGGGATAAAACCCTGGAAGTAGCAAAAACCTATCACACATACCTCTGGATATAGAAACCCAGTTCTGTCATCCCCCAATACTGCTTCGGGTGAGACTACGGCCTGTTCTATGTAGGTTGTTGTCGAAAGGGCCAGCAGTGAAGGGTTTTGTTAGTTGGCGCAGCTAACTCTAAAATCTGGGTTACGACTCGATCAAGACAACAAATGGTTTCGTTGTCAGGACTAGGATCTGACTGAGGAATGTGTGATGTCGAATAAATGGTTTCTAACTAAGAAGGAAATCGAGAAGTGGATAGATCGGAGGTTGCACGAATTTGTAGCTCAAGAAAATAGGAATCCTTGTCTATCATATGAGCATGAAATTTTACATGTGAATTACACCAGTGTTTATCTAAATTTGCAGACAGTAAAGGTACGTGGAAGCTAGATAACCCGATTGTGTGGACCCCATAACTGGTGAAGCGCCTATAGGCTTCAAAAAACAAGATCGTGAGGGCTGTCGATTACTAGATCAATAGCATTTTGGGCAGATTCATCACTGAGTTCGTGATTGATACATCTATCAGTTATAGTGAAGCTGAACGATGGTTTTTCAAAGGACCAAGAGGTAAGTATCTAAATTCCCTAAAAACTTGGATTAAAATGCTATTGTGCGAGAAAAGGGTTATGCCATTAACTTGATGTCTAGAAGAGATGTGATGGGAGCTAGGCGAAGTGGAAAAACATTTAGAAGAAATCTAGATTCAAGCCCAATATTGTTTTTCCCATGTAGTCCCCATGTTGTTATTGTTGTGCCCCTACAATATTATTGTTATGTGGGCTTTGATTATATTGGAACTACTTAGACTCCTATATATAGAAAGGAGGTCTTGTCATTTGTATCATCCAAGAATTTTTCATTTATGTAATGTAAAGGAGGTTGTCCCCTCGACGATGTTGATTTTCAAGTCATTGATCTATCTTTTAGTCTATTTTGTGATCTAGTTGCATAACACCTATTAATTAAATCCTAAGTATAGGGAAAAAGTGTGCAAGGAATTGGATAAAATGCTTGAATCTGGGATCATTGAACCTGTCGAGGAATCAGACTGGGTTAGTCCCATGGTGGTTCAAGAAAAGAAAACGCAAGGTAAAATTCGGATATGCGTATACTTAAGGAATTTGAATGACGCATGTGTCCATGATCCATTCCCTACGCCATTCATGGATGAGGTATTGGAGAATGTTGGAGGAAAAGAAGCCTATTCATTCATGGATGGATTCTCAGGGTACCATCAGATCAAGATCGCATTGGAGGACCAGAGTAAGACCACCTTCATGAATGAATGGGATTGTTTTCAGTATAAAGTAATGCATTTTGAGCTTAAGAATGCCCCTGCAATTTTCTCTAGGGTGGTAATTGCAGCCTTCAAGGAATTTATCCATAAATGTTTGGAGGTATACTTTGATGACTAGACAATGTTCGGGTTAATAAAGCGACATATTGCTTGTCTGCACCTCATGTTGGATACTTGTTGAAAGCATCAAATCACCCTTATTTGAAGAAATTCGTATTTTGCGTACACTACGGGATACTCTTGGGCCATGTTATTTTAAGCATGGATTGATTGTAGACCCTACCAAAATTGCAGTAGTTGTCAATCTGGAAGCCCAGAATAATGTTAAACAATTGCGCCCAACATTGGGCCATACAAGATATTATAGGAAGTTCATCAAAGCGTATGTGCAAATGCGCCCATGGAAAGATTGCTGAAAAAGGAGGCGACATTTTGTTGGGACGAGGACTACTAGAAGAGTTTGGATATTTTGAAGGAGAAAATGGTCACCACAGCAATTTTAGAGTTCCCTGACTAGAAGAAGGAGTTCCATGTACATGTATATATATCCTGCATAGCACTAGGAGTTGTGTTGACCCAACCAAGCAAAGGAGATACTGACCATCAAATAGAATTTGCAAGTAGAAAGTTGTCTAAGGCAGAAAAGAACTATTCAACCACAAAGAGTGAAGGTTTAGCAATGGTGTATGCGCTACAGAAATTCAGGCACTATCTGTTGGGTGAACACTTCAAGATGTATACATATCATTATGCTTTGAAATACTTAGTCAACAAGCTTGTGTTAGGGGGGAATATTTGTAGATGGTTGTTTCTTTTCCAGGAATATGATTTCAAAGTAATTGTGAAGCTAGGGCACCTGAATGTTGGTCCAAATCACCTATCATGAATTGAGAGTGGGGATGAGCCTATGAGTCTAGCGGAAGGGTTGCCTTATGCGCATCTCTCCGTTTCTCATGTCGCAAATGATCATTTCATAGGTATAATTCAATTATTGTCTAAAGGTACGGCTCTTGAAGGGTATTTGACACAATAGAAGAAGCAATTAGTGGTCTAAGCTGCAGATCTCTCTATTATCATTAAACATCTATATAAAATGGGATTTGATGAAATACAGTGTAGGTATGTTATGGAGTATGAGCGGCAAAGTATCCCTGTAGAATCGCATGGAGGAGTATCACAACGGCATTATGTAGGAAGAACAACTGTGTAGAAGATCCTATGCGCAGGACTTTGGTAGTCGAATTTTCATAAAAACTCCAAAATATATTGTAGAGCATGTGATGTTTGTCAGAGGACAGGGAAACCATCACAAATAGATGAATTTCCACTGAATCCATAATTGACATTGCGGGCATTTGATAAGTGGGCAATAGACTTTGTGGGACCAATACAGTCACTGGGGAAGAAGACATGGGTTAGATATATCATTACCATGACTGAATGCTTAACCAAGTGGGCAGAGGCACAACCTGTAAAATATTGTAGTGTTGTTACTACCGTGAAGTTTATTTTTGAATATAGCTTATCCTGGTTCGGTGCCCTAAGATTTTGATGAGTGATAGGGGCACACTCTTCTTGAATGAGACAATTTTCGCATTACTTGAGGAATTCCAAATATATCATCAAAAGAGTACGCCTTATCACCCTCAAGCGAATGGCACAGTCGAAGCCTTCAACAAAATTTTAGAAAGTGCTTTGATGAAAATTTGCAACGTGAAGCAAAATGACTGGGATGTGCACATACCAGTGGTCCTTTGGGTGTACAGGACTACCTGCAAATGTTGACAGGATAAACACCATTCATATTGGTATATGGGCAAGATTTTGTAATGCACATGGAGTAAATAGTGCCAAGCTTATGGATTGCAACAGTTATGGACATGGACGATCACAATACCACGGAGGAATGACTCGCACAACTCATTGAGTTGGAGGAGGATCGCTTCTTTGATGGATTTCATCAACAGGTGCAAAAGGATCGTGAAAAGACGTAGCATGATCGCCATATCAAACAATGCACCTTCAAGATTGAAGATTAGTGTTTCTATATGATAGTAAGTTCACAAAGTTCCCTGGTAAATTTCAGATGCATTGGCTAGGGCAATATGTTGTGAAGGAATTACAAATGGAGGCGCAGTGCAGCTCATGAAGCTCAATGGAGAATTATTTCCTAGAAAAGTCAATGGGAGTCAATTGAAGCTATACATGGGTGATATCGCCCCTACACGATGACTATATGATTGCAGGATAGTCTTAGTACTCTCAACAACTGCAAGGAAGTACGAGACTATAACTACAATACTTGAAAAATAGAAAGGCAAAGTGAAGGGGTTACACGACAAGACGAATGATGGCGCTGAGGGGAGCTACGACAAAGGAGTTGTGCTACATGGATGGGTCCCATGCAGCCTAGCCAAAAAGTGATCGTTGGAAGTACTATAGCTGATTTAATGGTGATTTTTCCATTGGAAGGAGCGAGGGAAAAGCATTAATGGAGCATATCTTTTGAAATTTGCCATCAAATGTGCATTAATGACCAGGAATTGGAGGGAACAATTGGATTTGAATTCAAATTGGTCTATAAATATGGCATACTGCTCTGCATTCAAACACTTTTCTTCCTAAGAGTTTTCCTTAAGTTTTTTCGCCTTGCTTTGCACCAAGTAAAGTGTTGTATGTCTAAGAAGGATTGGGAGGAAATTATTTCATGGTTGGAGTTCGCAAACCTACCTGATTGGCACCATAAGATCATCCTTGAGAGAATGAATGCAACTCACCCTAAGAAAAAGCCATCCCAACCTGTACCTACAAGGTTTCTGACTACTGTGCCTTGGTCACCAAGGCCTAAGCCATCTATTTCCACGATGAGAGATAAGAAGAAAAAATCCTCAACAAATCTCAGTGTGAAAATCACCATAGAAAACCCCGACTGAAATCCGCCAGAAAGGGAAGATGGATTGGTCCAAATCCGACAAAACCCCTGGATTTGGATGAGGAAGAACTACGCGAGGGCATAGAGGAGATTCATGCAGAGGAGGTTGAGACGATAATTGAGCTGCTGAAGTATATCCCACCCCACAAAGCCACCGCTCAAGTGCCGAAATATCTGGATAATGTGAAGTTTATAGTTTCCACACCATTGTTGCTAGAGAGTGTGTTGTTTGAGGGAAATTTGTTAGCCCTTATACCAACTTTGAAAATGGAGGATTGGGATCTAGGGGATCATGAAATATTTCCACAATTGGCGCCAAACAAGTACCTGACAAAAGTATTCTATGAAGATTCAAACATTTTGCAATAGGAACCAATGAAATGGGTGACTAGTGTTGGGGCCACAAGGCTCCTCAATATGTTGTGGATGCCGATCTTTAGTCACACCAATATTAACACCATCTGTGTGTGCCAACTATTGACACTGGTACATAATGGGTGTCTGTGGTTGGGAGAACCCATCCAGATCATTGATATGTTCATCCACAGAATAACATTATTGCCATACCAAGGAGTGGACCGGTAAAAACGTTTGTAGGTAAATCGCAGGAGAAGAAGTTGGCAGACCAAATGAAGAGTGAATTTGGTCTAGTGAAAAAGTCTAATGAGTATTCCTTCCAATCCATCTCAAATGTCATGGTGTAGTTTTATGCGCAGATCTTAGGTGGTAAGATCATGAGAAAGTGCCACATGGATGAAGTACTAGCACCAGTTGTCTCTTTGGCTATGCAATGCGTGAAATGTTTCCAATATAACTGTGCTCAATACTTATGCAAAGAATTTATAGAGGACTACAGGGAGGCCCAGGATGAGGGCAAGGCATTCCACTATGCCTGGTTATTGTTGTTGATCGCATTGGTGGCCTAGAGAGTGAAGAGAGTTTATTCCCTCAGTAGGACTTGGACCTATCGGAGGCTCCGAAGTTTGCTTCGCTATGGGCTACTAAATACCCCACATGCGTAATGGAGACAAATATATTCTAGGTGTTGTTTGAGACAGAACTATGGATGGTGATCAACGAGTGGCCAAGGTTATCACCCACTTTGCACGCACAGTATGAAAATTTCACTGATTTTAAGGCAAATTTCCATAATCTACACATTCGTACAAAGAAGAATGTCATGGGCATATGGCACACGTTTCCTTACTTGGTTGCCAAGGAGGATATATTAGGGGTTGTTATCAAGTGGCCAAGTGACTGGCTCACACCTTATGATTCCGGCGCAGGTACCAGTAAGGTTTTTGAAGGTTCAGTAGTGCAAACCACAACAGTAGAAAAGAAGAAGGAAGCACAGAAGGCTTCCACTCGAGAAAAGGTTGTGCAAAAGAAAGTAGTTTCTACAAGGGAGAAATAAGCGACGGCCAAAGAAAAAGAAGCAATGCAAGAAAAGACTACGTCGCAGACCACCATTGACATTGACGAGTCAGACACCAAGCAAATTCATGTGGAGGAAGAAAGGGAGGTGGAAGAAGAAGGTGGCATAGAGTTGGAATTCCCCTTCATTTTCAAGAAGCGATAGAAGAGTACTTCCACAGGGCCACGCATGAAGCAAAAGTCTGATAAATCAGCGGTCATGACGCCTTTGGTCTTCACAGAAGGGGACTTAGATGAAATTTCGGATGTGGTCCGTGACGCCACGATAGACCTGTGAAGCCACTTTGAAGAACAGTAACAACAGACGCTTGGTAAGGTACAACAGGGCCTATGGGAGTTGCAGGTCAAAATAGGTCTTTTGCAAGCGAGCGTGGGATAGGCGAGCGGGAAGCAAGAGAGCCTGAATCAACTAAGTGGGTCAGCCCAGGAAGTAGAGCTCACACTGGGTCTCCGCACAATGTAGTTTCCAAAAGGGTCCCTGTGTGGTGACTCAGCCGAAGAGAAGGCACACCAGCTGCATACGAAGAACCTAAGTCTGAATCTAGTCGTGCTTCCCATTCAGACTCTACATGAACTACACCAAGGCGTATCAGATGAACTCATGATTCAAGAGGAATGGGCTCTGCTGGTCATCAATGAGGTAAAAAATAATAACCAACAGATATTTGAGGAAAATGTGTAGACCCTCTGTTGTATCTTCTAGAGACAACCTCAAATTTCTTATAAGACTAGTGCCTGGGCACACCTAAATTTGGAGAGTCTAAATTGCTTCACAGTAAAGGGAGACCTCACTTATATTCTATATGTATATATGATGGGTTGGTTCATCCCTATAAAGTAGTAAGACATGAATTTCTTGGTACTTCTTCCCATATACAAATCTCATAAATATGCATAAAATAGTGGAGGCTGAGTAGTCCAAGGACTTATCATTTAATAAGATTTTAGTAGAGAAACGATAGAGGATACAGAAAAGATGTAACTCATCATATGGAGCCTACAACATCAAGAATTCTATGCTTAACACATAGATCTTGCAGCTTTAAGAATTCCTATACTTGTCTGAGTTAGAAGTAGATATAATGGGCAGAAGAGAGGTTGTGTGCTATGATTCATGAAGAGCACATTTAAAGATATGATTTCAATAATCCATACAGGCACTAGCGTTAACAATTTCAATACAAATGAATATGTGAGGAACTTACAGGCACACACATAACATATTGATACCAACGAATCTGTGCAGAAGTCTTGAAATATTTCTAATAGTTGTAATTGCATGAATTCAGAGAAGAAATGTGAACATAATAGGTATTAACAGAGGGAGAACATGTTGTAATACTTGGAGGGGGAATCACCACAATTTCCTTCATATTCCAGAAAATCTATATTGTAAAGCCATACAGTTTGAAAATAACATGTAGAGTTCTTTAGAATTTCTGAACCTTTGTTAAGTCTTGCTTTCCCTTATTTATCTGGAGAGGGGAGAAAGAACATTCATTACAACAAATATCTCTGGCATAGTCTCGTTTGTCGGGTCGACTATCTATCTCAGTAATAGATGGCTATGTGTCCCAAAAAACATTACAGAATTAATTGCCTCACTGAAAGGAGGCACGTTACAGTGCAATAAATAAGTAAACAATCAAATGCAATTAAATGAAATCTCTCCTTCCCATCCTATGATTGTCTTACTTCAGGAGCTAGTCTGCTCATGGTATGGCTTCCAGTGTTGCTTAGCTGACTTTTATCATTTCTATCTTTATTGCATTCGGTGTTGACCTCCGGATCTGTGTCACAACAAGAATTTTTAGGTCTGTCCATGCCTGGTTTTGAATTCTTCATCTCCCTTATTGAAGGCCACGACTACTTTCAGTGCTGATCCCATCGTTTCTGTGTCACAGTGAGCCTTTTTGAATTAGCCCATACGGCTTTGAATGCACCACTTGTTTCCCTTGGAGCCACAGGTGTCGACCCATCACACCTGTAAAGCCCTATCTTGCACTATCGATGCCTTGATGTACCTAGTGATGATCTCTTAGTGGAAATATGGGGGACTTTCTCATACTGGTCCCTGGTTGCCAAAAATGTTTCGAAATAGACAAATCCCAATCTCCCTTAGCCCTTTACAATTTAGCCCTCCTTTTTTGTAAATTTCTTCATAGGACTGGGGGCTGGAACCAGGGATTTAGCCTTCAGGTGCTGAGACCTTTAGGCCTGTGTCTGGGGGCTTGTTTCCTTCATGACGAAAAATCCCGCATCCCGGTTGTTTACAGTGCTTGCCACTAAGAATTCCTTTTTAACCCTGTGATCGCTAATCTGCAGGATCGGGCCCATCGAAGATATCGCAATCGCACTGTGGGAGGGGAAAGGCCCATTACACTTCTTTTATAGTGCGGGATGACCTATCTGGATGTGAAATCCTCATGAGGGAGAACAAATAAAACATCACATCTGGGAGGATTTCCCACATATCACAATCGCAGGCCAGGAGAGACTGCGGTGCAAGAGTGCCTTATCCTATATGATTGTCGATATATGGGGGATGATGTCATCACTTCCATATACCACCTTTCATTGGTGATACGTGTCACCCAGACATTCCCCCATAGGACCCCTAAAAATTCTGAATCTGATTGCCACGTGCCACCCGCACTACCACATCACCTTCCATACTGCCATGTGGAGGAGAGAGAGAGGGTCCGCTCGCCTTTGGTTTTTTCCATGAAATTCCTTTGCAAATTGATTTCGGCATCCCCTGCCACTTTTACATTGGATCGCAAAATCAACATTTCGCATTTAAAGTGGTAACCCCTTTACTCTTCCGATTGTCGATGTCGCGGGATAGCAGGAATACGATATGCGGGACTACGGGATGCGTGACTGTAGGAATGCAAGATGAGGGACTGCGGGATGCGTGGCTACGGGAATGCGAGATGCGAGACTGCAGGATGCCTGATATGTGGGAGTGCGGGATTTATCATTTTTCGCTACATGGAGGAGAGAGAAGGGTGCGGCCCGACTTTATTTTTTTCATGCATTTCCTTTGTTAATCCTTTTCAGCCTTCGACAACAATGCTACACTATATTTCAAACTCACACATCGCGAGGTTTATAAGTTAGAACCTCACTGATCAAACTGATCGCCGATAGCCGATCTCCTAACCCCGTTGATACTTCCAGCCTACTGGACTCCAACAATAGCCGATTTGTGATTGTGATAAACTCTTGGGTCCCCTATATGCAATTTGTCTTTATACTTGGTCATTTTTTTTGTTTTCCAGACTTTCCAAAGGTAACTTTAATAGGCCATATCTTATTATCCAAAAGACATTTTTAGACTTCTATATACCATTGGAAATCTATTTTTGGGCATTATACAATGGGGAGGGTCTGATTTAGCTCTGAGATATTCTGTTGCCTGGAAGGTGACTTCAAATGTCACTTCTCTTGGGAAACCTTCACCAAATGAAACCCACAATGCAGTGAGTGACGACATTGGATCCAACTAGGGACAATGTCATGCTGACAAGGTGTTGAGAACCTGCAAACCAGTAGCTTTCCTTCCATTGGGAATGGAGTCATTCTTAAACAAATTATAAGTCTATGAAAATGGAATTTTTTAATCATAAACTTAAAAATTCAAATAAAAATTACAATACACACACACTAATATTTACAATGAGTGTAAAATAGATACCTCAAATTTTGAAAATAAAATTTGAGGAATTGACCATTTACTAGTAGTTCCAACAATTCACCATCCAAATTTTCAAGCGGGTAAGTGTTCTTTCCCCTCTCTTCTGCAATCTTGAAGGGGTCGAGCCATAACAGATCAAATTTCCCATGTTTGCCTTTTTCTTCCCGTCGGACATCCCACCTTCTCCTAGCTGAAGAGGTTAGTCCTTTGCCCTCTTGTCGGACAAATATTTCATTTTCTGCTGGTAATTAGACAGCGTGTTCCCCACCTGTTCTCTGTTTTCGTGAAGCTCCACCAGCTGATTTATCCTTCTAATCAAGGAGCTCAGGTCTTCCTCGACTTCTTGTAGCAACTTCGATATTGGAATTGCTAATTGGATAGGGAATACAACAAACTTGTCGTACACTAGCTCAGAAGGTGATTTCCCAGTGGATTGTTTATGTGTTACTCAGTTTTCCCATAGAGAAAACTTCAGTTGGGAGTCCCAGTTCCTTTGATTTTCAACGATGATCTTTTTCAGCACCCTTATGACAATCTTGTTGGAGGACTTAGCCAAGCCATTACCTTGAGGATAATAGGTAGTGGAATGCCCAATAATGATATTGAAATTATGGCAGAAGTTGGTGAACTTGGTAGATTTGAAGACCTGAGCATTATCCGTGATACTTTTGAAAGGACACTTAAAGCGGGATATTATATTCTCCTCCATGAATTTTATCATCACTGAGTCTGTAGCATTTCTAGCTGGGATGGCCTCTACCCACTTGGTGAAATAGTCAACGGTTGTTAATATCCACTTGTGTTGGCCACTAGATAATGGGTTTATTTCTCCAATGAAGTCCATTCCCCACTGTCTAAAAGGTTCCTCCACATGTACTGGAATCAGGGGGAGGGGAGAAAACTTTTATCTTTCAACAAAAAATTGGCATTTCTGTCACGACCTCACCAGAGAGTAAACATCTCCAAACAGCGTAGGCCAGTATAATCCTGCCTTGAGGATTTTATGTGTAGTGGTATTCCAGTTGTAGTGTCCACCACAAACTCCTTCGTGGAAATAATCAATCAATTTATGTGTTTCTCCCTCTACCAAACATAGTAGTAATACCCCCACCGGGTCCTTCCAGCAGAGTAATCCATTGGATATGATATATTTTTGCGCTTGCAATCTCATACTTAGGTATTTGGATCTATCCAGCCCCAACGAGAACCTTTGGAATAAGAGGTAATGAACAATGTTCTTATACCAAGGTGATCCCTCATATCTGGCATAGATCTTTTGCTCAGCTGTTGTAATTCCATTCTGGTGATCCTCTGGTTTACCCTCCTCTATGATCAGGTTTATCCCTAGAGCTTGACAGTTGGATTCAGACAAAATCTTGGCCAACCCCTAGCCTTTAATGAGCTTAGTTGGCTTTATTTCTAGCTCATATTATTGTATTTTAGCTATCCACTTGCCCCTCTTTCCTTCGTTGTCTCCCTGCACTAGGATGTCCTTGACTGTTGTGGAGACAAACACTGTGATTTTTATTGCAGCACAACCATACAAAATGCATTCAGAGCCTTGACCAGTGTGCAGGCTTGTTTCTCCAATATATTGTATTTCAACTCATCATCCCTTAAGACCTGACTGAAAAAGGCGATGGGATGCTCATAACCTTATTTGTTTTTCTATAGCAGCACAACGGCGATAGTATGTGGAGAGGTGAAAGAAAAGATGTAGAAAGGTACTGAATAGTCAAGGTTGGCTAGTACCAGGGCCTCAACCAAAGCTTCTTTGATTTTGATGAAAGAATCTCTGGGGGTAGAGCTCCACCTGACTTCATTTTCCTTCTTGAGCATGTCTGTAATACCCTTGAAAATTTCTGCGTCGTTGGGTATGAACCTCCTCAAGAAATTTATTCTCCCCAGAAAGGCTTGAACTTCTTTCTTATTTCTAGGCAGGGGAATAAGGTTGGTGGCTTTGACTCATTTAGAATTGATTTGTTGCTTCCTATGCTACTATGTGTCCAAGTAGATTCCCCTCACTCAGGGTGTACTGAGATTTCTTAGGATTCAGAGAAAGACCATACCTCTTGCATTTTTCAAAGGTGAGCTCTAATTGGAGGATGTGCTCTTCATCAATTTTGGAGAAGACTGTGATATCATCCAATTAGACCACCATGAATTTGTCTTGCTCTCTTACGAAAGCTATGTCCATGGCTCTCCCAAATGTGGCCCCTGCATTTATCAGCCCAAAAGGCATGCGGGCATACATGAGTGGTGAGCTCCAGTATTGTAGCAATAATGCTACAACTCCTGGGCCTTCCTGTCTCTCATTTTATCAACCCGGTAGTTCGTACAAACTTGGAAGCGACGGTGCTGTATGCACAAGTACTAGCTCTTGTCGCATCTGTCACTTGGTCAGCTGGCACAAGTCCGCTAGGGCTCAATCCAACTTCTATAGGCTCACAGAAGAAGCTTTATCAATGATGGACGAAAGCTAGCTCAAAGAAGACTAATCTACTTGACGAAAATGGACTGAAAGCAAATCAAAGCATGTAAACCTAGGAAACCCTAATTTAACTACTCTAACCTCTATAATGAAAATAACGTGAAGGAAACTTCTACCAATGTTGCTGTTACCTCTAATAAGTGGAAATGCATGTATTATAACTGCTTGCATCATAAAAGACATGTTTTTGTACTTTTTCATTAAGTGGATGGAATGATTGTGATTTTGTGCTTATTAGGGTTTGATTGTGCAGATGGGATGGAGAAGGAAGGAAAGCGTGGGACATGTTGGGGAGGCTAGGTGAGGTCCCTAGGGATCCTTAGCATCCATCCACAGAGGTTTTCCACGTTCAGAAGCTCAGCAACCGAGTGAAAGGCCTCCTACAGGATGTCTGCAGGGGATCCTACAGGATACTCAGAGGTTTCTACAGGATGTCTATAAACTGCTACAAGATGAGCTACCGTGAAGGTTTGAAGTGATGGAGGAGTGATGGAATGGTAGGAGGAGATATGTGAGGTAGGGATAAGGCTGGTGATGGCTCAGAAGTGGAGGAATGAGATGGGAAATGGGTGTAGGGAGTAGGTTGGAAGGTAAAGGGTTATGTCAACGAAAGGCTAGGAAATGAAGTTACGTGAGGAGTGGAAGGCTTTGGGAGATAACAGAGCGAAGTAAAGGTCGAGGAGATGTGTTTGCATGCGTGATCAAGATGTAGGAGAAGGTAATGGAATGAGAAAGAGGATTGTAAATGAAGCAAATGCTTATGACTGTCACTAAACCGAAAGTGCATCAACCTAACTTACTTATGCTACGAATTCAATGAACAGCAATCCAAAATGCGAAGAGAAACATGTATGAGGCTGTGATGAAAGTATGTTGTGCAAGTGTCGATGACAAGGAAGCATCTAATCATAACCGTGACTGTGTTGTAGCAATCTTCAAGTAAAGAAATGCGTGTTTTTGGTGGCTAGTTATGGACTGCACCCCAATCTTCAAGAGAGATGGCAGTGAGCCTTAACAACCTTTTTGCTGGAGCTCCAATTGATTGTATCTATCCTCTACTACACTAAGCAAGTGGAAACAACTTCACCATAAGCAAATCCTATCCTACTCATAAGAAAACCAAATTAACAAACTGTAATTCGAATTGCATGTGAAAACGAAAACTCAAAGTGCTGAAAATGAAATGGAAACAACACTACAGCAGAGGGGATATATGGCTCTCAGGTTGGGCCCTAACCTGAGAGCTATAGTCTCCTTAAGAAACTCAGAACTAGATCACAAACTACCTTCTTTATTCATAATTTGATGTCATGCCAAATTGGCTTACAAAAAGGAACGAAAACTGAGCTGTGCTCCAAAATTACAATAACAATACGAGAGTTTCAACAACCTATCTAAGGCTAAGGCCTTCATACTTATACAAAACGATGATCCAACAAGTGCCCTTGATTTTAGGAGCTCGGCTGTCCAACTAGAGTTTAACTGTGGATCCTGTGGGGCAGTCATAACTACTGTTCCTATAGAACAGTTAGTTATAACTGCTGTTCCTGTAGGACAGCTTGGCTGCTTCTTAAGCTCGGAGGGGAGATGGATTGGAGCTCGGAGTTCTTGGTGGGAATCACGAGGAATGTCCCAAGACCGTGGACATCCTCTCCTCAAAATCAGTAGTGCCACCTCATTTTCTCCTTATCCCCTTTTTTCGTTGTCTCTTGCTCCCTTTTTAATGCCAAAACCTGGAATCATAATGCATTAGTCATGTAGATAAAGTGCCTATCCTTCTTCCTACAAACAACATGAATAAACTAAGAAATGCATGCATAGGCAATAAAAATGAATGGTTTGAGCAAGTAGAATAGGCCAAAATGAGCCCAAATTGTACCAAAATTGGGGCTCATCATCACCCCCCAGCTGAACCATTTGCTCATCCTTGAGCAATTTTGCCTCGGCTCCTTGTCCTTGGCCTAGAGCTGGGGCCCGGAACCTGCTCCTTCTTTTCTACTCTTGGGGCCTCTGTTTTCTCTGCCTCAGGTGGAGATGAGGGTGGTTCTTCTTCCCCCTTTTTCATTTCCTTGAGCCTGGCTTCAGAAGGCGACTGGCCTATTTTTCGCGTCCAGGAAGTGACTTTAGGGCTTCCCTTCTCAGGAGTGGCCTGTGTTTTAGAAGGAGTTCTAGTACTGGGTGAAGTAGGAATGTCTCCTGAAGTGGGTTAGCTGTTGGGTGGAGGTTGCAACTTGTCTGTTTTCATTCTTTGACTTCTCCTGGCTTCGGAAGGTAGAGGGATCTCCCTCTCTCTCTTTTCTTTTGGTTTTGCCGGTGTGCTGAGGGCAGCCAGTGCCGCTGCTGCCTCCTTTTCGAGGATGCTAGCCTTCTCTTTCTTGCGTTTTGCTCTCTCAGAGCTCCTTGTAGAGGGTCCCTCCTCCTTTAGTTTCGGGCTTCCTGTAGAAGACCCTTCCTTGACCGGTTTTGGGCTCCCTGTAGGAGCATCTTCCTTAGCTCTTGGGCTTCCCGTAGGAGCCTTTTCTTTTAGTACGTCTGGGCTTCCTGCAGGAGCTTTTCCTTTTTCTTTCGGGCTTCCTGTAGAAGCCAGTTTTTGCAATTTCGGGCTTCCTGTAGAAGCCTTTTCCTTCAGCACCTTTGGGCTTCCTGTAGAAGCCTTTTCCTTTGGCGGTTTTGGGCTTCCTGTAGAAGCCTTTTCTTGAATTTTTGGGCTTCCTGTAGAAGCCTTTGTCTTTGTTTCCAGACTTCCTGTAGAAGTCTGCTCCTTAGTGATTTTCGGGCTTCCTGTAGAAGACCCTACTTTGTCCACTTTCGGCCCTCCTGTAGAAGACTCTTTCTTTACGCTCTGTGGGTCTCTTGTAGAAGATACCTTTTCTGTTTTTGAGCCTCCTGGAGAAGCCTTCGTCTGCTTTCCTGTAGGCGTTGTTCTTGGGCTTCCTGTAGAAGCCTGCGTTTGTTTTCCTGTGGATGCAACTGTCACCACCTTTTCTTGCTTGGCTGCATGGATTTTTCTTTTGGTTTTGACTACAGGAGTTGACGAGGTGCTTGGGCTGACAGGGACCACCTCAGCTTTGTCCATTCTGCTTTTCATCCTCTGTTCTCTTGCTGACAAAACAGGTGTGTCACCCTCCTCTTCGTCTTCCTTTTCTTCTTGCTTCCTCTTTTGTTCCTTCCTCTGCACCGTGGCAGGGGTCTTTTGACCTGGTTTCTTCTTTTCTTTGGCCACTGCCTCTTTGTCTTCACTGCTGGAGGAACCACTATCTTCGACCAGCATTTTGATGTCCCCATCTTGTGTTAGATTTCTAAAGGACTCCCAGGAGAGGGGAACTTTATAGGAATGCAGTGCATCCTCTACAAGCAATTTGATCAGCCCGTGGTGTGCCACCTGGTCTGGGACGCCATCCTTCAGCTTCGTAGCACATTCCATTAAAGATTGCAACAGGAAATAAGGAATACTTAATTTCTTTTCTACAGGAAACTCACTTCGGTGCCTTAATTCGTTCAACAATCGGAAATGGTACCCGTAGACAATGCTATAGCGCCCCTCACATGTTATATATTTCATAATTTGTAAGCTGACCTCGTTCCAAGGTGGTGTCAAACTGTTCCTTCGTACTCCATTCTTATCTTCAGAGAATTCTTCGTCAGGTGGAAAGAATTCCTTCTTTGATTGCTGGCTTTGTCTTCGTTCTTCTTTATCCCACGGAAGACCCATAGGAAGCTCAGTGATTCTACTGATGGACTGCGGGGTTATCTTGAGGCTTAGGCCTTTGAAATTTACTGTGGCCAGCACCTTGGATTTTGGCCTGAGGCCCTGCAAGAATTCCTCAGCCACTTCCTCATCGTATCCCTGCAACTTATCACAAAAAGACATCCACTGTGCTTGTGTAAAGAGTTCTACCACTGCTTGATTTCTCCTCAATGTGGTTGAATCAGTGGGCTCTCGCCTGATAAACCCTCCAGGCATGATGAACACGGTGGTTTTTACCACAGGTGGTGAATATAAAGGGAATTCGGTCTTATAGACAGAGCATGCAATGAATTCACAAAACCACAGTCCAATTATACCTCTATCCTGTAGGAGCGATAGTATAGGCACAGTAATTCAATATTTTTTATGACCAGACGGTGGGAAATGACCTTGCCACCCTTGAAAGCCAATTACAGGAGGAGTTTCAGGGTTACCTCTGTTCCGCCACCTTTTTTACGTGAAGACTTCACCTTCCTGTAGAGACTGCTTCCCTGTAGATACTGCTTCCTGTAGGACTGCGTTCCTGTAGAAACTGTTCCTGTAGGAGCAGTGCGCAGGCTTCGGGGAGAGCTATAGTTGGCCAGCGGTCGAGAGGTGCTTTACCAGCGTTCAGGTAGCCGAGAGCTCGGCGTATCAATATGCAGAAGTAATCAGAGAAGTTACTCGAGTCTTTGAAGTGAGGTTGATGGATATACACGCTTAATCGAGTCGATTAGATTTTGAATCGGCGCAGCTCGTGGCGCGGGGGGTGAGCTGTCCCCGCCGGACCGTTGGGTGACGTCACTCATCATCCGCCTGCACATTCACTTGATGCCGCATTCATTCCCACAGCTCTGCTGCCGCCCTTTTCGGTTAAACTTCGTTTCACGGTTGACGGGACTAACCTTCACGTGTGTGCTACACGTTTCTTTTGTTGTGGCTGCCACCTCGTCCTCTGACTGTCCCTTTTACTAACCGACTTGGCTAGTCACTGGCGTTACGGCCGCTCAACCATTCACCCTTATGCCATGCAAAACAAATCAAAGTAGTAATCATGCGATTTGATGGAGAGAAGGATTAGAACACTTACCTGCGCGCAGCTGCACATGATTTCCAGTTTTTGAGCGATGGATCTACCTGCTGCAAGGCTGCACAGTCCCGTAGGCTCGTGGTTACAGGATGCTGGCGATGGAGCGAATGGTTTTGCGTTCATGCGCCTGTGTTTTATCTCAGATGGCGGTGCTATGGACGGTCTTCACTCGAGCAGGTTGAACTGTTACAGGATCCCCGCGAGGGGTCTTGTCACAGTC
Organism: Pinus tabuliformis; assembly: GCA_031772625.1. Taxonomy (NCBI): domain Eukaryota; kingdom Viridiplantae; phylum Streptophyta; class Pinopsida; order Pinales; family Pinaceae; genus Pinus; species Pinus tabuliformis. Next base: position 537,662,965 of record CM062818.1, on the reverse strand, counting down.
CGTTCTCCTTGGGTGCATACTGCATGCTGGCGGTTCTGGCTTCTTCGACCACGATCCCAGTGCTTCTGATGCATAACGTGGATGTGGTATGGCTCTCGGTGCTTGGTTTTTCTTTGACAGATGTTTTTTCACGAGAACTGATTACTTTGTTGTGCTGCTACAGGGATCTTGGTTGCATGGCGACGAGGATGGTGGAGGAAGATAATAGCAATGTTCAGGGGTGCCATCAGTGGCATGCATGCATTCAATCCATTCCTCAGTCGCTAGATCTTCATTTGAAACATATTTTGGCCGTCGCAACCTTCTACAGGAAGTTTCCTGTAGAACACAGAGCTTCCTGTAGAAATATTGCACTTTCCTGTAGAAGATCCGCGTCTTCCTGTAGGAAGACTGTCTGATCCTGTAGAAAACTGTATCTTCCTGTAGAAGATCCAAATCATGACAAAAATTGCACATACCTTAAAAAAACACTGTTGTTCTTCGAGGAGGTGTTGATGACATCCTTTGATAGCATGATGAAGGCCCCTGGCTTGGAGTGGAGAGGCTTCTCCTCCCTCATAGAACATCTGCATGCAAAACTTTTATTGTGCTTATTGTTTTTTTCTTTTTTTCTTTTTTTTTCTCCTTTTTTTTTTTTTGAAAGGATAGCAGGGGCGCCCCGAAGAGGTTTTCACCCTTGCTACCTGCCCTAAGCGCCTCAAAGAGGTTTTCGCTCAAGGATCTTTTTTAACTCTTTTTTTTTTTTTTGAAAGACAATAGGAGCGCCTCAATGAGGTTTTCACCCCTACTGCCTGCCTTGGGCGCCTCAGAGAGGTTTTCACCCAAGGATCTTTATTTTTCTTTTTTTCTTTTTTTTTTTTTTTTTTTTTTTTTTTTTTTTTTTTAGATCCTTCAGGGTATGCCCAAAGTGGAGGCAGAACCCTTCTCTATGACCAAAACAGATTTCTCCATAGTGTTGATAAACTGTTGTCTTGAGAGAGGTTTTCTATAGATCTTCAATCGGTGCCCATTGACAAGCATGGGAATGGCTTCCTCATCAATGGTTTGAATGAGGACAGATCCATTATCATGGCACTGTTCCACTACATATGGTCCTAGCCATCTGGTTCTCAACTTCCCCTTGAAATCTTTGAATCTGGAGTCATACAACAAGGCCCAATCTCCCGGCTGAAATTGCTTGTCATGGAGATGTTGGTCATGCCACACCTTCCTCTGAAGTTGAACCACTTCTGAGTGAAGGAGGGCCTGCATGCGGTGCTCATCCAGTCCATTCAGCTGCAATAACCTTTCTTGCTGTGCATGGCTGAGATCTAGGTCCAGCTGAGTTGCCATCCTCAAAGTGTTATACTCAAACTCAATGGACAGCAAAGCTTTCTTCCCATAGACCAACTCATAAGGTGTGAAGCCGGTGGTGGTCTTCCAAGTGGTGTTGTAAGCCCATGTGGCTTCAACTAGGCGATCTGCCTAATCTTTTCTGCTGCTGCTCACCACTTTGGTCAAGATCCCTTCTAGCGCTCTATTGGTGACTTCCACCTGCCCATTTGCTTGAGGGTGATAGGGGGTGGAAGTCCTGTGCTTGATCTTGTGATGAGCTAGAAGATCTTCAATCAAGTTGAATGTGAACTGGCTCCCCTGATCGGTCACCAGCTCTCTTGGGTAGCCAAACTTGTAGAAGATGTTCTCTCTTAAGAACTCGACCACCTTCTCTTCTGTTGCTGCTTTGATTGCTTTAGTCTCTGCCCACTTTGTCAAGTAGTCAGTACACACAATGATGTAGGATCTCTGCCTCGAAGAGGGATTGATTGGACCCACAAAGTCCATGCCCCACTTCTCAAATGGCTCAAGAGTCACTTGAGGTTGGAGAGGCATTTCATCCTTTTGGGTTGGTTTCCCCATTCTTTGGCATTGATCACACTGGCTGACATATCTTCTGACATCTTGATGAAGTGTGGGCCAATAGTATCCTGCCTGCAGGATCTTGAAGGCAGTTCTCTTTGCTGCAAAATGTCCTCCACAAGGCCCATCATGACAGGTGAGGAGGATGTCAAAGACTTCCTCTTCCCTTACACAACGCCTTAAGATCTGATCGGGGCCAAGCTTGAACAGGTTGCCCCCAATCCAAGTGAATGAGACACTTTTTCTGATGATTTTGCTCTTCTCTTTTGAAGAGAGGTGCGGAGGGAACTGAGCTGAAACAAGATAGTTTGCTATATCAGCAAACCATGGAGAGAGTACTGAAATAGAAAACAGATGCTCATCAGGCATCTGGTCATCCACCGTCCCATCTTCATCTGCAGACAAATCCAATCTAGATAAAAAATCAGCAACAACATTTTCTCTTCCTGGTTTATCAACAATGGTTAAATCAAACTGCTGCAATAAAAGTAACCATCTAATAATACGAGCATTTACATCTGGTTTATTCATCAAATATCTAATAGCAGCATGGTCAGTATGTACAAATGTTTGGTATCCGGTAATGTAATGACGGAACTTGTTTAGTGCATGGACTACAGCTAAGAACTCTTTCTCGGTTACAGTGTAATTCAGTTCAGCTTTGGACAAGTTCTTGCTAACAAAGTAGATGGCATATGGAAGTTTTTCCTCAATTTGTCCTAAAGCTGCCCCTATGGCTTTGTTCGAGGCATCAGTGTGGATGTGGAAAGGTAGGGCCCAGTTTGGACCTCTCAAGATTGGTGCTGACACCAACTTGTCCTTTAACTCATTCAAACTCTTCTGACAATCGTCAGTCCACTTAAACTCCACATCTTTTGCCAACAAGCCAAACAATGGCGAGGCGAGCTTGCTGAAGTCCTTAATGAATCTCCTGTAGTATCCCGCTAATCCCAAAAAGCTCCTAACATCTCTTACCTTTTGTGGAGGTGGAACCTTCTTGATTAGAGCAATTTTGTTAGGATCCACCTGTAATCCTTGGCTAGAGATGGTATGGCCTAGCACGGTCCCTTCAGTCATCAAGAATTCACATTTTTCAAGACTAAGGGACAGGTTCATCTCAATGCATTTGGTTAGGACTTTCCCCAGATTGGACAATGCTTCCTGGAAGTTGGCCCCATAAGGAGTGAAGTCATCCATATAGATTTCCACTGCATCATGGACCAGCTCCGAGAAGATGCTTAGGACAGCTTTCTGGAAAGTGGCAGGAGCATTGCATAGCCCAAAGGGAAGGACTCGGTAGGCAAAGGTACCCCAAGGTCAAGTGAAGGTGGTCTTATCTTGGTCTTCCGGGCTGATTTGGATTTGATTGTACCCGCTAAACCCATCCAGGAAAGAGAAGAACTTCTTTCCTGCCAGTCCATCCAACACTTGATCTATGAAAGGTAGAGGGAAATGGTCTTTCTTGGTAGCTTTGTTCATCTCCCAATAATCTACACAGATCCTCCACTTCCCATTCTTCATGGGAACCAACACTAGAGGGGACACCCATTCACTATCTGAGATGGGGTAGATGAATCCAGCATCCAACAGCTTTTGTAATTCTTCCTTGACAATGTCTTTAAGGGCTGGATTCATTCTCCTCTGAGGTTGCCTAACTGGTTTACAGTCCTCTTTGATGTATATATGATGAGTACAGACCGAAGGATGAACTCCTTTCATCTCCTTATAGCTCCAAGCAAAAGCATCTAGGTGGCTGGCCAACAGGTTGCACAGCTCCTTTTCCTGAGAAGGAGATAGGGAGGAGCTGATTTTCATTGCTCTCTCAGGGCCGAACTCCACATTCTTAACTCTGGGAGTGACAAGGCTGGTTGTACAAAGATCCACTGAGGTGCTAGCTTGGGCATCCTCCACCAATTTTTCTAAGGGTAGTGCACTAGTAGGTGGGTTTTGGATCAAGTTCTCGATCAAGTCATCCTCGGTTGGGGGATTTCTTCTATTGGTTTCTATGGTACATAGAGGTGCTGAATACACCTCGTCTTCTTCTCCTTCTTCCAACCAGAGTGGTAAGTCATGCTCTAAAGAGGTTGGGCAGGAGGATATAGGACAAGTTGCTTGGACATAGGACCATTTTTTATGGTCATATTTCCGGCACGACAACTGATGTAGGTATCTGCAGTGGCTAACCAAGGCCTTCCCAAAATGAGGGGATATCCAGTAAGCTTTGCCTTTGGTTGCAGAACCAGGAAGTCTGCAGGATACTCCCAAGATTCAATAGAGACCAAGACATCCTCCACAATCCCTTCGGGAGTCATAGTGGAGCGATCTGCTAATTGCAGTACTGTCGAGGTCTTCCTCAAGGAACCTTGAAGATTGAGCTTGAGCATGGTATCCCTGGTCATCACATTAATGGCAGCCCCCAGATCAATCAGGGTGTGGGGTATGATGGTGCCATTGATGTGGACATCTACTACAGGACTTCCAGGATCTAAGTACTTTGGGCAGATGACTTCTCCTAGCATAAGGTCAGACAGTTGTCCTATGACATTGATAGTTGAAGCATCTTTCTTCCGTCTGCCTGGATGTTTGAAACACTTCTCCTTAACCAGCTTGTTATAGATTGGCACATCCTTGATGGCCTGGAGAAGGGGTATCTTCACACACAACTGCTTGAGCTCTCCCAGGAGCTCATCTTCTTCTGGGTTGGGTTGTGTGGTGGCTGTAAGTCTCTCAGGAAAGGGTGGAATAGGCTTTGGTCCACTTTCCTGATGGTCTTCCTCATCCTCTGGGGGAGGAGGTTGGCGATCTAGAAGGGTCTTTCCAGATCTCAGATTGATCTCCTGGATCTCCACAGCATAGGTAGGGCATGAGGTCTCCCCAGTATATACCTGCTGAGCCTGTCTATTGTTGGGGTTCGGGTTCGGTTGAGCAGGCATTTGAGGTTGCCTTGGAGGAGCAGGAGGTAACAGTTGTGGTTGAACAGGGGGTGGAGGCAGAATGGCGGGAGGAGCGTTATGCTGGGGCCTCCACCCCGATTGAGGTGCACTCCACTGAGGCTGTGACTGGGCATGTGAATGATAAGAGTGAGGAGTGGGCTGAGTAGGATACTGAGGTGGATAAGACCATGGAGGAGGCATGGACCAGGAAGGATGAGCAGGGGGACCCCAGGAAGGCATAGGGATCGACTGGTTTGGGTTGTAATAGGCTTGTGGTGCCCCTTGCATCCCCTACTGATAAGGTCTAGTGATGTGGTGGGGGTGTTAGGTAGGAATTTGCCTGATCTATCTCGGTTCCTACGAGGCATGAAACAAAAAGACTTCTTTTTGATTGCTTTTGTGTTTTTTTTCTCTGTGCACCTACAAAAATGAAACAGATTGATTGCAAAATCGAAATTCTAATCTATACTTGCAGAATTGAAAGTCTAATCTATGAAAGCAGGAAAGACTATGCTACTTTTGCAGAATGGAAATGAAGCAAACTACTTAGCAGAAAGTAAGAGTGAGAAATTAGAAGAAAAGCAACAATGACTAATACTCTGACGCTTCCCCGGCAACGGCGCCAAAAAGATGGTGAGCTCCAGTATTGTAGCAATAATGCTACAACTCCTGGGGCTTCCTGTCTCTCATTTTATCAACCCGGTAGTTCGTACAAACTTGGAAGCGACGGTGCTGTATGCACAAGTACTAGCTCTTGTCGCAGCTGTCACTTGGTCAGCTAGCACAAGTCCGCTAGGGCTCAAGCCAACTTCTATAGGCTCACAGAAGAAGCTTTATCAATGATGGACGAAAGCTAGCTCAAAGAAGACTAATCTACTTGACGAAAATGGACTGAAAGCAAATCAAAGCATGTAAACCTAGGAAACCCTAATTTAACTAGTCTAACCTCTATAATGCAAATAACGTGAAGGAAACTTCTACCAATGCTGTTGTTACCTCTAATAAGTGGAAATGCATGTATCTAAACTGCTTGCATCATAAAAGACATGTTTTTGTACTTTTTCATTAAGTGGATGGAATGATTGTGATTTTGTGCTTATTAGGGTTTGATTGTGCAGATGGGATGGAGAAGGAAGGAAAGCGTGGGACAGGTTGGGGAGGCTAGGTGAGGTCCCTAGGGATCCTTAGCATCCATCCACAGAGGTTTTCCACATTCAGAAGCTCAGCAACCGAGTGAATGGCCTCCTACAGGATGTCTGCAGGGGATCCTACAGGATACTCAGAGGTTTCTACAGGATGTCTATAAACTGCTACAGGATGACCTACCGTGGAGGTTTGAAGTGATGGAGGAGTGATGGAATGGTAGGAGGAGATATGTGAGGTAGGGATAAGGCTGGTGATGGCTCAGAAGTGGAGGAATGAGATGGGAAATGGGTGTAGGGAGTAGGTTGGAAGGTAAAGGGTTATGTCAACGAAAGGCTAGGAAATGAAGTTACGTGAGGAGTGGAGGACTTTGGGAGAGAACAGAACGAAGTGAAGGTCGAGGAGATGTGTTTGCATGCGTGATCAAGATGGAGGAGAAGGTAATGGAACGAGAAAGAGGAGTGTAAATGAAACAAATGCTTATGACTGTCACCAAACCGAAAATGCATCAACCTAAGTTACTTATGCTATGAATTCAATGAACAGCAATCCAAAACGCGAAGAGAAATATGTATGAGGCTGTGATGAAAGTATGTGTGCAGGTGTGAATGACAAGGAAGCATCTAATCATAACCGTGACTGTATTGCAGCAATCATCAAGTAAAGAAATGCGTGTTTTTGGTGGCTAGTTATGGACTGCACCCCAATCTTCAAGAGAGATGGCAGTGAGCCTTAACAACCTTTTTGCTGGAGCTCCAATTGATTGTATCTATCCTCTGCTACACTAAGCAAGTGGAAACAACTTCACCATAAGCAAATCCTATCCTACTCATAAGAAAACCAAATTAACAAACTGTAATTCGAATTGCATGTGCAAACGAAAACTTAAAGTGCTGAAAATGAAATGGAAACAACACTACAGCAGAGGGGATCTATGGCTCTCAGGTTGGGCCCTAACCTGAGAGCTATAGTCTCCTTAAGAAACTCAGAACTAGATCACAAACTGCCTTCTTTATTCATAATCTGATGTCATGCCAAATTGGCTTACAAAAAGGAACGAAAACTGAGCTGTGCTCCAAAATTACAATAACAATACGAGAGTTTCAGCAACCTATCTAAGGCTAAGGCCTTCATACTTATACAAAACGATGATCCAACAAGTGCCCTTGATTTTAGCAGCTCGGCTGTCCAACTAGAGTTTAACTGTGGATCCTGTGGGGCAGTCATAACTACTGTTCCTGTAGAACAGTTAGTTATAACTGTTGTTCCTGTAGGACAGCTTGGCTACTTCTTAAGCTCGGAGGGGAGATGGATTGGAGCTCGGAGTTCTTGGTGGGAATCACGAGGAATGTCCCAAGACCGTGGACATCCTCTCCTCAAAATCAGCAATGCCACCTCATTGTCTCCTTATCCCCTTTTTTCGTTGTCTCTTGCTCCCTTTTTAATGCCAAAACCTGGAATCATAATGCATTAGTCACGTAGATAAAGTGCCTATCCTTCTTCCTACAAACAACATGAATAAACTAAGAAATGCATGCATATGCAATAAAAATGAATGGTTTGAGCAAGTAGAATAGGCCAAAATGAGCCCAAATTGTACCAAAATTGGGGCTCATCAATGAACGTTCCCCATGGGGTGGTGAAAGCAATTTTCTTTTGATCCTCAAGGTGGACTACCACCTGGTGTTAGCCAGAGAATATGTCCATTCTGGCTAAACCAACCACCTTCTACAATATATGATCCATCTTGGGCAGTGGGTAGTTATCTTTCAGTGACACCTTGTTTAGAGTTCAGAAATCCACACACAGCCTTATCTCTCCACTCTTTTTCGGGAAAAGGAGTAGGTTGGCCACCCATTAAAAGTACCTTAAAGGCACTTTGATCTTTTCCTATAGAAGCTTTCTCACCTCTTTTTCAATGGAGGGGATTAAGAGTGGATTTATCTGCTTGAGTTTCTGTTTGCATGGCTTTATTCCACTCTTCAAAGGAATCATATGTTGAATGATATTAGTGTCAAATGATTTCAAATTCTCATAAAACCAAGCAAATACATCTTTGTAAATTCTGAATAGATTTAAATACCTTTTCTTGTATTGCTCGGGGACTCCTTTTGATATCTTAATCATTTGGGCTTCCTCCTCTAATCTGATTTTGCAGTCTTCTACTTGATCATCTATCTCTGGGGCCATTGGTATGGAGACTATGTCATCCCTATTAAAAGGCCTCTCTAGTGGCAACAGTCCACTCGAGATGGTATTCCCTTTGAATTGCAAAAATTTGAGCCCAACGACTGTGTCTTTCCACGGAGTGGCTTCTCGATCTTCTTCTTCTTCTTCTTCTTTATCGATGGTGGAGTGGGAAAACACTCTAAAACATTATATGAATCTTTTCACTTGCTTTTCATCCTTGAATACTTTCCAGTGCTTGACATTATTAAGTATTGAAGGTATGTATCTGACTTCTACCTCATATCTGACGAGCAGATTTTGTGGAGGCCTGAAAGTGCTTTCCGCTACCACAAGAGAGTCAGCCATCCTATTTTATTCCCTGGGTAGCAATTGGATATTAAAGGCCAGGAAGAAATTATCGATTATATCCCACACTTCATTCAGGTACGTCCTCAGTTTTGGGTGTGTGACATGGCATTGATTTATGATTTGCCTCACGACCAACTTAGAGTCTCCATAGACCGCTAGGCATTCAATATTCATATTTTTTTCCATTTGTAACCCAAGGAGTAATGCTTCGTACTCTGCTACGTTGTTGGTTGCCTCAAATTTCAGCTTGAATGAGAGGGGTATCAGGCTGCCCTCTGGAGATACCAACAATATTCCAACTCCATTTCCCTCTTTTGAGTTTGCTCTGTCGAAGTAAAATTTCCATACTTCATTGTCATTTAAGTGTTGGTATGAAAACTACCTTCTCAGGTGTACTGATGCTTCTTCTAAGAGGTTCTCATCTTCTTCTAAGAATAGGTAGGAGAGATTGCTTTATTTTCCATGAGTTGGGCAGTTTTCTGAGAGTTTAGTTGGGGTCACAGTTTTCACAAAACTATATTCTCTATACAACCTCCTTTTCTTGCCTCCAAAAGTGGGAATTGTGGCATAAGCCAGTTCTATCTTGATAGAGCCCCCCACCTTGGAACCCCAAGATATTGATAAGAGAATTCTGCACCGGAGAGGACTATCAGCCACCACTCTGTCCATTACCACACTCTGCACCAGGATCTGAGCTAGGTTCATGACCAGGTACTTTATCATCCCTAAGAACTTGACTCTCTTGGAATCGAAGGAGTACAGGTCCTTGTATGGTTTGGTGATATCCAAGCCAAGTTGTTCCATTACCACTAGTGGCATGAGGTTGTGTGAGGATCCGAAGTCCAACATGCAGTTGTGTAATAAAATATCATGGATCACCAAAGTCAAATAGAAAGGTGCAGTAGAAGAATTAGGTTCTTCTACATGCGGCCCAAAAACAACCATTGGCCTCTCCTCTTGGAGGTTTAAACTATCATGGGTTGGTGCTGAGGTAGAGGGATGCATGAATTGAGAGACTTGAGCTTTATAAGTAGGATTCTTTAGAAGCTCAATTAGAGGGACAATAATTTTTACCTTTTCAAGCTCCTTCTGGAGATTGAATGTAGTTTGGAATTTTTCTATACCTCCGGACTCTGTTCCTTCTTCATTACCACCGGCCATTTTCAGCAGAGCAAGTGCCTCCTTGTCAATGTGTATCTTTGCACTATTGCTTTCCTTATTTGTAACTACTTTCATCTTGGAAGGGTCAGGATTTAGCTTGCCTTTCCCTTTGTCTGGTACTGGAGGAATAACTTGGGGAGCAACTTCCTCCTGTTGCTCTAGTTCTCTTGACCTCTTCTTTGAAGATCTTAGATTATATTTACATTATGGTTGTGCTTGCATGAACTCTACAAATTGTTTGCAATAATAATCTATATCTTCCTCATATGCTACTTCCGCATCATGACTGACCTCGTGGTGAACCTTATTCTCCTATTTTTCTTCAGGGAAAGCGGAATATAAGTTTCCCTGCATCTCCTGTGTATCCAACAATTGCTCATCAGGACCATCTTCTAAGTATAAAGTATGAGGGATCTGGTCGAGCTACTCCTTTCTCTCCCTTGGAAGTATTTGCGATGGAGGTCTTCTATACTACGTGTTGTAACCCTGGTTGTTGGCTTGAGTATCTATTTGGAGAGGCTCATGTTCTCAATATCAAGCTTTCCGACCTTCTGTGGTAAACTCCTGATGAGTTTTTCTAGTTCATCCATCTTCAAGTCTGTTGATTCTCTATCTCGACCAGAGGAAGATGTTGAAAAGTGTGCAACAAGAAATGCTTGTTGAGAATGCAACAAGATGATGGAGCTTAGTGAAAAGAGTCGCCTTCACTAAGTGGGCCCGCAGGCTATTTTTGGCGCAAGTCTATTTTTAGACTATGTCTATTTTTAGACATATGGATCATGTCTATGGATTGCAGGTTGCTGTTTATGGATGATTGATCAAGTTGGGAAAAATAGATGGAATTCTATTTTTGATGAAAGTGTGAGTGATCACAATGTGAGTGATCAAGTCTATTTTTAGACTGGCTGTCAAAAATAGAAAAGTCAAATATTATTATCTCACAATAATATTTGGACTATAAACTTAATCTTATTCTCTTGGAGCACTTCAGGATGAGATACGGATGTGGTACATTCATATCCCAGAAGGAAATACGTGGTTACCTATGGGATGACTAATATTTGCATGCAGGACTTCAGTTAGAACTCAAGTGAGTTGAGTTTAGTGGACTGGAGGTGCAGTTGATGGAGTTGTGTTCAGTTTAACTTTGTTAAACTGGTTGTATTTAGTCTCACTGATCAATAGACTAAAGATGAGTTGGGTGAATTAGTTATTAATTAATTCACAAATTATTAACTCATAATACAACTAATGAATACATCAGTTAACTCAGTTGCATGTCAGTGCATGTTCAGTTCAACAGGGACAGGTGGTAGAGAATCAGATTGCTATCAGTTGTGACTATAGTTGTGCACCAAATCTTGCACAATCAAGGGATTGAGTATGCCAATGAGTTTGCCCACGTATTTGCCCACATTTTAGCCTCATCTCACGTCCACAAAGAGTGAGTGACTATTTTGCAGGTGAAAAACGAGTTTGGGAAGCCATTCTCATCAGTTCTTGAGCAGTTATTGAGCAGTGGAGGCAGGCAAGCAGTGGAATAGATTTGGAGATCAGATCTGAGCTATATTGTGTGTAACAGGTGGAGATACTTGTGAGAAGTATTATGTTGTGTATTGTTACATGATTCAATCAATATAATATACAGATAGTGTGGGGTTTTTAGCGAGATGCTTTCCCCGGGATACATACTGTGTTAATGAGTTTGATTGATGCTTCTATGTGTGCCTGTGAATGTTTCTGCTTCTATAAATTGATGATCAACGTAGAGGAGATTATGTATTATACATGTTCCGCTTATAATTGTATGATCAGGATAATCTCTGTGAATATGTGTTAAATTATTCAAAATTTCTACAGAAGATGCCTCTTTTTTCCCTCTTTTGAGTTTAGTAGATTCTTACTTTCCTCTTGACTTTCCCGCTGAGGCGAAATTTTCCTCCACCTCAAGTGCATCGATTTAGAGTTGATCTAGAGTGATAAACTTTCTTTCCCTTAGACTAAATCCAAATTTAGACTCAAATGCTCCAAAAAAGGCCACTCAGGTAGCAACCAGAGGAGGCTTTATCTCAGCTAGCAGGTTATTGTATTTTTGGTTTAACCTCTTTATAAATTATGAGATATCCTCTTTTGGCTTCTTCTTTATGGCATTAAACTCTACGAGGAGGTACTCATGGTTTCTCTTTTAACCCCATTTCTGTGTGAAAGAGTTTTGAAGTTCCTCCTAGGTTGTGATGGAGGCATTGAGTAGGGATTTGAATCACTTTCTAGCCTCTCCATCGAGGGATTGCACAAAAAGTCTGATGACCACATCCAATTGTTTCACGTTTCTATTCCCAACAAAAGCACTGAAGGTTTCAATGTGACTCTCTGTAGTGTTATCATATTCCCCATTGAACTTAGACAGATTCTTTAGGTAGTCCTGGGGCATTGCACTCAGAGGCTGAGGTAAACTAAGAGGTGTATATTTATTTAGAAAGAAACATGGAAGAGCCATTTAGATTAATGGAGTGGGATTGAGATTTTACTAAGGAAGTTGGCCCAAAAACATAGTGGTAGGAGTGGCTAGATTGAATGCAGGGTATGTCAGGGCCTTAGGAACAACTCCTGAGTAGTGAGTAAATCCGGTCTGAGAGCTCGATGAGGAAGCTTTAAAGGTTGGTGAGATGGTAGTATCAGCAAGAGGAGTTTTATCTTTCCAGAATTTCCTGAAAATTAATTTTTTTGGGTCAGATACGAATGGGGCTTTCTACTGAGATGTATATGAGCAAGTGTGAGGCCTTTTAAAATCTAGGATGATAAAATGATGATGGGCTGTGTGGAATCGCTAAGGTGATGTGAGTGCAATCAAAACTTCTTTGATCACCTACACAAAGAGTGTTCAGTTTGTCGTATCCCAAGGGAAAAATCCTTCAATACGTTCCTCCACAACGGCGCCAAAAGATGTTGTAGCTCCCAAAGACAACCTCAAATTTCTTACAAGACCAGTGCCTGGGAACATATAAATTTGGAGTGTCTCAAGTGATTCACAGTGAAGGAAGACCTCACTTATATTCTATATGTATATATGATGGGTTGGTTCATTCATCTAAAGGAGTAATCCATGAATTTCTTGGTACTTCTTCCCATATACAAATCTCAAAAATATGCATAAAATAGTGGAGGCTGAGTAGTCCAAGGACTTACTGTTTAATAAGATTTTGGTAGAGGAATGATAGAGGATAAGGAGAAGGAGTAACTCATCATACAAAGCTTACAACATCAAGAATACTATGCTTAACACATAGAGCTTGCAGCTTTAAGAATTCCTATACTTTTCTGAGTTAGAAGTAGATATAGTGGGCAGAAGAGAGGTTGTGTGCTATGATTCATGAAGAGCACTTTTAAAGATATGATTTCAATAATCCATATAGGCACTAACATTAACAATGTCGATACAAATGAATCTATTAGGAACTTACAGGGACATTCATAATATATTGATACCAACGAATCTATGAGGAAGTCTTGAAATATTTCTAACAATTGTAATTGCATGAATTGAGAGAAGAAACATGAAAAAAATGGGTTTTAACAAATGAAGAACATATTGTAATACTTGGAGGGGGAATCACCACCATTTCCTTCATATTCTGGAAAATATGTATTGTAAAGCCATAGAGTCTAAAAATAGCATGTAGAGTTTTCTTTAGAATTTCTAAACCTTTGTTAAGTCTTGATTTCCCCTATTTATCTGGAGAGGGGAGCAAGAAAATTCATTACAAAAAATATCTTTGGCATAGTCTTATCTGTTGGGTCAACTAGTTGTCTTATTCATAGATGGCTCTCTGGTCCAAAAAACATTACAGAACTAAATGGCTCACTGAAAGGAGGCACATTATAGTATAATAAATAAGCAAACAGTCATATGCAAATAAATGAAATCTCTCCTTTCCCATCCTATGATCGTTTTTGCCTCAAGAGCTATTATGCTCATGGTATGGCTTCCAGTGTTTCTTAGCCAACTTCTAACATTTCTATCTTTATTGTATTCGGCACCAACCTCCAGATATGTGTCATCATAGGCCTTTTTAGGTATGTCCATGCATGGTTTTGAATACTTCATCTCCTTTATTGAAGGTAGCGACTACTTTTTGTGTCGACCCCGTCGTTTCCGTGTCACAGTGAGCCTTTCTGAATTAGCCCATACCGGCTTTGAATGCACCACCTGTTTCCCTTGAAGCCACAGTTGTTGACCCATCACACCTTTAAAGTCCTATCCTACACTATCAGTGCCTTGATGTACCTAGTGATTCTCTCTTCATGGAAATATGGGGGACTTTCTCATACTAGCCCCTGGTTGTAAAAAAATGTTGTGAAACAGATGAATCCCCATCTCCCTTAGCCCTTCTCAATTTAGCTCCCATTTTCGTAACTTTATTCATAGGAATGGAGGCTGGAACCAGGGGCTTAGAGTTCGGGCCCTGAGACCTATAGACCTATGTATGGGGGCTTTTATCCTTTGTGACACAAAATCCCGCATCCCAGCAGTTTACAGTGCTTGCCCCTAAGACTTCCCTTTGAACCCTGTGATCATCGATTTGCGGGGTCGAGCCGACCAGAGATATCACAATCACCTTGTGGGAGGGGAAAGTCCCATTGCCCTTTTTTTATAGCATGGGGCGACCTGTCCAGGCACGAAATCTTCATGAGGTAGAACAAATAAGACATCGCATCCAGGAGGTTTTCCCGCATATCGCAATCATAGGCCAGGAGAGACGGAGGTGCAGGAGTGCCTTACCTGTGTGATCGCCGATCTGTGGGGGGTGATGTCATCACTTCCATGTGTCACCTTATGATTGATGACATGTGTCACTCGAAAATGCCCCCATACAACCACTGGAAATGCTGAATCAAATTGCCATGTGCCACCTGTACTGCGACGTCAGCTTCTGTACTGTCATGTGGAGGAGAGAGAGAGGGTCCGCCCGACCTTAGTTTTTTCCATGAAATTTCTTTGTAAACTGATTTTTTCCTCCCCTGGTGCTTTTACATTAGACTTCAAAATCAGCATTTTGCAGGGTCTTTAAAGTGGTAGCCCCTTTACTCCATTGGTTGTCGATGTCGCGGGACTGTGGGAAAGCGGGAATGCAGGACTGCGGGATGCGTAACTGTAGGAATGCAGGAATGTGAGATGCAAGATTACAGTATGCTCGATATGTAGGCATGTGGGATTTACCATATTCCACCACATGGAAGAGAGAGAAGGGGGTGGCCTGACCTTGGTTTTTTAATGCATTTCCTTTGTTAATCCTTCTTGGCCTCCCCCAACGATGTTACACTATATCCTAGAATCACACACCGTGAGGTTTATAAGTTAGAACCTTGTTGATCACTGATAGCTGATCTCCTAACCCCACCAATACTTCATGCTTGCTGGACTCCGACAATAGCCGATTTGTGATTGTGATAAGCTCCAGTGTCCCTGATATGCGATTTTCCTTTATACATGGTAAATTTTTTAATTTTATTTAATTATTTTATTTTTTTCTGGGCTTTCCAAGGGTAACTTCAATAGGCCATATCTTATGATCCAGAAGTCCATTTTCTGACTTACATATATCGTTAGAAATATATTTTTGGGAACTATGCAATGGGGATGGTCTAATTTAGCTCTGAGATCTTCTATGGCTTGGGAAAGTGACTTAAAGCTTCACTTCTCTTGGGAAACTTTGAGCAACTGAAACCCACAATGTAGTGAGTGAAAACACCCTCAAGGAAAAGGAGGAGTTAAAAGCATGAAGCTAGCAGCTGGAAGCAGTTATTACATAGGCCTAGAGTTAGCTTCTAGAGCTCAAGATCTCAGTAGAAGCTGCCTCCATGGAGAAAATTCAAAAGATGGCCGATGCAGTTAAAGAGTCTAAGGACGAAATCGATCGAGTCAAATTTGAGTTGTAGCTACAAATCTCAGAGTTACAATCAAAGTTACAGCCCACTTTTTCTTAGGTTGCACCTTTTCTTTAGGATGCACCTTTGGCGCTTTAGGTTGCACCTTCGGCTCTTTAGGATGCACCTTTGGTGCTTTGGGTTGCACCTTCGGTTCTTTAGGATGCACCTTTGGTCATCCTTTTTTTCTTTTTTTCTTTTTTTTCCCCATCCCATCCCTTGTTGGGAGGGGTGTATATTTTTTTTTCTTTTCTTTGATTCCCCGAAAAAGGCTATTTGTACTTTTTTCGTTCAGAAGTGGATTTGGAAGTTGGAAATTGGAATAGATCCTTGATGCTAACTTTGCATTAAATATCTCTGAAGATTGTGAAAAGTGTTGTCTATGGGTAAACTGGGATTAATTAGGCATCCAGTATCTAAAAGTGAATTTGGTAGGCCTATATGTGATGAATTTAGAATCTAAGCTTTTTGGGGCTTTTTGGACACTTAATGAAATGGGCAGGCATCTTAGAAATACTAAATCATATTTTTTCCTAAACAATACATCATTGACCAATTCATACTGATTTGATTCCAACTTTAAAGCTCGCTTTGTTTTATAATTAAGATGCATAGGAGCATATTCATTCTTCAAATAAAATTTCAAATCAGCATAGTGTGATCATGTATCATTTAGCATTACCTATGATATTTTCACTTCATTACCTTGATCTTCTTTTGCTGATAACTGGGAAGCTCCTGTTAACATCCTGCAAAAACCTTGGTCCCTAACAATTTTAGCTCGCTAGATTTCTACATCATATTCTTGAAGTGCAGTAACCCAATTAGCTCTTTTCTCCCCTACTTCCCTTTGGATTAATAATTGTCTTACTGCAAGGTAGGGTACTATTATATTTGTATTGGATTTGAGAACAAAAAGTTTGAAATGTTTCAAGGTTTAAAAATAGCAGATGATTGTTTCTCTACAGCTGAATAATTTAACTCGACACCTTGCAAGTTAGAACTGAAAAAAGAGATGGGTGCCTCGATATTTTCATCGTTCAGCTGTGTTAAAACTGTTGCATATGATGTATCAGACGAAAAATTATATAATACAAAGGGTTTTAGAAAGTCAGGGGTTTTCAAAGAAGGAGCATTAATAATGGATTTTTTAATCAACTCAAATGACTCTCTTTCATATTTGCCCCATTTGAAAACTACGTTTTTCCGTATCATTGCTTGAAGGGGTAGGACGATCTGCAAAAAATCTGGAATAAATCATTTTACAAAATTTATTTGGCCTAGGAACGATTGCATGGTTTTTTTGTTATG
This sequence comes from Pinus tabuliformis, assembly GCA_031772625.1. Classification (NCBI taxonomy): domain Eukaryota; kingdom Viridiplantae; phylum Streptophyta; class Pinopsida; order Pinales; family Pinaceae; genus Pinus; species Pinus tabuliformis. Next base: position 537,646,058 of record CM062818.1, on the reverse strand, counting down.
TGGGAGAGGAATCTTTTCAATCTCTTGGACTTTATCAGGATCAATGTAAATTCCCTTCTTGGACACAATAAAGCCAAGGAGTTTGCCTTCTGGTAAAGCAAAATAAGATTTTTTGGGATTTCATAAAATGCCATATTTCTTGCATCTTTCAAAAATGTGCTTGAGGTAACATAGATGATTGTTCCTATCCCTAGAATAGACTGTGATGTCATCTAAGTAAATAACAACTTATTTATTAATTAGACCTTTAAAATCAATATTCATAGCACGTTGAAATGTGGCACCGGCATTAATGAGTCTGAAAGGCATCTTCTAATAGGCGTATGTTCCCCACTTGGTCCTAAATGTTGCCTTTAATCTATCATCTGGATGCACAAGAATTTGATTATATCCTGAGAATCCATCTAGAAAAGACATTAATTCAAAACCTGCAACTGATTGCAATATTTGTTCCATAGTAGGCAAAAGAAAATTATCTTTTTGACAAGCTTTATTCAAGTTCCTAAAATCGATACAAATCCTAATATCACCGTTCTTTTTCCTTATAGGTACCATATTTGATACCCACTTAGAGTGTCTAATAGGGAAGATTATTTTAGATTTCAAGATCTTGTTCAATTCGTATTTGACTTGACTCTCAAGGTTTGGGTGAATTTTGTGAAGCTTCTGTTGAACTAGGTTTCGTTCGAAGTCATAGGTATGGTATGTTGAATCACCAAGGTATCGTAGGTCTTGAGATCTGTGTAATCCCAGGCAAAGACACCTTTGTAAGTTTTCAACAACCTAATGAATGATAATCTTTCTTTAGATGATAGGCCAAGACCTAGGTTGACATTTTGAGGTTTTTCGGTTAGTTTACTACTTCAAATCTCAAAGTAGAACTTTGAGTTTTGGAGTTACTAATTTTATTGAATCTATATTTTAGATCATAGAGATCTTCCATCTTAACTATAGACTTCGGGATTGGGTTTTGATCCTGATTATTTTTTATTTGTAGATCGTGCTCATGTTCATATACAATCTATTCCTCATACAACCCTTCTTATGTAAGGAAAATCACTATATCTGCATCGTTATTGAGTACTCTCCAATTTGTTACATGATCAGGAATAGATGGCCTAAATATTAACTCTATTGAAAATCTGTCTAGACTGAAATCTTTTGAGGGTATAAGCTTGGATGCCAAATTATCAAGTAAGTCAGCACTTGTGTTTTGTAGTCTAGGAATTGAAGAAATGTTAAAAGCAGAGAAATGAGAAGTCAGATTCTGGGCTAACGATTGATAATGTTTATGGTGCCTAGAGACATAATGAATTGTATTTCTCACTTGCTTCACAATTATTTCAGAATCACTATAGACTTGCATATATTTAACATTAAGATAATGGCTTTACACAGTCCTTGGATCAATGCTTCATATTCAAAAATATTATTAGTGCATTGAAATTCAAGTCTACATGCTAACAAGATTTTCTCTCCTTGCGGATTGATCAAAATGCATCCTGCGCCTGCTCCGTCTTCAGATTTGGAACCGTCAAAATAGTGAGTCCAGAATAAAGAATTATTTGGAATTTTATCTACTAAATTTACACACTTGGAAGCATCTATTTGTGAAAAAATTTCTACTTGAGATATTACGACTTTATCTGGAAAGGGAGACTTATGAGCATTAAAGGATCCCAAAAATGACTCGGCTGAATAATTTCCAATGATGTTATTGGTGAAGGCAACAGGTTCATTGCTTCCCTCAAGGTCAGTGACTGTAAATTTCATGAATTTTTCTCAGTCTACCCTACTTTGGTTTGGTTTACCATTATGTGGCAACCTCATGTGAGACCAATTAGTTGCAAAGTAACTGTGCAACTTTTCAGACCAATCCCTACTCAGAATTGAACCATAAAATTCAGGGATATCAGCCACTAAAATATCAATCATTTGTGAAACTTTTGTATTATAGGAAAGCCTAATTTAAACTAATTTTATCTCTCCAAGAACCTCTACTTTTATCATGTCTAACTGAACTATGTATATTGCAGATTTTCGAGGTGTAATATTCAATTTAGTGCACATAGCTCTTAGCATTATATTTTAAGAGGCTCCTGAATCAACAAGGAAGTTATGAACATTCCTGTTGAAAATTTCATAAGTGAGCAGAAATGGAGGAATGTCTGAAATAGATCTGTCACTGATTAGGACTAAATCTGAAGGATCTACTTTGTTTGAAGATGAGGGAGGCTTTCCCATATCGTAGGCAGCTTGAGTAACTACAACAGATGGCAGAGGACATACAGGAATTTCCTTTAACTCTATTAATAAATTTTTCTATTGTTACTTGAGTTTGATGAGTTCATGCACTGAAATATTTGCTCGTCTTTTTCATGTCTTCGACTATGTTGTATTCCACTATATCTAAGATTACCAATGTTTTTGAGGCATTTGGAGGATCTAGAGGAATAAGATCAGTTTGGCTAGTCTTAGATTTCTTACTTACTATTTTCTCCTTTACAAGAGTAGCAATTTTTTGTTTCTGATTTGTGATAGACATGTCAGGAAAGTTTTTACTTCTTGTAGTCACCGACATAGCTTGCGCTTCTTCTTAGGTTGGGAGGATGAAATCCCACATTCCATTTAATTCAACTTCTTCTTCCGTTTCGTCTTCCTCTTCGGCAAGTGAGTCTTCTTCTACTTCTTGATCAGACTCAACATTTGAAATAGTGTTCGAGGGTTGTGATGCAGAAGAAGGGTTTCTTTTAAATGAGCGAAAGGTTTCTTGGGAGCAGAGGATTCTGCGACCTGCTTCTTGATTTTGACCATTTCGTTAGACATTGTTTTTAACACTTCCTGAAGGCCTTCAAGATCGAAAGGGTCCCTTGAAGGTTTCTTTTTAGAATCATCTTTAAATGTTACTTTATTTGACTTCCTCTCATCTGTTTGCAATCTCTTTTCTAAAGCTAAAATTCTTCTTTCTACAGACAGGGTGCTTCTTTCATGTTTTCTACAAGGGTTACCTTATTGGCTCTATCTACAAAAATTGCAACATTAGAAGGAAGAGATGATATGTACCATTCTATTCATACATCTACTGCAGGTTTAGAGGCAACTGGGATTTTATTTAGTAACTTGTTAAATCTGGAGTTGAAGTCTTTGATCCTTTCATATGGATTAGCTTTCAAGTTAGAAAGATCATTGATCAAGGATGCTATTGTCCTATCATCACCAAATTTTGCAAGAAATATTTCTTGAAAAGTATCCCAACCTCTAATTGAACCTGCTGGAAGGGGAAAATACCAAGATACAGCAGAGCCTTGAAAAGTATAAGGGAATAGTCTGATTACAACATCTTCATGTGCAACTCCATTAAGATTCATGGCTAACATAAAGTTATTTACACGTTCTTCGGTTGGAAGACCATCGTCAGGATTGTACTTAGGCAAACATTTTTCTAGGTTTGTTGGGAGTGCATTTGGATTTGCAACTAGGACAGCACCAGGATTTGTCCAAGGTTGAGTGGGTTGATTGGCCATAACTTGAGTTGGAGACTGAGAAGATGGAAAGCTCGGTCCAGAAGTAGGTATAGATGGTGAAGAACTTACTGTTGGGTTAGTACTACTAATGGTAGTACTAATTGGAGAAGTGAATAGTTGAGAAGTTATGGATTGAGTAGAAGTGAATGGGGAAGTGAATGGATGGAAAGGTGATGTGATCTCGCTGGTATCTGATTCAGATGTTGATGAGGTAACTTTCCTACGTCGTAGAGGGATTAGGAACTCAAAAGGGGTTACCCCATGCCCTTCACTTTGCAATCTATTTAATACACCAGTTTGTTGTAATAAGGAAGTAACACTTTCTTCAGAAACCTTAGGCCTCTCTTGTTTCTCGGCAGAAATGGATATCTGTTCCAATTTATGTATCAAAGAATGGACTTCAGGAGACTCAGGAGTGTAATATGGAGAAGGTGTTCATCTTACTACTTCAGGAGATGAGGGAGATGTTTCTATAACTTCCGACCTTTGATCAAGAGATTCTGAACGAGATCTAGAAGGTGTAGAAGTTGGGAGGGGTTTTGACTCTTATGGATGGTTTCCGATTGATATTTAGGTTTATATTCCATTCATAGTCGAATGGCCCTCCTTGTAGCACCAAAATGTTGCAGCCTCATGATTTTGCTGCTGAAAAATGGGGGATAACCACCCAATCCGGACCTTAAGACAACTCCTTTTCCATTTAAAGTGGTGGCTCCAACTGGGGATAATGGGACCAATTTCCCAGTGTGGGTTTGAGATGAGAGTGGGTGGTTCAAGATTGTTTGAAATAGAATAATTATAATCTAAATGACCTATTATATCATGCAATTTTCTAACTAACTTATTCTAATATAAACCCGGGTATTCATGTGTGGTATGCGATCTACAAGATATCTTCTTAACATGTGATAATAAAGATCAATCATGCATAAACATAGATGATAATGTATAAAGATAATTTCTTTGACTAAATAGTTAGTCAAATAAATTTATAAAATATATCGCATATATGATGAGCTATATATGAAAATCAACAATTTCAGCTAGGCATCATACAATAGTTCAATTAACGCTTAACGAAAAGAATTAATCTCACATACAATTCATGAAAGTAAATTTTTTCCACTAATTAAATGAAAACAAAATCAATCATACAAGATAATAGTACCATATGTGCGAAGTCCTCCTCATTTGACAACTGACATGGATCAACTCCTTTCTTCAAATCAAATTGTCTCCCAAGTATATAATAGTGCATCAACAAAGGAAAGTAGTCTGATATCTAAAAGAAACGATCATGTTCCATAATTTCACCAAAGCATTCACAAACTTACGAAAGTGCATTCTTTGCAAAAAAAATTGATAAAATTTTGGACCCTTCTCTAAATGCATGAGAAGAGTATAAATACTATTCTAACTAATGTGCAAAAATAGATTATACAAAAATTTGAGGAGGTTTCAAACAACCTTCCTCCCAACTAGCTAACTAAATCTAAAAATAAACAGTGTCTTGAGGAGAAGATGCTAAGATGATGACTTGTTGTCTACCATATTGTCCTTCAAATCGCATATATCGGTCATCGGTTTAACTTGAGGAGGTGCCCCAAAATGTGTCCTGAGTTGTCCTGCAAAAATCGCATTGGTGAGAGATGGCCATGATATGTCTGCGCGGCTTGATGAGATATTTCCAATACGAATCCCAGTCAGTCTTAGTTAGTTTTGCGATTGCTTCCCTTTGAGTCTCTGCCTTTTCCCGCTAGCTTTTATGTAGAGCACTTAAATCGGGCATTTCTTTTAGATTGCCTTCCCTTATCAAGTTGATGGCAAATAGAGTGTGGTTCACTACCTTGATTATATTCTTTGACACCCCATATGCCCTTGCCACTGCTAGCTTAGCCTGCTTGATTCTCGCGTCCCAAGCCGTGAAGATAATGTATTTGTGGGTTTCCTCAATCTCGGGCAAATTGGCTTTCCTTCTGTCTTTTCTTTCCTGTCATTCGATGAAATCTGAGATTCTGGTGTTTAAATCAGTAAACTCGGTTCTCTGGTTGATCACCTTATCTATTAGTTGATCTCTAGTAGTCAGATAAGGAGTAATGTGTGACATCTTTTGGCAGAAATACTCTTGTTGTTTCAAAATAAGGGGATTTAATTCTAGTTCCTCTTTAACAAACTCCTCGACAGTGGGAACATCCTTGTATCTTTCCATGGCTTGATGTATTTCTTGGAGTTGCATGTTTTTGGCCGATATATCAGCTTCATGGCTTATTTTCAGGACCTCCATGTTCTATTGCAATTGGGTGAGCTGCTCAACTGCTTGCCTCTTTGCGCTTGCCTTCTCTATTTCGAGCTTATTTTTGAGCTGTGCAATCCTCTCCTCTTTTTCCCTCAACAAAGTAGAGACTTCAGTAGCCTTGTCCATGGCGGCCGATGCATATGCTCTGTGAACTGTGACAGTCTAGTCAAGTTCTCGGCTGAGTTGAAAGGAATTTCCTTCCAAACTATATCCATCGACTCATTTCCAGGTGGGAACTCGGGTGTGTCTACCATTTTCCTTTTCCTCTGCCTTCTTACTACAGCCTTATGGAGCAGGCTATAAAACAAAAGGAATTTCCTTCCAAACTATGTCCATCGACGCATTTCCAGGTGGGAACTCGGGTGTGTCTACCATTTTCCTTTTCCTCTGCCTTCTTACTACATCCTTATGGAGCAGGCTGTAAAACACATCAAGTGGATGGATTTCAATTAATTTCAAAACAATATCTGATGTGGGTAGAGCAGGGATAATCTCAGTCTGTTGGGACGTTGTCGCTTGCTCCTCCATAGGCTTGGACTGCTCATTCATAGACTAGGACTGTTCATCCATAGACTTGGACTTTGTATTTTCCTCAATGTGCAAAGGAGTTTGACATTCTTTGGTTTCTTGGGTATTTTTCGTTTTGGGAGTGTCTTGCGGCTTCTTATTAAACTAATCCCACTCCTACTCCAAATTGCTACTTTTCACCTCTGAACTGATTTCTTTAGGTGGGGTTATCATAACCTGTTTTCCGGCTAACTTCCTACTGGAATCTGTCGTATTATCTATGTCTTGGGCCTTCCCTGTGTCCGGTGTCTTCTCAGTATTTACCTGAGATTCTATGCGATAACTAGGACCTTCACTGTTAATAGTGACACTTGGTGTAGGATTATCCTCGAGCTTTAGCAAGTGCATTGGGATTACTTCAAGTCTTTCATTTCTGAATTCGTGAAAGCTTTGAAAATATTCAAGATTCAGATTCACCCTTGCTTATTCGAATGATTGTTCGAAGGATTCGGTAGACTATAACAGGTCTTCAAAATCATTGGCCCCATGATTGTATGGCTTGATCTTTACTTGAGTAGTGATGTTATAGGCTATCTTTTCTGGGTCAAATTGCCTTGTCGGCAAAGTATGAAGCCTAAGGCCTTCCATGTTTACTGACTCCTTTCTTGCATGATTGAAATTTGATAAAGAGAAAGAACTGCACTTGATAGGAAAAGAGGGCCATAATAACTTCTTATTTTCTTTGAGAACTTTAGTTAGGCCTCTTCCCTCACTCTGGTAGGCGATTTCTCTTGCCAAAAATTTATCAGAAATATACAAAGGGAGGACATGTGGGTCTTCTATGTTATCAAAAACTCTAAAGTAGGTAAACCATTCTTCAGCAAAATATTTGCCAACAGCCAGAAGGTTTGTAGCTGCTTCTTGGGAAAACCTGGGGGCTTTCCTATTGAAGATTAATTGATGTAGTGGCAAAATAACAACATGGCATATTCTATAAAAATGGGGTATATAATGGGATTCCCACATTTTCTTATGACTGAGATGGATAGGATAAGGGTCTTATAAGGTCCATTTCCAACCCATGATTGGAAATGTGGTGCAGAAACAGATGGCATCCATAATGTAGGCATAAAAATAGAACAGAGGAAGGTTGTGAGGGGAAGAGGATCTCTTCTATCGATATTCGGTGATGATGGTGGCTAGATTATCAGACAAGATGGTGGCCCAATTCATAATGTAGGAATTAACACAGGAATCAATCAAAGGGATCCATTCTATGGAAAACTTAGTATTGTTGGGTAACCCATATTGCCTACATAACATAGCAGCTGCATAATTATAGGGGTTTTCCAAAGAGGCTATAGCATACATACCCGTCTTCTCGAATTTGAATTTTGTCTCCAAAACTCTCCAGCCTTGAATCACCTTGATGCGCTCTTGGTTTTTCTTGGCGAAGTTGGCCACAAATGCTTTGTCATATATGTCTTGAGGGTCATGTATATGGTACATTTTCTTTAGTTCCTCTGCTCTGAATGACCCCATGAGTTCCATTTTTGAATTCTTGAACTGCTTGTCTTCAATTGTGAGGTTTTCCACCACCCACCTGATCATATCAATGTATGGGAGGATTTTGGCTCTGTCTCCTATCCTGTGAAGGAAAGAACAAGTAGCATCCTTGAATTGGAGTCTTGAAGGCTTTATAGAGTCGGTTTTTTCTTTTGTGACAGTTACCTTGGGACATTAATCCTCGAGTTTGTTGTAAATAACTTCCAAATTTGTTGCTCCTCCGTCAGTGCTGCAGACTGTATCAAAGAATATAGGAGCCATCATTGTAGACTCAGTGTTTGCAACTTTCTTCTTTTCCCGTTTCTGCATGACCTTCCTCAGTGACATGTCTTTTGTAGCTTGCCTGAAATGGACAAGATATATCATCGCAGACAGTATCGGGCAATTAAGATTGAAAGCTCTTCTGAAATGACCTTGGATCATGGGAATGGTTTAAATGAGTTATTCAACGTTAACTACCCATAACTTGGAAAATAATTACCTCTCCTTGGTCTGCTAAACAATTATTAACCTATCAATCCGTTCATTATTATATCAAAATGTAATTATTTCACACACTTACCGCTCTTATTCACACATCACAATCTTTAAAAGGACGCAATATAGCATTCCCTTCTCTATAAGGTGAAATGAAATTGCGATTATCACAACATTGCATTTCGCAAGTTGTTAATGGGTATCATAGTTGCATAGCTTAATTACTTCCGATTTTTGGGAAGTGTGATTTGCGAAATAACTAAGTGCTTTTATTGGGAGATTGCAACGAAGGTTTGATCACGCATCACCATTTTCTAAAGGTGTTTCATGACCATCACATGAAAAAGCGTGATTTGCGATTTGCAATGAGGATCACATTCTTGGGTTTTCTTGCAAGGTTTTTCAAGGAAATTCCTTAGAGTTAGGTTTATTTTATTCTAAGACTAATTTAAAAAAATAAAGGTCCCCATTTATATCTCTAACCTTAACTCTTGCTATACATAAATGGGGGGGTTGTTTCATAGTACAACACAACATCACTACAATCAAGATCAACACCAAGCAAATGCAACAAGAACATGGAATACTTGCATAAGGAACGCATATGAAAACAACATGAAAGCATGAGCAACACACAGCCCAAGGGGAGCGCAACCACGCTCTAATACCACTTTGTAACACCCTCCTCCCATATATACCCAAGCAACCGGCCAACCGAGGTAAACATGTGATGAGAGGCCACCATGATATGACTCGACCTCCTAAGTTACCTTCAGGAAGTGGAACCGAAGGAAACACACCATATAGACATCGAACATTATCAACAGAACCATCAAAGGACAAGTTAACCACTCAGACAGCCTATCCTTGGGTCCCACTATTGTTTTAGGTCTCTTGGGCCATAGTTGCTCTCATGCTATGGGTAAGGGAGTGATCAACAACCCAAATTCTCTCTCACAGGCCAGCTTGCCAATGACTTTGGACCAAAATTGTCAGTGTTGTGCTAGCGACCCCAGGATTTAAGCCACTTTCTTAGGCTCAGAGCCCAGGACACTTCCCAAAATTTATCGATCTCTTCAAATCAGTAAAGTAACATGGAAATGCAAGTGCTAAGGAAAATACTTGGTCAAGACCTTAACTTGATCTCTACTAGCCATGACAAGAATTTCATCAAACATATCCTTGACATGTAATCTACAGGTGTAAACAACATAATTAAGTGTATGGATCTCATACTTGTATGAGAATCGCTTTGAACCATGGTTCCCTCATGCCATTTGCTGCATTATCATCTATTAGGTCATAGGCACATTATCCATTCACATACAAGTAAAAACATGTTGAGAGCCATACATAAATGATGTCATAAAATGTGCATATAAATAGCATAATAGGAACAAGAATACAATAAACATATTATCCATAAAATCCATAAATACATTAGTACCTTTACACATGAAAATTAATGGAATGGATTTCTCATTAATGAATGCAATGAACCAACCGGAAATGAGACTACCACGTTCCACCTGACCGTAGAATGGTTGAGCCAAATCTCTCTTCAACCATTCACCCTTGTGCCATATTCCAAGCATGAATATGGGCTCATATAGAACACATCAATCAAAACTCATCTAGGGCTTCCAGAGGCCATCCACCTCAACCCATCAAATGGCGCTTCCAACTCATGGCGAGACATCAACAAAACCATCACCAAATTGGTCTCCATCCTAGCCATCCAGGGCTCCAAAGCGTTTGTTCCAACCAAGGCTCCAGGACTAGTAACTCCACCCATAGTTTCTGTCTGGCTCCAGAGCGTTTGTCCAACCAAGGCTCCAGGACTAGCAACTCAACCCAACAAGGGCTCCAAAGCATTTTTCCAACCAAGGGTCTAGGACTAGTAATTCAACCCAAGATGTTACAGGGCTCCAGACCGTTTTTCCAGCTAAGGCTCCAGGAACTAATAACTCAACCCAAGCTAAGGAAACATGAGAACCAACGAAAACAAAATAATGAAATTAAACCCACAATCACCATGGCTATCCAGGAAATGGCAAGGATAGGCAATCCACTGTCAATCTAGGAAATCCTCCATGCCAATGACAAATCATGACCAAGAATCCACATGCATATGGGTATGCCACACCCTCCAAGAGTGCTCCAAAAAAACTCTAAGTATGCAAGAGTATGAGAGAGAGAAAGAAAAAATGATAAAGCTCCAACATTGAACTGACCAAGACTTAGCACTTACCAAGCTTGCCCACTGATCCTCAAAAGCCTTTTTATTAATGATGCCTCTATTTTCTTCATTTTCTATCATTTTCCATTATTTTCCTTCATTTTCCTCCTCACATGCAACATGTGACCTTTCACCTTCCTTTTCTCCCAATTTCCATTATTTTCATAAATAAAATGCTAATAAATGCCTAATGCCTTTCCATTAGGGTGTCACTTTATCTAGCTCAACTCACATTTCTCGACAAATGTCTCTACCCTAACAAGGGTGTCAACTTTTCTTTAAATTTTTAGAGTGTGTAGTGTTGTTCATCCTTAATGCAACATCTTTGGTTTACATACCAAACAACAACTTTGTCCGCATTATCGTCAATCCTCCTCACTCTCAACATTTGCTCCAATTCAGGTTGCATTTTTTATGTGGTGTCTTTGACTTATGCTAGTAATATTTCATTCATGTTAGATTTTATGGCTTGGACATTGAACCAACTAGCTTGCAACAACATCATTTATTATATTTTTACAAAATCACACCAAGAAACATCCATTCTCACTTATAATTTCATGAATATAATAGATGATCCATAAATTTCCTTCCATTTGATCATGTTTGAAAACCTCTATAACTCCTAAACATACTCCACATACAATGCATTCAATTCTTCATACTAATACACTCATTTCCTTGTAAAATTTTCAATGAATCATTTCTTTATACAAATCTACCACTTTAATTAATTTAAAAATAAATAAATTACATTACAACTACATTGTCAAAATATACAAAAAAATTAATAAATTACTTTATAACTACAATGTCATTTTTCTCCAAACTTGTTAGTCATCTCATTTACAAAAGGTTAATGCCCAAAACTATCTATGAAACACCACTATAAATTTCAATTGTAACACACATCAAAGGCAACACACACACACACACACTATTTCAATTGTAACATACATCAAAAGCAATATATATATATATATATAATCCTCGAAAACATATATGAGTTTTATCCTTGAAAATTGGGTGAAAAACATATATGATGTTTATCCTCGAAAAGTGAGCGATTTAAATACCCTCTTGACATACAAGAAAAGACTTGGAAACAAAGTTGTTTTTAATGGGACTTTTTGGATTTTCCCGTGCTGGAATCTCGGGGAAAAATTTGAGGTGAAATTTTGATTTGTGCTATTTAAAATGGTTTTATGACTATATATATGGATTCAGCCCTTAGGGCACGTCGATTTTGCAAGGGTTACCCATAAAACTTGTGATTGCGATAAATTCCTGCCGGATTTTAGAGAAATTAGACTATTTCCAAAAAATCTCACTAAAGACAACTGGTTTGGGAACCACTTTGGCTTTAAATACAAATAAAGGTTCTCTTGGTGAATTGAGAATAGAAGTTTACCCTTTATTTGTAAAGTTGTTAAGTTTATTGTATGAGTTAGTTTTTAAAATATGGTTTAATTTAAAAAAAAAAATGTATTTTTTAATAATTTAAAATGTGATTGTTTTTTAAATAATAATATTATTTCAAAATAAATATTTATTTAAATTATTATTATTATGTATTATATCTAGAAGCCCATTTCATCTTAGTATAGATTAGATGTTGTAATATCATGTCTTATAAATATTTTGACTTGGTCAAATTATTGACAAATAAAAATAAAAGAAAAGAAATAATAAAAAAAAAGCAAATCAATGCATAATTAAAAGTATAAAAATAAAATAAAAGTAAAAATAATCATTATAATTTGAACACATAAAATTTATAATGTTAAATTAAACTGTGAAATTCTTTGAAATTTTATGACTTTGCTCATAGTATTCTTCTTTAATGTAGCCTATTTAGAAGCATAAAAGTCTAATAAATTTTCCAATGAGAATAATTAGTGACTTTAAAATTCCTCAAAATGTAATGATTTTCTTTATTTTCTTTAAAATCTTATATATGATTTTGTTTACATTATGAAATTATTATAAAATTTTATAATTTCGAAATGATATTGTTTATCTATTTTTTTCCAAGCTATTATATTTGTTGTCTATTATATCAATGGTTATGGCAGGGCCTAACATTTTTCTATGAAGTGTGCTAAGATCTCATAAACTATGTTATTCAAACATAAAGTTCAAAAATCATCCAAAAAATGGGAAAATCAGATTTTTTTATTTTGCAAATTCTCTTTAAATATCTTGTGAGACAAACTTGATCTGTGTAAATAGAAACCTCTTCGAACTCACGAAAAAAAGCCATCCACAATGTCAACCAGTTTCCTAAAACTCTTACCAAATTCTTTCCATTAACGTTTGCTAATATTATTTTACAAGCTGCCCTCTACAAACATTTGTATTGTAAGGTGAGGAGTATTAATCACAATTTGTTGAATCAAAATTTGGTAAAAGAAAATTGTTTTATTTTTGCATAAATTTTTAAGGGAATTATGTTGAACACTCTAATATGGATAAGATATTGCAAGGGTGTTTCACACTCTAATATAGATAAGATATTGCAGTGGTTCTGGTGAGTTAAATCAAGTAATATTAAATATACAAATTTAATAATACTTATAAGGAAATGTTGAAATGTTATTATGGAATGTTAAAATATAATTTAGTTAAATTATAAAAGTTAAATAGAGAATTAAATGGGCTGGTTGTAGGCTTTAGGCTTTCAAAATCAAATTTGATTATGGATCAAGATCTTTGGTATATCTAAAAGTAATGTGAATATTCATCTTATGAGTACTATCACTATCACAATTTATACATAGAACAAACAATACAGGCTAAAAGACTTTAATTTTTTTCTATAAACATTTCACATAAAAGATGCATTGAATCCTACCATCCATATGGATTTTTTTCTATAAGAGTGAAAACAATTAATTTTTCATCAATTTTTGTAGTAATATTATCTATATAGTAGTAGTAGTAGTAGTTGTTTATTTTTTGTTCCTAAAAATTCGAAGGTAAAATACATAAAATGTATTAATAAGAAGCATGTTAGCTCAAATTATAGGCACTCAAAACTTTCTCTTGAAATACACTCAAGGGTGTATATGCATAATGTAATTTTGAATCATTTTATAAATGAATGAAAATTAGGGTTTTAAGAAGGAGAAAAAGAAGAAAAATTAAAAAAAGCTATCAATAATAATAATTATAATAATAATAAGCTAAATTTAATTTGTTATATTTGTTTTTATTAATAAAATTACAATTGTTTTTAAATAAATAAGTAAATAATTTAATCATAATATGCATATGAGATTGAAAACAATTTAAATAATAATTTTTAAAACTTCATTTTTAAATTTAATTAATAACTATATACAAATTTAATACCCCACACACACACACACACACACACACACATATATATATATATATATATATTAATGTTATGTAATACAAATTTAATACCCCACACACACACACACACACACATATATATATATATATATATAATTTAATGTTATGTATGTTAAGCCGTTAAATTTTGTATGACTAAGAGGTCCAAGACCTAGAAGCGTTTAGTTGGAGCGAGAGGTTGCCCCTTTAGGGACCAATAGCTTATCATTCAAAATAAATTTAAAATTATAAATAATAATAATTAGTCTAGATCAATCTTAACTCTTGATCTACTAAAAACTAAAAAGAATTAAATCTATTGAGATACAAATATCTTCTAAAATGAAAAGAAATTTGATTTAGATTTTATCCATCTGTACACTTGTAGATTTAAAATTAACGATATGCATTGATAACTAAAAATATGATAAAAAAAAAAATTTAAGTCATTAAAATTTTATTCGGTGACTTTTGGCACAGATATTGAGCATAGTAATATCCATTGACTTTGTGAACATAGGAATACATCATCGTAATATCTAATGGCTTTTGTAAACATTGAAGTATATCCACATACCACAAATACATGATGACAAGATAGGTCAAATCGGTGTGAGTGTTCTTTTTCTAAGGAAACTGAAACCATTTTCTTTACAACTTGGGACCAGGGGTTAAATTTGACGGATCCCCTTATCCATCAAAGAATTTTTTTGTGAAGGTTTTATTTTTAAACCACTCTTCATGTGACTTTTAATACTTACTTTTACCCTGCATAATATTTTTCCAAAACAGCAATCAGAGACAAAAAGTAATCTAAAAACAAGATGTAGGTTGGTTTCACGAGGTTAGCGGATATGTTGGTTGGCATCCATCATGAACTACAATTATCCTTGTAGCTTTTGAACAAATAGCCCAGATTTCACACTATTTTAGCTATTGCTTCTCTTAATACTTAAGATTGATAATTAAAAAAGAACTATGAATTATTGTGTCTTCTCCATGTTATGCCATTTTATGCAAGATTGGACTTATTAGGCACTTGGATTAAGAACTCCCCAAAACAATCATGATTTGGATAAGAATGCCTATATTTAAGATTGATAATTAAAAAAGAGCTATGAATTATTGTGTCTTCTCCACGTTATGCCATTTTATTCCATTTTATGCCAGATTGGACTTATTAGGCACTTGGATTAAGAACTCCCCAAAACAATCATGATTTGTATAAGAACGCCTGGTTTCTGGACTAGTAGGAACAACATAGATTTCTTGCTAGTTAAATTTATTTGGCAAAACTGATACAATGGACATTGAATAAGAGGTTTTTTCTCCAGATAATCCTTTTCACTTTTTTGTCCCCCCAGAAAATATTTTCTTTTTGCTCAATGCCTCTACCTCTTCAAAAAAGGTATGTTTGTTTATTATTTCCTGATCTTCTCAATTTTGATGGAGTTGCTTTATCTATGGACCTGAATGGTCATTCATGTGTCTATGGATGGATTTCTCTGCTTTGTTACATATTTCTACTTTCATCTCTCCAAGTGTTTTTCAGCATTAACAGTGCTCTGATCAACACAGTCTTTTATCTATCTGCTTTATGCCTATCTATGATATTCCATGTACTGAAAAAAAAAAAAAAAAATTGGAGATTTTATTTTTGTTTACTCAAAGTGATTTCTCGCTAAATTTCCCTATTAATCTACACCAATTATGTTAATTTTTACTTCTACATCTAAGAAATAAACATTGAGGAATATTTGTTGTAAATTCATCTAGCAAGGACATATCAATATTAATGCGGGGAGGAAAACTATTTTGAATTCTTACAAAAATGATAAAGTAGAGCTAAACATGATGTGGATTAGTTCTATTTTCCCAAAAACAATTTCCAAACCAATTCTAAATCAATAAAATCTTCGCTTCCAGTTCCCATAAAAAAAAGTAACTTATAATAAAATAATAGGAAACCCCAATTTTAAAAATATTCATCACCGTGTTCCATAAATCTAGGGAAAAGGAAACCCCAGTGAAAATGTGGTAAATATAGGTAATTTTAACCTACATCTTTTGAATTCAGAATCCATTGTGCAAAACAACACCTCCCTCAGACTGAATTGAATATAAAATAGTACCGAAAATGAATAAGAATTTGTGCGTTGGCCTTGATCTAGTTTGTTTGGGGTGATGGAGAAAACCCATTGGGAGAGGGACATGCAATAAACTTTGGTATCTTGTCTTTGGTCATCTAAACTAGCAGAGTTCGTCATTGTGATTAAAAAAAGGCATTTAAATTTTCTTTTATTTTCATACATTGTCGAAAACAATTTGGATAGACATGTTATATAGAGTTCTAATTGGTAGCCAACAAAAGGAAATAGAAGCATTACCTGCTTAATAGCGTCCTTCGATGACGAAGAAGTTTACATGCAATGGAAAATCTTGAACGAGCGCAACAGATGGATAAGAAAAACTATTGTCTGTGTATTGGCTGTGCAGAGTCTTCAAGTTCTCCCAATGATAACAACATAAAAACAATGCACTGATGCCAAAAATTATTAACAAAAACCAAATTGTTAGTAAAAGAAACCCCAAGATCCACCATAAGATTTCCACCCGAATAAACCAATGCATGCAACAATTATAGTAGGATATGCAAAACACCACAGCAAGAGGAAAAAAAGAAGGAAAAGGAAACAAGAACAAAGGAGCAATCAATGAAACTCCAAAGAGATTCCGGACAATAAACTTCATTCAGAGCATGTATTAAAAAAACCACCAATCCATAGCCATTTTGAAAAATGGGCTACACTGACTTAAATAAATATATAAAATATATACATAAAATTTGAAACTTCCGATTTCTTTATTTGCCCGTTATTTTGACGTTTTTCTAAATAATTAACCAGTCAACGATGACGTGTTTATTTAGAAATCCACTGTATTTTATGGTTAAAACAGGAAAAAACAGGCAAACGGGCGTTAATTTTAAAACTTGATTGTGATCATTACGGCATCCAAGAACGTTAGGCTATCTTTACGGAGTTGTCTATAATGCGATTTTTTGGAGATTCCTGTGACGGAATCCTGCGGAAGAAATTGAGGTTAAATCTTGATTTGTTGCAGTTAAAATGGTTTTTTAACTGCATATTTGGATTCAGCACCCCGGAAAACCCCTGGGACGCTTTCATTGTGCAAAAACTAGCGATCAAACTTACGATTCCAATAAATTCTTGCCGGATTTCGACCGGAAAAAACTGCCGAAAAAACTTTCAAAAAGTCACGTTATAGACAACTGCTATCTTTACGCTATCATTACATTAAATGCTAGGTCTAATCAATGTCATACCTCAGGCTGGTGGTGGCAGGATTTGAAAATGCATTGACGAAGAAATTTCCTAACAACTTCTGCTATGCTTTGTTTAATCACAATGCATCAGTCTCTGGTAGCGGCAATATTCAGAACTATATTGACCAAGAAGTTCCTTAAAATTTCTATTTAATGTTTTATTTCTAATGAATGCGATACGTGGTAGTGACAGGATTTAAAACTGCATTGATTAAGAAATGGCGTTGTCCAACGGAGGCCGGGGAATTGTCCAGTAAAAAATGACGGGAATCTAGGTAAAAAAGTTCATAATAATAGTTTTTAAATATTATTTGCCCAGTAAATTCGCTAAATACTTAATGTTTAATCAAAATTCATCAATACGATCAATGACCTTATTAAAAAATTATTTAATTATTTAATCGGTGTGACGGTCTTCTTTTTCCAAGAAAATGAAATCACGTTCCTTACGACTTCTGACCATTGTGGCATCCAAAAACGTGCAGCTATCATTACATTAATGGAGTGACAAGGAAATTACTAAGAACTATCATTACTGCATTAACTAAGAAATTACCCACGAAATTTGCTCAGTGCTTTATGTTTAATCGCAATGCATCCGTAGATATCTGGGCGGTGGCATTATTAAAAATTTATTTAATTATTTAAAAATTGCCCACAATTTGGACTAAATGCTTTATATCTAATCAATGCCTCATAAATTGAAAATGTATTAAGGAAAAAGTTGCAGAAATGCTTTATGTTTAGGGGAGAGGTTCTTAATGTTGTGCAGGGACCAGTGATTGATATAGTACTGGGCTCACCAAACCACCATGTCACACCCTCTATAACATACATATATAAAAAAAAAAATTATAATTACCATACAAGTTGATTTACTGCATTGTATACTTCATAACATTAAGTATTGCAGCATATGGAACTCAAGGATGCATTATCAACACTTATACTATATAACATTGTCAATCTATGCGGTCAGGTTCCAACACCTTACCATATGTTGGTTATACGCTGCCATGATATATATTTTACATGGTGTTTAGGTTTGTGGCCGTATTTGACTCACATCTAAACCCTTAACTCTATGACCCTCCCCAGTACACGGTGTATTAATGCAGCGCAGAGTTTGGTGGTCCGACCGCAGCCATTGCAGGCGCCAAGTCATCCGCTGCCTTTATGAGCTCAGTCCACCCCTTGGCAGGTGGCATGACCTGCCCACCCGGCCATGTGACACCTCGGGTTCGGGTATCTCGGTTACTCCGCTCCAGCTTCCCGCTCTACTTCGACGGTCAGGATCTGATTCTTAGATCGAAGGGTTGGAAAGAGTCGAGGGTTTTAGGGCTGCTCAAAACCCCACCGGAGCAAGCCCAGAACTCATTTTTCACAAGTCCTTCCGATTCCACTTGGTGCTCTGACGTCGGTTCGAAACCTCCAGCGTCGTCTTCACACCTTGCCAAACCTCAGGAGATCGTGGAGTGCCCAGCATTACGCCTGCACAGGTAATGGCCATCTGTTCTTAATTTAAAGTTTGCATTCAGAGTGAGTTAAACTATTATTCACTCACGGTTCATCCTAATTTGTTTCTCTTTGCTGGCAAGGTGTGCAGATGGGTCTGGTCAAACCCCTCCGACAGTGTCACAGCATTTAAGCTCAACGCCTCAGCTTTCTCGGCGGCCACAGGTAAGTTACACTTCTTATTGCACTTTTCTCCTGCATGTGAGAGCTCAGAAGCTCCTCGACCTTGATATATTCGTATTTTATGATTGTGGCAGCCCGTCGTTCGAACGCTGGTTGGCCTTACTTCGATTGCTGAGGTATTTCCAAGCGGACCCTCACGGTTTATATGTGTTTGTTATTTGACTTGAGTCTATGTCCAGCACCGGGATACATAGTCCATGGCAACCCATGTACTCAGTCTCATCTATCTGTGGATTAATTTTGTTATGGTGTAATCGCCCCTTTCGGCATATTTAGACATTGGGTCTCTGTACTTGATATATGATATTGCACAGGACCTGGCCCTAATGCACAGTCTTGGGTTACGAATCCAGGCTTTATTTTTGGAAGTTTTCTGTTATACATTTGCACAATATTACCCTTCTAGGGTTTTACTATCGGGGTATTTTGTTTTAATTTATATATATGGAACGTGGCTCTGTCCGAACCCCCTCTGGTTGCTTGCGCTTTGAGCAATGTTATTAAAATGGGTTGCATACTTAACAATAGTAATATAAATCTCGGTTGGTCTTTCCTTGTTTACTGTTGAATTTCTGTCTCCAACTATGGTAAGCTGCCCGTCTCAACGACGGCAGGGCTCTTGATTTACTTCAAGTTTCCGTTACAGTTTCAGGAAAAACGTTCTGGTATTTTCCATATGTTTTTGCCAATAATAGCTTGCTATGGATGTTCTCAGTTTGTTTTAATCAGCACACCATATTTCTTTCCTTCAGCAAAGTCGAATGATACGCATGTATAAAGTACTTCTATGGTAGCATGCACAGGGTTCTTGTTTGGATATCTCGGTTTTCCTTTATTGTTCTTTAATGAACCGATTCCTCGGTGACTGTAACTGCAAACGTTGCTATTTGTTAATAATGATTGTAACAGTTTATGGTATGGCTCTCCATCTCGTACGTTTACAGAATATGTTTATTTCCTTCTTTGTCTGGAACAGTATATTAGTTCCTCGCTTTTTCAACAGATTCTTATAGATATAAATGGATTCACTTCTGCCTGTCGATGTGTTTTAATTCCGAACTACCGCCGGTATTTGCTACTCAGGCTCAGAGGTCTCCAATCTTGTTCTTATTTTAGCATATTTCGTTAACAGTTTGTTTGTATTCAAGGGTTCCGGACTGCTTGTCCCGTTAACAGCTTTTCCTACTTGAGACTACCTCTGTCTCTCTGATTGCTTCGTATCATGTTGATCGTTTTTATAATCTGTTGTTTAATTGAAAACTACACCTGTGTAGCTATGTTAACAGTATAGCAAGTTTCAGGTCATGTCTAACAGTTAATAACCTGTCCTTAAATTAAACTACATCTATGCAGTTATATTAATAGCATGACAGTAATCACGGGAATGAAACACAGTTATCATTTGACCACTGTAAGTCTACTGTACATTCCTCATTTTAATTTCAATAGAGACTCTGCAGTTTGAAACCATACCTGGTTCACCAGAGTCATGAACAGGTACTTAAGCAAGTCATCTGTACCTCGATTCTGCTCTTCCACCCAGCCATGAGATCCATCTCTCAGACGGAATTCTCCCCCCGAGCCATCTTGCAGGCCTCAAGCCCTCAACAAGATCTGTGCACCTTGTGCCTGGTTATCTGGTCCTTACCAGACTTAACCAGTTTTCCTTTGTATTTTTCCTTTTCCTTTTCCTTGGAAAAGATCTCTTCTGTCTGTCCCAACAGCACAGAACTTCCTCCCTACAGCCAGGACTTTTCCTGTTTGGGAGGGTAGTTTCAATCAGTTATTACAACTGATCTCTTTCTTTGAAATCCACCTCCTAGAGGCTGCCAGCATTTCAAGAAAATATTTAAATTACTTTAATAAAATAGTTTGTCAAAGTTTTGTTTTTTAAAACATAAAACAACAACTGCCATACTGTCTTTTACCATAGTAAAATTTCACATTTACATCGTCTGGGGTCATTACATCTCCCCCTCCTGTGATTGGACATCGTCCCGATGTCTGTTTCCCTTAAACAAATTCGGGTAAGCTTCTTTAAGGAGTTCCTCATCCTCCCAAGTGGCCTCTTCAGGCCCATAGTGCTGCCACTGCACTTTAGCTTGGAAAATAACCCGTTTCCGCAGCCGCACTTCTCTCCGGTCGAGAATGTTCAGTGGTTCGACCAGAACCTCGCCTTCTGGCTCGACCCGAACATCCTGCCATTGGATCACATGTTTAGGATCGTAGACGTATTGTTTTAGTACGGAAACGTGAAAAACATTGTGGATCTTAATATGGCTTGGTAGGGCGAGTTGATAAGCTACTGGCCCCACTCTTGCCAGGATTTGAAAAGGTCCAAAATAGCGAGGTGCAAGTTTGGCACACCCACTCCACTGCAAGGTACTCCTTCTGGCTTGGATCCTTACAAAAACATGGTCTCCGACCTGGAATTCTTTGAACCTTCTCTTCCGGTCTGCAAAACTTTTTTGTCTATCCTGAGCAGCCTTTAAGTTGTTACGCACCTTTTTCACCATGTCTTCCATTTCTTTGAGCATATCCGGGCCAAATCTTAACCTATCCTCAGGTCCACCCCAACTTGAGGGTGTGCGGCACTTTCGCCCATACAGAACCTCAAAGGGACTCAGCTGTGTTGACGTATGATACCCATTATTATACGCGAATTCAACCAGGTGGAGGTATTCCTCCCATTGGGTTGGTTTCATCATAACACATGCTCTCAGCATGTCCTCCACTACCTGGTTCACCCGCTCCGTTTGACCATCGGTCTGAGGATGATAGGCTGTGCTAAAGTTCAGTTGTGTTCCCAGTTCAGCAAACAATGTCCTCCAAAAAGTTGATGTGAACTTAACATCACGATCCGAGATTATTACCTTCGGAAGTCCATGCAATTTGAACACATTTTGCATGAAAATATGAGCAATTTGCACAGCTTTATACGTGGATTGTACCGGTATGAAGTGTGCTGCCTTACTTAACTTATCCACTACCACCATAATGGAATCATTATTTTTCTTCGTTCGAGGCAACCCGGTTATAAAGTCCATGGAAATAGTTTCCCATTTCCATTCCGGAATGGGTAAGGGTTGTAGCAGCCCTGCTGGATGCAAATGCTCCGCCTTAATCTGTTGACATTCTAGACATCGCGCTAGATATTCAGCTACCTCCTTCTTCATTTTTGGCCAATAGTATTCCTTCCGAAGTGCGGTGACCATTTTCTGGTATCCTGGATGCCCGGTGTAATGGCTGATATGAAATTCGTCCAGAATCAGTTTTCTAAGACTATCTTCATTGGGTACATACAGCCTTTTATGGAAATACAGCATTCCGGCATCATCTAACTCGTATCCCTGTTGTATTTCCTTATCAGAAAGTTGTTGTACCTGCTGTTTAATTTGCTGATAAACAGCATCTTGATCAGCCGCTAATTTTATCTTTTCAAGTAAGGTACTCTGCCATTTACTGACCGAAATTCTGCACACACATTGCACCTTTCGACTCAATGCGTCAGCTACCCGGTTCTCCTTTCCCTTCAAATGCTTAATTTCAAAATCAAACCCACTTAAGAAGTCTGCCCAACGAGCTTGTCTCGTATTTAAGGTGGGTTGGCTGAAATAGCTTGTTAAACTGTGATGGTCTGTCAACAACAGAAATTTTCTTCCCAAAAGGTAATGTCGCCACATTTTCAGTGCATGGATAACGGCTGCCAATTCCAAGTCGTAAGCAGAGTATTTCTGCTCATGTTCCTTTAGCTTTCTTGATTCGTATGCAATTACTCTTCCCTCTTGCATCAGCACTCCTCCCACACCCTCTTTGCTCGCGTCAGTGCAGACCACGTAATCCTTATTAGGATCAGCTATACTCAAAATGGGCGCTGTGGTGAGTAAGTGTTTAAGCTGCTCAAAGCTCCGCTGACATTCTGAGGTCCACTTAAATACCTTCCCCTTCTTTTGTAAGGAGGTGATAGGGTATGCTACCCTTGAAAAGCCTTCCACAAACCTTCTATAATAACCAGCTAGCCCCATAAAGGACCTAATATCTGCCACGTCCTTTGGTATGGGCCATTCCATTATAGTCCTTATTTTTTCAGGGTCTACTGCAATCCCCTCCTTGGTGATTATATGGCCTAAGTATTGTATCTCCTCCCGGAAGAAATCACACTTACTAAACTTTGCATATAACTGATGTTCTCGCAAAGTTTGCAACACCACTCTAAGGTGTTCCTCATGCTCCTTCCTCGATCGGGAGTAAATCAGAATATCGTCTATGAATATCAACACAAATTTATCTAAGAACCTGTGGAACACACTGTTCATCAAACACATGAAGGTAGCAGGTGCATTGGTCAGACCGAAAGGTAGCACCACGAACTCGTAATGCCCATACCGCGTTCTGAAAGTTGTCTTAGCGATATCTTCCTCTTTAATTCTAATCTGATGATAACCAGATCGCAGATCGATCTTAGAGAACACCGTTGCCCCCTTCACTTGATCAAAGAGTTCGTCAATCCGGGGCAAAGGATATTTATTTTTGATTGTGAGCTTATTCAGCTGACGATAATCAATACACATCCGAAAAGTTCCATCTTTCTTTTTGACAAATAACACTGGGGCTCCCCAGGGTGATACACTGGGACGGATGTAATTTTTGTCTAGCAGCTCCTGCAGTTGCATTTTTAATTCTGTTAATTCTGGTACGCTCATTCGGTATGGTGCCCGTGACACAGGTGCTGCCCCCGGAATCAATTCGATGGTAAAGTCCACATCTCTTTTAGGTGGTAATCCCGGTACTTCCTCTGGAAAAACATCTACAAATTCTTGCACCACCGGAATGTTGCCCAACATAGCAGTTTTATCTTTCTGATTTGCGTAACCCACCTGAATAGCGTAAATCTGACATTTCTTTTTGATGCATTTAGCTAACTGAGATGCTGTAATGGGTCGAATCCGTACGGGATGCTTGATTCCTTGTAGTTCTTGCTGCTCTCCTAGCTCATTTTTATAGTAAATGGTTTTAGTCTTGCAGTTCACTAAGGACCAGTGTTTTTCCAGCCAATCCATCCCAATCAGGATGTCATATGAACCCAAGGGTAGTACGTTCAGGTCCACCACTATTGGCTGTCCTGCTACAGTTAAAGAGCAGTTATTTATTTTTGCCAAGACCCGTCTCTTGGCTCCTGTAGCTAATTGGACCAACCACGGATTTCTGAATTTTTCAGATTGTAACTTACACTGTTCTACTATCTTTGGGCTAATATAACTTAAAGTAGCGCCTGGATCAATAAGAACAGCTATAGAAAGGTTTGAAATTTTACCTTCAAATTCCACCATAGTCGGCTGGTATTCCGCTTGGCGGTCTTCCAAGGCTGCGTTAATCCTTGGTACACTACGTGCCACGTCCCCAACGGTCGATGCTTCATGAATTTGAGATATCTGGTCCGTCCCCTTTCGCTGTGGGCAGTTTTTAACATAGTGAGGTCCTCCACAGCCCCAGCATTGAACTGGAGGTCTGGTCATCCCTTCACCTTCTGGCCTAACAAGCTGTTCACTTACTTTAGATTCACTTATTGGCCTAGCTCGGGGCGCACTTTTTGCTACAGTTCTGCTGTTTAACCCTTTACCAGCCCCCTTACCTCCATTACTGCGACCTCCTTTGCTGTTTCCAAACATCCGACTACTCTTTTTTTCATTCCATTTTTTATTTGAAGCATCCCCCTTCTGTTTATTCTGCTGGTAGCAGATTCTCGCTTTACGAATAGCCTCATCCATGGTTCTAGGATTGTCAAACTCAATCCTTTCTCTTATATATGAAGGTAAGCTGCTCACAAACCTTTGTACCTTGGCTTTTTCCTCTTTGATATAAGGTACATAACGTAGCAGAGAAGTAAAGCGGTTAATGAACTCGTCCATAGTCTGCTGCCCCAGTCTTAAATCATGGAATTCTCTCGCCTTTTCATCGTAGAAGCGCTCGGTCAGGTATCTTTCTTTGAAGTATTTCTGAAACTTCTCCCATGTGATGGTCCGTTCACTTACCCCCTTGACAATCTTGATTTCCTCCCACCACAGGGTTGCCTTGCCTTGTAACTGGAAAATAGCCAGTCGCGCCTTCAAGTTATGATCATACTCGTACAACTGAAAATATTTGTTCATATTTATTAGCCATGCTTCAGCTGCTTCTTCCTGTTCTCCATCGAAATGTGGGGGTTTAATTTTTCGAAATTCTCCCTGCAGCTCCATTCTCTGACGTTTTGAGGTTTGTTGTTCTGGTACATTATCAGAATGATCCTCCTTACCTTCTGAATTTTCAGGTCCAAACTGATAGTCTTGTTCTTCTGTCATCCTCTGCTGTTCCGCGCTGGGATTAGATAAGGGTGGGTTCTGCCTGTCCGACAAACTCTTCAGAATTCTCTCTTGTTCTACTGTCAAGCGCGCGTTGTCTTCTCGTAATCGTGCCATCTCATTTTTCAACTCCTGAACAGTTTCCAGTATTGCGAGATTGGTACTTCGTGTTTCCTCACCCAACTGTACCCACAGCTCTGGGTTTTCCCGAGGGTTGCTGCCGGCTCCTTGCATTTCACTATTTTTTTCCTGGCTTAACTATCAGCTGTTATATTCCTGTATCTCACCCCTAAAGAGACAGAAACAACAGTTAATTAATTTATTAACCTTTATACGTATACATGGTGTAATCTCCTGCACAGTGAAACATGTCATTCTTGAGGCCACAGTGTTGAAACTGGGCTCTGATACCAAATTGTCACACCCTCTATAACATACATATATAAAAAAAAAATTATGATTACCATACAAGTTGATTTACTGCATTGTATACTTCATAACATTAAGTATTGCCGCATATGGAACTCAAGGATGCATTATCAACACTTATACTATATAACATTGTCAATCTATGCGGCCAGGTTCCAACACCTTACCATATGTTGGTTATACGCTGCCATGATATATATTTTACATGGTGTTTAGGTTTGTGGCCGTATTTGACTCACATCTAAACCCTTAACTCTATGACCCTCCCCAGTACACGGTGTATTAATGCAGCGCGGAGTTTGGTGGTCCGACCGCAGCCATTGCAGGCGCCAAGTCATCCGCTGCCTTTATGAGCTCAGTCCACCCCTTGGCAGGTGGCATGACCTGCCCACCCGGCCATGTGACACCTCGGGTTCGGGTATCTCGGTTACTCCGCTCCAGCTTCCCGCTCTACTTCGACGGTCAGGATCTGATTCTTAGATCGAAGGGCTGGAAAGAGCCGAGGGTTTTAGGGCTGCTCAAAACCCCACCGGAGCAAGCCCAGAACTCATTTTTCACAAGTCCTTCCGATTCCACTTGGTGCTCTGACGCCGGTTCGAAACCTCCAGCGTCGTCTTCACACCTTGCCAAACCTCAGGAGATCGTGGAGTGCCCAGCATTACGCCTGCACAGGTAATGGCCATCTGTTCTTAATTTAAAGTTTGCATTCAGAGTGAGTTAAACTATTATTCACTCACGGTTCATCCTAATTTGTTTCTCTTTGCTGGCAAGGTGTGCAGATGGGTCTGGTCAAACCCCTCCGACAGTGTCACAGCATTTAAGCTCATCGCCTCAGCTTTCTCGGTGGCCACAGGTAAGTTACACTTCTTATTGCACTTTCTCATGGATGTGAGAGCTCAGAAGCTCCTTGACCTTAATATATTCGTGTTTATGATTTGTGACAGCCCGTCGTTCGAACGCTGGTTGGCCTCGCTTCGATTGCTGAGGTATTTCCAAGCGGACCCTCACGGTTTATATGTGTTTGTTATTTGACTTGAGTCCATGTCCAGCCCTGGTGATACATAGTCCATGGCGACCCATGTACTCAATTTCATCTTTCTGTGGATTAATTTTGTTATTGTGTAATCGCCCTTTTCGGCATGTCTAGACATTGGGTCTCTGTACTTAATATATGATATTGCACAGGACCTGGCCGTAATGCACAGTCTTGGGTTACGAAACCAGGCTATATTTTTGGAAGTTCTCTTTTATACATATGCACATTATTACCCTTCTAGGGTTTTACTATCGGAGTATTTTGTTTAAATTTATATATGGAACGTTGCCCTGTCTGAACCCCCTCTGGGTTACTTGCGCTTTGAGCAATGTTATTAAAATGGTTTGCATACTTAGCAATAGTAATATAAGACACGGTTTGTTTTCCCTTGTTTACTGTTGATTTCCGTCTCCAACTATGGTAAGCTGCCCGTCTCAGCGACGGCAGGGCTCTTGATTTACTTCAAGTTTTATTACAGTTTCGGGTAAATCGTTCTGGTATTTTCCATGTGATTCTTGCCAATGTTAGTTTGCTATGGATGTTCTCGGTTTGCTTTAATCAGCACACCATATTTCTTTCCTCCAGAAAAGTCGGATGATACACATGTATGAAGTTCTTCTATGGTAGCATGCACAGGGTTCTTGTTTGGATATCTCGGTTTTCCTTTATTGTTCTTTAATGAACCGATTCCTCGGTGACTGTAACTGCAAACGTTGCTATTTGTTAATAATGATTGTAACAGTTTATGGTATGGCTCTCCATCTCGTACGTTTACAGAGTATGTTTATTTTCTTCTTTGTCTGGAACAGTATATTAGTTCTTCGCTTTTTCAACAGTTTCTTATAAATATAAATGGGTTCACCTCTGCCTGTCGATGTGTTTTAATTCCGAACTACCGCCGGTATTTACTACTCAGGCTCAGAGGTCTCCAATCTTGTTCTTATTTTAGCATATTTCGTTAACAGTTTGTTTGTATTCAAGGGTTCCGGACTGCTTGTCCCGTTAACAGCTTTTCCTACTTGAGACTACCTCTGTCTCTCTGATTGCTTCGTATCATGTTGATCGTTTTTATAATCTGTTGTTTAATTGAAAACTACACCTGTGTAGCTATGTTAACAGTATAGCAAGTTTCAGGTCATGTCTAACAGTTAATAACCTGTCCTTAAATTAAACTACATCTATGCAGTTATATTAATAGCATGACAGTAATCACGGGAATGAAACACAATTATCATTTGACCACTGTAAGTCTACTGTACATTCCTCATTTTAATTTCAACAAAGACTCTGCAGTTTGAAACCATACCTGGTTCACCAGAGTCATGAACAGGTACTTAAGCAAGTCATATGTACCTCGATTCTGCTCTTCCACCCAGCCATGAGATCCATCTCTCAGACGGAATTCTCCCCCCGAGCCATCTTGCAGGCCTCAAGCCCTCAACAAGATCTGTGCACCTTGTGCCTGGTTATCTGGTCCTTACCAGACTTAACCAGTTTTCCTTTGTATTTTTCCTTTTCCTTTTCCTTGGAAAAGATCTCTTCTGTCTGTCCCAACAGCACAGAACTCCCTCCCTACAGCCATGACTTTTCCTGTTTGGGAGGGTAGTTTCAATCAGTTATTACAACTGATCTCTTTCTTTGAAATCCACCTCCTAGAGGCTGCCAGCATTTCAAGAAAATATTTAAATTACTTTAATAAAATAGTTTGTCAAAGTTTTGTTTTTTTAAAATAAAACAACAACTGCCATACTGTCTTTTACCATAGTAAAATTTCACATTTACATCGTCTGGGGTCATTACACACCATAAATTAAGACTTTTGAAACCAATATTTAAACAAAGAAAAATAACATTAAGTATAAATAAGTATTATTTTACGTCCAAAATTTCCCCATACATTGACTACACCCACAACTGTCCATAAATAGTATCTTACTACTTAAGAGTGCAAACCATATTGACCCAACTAGAAAACAGCTAAAACCATAAATGCTTCCAAGATGGCCTATTCCAGAAGTACAAAGTAGCAGTCACTTCAACCCCCACTCATCAGAACTGAAACTTTATATCCCAAATAAATATCCCTACATGCACATAATAAAAGGGAATGTATGTCAGCCATAACTGCTGTGTTGTTCAACAATTAAACCCCCTATGTTCAATAAATGACACCCAACCCAATAACATTTAAACCCACTTTGTTCAATAAATGACACCCAAACTCAATAACTGCAATAAATGACACCCAACTCACTCTATTTCTCATTAAAACAGATCAAAGCACGTGGATCAACAAATAACCAATTCCCAACCATTAGATCACATCAAATTAAATCCAGACCACACATTCAAAATGAAGCCACTGCAATCCATGTCCATCCATGTCCACCAATTAAATTCAAGTGCCAAAAACTATAAAAGAAGTCCACCCACTGTTCAAGTTGCATCTTATGCTTTCAAACTATTCAGCAAACTTGAAGACAACATAACAAAACAGTTGCCAATATATCCAGGTTAGTTATATCAATTACAACACATTCTTCTTACAGTGTTGTTTTCATTTATCAGAGTTCTTACAATTTCAATTCTTATAGATTCAGTTTCACTTTCATGAAAAGCAACACATAGCCTACAGTGCTATTTCACAATTCACCTTCTTACAGATTCAGTTTCACTTTCATGAAAATAAACACAACCTACAGTTCTATTTCACAATTCACCCATATAACCAGGAGGATCAGACGAAAACAAAGTATGAAAATAAACACACAACCTACAGTTATATTTCACAATTCACCCATATAACCAGGAGGATCAGACGAAAACAGAGTGTAAGGGAAATATTGTTAAGGAGCACCAAGATATAACCACAAGGATATGACATAGACAATAACGAAAACACTGTTAAGGGGAACCAAGTAAGGAAAATAGAGTACTTAGATTTCATAAAACAACATTAAAGACTTTGCAATACGTCAATTTCTCCATGGAGAATTTATCTTTTCCTCTCTATACTCCTTTACTTCTCTTAGTTTGATGGTTACATGATCTGTCTGGCCATAACTGCTAAAAGGATAGCTGGATGGTTTCACAAACAGCGATTGAATAAAAAGTAGGTTCTAAATATAGCTATTTAGAAAATTTAAAACCATACCTTAAAATAAAAAAATGAATGCCTTCAACATACTTAATTTTTTCAGTTCAATTTTTTGAAACTTTTTGTGACTGATAATAAAAATTGGAAACCATATAACCACACCACTGCTTTTTATAGAGTTTTTGTAGAGTTTCTTATTTCAAATTCTAATTTCTCCATTCATTGAGATAAACGTTTTAAAAACCTACGATCTTTTCTCATGCATCTTCAAATAAGTTTTCTTTGTCCAAAACGGGAATCTTGATTTACGTGAAAGTTTATTGTAATGGGAATGAACGAAATTCCAAACGAAAGCATCATCGAGATCTCTCATGGCTTTCAAGCTGCCCAACCTTACTGTGATTATGACAAGCATAGCACTCTTCTAGAACATATGACCATATTTTGTTTGAGTTTCCAAACTAATTACTATGCCTGGAATGGTGGCCATGGACTGCAATGGAGAAGTTGGCAAACTGAGACATTTTTGGCAACGCCAAACAACAAAAAAATGGAAAATGATATTTGAAACAAAATGTATGTGCACATTTCACTTGCTTATGCCTTAGCTAAAACACCGTGTAAATAGGTGAACAAAGGTTAATGGAGAGACTCAAAATGTAATAATCCAAATCAACTAAGCTAGAAACTCAAGATAATTTGGCTTTTGGTTGCCTATCTTTCAAATGATCTAGGACAATATTTTACTTTAATCTTGATCTATCACCTGCAAACCAATGTTGTGTGTGTCATGCAAATTATGGGTGCTGATTATCGTTTTGTTTTTGTGCTACATGGATCAAGTTTTTCTAGCTTTGGATATTTTCGCTTTTTGGTCAGAGACCTTCCTCTTTTCCTTGGCTTTTTGTCCTGCTTATTCCTAGCATTCTACCCATCTTCTGAGGCAAAAGAAAGTTGTAATTTGCAATGGCTTTTTCTCCTGCTTATTCCTAGCTTTCTGCCCATCTTCTGAGGCAAAAGAAAGTTGTAATTTACAATGAGAGACTACGAAGTAATGCAATTCGATTTTTTGGAAGTCAAATCTATGAAATATTATAATTGAGAATATTTCGATTTTTTGGAAGTCAAATCTATGAAATATTATAATTGAGAATATTTCTTGGAAACATGATCCAACTTTTCCTTTATTTCAGTTACCCCATTATCAAGCATTTCTTTCTCTACATGATGAAAGCATGGATTCAAGGCTTTTTATGCACATAACTACCGATAACCAAAACATCACAAGTTGTGATCAATAGACTAACTGAATGTGAAGTAACTTCTTCCTTAGCCATAGCCATGGTTCTAATGATGCTAGCATGTGCAATATCACTAGCAAATGATATGAGACATAGTGAAACAAAATATATGTGCACATTTCTCTTGATTTTGACTTAGCTAAAACACTATGTAAATAGGTGTACAAAGGTCAATGGAGAGACTCAGAATGTAATAATCAAAATCAACTAAGCTAAAAACTCAAGATAATTTGGCTTTTGGTTGCCTATTTGGCTGTTACTAAAAATATAAGTTTTCTTCAATTTCCATCCAATTACATCACTGCAGTGGAAACATAGGGATGTGGTCCGAGGACAGGTTTGGAGAAGGGGATGTTGAGGCATGAACTCTATTTGTAATCTTCGACTTCTGTACTAATACATATTCCAATGTCAGCCAATCACTTACAGAAAACAAAAAAACAACAAAAAACAACAAACACCAAAACTATATTTTAAGTGGTCAAACCGAACAAGAGCTCTGTTGGGAAATGCATAACAAAACCAATCAATATAGTCATGGTATTTCAAGTGTAAAGACAAGTTATCAAAACAAAAATCACTAATAATTTTGAAGACATACAACAAAATGATTCTGTATATTTGAATTTTCAAGGATACTAACATACATGTTGATAATTTCCTACAATAAAGCAGAAGTATTTTTGCGTTGTATGAAAGCATAATTTACAAATATTCTAATGTCTAAATGCATGCAATAATTTTATAGGTTGTTGCATCTATGGCAAAAGGAAGTTATACTGCTCGTACAAGGAGAAGTGGCAGGAGAGTGACATGGGGTGTGAAACTGCGATGCACATCGTCTGATGAGGACATGACAGCTGATGTCAATGTCAACAATGCACCAGGGAACATTGTTGAGGATGACCATGTGACGGCAGCTGATGTTAACACACCATCAGCCACAGAACCACCATCAACAATAGTCCAAGGGGAAAGTTCAACTAAAAAGATCAGTGCTATAAGAGGATGGACAAAAGAACAAATGTTAGTTGCAATTGACGACATAGAGTTTAATGGATACTCAGTTCGGGCATCTGCAAAAAAACATGGTATTCCTCCCTCATCAATACATTATTGGATAAATGCACTAACTCATACAAAACGTAGAGGGCCTCTTACAGTTATGACTGAGGAGGAGGAGGCCGAGGTGGTTGAGTGATGTAAAGAGATGGCCCAATTGGGACATGGGCTAGATTTGATACAACTCAAATCAACAGTTGCTCAAATTTGTCAAGGGAGGCCAAACCCATTCAAATATGGGTTTCCTGGTAAATCATGGTGGTTTGGGTTTAAAAAAAGGCATCCAGAACTTGTATTGCGTATTATTGGGGGCCTTGACAGAGACAGAGCATGAAATTTGTGCCCTGCAGTTGTGCAAAAGTTCTATGACACACTTTCTAGTGCTTACGATAAAAATTCTTATGGAGTAGACCATACATGGAACTATGATGAAACAAGTTTACAGGCAGGGAAGAATTGTGGCATGCGGGTAATTGCTAAGAGAGGGAGCCGAAATGTGCCAAAGATTTTGCCTAAGACCAGGGAGTGGATAACTATTTTATGTTGTGTCAATGCAATTGTTACTTCAATCCCAGGATTTTATCTATTCAAAGGTAAAAATCAATTGAAAAACTATATATAGAACCGTGAACCAGGTGCATGCATGGCTGCACATCCCCATGCATGGATGACTAAAGAATTGTTTCTAAGTTGGCTTTTTCACTTTGCTGCATCGGTAACAGGTGGCATCTCACCTAATAACAGACACCTATTGATATTAGATGGCCATGGGATCCACATGGCTGTACAAACAATTGAGGAAGCAAACAATTTAGGCATCGACCTGTTGACATTGCCTGCTCATACCACTCACAGACTGCAACCCCTTGATGTTAGTGTGTTTGGCCCCTTCAAGAACTATTTCAGGTAGGAGTGCGCTACATGGATGGCAAAGAATCCAGGGGTTGAGGTGAAAAGGTTCGAGCTAGCAGAGCTTGCAAGTAAAGCTTTTAAAAGGGCTTTGACACCATCAAATATCAAGGCTGGCTTTAGGAGGACAGGAATCTGGCCAATGAACTATGATGCTCTTATGCATGATACTGGTTGTAGCCAAGCATTTCATGTGGGTGGTTAGGAAGAAGGGAATGCCCAAACAGGTGTTGAAGTGCAAGAAGTAGATGACCAAGATGATGTTGTTGTAGCTGGTAATATGATTTCCCTATCTCAAGAACACTTATATGCTGAAGATGATGAAACAGTATGTGAAACACAATATAACCATGAACAAATTCGCAGTAACATGGAGATCGTTCCACCAACTCAAAAACATGAAACTCCTGTTGCTGATATTGTTAATGACATTGTTGAACATGCAGTTGACAATGACCAATTGACATTGCCAAGCCAAGTAACCCCACCTTCATGGCTAGCAAAAGCAATGATCAATATGAATGCATATAGTGTCTCAGCAACCAATGAAGAAAGCATGAACATGCCCTCACAACCAACGGAATTGAACAGTGAAATTGTTCCTTTTTTTGTGGACAATAGATCAATGGAAGAAGATGAAGGACATAATGAGGCATCAAATGAAGATAATGATATAGTTCAATCAGTTCCATCAGATACTGAAAGGGAAGTACCAAGTAACGACATGTAGGTGGGAGGGGTGGAGAAGACACTTGGTTGGCTCCTAAAGCTACCAATAGAGAGAGTATCAATGAAAAAAAAGCAAGGTGCACCAGGTAGTCTTCGTTTGGGCCAAATCTCACAGTTACTCACCTCAGAGGACTATATAAACCTGTTAGTTGAGTCTGAAAAAAATAAATTTGAAATGCAAGAATTAAAACGAAAAAAGAAGGATCTAGTCAAGGAGAAGAAGGCAGCAAGGATTGTTGTAGCGCAACTTCGAGCAGATGAAAGGATTGAAAGAGATAAAGCAAGGCAAGTTAAGGACCAACAAAAACAAATGGCAAGACAGGAAAAAGAAAAATGAAAGGCACAACAAATGCTTGAAAAGGAACAAGGGATGATCAATGATACAAGAATAGATGATGAAACCAAGATTATTTCAAACTCATTGGACTCCATTGCAGATAATACACCATTATTCTAAGATCTCATAAGCATTCAAGTGCCTCACTATCAAACTAAGGGATTACCCACTTGCCTTGTTCCTACCAGAGTTGGTGTCAATTCTATGTATGCTCATTACACACCTCCACTTAATGCAGGGGTCAGTAGTGCAAATGTAAGGTATGGGTACTCAATACCTCCATGGTTGAAAGCTGCAAATTGGAATCAATCATATGGCAGCAATCAACCATTTCCTAATCAACCCTTGACTGGTAGGCAACCTACCTGGCTCAAGAAGGTAACTCGGGGAGTTTTTGCACTCAATATTCTCAGGGCCATAAAGAATAGGGGTGTCATATGTTTTTGGTTCTAACCACATTATGATGTGGATTTTGGATGGATTGTATCTTTTTCTTGTCACAGAAACATTTTGGCTTACAACCTAGGTTGATTTATTTCATAATGTGTGTGACGTTGTAGCCAAAATCCATTTTATAAGGAATATCTATAGTCTATTATAATGTAGAAATCTTACAAGATTCTCAAGGTCATAAAGAATAGAGTTTAATAATTCTCAATGAATTACGCATACTTTCAGGATATGAAATGTATCGTTAAATTCACTAAACCTCTGATCGTTTGATTGTCCTGCATGCAATCACCAAATTAATGAAATTAAATGAATCAGTCATGAGAACTGAGGTATATCTTATATACATTGTATAAAACAACTTTTCAATTTGACTAGCCTTTGTTATTTTGAATCTTATTCCCCTGGTGTCTTGGCAACGGATTTTCATATACCCTTGCAGTAATGTTTATGTCTTTAGTGACAAACGCTCTTCGTCTTTGGTGACCAATGCTCTTTTTATTAGCAAATCTATATTGAAATCTTCCACAAATAAGCAGATGTTAAGAAATGGATCTTTCACTATCTCAGGATAGAAGATTGTTAGATACTTAAAGGTGAGATATCATTCCATTTGTTTTTCTCTGCCATCTCTATACGATAAGCTTTCTGTATGTCTTCCTTGCAAGGTATAAATGCTGCTGGCATAATGAAAAGTTTTGGAATGCTACCATATTCTCTACTATCTTGTTCGATTTGACTAGAATCCATTTGTTCCTCTGTGTCACTTGTCTTATTGTACATTTTATTTTTGATAAAATGCACTACTTTTGCAAAGGGAAGGCATCTTATAGAAAAGGCGTTTGTTTTCATTCTGCACCCTTTACACACATCTCTTTTCCTTTCAGTGAACCCTCACTTGTTTTTCCTTGTGTATATCCATTGGCAAACGCTGTTCAAGCGGATTTCTGTCGAAGACATTGCCTATATAAATTTATAAATTGGACTTGCAGGTCTACACACGAGGAACAACTTTTTTCTTTTTTTGCAAAAATTTAACTGGACAAAGAGGCCCGGACATAGGAATTGAGGGGAGAGCAATAGCATAAATTTAATAGGCAAGGAAAAATTTCTAGTCCTCTTATGCATCAATCAAGTTTTTGTTGGATCTATCTCTAATCTTATGTCTACGACCAACATAGAATTGATATCCTAAGGAAGGTCGAAGTCGCCAGAAGCATTTTGTGAGTATTGATCTATCTGAGGAGGTTTCATCTAGCATAGTCTTGAACTTTCTAAGGAAGGTCAAATACATACAAAATTGAGAGCTTTATGCGTTGTGCAGTAGTAGCAAAGGACTGAGATTTGACTAGAGGGCCAGAGATCTAAATTCGTTGTTGTTCAGTGATAAGTTTAGACATATTTGTGCATAAATCTTCAATACCTAACCCGAAGCTACACAAAGACGGTGAGATGCATACTACTGAAGAAACATATTCTATATTTATCTTTTGTCAAGGAGTTTATGGTTTTATATTTTCAATTTGGGTATCGTTGGGCTCCTCTTTTGCAGGTCATTGTTTTCTCTAAGGATCTTAGGTATCCTTTTGGTGCTTTGTTGGAGTTATATTCGCTACTACCCTATTAGGTCTTGTCCTAATTTAGACTTCATGAATTTTTAAAGCTCTAATTATATGAAGGTCCCTCATTTGGATCTGGAACCCTGAAGCAACGTGGAACTTCCCCTTATGAAATGTATGGGTTTAAGGCATACATTTTTTTTTAGATTCATATGGGTTTAAATATTTGAAGATCGATGTCATAAGTGTTTACACAGATCCTACTCAAACTCATTGAAGTTCTCTACTCGACACACTCATTTGATGAAATTTCTTATTTGGGTTAAGTATAATTTTGGTCTTCAAAATAAGGAATTGTGGCATGAACTAGGGAAAAAAAAACTGAAGTAGAAAGCGAGGGATGGACACTAAACTTAAATCACATTACAGTGGTATGTCTTCGTTGATATAAACACTCTAAATTTATTCACTTTCCTTTGGGCTATTTATCTGCCAAGGAAATCGCTGGAAGACAAACTTATATGTGCAGACTTCTCAACATATCCTGCAGCCTTGTTGTCAAGCTACTTTGTGGCCTTATACTCTGCAGCTCATGTTCACAAGTCAGCAACGAATAATCCCTCACAATAATCACTAAACAATGGCCTCAAGCAAAGGTTAAGTAGATGTATTTGTGCATCTCCTTTGGTTACTAGAATCTCTAGAATTTCACAAGGACTGAACTATGACTGATCTGAAGTAAAATACAAAATGGCCTTAACCAGTGATCTAATAGATAATTCAACCCTCCACTACAATATCTGGCATTCATTTCAGAGGCTTGAGAAGGAAGTGGAGGCATGAGGAAGCGATGGAGGGTTTTGGTGGTCATAAGGGATGACATCAATTTCTAGGGTTTCCACTGTTGGTAGAGCGTTTGTATTGCTATTAGCTTTATCAATAGCAGAAGAAGAAGCCATGTCATCTTAACAAGCATTTGCAGCAGCAAATATAAGGGTACTTATCTCTGAAAAAGAGGAAACTGCAGCTACCTCTTTTTCTTTTCCGTGGCTCAACACATAAAATCTCGAACCTCACTATGGGTTCTGCCTCTCCCTGAATACTCTCACGGCAGCAACCACAGTGAAACATTGTAAGCCATTGTGTAGGTAAGCATGCAAACAATGCTACTACAACCTGAATTTAGAGACCAAAGAAAGAAAAAAACCCTAAATAGCTAAGTATGCATT
Organism: Pinus tabuliformis; assembly: GCA_031772625.1. Lineage (NCBI taxonomy): Eukaryota > Viridiplantae > Streptophyta > Pinopsida > Pinales > Pinaceae > Pinus > Pinus tabuliformis. The sequence goes on along the minus strand of CM062818.1, from coordinate 537,608,569 downwards.
TAAATCTAAATTCAAAGACCAAAGAAAGAACAAAATAAGTTAAATACACTAAACCCAAAACCCCTAACCTGCAAAACCCTAAACCCCTAGCTTGCAAAACCCTAAACCCTCAAAACCTGCCATGCAAAGTTAGCAAAAATTCCAATAAGGTGTTTTGTGTTGAAAAACACATATAAATAGCTGGTAAGATTAAAATCCTATCGGATAGAAGCCATGGATGGTCGCCACACCTTTGCCAGACCTTCTTCGGAGCTCGCCACACCTTCGCCAGACCTTCTCCGGAGCTCGCCACACCTGCAACGAGTTGGAAATTATCCATTAGACAACAAAAAAAACAAAAAAAAAAAACAGAAAAAACCTGCAATTACATGTTAAAAAAACCTTCAACCTCGAACTCGCTAAAACTGCAACTGGCTCCTCCCCAAATAACAAAAACCATGAATTAAACCACCACCAAAGAAACCCTAAACCACTGGCGGTCCAGAATGACCAACAAATCCACGTGCAAAACCACAAGAAAGCCAGAAACCCTGTTCCAACCATGGACGTGTAACCTCGAACAATGGCAGACATCAGCTCAACCATGGCAGACGAAGAGCGCAGGTTTTGGGGCCGTCTCGTGCATCTTCAGCGGAGGGCTTCACCCAACAACTGGACCTGAATAGAAAAACAAACAGCAAACAACACATCGCACAAATGACGTGAAATCAACCCTAAACATGGTGCAGAACGATGTTTTAACCCCTTGACACAATGCCCAACACATGGACCTCCATAGCGGATAACTGTCGTACTAATTTCATGCGATTCACGTGGCAGCAAGTGAGGTGGAAAGGAGGATGTACAGGTAATGGCGTCCCTCCCCTAATCACAATAAGAAGAAATTGCTTGGAACTTCTGCATCCAAGACTCAAAAAAGCAGTGACCAGGAAATTGGCGAGACTCCTCGCTACCCTGTTCAAACTAATGTATTATTACTTCCTTCCTTCCATCCATCAAACAAAATAGGGTATTAATAGTAATAGGAAAGGCATCACAAATCATCTTCTTCAAGAAAATAAGAAGTTCAGAAATCAACCAGATCTCAGTGCTGATTTTTTCAATAGATTCGCTGAATATTCGCCGAATATTGAGAGTGATTAAGGCGCATAATACTGGTTACTTTGAAATAGTGAGATCATATAGGCGAGGAGAACAACAACAATATTGAGGTTAAGTGTGCATTCCCCTGCTCTGCAACACATCTTCAATCTTTACTTCATTATTATTCATTTCTATATCACATGGCTTCCTCCTCAACATCCACCTCACATAGCGTCAGCAATGACTATGTATTTGATATTTTTATTAATCAAAGGGGTCCCGACATAAAAAAAAAAACATTGCCACCAATCTGTACAATCACCTTTACATACATGACTTGAAGGTGTTTTTAGATGAGCAGGAATTGCACGTGGGAGAGAAGTTGACCTCTCAAATTGAAAGCGCCATTAGAACATCCTCTGTGAACATAGCAATTTTTTCTCCGAATTATGCATATTCAAAATGGTGCCTTGATGAGCTTGTATTGATGGTGGAGTGTATGTCAAAGTATAAGTCCACCATCATCCCAGTCTTCTAAGGTGTCAAGACTACAGAGTTACGATGGGTGGAAGGCGGAAAGAGAGTCTACACTCAAGCCCTACGCGAACTTCAAGAGAAAAAAGATGTTGATGGTGGACCAAGATATGACTCCAACACAATTAAAAAATGGAAGAAGGCTCTCTCTGATGTTCCAGAAATAATAGGTTTTGACGGAGAGAAGTATAACAGGTGAGAACACCACCCCTCTATGTACATCTTAGCATTTAATTCGTTGAATTATCAGATAGATAATACCATGTGTATTTATGCATGGTGAAAGAGGCCATTTATTTTTATTGGTTTGTATTTCATTTTGAAAAGGGAACGAGAGCGGCGAAGATGATTTCAATAAAATCTTTGTTCTCTTAGAAAGATAAATAACATATAAACAAATATTTGAAGTACAATAGAGAAAAAGCAGATGAAATTCAGAAAATTGTCAGAGTTATACTGATATGGTAGCGAAAGTATGGTAGGATACTGATAACTTGAAAGGCCAAAATTGCATAGCTTCTGGCTCAATTAGTTACTAGTCTTCTATGCCCTACTGTGGAACAAAAGCTTTATGAATGGAGAGGAAATCGAGAGAGTTCGTGATTAAAACTTCTAAGGGTTGTAGATGGCCCATGGATATATGCAACCTCATTTATTTCTAATTAGGGCTAATGATGTAAATTCAACTGTTCATAAATTCTTCTTTCGATTCATGCCTCCCTTAGTTTTCACCATGCTTGCATTTTCTTTTTTCAGATTTTTAGTTTGGCTCTTTTGGTTGAATGTGACTATCCTACATCACTGTTTATGTGGTTTCTTTTATTGTTTAAGTTGGAAGATAGGTTTCTTGCAGTGCCGTAAGGCGGTCTTTGAACTCTGCAACATTTTCTTCGTATTCAAAGCAGAACAACTCCTCGAAGACGTCATGGAAGCAGTGCTGGAAAAAGTTAACGCTCGATGTGTTAGAGTATCCAACAGGCTTGCAAGAAAAATTAGGAGATTTTGAAACCACAATGTCATTGGAGCAGGGAGATGGGAAGGTTATAGTTACCGGAATTGTGGGCCTTGGAGGGGTTGGAAAAACCATTCACCCTCGTGCCATATTCCAAGTATGAATATGGGATCTCATAGAACACATCAATCAAAACTCATCTAGGGCTTCCAGAGGCCATCCACCTCAACCCATCAAACAATGATTTCAACTCACGGTCAAACATCACGAAAACCATCACAAGATTAGTCTCCATCCTAGTCATCCAGGGCTCCAGAGTGTTTGTTCCAACTAAGTCTCCAAGACTAGTAACTCAACCCATAGTTTCCGTCGGGCTCCAGAGCGTTTGACCAACCAAGGCTCCAGGAGTAGTAACTCAACCCATCAAGGGCTCCAATGTGTTTGTCCAACCAAGGGTCTAGGACTAGTAACTCAACCCAATCTGTTACAGGTCTCCAGACCGTTTGTCCAACCAAGGCTCCAGGAACTAATAACTCAACCCAAGCTAAGGAAACATGAGAACCAACCAAAACAAAATAATGAAATTAAACCCACAATAACAATCACCATGGCTATCCAGGAAATGGCAAGCCTAGGCAATCCACTACCAATCTAGGCAATCCTCCATGCCAATGACAAATCATGACCAAGAATCCACGTGCATATTGTTAGGCCTCGAATATGCCCATTTTTCCATCACACAATACCACTATTCATAACCTAAATTCCGACATTTTTAACTCATTTCATACAGTAATTCCACAACTTGCCGCCAATTCACGTCTTACACTTTGTGGTTAATTATCATTAGTTTTCTTGAATTTTCAATGATTAAAGATAATTTTCCCTGATTTTCTAATGATAGTTTATCTAAGTTCATTTGTCACAGGGTTCCATTGCTGAAATTCCTCACAAGTCAATTAAACTAGCTACTACAAGTTAAGTACAGAATGTAGAATTCATGTAGGTGAAAATATCAAATTTGTGATAAAATGGGAAAGAATCTCGAAATTCCGAGACTTGGAACTTGTTCAAAATACCCTCATTCATGTAACCCAAAAACAGTTTGTCAAAATTCATCACCAACAAGAAGTTATGTTCAAAACAATTTTAAGTACATAATTAGTGTTTGTGTAAGTAGAGAATCGCTGAATGGTTTTGGTTTTGGATGGTTTTGGGTCCACGTGGAGGAAAACGGTTTGATGAATTTCTTTATGCTAAACATGGAAACTGTTCCTCCATCTATGCAATGATCAAGATGAACCTAACCATCACCCATTTGAATGATCTCCAGAAGATTGCATGGGGGCTCCTTTAGCCTACTGTTGTATTTTCTTTTTATAGTCAAATAGTTATGCTTTTTTTTCATCGACAGGTCTGTATAAAATTGATTCTCTCTGCATGAACGCTAGTGGCAATAGGCTATAGCAATCAGAAGGATTGTATGTAATATTGTTTACGTTATGAATACAATCGAATCTTTGTTGAAGTTTGTTTAAATGCATGATTGTTGAACCATAACACAAAACTCTGATTCTGCACTCAATCTGTTGTAAGTATTAATGTGTTCTTGAATTCTAAAAGAGTATTGCGTTAATTTAAACTTGTTCTGAGAGTGGATAGGGACCAACACACCTTGGGAACAAGTTCTAAAGTTAATATATATAATAGGAATTACATTTGATCAATAGTTAGAAGTGTGAAGGTTGCTTAAGAAAGTTACTACTTTGACCTCAGAATCATTATATTTATTTTGTACTTAAAACCTCTACTTTGTTTCGTAGATCTAAACCGAATGTGATAGATCTCATTCCTCAATCATCAAAAGACGAGAAAGGACTGTATTGAGTGATGCTTTCTAATGCATGAATGGTTTCATAGCATAGAATGTTTGAGAATATCCTTAATCTGGAAACATACAGGGGTTAATTACCATATCATAAGATTAACATCGAAATTGGTTTTGTGCTATGCTGTTTTCTATTCAATACCGAGTTTTGTAACATTATGCCTATGTGAGGAATGCTTAGGAGTAGTGAAATAAATATCGGTTGTAGTTGAGTTCGATGGTTCTAGAACTTAGCATGATTAGAATGAGATTGAATTGAAGTCAAAGTGTAATTCTTTTTGTGAAAGGTTTCTTGAGTTGGGTTAAAATAGCTTTCATTTAGCACAGGGTTTGGATTTTGAATTGAATACGTAACACAGTCATCGTGGAAAATTGAATGAGGGTTGTGTGCTTAGATCTTTTAGAATGCTTGCAAAGTAGACTATTTATTGATTGATTTCATATCACCTGGGATTTAGGCTAGATCTAAACATAGGGATTTTATTTTGAAAGCATTTGTTAATTAGATCTCATAATTTTGATTTTGTACTCAAGGATGTAATTTGTTTTCTTGAAATTAAATAGACATATAATCTCCAACTCGTTGCAAGCTAATGAATGGTGTTAATCAATGTTTTCTTTGCATTTGTTATAGGTTTACGATTGGAATACTTAAATATTCTTCTTAATTGGATAAACAAGAGATCGATAACTCTATTTCTTTTAGATATGAATTGAAATCGATTCCGTACCTTTTTGATTCACTATTATTTCTTGTAACATTGTGTTTTGGCAATCAAGTATTTGAAAACAATGCAACGAGACCAATAAATCATTTTTTGGAGTTGTAGTTTAGTTTTGAAATTCATCATAATTGTAATTAGTTATTGGTAGAACCATTAGTCAATGTGTTTATGTTTGAATGGTTTCTTGAGTTTGATTAAAGTAATCTAAGGATAAAGTAGTTTCTTATTTTGCAGTCTTATATGAAAGCATGTCAATTAGAATTTTGGTTTACTTATATTGCTTTGAAGCAATTGCAGAGTGATGCCATAGAAGTTAGTTTGAATGTTTATTTGTGATGCAGGAGCATTTACCCCAAGGAAAATCATTGTAATTAAGTAGACATAGGGGGGTCATGTATTTTTAAGAAATAGTTTTCTTAAGTCTCAAGTTAATGTAATTTAGGCCTTTTAGTGATTTAATTAGATAATGGAAGGAATTGTAAGTGCTCTCAAATAAATGAGAACATAAGTGGGAATAAATTACAACAGTCCAAAGTTAATCAAAACTCTTAAATAGTTGCATGATTCGAGGAACTAAGGAAAGCCTTTAGGAATTAATTGAACCTAGAAGTGAACATAGAGGATCGAGAGGGTTTAGGAGTGGTTCAGTAGATAGAGGAGTCAAATGAGAACAATTCAACAGAACTCTTGACATATATGTAAGCCTATGGGCAGAGTCAGAGGGGAGGTTGCAACAGTGAAGAACTCGCATGTGTGAGACTTAGAGTCTCAGATATGTAATTTGTTGTTTATATTAATATATGGAGATGTTTTTTCCTGATTGTGTTAGTATGTGAAGAGTATTTCATAAATGATTTACTGTGAATTTGTGGGTTCTGTAACAGGTTGCAGGCAGAATTTTGAAAGGTGCAGAGGAACGGAGTGATTAAGAGGAATCACAATGGATTTTGAATCCAAGTGAAGAGACAAAAGAAGCTCTGGAGGAATGGCGAAGCGAGGATACGCTTAAGAGTTAAGCTTAGAGAAATTGAATAGTGGAAGGCGGAGTTTTGAAGAACTATGCAAGAGAGGAATGATTTAGAGGAATCGAAATGGAACATTAAGTCCATCTAAAGGATCTAAGAGGACATTGATCAAAGAGCATGCGGAGTTAAGCTCAGATCAGAGTGGCACGGTGGAAACAGGGAAGGATGAAGAACCCTTGAAGGAACTGGAAACTATTGCAATCACTTAAAATGGCATAAAATTAAGTTAAGTAGAAGAACAGATAAGTGAAGTACTGGCGCACAACAGCCGTTAGATCTATGGGATCAACAGCCCAGATCTTATCGCATCGGCGGAAACCATTGGGATGAGGACTGGAATGGGCCTTTGAATAGAGTGATTGCGATATTGCAATTAAGCAACAACTGTCAGATCTGCCGTTAGATCAACAGTCTAGATCTGATCGCTTATCGCATATCGGAGAGACCAAAGTCTAAAGTGACTGTGGAATAGTTAAAGGGCGATACACCGATAGTGATTAAGCACTAATCGGTGATCGGAGATATCGACTTATCGGAGGTAAGGCCTTAATATTTTTCAACACTGTGTCATGATAGCAGCGAATGTCGATTGCAATGAGGTTAAACCGCGGGAACCGTGACAAGGCTGTACGATAGGCAAAAAGGTATGTTTGAAGTTAATTCCTTTGTAATGCTTTATAAAGTGGAAGAGTGCCGAGAGAAAGTTTTATACGTTAAAATTTATATAACCAATATGTTAAGGGCTAACGAGAACGTTCTAATTCCCGATAAGAAGGACAAATGGGAAGACCTCAATAAAGCCATAAACAAAGGCTTGAGGGCTGTTTTAAAGTCTCGATAGGAGGTTTTAGCGGGGTGATTGAGTTCCCATTTAAAGGAACTATGGTAAAAGGGCCTTGGCCATGTATGGTTAATGAATATTTGACTCCATTGCAGAGTTAAATACCTGGGACAGTCGTATTTATGCATTTTATGCATAATGTGGGTATGTGCGGGGTCTTACCAAACACCATTAGTGGTATCAGAGCAGAATTGAAATCAGAGCAAGGAAAAGATTTCTATGAAAAGGAGGTTGCACACTAAAGAAGGTAATGTGCATAATTACAGCAAAATGCTGTAAGGAGAACTTTGAAGTTCTGGAAGACTGTAGCAATTCCAGCAGAGGCTTGGAGTAGAAAGGAATAGAGGATTCCTTGAAGGAAAGAGAAATCAAGATTGCTTAATGCAAGTCTTGAAGGAAAGAGGACTTAGAGACAAGACAGAGGGCAATCCATTCAAAGAACAGGTGGAATGGTGAAACAAGATCATGCTAAGATCTTGAAAGTGAGGTAATATGTTCTGTTTTAAATTAAGAATGTGTGTTTTTATACTAATTCATAGCTGACAACAAGAGAAGCTGTGAGAGGAGAACCAGATGTGTTCTTGAAGATAGAGTAATGAAAACACTCTGAAGAAGAAGTGGTGGCGAACCTAAAAAATCCAACAAGAGATTGGGCAGAGAGGACAACTGAAGTGTTCTCAAGAGAGAATGAGAAATTGCAGAAGCCTAGAAGGAACAAAGGTGTTGCTCAAGAAGAGGTTCCAGAAAGAGGACCTATGCTTACCAAAAGACTGAGTAAGGAGAGCTTAGTGAGGTAAGATTGCAGCCAGAAGGACTAGCTATAGCAGAGGCTTGTTGCAAATGAGTGAGAAGCTCATGAAGAAAGAGGAGAAGAAGATGACTACTGATAGTCATAGCAGAGGTTCAGAGAGAAGCCACATCAAAATATATGAGAAGAAGGATGCCAAGGCAAATGGCAAGAAGATGAGTCAAGAGGAAATTGAACAGGAAGTTGCAATGTTAAAAGAACAACTCAATGCATTAAGGAGAATGCTTGAAGAAAGCCAGAGACTAGGTTGGATCTCGAGGAAAAAACCAATGAAGTGGCATGAGATGCAGAGAAGGCTACAAAAAATGAAAATGAAGTGGCTGAAGGGAAAACTCAAGGAAGTTGAGTTACAAATGGAAGAATCCATTTGTGAACCAGAACAAGGAGGAATTCTGGGAGAGAGTGAAGATGAAAACTTGAAGATTGAAACTTCACGTGAGGCCAAAGGGTCACATGGGTTTAAAAATGACAATTTGTGTATGTATGCAGGTGAAACATGTAAAGAATGACAATTGGCTGATATTGTCATAAAGGAGGAAGAAGACCAGCAGAATCTAAATTTTGTTCTGGAAAAGGATGAGATAGATAGGTCTCATATGCAGTTGGAGGAAGATATCAAGCAACCAAGTGAAGGGCTTGAAGAGATTGAAGAGGAGACAATCAAAGAATTTCTGAATCATATGAAGGATCTAGAACAACAAGGAGATATGATGGTTGAAGCATCCAGTAAGACCACAGGGTCTTATATTTTTAACACTGATAGTTTGTGTATGATGGCAGATATTGCAGGAGAAAAGCAGCCTTTTGAAAATATTTCAAGAGGAGATGAAGCTCTAGAAATAAAAGGTGGCAAAGAAAAATTTTCAGAAGAGGAGGACTTTGACTGCATATAGAAGAAAAGGTCTATGGATGAGTCTATAGAAGCTGTAATGGAGATGAGGAATCAGGATCTTATTCTGATGAAGAATGAAGGAACACTGTCTTAGAAAGGTAACAAATGAGTTTGATTAATGTTATTGATGAAAACCAAGTGCAAGAGAATGTTAATGAAGATGGTGAGATAAGGATAACTCTGGGAGAAAAGTTACAAAGGGACAACAAGGCAAAATGTACTGAAGAAGAAGAAACTATGTTAGCTGAAAACATAGTAAAAGATCATCAATTCACCATGATGATAGGCACAGTGGAAATAGCCATGAAAGCTATTGAGGCAGTCAGTGAAGAAGAAGAACATCTACTGAAAGATGTTAAGGAAGAGGAATTCTATGGGAAAGACTTCGCAAAGAGAGAAATATCACTAACAAAAGAATGTTTTGCAAAGGATGAGCAATCTTTAGAAGTTGTCAGAAGTATGGAGAAGTATCTTTTAGGAGATAAAAACTCTGAAATAGAAGAGGATGAAGAATGTCTCTTAAAATGGAAAAGAAGTGATTTATTGCAGCAGAAAGAACTTAATAATTCATGGATGTGTGAAGATATGACAACACAGGAACAGGTTCTTGTGGAAGAAGGAGATGAAGTTCAGTTTGAAGAACTGATATGGGGAGCAACAGTTGAAACTGTTGAACCTTATGATTTCCAAACTAATAATTTGTATATAAATGTAGGAAACATAAGTGATGATGAATTATTGGCAAAGTGTCACAAAGAAATTGCATTGCTGGAATATTTGCTGGAAAATTTGGAGTATGATAGAATGATTGCAAAATAAGGAGTTCACTACAGTGAACAAGGGCAGGAAAACATCATTAGGACAGATGGTGTAGAAGAGAGACTAATGGACAGTCTCATGAATTCTTTTGAGAGTTCAAATCAGTGTACTGATGTGCTGACAGAGGAGAAAAAAACAGTGCAAGAAATTGAATTGTTGCCAAAAGAAAATAAGGCACAACAGCCTTCTATTTTTAATTTTAACAATTGTTTTGTGAATGCAGGTTTTGTTGCAAATGCTTAAGGAGATTTGGCACAACTGAACAACCAAATAAAGGTGAAAGAAGAGAATTCTATGGAAGAAATCAATCCATGGAATAGAGAAGTTAATTTACTAGAGAAAGTGTTGAATAGTCATGATTCAATCATGAAAGAGGGTAAGGATGATAGGGAGGCAGTCAACATAGGAGTCACAGCAAGCATTGAAGCAAACAAAGCTAAAGTCAGCATAGCAAACAAAGTTAAAGTCAGCAAAGCAAGCAAGGCAAAGGTTGAAGCAAGCAAAGCAAGTGTTGAAGCAAGAGCAAGTAAAGGAAACCAATAATAGACTAAAGAACTAATGAACAATAGCAACAACTTGAAGCAAAAAGAAGGAGGCAGAAATATGAAGCAGAACAAGAACCAGTTCAAAGATGTACTGGAGACAGAGATTGAAGAAATGTGGGAGCTGATGATGAAGCAGTCCAAATGGAGGAAAATGGTAGCAGCAGGAAGCAAGATCAATCTGAGATTAAATCTGATTGACAAGAAGAAGAAGATGGAGAAAAGACAACAGAAGTACAACAGCAACAAGGAAACAAAGCATGTGGACAGTTACAAAACAAAGTGTGGGATCTAGAAGACAAAGACCAGAAGACACATGATCAGGAGATCATAAATATTTTCTACTTTGGGAGTCTGATGCAGGAGCATTCGGCCCAAGGAAAATCATTGTAATTAAGTAGACATAGGGGGGTCTTGTATTTTTAAGAAATAGTTTTCTTAAGTCTCAAGTTAATGTAATTTAGGCCTTTTAGTGATTTAATTAGATAATGGGAGGAATTGTAAGCTCTCTCAAATAAATGAGAACATGAGTGGGAATAAATGACAAGAGTCCAAAGTCAATCAGAACTCTTAAACAATTGCATGATTTGAGGAACTAAGGAGAGCCTTTAGGAATTAATTGAACCTAGAAGTGGACATAGAGGACCGAGAGGATTTAGGAGCAGTGAAGTAGATAGAGGAGTCAAACGAGGACAGTTCAATAGAAATCCTAACATATATGTAAGCCTACCGGCAGAGCATAGAAAATTTTAGGGGCGAATGTTCGCCCTTTGGCGAAATTAAGGGGTTTTAAATTTTTAGTGGGCAAATATTTTGTATCATAGTACATTTTTACAAATCACCTCAAATAGCCCACCTTATTTTAAGGGAGAGGGTAAAAAAGGTAAATTTAGCCCTTGAAATTAGGAGTTACAACCTTCCATTCGCCCATTTTCAAGAATAGATTTTATTTAAGTGAATCCATTCGCCCATTTTCAAGAATAGGTTTTATTTAAGTGAATCCTATGGGCAAAATACCATATTTATAAAAGAGGTATGGTAAATTAATAAAAATATAAATAAATGAGAGCTATGGTAAATAAATAAAACATTTTTTATATTTTCTCCATAAGTCACCTTATATACATGCAAGGGTGTAAACAAATAAAAATATAAGTAAATTGGAGGTATGGTAAATAAATAAAACGTCTTTTAATACTTACTCAAAAGGTATGGTAAATAAATAAAAATATAAATAAACTAGACGTATGGTAAATAAATAAAACCTCTTTTTATATTTAGTCCATAACCCTCATTCTATTTATGAAGGCTCAAGAAAGACTCAAAAAATGCGTTATATTTAAGTGAAACCTATGGGCAAAATACTATGGGACAAATACCATGGACTAGATTGTTATTAATACCATGCAAAAAAAAATTATAACCCTAATATTAGTATTAATAAAAATAGAAATGGCACCTGGTATTGACCCATGGTATTCACCAAAATGGCACCTGGTATTGAACCATGGTATTCACCAAAATTGAACATGGTATTGACCCATGGTATTTTCCTGGAATGTAGCCTATTTAAATGGGGGAATTAAACCAACATAGATCCATTTTTACTCTGGATCTACTAACCCCCGAGAGGTATCAAAAATCGTGATATGCAAACTAGCATAGAGTGAAAAAATATTTGATCCCTCTCGGGGGTGGATCAAGAGTAAAAATGGATGTTGTAATTTAATGTATGTTAAACATTTTAGCTTGGTTAAAATAAAAAATAAAATAAAAATCAACTATTAATTTTATTAATTTTTATAAATTACTAATAGTAACTTTTAAGCTCTAGGTTTATAATAACCCATGGTATTGACCCATGGTAATACCAAGATCTTACAAGATTTTATAATTGAGTAAAATATTCGCCATGCCTGGTGAGAGATAGAGATTCGCCAAAAAATTATATATACATATTATATTATTGATAAAATCGCCTTCCATTTTTCCTATATACCATGGAGATTCGCCCATTTATTATATATATAAATTTAGGGGGGGTTCTTAAAATTTTCCCTACGGCAAAGTCAGAGGGGAGGCCGCAACATTGAAGAACTGGCCTATGTGAGGCTTAGAGTCTCAGATATGTAATTTGCTATTTATATTAATATATGGAGATGTTGTTTCCTAACTGTGTCAGTATCTGAAGAGTGTTTCATAAATGATTTACTGTGAATTCGTAGGTTCTATAACAGGTTGCAGGCAGAATTATGAAAGGCGCAGAGGAAAGGAGTGATTCAGAGGAAGCACAATGGATTTTGAATCCAAGTGAAGAGACAGAGGAAGCTCTGGAGGAATGACAAAACAAGGATACGCTTAAGAGTTAAGCTCAGAGAAATTGAACAGTGGAAGGCGGAGTTCTAAAGAACTACGCAAGAGAGGAACGATTCAGAGGAATTGAAATGGAACATTGAGTCCATCTGAAGGATCTAAGAGGACATTGATCAAAGAGAATGTGGATTTAAGCTCAGATCAGAGTGGCGTGGCGGAAACATGGAAGGAAGAAGCACTGGGAAACTATCGTAATCACTGAAATGGCGTAAAATTAAGTTAAACATAAGAATAGATAAGTGAAGTACCGACGCACAGTAGCTATTAGATCTGTGGGATCAACGACCCAGATCTTATCGCATTGGCGGAAACCATTGGGATGAGGACTAGAATGGGCCTTTGAATAGAGCAATTGCGATATTGAGATTAAGCGATAGCCGTCGGATCTGCCGTTATATCGACGGTCCAGATCTGATCGCTTATCGCATATCGGAGAGACCAAAGTCTAAAGAGACTGTGGAATAGTTAAAGGGTGATACGTCGGCAACGATTAAGCACTAATCGACAATCAGAGATATGGGTTGATCGGAGGTAGGGACTTAATATAGTTCAACACTATGCCACAATAGGAGCGAATGTCGATTGCGATGAGGTTAAACCTTGGGAACCGTGACAAGGCTGTACAGTAGGCGAAAAGGTATGTTTGAAGTTAATTACTTTGTAATGCTTTATAAAGTGGAAGAGTGCTGATAGAAGTTTTTATACATTAAAACGTATATAACCAATGTGTTAAGGGTTAACGAGAAGGTTCTATTTCTCGATAAGAAGGACAAATTGGAAGACTTCAATAAAGCCATAAACAAAGGCTTGAGGGTTGTTTTAAAGCCGCGATAAGAGGTTTTGGCGGGGTGATTGAGTTCCGATTTAAAGGAACTATGGTAAAAGGGACTTAACCATGTATGGTTAATGAAGATTTGACTCCATTGCAGAGTTAAATACCTGGGACAATCATATTTATGCATTTTATGCATATTGTGGGTATGTGCGGGGTCTTACCCAGCACCAATTTGATTTGTTTTATGCATCCTGGGAATTAGATTAGTTGAAGTCTTGTTTGACCATTGTCTTAGTTTAAGATCGTTTGAATGAGAGTGAATTTTATTGGAATTAAGATTTAGCATAAGTTTGGTATCATTTAAAATTAATCTTGATTGATTTAAGATTCATGTACTAAGATTAAATAGATCTTATTATTTAGGTTGAGATTTCCATTTAGATTAAAATCTTTTGAATAGTAATTTGTATTGCTTGGTTTATGATTAAATAGAGTTAGTTTCATTTGAACAGTGATTAGTATTTCTTGAGCATGTTTTTATCAATGGATTAGTTTCAAATTAGGAATAGGAATTCTGTACTTAATTTAGGAACATATTTCAGATTTCATGATGTTAGTTTAGATTAGGCGCTCTGATCCTGTGTTACATGTGCTTGTGCCTCGACGCTTACAAGTCCTGGATTGATGATTTAATGTTGGAATTATAACACATATCTATCTCCCCAACACATATGTCATGCATGTCCAAACTAGTGAAGAAATAATACATGCAACTCGGTACCTGCAAGAAAATCTGATGTAGTTGCTAATGTCGATGTCTTCTTTCGCTTTCCTGCTCTTCCTTTGCCTTCTTTCTCCAAGAATCTAAGTATGCAACACGCTCCAAGAGTGCTCCAAGAAAACTCTAAGTATCCCAAAGTATGAGAGAGAGAAAGAGAAAATGAGAGAGCTCCAACACTGAACTGACCAAGACTTAGCACTTACCAAGCTTGCCCACTGATCCTCAAAAGCCTTTTTATTAATGATCCCTCTATTTTCTTCATTTTCTATCATTTTCCATTATTTTCCTTCATTTTCCTCCTCACATGCAACCTATGACCTTTCACCTTCCTTTTCTCCTATTTTCCATTATTTTCATAAATAAAATGCTAATAAATGCCTAATGCCTTTCCATTGGGGTGTCACTTTATCTAGCTCAACTCACATTTCTCGACAAATGTTTCTACCCTAAGAAGGGTCTCAACTTTTCTTTAAAATTTTAGAGTGTGTAGTGTTGTTCATCCTTAATGCAACATCTTTGGTTTACATACCAAACAACAACTTTGTCCACATTATCGTCAATCCTCCTCAATCTCAACATTTGCTCCAATTTAGGTTGCATTTTTTATGTGGTGTCTTTGACTTGTGCTAGTAATATTTCATTCATGTTAGATTTTATGGCTTTGACATTGAACCAACTAGCTTGCAACAACATCATTGAGTATATTTTTACAAAATCATACCAAGAAACATCCATTCTCACTTGTAATTTCATGAATATAATAGATGATCCATCAATTTCCTTCTATTTGATCATGTTTGAAAACCTCTATAACTCCTAAACATACTCCACATACAATGCATTCAATTCTTCATACTAATACAATCATTTCCTTGTAAAATTTTCAATGAATCATTTCTTTATACAAATCTACCTCTTTAATTAATTTAAAATTAAATAAATTACATTACAACTACATTGTCAAAATATACAAAAAAAAATTAATAAATTACCTTATAACTACAATGTCATTTTTCTCCAAACTTGTTAGTCATCTTATTTACAAAAGGTTAATGCCTAAACCTATCTATGAAACACCACTATAAATTTCAATTGTAACACATCAAATGCAACACACACACACTATTTCAATTGTAACATACATCAAAAACATTATATATATATCTAATCCTCGAAAACATATATGAGGTTTATCCTTGAAAACAGGGTGAAAAACATATGTGATGTTTATTCTCGCAAAGTGGGTGATTAAAATACCCTCTTGACATACAGGAAAGGACTTGGAAATGAAGTTGTTTTAAGTGCGACTTTTTGGACTTTCCCGTGTTGGAATATGGCGGAAAAAATTGAGGTGAAATCTTTATTTGTGTTATTTAAACTGTTTTTTTGACTGTATATATGGATTAAGCACCCTGAAAAATCTTGATTTGTGTTATTTAAACTGGTTTTTTGACTGTATATATGGATTAAACACCCTAAAAAACCCTTAGGGCACGTCGATTGTGTAGGGGTTACCCATAAAAGTTGTGATTTCCATAAATTCCTACCGAATTTTAGAGAAATTAGACTGCTTCGAAAAAATCTCACTAAAGACAACTGGCTTGGGAACCACTTTGGCTTTAAATACGAATAAAGGTTCTCTTCGTTAATTGAGAATAGAAGTTTACCCTTTATTGGTAAAGTCATTAATAGAAGTTTACCCTTTATTTGTAAAGTCATTAAGTTTTTTGTATGAGCTAGTTTTTAAAATATGGTTTAATTTAAAAAAAAATGTATTTTTTAATAATTTAAAATGTGATTTTTTTAAATATAATAATATTATTTTTAAAAAAAATTATTTATTTAACAAATTAATTAAATTGATTATAATTTTAAATTTTTATTATTATGTATTATATCTAGAAGCTCATTTCAACTTAGTATAGATTAGATGTTGTAATATCATATCTTGTAAATATTTTGACTTGGTCAAATTATAGACAAATAAAAATAAAATAAAAGAAATAATAAAAAAACCCAAATCAATGCATAATTAAAAGTAAAAAAATAAAAATAAAAAATAAAAAATAATTATAATTTTAACACATAAAATTTATAATGTTAAATTACTTTGTTGAATTTTTTGAAATTATATAGCTTTTCTCATAGTATTCTTCTTTAATATAGCCTATTTAAAAGCATAAAAGTCTAATAAATTTTCCAATAAGAATAATTAGTAATTTTAAAATTCCTCCAAATATAATGATGTTCTTTATTTTCTTTAAAATCTTATATATGATTTCGTTTACATTATGAAATTATTGTAGAATTTTATAATTTCAAAATGATATTGTTTATCTAATTTTTTTCCAAACTATTATATTTGTTGTCTATTATATTAGTGGTTATAGTAGGGCCTAACATTTTCTATGGAATGTGCTGAGATCCCATAAACTATGTTATTCAAACATGAAGTTCAACAATCATCCAAAAAATAGGAAAATCAGATTGTTTTATATTGCAAATTCTCTTTCAATATCGTGTAAGACAAACTTGATATGTGTAAATGGAAACCTCTTCGAACTCAAGGAAAAAGCGCCATCCGCTATGTCAACCAGTTTCCTAAAACTCTTACCCAATTCTTTCCATTCACGTTTGCTGATATTATTTTACAAGCTGCCCTTTACAAACATTTGTATCGTAAGGTGCGGAGCATTAATCACGATTTGTTGAATCAAAATTTGGTAAAAGAAAATTGTTTTATTTTTATATAAATTTTTAAGGTAATTATGTTTAGTGTTTCACACTCTAATATAGATAAGATATTGCAGTGGTTCTGGTGAGTTAAATTAAGTGATATTAAATATAAAAAAAATAATAGCACTTACGAGGAAATGTTATTATGAAATGTTAAAATATAATTTAGTTAAATTATAAAAGTTAAATACAGAGTTAAATGGGTTGGTTGTAGACTTTAGGTTTTCAAAATCAAATTTGATTATGGATCCAGATCTTTGGCATATCCAAAAATATTGTGAATATTCATCTTATGAGTACTATCACTATCACAATTTATACATAAAACAAACAATACAAGGTAAAAGGCTTTAATTTTCTGTATAAACACTTCACATAAAAGATGCATTGAATCTTACTATCCATATGGAATTTTTTTCTAATAAGGGTGAAAATAATTTTTTTTTCATCAATTTTTGTTGTAATATTATCTATATAGTTATTTATTTATTTATTTTCTTCTTCTAAAAATTCTAAGGTAAAATAAGTAAAATGTATTAAAAGCAAGCATGCTAGCTCAAAGTATAGGCACTCAAAACTTTCTCTTTAAATACACTTAAGGGTGTATATGCATAATGTAATTTTGAATCATTTTATAAATGAATGAAAATTAGGATTCTAAGAAGAAAAAAAAGAAGAAAAATTAAAAGAAGCTAATAATAATAATAATAAAAGAAGAGCTAAATTTAATTTGTTATATTTGTTTTTATTAATAAAAATACAATTTTTTTAAATAAATAAATAATAATTTAATCATAATATGCATATGAGATTGAAAACAATTTAAATAATAATTTTCAAAACTTTATTTTTAAATTTAATTAATAACCATATACAAATTTAATACCCCACACACACACACACACATAATTTAATGTTATGTATGTTAAGCCGTTAAATTTTTAGCAAATTTGATTTTATATGAGGTCCAAGATCCAAAAGTATTTAGTTGGAGTGAGTGGTTGCCCCTTTAGGGACTACTAACCTATCATTCAAGGTGAATTTAAAATTATAAATAATAATAACTCGTCTAGATCCATCTTAACTCTTGATCTACTAAAAGCTAAAAAAATCAAATCTTTTGAGATAAAAATCTCTTTTAAAATGAAAAGAGATTTGATTTAGATTTGATCTCTATACACTTGCTGATTTAAAATTAACAATATGCACTAATAACTAAAAATATAATAACATTTTTTTTAAGATTGTTGACTTTTGACATCGTAATATCCAATGACTTTGTGAACATAGGAATACATCATCGTAATATCCAATGGCTTTTGTGAACATTGAAGTATGTGCACATACCACAAATACAAATACATGATGACAAGATAGGTCAAATCGATGTGGCTGTATTCCTTTTGCAGGAAAATGAAACCACTTTCTTTGCAACCTGTGACCATGAAATTACTAAGAAATTCAACTAAATGCTTAGGTCTATGGGGGAGGGTAGTGGCGGCAGGATTTGAAAATGCACGGACGAAGAAATTGCATTAACAAATTCATCTAAATGCTTTGTTTAATCACAATGCATCGGTATCTGGTCGGTGGCCATATTCATAAATGTATTGACCACGAAATTTCCAAAAAAAATTCTTTATGTCTAATCAATGTAATCCTGGTAGCAGGTCTGGAATTTCAAATCTCTTTTGCTTGTCAAATAAAAATTTGACAATGTTTTTTGTATTTTTCATGCTTTTCATTTTATGTTCTAGGAAAATTTGTGACTGTACTCTTGCATCTCAACTTTCATTAATCTCCCTCTGAAAGTGCCTTGTTTTTTTCTAAATTAACATATGTGTTTAGATACTTTGCTCTGATCTAAATAAAATAATCACAAAATTCTTCATGCTTGATATACTATATTAAAATTGGTACAAATACAATAAGTTTAGACCTGAGATCCAAGTTATTCCATACTTAGGAAGATAAGTTGAGAGAATATCTCAACTATCTCTAACAAACACAATTAAAATTTAATCCTCTAGTAATAACATTAATGTAAGTTAGAGTTCCCATCAATTATATTTCAAAATAATTTTCATCACCCAGAATTAAGACCAAGAAAACTCTAATAAACAAAGTTATTTTTCATTAAAGTTCATAGTTCCCTAGTCAAAGTTCTTCTTGGCCAAGAAGTCTAACAAATATTTTTTGTCAAATGATGATGAGTGTTCCTATTGGTAAAAGATATTGTGACAAAGAAGAACTTTGACCAAGCTTATATCTCTATGCCTTCTTTTTGAGTTCTTGTTAATGAGAAGTCATGCTAGTGATACTTAGAAGGAACTTTCCTAGATAATTACTTTGACCAGGGAACTACGAACAATGAACTATGATTGTCTTGTTCCCTAATTGATCTAAGTTGTGGTATTGATGTTGGGTCTTGTTGGTTAAAATTCATGTTGATCATAATTCTAAGGAAATTCCTTATTAAGAACCCTAACGAACAAAAGGATGGAGAATTATAATAGATGGGAACTTTGATAAAGAAATTACAACTGATAAGAAATTTGATGAATGAAATTTAGTCAACAAAAAATATAACCATAGGAACCATAAGTCATGAAGAAACTTTTAACTAAGGAAAAAGAATAAAAAGTTAGTTAATATTCTTATTAAATAGATTTCTCATCCTATTGGTCATTGTTTTAATGTACTTTCTTAGCCAGAAAATTTTAATATGATAGATTGAATTATGCCCAACAAGGAACCATTAACAACATGAAATCTTGTCAACAAGAACATTAATGAAGAAGCTATGACCAATAAAACCTCTAACGAAGAAACAATAATTAGTCAAGGTCCTCTTATTATTTCCTGGGTTCAATCATGTATGTTAGAAATTATTCCTTCGTCCTAGTTCTATGGAGAATTCCTCACTACGAACCACACAATTAAACTTTAACCAACAATGTTCCTATTTGTTAAGGAATCAGAAAATTTATAGTTGTTTTTGGCTATTTATATCCTCACTTTTGAATTTCATAGCATAAGGCACTAACCTTCATTGTGTAAAAATGGATCAGGGAATTCAATTTGTACCT
This sequence comes from Pinus tabuliformis, assembly GCA_031772625.1. Lineage (NCBI taxonomy): Eukaryota > Viridiplantae > Streptophyta > Pinopsida > Pinales > Pinaceae > Pinus > Pinus tabuliformis. Next base: position 537,588,706 of record CM062818.1, on the reverse strand, counting down.
TGTATCTTTGTGCTCAAATTCAAATAAAAATTAACTTGTAACTATCTCACCCATCTAGCTTGAGAATTGAACCATTACCAACTCAAAATTAAAATCAAATTTTCAACCTCTCATGAATTTGACTAGAAATTTGAACCACTACCATGTGAAATGAGTTGCACCATATCATAGTTATGACATGTAAGATGTGTTGTCAGATAAATGGCTTCCACCAAAAATAGTATAACTATGAAATTCTACAACCTTGCATTAAACTATTTATTACTAGCATATTTATATGAATTAAATGGCTAGTAAATGGCGACAAACATCAATCCATAACAATTATCGAAATACTTACATCATCATACATCTCAAGTTGTTAAAATTAAAAGAAAATATATATATATATTATATATATATATATATATATATAAACTAATTAAATTACAACTTTATTATTGTTATAATTAATGGTAAAAAAAATATATAAATTATATATATATAACAAATTTTTAACCATGGAAATTCACCCCCACTTTATCGTCAATATTCTTAATATGTAAGTAGACATTATTACAATACCAAAGGCCAATACATGACTCATGAATACGGCATGTCCAAAAAACCATAACTTATTTAACAGTTACTCATTCATATGACATTTTTTTTAATTAATGAATTTAATTAAAAAGGTGAAAAAAACTTAACTATAGAAATAAATTTCAGTCTCTGATTTATTTATATTACTAAAAATAGTTTAATATTACTGAAATTAAGTCCCTACTATACACTTCATAATTATACCTAATTTAACTGAGTTTAACTAACATGATCACCAATAATAAACTCAAATTTCATACAAATAAAAAATAAAACTGATCTAAGATTCAGTTTTTAAATCCGAGGCACCTTTAACAACAAATAAATTTCTCACGGAACAATACAAAATATATGAATTTATGTGAAAATAAGTTTGAATTCTTAATTTGAATGAATATGTCAAAATTTTTAAATTATATGAAAAGCTTGAAAAGGGAAAAGTGCAAAATACTTGGTAAGAGATGGATCTGCCAATAGGAATGTCGATATTAATTAATGTTCTTGCTATGGTTTCTCCGTTCTTTTCCTTGTCATGACCTTTATCCCATCAAGTAGAACGGCCCCTTGTAAATATCCCCAAAAACACACTCAATTTCAATTTAAGTATAATGGTTTGCACAAACTGCAAATTAGAAACATGGACTTCATGAATGATTTATCCTCTAAAGTAGTAGTTTGAGAGGAGAGGGGGAGTTCGTTAAATCTGAAATTGATATTGGAGAGAGATGGGTTCTTCTTGGGAGAAAGCATGGAGAATACCTTAGTTTGGTGTATGAGCATGGTAACAATCCTTTCAATTTTTACAGAATGTCGCCCATACTGCGAATGCCAATACTTTTGTTATAATTCCTTCCCCGAAACTGCAAGCAGATGAGTTCGCCATTGTTAGCATTTTTCACAAAAACCCACCTTCCTTAATCTATATATCTGGTTGGCAGGTAACATTCTTCACTGTTTTGTCTTTAGGCTTCAATGGGTTAGTTCCCCTTATCATGTGACATTGTCCAAAGGTACTCTGCAGGTAATATTGAGATAAATTGCTTATTGTTTAATTTTCTGTTTCTTCTAGACGGAGCCAAACACCCAAAAATTTATTTATTGCAAAGTTTGTAACCACTGCAGGTTCCTGACAAAATTTATTGCAAATCTCTTAATGACTGCAGATGAACTGGCAAACTTGACAAACTTATTTAGAATTCACGAAATTGCCATTGTAAAGGATGTACCCTATTATATATTTTGACGGCTTCAATTCTAAATTGGACGGATTCCTCCTCTACAAGACACGTCAAATCTCATGTGGGAAAATTTTTTCAAATACATTTTGAAATGCTAAATACGTCCTATAGGAGGTCAAATTCCAGTTCTGCCTAGTAGTGACAGGGTTTAAAACTACATTGACTAAGAAATGGAGTCGTCTACTAGAGGAATTTCCAAAAGTGGTCAGAATTTGGGCAAAAAAAATTCAAAAAATCTTGTAGATGTAGTGTTTGAATCATATTTTTGATGGTGGAAATGGATTCAACACCATTAAAAACATTTAGGAGACCTAAAATTTTTTAAGTTTAACAACTATAACTTGGATTTGCAAAAATCATTGCCAGATTTTCTCTACATATACACGAAATTTCCATAAATTTCCTAACAACTCCTCCGCCTCGTTAGACTACTACCTAAAAAATTGCCCATGAAATTCGCTAAATGCTTTATGTTTGATCACAATGCAACCGTATATGGTTGGTGGTCAGATTCGTAAATATCTGGGCAGTGGTATTATTAAAAAATTATTTAATTATTTAAAAATTCCCACAACTTGGACTAAATGATTTATATCTAATTGATCTGGAATTTATCCAGAGTGAAGAATTTAAATGTATTACATACTCATGTGCTGGGATGTGCCTATGTTACTTATGCAACAGATCGATAAGATTTCTAGAACACATAGACACTGAGGCAATCAAAGAAAAACATAACAATCAAAGATGCAAGCACAATGAGTTTAATAAGGAGTTCACCCAATGCTCTTGGGCTACGTCTTCGGGTCCAGCCTTTCTGTGGTGGCCTCTCTATTATGTTTTGAAGCAGTGTTTTACAACAGTGGACTCAAATTGAGTCTCACTAGACAGATGAAGATCAGTAGGACTAGAGTACATAGACTCTCCTTATTGATTCTCGACCTTTAAGGTCACAGTAATATCACATGCCTCTGTCGAGGAGTTTGCTTCAACCTCACAAGCCTTCTGGAGTACAAAGACTCTTTGACTCTACTCTGGCTCTGTCTGGCTCAATGTTGCCTTCAGGTCAGCTCGGCTTCCACTCTGTTCTCTATCCTTAGCTAGCTTTATCTAACTAACTCTTGTTACTGTCTCTCTATTTGTCTTCTCAGTTTCTACCTCTACTCTGCGTCTATCAATTCATGGCTTTAAAGCCAGTCTGTTCTTGACTATTCGTTTCCGCTTCCCGACTCTCTGGATCTCCTGCCTCTATCCGCTAGAATTCCCCTGTTCTGTGTCATCATCACTCTGCAACACTTCATAGAGAGGTGGCCACATGTTCCTCATGAACTAAGTGTCAATTCTCCTAGAATGGTCGTTATTTCCGTTGCTCCAAGTTTTTCCGCGAAATTGATTCTTTTGCCAACTCATTGTCCACATCGGACTTCAAATCCCCTGTAATCCTGCTTTATCGCCTGCCAAATCTGATCATTCATCGGGACGTGCCTTGCCTTGTACTTGGCTTGGCTCTTTTCCAGCTGTTCCTGTACTGCCTGGTGAATCTCCTGGATTTGTTTAATGAACTTTGTTTCTTTGTCCACATCATTGTCTCCATCAACTGCTATGTCTTTACCAAAGACAAAATCCAAGGGAGACCTTGGTGTGAAACCAAAACAGTTCTCAAAAGGATATCTTTGTGTAGAAGAATTTCTAGCTTGGTTGTAAGCATGCTGCACATAACATAAGTGTTCATCCCAAAGCTTGGGATGCTTGCTGCAATATCCTTTGAGCAACTGGATCATTGTCCTGTTGACTACTTCTGTTTGACCATCTGTTTGAGGATGAAAAGTTGTACTCTTCTTCAGTTTGATGTCCATTAGTTCCCACAGACTTGACCAAAATTTCCCAACGAATCAGATATCTCAATCAGATATAATGGAAGTGGGTAGTCCAAAATGAACCCATACATGCTGAAAGAACAAATTTGCAATTTGTTCAGCTGTAATCTGCTTGTTACAAGGTATTAAAATACACATTTTGATGAACCTATCCACAACAACATATAAATAGTCATGACCTTTCCTAGATCTAGGCAGTCCTCCAACAAAGTCCATGGAAACACTTTCCCAGGGATGAGAAGGTACTGGTAGTGGAGTGTACAAGCCTAGTTTTCTATTGCTGGGCTTGCTTTTAGCACACATGGTACACCTTCTTACATATCTAGAAACTGTCTCATTCATTTTTGGAAAAATAAACAGCTTCTTTCCCACAACTTCTTTCCCCATTTACATATCCACTATGCAAGTCTAACTTGGAAAAATAAACAGCTTATTTCAATTGATCTAATAGATCATCTATACGAGGAAGAGGATAACGATTCTTGATCGTTATTTTATTCAGTGCTCAGTAATCAATGCACATTCTCCATGAGCCATCTTTCTTTCTCACCAAGATGATTGGAGACACACATGGTGATGTGCTAGGTCTTATGAACCCTTTCTTGAGAAACTCCTGTACCTGCTTCTTGATTTCTACATTCTCTAGAGAGACAACCTGTACATTCCGATGTTAGGTAATGGAGCATCTTGCTGCAAATTAATATCATGTACTATTTCCTTTTTGGATGGCAGACCTTTAGGTTCTTGAAACAAGATATCATATTCTGAAACAACTTTTCCTAAATCAGCTTGTTGTTTAACATCGCAGCCCTCAAATACATTGGTTTTATCAGGTTTCTTTTCCTTTACAACCAGCAGTAAAAATTTCTTGCATGAATTTACAATTCGTTTCATCTGCCCTGAGTTTATGAGAGTGTAATTATTCTTGAGCTTACGAGCCCTTACAATATATTCGATTCCATCTTTAACGATTAGATACTTGTTCTCAGCTCTATAGAAAATAGCTTTTCTATCATACAAGTAAGGACTTCCTAAAACAATTCCACATATACCCAAAGGAACTATATCTAACTCAACCTCATCTACAAATGCTGGCCCAAAAGAAAACTTAAGTTTACATTGTCTAGTCACTTGCAGTTTTTCTTTATCACATAACCAATCTAACGGATATGGTTTCTTGTGAGGTGTGGTTAGTAATCCCAATTTCTTTACAATTGCTTTAGAAATTAAATTTAATTGTGAGCCACTATCAAACAAAGTATCGATCTTTTGGTGATTGGAAATAACTCGAATATGAAAAAGCTCATGTCTTTTCCTCTCATTTTCTTCATTATCAGTAGCAGAATTACTAGTAGATGCTTCAGAATTTTTACCTTTTATACCTATGGCTGCGATCATTGTTTCATCTCCTGAGTCTGACCCCAAATCCCTTTGAATAGTTGCAGTAGTTCTCTTCTTTTTGCCCTCGTTTTTCTTGGGTTTCAGCTCCTGATGCAGAATCCAACAGTGTTCATCATCATGCCCATCCTTTCTTACAGTGAGTGCATGAAGACTTGTTCTTCTGTACAATATTTGTCTTCCTTTATTTCCATTTCTGTTTTCTTTTCTCCTTATTCTTGCTTGCAGTGGATGTTGAGATTGCAACAAGATGATGGAGCTTAGTGAAAAGAGTCGCCTTCACTAAGTGGGCCTGCAGGCAAATTATGGCACAAGTTCTATTTTTTATCCCAGCAGGGATGATCACAGTGTGGGTGACCACAGTATGAGTGATCACAGTGTGGGTGACCACAGTGTGAGTGATCATAGTGTGAGTGATCAAAGTCTATTTTTAGACTGGCTGTCAAAAATAGAAAAGTCAAATATTATTGTCTCATAATAATATTTGGACTATAAACTTGATCTTATTCTCTTGGAGCAATTCAGGATGAGATACGGATGTGGTACATGCAGATCCCAGAGGGAAATACGTGGTTACCTATGGGATGACTAATATTTGCATGCAGGACTTCAGTTAGAACTCAAGTGAGTTGAGTTTAGTGGACTGGAGGTGCAGTTGATGGAGTTGTGTTCAGTTTAGCTTTGTTAAACTGGTTGTATTTAGTCTAACTGGAAAATAGACTAGAGATGAGTTGGGTGAATTAGTTATTAATTAATTCACAAGTTATTAACTCATAATGCAACTATGAATACATCAGTTAACTTAGTTGCATGTCAGTGCATGTTCAGTTCAGCAGGGACAGGTGTTAGAGTATCACATTGCTATCAATTGTGACTATAGTTGTGCATGATGATTTGCACAATCAGAGGGATTGAGTATGCCAATGAATTGGCCAATATCAAGAATTGTAGCCTGTGCTCACGTCCAACACATTGTGAGTGATTCTTTGCAGGTGCAATACGAGTTTGGTAAACCATTCTCATCAGTTCTTGAGCAGGTATTGAGCTGGAGAGGCAGGCAAGCAATGGAATAGATTTGGAGATCAGATCTGAGCTGTATTGTGTGTAACAGGTGGCACTGGTACTGGATTGCTTGTGATAAGCATTGTACTTTGTAATGTTACATGTTCTCAATCATTAATATACAGATAGTGTGGGGTTTCTAGCGAGATGCTTTCCCCAAGTTACATACTGTGTTAATGTGTGAATGCTCTTGATGTTTTATTGTTATTGATGCTGCTATATTGATGATCAACGTAGAGGAGCTTATGTATTGTGTATGTATTCCGCAATAGTACATGATCAGGATAATCTCCATTGAATATGTGTTAAATTATTTAAAATTTCTACATGGTATCAGAGCGAGCTAGATAATTGTAGAAAAAGTTTCTACATGGTATCAGAGCTGTTGATCATCAGATCTACTATTCAGGAAGTGTTTACATTCTATTTCTTTAGGCAGAGTCTGTAATCGGGCCAGGTAGCCTCTGGATTCATCCTTCTTTTGGAAGGTGATATATCCGGTGAATGCCCATATAGTCAATCTCTGTACGAGAAATATTGTGTTCTCACGAATCTTAGATCCGAGGCGGTTGAGTTGGTTGCTGGTGGAATTCGAATTTGCAGCAATGTTTTCTTGGTGACAATGCAGCAATGTATTTCAACGGATTGCGATTGGAGTATGCTCTTGAGGGCAGCTCAAACTATATTGCATGGAAGGACAGGATGGAGGCAGTATTGGATGATAACGGGCTGAAGGAGTTCATAGATATGGATATCCCAAAGCCTACTGATGCTGCTGAGGCGGAAGTTTGGCAAAAGAAGACCGCAAAATGTTGAAGGATTATATTGGAGGGCGTGAAGGATCACATTTTGTCCAGTCTCCATGGAAAGGCTACTCCATATTTGATGTGGAAATCATTAACAGAATTATTCCAAAGCAAGAGCGATCAGAGGAAGCTGGCGCTCAAAGATAAACTCAGAAACATCAAATGCGAGAAGGGTGACAGTATTCCCAAGTATCTCACGAAGTTCACTCAGTGTCGAGATGAGCTGGGAAGTGTGGGGGTTACTGTCGATGATGAGGACTTGGTGAGATTGGCTCCCCTTGGTCTTCCGAAGAGTTGGCATTCCTATCAGGACTCTGTCAATGGTCGGGAGAAATTGCCAGGATGGGAAAGACTATGGTCAGATCTTGTGCAGGAGGAGATCAGGCGGAGTACCAGGGACGGATCTTCGTCAAAGGGAGCTGATGAAGAGAATTGTGCTTTGGCTGCCAAAGCAAAGAAAGGGAAGAGCAAGAAAGCTTCTCAGTTTGGTGTGAAAGGCAAGAAGCAGGATATGTCCAAGGTGAAGTGTTTTCACTGTCACCAGCATGGACACTATGCCACTAATTGTCCACAGAAGAAGAAGAACAAGCAGGCTGCTGGATCTTCAGCAGGAGAGGCTCTAGCCTCACAGTTTGAGCTTGATTTTTCATTGATCGCATGCCTGGTTTCAAGTGTGATGGGATCAGTGTGGTTCTTGGACAGTGGTGCATCTTTTCACATGACGGGAGATAGAGATTTGTTCTCTGATTTGGAGGACAAAGATCTTGGAGTGCACATCGAGATGGGCGATGATGGTAGATACAGTGCGACCGGTATCGGTACCATTTCCTTTGAGAGGGAGTCTGGTAAACCCTTCGTACTGAAGGAAGTCATGCATGTTCCAGGATTGAAGAAGAATCTTATCTCAGTGGCGATGTTAGAAGACAAGGGGTATGATGTTGTTTTCAGTGAGGGAAAGGCTTTCCTGCACAGCAATACAACTGGTGAGACCCGAAAGATAGGGTTTCGAGTGAGGAACCTTTATCAGTTGCATGTAGATGGATGCGCAGAAATGGCGGGCAAGGCAGAAGGATTGGTGAGTCGGGATGATGGCGAGTTGTGGCACAGGAGATTGGGTCACCTTCACCATGGAGCCTTGAAGATACTGCAGCAGATCACTACAGGGCTTCCTAAAGGCACACTTGTGTAGTCAGATCAGTGCAAGGGGTGTACTTTGGGGAAGTTTGTGAAAGCCACCTTTCACGAGAAGGATAGTCGCGCCACGACGATCCTTGAGAGAATTCACACAGACGTGTGTGGACCTTTCTCAGTTGCTTCGACAGCAAAACACAGGTATTATGTGATTTTTGTTGATGATTTCTCTCGTAAGTGCTGGATCTTCTTCATGCAGAAGAAGAGCGAGACATATTCAAAGTTCTGTGAATTCAAAGCACTGGTCGAGAAGGAGTCGGGGAAGAAGGTGAAGGCTCTTAGGAGCGATAATGGTGGTGAATACATCTCGGACGAGTTCATTGATTTCTGCAAGGCAGAAGGGATTCGAAGAGAGCTCATAGCTCCCCATAACCCACAGCAGAACGGGGTAGCTGAGCGGAAGAACAGAACGATTGTGGGTGATGCACGGGCAATGTTGCATGATCAGGGCCTACCCCTTCACTTGTGGGGAGAAGCATGCAATACAACAGTTTATGTGCAGAACCGTTGTCCTCATATGATACTTGGCATGAGTACACCCGAGGAGGCTTATTCTGGTAAGAAGCCTGATCTTTCTCATTTGAGGATTTTTGGTGCTAACGTTTAAATGCATGTGACGAAGGATGCCAGGAAGAAGTTGGAGCCGACCGCAAAGGTTGGAATATTTGTGGGGTACACTGATACGCCCCACAACTATCGTGTGTATTTGCCAGACAGTGGTAAAACTGTTGTGCGACGGGATATAAAATTTCAGGAGGAGAAAGCCATGAAGTGTTCGCTTGAGAGGGAGCTACATTTGCATGCAGATGAGGAGCTATTAGTTCCTAAGGATGAGCTTCAGGACGTGGATCAGCCACAGGATGAGGTTCATGGAGTGGAAGAGACCACTCATGCAGCGCCAACCATCAGAGGGCGAAAGCACTTGACAGAAGCTGAGCAACTGGCTCAAGATGGAGAGAAAGTTGTAGGACCACCTACAGCCCAACGCAGGCAGAGACAGTCACCTGATCGGTACACTGGATACATGGCTCTTATGAGAAAGTGTGTTGTGACTGAGCCATCCTCTTTCGAGGAAGCTGTGGAGGATCCCCCATGGGTAGACGCCATGGTGGAAGAGTATGAATCTATTGTCAAAAACAGTGCATGGGAGATTGTTCCTAGACAGGAAGGGAAATCAGTGGTGGGTTTGAGATGGATCTACAAAGTTAAGAAGGTAGCTGACGGGAGTGTAGAGAAGTATAAGGCAAGATTTGTTGCCCGAGGCTTTTCACAGATAGAGGGGATCGATTATGAGGAGACCTTTGCACTAGTCGCAAGGTATTCTTCCATACAGACGATTCTTGCTCTCTCAACGCAGATGGGATGGCACATTCATCAGATGGATGTGAAGACTGCGTTCCTCAACGGAGTCATTGAGGAGGAGGTGTACATTGAGCAACCCGAGGCTTTGAGGTCTTTAGCAGCGAGTCGCATGTGTGCAGGCTCAAGAGAGCACTATATGGGTTGAAGCAAGCACCACGTGCTTGGTACACACGGATAGACAGCTATTTCACAGGACTTGGATTCTCCAAGAGCGAGGCGGATCCTAACCTATACCAGATTGTGGTGGAGGGTAAGTTGCTTATCATTGTACTGTATGTTGATGATTTGATTCTAACGGGTGATGAGCTGTTGATACTATCATGCAAGAAGGATCTTGCTACAGAATTTGAGATGAAGGATTTTGGCCTCCTTCACTATTTCCTAGGATTGGAAATATGGCAGCGCAGTGGTGGACTGTTTGTTTCTCAGGGCAAGTATGCTCGGGAGATACTTGAGAAGTTCAACATGCATGGCTGCAAGCCTATTGATACTCCTCTTCCTGGAGGTTGGAGGAAGGAGGATGCCACTTCGGGAGAAGAAGTGGATGCCACTGTTTATTGACAGTTGGTGGGGTCGCTGATATATTTGGTCAATACACGACCTGATATATGCTATGCAGTTAACCAGCTTTCACAAGCTATGGTTAAGCCTACCAAGCTCTTTTGGAAGGCAGGCACGCATGTATTGTGCTACTTGAGAGGCACAGTGGGATATGTTTTATCGTACAGACAGGAGGATGAGGTGAAGCTATGTGGCTTCACGTATGCAGATTGGGCAGGGAGCCCAACGGACAGAAAGAGCACATCAGGAGGGGTCTTCAGTATTGGATCGACAACAGTTTCTTGGTACAGCAGGAAGCAGAGATCCGTGGCACTCAGTTCAGTGGAGGCCAAGTATATGGCAGCAAGTTTGGCTGCATGCGAGGCTATATGAATGAGGAAGATCCTGGTTGGTTTGTTCGGTTCTCATTTGGATCCTACTATGATTTACTGTGATAACCAGAGTTGCATTAAACTCTCAGCTAATCCTGTATTTCATGATAGATCTAAGCATATTGACATCAGGTACCATCATATCAGAGATTGTGTGCAACAGAGGATCATGTTGCTTTCATACATTCCAATGGAGGATCAGGATGTTGATATTCTGACGAAGGCTCTCACCAGGAGAAAATTCGAGTACCACCAAGGCAGGATAGGGGTTGTTGATAATCCATATCTTGTCGAGAGGGAGTGTTGAGATTGCAACAAGATGATGGAGCTTAGTGAAAAGAGTCGCCTTCACTAAGTGGGCCCACAGGCAAATTATGGCACAAGTTCTATTTTTGATCCCAGCACGGATGATCACAGTGTGGGTGACCACATTATGAGTGATCACAGTGTGGGTGAACACAGTGTGAGTGATCACAGTGAGAGTGATCAAAGTCTATTTTTAGACTGGCTGTCAAAAATAGAAAAGTCAAATATTATTGTCTCATAATAATATTTGCACTATAAACTTGATCTTATTCTCTTGGAGCACTTCAGGATGAGTTACGGATGTGGTACATGCAGATCCCAGAGGGAAATACGTGGTTACCTATGGGATGACTAATATTTGCATGCAGGACTTCAGTTAGAACGCAATTGAGTTGAGTTTAGTGGACTGGAGGTACAGTTGATGGAGTTGTGTTCAATTTAGCTTTGTTAAACTGGTTGTATTTAGTCTAACTCGAAAATAGACTAGAGATGAGTTCGGTGAATTAGCTATTAATTAATTCACAAGTTATTAACTCATAATGCAACTATAGAATACATCAATTAACTCAGTTGCATGTCAGTGCATGTTCAGTTCAGCAGGGACAGGTGTTAGAGGATCAGATTGTTATCAGTTGTGACTATAGTTGTGCATGATGATTTGCACAATTAGAGGGATTGAGTATGCCAATGAATTGGCCAATATCAAGAATTGTAGCCTGTGCTCACGTCCAACACAATGTGAGTGATTCTTTGCAGGTGAAGTACGAGTTTGGTAAACCGTTCTCATGAGTTCTTGAGTAGGTATTGAGCTGGAGAGGCAGGCAAGCAATGGAATAGATTTGGAGATTAGATCTGAGCTGTATTGTGTGTAACAGGTGGAGCTGGTACTGGATTGCTTGTGATAAGCATTGTACTTTGTAATGTTACATGTTCTCAATCATTAATATACAGATAGTGTGGGGTTTTTAGCGAGATGCTTTCCCCGGGCTACATACTGTGTTAATGTGTGAATGCTCTTGATGTTTTATTTTTATTGATGCTGCTATATTGATGATCAACGTAGAGGAGCTTATGTATTGTGTATGTATTCCGCAATAGTACATGATCAAGATAATCTCCATTGAATATGTGTTAAATTATTCAAAATTTCTACAGTGGGTTTGGATGATCCCCCAACTTTTGGGTTCCCATTCTTACCTCTGGCTTCTAGATGTGTAGCCTAAATGGATACCTCATCTATACTAGTGGGATTAAACATGAGGACTGTGTGCCTCATGTAGTTGTGTAGACCACCTATGTACTTCAACAGAGTTTCAGGTGAATCTAATGAAATTCCTAAAATCAAAGCTCTCTTTCTAAATTCTTGAGTATAACCTTGTACACTTTGCCCTTTCAGTTGGTGAAGAGTTTTCCAGCTCATCATGGCTTGCTACATATAGGCCAGTGGATAGAACTATTTTTTAATTGCAGAAACGAATTCACTCCAAACAGAAGGAATCTTACCATGTTTTTTCATGTCAGCTTGTGTGACACCTTCCCGCCATACCAAGGCAGTGCCCCTAAGGTGTAGGCTGGCCAGCTGAATCTTACTCTTGTCTGAGTCAATGCTCTGTACTCCGCAAGAAACATCAATCTATCTGATCTAGTTATCCAGCTTCTCTGCATTTAACTCTCCATCATATATTGGTAAATCAAATTTAACATATAATTTAATCAAAGATGCTTTCTTTTTATTATCAGGGCTATTAGGAGGGGTGAGAAGTTTTTCTTCTTTCCCTTTGCCTTTAGAGTGGCCATTGAGGAGAGATTCTTCTACTCCTTTGTCTTGTTTGGAGTGGGATGAATCTTCATCCTTACTTTTCCTGAATTCTCTATACATTTCCTCCACCATGGATTTCATGGTCATAAAACTATCCATGAACTGGGAGTTTGATTCCAAGGGATTTTCTTCTGACATTTTCCTCTTAGAATAGCCTCTTCCAATTTCTGGGTTAGCTTCAACCGACTCCTCCTAATTTAAGCTTTGATCTAGTTAACCTTCAACAACAAAATCCAGCACAAGATTGTCTAACCTTAATAACCTAGATGCTCTGATACCACTTGATCTGGAATTTATCCAGAATGAAGAATTTAAAGGTATTACAGACTCATGTGCTGGGATGTTCCTATGTTACTTATGCAACAGATCAATAAGATTGCTAGAATACATAGAAACTGAGGCAATCAGAGAAAAACATAACAGTCAAACATGAAAACACAATGAGTTTAATAAGGAGTTCACCCAATGCTCCTGGGCTATTTCTCCAGGTCCAGCCTTTCAGTGGTGGCCTCTCTATTATGTTTTCAAGGAGTGTTTTACAACAATGGACTCAGATTGAGTCTCACTAGACAGATGAAGATCAGTAGGACTGGAGTACACAGACTCTCTTTACTGATTCTCGACCTTTAAGGTCACAGTAGTATGACAGGCCTCTGTCGAGGAGTTTGCTTCAACCTCGCAAGCCTTCTGAAGTACACAAACTCTCTGACTCTACTCCGGCTCTGTCTAGCTCGATGTCGCCTTCAGGTCAGCTCGGCTTCCACTATGTTCTCTATCCTTAGCTAGATTTGTCTAACTAACTCTTGTTACTACCTCTATGTTTTTCTTCTTGGTTTCTACCTCTGCTCTGCTTCTATTAATTCATGGCTTTAAAGCCAGTCTGTTCTTGACTGTTCATTTCCGCTTCCCGACTCTCTGGATCTCTTGCTCCTGAATTCCCCTATTCTGCATCATCATCACTATGCAATGCTTCACAAAGAGGTGGTCACCTGTTCCTCACGAACTGAGTGTCAGTTCTCTTTGAACGGTCGTTATTTCCATTGCTCCAAGATTACCCGTGAAACTGATTCTTTTGCCAACTCATCATCCATGTCGTACTTCAAATCCCCTGTAATCCTACTTTATCGCCTGCCAAATATGATCATTCGTCGAGACGTGCCTCCGCCGTTGATTTGGGTCCCCCAGATCCTACGGTCTCCATCCATATTGGGCGGGTAGGTTGCATGACTTTTACCTGTCCGATGTAGGCGATTTTCTCTTTCATCTGCCGGACGCGTGTCACTTGGTGTATGGCATCGAGCGAGACTCAGTCAAAACTGCTTACTGCCTCGAAGCCCTTCTGATATCCTGTCGGTTTTAGCGTGGGACCCGCCTTCTGACGGAATTGGCGATTTCCATACGGTTTTATGCTTTTCCTCAAGACCAAGTGCTTAGAGGCTTTCCTTTGCTGAGAGGGATGCCCTGTGATACGCAATTAGCGCTTTAGCACCAATCGCATATCAGAAACCACCTTTGTTTCTAGATTTGACCTCCTGTTTGTCAATTTGTGTCAGCACGCAGTCACCATGGGCTAATGGTCTGCGCGCTTTGACCGAGGGTTCTCGTTGTTCCATGTTGACCACAAATTGCCACTGTTTAGAGGTTATTTCTGATAAGCTCGACATCCATAGACTTCAATTTTTGACATAATTAGAAACAATCATGAAAACTTAGAGAGTGTTTAAGACCCAATCTAGATCACTAATTAATGCGTCATACCTGGTAGTGGTAAGAATTGAAAATGAATTGGGGACCTGGTAGTGGTAAGAATTGAAAATGCATTGGGGAAGAAGTTGTCGAATAATTTATGCTAAATGGTTGGTAAAGATTGGTCAAGATTTGAAAATAAATGAGGAGAATTTGCCCTAAACTTCTGCTAAATGTTTTACTAATGTATTATGACTTCCAAGGACTCCTCGCTGCCCCATTCAAACTAATGTATTATTACTTCCTTTCATCCATTAAACAAAAAATGGTATTAATAGTAAGAGAAAAGGCCTTACAACTCAGTTTCTTCAAGAAAATAAGAAGTTCAGGAATCAACCAGATTACAGTGCTGAATTTTTTGATAGCTTGGCAGAATATTGGCCAAATATTGAGAGTCATTAAGGCGCATAATACTGGTTACTATGAAATAGTGAGACCATATAAGGTAGGAGGACGACAACACTATTGAGGTTAAGTGCACATTTCCTGGCTCTGCAACGCATCTTCAATCTTTACTTCTTTGTTATTCATTTCTATATCCCATGGCTTCCTCCTCAACATCCACCTCACATAGCATCAACAACAACTATGTATTTGATGTTTTTATTAATCATAGGGGTCCCGACGTAAAAAAAAACCTTTGCCACCAATCTGTACAATCGCCTTTGCAAACATGACTTGAAGGTTTTTTTAGATGAGCAGGAATTGCACGTGGGAGAGAATTTGACCCCTCAAATTAAAAGTGCCATTAGAACATCCTCTGTGAATATAGCAATTTTTTCTCTGAACTATGCATATTCAAATTGATGTCTTGATGAGCTTGTATTGATGCTGGAGTGTAAGTCCACCATCATCCCGGTCTTCTACGGTGTCAAGCCTACAGAGCTACCATGGGTGAAAGAGGGAAAGGGAGTCTATGCTCAAGCCCTATGCGAACTTCCAGAGAAAAAAAATCTTGATGGTCAACAACGATACTGCTCTGAAGAACTTGAAAAATGGAAGACGACTCTTTCTGCAAGAAGTATAACAGGTGAGAACAGCAACCCTCCATGTACATCTTAGCATTTAATTCGTTGAATTATTAGCATGGTGAAAGAGGCTGACTTATAGCCATTTATTATTATTGGTTCGTATTTCATTTTGAAAAGGTAACGAGAGCGGTGGAGATGATTTTCGTTTACATGGTGGCAATAAGCACTTCTATAATAAGATCAATAAAATCTTTATTCTCTTAGAAATATAAATAACATATAAACAAATATTTGAAGTACAATAGAGCAAAAGCATATGAAATTCAGAAAATTCTCAGAGTGATATTGATATGGTAGCGTAAGTATGGTAGGATACCGATAAATTGCATAGCTTCTGGCTTCAATTAGTTACTAATCCTCTATGCCCGGCTGTGGAACAAAATCTTTATGAAGGGAGAGGGAATCGAGAGAGTTCGTGATTAAAACTTCTAAGGGTTGTAGATGGCCCATGGATATATGCAGCTTCATTTATTTCTAATTAGGGCTAATGACGTAAATTCAACTGTTCATAAATTCTTCTTTCAGTTCATGCCTCCCTTGGTTTTCACAGTGCTTGCATTTTCTCTTTTTAGATTTTTAGATCTGCCCTTTTGGTTGAATGTGACTATCCTTTGCTAAATCATTGTTTATGTTTGGTTTCTTTTATTGTTTAGGTCGGAAGACAGGTGTCTTGCAGTGCCTCGAGGTGGTCTTTGAACTTTGCAACATTCGCTTCATATTCAAATTAGAACAGCTCCTCGAAGACGTCGTGGAAGCAGTGCTGCAAGTGCTGCAAAAAGTTAAAAGAAGGTTGCATGTGTTAGAATATACAAAAGGATTGGAGGGAAAATTAAGAGATTTTGAAACCACAAGGTCATCGCAGCAGGAAGATGGGAAGGTTAGAGTTATAGGAATTGTGGGCATTGGAGGTGTTGGCAAAACCACCCTACCGAAAGAGTTCTTTAACAATTAGAGATCAAAATACAAGCGATGTTGCTTTGTATTTGATGTAAGAGACAAAGCTTTAACTACCTTGCTTTGTATTTGATGTAAGAGACAAAGCTTTAACTACCTTGCAGAGCGACCTTCTGAAGCATTTAATTCAACCAATGTGCAAATAGGCTGCACTGATGAAGGCAAAGAAAAGCTTCGAAGTCTTCTCCCATCCTCTGATTGTCTCATTATTTAAAATGATGTGGATGATATTGAGCAGTTGGAGGCATTACTTTTACCAGCGAAGGGTGCCCTTAAAAGCAGTGCTTAATTTTAGTGACATCCCGCAATAAGGATGTTCTCATAAGATCACAGATTCCAGAGACGTCGATTTATAGGCTACAAGGTCTCGATCCGGAGCATTCTTGAGAGCTCTTTTGCTGGCATGCAGTTGGCAAGCTTCATCCTGCTGTCAGATTCGAGGAGGTGGTTGAAAAGTTTTTGGGTGCCTGCCATGGATTGTCGTTATCTATTAAAGTATTTGGGTCGCTTCTCTATGTAATAAATGATTTAAGTCATTAGGAAGCACAATTTCGCAAAATCTCCAACATGCTTCCTGATGATATACAAGGTAGGCTAAAAATTAGCTACGACGGTCTCGATGAAGAGGAAAATAAGATATTCTTAGACATTGCCTGCTTCTACGGAGGAGATGACAGAGACAGAGTCATTAGAATATGGAATGGATCTCGCTGGGAAGGGTTGCTAGGTCTTTGGAGGCTGGAAAAATGAATTTTTGGTGGAAGTGGACAATCTGAAAATGCATGACCATGTTAGAGGCATGGGCAGATATCTGGCGGAGAAGGAACCTCTTGATGGTGAGAAGGAACCTCCTGATGGTGAGCTTCGGCTTTGGAACCCAACTGCCAACCTTTTTCATAAGCTTTCCGACCAATTATGTAACATGGTCAGGGCAGATATCTGGCAGAAAAGGAACCTCAGCTTTGGAACCCAACTGCCAACCTTTTTCATAAGCTTTCTGGTCAATTACTTGTAAGTATTTTGAAGTGTTTTTGACAGATTTCCAATTGGCATCCTTTTATCAAAATTGCATAGTCACAAGGGTATCGCAAAACTCCCTGCTCTTGGGAGTTTGGGGGAGTTTGGGGGCTGATTGGAAGCGCTTCAAAAAGTACTTTTGAGTTTTTTGGGAGTTTCACTGTAACCAATTTTTGAAGTTTTGGGAGCTTCACTGCAATGAATAAGTGCAAATGTAGGTGTATTTGATATTGCCAGCTTGGGCGCTGCTTAAACTCATGGAACTGTGTGAAATTGATGGAACTGTGTGAAGGGAAGTGTATGCAGCTAGGTTTAGATTTGAATATAGGTCTAGAACTAAGAGAAACAACTTGTTTATGGAAAGCCTTTCTATCCAAATGAAGATGAGGCACTTGGCCAATCCTGATCTTTGCCATTGAAAAGCTATTCATTCTCCTCATATACCGGGATGGCCCATGGATATAAAAGAGTTTAGGAACATTGTTGGTCACTAGCAAAACCATCATTATAGCCCAAGCTGAATGGACAAAAGATGAAATACTAAAGAAAAAAAATAGTTGAAATTATGAAAAAAAATAAATTTTAATTTAATTGTTTCATATTTATTAAGTATAAAATATATATTAACTTGGGAAATTTATAATTTTATTATACAAACTCTTTTTAAAATAATATTGGATTTAAATTCTATTGTTTTATTTTTTTTAATTACTATTGATATATATTATATTTTTTCTTATCTCTATTATAATTAGATGTAATATATATAATACTAGCGAGGTTACATCAAGGGCTGAGAATTGAACCAATGACTTAACATATAGTGTTGCATGAAATCACCTAATAATCCAGTAATAACAATCTTTTTTCCTGTTTGAGAGTTCTTCATGTTTCTTTGCTTGGAAGGAATTTGATTGAGAAATTGTTGATAGATTAATATTTTGATTTTTTTTGGCAATGCTTCAAAATTCAATTTGTTGCATGTTTCTTTGCAAAATTAAATTTGATTGGCAAATTTTAAATGAAAATAAATAAATTATTTTATTTATATTTTTAATATATATTAAATTTTAATATATTATATTATTATCCCTCTCAACTTAATGTTTCATCTAAATTTGGAAGCCTTACCCGATATTCGTTCCCGCATATCTGAAGTACCCACATACTCGAAACTCGAAACTTGTGCAACATACGAAAATTGTGTAGTTTTGAATTCTTAAAATTTGCAAGAATGAATCTTGTTTCTAACCACTCCGAGTGAACAATTCAGGTTCATGGGATTAGCCTGGTTGATGAAAATGAGGATGAACCATCTGTCGAAAACTTTGAACAATCTTTCGAAAACCTTGCGGAGCCTGCTCGCACTCGTTTATTGAGTAATATGATCGGGTTGCAGTTGCTTAAGGCTAAAGGTTATTTTGTTGAACGCCTATTCAATGTTTGCCACCAGTTACCAAACCTAATATATTCAGAGTGGCTGGACTGTCCCCAGTCCTCCTTCCCTTCCTCGATTCCACAAAAGAATTTGAGAGTTTTACATACAGAGGGATATTATAATTTTTTTTGAATTAGCTTTATGTTAAATTAATGTAAATTCATTTAACACAAATTTATTGAGATTTTTACATTAAGTTTATGTAAATTCATTTAATAGAAATTTAAATTCATTTAATAGAAATTTAGGTTAAAAATTATTAAAGATTATTAGAAATACAGAGGAAAAAATTAAATAACTTTTAACTCTTTATATATATATATATATATTCTATGAATAAATTTAATTATTATTTTATGAATAAATTTCATTTAAGAAATTTAAATAAATTTATTAAAATTATACATTTACTAAATTAATTTAAAAACAAAAACCATTTAAAAATTATATAAAAGCAATGAAATTCTATTATATTAAAATATTAAAAAAACTTAATAATTTAAAATTCCCAATCTTTAAATTTTTTAATTATACATTTACTAAAATATTATATAGAAATAATAATATTCTATTATATTAAAATATTAAAAAACTTAATAATTTGAAATTTCCAATATTTAAAATTTTTAATTATACACTTACTAAAATATTATATAAAAATAATAAAATTATATTATATTAAAATATTAAAAATACTTAATAATTTAAAAATTCTCAAAATTCTTTTCAAAGTGCCTATCATTTTAAAATTTAAACTTTAATGTGTACATTTTTCAAATATAAAAAAATAAAATCTAAAGCATTTTAAAATACAATATGTTTTCATTAAATTTGTTTTACTTTAAAAAAAAATTATTATCATTTTGCAAATATAAAAGTCTATAATTGAAAGCCATATATATATATATTTATATATAAATAAAAATTATATATAAAATTATATATTTATTTATTAGAATTAAATAAGTTTTCCAAATAAATATTTAATTGTTATATCTATATATATATATATATATATATATATAATTTTTTAAAAGTATAAATAATTTTTTTATATATAAAATTATATATTTATTTATTATAATTAAATACATTTTTCAAATAAATATATAATTGTTTGATTTTTATTTTATTTGATTCATTCATTCATAAGCATATTTTTATTTTTATTTTATTTATTTTATTTTATTTTTAATTTTTCTATCTATTTATTAATATAAATTTTTTTCTATTTTCTTTTACTTTATATTCTATACATTTATAAATAACATCTCTAACTTACATAAATCAATATACTTCTAAGCATTTACAACCCTCATCTACATACAAATAACCCTTAACCAACTGAATAATAATATTGGTATAAAGTAACCCTTCATTGCTTGTCATTTATACCTATTTTTATAAATAAGGAGAAACAAATTAGAGAGTGGGTATGCAAAATACTAAGGAAACTTTTAACTTTTATTTTATATGCAATTTCTCACAAGTGGGAGTCATATTCGTTGATAGTCATTAGATCTGAGTTTCATAATCTTTGTCACAATACTCACCTTCCTAGCCTTTTACGATGTCAAAATTATAGTGAGCTAGGGAGGCTTCTCTCCAAGCTTTTTGAGCATAGGAATAAAATCTTAAATCAAACTAAATAATTTGTTTCTTTAGGTCCGATAGACCAAAGTTTGGTCTCAGTGGACGTTAACAACCACCATCATCAGGATCATCATCATAAATTCAAGTATTTTCAAATTTAAATTTATAAAAATATTGATAACAATAAATTTAATTAAATTTTCATTTTTATTTAATTGAAATCGGTTTTTATATAAATATGTAGAGAAACAAATTCATAAAATATTATATATAAATTATTATTTATTCGTAAAATATTTAATAAAAATAGATTGTATAATAAAATAATTATATTTAATTTCTCACTATATTTTTCATTTTGTAAGTTTAACCTAATTAATTTTCAAAACTAATATATATATATATATATATATATATATATATCTATATATATATATATCTATATATATATATATATATATATATATATATATATATATATATATATATATATATATATATATATATATATATATGGGGTTAAAAATTGTGTTTATGTTGCATCTAGGGTTTCTTTTGTTGTCATGCTATTTTAGTCTAGTGAAGTTGTGAGCTGTGTTTGTAAATTATTAATTTCTTCATCCCAATTTCATGAATGGATCTTTGAGCAATTTTGTCAACATTATACTTCGATATATTAGTGTGTGTTTACTTATGCCTTTCATTTCTCTAGGCTTGCACTTCATATTTGTTGAGTTTTTTTTGTTGGTGTGTTGTTAAACAATCTCAATGGTTGGGCCTTCCACATCACATGTGGAAGCCCTTGGTTCAACAAGTGAGAAGAAATGGAAAATTGTCAAAAGGGTGAGTTCCAACTCCACTCTCGATATGGAACACTCTATGGAAAAATCGAACATCAAATTTTCGATGGAGAGAGGATTAATTAATGATTTCACTAGCCTTTGGTCTAGCCCCAATATTATTCAAGAATGGACCCCTAAGAATTGCATCAATCAAAACTTTATTTCTATTATTACTGCAAAAAAGCATTTTTATATATATTTTTTATCTATAAAATGCAGTGGATATTCCATTGGATAGTTCGTCTCAACATATTTGATAAAATATATTAAAATTCAAAAATCTATACTATGAGGGTTTATTTTTCTTAGATTTCTAAATTTATTAATTTAATAAATCTAGAACAATGAAAAATACAGAAAATAGAGGACAATGAAAAGTAAACATCAACAAACCACAATGAACATAAGATATTCTTTAGGAAATCCTTTTAGGAGAAAAATTAGTTGGAAGGTGAGGTTTCTTTGCTCTCTCTTCCTCTAAATGGAAGTGGTGCAAATATAAAGTAGTGAGACCTATGGCCCGTGGGCTGCAACAAAACAAAACCCTATGTTATGCTCTCTCTCTTTATCCACTCTTAGCAACTATTTTCAACTATGGAACATAATGCACTTGAATAGAATGGAACCATGTTTCCTCCTAGTGGCATGGTTATAACATAGCTTGGTAGCCAACTAGTGGTTAACTTCAAGACTCCTTTGAACTCTTAAGTAAAGTTACAATATCAACCCTTCTAGAGTCCTCTTCATTATGTCCATGTGTCTAGTGCCTTTTCTATGAATAATAGGGCCCGATGTGGCATCCTCTCGAATTATGGTGGTTCATCGTGATAGGTGAACTTTGGGAGGCATAACTCTTGCATGCAAACTCTAATTAACAACTTTTGTAGATAGTTGGAAAGTCCTATGTTGTATGATAACACTAGTGGATGGAGTGCCTAAGGGGAAAAGTTTTACTCCCCAAAAAACATCTTTAAAGGCCTCACATTGGCCCTATAAGGTTCAAGGCCTCAATTCTCCAAATTGGGCCTTACCGCTAAAACTGCTCATGTAAGTTGATTTCTCTAATTTTCCACTCTACAAGCATTGAGATGGATAAAAATCAATATAACGATCCAATCCATGTCGATTTCTATTTGAAAATATAGAATAAAGGGACTTGATCTTTAGAACTCGTTCCTATTCTATGGGTTGCAGGGGAATAGGGGAATATATTTATTTCATTGGACTTTGGACTTTAATCTAGATATAGAAATCAAGTTTGCTCCTATTTGGATCAAACTCCCCTATTATCTTTGGGACCTTGATTCCTTCAAATTATTGGAGACAAGTTGGGGTGTTACATAATTTACATTGAACCTAAGGGAAAAATTGTTACATGTGCTAGAATTTGTGTGGAAATGGACTTTCAATCGAGAGAGTCTTAGGCAATTTAACTGAATTTAGAGGACCAGAGTTATCTATAGGCCCTAATTATGAGAAAGTCATTTTTAAATGTAACATGAGTGTGGAGATTTTATAAAATGTTACTTAAAATCCCAAAAAATTCAACCATCTTTGTAGCAAAGTTCAAACAAAATTTCAGCCTCTCAAAATAATATTGAGCAAGGTGCACTCAAACAAGTAAGAAGAAAGCATAAGTGACAATAGCCTTGGCGGGACTCAACTTGATAACCAATCTCATCTACACTTACCCAATCCCTCCAATAATATATTTGGAGCTCTGATGATGAAGAAGAGGTTGAGAAAGACCATTCAAAGAATAACTTAGAGGCTAGCTCAGGGTGTCTTTCAAAGCAACAAAAGATTTTAAAAAATGCAGCTTCTAATGATACCCATATTAAGCAATGTGAGCCTTCTTAGGTGAAGGGATCTATTCCATAAATAGAGAGTATGGCTCCACTTTTGAAGGATAATCTAGTTACCAATTAATGAGAATTTTTATCTCAAAATGAGAACACTAAGCCAACAAATCTAGATTAAAAAATCAAAATTGTCTCTAAAATTGGCACTTGAAATTTATTTACTATTTTTTTTTATAAATTTACTGAAAAAAAGTTAATAAAAAAGAAAAAAATGATCTGATATTATTTGATTCATCACAATATATTTTCTAGTTGATGTTTCGAGCTAGCAACTCTGGCTCATCATCAAGACATAGATAAGAAATATGATCTAGTTTAGAAAGATAAATAGGAGAGAGATGCAAGGTCAAAGAGGAAAATAGACGTTAGGTTAGATAAAAGTTAGAGATAAATTTAATTCATTAATAAAATTGTAAGAACATGATTCAAACGATCATATTTACTAAAATATATAATAAAAAAATTAACGTGTGTGTGTGTGGGGATTACATCAACAAATTGTAATCAAAAGTATATATATAAATAAAAATAAAATGTGTAAAAATCCATTAGTAATAATATCGTTATATAAGGAGATCGAGAAACAAAAGAGATTCAAATGGCCAAAAGTATATAATATTTAAGAGAAGGATATATATATAATCAATTCTTACATTATAAAAGAAAGAAATAAATATATTAAGTTCAGAAGAAAATTAGTAACACTACGAAATTATTGTTACAATAATAAGGGTTACAAAAATAATATATATATATATATATATCGAAGGAAAAAGGTGCAATTTTCATTAATATGTTAAGAAAATTACATATTGTATAATGCTGCATGTATGAGATGCATTCACTGAAGAGCAGTTTAGAAGAGTTAGGGAAAAATTGTATACAAATTTACATCATACTAGTCCAGGTAGTTATATCCACCATAATAAACAAAAATATTGAGTCATTGTCCCAATAGTAATAACAGAAACTATAGCAAAAAAACATAGAACCAAAAACCGAAAAAAAAAAAAAGGAATGATCTGTGAGATCACTCTCAGAGATGCCCGTTCATCTCAATGAACGATCGGTGGAAAAAACAGTAGAAAATGCCCTCCCTGTATTCCTGAATTTGTCATTATCCCATGTTCAGCTGCACGACCGCTTTGGAAAGACGGTCAGCAATCTCATTCCTTTCCCTGTATATATGTGAGCATAAAATAAAATCAAATTGTGATTTTAATGTAAAGATATCATCCAACATGTCTCTTAGTGTGTGCAACTGACAGTGATATACATCGTTTATCCAATTTATAACAAGCTATGAATCCCCGTATATCTGAATCTTTTGACAATTTAGTTCTCTAGCAAATAGGAGAAGTTGTTTTAGCTTGTTTAGTTCTGCATAATTATTGGTGCCCCTGCCCAAGTCGACTTGGATTTTGTAGGACACAAGATTGTTGATGTGTAATATAGCCCCTCCCCATAACCCTCGGGTTGGACCGAGCCATCAAAATATCCAAGATACATATACATACATACATACACATATATATATATATATATATATATATATTTGAAATCTAAGAAAATATTTGACCAAGCTAAAAAGAAGGGGGTTAGAAGAAAAATAAAGTAAGAAGAATCAGGGACAAGATTTTAATGATCAACATAAATATGTTATATATTAAATAACAAAGCAATGGAACACATAAAACGTTGCAGAAACACCAACACTAAAAAATCATAAAACAAGAGAGACACATATATACGTGGTTCACTCAATTTGGGCTACATCCCTAGAGAAATAACTAGTCATTCCTTTTTATATTATCTAACAAACTGAATGGATACAACCTATACAAAATTCCTTGTAACTTCCTCTTAACTCTCACACAGTTTCCTATGTTTTTCTGTCATGGAATAATACACAATCGCAATACAATTCCATCATATAAATTAAGGGTTGTCTTCTAAGGAAAAAACCCTAAATTAGCATAACTTCTATTGTTAAATCTTTCGCTTGATAAACACCCAAGATTGACTACGAAATTACAATATTTTACAAGGCAAATTTTCTCTAATTTTTTCTTCAAGGGCACTACCCGTGAACCCTTGCCAAGTCCCCCCTCCCCTTGGTGACATTAGTGTTTGGTGGGGGGGCTAAGCCCCCCACACCTGTAAGGGACTCACATCCAAATGCAGCCAAAACAATACCTCTGAATCAAGAAAATAATCACACTCCACACCCGAGGAAAGAGAGAATGAAGGGAAGATACAAATAAAGACAAAATTTCAAATGAGACAAGAAAATGAAAGTAGAAGGGAAAAGGGAAAGGATTTGCTTCAACATGAAGCAAAAACGGGAACTCTGGCTAGAAAACCCTGAAAAAACATCAAAAATAGTGCTAAAAACGAAAAATGTGTATACTCGAATGATGTTATTTTTTTAGGGTCAATTTTGAACATGTTTTAAAAATGGCAGTGAAAACGATTTTTTCGTGCAAAAATTGTGCAAAAAACACCCTGAAAATGAAAGTGTTGATACTGAAATGATGGTTTTTTTTTAGGCTCAATTTTAAACTTTTTAAAAAAATTCCAATAAAACCAAATTTTTATGTTCAAAAAACAGTTGTTTTTGAGGAAAAAAGCACACTAATTTTTTTGGTAGAATAACATTTTTCTTTGCTAAGTACAATTTCAACATGTTTTATTAATGACGATAAAGATAAAATAATGGGATCTAAAACACATTAAAATTCTATTAGTTTTCATCGATGTTGTTAAACATATAATAACATCACACTAAAGATCACTAAAATTCTAATTGTTTTCAACCATAAGATTAAAGATACAAAAAAATTTGGAAAAATTTCAACCATAAAATTAAAAAACCATGACATTATGAACAAATTACATGACTAAATTAATCAAAATGTCATTATTTGTAGATTGAATGAAACATACATTATATCTTTAATTTATTGTTGCATTGCAGATATTCTAAACAATAAAAATCATCATAATTAAAACATATAATCCAATAACCTAAAAATGACTCATAACTTCTGATTTAACACCATATGGAAATCAAAATTTTTATTTCAAGATACGATGCAAACATCAATTATATAAATTGTCTCAAAAAATTATTCAAAATCAGTCATATTTTCTTGCATACCATCAAAATTCACATCTTCAGGTGAATGACTGGATGCAGGTGAAGATGTTCCATATTCTTTTCTTTCATCAACTAGTGCCCCATCTGAGTCCACATGCATGCCCACCATTTCATGTTTCAAAATTCTTCTGGATCTACGATTGGTTTCAACACACTCCCATCTCAACACTGTTCCTTCTGGTAATAACCTTTTTAGAATCTCTATTGTCTTGGAGCGAAGATTTCCTCTCTTTGTTAAATTGAAGTCATAAAAAAGCATATCAACATCCTCCAATTTTAAGAAGTTTGTTCGGAAAAGATTTATATTTGTACCCTTTCTTTTTCTCTTTTCACTAATGTTTTTGTCAGCTACCATCTCTGGCTTAGACACACCATTGAATGGGTGTGTATTTTTGGCATACCATTATACTTCAACAGCTGTAACATCTTCATTTTATGTAAATACCTTTATAACCTTAGCAACCCAGAATGGATAACCATTGGGATCTCCATCTACTAACACTGCGATCATGCAACCCTCCTCAATATCTTGTACTAAACCCTTGTAAAGGTCTTCCATGGATTCACATTGTGCATGAGATCTTCTGGAACCAATATTAATTTCTCTTTCCTCATCGTGTGAAGAATTAATAATACGTTGAGATTGTTGTTGTTCAACATTGTTTCTTTCGTCATGTTCATTTGACACATTTTGTGGCCAAATAAATGTATTTTTCAAAGGTATATATTCATTTGTTGTTCTTGAAATGATATCACTTTGACTATTGAAAAATGACACCCACCAAACTGAATCAACAATGTCAAAATACTCATATGTATATCTAATACATTTTTTAATTTCTTCTAGGCAATCAAAATAATTTATATCTCTATTCCGTCTGTGTGCATTATGAACTTCACCAACTCATTGTAATAACAATATATTTGATGCAAATATTGGATGATTTGGAATGAACTTCCAAAATTCCAAACCTGATGACGGTGCCCATTCTGTAGTAGTTGAATACTTCTTGCCCCATATTAGTGTTTTCCCATCATTTTTTTTGATACGAAATTGATGTTGGAAGCTAATGTCATTAATTTTTTCAATGCATTTCTCCTCACCATGCGATCCTAGAATAAACCTTCGCATGTCAACAGTTTCTTCCAACACATAAAAAGTAGGCTCTAGCATGTATGATTTCTTAATACATGCAATTAATTATGTCAAGCTCTCAACTTCCTCCCTCCTTAATGTGACTGAAAAACGACTGAACATCTGATCAATATGGTCATGAGTGTGCCCAACAAGAAGGAAACCAACCTTTACCTTCTGAAAATTTCTCAATTCAACAAGCATGTTTAGATATCCAAAAACAACCTGATTTTTGCTTTCACATCAAGTGTTGTTCTATTGTAGATACAAAAATTTAGGGAGATTACCAGACCAATGAGAAAGAACATCATGAATTATGGTTGTTTTCAGATTTGCATCATTATGAATATTTGGAGTTGTGAAGTACACCCTTGGCAACATTTTCCCATTGAAGACCATACAAACGACCAAGTGATATTGAATAAAATTTTCCTCCTGTAAATTTTTGGGTGTGCAAAGAAAATGTGGTAAAAGTGTTTTCCTCTGGTCCATATCATCAATTATCAAACCCAAATATTTACTCGGATTATCATAACACTTCTTTCGATGCTTGTGCAACTTTTTCCTTTCACTTGTTTGTTGTTCGTGAGGCTCCTGAAGTTCTTTGACAATGGAATCTACACAAAATAAAAGAAAGTCATTAAAAAATATGTTTTCATTGTTGATGACTATACGATTTTAAAAGTTAAAGTTATGAATGCTTACCTCTTTCTCACCCTTAACATTTATCCCTTTTTTATTTAAGAAAAGCACATGTACTGAAAATCCTCATCCTTGTCTTCTTAGGAATATGGACATTGCTGAATTATTTCTTCCATACCTTCACAAAATATTGATATGTAATAAATCAACCATGTCCCTCAGAACCTTTTGCATATTCTTTGTATAAGTTATAGATTTCTCGTCTTGAAAAATTATCTGGAATATGTATTGTCTCTTTATTTGGTATACACTCTTCATGTTTTAAAAATAAATCTTTCATCCATGACATTGCAGTATTTGATAATGGCCCAAACTGTCGTTTATGACGTACTTCTGAATAAAATGTGGGATCCTTTTCCAAATTTTCTTGGATTCTTGAGAGATGAAAATTAACCATCGAATGAAACATTTTGGAAGCCTTTCTATAGATAAATAAAGACCCAATATGATAATCATAACCTGGCAATGTAGATTGCATGTACCCAACTAAATATGAAATTTTCATGCTTTTATTCATTGACAAATATCTCTTCCTTTTCTCTAATGCAAACTTGAAATCCATATGTTTCAAACAATCTTTTTGACAACATTCACTTGAAATGAGAGCCCCGATAGAGCTTCTTCTCGTCCGATATTCTGCTCTAACCCTTGTATAACTAGAACATATTGGATTGATACGAAAAGGTATGCTCCTACTCCTCGATACAATATTTCCTGGCAACACCTCCATCATTGGATCATCATTTGTATAAGCATTTTCATCATCATTTTGAGGAATGTTATCCTCACTATGATCATTTGTGCTTTTGAAATACTGACTTGGAGGATATTCTTCATATTCCCCTTCTTCAATGCTATAGTCATAGTCCTTAGAATTAGGACTAAATGGAAAATTTGACTCGCTGTTTATTGGATATTATTCCTCATGTGCATTGCCACTGCTGCTCTCATAGTCCATAGGATTAGGACTACGTCGAAAATGTGACTGTTTACTTACTGAAAATTATACATCCTATCCTTTGTCACTACTACTCTCATAGTCCTTAGGATTAGGACTAAGTGCTTCATCATGTCCTTCATCACTACTACTCTCATAGTCCTTAGGATTAGGACTAAGTGGAAACTATGACTCTTTATTTATTTGAAAATATTCATCATGTTCTTCATCACTGCTGCTCTCATAGTCCATAGGATTAGGACTAAGTGGATACCATGACACTCTATTCATTTGAAATTCTTCATCATGTTCTTCATCACTGCTACTTTCATAGTCCATAGGATTAGGACTAAGTGGACACTGTGACACTCTATTCATTTGAAATTCTTCATCATGATCTTCATCACTGCTGCTCTCATAGTCCATAGGATTAGGACTAAGTGGACACCGTGACACTTCATTCTTTTGAAATTCTTTATCATGTTCTTCATCACTGTTGCTTTCATAGTCCATAGTATTAGGACTAAGTGGACACTGTGACACTCTATCCAATTGAAATTCTTCATCATGCTCTTCATCACTACTGCTCTCAACGTCCATAGGATTATAAATAAGTGGACACCTTGACACTCCATTCTTGAAATTCTTCATCATGCTCGTCATCGCTGCTGCTCTCATATTCCATAGGATTAGGATTAAGTGGACATTGTGTCACTCCATTCTTTTGAAATTCATCATCATGCTCTTCATCACCATTGCTCTCATAATCCATAGGATTAGTACTAAGTGGACACCGTGACACTCCATTCTTTTGAAATTATTCATCATTCTCTTCATCACTGTTGCTCTCATAGTCTATAGGATCAGGACTAAGTGGACATCATGACACTCCATTCTTTTGAAATTGTTCATCATGCTCTTCATCATTGTTGCTCTCATAATCCATAGGATTAGGACTAAGTGGAAACTATGAATCTTTATTTATCTGAAATTCTTCATCCCGTCTTTCATCGGTGCTTCTCTCATATTCCTTAGGATTAGGACTAAGTGGAATAATTGACTCTCTATTCATAGTGGAAGAATTTCCGTTATATTCATCAATATGAATAGAGTTGTTACGTGATGAAGATGTTGATGCTTCACAAAGCAAAACTTCACTATTAGATGAATCCATGCCTTTTAAATAGAAGAGGTTGAATGATACATCTCCTAATGATAACATATAGCTTACAGAATGAAAATTTCTCTCAAAAAAATTCGCCAAAAGTTTTCCCTCCAAAAATTCCGTTTCATGTATTTCCCTCCATTATTTTCTTCTACAATTTATTGAAAAATTTCAACTAAAATTTTCTTATGAAATAAATCTTTTAAATTAAAATTGTAAACTAAATATTTTACGTAAATTAATTTATTACTTAAACTATATAATATCTACTAGACAATTGAATTTATTTATTTTATTTATTTTTTTAATGCATTCTAAAACAAATTAATCCCACATTCACCGTGCTGTAAAACAATTCTGTAATTTTTGTTTTATCATAATTTCCTATATCACCATAACAAAATTTACATGTTAAAATTTATAAAAGAAAATTAATCACACATTAATCGTACGGTAAAACAATTTTGTAATTTCCCCTATATAATAAATTTCATTATCACTATTCCTCACATCACATCAAGGTTTTCCGAGGTTCGTTAAAAAACTAGGAGTGAATTTGTGGAGCAGCTACATTGCTATCAACAACATATTCATTATAGGATTATCGTGTTTGAAAGGTTAGTTAATTTTTTTGCTGTGCTAATTTTAAAATTAAATAAGTTCAATGATTTTTTTTTAGAAATTATATTTTTTTGTGGGACAGATTTACCCCCTACGTCCGTAGTGGGCATGGTGGGCCCGATCATGCTCCTGACGACCCAACGGGCCCGTGGGTGAGAGGCGGCGGGAAGGGGGGCGGATACCCAACACCCCACCCCACCTCGGTGGTCCAACGGTCGGCCGAGGTGGTAGGTCGTTGGGCCGCCGGGGTGTGGGGGGGGGGTGTTGTTGCGCAGCCCCCCCCCGCCCCACCCTGGCAGCCCAACGGTCTGCCAGGGTGGTGGGGTGCGAGCCGAGCGGGGCTGGGGATGGGTAGGGGTGCGGTTGTTGGGACGCCAAGTTGGGGTAGGGGGGCTGGGCCCAACTGCGGACCGGGTGGCTAGCCGATTTCGGGGGTGGGGTGACAGGGCGCTGTATTTTTTAAACTTCTTATTTTTTTTTTAATTGTTATGTTTTACAAATTTAATTATCATTTATCATTTTGTTTTTTAATTTAAGCTATAATTTTTTTGTAATTTACTGATTTATATATCTGTCTTTTTTTTCAAGAAAATGGCATCAAAGAATATTTTTGTGAATATTTCTGGACCAAATACTGTTAGAGGTGGATTTTAAAAAAACAATGTTGAACAAACCGAACTTGAGCTGATAGCTACAAATCTTTCAAGTGCCTCAAAAGATAAGAAGATTTCATACTCGAAGAAATCAAAAGAAGTGAAACTTCCAACAAATGTCTGGTATGTGAAAGAAAGATAAAGCCAATATGTGCAGATATATCTATATGTTGATATACCTAACGATAATGGAATTTATGAGGTGCTGGGAAATGTCATAGACATGTGTTCGGTACCGAACAGTGAAGTTGTTTACATCCTTACAAAACCCCAAAGTCACATGAAAGGATTAAATATCAGTTATTATATTTAGTGTATGGCACGAGAGAGGTATCTACAAAGTTGTGTAAACAAATCGTAAATGATATGACACAAAATATCATACGTATTGTTATTATATTTGTGTTTTGCCTTCTTGTAACTGTCTCATTATATTTTTATAACTTTGTTTTTATTGGCATATGATATTTTGTTTGGCCTAATTTTGTTGAAAGTGTTTCAATTATGTTGGGAGGCATTCATCTCATAAAGCATGATATAATGAAAGTTGTTTCTAATTAGTGTCAGAACAAGATAGATAAGCAAGCAAAAGGTAGTAATTCATGATGCTACAAAACTACATCCAAGGGATCAGAAAAAATGCCTCTAGTGGATAAATCTAGCTAAGGTAGATAGGTTACTTTTAAAGATGAGGAAGTTGAAACTGACACTAAATAATATATTTTCATTACTGAGGATGACATTAGAACTGATGTTAGAAAGGAGAAGAGCCATAAATGACCAAAAGTAACAATGCCCAAGAATAAATCTGTTCTAGTTAATGATGAGAATGTTATGACGAAGAAAAGTAAAGTTGAACATTTTCAAGTAGTCATTACCA
This sequence comes from Pinus tabuliformis, assembly GCA_031772625.1. Classification (NCBI taxonomy): domain Eukaryota; kingdom Viridiplantae; phylum Streptophyta; class Pinopsida; order Pinales; family Pinaceae; genus Pinus; species Pinus tabuliformis. The sequence goes on along the minus strand of CM062818.1, from coordinate 537,556,397 downwards.
ATAGTGAAGATCCTAGTGAAAGTTCAAAAGAAATTAGAGTAATCATTACACCAAGAGTTGATTTAGAGGATGGCATTATTAAAACAAAACAAAATGTCATTCGACAAAATTTGACAAAGAGAAACTTAATTGAGGGTGGTCGTACATTTCAACTTAATGTGAGACAAATCTATAAGGCAAGTGAAGGACAATGTAAATATCAAATCAGAAAGCCATACCCCCTGCATTTTCACAACTTGAAGACATTGATGAGGTACAATACATATGCTCATATGGTTAATTATGTGCTTCTTGTTGATCCATTTCAAGTTCCCAACAAAGAAGCATTTGATAAGTCAAAATGTCTTGAATACAATTATTATGTGGTTGGGGGGAACCATTCTGTAGAAGCTCAAAGATAATTGATGGAGGAATATCCTAATAACCCATGTTTTGAAACAATAAAATGTATCATTTATGTTGGTTTATCAGATACAAAAGCAAAGTTAGTGGCATGGGATCATAATTCAGATAATGAATATAGGATGTCTATGACTTTCATCTAAAGGGTTAGATTTATTCATAGTGATTTTGAAAAAGAAATGTGGTGTGGATAAGATAAATGTTACTGTATATTTCTGAAAAGAATGTTGTATGGAAATAGGTTGTCAAATGGAGGAGAAAATCAGTTCAAAACACAACAAAGTAAATACTGATTTATTCATAGGTATTGACAACATTTTCCAATTGGAATTTAGAACTGAGGAGATATGGGAATTGATTAATGAGAGTTTTAGCATGTGGGAGAACATTGGGATTAAAAACTAGAAGGTCAAAAGGTCTAAATCATTGATATGTAGCAACAGTAAATCAGGTCCTGAAATGAAGCAACTTCCAGAAGATATGACTATCACACCTTGGAGAGCATTGCAAGGAGTGAAGGATGAAAAACTTGTCAAAGCAATATTATCTCATGTGAGGTCAGTGGAATTATCATTGGAGGGAATGTCTGAGGAATTTCAAAAGTAAGTTTGTTGAATTATTTTCTAGATTAAAATTTTCTTTTAAATATAACATATTGTTCTTGGTATTATTTGTTATACATATCATTATACTAACTTTTTTTACCTTATCTATGCAGTCACAAAGTTTACATGAAAATACAAGAACAAATGGTTAAATTGTTGAATGAAGATGGTTGGGATGATGCTGTAGGAAACTATCCAGATTCACGTTCTACATCAACATTAATTATTTATTTATTTATTTATTTATTATTATTATTATTATTATTATCTTGCATTTAGAAAGGTATGTTGATTTATACATTCATTTTTATTCATCTGTATACTATTGTTATTTTATAACTTACACATATATTTGTTTCTTTTAGTAAAGCTGAGGAAGGATGCAAACGGAGCACCAGATAGTTTCAGAACCTTTATTGAAAAAATTAAGATCAAAATGTTGAAGAAGCAATGCCTTAGAAATGTTGAACTTGATCCAACTCTTACTCATTTCATTTGGAATGGGTTTGACACTATTCAATATCAAGTAATACAAGGCGACTATGAAGACAATGATAAACTCATACCTAAAAGGGATTATGCCCTAGTTATTGCAAATATTCCCCATGGTTTCAATATTTCAAACATTGACTATGATAGTGACCCTTATACTTATCAAGCTCTTAGTAAATTTGTTGTGGTATTTCTAGAAGTCACATCAACACCATTATGGAGATTTGTGACATTTCATTCAGCCACACAATTGGAAATGTTATTGTCAAGCTTCTGTTGGGATATTCCGACACATAGGAAATATTTAAGTATAACTTGGTCTAGTATAGAGTTAGGTAAAGTGTGTTTCTTTACTATGTACATTTTGTAACTTACAATCCAACGATCACGATATGTAGTGATCCGACGGTTCATTCTCTCCTCGGTATTACCGACACTTGATCTGTGGCTTAACACCCGATTGGTCCATGATCTCTATTTAAAGAGCATGGAGGGTCATTTTTAGGTTAACCGTCCATGAGAGAAGCTTATGTAAATTTTCATTCTTTTATTAATAAATTGCCTGAAGTGGCCGCGTTGGCTTAGGCCATGGACTGTTTCCCTCTTTGAGGGTTTTAACCACGTTAAAAGTACTGGTGTATTGATCTGTGATCTATTTGTGAGCGGTGTCCTTTGGTGTTCTGTCTGAGGAACTTACCCTGTAAATTCCTACATGGTATCAGAGCTATTTGAGGGAAGCGTCTGTTGGTGATCCAAATCTGAAGCCGGTAGAACTGCATCCGACTGTTGTTTCCTAGATCTACTGTTTCTGACTTCTTTCGGGCCGAGAGGACTGCTCTTTTGAGTTGGGAGCATCTCTTCCAGTGAGGAACCCCTTTTATTTCACGCGAAAAGGTTTTTGGTAGCCCTAGCTGCGTCATTTTTAAGATCTGGAGGTATACAGTGTTTATTTGTAGTTTACATTTATTTTCTCTCTGTTTATTTCGGTTTCGGTTTATTTAGACTTTTTTATTACCGGATCTATACCTTTAATTTCTGCGTATGCTCTTTGCCCCGCGACTCTGTGCGATCTGGGAAATCATAAACAGAAAGGAAGGATTTTTCTCATGCGTATGGTCTTTTCCATTGCGCCTTAGTGTGATCTCGGAAAATCAAAAACATTGAGGAAAATATTTAGTTTCTGACTAAAGCTAACTTTGAGCAGCAAGGTTTGTTTTTTTTTGTATGTTTGTGTTGGGTTTTGTGTTTTTTGTTTTGTAGGGAAAAAGAGCTTTCTCAAAGCAAGCACGCAACCCAAAGCATCAACCCCCCCTCTCTCTCTCTCTCAAAATTTTTGTATAGGTCACTTGATCCAAAGCTAATTTATGAGAATAGAGGTCTTGAGTTCAAGTCTCCTTTTTGTGGGGGCAGAATTTTTCATTTCTGCACATTCTCGCACTTTGTCGGCATCTTCATCAAATTTTCTTCAAAAAGCCATAACTTCTTCATCCGGAAGTCGTTTTTAGAACCGTTTTTTTTTAACTAGCCTAATTTTTCAACATCTTTTCATTGGAACACTTATTTTCAGCATCTATAGCTTCAGTTTTCTGTTAAAATGGAAAGTCCATGCCAAGTTATTCTTGACAGCACCAACTACTTCCAATGGTGGTCCTACATTGTGGATTTACTTAGAAGTAAAGGTCTCTACAGAATAGCCTCAGGCCAAGAAACCAAACCGAAAGATGAAGATAAGGCATCTAAATGGGAAAATAAGCAAGATCAAGCACGAGGGTTGATAGGAATGTCTATTTCTCCAGATCTTAGATTCCATATTGCAGAACTTGATACTCCTAAAGAAGCAATGAAACAGATTACTAAAGTTTTTGGAATCAAAAATGAACTTAGAGCCCATCAACTTGAAAATGAGTTGCTTACATTGGACCCCAATAATTTTTCTTGCATTGAAGATTTTTTGTCCAAGTTCAAGACCCTTAGACTTCTCTTGGAAGGTGTTAAGGTTAAGAAAGAAGATAGTAACCTTATCTATTCCATTCTTACTAAGTTGGGACCAGCCTACTCTGTGTTTGTTTCCACCTTCCATTCTACAAGAGAAGCCTTCATTTCTCAAGGACAAGACTACAAGTCCCCTTCCTTTGATTCTTTTTGTGATTCTTTAATAAGAGAACAAGAAAAACTCTTACACCTTGGTCTTCTTAATCTTGGAAACTCTTCTAAGAAAGCGTTAGCCGCCCAACAGTAACCAAATCCAAAGAATCCTAAGAAGTTGTATCCTAAAAGGAATGGTCCTAAACCAAACAAGGGTCCTAAGCAATTTCAGCCTCAAAATGAAAAATCATTTCAACAAAATGATAAGACAAATAAAAACAAAGGGAAGAAGACTAATAGACATTGCAACTTTTGTAATCGAGATGGCCACTTAGAATCCAAATGCTTTAAGAAGATGGAAGCCTTGGAAGCATGAAGAAGCATAACATCCATTTGGAGCACTCTTCAACTTCAACTTCATCTTCAGGAATGGCACTTTCTGCATGTGGTTGTCAAGCATCTCGGTCTGGCTATGCACTAAATGTATCTTCTTCTTCTCATTCTCATGAGTGGCTCATTGATTCTGGAGCCTCTTATCACATGGCCAAAAACAAAGCCATGTTTTCTTCTTTAAATGATTGTAACACCAAAAATATATATGTTGGTGATGATAGATCTCTTAGTGTTGTAGGGACTGGAACTGTTCATATAGACAATGGCCATTTTAATGATGTATTATGTGTTCCAACCTTATCCTGCAACCTTCTATCTGTATATCAGATAACTCATTCAGGTGAAGGTAAAATCATTGAATTTTCACCTCACGATGTTGTAATTAAGGACCTAAGAGATCCTAGATAGATTTTAGCTACTGGCATTGCTGATGATTCTACAAGGTTGTATAAGTTTCACAACTTTGGGTCATCAAATCTTCCCTCGGTATTTGTTGCTCATAATGATGAAGTGAGAAAACTTTGGCATGAGCGATTTGGCCACTTAAACTGTCGCTCCCTTCAGAATCTATGTAAAGAAAATATGGTGACAGGTCTTCCAATGGTATCTTGCAGAGATGGTGTTTGTTCTGGATGTGTACTCGGAAAACATCATCGGGACAGTTTTGAAAAACGTGCCTCTTGTCACGCCTCAGCCCCTTTACAGCTCGTGCATAGTGATTTATGTGGTCCACTTCCAGTTGTTTCATTCTCTGGCTACAAGTATTTCTTAACTTTCATTGATGATTTCTCCAGACGCACTTGGGTATACTTCTTAAGACTCAAAAGTGAAGTATTTACAATGTTCTTGGCCTTTAAGGCCTTTGTTCAAAAACAATCTGGACATCAAATTCTTAAGCTAAGATCTGATAATGGCAGAGAATATATTAACAACAAATTCATCAACTTTTGCACTGAGAATGGAATTAAAATGCAACATATTGTTCCATATACTCCAGAAAACAAAACGGTGTAGCTGAAAGGAAGAATCTCACCTTAAAGGAAATGGCTAATTGTATGCTTCAATCTAAAGGACTTAGTCTTAATTATTGGGCAGAAGCAATTAACTGTGCAAATTACATAATAAATCGAACTCCTACAAAGGTTTTAAAGAATATCACTCCATAAGAAGCATGGAGCTCAATTAAACCAGATGTATGTCACTTTTGTGTTTTTGGAAGTGAAGCATGGGCCCATATTCCAGATGAGAAACATAAAGCTTTAGAACCTAAGAGTGAAAAATGTATCTTTGTTGGATATTCTGAAGATGTCAAAGGATATAGACTTATTCCACTTAAGTCCAAAAATGTTATCATTAGAAGAGATGTAAAGTTTGTTGAAAATATATTGGCCTACGAGCCTAGTTCGGCGGATGTGCCACCTCTTCCTATCTCTTCTACTTTTGAAAATATTTCTTCTTCAGATGATGAAAGCGAGGATGAAAATCCTCCCCCACCTTCTCAGGATCCTGCTTCAGCTCCTCAGCTTCCAAAATGGGTCCGTGCTACTCGGGATGCAGCAAGTGATCTTACCGGTGATCCTACAGATCAGCGACGTACACGTTCTCAGTTTGATAGAGCCTCTTCTTTACTGGCTCAAGCTTCAGTGAATTATGATCCTGACACCTTTGCAAAAGCTTCAGGCCATCCAGATTAGGAAGTAGCTATGAATGAAGAATATCATTCATTATTGGCAAATGATACATGGGATCTTGTTCCTCTACCAAAGGGACCAGATGGGAAAGTCGATAAACATAAAGCTCGTCTTGTTGCTAAGGGTTTTCCACAAGTTGAAGGCATTGACTACACTGAAACCTTCTCCCCTGTTGCCAAAATGAACTCTATCCGCCTTGTTCTTTCCCTTGCTGCCTCTTCCAAATGGGAAGTCCATCAGATGTATGTTAAATCTGCCTTCTTGCATGGGGACTTGCATGAAGAAATCTATATGGAACAACCTATTGGCTTTATACAAACAGACTCCAGCCTTGTATGTTGGCTTAAGAAATCCCTTTATGGTCTCAAGCAAGCTCCTCGAGCTTGGTATGCCAAAATGGATAACTTTCTTTTAGAAAATGGCTTTTCTAGGTGTCATTCTGACAATACTGTCTACACCAAGAAAGTGGGCAAGTCTCTTATCATTCTTGTTCTTTATGTTGATGTTCTTATCCTGACTGGTAGTGATCCCAACCTTATAAACCATGTGAAGAATAGCCTTAAAAGGAAGTTTGAAATAACAGACTTAGGACACTTACATTATTTTCTTGGTCTTCAAGTCTTGCAATCCAAGGAAGGTATTTCCCTTCACCAGTCCAAGTATGCCTGTGATATTATACGCCATTTTCACATGGAAGACTGTAAGCAAGCCCCTTCTCCCTTTCAGTCTGGAGTCAAACTTTCAGTCACTTGTACTTCTCCTGAAGTTGATGCTACCTTATACCGTAAACTTGTAGGAAAACTTTTGTACCCAACCCATACTCATCCTGACCTTTCCTTTGTTGTTGGCCTTGTTGCTCAGTTTATGCAAAACCCACGTGAAAGTCATTGGAAAGCAGCTAAAAGAATACTTTGTTATTTTCGAGGTACAGTTCAGTTTGGGATTCATTACAGTGCCGAAGCATCTCCTCTATTGGTTGGTTTCACTGATTCCGATTGGGCTGGTGACCTTGATGATCGGAAGTCTACTGTAGGTTATGTGTTCACTCTTGGTTCAGGACCTGTTACATGGGCTTGCAAGAAACAAGGTGCCATTTCTCTTTCTTCAGCAGAAGCAGAGTATCATGGTGCCGTAGAAGCTAGTAAGGAAGCCTTGTGGCTTCGTCAGATCCTGTCAGAGTTTGGCTTTCAGCAGCAGCATCCGACTACACTTTGGTGTGATAATCAAAGTGCCATTCAACTATGCAAAGATCCAGTCCAACATCAGCGCAGCAAACACATTGAACTGCACATGCACTTCATCAGAAAGCTCTTTCATGACCATGTTCTTGAAGTGCAATATTGTTCAACAGATGATCGAGTTGCAGACATCTTTACGAAGGCTCTCACAGAGGCGAAGTTCACTAAACTTTGATTTATGGTTGGAGTTCAGGAAGTTGTCACTAAGGGGGGATAGGCTCTAGTGCCTCTTTCCTTCTCCTATTGTGTCATATTTGTAAATCCTTCAATCCTATCCCAAGTTGTTCTTAAGGGGGGACGTTAGGATATTCCGACACATAGGAAATAGTTAAGTATAAATTGGTCTAGTATAGAGTTAGGTAAAGTGTGTTTCTTTACTATGTACATTTTGTAACTTACAATCCGACGGTCACGATATGTAGTGATCCGACGGTTCATTCTCTCCTCGGTATTACTGACACTTGATCCGTGGCATAACGCCCGATTGGTCCATGATCTCTATTTAAAGAGCATGGAGGGTTATTTGTAGGTTAACCGTCCGTGAGAGAATCTTATGTAAATTTTCATTCTTTTATTAATAAATTGCCTGAAGTGGCTGTGTTGGCTCAGGCCATGGACTGTTTCCCTCTTTGAGGGTTTTAACCACATCAAAAGTACTGGTGTATTGATCTGTGATCTGTTTGTGAGCGGTGTCCTTTGGTGTTCTGTCTGAGGAACTTACCCTGTAAATTCCTACAGCTTCAAGGGGAAAACAAATGCAAGGATGTAGCTTACATGGTAAGACGTGGAAAATGTACATTTGATTAATTTTAAAAAATTCATTTATGTACAAGTTAATTGAACTTTTACTATTTCATGTTACAGACAAAAGTCAAGTCTTCTTAACCATGAAGATCAACCACTTATAAATGATTGCGAGTTCATCCATATTGATAGTTGGGAAAAATATGATAGCTATATGTCTATGATTTTTAATCGAGTAGATGGAAAGAGTCATAACCAAGTACTAGCTTATGATGTTGCTGTGAGAAAACTAACATATGAAAACAAAGAAGAAAAATGAGAGATAGTTAACATTTATAAAAAACCACAGTTATTGATTAACTATCTTATAGACATATGTTCAAATGAAGGAGATTCGGTTCTGGATTTATTTTCTGGCTCAGGTAAGTTTTATTATATTGAATTGAATTTCAATATCTTCTTTCTTAATTTATATGTCATTGTACTAATTTACTTCATTATTTCTTTTGTGATTGATAATTAGGTACAACACTAGCATGTTTGCCTTCAAAAATGAAGAAATTGCATTGTCATTGAAAAAGATCCAATACAGTGCAATTTTATTCAACAAAAAAGTAATGTTCTTCAATTTCTTCCATATGCAATGCAAGAAATTGGGTTCAAGAAAGGGGACTTTAGTGAATCACGTGTGGCAAAAAAGGCAAATGAACCTCAACCACCATTACATGGAATGATTGGAAAGGCGTACATTGGGAGATTAGTAGACATCAAAGATCCATTAGAAGAGGAAAATGAAAAAAATGAAGCAACAAATATTGTAGAAGAAGACAATGATGAAAATCTAGAGGATGAAGAGTTTGGATTACATGATATTGTTGATTAAGTTTAAGTTATGCTTGGAAATCAAACTCATTTTTTATAACTATTAATTAGTTATACTTGTAATGTTTTGACTTTGACATTTGATGAGAAGAATAAGCATTCAATTAATGTTGTTATGTGCTCAATATTTGTATTATGTGATTTTCACATTAATTTTTATGTTAATCATTATTTTTTGAAAAAATCAGTAATTATTATTATGTTTTTGACATCAAATTCATAAAAAAAACTATTATTTAACCATTTTTAGTTAAAATTTTCCTATAAAAATTGTGATTTTGACATGTCATTTCTATCAAAAGATTACAAAATATTATCAAAATGTGTAATTTTTTAGTTATATTTATGTTGAAAATGGTTATTTTTATGTCAATTGTTAAAAATTATTGTTTTTTAGAGACAATTATTTCATGTGCATTGAAAAATTAATTAACGATGTATAAATATGTAGAATATCGAAACTTCAAAATATCGACCTTGTTCTTTAAATATGTAAAACAATAAAAACCTCACTACAAAAAAAAAAAAAACCAAGAAAATATGAAGAAGAAAACCACTTCAAAAATTGTTAAATTTAAAAAATAATTATTTACATTTCATACATTAGAAAATTTAAAGTAAAAAAATAGGTCTTTTGAAAAAAAGACCTGATGCAGAATCACCACTTTTTAAATTAACATGCAAATCACTAGCATTCTAAAACATAATGTACATAAAAAAATTTAAAGTGCCAAAAACTATGCTCCAAAAAAAATGTGTATGTTCTGCATCACCCCTTTTCAAAATCGGGTCACTTTTTTGCTATCTCTACGAAACGGGTAACAATATCAGTTCTCGTTTCAAAGTTTACATTGTCCAAATATAAAAGAAATGGCGGGAACCAAGTTCTTACTAATCTTCCCAACCATTATCTCTATTCAGGTTTCCCGAGTGTTTTTAAATCTCAATGGATTCTATGGACTTCCTATGATGATAGTGCCCACTTTTTGATAGGATCATGTAGTCTTCAATGCGAATATGTTGTTTTGTTTTGTCAGCATGCTCAACTAGAGCTGAGGAACGAGACCTTGTTGGCATTTTGGTTCAGGTGTGGTGCTATGATACAGGTGTTGTCCTTGATGGCAACTCTCTTTGACAGATCTCCGTTCAGACTACAAAATGAAGAGAAATATCATATACACAGGTTAATTAAGTCAAAGTTGCGTATACACGCTAGTGATATGCATACTAAGTCGCGTATACGCAGGAGAGCTACATACGAAGGCGCGTATACACACAGATGCATGAATAGAAAAGGGCGTATATGTCAGGAAGTTTCCTTTTGGTCCATGGTAGTTAGTCCTCGGTACTTGTGCCCATGTCTTTGGAGCAAAGTACCTCGACAAACGTGTAGATCTCTAGTTTTGAAGTTGATGGTTTTGGATTTCTATGGTTTTGGCTCTTGGTATTGAGCAAGGCCTAAGGCTATATAAGGAGAAGAAGATCATTAGGCAATCTCATCTTTTGACAAGGCTTGAATATCTGAAAAGAAAGAGATTTGATATGCAGGTTCTGGGTTGCTTGATCTAAGCTAAGGAGAAATCACATCGGTTGATGGAAGACTAGATCTAAGGATAGATCAGGATCTAATGGTTTGAAATGCACTATTATGATATGGTTGATTATGCGTATTTCTAGATCTGCATACTGTCGCAATATTATGTTCTGGGTCTGACTGATGTCTGATACAGCTGCAAGTTGAGAAAATTTATTTTTAGATCTGTACGCAGGTTGGCTTAGGTAAAAGCGCGTGTATACGCGGGTTTCGCTCACTGAAGTAGCGTATATCTTTTGAAGCTTGATTTTTGGGTTTGCAGTTGAATCTGACTATTACTGCAGAGTTCTGTAGACTGCTCTGTGTTCTGGTAACTGGTGATTGACAGGGTTCAGTGGTTCAGTGATTCAAAGTTTGATGATGCTAGTATTGGTTGTTTTATGCTTCAATGATCTGTTGTGAAAGTTGAATGAATTGTGGTCTACAGATTGTAATGTTGTGCTTCAGGAATATCCAGTCCGAAAATGTATGAAAGGTGGTACCTGAAGGAAGGAAGATTGTAGGTCAGCACCTACGTACTAGTATCTTAGCTAGTACAAGAGCAAAGGGGGTTGGAGCTCCCTTCCAAGGAAGTTTGGAGAACGAGAGAAGGTTGTAGCCTTCTGCAGGTTGTAGCCTGCGTACTGGTATAAGGCTGCACCAGTACAAAAAGATTGTAAACTAAAGTTTCATATTAAAGAAAGATAGAGACGACTTGCAGCAGGTGGTTTTCACCCACATTGGGTTTCCACCTTATATCTTGGTGTTCATGTGTATGGTTTCTGTGTGATCTGTTCTACTGCATCTGCTTACTCTTAATATGGTGAATAATGTCCTCATGCACTTAACTGAAGATAAACTGACTGAATTATAAGATTTCTAGTTATACGTTTTTTTCTTTATACACAGTTGCGTGTACACGCCTGTTCACTTAACGAAAGTAGCGTATATATTTCTGAGCATTGAAAAAGTTATATAGTTCTGATAATACTGATTCACCCCCCCTCTCAGTATTATTTCCAACAATTGGTATCAGAGCAGGTCCTTCAGAGAAGCTTGATCGCTTGAAGGTAGATCGTTCATCATGAGCAACTATGAGAGAGAAGCATCAATCAGGCCACCCGTTTTCGATGGGACAAACTTCAATTATTGGAAGGTAAGAGTTACTGCATATCTTCAATCTCTTGGTACAGAAGTTTGGGACATTGTAGAAACAGGCTATGCTTTTCCTTCAGCTACTCCTACAGATCCAGCTGAGAAAAAGAAGTATGAAACAAATGCAAAAGCAGTCAGTACTCTATTAGGAAGTATAGCCCAAACGGAATTCATGAAGGTAATGCACTTTAAATCTGCAAAAGAGATATGGGACAAAATGGTCACAAGCTATGAAGGAGATGAACAGGTAAAGCGTGCTAAACTTCAAACTCTCAGGATTCAGTATGAGACTCTCAAGATGTATAATGATGAAAGTGTGGCTAATTATTTTCTTCGGGTAGATGAGATTGTTAATTGTATGAAAAATTTGGGTGAAGAAATAAAAGAGGCTATAGTTGTTGAAAAGGTTCTAAGATCATTGTCTCCCAAGTTTGAATCTAAAGTATCTGCAATAGAAGAAAAGGAAAATCTCTGAATTCTCACTATGTCTCAGCTTCATGGAATTCTAACCGCTTATGAAATGAGAAAGGGAGGTCCATTAGACAGAAGAGAAGCTGCCTTCAAAGCTTCAGGCAAAGAAGATTATTGTGAAGCAAATCATGTGCCAGAAGATGAAGAAGAAGAATCAAATTTTGTCAGAAATCTTCAAAGGGGTTCTGGAAGGTTCAGAGGTAAGTTACCTTTTAAATGTTTTTCTTGTGGAAGAGTAGGTCATTATGCTGCCAAATGTCCTCACAAAGATAAGAATGACAAGGGAAAGGAACCTGTTAGATGGAACAAGAAACAGAATGAAAAGAAGAAAAGCTATTACACTCATGAGGATAGTGATGGTCTTTCAAATAGTGATGAAGATGAACAAGGTAATAGATATAAACTTTTAATGGCTTTTGAAGATGATGACTACATAGATGCTATAGATGTAGAAGGCTTTTATGAAGAAATGAAAGATCTCAAAGTTTGTTTAGAAGAGAAGAGTGCTATTATTGATTCTCTACAATGTCAACTAGCTGAAAAGGAAAAACATCTTGAAAAATTGGAATGTGAGATTGTTTGTCTTAGAAAGGAGATTGAGAAAACCAAAGCAATTAATCTTAAGTTTGTTAAAGGATCTAAAACCTTGGATGAGATTATCAATGTGCAGCGATCTCCTCTGATCAAGACAGGTCTTGGATATAATGGAGAAACATCTCAAGCCTCTACCTCTAAAAGTTATCTTGATGCAGCAAGGAGAAGCGAGCAAAGGCCAAATAAAAGTCATCAGGTGAATCAGGGACAGTTTATCTCAAGAAAAAATAAAGACCATCAAGAAATTCAGGGACAAACATCCTTAAGGACAAACAGAAGCTACAATCAGCCACAGGTAAAATCTTCCCAATTTGCTCCAAGAATGAATAGAAGCTACAATCGGTTGGATGATAGATCTGATTATCGCAGAAGTTTCTTTAATGGCCAATGCTTTTCTTGCCATAACTTCGGTCACAAAGTAGCTCAATGTGTTGCCTACAAAACAATCATGACTAGAGAAGCTCAAAAGCAAGGGAGAATGACTGGAACCATGAAAAGGACTTATAACAATTTTTCGGTTCTTGAAAATGAAGTTGAATGCTCTATTTGTAATAACTTTGGTCATGAAGACTCTGAATGCAGGGGCAGATTCCGGAAGACAACTCAGAAGGAACAAACCTCAAATGTTAGAACATGGAGAATAAAAGAATCACAACCAGAAAGATGTGGGATAGCCTTTTATGCAGAAGGTCAAGAAAGTCTATGGTACATTGACAGCGGATGTTCGAAGCATATGACAGGGGACAAAGAAAAGCTTGAGTCATATACCGCATTAGAAAAAGGGAAGAAAGTTTCTTTTGGGAACGATATCTCTGCAGCCATAAAAGGAAAAGGTGTTGCTCCGTTGAAAGAGAAGGTCAAAGCAGGAAATGTGTTATATGTTGATGGATTGAAGCATAATCTTCTAAGTGTTAGTCAGATGTGCGATCAAGGAACCGAGGTAATATTTAGATCGAATGGATGTTGTGTTCGCGATCTTGATACAGGTAAAACAGTGATCAAAGGAAGAAGGACTCCAAATAATCTATATATCTTTGAGGAAGGACAACAATGCTACTTAAGCAAGGATGGTGAACATTGGCTATGGCATCGGAGGTTGGGGCATCTAAGCTTTTCACAAATAAGGAAAGCATGCAAATATCAGGCAGTTCGTGGTCTTCCAGATATCAAAATTGCAGACAATACCATATGCAAATCTTGTCAGTTTGGAAAGCAAACCAGAACTAACTTTCCAGAGAAGGAAGGATCAGCTAGCATGCCTCTCGAGCTAGTCCATATAGATGTATGTGGTCCATTTAGGAAGAGGACACCTCGAGGAGAAGAATATCTGATATTATTCATTGATGATTTCTCCAGATTTGTTTGGTTAGGGCTCATGAAGCACAAAGATGAAGCATTCGAAAAATTCAAATCCTTCAAAGCCTTGGTTGAAAATGAATCAGGACACAAAATTAAGTGCCTCAGATCTGACAGAGGTGGGGAGTTCACCTCAAATGAATTTTTCGATTTCTGTGACGAACATGGGATAAGAAGAGAATTCTCTATAGCTATAACTCCTCAGCAAAATGGGGTTGTGGAAAGAATGAACAGAACTATCCAACAAATGGCTCGTGCTATGCTCGATGAATCAGGTACTCCCGCAACCTTCTGGGGTGAAGCTGCACATGCTGCTGTTATTATTCTTAACAAAACAAATGTCCGAGTAAACAGCACTCAAACACCTCATGAGCTCTGGAGTGGTAAGACTCCTTCGGTGAAGCACTTCAAAATCTTTAGAAGAAAATGCTATATCAAGAATACTGATGAGCAACTTGGCAAACTTGAACCAAGAGCAGATGAGGGCATTCTTCTTGGTTATTCTCCACATAGCAAAGCATACAAGTGCTTCAATAAAAGACTTGGCAGAATTGTTGACAGCATTGATGTAGTGGTTGATGAGAAGGGATATATTCCTAGGCAAGTTCATCATGAAGACATTGAAGAAGATGAAGGTTACCCCCAAAGGCGGAATGATGAAGAAGAAGAACCTCAAGAAGAACCAGAGGAGCAGACAAGAATAGAAGAGAAGACTCCATCCAGATATGTTCAAAAGAATCATCCAGAATCTCAGATTGTGGGGCAGAAAGAAGCAGGAGTACAAGCAAGAAGGACACTTGCAGAAGCTTCAAGCTATTTGGCATTACTCTCCTCCACTGAACCACAAAATGTTAAAGAGGCATGCAAAGATGAATGTTGGGTCAAAGCAATGGATGAAGAACTTGAGCAGATCGAAAAGAACAACACTTGGGAATTAGTTCCTAGACCAAAAGATAAGAATGTAATAGGAACAAAATGGGTCTTCAAGAATAAATTAAATGAAAATGGAGAAGTAATTAGAAACAAGGCCAGACTTGTTTGTAAAGGGTATGCGCAGCAAGAAGGAATAGATTTTGAAGAGACCTTTGCTCCTGTGGCAAGACTTGAGGCCATCCGAATGTTCCTTGCTCTCTCAAGCTTTCAAAACTTCAAGGTATTTCAAATGGACGTGAAATCAGCCTTTCTGAATGGAGACTTAGAAGAAGAAGTATATATTGAACAGCCAGATGGTTTCATTCTTGGGAATGATCCAAACCTTGTATGCAGATTGAAAAAGGCTCTCTATGGACTCAAACAAGCTCCAAGGGCTTGGTACTATCGGTTGGACAAATATCTTCACCAACAAGGCTTTTCAAAAGGATCAGCAGATAGCAATCTCTATATAAAAGTTGAAAATAACAAATTACTAATTCTTGTTGTTTATGTAGATGATATTATATTTGGCAGCAATGAAGAGACTATGAGTCAAAACTTTGCCTTGGTTATGCAGAAAGAATTCGAAATGTCACTACTTGGAGAATTGACATATTTTCTTGGATTGCAAATCCAACAAAATGAAGGAGGTATCTTCTTGTCTCAAACCAAATACCTCAAGCAGATCTTGAAGAAGTATGGCATGGAAGAGTCAAAGCCTGTATGTACACCCATGGTTACAGGATGCAGCCTCAGTGCAAATGATGAATCAGCAGCAGTTCATCAACCCACTTATAGATCCATGATTGGGAGCTTGCTTATTTGACAGGTACCCGACCAGATATTACACATGCAGTAGGAATTATTGGAAGATTTCAAGCCAACCCAAAGGAAACTCATCTTCAGGCAGTCAAAAGAATCTTCAAGTATCTTCAAGGGACACAAAACTATGGCTTATGGTATCCTAGAAATACAGATCTACTCTTCATGCTTACACAGATGCAGATTGGGCTGGAAGTGTGGATGATAGGAAAAGCACAAGTGGTGGTGCTTTCTTCATGGGTTCCAGACTAGTATCTTGGTTCAGCAAGAAACAGAGTTCGATTGCCTTATCTACAGCTGAAGCAGAATATGTGGCTGCGGCATCTTGTTGTACACAACTTCTTTGGATGATGCAAACCTTGCAGGACTTTCAAATCACTTGCTCTCCACCAGTCTCTATCTTATGTGATAATACAAGTGCAATCAGCATTTCAAAGAATCCAGTCATGCACTCAAAGACCAAGCACATACCAATCAAGTACCATTTTCTTCGGGAGCAAGTGCTTGAGCAGAAGGTCAAGTTGGAGTATGTTCCTTCTAAGGAACAAGTTGCTGATATTCTCGCAAAACCACTGCCCAGGGAAACTTTTGAATATCTCAGACAAAAGCTGGGAGTAGTTGATGCTTCATCCTGCTGTTAAAGCTTGTCTGTTCTACAGAAAAGTTGGTATACGCAAGTTACGTAAGGGATATCCGCGTATATACGCTGATTTATGGGGGGTAAGTCGCGTGTATGTTGTACGCCTGTTGCAGAGAGTATATCCGCGTACATACGCTGGTCTATGCAGGAGAAATCGCGTATATGGAGTTCTGAACAGTAAGGGCAAACTCTGGTTTAAAAGGTCTGAGATGGGTATGTCAGAATTCTTCAGACACAGTTTCAGGGGGTGCAGCAGGCACAGGTTCAGGGGGAGCAGCTTAAAAGTCTCATAAAGAATTGTTGGCATTTGGATGTTTTGGTTATTGGTTTCTCAGAAAGAAATCCTGGTTGCTGATCTAAAAGATGTTTATCAGATGCTGCTGGTGACTTTCATAAGTCTTGGTCTAGATTTGTTGTCTCTATGTCATGTCTCTCTTTTGTGATATTTCTTTTATGGTGTCAAGGTCATGTAATGGCCTATGTTGGTTTCCCCACTATGCCTGGGATGAATGATGTAATATAATTGGTTTTTTCTAATATGTCCCCTCTTGGTAGGGAGTATGAATGTATGTGTTAAGTATTTTGGTGATAGGAAGGTCCCTTATGGTGTATAAGTCTTGGTTCTTGTTGAAGAACATCTTTTGCAGATCTTGCCTACAGTCAGGGGGAGCATGATTCAGCACAGCCAAGCAGAGGTATCAGCATGTCCTCAGGGGGAGCACAGCCCTTTGCCCTTGATGACAAAGGGGGAGAATGATTCTAAGGATCTGAAGGTTGCCATCAAGTCCAAAGGGGGAGATTATTGGCATTTTGGTTCAGGTGTGGCGCTATGATACAGGTGTTATCCTTGATGGCAACTCTCTTTGACAGATCTCTGTTCAGACTACAGAATGAAGAGAAATCTCATATACGCAGGTTAATTAAGTCAAAGTTGCGTATACACGCTGGTGATATGCATACTAAGTCGCGTATACGCAGGAGAGCTACATACGAAGGCGCGTATACACGCAGATGCATGAACAGAAAAGGGCGTATATGTCGGGAAGTTTCCTTTTGGTCCATGGTAGTTAGTCCTCGGTACTTGTGCCCATGTCTTTGGACCAAAGTACCTCGACAAACGTGTAGATCTCTAGTTTTGAAGTTGATGGTTTTGGATTTCTATGGTTTTGGCTCTTGGTATTGAGCAAGGCCTAAGGCTATATAAGGAGAAGAAGATCATTAGGCAATCTCATCTTTTGACAAGGCTTGAATATCTGAAAAGAAAGAGATCTAATATGCAGGTTCTGGGTTGCTTGATCTAAGCTAAGGAGAAATCACATCGGTTGATGGAAGACTAGATCTAAGGATAGATCGGGATCTAATGGTTTGAAATGCACTATTATGATATGGTTGATTATGCGTATTTCTAGATCTGCATACTGTCGCAATATTATGTTCTGGGTCTGACTGATGTCTGGTACAGCTGCAAGTTGAGAAAATTTATTTTTAGATATGTACGCAGGTTGGCTTAGGTAAAAGCGCGTGTATACGCGGGTTTCGCTCATTGAAGTAGCGTATATCTTTTGAAGCTTGATTTTTGGGTTTGCAGTTGGATCTGACTGTTATTGCAGAGTTCTGTAGACTGCTCTGTGTTCTGGTAACTGGTGATTGACAGGGTTCAGTGGTTCAGTGATTCAAAGTTTGATGATGCTAGTATTGGTTGTTTTATGCTTCAATGATCTGTTGTGAAAGTTGAATGAATTGTGGTCTACAGATTGTAATGTTGTGCTTCAGGAATATCCAGTCTGAAAATGTATGAAAGGTGGTACCTGAAGGAAGAAGATTGTAGGTCAGCACCTACGTACTAGTATCTTGCTAGTACAAGAGCAAAGGGGGTTGGAGCTCCCTTCCAAGGAAGTTTGGAGAACGAGAGAAGGTTGTAGCCTTCTGCAGGTTGTAGCCTGCGTACTGGTATAAGGCTGCACCAGTACAAAAAGATTGTAAACTGAAGTTTCATATTAAAGAAAGATAGAGACGACTTGCAGCAGGTGGTTTTCACCCACATTGGGTTTCCACCTTATATCTTGGTGTTCATGTGTATGGTTTCTGTGTGATCTGTTCTACTGCATCTGCTTACTCTTAATATGGTGAATAATGTCCTCATGCACTTAACTGAAGATAAACTGACTGAATTATAAGATTTCTAGTTATACGTTGTTTTCTTTATACACAGTTGCGTGTACACGCTGGTTCACTTAACGAAAGTAGCGTATATGTTTCTGAGCATTGAAAAAGTTTTATAGTTCTGATAATACTGATTCACCCCCCCTCTCAGTATTATTTCCAACAATTGGTATCAGAGCCAAGTCCTTCAGAGAAGCTTGATCGCTTGAAGGTAGATCGTTCATCATGAGCAACTACGAGAGAGAAGCATCAATCAGGCCACCCGTTTTCGATGGGACAAACTTCAATTATTGGAAGGTAAGAGTTACTGCATATCTTCAATCTCTTGGTACAGAAGTTTGGGACATTGTAGAAACAGGCTATGCTTTTCCTTCAGCTACTCCTACAGATCCAGCTGAGAAAAAGAAGTATGAAACAAATGCAAAAGCAGTCAGTACTCTATTAGGAAGTATATCCCAAACGGAATTCATGAAGGTAATGCACTTTAAATACGCAAAAGAGATATGGGACAAAATGGTCACAAGCTATGAAGGAGATGAACAGGTAAAGCGTGCTAAACTTCAAACTCTCAGGATTCAGTATGAGACTCTCAAGATGTATAATGATGAAAGTGTGGCTAATTATTTTCTTCGGGTAGATGAGATTGTTAATTGTATGAAAAATTTGGGTGAAGAAATAAAAGAGGCTATAGTTGTTGAAAAGGTTCTAAGATCATTGTCTCCCAAGTTTGAATCTAAAGTATCTGCAATAGAAGAAAAGGAAAATCTCTGAATTCTCACTATGTCTCAGCTTCATGGAATTCTAACCGCTTATGAAATGAGAAAGGGAGGTCCATCAGACAGAAGAGAAGCTGCCTTCAAAGCTTCAGGCAAAGAAGATTATTGTGAAGCAAATCATGTGCCAGAAGATGAAGAAGAAGAATCAAATTTTGTCAGAAATCTTCAAAGGGGTTCTGGAAGGTTCAGAGGTAAGTTACCTTTTAAATGTTTTGCTTGTGGAAGAGTAGGTCATTATGCTGCCAAATGTCCTCACAAAGATAAGAATGACAAGGGAAAGGAACCTGTTAGATGGAACAAGAAACAGAATGAAAAGAAGAAAAGCTATTACACTCATGAGGATAGTGATGGTCTTTCAAATAGTGATGAAGATGAACAAGGTAATAGATATAAACTTTTAATGGCTTTTGAAGATGATGACTACATAGATGCTATAGATGTAGAAGGATTTTATGAAGAAATGAAAGATCTCAAAGTTTGTTTAGAAGAGAAGAGTGCTATTATTGATTCTCTACAATGTCAACTAGCTGAAAAGGAAAAACATCTTGAAAAATTGGAATGTGAGATTGTTTGTCTTAGAAAGGAGATTGAGAAAACCAAAGCAATTAATCTTAAGTTTGTTAAAGGATCTGAAACCTTGGATGAGATTATCAATGTGCAGCGATCTCCTCTGATCAAGACAGGTCTTGGATATAATGGAGAAACATCTCAAGCCTCTACCTCTAAAAGTTATCTTGATGCAGCAAGGAGAAGCGAGCAAAGGCCAAATAAAAGTCATCAGGTGAATCAGGGACAGTTTATCTCAAGAAAAAATAAAGACCATCAAGAAATTTAGGGACAAACATCCTTAAGGACAAACAGAAGCTACAATCAGCCACAGGTAAAATCTTCCCAATTTGCTCCAAGAATGAATAGAAGCTACAATCGGTTGGATGATAGATCTGATTATCGCAGAAGTTTCTTTAATGGCCAATGCTTTTCTTGCCATAACTTCGGTCACAAAGCAGCTCAATGTGTTGCCTACAAAACAATCATGACTAGAGAAGCTCAAAAGCAAGGGAGAATGACTGGAACCATGAAAAGGACTTATAACAATTTTTCGGTTCTTGAAAATGAAGTTGAATGCTCTATTTGTAATAACTTTGGTCATGAAGACTCTGAATGCAGGAGCAGATTCCGAAAGACAACTCAGAAGGAACAAACCTCAAATGTTAGAACATGGAGAATAAAAGACTCACAACCAGAAAGATGTGGGATAGCCTTTTATGCAGAAGGTCAAGAAAGTCTATGGTACATTGACAGCGGATGTTCGAAGCATATGACAGGGGACAAAGAAAAGCTTGAGTCATATACCGCATTAGAAAAAGGGAAGAAAGTTTCTTTTGGGAACGATATCTCTGCAGCCATAAAAGGAAAAGGTGTTGCTCCGTTGAAAGAGAAGGTCAAAGCAGGAAATGTGTTATATGTTGATGGATTGAAGCATAATCTTCTAAGTGTCAGTCAGATGTGCGATCAAGGAACCGAGGTAATATTTAGATCGAATGGATGTTGTGTTCGCGATCTTGATACAGGTAAAACAGTGATCAAAGGAAGAAGGACTCCAAATAATCTATATATCTTTGAGGAAGGACAACAATGCTACTTAAGCAAGGATGATGAACATTGGCTATGGCATCGGAGGTTGGGGCATCTAAGCTTTTCACAAATAAGGAAAGCATGCAAATATCAGGCAGTTCGTGGTCTTCCAGATATCAAAATTGCAGACAATACCATATGCAAATCTTGTCAGTTTGGAAAGCAAACCAGAACTAACTTTCCAGAGAAGGAAGGATCAGCTAGCATGCCTCTCGAGCTAGTCCATACAGATGTATGTGGTCCATTTAGGAAGAGGACACCTCGAGGAGAAGAATATCTGATATTATTCATTGATGATTTCTCCAGATTTGTTTGGTTAGGGCTCATGAAGCACAAAGATGAAGCATTCGAAAAATTCAAATCCTTCAAAGCCTTGGTTGAAAATGAATCAGGACACAAAATTAAGTGCCTCAGATCTGACAGAGGTGGGGAGTTCACCTCAAATGAATTTTTCGATTTCTGTGACGAACATGGGATAAGAAGAGAATTCTCTACAGCTAGAACTCCTCAGCAAAATGGGGTTGTGGAAAGAATGAACAGAACTATCCAACAAATGGCTCGTGCTATGCTCGATGAATCAGGTACTCCCGCAACCTTCTGGGGTGAAGCTGCACATGCTGCTGTTATTATTCTTAACAAAACAAATGTCCGAGTAAACAGCACTCAAACACCTCATGAGCTCTGGAGTGGTAAGACTCCTTCGGTGAAGCACTTCAAAATCTTTGGAAGCAAATGTTATATCAAGAATACTGATGAGAAACTTGGCAAACTTGAACCAAGAGCAGATGAGGGCATTCTTCTTGGTTATTCTCCACATAGCAAAGCATACAAGTGCTACAATAAAAGACTTGGCAGAATTGTTGACAGCATTGATGTAGTGGTTGATGAGAAGGGATATATTCCTAGGCAAGTTCATCATGAAGACATTGAAGAAGATGAAGGTTACCCCCAAAGGCGGAATGATGAAGAAGAAGAACCTCAAGAAGAACCAGAGGAGCAGACAAGAATAGAAGAGAAGACTCCATCCAGATATGTTCAAAAGAATCATCCAGAATCTCAGATTGTGGGGCAGAAAGAAGCAGGAGTACAAACAAGAAGGACACTTGCAGAAGCTTCAAGATATTTGGCATTACTCTCCTCCACTGAACCACAAAATGTTAAAGAGGCATGCAAAGATGAATGTTGGGTCAAAGCAATGGATGAAGAACTTGAGCAGATCGAAAAGAACAACACTTGGGAATTAGTTCCTAGACCAAAAGATAAGAATGTAATAGGAACAAAATGGGTCTTCAAGAATAAATTAAATGAAAATGGAGAAGTAATTAGAAACAAGGCCAGACTTGTTTGTAAAGGGTATGCGCAGCAAGAAGGAATAGATTTTGAAGAGACCTTTGCTCCTGTGGCAAGACTTGAGGCCATCCGAATGTTCCTTGCTCTCTCAAGCTTTCAAAACTTTAAGGTATTTCAAATGGACGTGAAATCAGCCTTTCTGAATGGAGACTTAGAAGAAGAAGTATATATTGAATAGCCAGATGGTTTCATTCTTGGGAATGATGCAAACCTTGTATGCAGATTGAAAAAGGCTCTCTATGGACTCAAACAAGCTCCAAGGGCTTGGTACTATCGGTTGGACAAATATCTTCACCAACAAGGCTTTTCAAAAGGATCAGCAGATAGCAATCTCTATATAAAAGTTGAAAATAACAAATTACTAATTCTTGTTGTTTATGTAGATGATATTATCTTTGGCAGCAATGAAGAGACTATGAGTCAAAACTTTGCCTTGGTTATGCAGAAAGAATTCGAAATGTCACTACTTGGAGAATTGACATATTTTCTTGGATTGCAAATCCAACAAAATGAAGGAGGTATCTTCTTGTCTCAAACCAAATACCTCAAGCAGATCTTGAAGAAGTATGGCATGGAAGAGTCAAAGCCTGTATGTACACCCATGGTTACAGGATGCAGCCTCAGTGCAAATGTTGAATCAGCAGCAGTTCATCAACCCACTTATAGATCCATGATTGGGAGCTTGCTTTATTTGACAGGTACCCGACCAGATATTACACATGCAGTAGGAATTGTTGGAAGATTTCAAGCCAACCCAAAGGAAACTCATCTTCAGGCAGTCAAAAGAATCTTCAAGTATCTTCAAGGGACACAAAACTATGGCTTATGGTATCCTAGAAATACAGATCTTACTCTTCATGCTTACACAGATGCAGATTGGGCTGGAAGTGTGGATGATAGGAAAAGCACAAGTGGTGGTGCTTTCTTCATGGGTTCCAGACTAGTATCCTGGTTCAGCAAGAAACAGAGTTCGATTGCCTTATCTACAGCTGAAGCAGAATATGTGGCTGCGGCATCTTGTTGTACACAACTTCTTTGGATGATGCAAACCTTGCAGGACTTTCAAATCACTTGCACTCCACCAGTCTCTATCTTATGTGATAATACAAGTGCAATCAGCATTTCAAAGAATCCAGTCATGCACTCAAAGACCAAGCACATACCAATCAAGTACCATTTTCTTCGGGAGCAAGTGCTTGAGCAGAAGGTCAAGTTGGAGTATGTTCCTTCTAAGGAACAAGTTGCTGATATTCTCACAAAACCACTGCCCAGGGAAACTTTTGAATATCTCAGACAAAAGCTGGGAGTAGTTGATGCTTCATCCTGCTGTTAAAGCTTGTCTGTTCTACAGAAAAGTTGGTATACGCAAGTTACGTAAGGGATATCCGCGTATATACGCTGATTTATGGGGGGTAAGTCACGTGTATGTTGTACGCCTGTTGCAGAGAGTATATCCGCGTACATACGCTGGTCTATGCAGGAGAAATCGCGTATATGGAGTTCTGAACAGCAAGGGCAAACTCTGGTTTAAAAGGTCTGAGATGGGTATGTCAGAATTCTTCAGACATAGTTTCAGGGGGTGCAGCAGGCACAGGTTCAGGGGGAGCAGCTTAAAAGTCTCATAAAGAATTGTTGGCATTTGGATGTTTTGGTTATTGGTTTCTCAGAAAGAAATCCTGGTTGCTGATCTAAAAGATGTTTATCAGATGCTGCTGGTGACTTTCATAAGTCTTGGTCTAGATCTGTTTTCTCTATGTCATGTCTCTCTTTTGTGATATTTCTTTTATGGTGTCAAGGTCATGTAACGGCCTATGTTGGTTTCCCCACTATGCCTGGGATGAATGATGTAATATAATTCGTTGTTTCTGATATGTCCCCTCTTGGTAGGGAGTATGAATGTATGTGTTAAGTATTTTGATGATAGGAAGGTCCCTTATGGTGTATAAGTCTTGGTTCTTGTTGAAGAACATCTTTTGCAGATCTTGCCTACAGTTAGGGGGAGCATGATTCAGCACAGCCAAGCAGAGGTATCAGCATGTCCTCAGGGGGAGCACAGCCCTTTGCCCTTGATGACAAAGGGGGAGAATGATTCTAAGGATCTGAAGGTTGCCATCAAGTCCAAAGGGGGAGATTGTTGGCATTTTGGTTCAGGTGTGGCGCTATGATACAGGTGTTATCCTTGATGGCAACTCTCTTTGACAGATCTCCGTTCAGACTACAGAATGAAGAGAAATCTCATATACGCAGGTTAATTAAGTCAAAGTAGCGTATACACGCTGGTGATATGCATACTAAGTCGCGTATACGCAGGAGAGCTACATACGAAGGCGCGTATACACGCAGATGCATGAACAGAAAAGGGCGTATATGTCGGGAAGTTTCCTTTTGGTCCATGGTAGTTAGTCCTCGGTACTTGTGCCCATGTCTTTGGACCAAAGTACCTCGACAAACGTGTAGATCTCTAGTTTTGAAGTTGATGGTTTTGGATTTCTATGGTTTTGGCTCTTGGTATTGAGCAAGGCCTAAGGCTATATAAGGAGAAGAAGATCATTAGGCAATCTCATCTTTTGACAAGGCTTGAATATCTGAAAAGAAAGAGATCTAATATGCAGGTTCTGGGTTGCTTGATCTAAGCTAAGGAGAAATCACATCGGTTGATGGAAGACTAGATCTAAGGATAGATCGGGATCTAATGGTTTGAAATGCACTATTATGATATGGTTGATTATGCGTATTTCTAGATCTGCATATTGTCGCAATATTATGTTCTGGGTCTGACTGATGTCTGATACAGCTGCAAGTTGAGAAAATTTATTTTTAGATCTGTACGCAGGTTGGCTTAGGTAAAAGCGCGTGTATACGCGGGTTTCGCTCACTGAAGTAGCGTATATCTTTTGAAGCTTGATTTTTTGGTTTGCAGTTGAATCTGACTGTTACTGCAGAGTTCTGTAGACTGCTCTGTGTTCTGGTAACTGGTGATTGACAGGGTTCAGTGGTTCAATGATTCAAAGTTTGATGATGCTAGTATTGGTTGTTTTATGCTTCAATGATCTGTTGTGAAAGTTGAATGAATTGTGGTCTACAGATTGTAATGTTGTGCTTCAGGAATATCCAGTCTGAAAATGTATGAAAGGTGGTACCTGAAGGAAGGAAGATTGTAGGTCAGCTGTTATAGCTCCAAATCTCACTCTTATGGTTTGTGATGCTGCACTTTTGGCCTAGGGCAACCCCTCCTTCCAGACCTGGTCCAAAATTTAAAAAACAGTGTTTTATTCCCTATACGCGACTTTGCCCTGTGTTAAACGCGTGTACACGCGGGTATGTCATACCCAACCCGCGTGTATCTATTAAAACACTTAAAAAAAATATAATTTCCTCTTTTTCGGGCGGTGATCGCGGGTTTACCTGCTGGATCACCTGTTAGTGCCTGTGGCCCAACTGCTCCCAACCAACTCCTAACTAAAAAACTACTTTGGAGAGGGTATAAAAAGACATCAAAGGGAAGGCCAAGGGGAGAGAGAAAGGAGAGCAAGATTATTATGCTGAGATTTTTCCCTTAGACCAGGTCTGAAGTCCTTGGTGCATTCTGCACTTCCCCCATCTTGCATAGGAAACCCTTGTTTCCATGTGTATTGGTGATCATTCATCCTTGACATCATCATTGAGTAAGACTTGGAAGGAGCTCTTGTTGGAGGCTGGAGGCTGGAACGAATCCGGGAGGAAGCTTGCTTGGAGCCTGCTGAAGGTGTTCAGGTGATATCTTTCCGATATCTGTACTTTATTTGCTTTTATATATAAAGAAACACGTCTTTGTTCCCGAATAATCTTTCTTTATGCTTGTGAGATTCTTGTGTTGAATTCTTATGAAAGTGGTTACTTAAAGATTTTTTATAACTAACTTTATAGCATAAAGATGATTTATATATAAACTTCTATACATGTACTGTTGTGTTCTTTGATTTGTTTGTCTTGCAGGTCAAAGAAAGAAGAAGGGAACTCCAAGAAGGGTCTGCACCCTAACGGTCTTCTCGAACGTAGGACCTTAGGTAAGTGCCCTTAACGTTAGCATTTGCTTAAAAGTAAAAAAATGGCTGTGTGTGTGTGTTTCTTTGTATAAGCAATTTTCAGTCTGGTAGAGTCTTAGCCCAAAGGACCCTAGGGGTAATTTCCCTTCAACCAGAATTGGCGACCATACTGGGGATCGAACCCAGAATCTCTGGTTTCGCAGACGGATCACTGAAATCAAAGACTGATCCCATAGGGTACCAACTGAACATGATGGAATAGGATGGTACTACACTGCAAACTCAGGTGCCAGCATATAGAATGTCGCCATGACTGACTGCAACATATAAGGTGGAGTCCTCCTCGGTTTTTCGGCAGAGTTCCTTTCCTTGTACTTACTTAATGTATTTCGGCCATTATGTTCCCCTTCTGACCTCATACATTAGGGGGCATCTGTTATAGCTCCAAATCTCACTCTTATGGTTTGTGATGCTGCACTTATGGCCTAGGGCAACCCCTCCTTCCAGACCTGGTCCAAAATTTAAAAAACAGTGTTTTATTCCCTATACGCGACTTTGCCCTGTGTTAAACGCGTGTACACGCGGGTATGTCATACCCAACCCGCGTGTATCTATTAAAACACTTAAAAAAAATATAATTTCCTCTTTTTCGGGCGGTGATCGCGGGTTTACCTGCTGGATCACCTGTTAGTGCCCGTGGCCCAACTGTTCCCAACCAACTCCTAACTAAAAAACTACTTTGGAGAGGGTATAAAAAGACATCAATGGGAAGGCCAAAGGAGAGAGAAAGGAGAGCAAGATTATTATGCTGAGATTTTTCCCTTAGACCAGGTCTGAAGTCCTTGGTGCATTCTGCACTTCCCCCATCTTGCATAGGAAACCCTTGTTTCCATGTGTATTGGTGATCATTCATCCTTGACATCATCATTGAGTAAGACTTGAAAGGAGCTCTTGTTGGAGGCTGGAGGCTGGAACGAATCCGGGAGGAAGCGTGCTTGGAGCCTGCTGAAGGTGTTCAGGTGATATCTTTCCGATATCTGTACTTTATTTGCTTTTATATATAAAGAAACACGTCTTTGTTCCCGAATAATCTTTCTTTATGCTTGTGAGATTCTTGTGTTGAATTCTTATGAAAGTGGTTACTTAAAGATTTTTTATAACTAACTTTATAGCATAAAGATGATTTATATATAAACTTCTATACATGTACTGTTGTGTTCTTTGATTTGTTTTTCTTGCAGGTCAAAGAAAGAAGAAGGGAACTCCAAGAGGGGTCTGCACCCTAACGGTCTTCTCGAACGTAGGACCTTAGGTAAGTGCCCTTAACGTTAGCATTTGCTTAAAAGTAAAAAAATGGCTGTGTGTGTGTGTTTCTTTGTATAAGCAATTTTCAGTCTGGTAGAGTCTTAGCCCAAAGGACCCTAGGGGTAATTTCCCTTCAACCATCAGCACCTACGTACTAGTATCTTGCTAGTACAAGAGCAAAGGGGGTTGGAGCTCCCTTCCAAGGAAGTTTGGAGAATGAGAGAAGGTTGTAGCCTTCTGCAGGTTGTAGCCTGCGTACTGGTATAAGGCTGCACCAGTACAAAAAGATTGTAAACTGAAGTTTCATATTAAAGAAAGATAGAGACGACTTGGAGCAGGTGGTTTTCACCCACATTGGGTTTCCACCTTATATCTTGGTGTTCATGTGTATGGTTTCTGTGTGATCTGTTCTACTGCATCTGCTTACTCTTAATATGGTGAATAATGTCCTCATGCACTTAACTGAAGATAAATTGACTGAATTATAAGATTTCTAGTTATACGCTGTTTTCTTTATACACAGTTGCGTGTACACGCCTGTTCACTTAACGAAAGTAGCGTATATGTTTCTGAGCATTGAAAAAGTTTTATAGTTCTGATAATACTGATTCACCCCCCCTCTCAGTATTATTTCCAACAATTGGTATCAGAGCCAGGTCCTTCAGAGAAGCTTGATCGCTTGAAGGTAGATCGTTCATCATGAGCAACTACGAGAGAGAAGCATCAATCAGGCCACCCGTTTTCGATGGGACAAACTTCAATTATTGGAAGGTAAGAGTTACTGCATATCTTCAATCTCTTGGTACAGAAGTTTGGGACATTGTAGAAACAGGCTATGCTTTTCCTTCAGCGACTCCTACAGATCCAGCTGAGAAAAAGAAGTATGAAACAAATGCAAAAGCAGTCAGCACTCTATTAGGAAGTATATCCCAAATGGAATTCATGAAGGTAATGCACTTTAAATCCGCAAAAGAGATATGGGACAAAATGGTCACAAGCTATGAAGGAGATGAACAGGTAAAGCGTGCTAAACTTCATACTCTCAGGATTCAGTATGAGACTCTCAAGATGTATAATGATGAAAGTGTGGCTAATTATTTTCTTCGGGTAGATGAGATTGTTAATTGTATGAAAAATTTGGGTGAAGAAATAAAAGAGGCTATAGTTGTTGAAAAGGTTCTAAGATCATTGTCTCCCAAGTTTGAATCTAAAGTATCTGCAATAGAAGAAAAGGAAAATCTCCGAATTCTCACTATGTCTCAGCTTCATGGAATTCTAACCGCTTACGAAATGAGAAAGGGAGGTCCATCAGACAAAAGAGAAGCTGCCTTCAAAGCTTCAGGCAAAGAAGATTATTGTGAAGCAAATCATGTGCCAGAAGATGAAGAAGAAGAATCAAATTTTGTCAGAAATCTTCAAAGGGGTTCTGGAAGGTTCAGAGGTAAGTTACCTTTTAAATGTTTAGATTGTGGAAGAGTAGGTCTTTATGCTGCCAAATGTCCTCACAAAGATAAGAATGACAAGGGAAAGGAACCTGTTAGATGGAACAAGAAACAGAATGAAAAGAAGAAAAGCTATTACACTCATGAGGATAGTGATGGTCTTTCAAATAATGATGAAGATGAACAAGGTAATAGATATAAACTTTTAATGGCTTTTGAAGATGATGACTACATAGATGCTATAGATGTAGAAGGCTTTTATGAAGAAATGAAAGATCTCAAAGTTTGTTTAGAAGAGAAGAGTGCTATTATTGATTCTCTACAATGTCAACTAGCTGAAAAGGAAAAACATCTTGAAAAATTGGAATGTGAGATTGTTTGTCTTAGAAAGGAGATTGAGGAAACCAAAGCAATTAATCTTAAGTTTGTTAAAGGATCTGAAACCTTGGATGAGATTATCAATGTGCAGCGATCTCCTCTGATCAAGACAGGTCTTGGATATAATGGAGAAACATCTCAAGCCTCTACCTCTAAAAGTTATCTTGATGCAGCAAGGAGAAGCGAGCAAAGGCCAAATAAAAGTCATCAGGTGAATCAGGGACAGTTTATCTCAAGAAAAAATAAAGACCATCAAGAAATTCAGGGACAAACATCCTTAAGGACAAACAGAAGCTACAATCAGCCACAGGTAAAATCTTCCCAATTTGCTCCAAGAATGAATAGAAGCTACAATCGGTTGGATGATAGATCTGATTATCGCAGAAGTTTCTTTAATGGCCAATGCTTTTCTTGCCATAACTTCGGTCACAAAGCAGCTCAATGTGTTGCCTACAAAACAATCATGACTAGAGAAGCTCAAAAGCAAGGGAGAATGACTGGAACCATGAAAAGGACTTATAACAATTTTTCGGTTCTTGAAAATGAAGTTGAATGCTCTATTTGTAATAACTTTGGTCATGAAGACTCTGAAAGCAGGAGCAGATTCCGGAAGACAACTCAGAAGGAACAAACCTCAAATGTTAGAACATGGAGAATAAAAGAATCACAACCAGAAAGATGTGGGATAGCCTTTTATGCAGAAGGTCAAGAAAGTCTATGGTACATTGACAGCGGATGTTCGAAGCATATGACGGGGACAAAGAAAAGCTTGAGTCATATACCGCATTAGAAAAAGGGAAGAAAGTTTCTTTTGGGAACGATATCTCTGCAGCCATAAAAGGAAAAGGTGTTGCTCCGTTGAAAGAGAAGGTCAAATCAGGAAATGTGTTATATGTTGATGGATTGAAGCATAATCTTCTAAGTGTCAGTCAAATGTGCGATCAAGGAACCGAGGTAATATTTAGATCGAATGGATGTTGTGTTCGCGATCTTGATACAGGTAAAACAGTGATCAAAGGAAGAAGGACTCCAAATAATCTATATATCTTTTAGGAAGGACAACAATGCTACTTAAGCAAGGATGATGAACATTGGCTATGGCATCGGAGGTTGGGGCATCTAAGCTTTTCACAAATAAGGAAAGCATGCAAATATCAGGCAGTTCGTGGTCTTCCAGATATCAAAATTGCAGACAATACCATATGCAAATCTTGTCAGTTTGGAAAGCAAACCAGAACTAACTTTCCAGAGAAGGAAGGATCAGCTAGCATGCCTCTCGAGCTAGTCCATACAGATGTATGTGGTCCATTTAGGAAGAGGACACCTCGAGGAGAAGAATATCTGATATTATTCATTGATGATTTCTCCAGATTTGTTTGGTTAGGGCTCATGAAGCACAAAGATGAAGCATTCAAAAAATTCAAATCCTTCAAAGCCTTGGTTGAAAATGAATCAGGACACAAAATTAAGTGCCTCAGATCTGACAGAGGTGGGGAGTTCACCTCAAATGAATTTTTCGATTTCTGTGACGAACATGGGATAAGAAGAGAATTCTCTACAGCTAGAACTCCTCAGCAAAATGGGGTCGTGGAAAGAATGAACAGAACTATCCAACAAATGGCTCGTGCTATGCTCGATGAATCAGGTACTCCTGCAACCTTCTGGGGTGAAACTGCACATGCTGCTATTATTATTCTTAACAAAACAAATGTCCGAGTAAACAGCACTCAAATACCTCATGAGCTCTGGAGTGGTAAGACTCCTTCGGTGAAGCACTTCAAAATCTTTGGAAG
Organism: Pinus tabuliformis; assembly: GCA_031772625.1. Lineage (NCBI taxonomy): Eukaryota > Viridiplantae > Streptophyta > Pinopsida > Pinales > Pinaceae > Pinus > Pinus tabuliformis. The sequence goes on along the minus strand of CM062818.1, from coordinate 537,525,475 downwards.
CAAATGTTATATCAAGAATACTGATGAGCAACTTGGCAAACTTGAACCAAGAGCAGATGAGGGCATTCTTCTTGGTTATTCTCCACATAGCAAAGCATACAAGTGCTACAATAAAAGACTTGGCAGAATTGTTGACAGCATTGATGTAGTGGTTGATGAGAAGGGATATATTCCTAGGCAAGTTCATCATGAAGACATTGAAGAAGATGAAGGTTACCCCCAAAGGCGGAATGATGAAGAAGAAGAACCTCAAGAAGAACCAGAGGAGCAGACAAGAATAGAAGAGAAGACTCCATCCAGATATGTTCAAAAGAATCATCCAGAATCTCAGATTGTGGGGCAGAAAGAAGCAGGAGTACAAACAAGAAGGACAGTTGCAGAAGCTTCAAGCTATTTGGCATTACTCTCCTCCACTGAACCACAAAATGTTAAAGAGGAATGCAAAGATGAATGTTGGGTCAAAGCAATGGATGAAGAACTTGAGCAGATCGAAAAGAACAACACTTGGGAATTAGTTCCTAGACCAAAAGATAAGAATGTAATAGGAACAAAATGGGTCTTCAAGAATAAATTAAATGAAAATGGAGAAGTAATTAGAAACAAGGCCAGACTTGTTTGTAAAGGGTATGCGCAGCAAGAAGGAATAGATTTTGAAGAGACCTTTGCTCCTGTGGCAAGACTTGAGGCCATCCGAATGTTCCTTGCTCTCTCAAGCTTTCAAAACTTCAAGGTATTTCAAATGGACGTGAAATCAGCCTTTCTGAATGGAGACTTAGAAGAAGAAGTATATATTGAACAGCCAGATGGTTTCATTCTTAGGAATGATCCAAACCTTGTATGCAGATTGAAAAAGGCTCTCTATGGACTCAAACAAGCTCCAAGGGCTTGGTACTATCGATTGGACAAATATCTTCACCAACAAGGCTTTTCAAAAGGATCAGCAGATAGCAATCTCTATATAAAAGTTGAAAATAACAAATTACTAATTCTTGTTGTTTATGTAGATGATATTATCTTTGGCAGCAATGAAGAGACTATGAGTCAAAACTTTTCCTTGGTTATGCAGAAAGAATTCGAAATGTCACTACTTGGAGAATTGACATATTTTCTTGGATTGCAAATCCAACAAAATGAAGAAGGTATATTCTTGTCTCAAACCAAATACCTCAAGCAGATCTTGAAGAAGTATGGCATGGAAGAGTCAAAGCCTATATGTACACCCATGGTTATAGGATGCAGCCTCAGTGCAAACGATGAATCAGCAGCAGTTCATCAACCCACTTATAGATCCATGATTGGGAGCTTGCTTTATTTGACAGGTACCCGACCAGATATTACACATGCAGTAGAAATTGTTGGAATATTTCAAGCCAACCCAAAGGAAACTCATCTTCAGGCAGTCAAAAGAATCTTCAAGTATCTTCAAGGGACACAAAACTATGGCTTATGGTATCCTAGAAATACAGATCTTACTCTTCATGCTTACACAGATGCAGATTGGGCTGGAAGTGTGGATGATAGGAAAAGCACAAGTGGTGGTGCTTTCTTCATGGGTTCCAGACTAGTATCTTGGTTCAGCAAGAAACAGAGTTCGATTGCCTTATCTACAGCGGAAGCAGAATATGTGGCTGCGGCATCTTGTTGTACACAACTTCTTTGGATGATGCAAACCTTGCAGGACTTTCAAATCACTTGCACTCCACCAGTCTCTATCTTATGTGATAATACAAGTGCAATCAGCATTTCAAAGAATCCAGTCATGCACTCAAAGACCAAGCACATACCAATCAAGTACCATTTTCTTCGGGAGCAAGTGCTTGAGCAGAAGGTCAAGTTGGAGTATGTTCCTTCTAAGGAACAAGTTGCTGATATTCTCACAAAACCACTGCCCGGGAAACTTTTGAATATCTCAGACAAAAGCTGGGGTAGTTGATGCTTCATCCTGCTGTTAAAGCTTGTCTGTTCTACAGAAAAGTTGGTATACGCAAGTTACGTAAGGGATATCCGCATATATACGCTGATTTATGGGGGTAAGTCGCGTGTATGTTGTACGCCTGTTGCAGAGAGTATATCCACGTACATACGCTGGTCTATGCAGGAGAAATCGCGTATATGGAGTTCTGAACAGCAAGGGCAAACTCTGGTTTAAAAGGTCTGAGATGGGTATGTCAGAATTCTTCAGACACAGTTTCAGGGGGTGCAGCAGGCACAGGTTCAGGGGGAGCAGCTTAAAAGTCTCATAAAGAATTGTTGGCATTTGGATGTTTTGGTTATTGGTTTCTCAGAAAGAAATCTTGGTTGCTGATCTAAAAGATGTTTATCAGATGCTGCTGGTGACTTTCATAAGTCTTGGTCTAGATCTGTTGTCTCTATGTCATGTCTCTCTTTTGTGATATTTCTTTTATGGTGTCAAGGTCATGTAACGGCCTATGTTGGTTTCCCCACTATGCCTGAGATGAATGATGTGATATAATTGGTTGTTTCTGATATGTCCCCTCTTGGTAGGGAGTTTGAATGTGTGTGTTAAGTATTTTGGTGATAGGAAGGTCCCTTATGGTGTATAAGTCTTGGTTCTCGTTGAAGAACATCTTTTGCAGATCTTGCCTACAGTTAGGGGGAGCATGATTCAGCACAACCAAGCAGAGGTATCAGCATGTCCTCAGGTGGAGCACAACCCTTTGCCCTTGATGACAAAGGGGGAGAATGATTCTAAGGATCTGAAGGTTGCCATCAAGTCCAAAGGGGGAGATTGTTGGCATTTTGGTTCAGGTGTGGCGCTATGATACAGGTGTTGTCCTTGATGGCAACTCTCTTTGACAGATCTCCGTTCAGACTACAGAATGAAGAGAAATCTCATATACGCAGGTTAATTAAGTCAAAGTTGCGTATACACGCTGGTGATATGCATACTAAGTCGCGTATAGGCAGGAGAGCTACATACGAAGGCGCGTATACACGCAAATGCATGAACAGAAAAGGGCGTATATGTCGGGAAGTTTCCTTTTGGTCCATGGTAGTTAGTCCTCGGTACTTGTGCCCATGTCTTTGGACCAAAGTACCTCGACAAACGTGTAGATCTCTAGTTTTGAAGTTGATGGTTTTGGATTTCTATGGTTTTGGCTCTTGGTATTGAGCAAGGCCTAAGGCTATATAAGGAGAAGAAGATCATTAGGCAATCTCATCTTTTGACAAGGCTTGAATATCTGAAAAGAAAGAGATCTGATATGCAGGTTCTGGGTTGCTTGATCTAAGCTAAGGAGAAATCACATCGGTTGATGGAAGACTAGATCTAAGGATAGATCGGGATCTAATGGTTTGAAATGCACTATTATGATATGGTTGATTATGCGTATTTCTAGATCTGCATATTGTCGCAATATTATGTTCTGGGTCTGACTGATGTCTGATACAGCTGCAAGTTGAGAAAATTTATTTTTAGATCTGTACGCAGGTTGGCTTAGGTAAAAGCGCGTGTATACGCGGGTTTCGCTCACTGAAGTAGCGTATATCTTTTGAAGCTTGATTTTTGGGTTTGCAGTTGAATCTGACTGTTACTGCAGAGTTCTGTAGACTGCTCTGTGTTCTGGTAACTGGTGATTGACAGGGTTCAGTGGTTCAGTGATTCAAAGTTTGATGATGCTAGTATTGGTTGTTTTATGCTTCAATGATCTGTTGTGAAAGTTGAATGAATTGTGGTCTACAGATTGTAATTTTGTGCTTCAGGAATATCCAGTCTGAAAATGTATGAAAGGTGGTACCTGAAGGAAGGAAGATTGTAGGTCAGCACCTACGTACTAGTATCTTAGCTAGTACAAGAGCAAAGGGGGTTGGAGCTCCCTTCCAAGGAAGTTTGGAGAACGATAGAAGGTTGTAGCCTTCTGCAGGTTGTAGCCTGCATACTGGTATAAGGCTGCACCAGTACAAAAAGATTGCAAACTGAAGTTTCATATTAAAGAAAGTTAGAGACGACTTGCAGCAGGTGGTTTTCACCCACATTGGGTTTCCACCTTATATCTTGGTGTTCATGTGTATGGTTTCTGTGTGATCTGTTCTACTGCATCTGCTTACTAATAATATGGTGAATAATGTCCTCATGCACTTAACTGAAGATAAACTGATTGAATTATAAGATTTCTAGTTATACGTTGTTTTCTTTATACACAGTTGCGTGTACACGCCTGTTCACTTAACGAAAGTAGCGTATATGTTTCTGAGCATTGAAAAAGTTTTATAATTCTGATAATACTGATTCACCCCCCCCTCTCAGTATTATTTCCAACGATTGGTATCAGAGCCAGGTCCTTCAGAGAAGCTTGATCGCTTGAAGGTAGATCGTTCATCATGAGCAACTACGAGAGAGAAGCATCAATCAGGCCACCCGTTTTCGATGGGACAAACTTCAATTATTGGAAGGTAAGAGTTACTGCATATCTTCAATTTCTTGGTACAGAAGTTTGGGACATTGTAGAAACAGGCTATGCTTTTCCTTCAGCTACTCCTACAGATCCAGCTGAGAAAAAGAAGTATGAAACAAATGCAAAAGCAGTCAGTACTCTATTAGGAAGTATATCCCAAACAGAATTCATGAAGGTAATGCACTTTAAATCCGCAAAAGAGATATGGGACAAAATGGTCACAAGCTATGAAGGAGATGATCAGGTAAAGCGTGCTAAACTTCAAACTCTCAGGATTCAGTATGAGACTCTCAAGATGTATAATGATGAAAGTGTGGCTAATTATTTTCTTCGGGTAGATGAGATTGTTAATTGTATGAAAAATTTGGGTGAAGAAATAAAAGAGGCTATAGTTGTTGAAAAGGTTCTAAGATCATTGTCTCCCAAGTTTGAATCTAAAGTATCTGCAATAGAAGAAAAGGAAAATCTCTGAATTCTCACTATGTCTCAGCTTCATGGAATTCTAATCGCTTATGAAATGAGAAAGGGAGGTCCATCAGACAGAAGAGAAGCTGCCTTCAAAGCTTCAGGCAAAGAAGATTATTGTGAAGCAAATCATGTGCCAAAAGATGAAGAAGAAGAATCAAATTTTGTCAGAAATCTTCAAAGGGGTTCTGGAAGGTTCAGAGGTAAGTTACCTTTTAAATGTTTTACTTGTGGAAGAGTAGGTCATTATGCTGCCAAATGTCCTCACAAAGATAAGAATGACAAGGGAAAGGAACCTGTTAGATGGAACAAGAAACAGAATGAAAAGAAGAAAAGCTATTACACTCATGAGGATAGTGATGGTCTTTCAAATAGTGATGAAGATGAACAAGGTAATAGATATAAACTTTTAATGGCTTTTGAAGATGATGACTACATAGATGCTATAGATGTAGAAGGCTTTTATGAAGAAATGAAAGATCTCAAAGTTTGTTTAGAAGAGAAGAGTGCTATTATTGATTCTCTACAATGTCAACTAGCTGAAAAGGAAAAACATCTTGAAAAATTGGAATGTGAGATTGTTTGTCTTAGAAAGGAGATTGAGAAAACCAAAGCAATTAATCTTAAGTTTGTTAAAGGATCTGAAACCTTGGATGAGATTATCAATGTGCAGCGATCTCCTCTGATCAAGACAGGTCTTGGATATAATGGAGAAACATCTCAAGCCTCTACCTCTAAAAGTTATCTTGATGCAGCAAGGAGAAGCGAGCAAAGGCCAAATAAAAGTCATCAGGTGAATCAGGGACAGTTTATCTCAAGAAAAAATAAAGACCATCAAGAAATTCAGGGACAAACATCCTTAAGGACAAACAGAAGCTACAATCAGCCACAGTTAAAATCTTCCCAATTTTCTCCAAGAATGAATAGAAGCTACAATCGGTTGGATGATAGATCTGATTATCGCAGAAGTTTCTTTAATGGCCAATGCTTTTCTTGCCATAACTTCGGTCACAAAGCAGCTCAATGTGTTGCCTACAAAACAATCATGACTAGAGAATCTCAAAAGCAAGGGAGAATGACTGGAACCATGAAAAGGACTTATAACAATTTTTCGGTTCTTGAAAATGAAGTTGAATGCTCTATTTGTAATAACTTTGGTCATGAAGACTCTGAATGCAGGAGCAGATTCCGGAAGACAACTCAGAAGGAACAAACCTCAAATGTTAGAACATGGAGAATAAAAGAATCACAACCAGAAAGATGTGGGATAGCCTTTTATGCAGAAGGTCAAGAAAGTCTATGGTACATTGACAGCGGATGTTCAAAGCATATGGCAGGGGACAAAGAAAAGCTTGAGTCATATACCGCATTAGAAAAAGGGAAGAAAGTTTCTTTTGGGAACAATATCTCTGCAGCCATAAAAGGAAAAGGTGTTGCTCCGTTGAAGGAGAAGGTCAAAGCAGGAAATGTGTTATATGTTGATGGATTGAAGCATAATCTTCTAAGTGTCAGTCAGATGTACGATCAAGGAACCGAGGTAATATTTAGATCGAATGGATGTTGTGTTCGCGATCTTGATATAGGTAAAACAGTGATCAAAGGAAGAAGGACTCCAAATAATCTATATATCTTTGAGGAAGGACAACAATGCTACTTAAGCAAGGATGATGAACATTGGCTATGGCATCGGAGGTTGGGGCATATAAGCTTTTCACAAATAAAGAAAGCATGCAAATATCAGGTAGTTCGTGGTCTTCCAAATATCAAAATTGCAGACAATACCATATGCAAATCTTGTCAGTTTGGAAAGCAAACCAGAACTAACTTTCCAGAGAAGGAAGGATCAGCTAGCATGCCTCTCGAGCTAGTCCATACAGATGTATGTGGTCCATTTAGGAAGAGGACACCTCGAGGAGAAGAATATCTGATATTATTCATTGATGATTTCTCCAGATTTGTTTGGTTAGGGCTCATGAAGCACAAAGATGAAGCATTCGAAAAATTCAAATCCTTCAAAGCCTTGGTTGAAAATGAATCAGGACACAAAATTAAGTGCCTCAGATCTGACAGAGGTGGGGAGTTCACCTCAAATGAATTTTTCGATTTCTGTGACGAACATGGGATAAGAAGAGAATTCTCTATAGCTAGAACTCCTCAGCAAAATGGGGTTGTGGAAAGAATGAACAGAACTATCCAACAAATGGCTCATGCTATGCTCGATGAATCAGGTACTCCCGCAACCTTCTGGGGTGAAGCTGCACATGCTGTTGTTATTATTCTTAACAAAACAAATGTCCGAGTAAACAGCACTCAAACACCTCATGAGCTCTGGAGTGGTAAGACTCCTTCGGTGAAGCACTTCAAAATCTTTGGAAGCAAATGTTATATCAAGAATACTGATGAGCAACTTGGCAAACTTGAACCAAGAGCAGATGAGGGCATTCTTCTTGGTTATTCTCCACATAGCAAAGCATACAAGTGATACAATAAAAGACTTGGCAGAATTGTTGACAGCATTGATGTAGTGGTTGATGAGAAGGGATATATTCCTAGGCAAGTTCATCATGAAGACATTGAAGAAGATGAAGGTTACCCCCAAAGGCGGAATGATGAAGAAGAAGAACCTCAAGAAGAAGAAGAACCTCAAGAAGAACCAGAGGAGCAGACAAGAATAGAAGAGAAGACTCCATCCAGATATGTTCAAAAGAATCATCCAGAATCTCAGATTGTGGGGCAGAAAGAAGCAGGAGTACAAACAAGAAGGACACTTGCAGAAGCTTCAAGCTATTTGGCATTACTCTCCTCCACTGAACCACAAAATGTTAAAGAGGCATGCAAAGATGAATGTTGGGTCAAAGCAATGGATGAAGAACTTGAGCAGATCGAAAAGAACAACACTTGGGAATTAGTTCCTAGACCAAAAGATAAGAATGTAATAGGAACAAAATGGGTCTTCAAGAATAAATTAAATGAAAATGGAGAAGTAATTAGAAACAAGGCCAGACTTGTTTGTAAAGGGTATGCGCAGCAAGAAGGAATAGATTTTGAAGAGACCTTTGCTCCTGTGGCAAGACTTGAGGCCATCCGAATGTTCCTTGCTCTCTCAAGCTTTCAAAACTTCAAGGTATTTCAAATGGACGTGAAATCAGCCTTTCTGAATGGAGACTTAGAAGAAGAAGTATATATTGAACAGCCAGATGGTTTCATTCTTGGGAATGATCCAAACCTTGTATGCAGATTGAAAAAGGCTCTCTATGGACTCAAACAAGCTCCAAGGGCTTGGTACTATCAGTTGGACAAATATCTTCACCAACAAGGCTTTTCAAAAGGATCAGCAGATAGCAATCTCTATATAAAAGTTGAAAATAACAAATTACTAATTCTTGTTGTTTATGTAGATGATATTATCTTTGGCAGCAATGAAGAGACTATGAGTCAAAACTTTGCCTTGGTTATGCAGAAAGAATTCGAAATGTCACTACTTGGAGAATTGACATATTTTCTTGGATTGCAAATCCAACAAAATGAAGGAGGTATCTTCTTGTCTCAAACCAAATACCTCAAGCAGATCTTGAAGAAGTATGGCATGGAAGAGTCAAAGCCTGTATGTACACCCATGGTTACAGGATGTAGCCTCAGTGCAAGTGATGAATCAGCAGCAGTTCATCAACCCACTTATAGATCCATGATTGGGAGCTTGCTTTATTTGATAGGTACCCGACCAGATATTACACATGCAGTAGGAATTGTTGGAAGATTTCAAGCCAACCCAAAGGAAACTCATCTTCAGGCAGTCAAAAGAATCTTCAAGTATCTTCAAGGGACACAAAACTATGGCTTATGGTATCCTAGAAATACAGATCTTACTCTTCATGCTTACACAGATGCAGATTGGGCTGGAAGTGTGGATGATAGGAAAAGCAGAAGTGGTGGTGCTTTCTTCATGGGTTCCAGACTAGTATCTTGGTTCAGCAAGAAATAGAGTTCGATTGCCTTATCTACAGCTGAAGCAGAATATGTGGCTGCGGCATCTTGTTGTACACAACTTCTTTGGATGATGCAAACCTTGCAGGACTTTCAAATCACTTGCACTCCACCAGTCTCTATCTTATGTGATAATACAAGTGCAATCAGCATTTCAAAGAATCCAGTCATGCACTCAAAGACCAAGCACATACCAATCAAGTACCATTTTCTTCGGGAGCAAGTGCTTGAGCAGAAGGTCAAGTTGGAGTATGTTCCTTCTAAGGAACAAGTTGCTGATATTCTCACAAAACCACTACCCACGGAAACTTTTGAATATCTCAGACAAAAGCTGGGAGTAGTTGATGCTTCATCCTGCTGTTAAAGCTTGTCTGTTCTACAGAAAAGTTGGTATACGCAAGTTACGTAAGGGATATCCGCGTATATATGCTGATTTATGGGGGGTAAGTCGCATGTATGTTGTACGCCTGTTGCAGAGAGTATATCCGCGTACATACACTGGTATATGCAGGAGAAATCGCGTATATGGAGTTCTGAACAGCAAGGGCAAACTCTGGTTTAAAAGGTCTGAGATGGGTATGTCAGAATTCTTCAGACACAGTTTCAGGGGGTGCAGCAGGCACAGGTTCAGGGGGAGTAGCTTAAAAGTCTCATAAAGAATTGTTGGCATTTGGATGTTTTGGTTATTGGTTTCTCAGAAAGAAATCCTGGTTGCTGATCTAAAAGATGTTTATCAGATGCTGCTGGTGACTTTCATAAGTCTTGGTCTAGATCTGTTGTCTCTATGTCATGTCTCTCTTTTGTGATATTTCTTTTATGGTGTCAAGGTCATGTAACGGCCTATGTTGGTTTCCCCACTATGCCTGGGATGAATGATGTAATATAATTGGTTGTTTCTGATATGTCCCCTCTTGGTATGGAGTATGAATGTATGTGTTAAGTATTTTGGTGATAGGAAGGTCCCTTATGGTGTATAAGTCTTGGTTCTTGTTGAAGAACATCTTTTGCAGATCTTGCCTACAGTCAGGGGGAGCATGATTCAGCACAGCCAAGCAGAGGTATCAACATGTCCTCAGGGGGAGCACAGCCCTTTGCCCTTGATGACAAAGGGGGAGAATGATTCTAAGGATCTGAAGGTTGCCATCAAGTCCAAAGGGGGAGATTGTTGGCATTTTGGTTCAGGTGTGGCGCTATGATACAGGTGTTGTCCTTGATGGCAACTCTCTTTGACAGATCTCCGTTCAGACTACAGAATGAAGAGAAATCTCATATACGTAGGTTAATTAAGTCAAAGTTGCGTATACACGCTGGTGATATGCATACTAAGTCGCGTATGCGCAGGAGAGCTACATACGAAGGCGCGTATACACGCAGATGCATGAACAGAAAAGGGCGTATATGTCGGGAAGTTTCCTTTTGGTCCATGGTAGTTAGTCCTCGGTACTTGTGCCCATGTCTTTGGACCAAAGTACCTCGACAAACGTGTAGATCTCTAGTTTTGAAGTTGATGGTTTTGGATTTCTATGGTTTTGGCTCTTGGTATTGAGCAAGGCCTAAGGCTATATAAGGAGAAGAAGATCATTAGGCAATCTCATCTTTTGACAAGGCTTGAATATCTGAAAAGAAAGAGATCTGATATGCAGGTTCTGGGTTGCTTGATCTAAGCTAAGGAGAAATCACATCGGTTGATGGAAGACTAGATCTAAGGATAGATCGGGATCTAATGGTTTGAAATGCACTATTATGATATGGTTGATTATGCGTATTTCTAGATCTGCATACTGTCGCAATATTATGTTCTCGGTCTGACTGATGTCTGATACAACTGCAAGTTGAGAAAATTTATTTTTAGATCTGTACGCAGGTTGGCTTAGGTAAAAGCGCGTGTATACGCGGGTTTCGCTCACTGAAGTAGCGTATATCTTTTGAAGCTTGATTTTTGGGTTTGCAGTTGAATCTGACTGTTACTGCAGAGTTCTGTAGACTGCTCTGTGTTCTAGTAACTGGTGATTGACAGGGTTCAGTGGTTCAGTGATTCAAAGTTTGATGATGCTAGTATTGGTTGTTTTATGCTTCAATGATCTATTGTGAAAGTTGAATGAATTGTGGTCTACAGATTGTAATGTTGTGCTTCAGGAATATCCAGTCTGAAAATGTATGAAAGGTGGTACCTGAAGGAAGGAAGATTGTAGGTCAGCACCTACGTACTAGTATCTTAGCTAGTACAAGAGCAAAGGGGGTTGGAGCTCCCTTCCAAGGAAGTTTGGAGAACGAGAGAAGGTTGTAGCCTTCTGCAGGTTGTAGCCTGCGTACTGGTATAAGGCTGCACCAGTACAAAAAGATTGTAAACTGAAGTTTCATATTAAAGAAAGATAGAGACGACTTGCAGCGGGTGGTTTTCACCCACATTGGGTTTCCACCTTATATCTTGGTGTTCATGTGTATGGTTTCTGTGTGATCTGTTCTACTGCATCTGCTTACTCTTAATATGGTGAATAATGTCCTCATGCACTTAACTGAAGATAAACTGACTGAATTATAAGATTTCTAGTTATACGTTGTTTTCTTTATACACAGTTCTGTGTACACGCCTGTTCACTTAACAAAAGTAGCGTATATGTTTCTGAGCATTGAAAAAGTTTTATAGTTCTGATAATACTGATTCACCCCCCCTCTCAGTATTATTTCCAACAGACCTACCATGTTTAATTTCTTCCACATGCTCTAGAATCCTTTGCTTAACAGATCTTCCTGTATTGCCAACATAGGGAGCCCCTGAAGGGAACGACATTAAGTATACCCCTTTCATGTTTGAAAGGTCAACAAGATCCTTGAGAGATTTTAAGATACCACTAGTGTTGCTTAATGGCTTGAAAGAAGTAGGAACTTGATTCTTCCTTCATATGCGAGCAATTATATCTATGGTTCTGTGGATAAAGGAAAGTCGAACATTGGTGATAAGATCAACAAGGTCTCTCTTTTATCTAAGACACTAGCTAGATTTTTGGAACACCTTTATGCCTTGGTTTTTCTTATAGACATTTTTCACAAAGACATAAATGAGGTGGGATTTTTCCTCATTAATGTAGCTTTCATTAGAAATCCTTAATGCCCAAGTGGCCAAGGTGTTTAACACACTGAATTTCTGGGTTGGATGATGATGGGACTTAACATGAAGGTATTGATCCATGTGCATATTTTTATGGAACACTTGGTGCGAGATAGAAGGAACAACATTCTTGGAGATAAGAACATCAAGGAATGACAGGCTCCCATTACTCTCAACCTCCATAGGAAACTTGATAAAGTTTGATTGATCATGCAAATGCTACTTGAATACTTCTAATTTATCAGGACCATGGAATCATATAATAAAAATATCATCTACAAATTATTTCCATAACTTCAGATGGAAGGGAGCAGAGGCTAAAGCCTTGGTCTTGAAGTCTTCCATGAAAAGGTTCGTCACAACTGGGGAGAGAGGGGAACCCATGGCAACGCCACATGTCTATTCTTAGAATTCACCTTGAAAATTGAAGAAAGTGGAATTCAAACATAACTTAACATACTAGGATGGATCCATAAGTATCAAATAAAAATTGGTCATCTCACAAAAGCTTTAAATCTGAAAGAAAGAAAAAAAAAATTACAACTTTTTTAAAACACATTTAAAATATAAAAACCCCCAATTCAAATTTTCCAACAAATACAATTGAAAATATTGAAAATTAATAAATTAAAAACAAAAATAACCCCAAAAATGAAAAATACAATTTAAAAAAAACAAAAAAAGGAAAGAAATATGGATGTTAAAAATAAAAACTACAAATTGACTACAAATACCTAAAATTATTTAAAAATACAAAACTAATATTAAAAAATAAAACAAAACATTAAAAGAAATCCAAAAAAACATATTTATTTTGTTTCTAAAATAAAATTAGAAAGGGAAAAATAATTAAAAAAATTAAAAAGTGTTGAAAAAAGCAAATGAAACAAATCATTAAAACTATTAAAAATTCGTTTTTTTTGGGAGCAAAACCCAAACCTCCACCCAAGCTCCCATCCTCTCACTACATCCATCCAAACAAGCTCCACCACCATGTCACTTGTAAGTCACCCCACCAAAGGTGGACACCCTTCCATCTTTCCCATCCACGGAGACTCCACCACCATGTGGTTGTTGAGGTGGCCCATGGCCAACTAGATAGTGGTTGCGTAGATAAACATGGCAAAAGGAATGGGGATGTAGGTGGAGGGATCACACAACGCCCATCCCCAAAATACATGAAATTTTTAATAGTTTTAATGTTTTCTTTCATTATTTTTTTTTAATTTTAAATAGTTTATTATTATTATGTAATCTATATTTTTTAATGTTTCTTTTAATTTCTTTTAATTTTTAATTTTAGTTTTAAAAAAAGTGTTTTTTATTTGTTATATTTTGTTTTGTTTTTGAAAGTTATTTTTATGTCTCTTTCTTTTTTCTTTTTTAATTTAATTTGGAAATGTGTTTTAGTTTTTTTATATAAAAATTTGGGAATTTTATTTTAATATAAAAATTTAGAAAATATTGGTTATGGATTTTTTGCAATTATTGTTATTATTATTATTATTTCTGAGAAATTTAAAAACACATTTATGTATTTTTTTCTTTTTTTCTATCCATTTAATTTTTTAATGTAAATGTAACACCCTCCTCCCACATCCACCCAAGTAATCATGCTAATCGGGGTAAACATGAGATGAGATGCTACTATGATCAAATTCGACCTCATATGTGACCTTAAGGCAGTGGAGATGACCAAATATTACACACATTCATCCAACATCATCAACAGAACCCTTAGGAGACAAGTCAGACACTTAGACATCCTGTCTCTAGGCCCCACTGTTATTCTAGACCTCTTAGGCCATAGTCGCTCTCTTGTTTTCGAAATGTCTTCAACCTTCATTCTAATTTGATGATATCCTAAATGGAGATCCATCTTGGTGAAGTAAATTGCTTAATGTAATTCATCCAACAATTCATTAATAACAAGAATGGGAAATTTATCTTTAATAGTAAGCTTGTTGAGCTCCCTATAATCTTGACACATACGCCATGATCCATCCTTCTTGTGCACCAATACTACTGGAGAAGAGAAAGAAATTTGACTAGGTTGAATTATACCAACCTCTAGCATTTATGCAACCATATGTTTAATTTCACTCTTTTGGACATAGGGATATTTGTAAGGCTTGATGTTTGGAGGAACACTTCCTAGAATCAAATGAATAGAATGTTCATGATCACAAATAGGTGGGAAGCCATGGGGTGTCTCAAATACCTTGGAATGATTGTCCAAAATCTTTGGAGATTTGGAGAAATAGATGATTTCGTTGTTTGAACATCTAGTGAGCATATTTGTGCAATTACTCTTTGTTGTTCTTTCTTCATAATCTTTGTCATGCTATTAGAGTTTATTATCTTTCTTGTTTTCCCTGTGATACCCCTTAATTTAGCTTCCTCTCCTTCCCAAAAGCAATTCAAGAAAAGTTCTTGAAAATTAAAAGTTATTGTCCCCAAATATTGTAACCATTAGACTCCTAGTACAACATCAACACCACCCATTGGTATGGAAAGCATTGGACTATTCAATACATATTCCCCCATCGTTAAGTTGATATTATGGAACTTTCTAGAGAAATTTATATTTCCTCCATTTGCAACCATCACTTGACACTTTGGTGTTAGATATAGAAAATAATTCAATTCCTTTGTTATCTTACAATGAATAAGATTATGGACACTACCCGAATCAATCAACACTATTACCTTTTTATTCTTCATATATCCTTCTGCCTTGAGAGTTTTAGGAGTGGTAATTCCCTCTAATGCATTACAAGATATGGTCAAATTCATTCCTTCTTCCTCAGGGGTTGGTTCCTGGTGTATATCATCCTCTTTTGATGTTTCTTGTTCCTTTCCTTCCTCCTCTTCACAATTTATGTAAAATGATTTCTTCTTAGGACACTTACGACCTTTAGTGTATTTTCTATCACAACTATAACAAAGCCCTTTTGCTACTTTTTCCTCCAATTGTTGTGGTGTCAACCTTGTAGGTTTTGGAAGGCTAGGAGCAACAAAACTTCCATTTTTATAGTTGTGAGTGGTAGACTTCCTTTTTTCCATATTTTTCTTTCAACTTTTCTTGCCACCTATAATGTCTTCTCCAATGAATCAGGTTCCCAAAGGAAAACTTTTTGTTGGATGTTATCCTTTAGATTCCCTATGAAAACATCATTCCTATGGTCCTATAGAATATGAGTTACCTTGATATTTAATTTTTGGAAGTCCTCAATGTGCTCTGCCACTGAACCCTTTTGTTTGAGATTTATCAATTGGCTAAAGAAGGTGTTTATCTTTGTATCTTCATAATGTGTTATCATTCCTCTGTAAAAATTGACCAAGTGACAAAGGGTTTATGAGAAAAAATCCATCAATTCCATAAAAAATGATTGGGTTCTAAATATAAAGATGAAATGCGTACCTTTCGTGTGTGTTGCACATCATAGAGATCAAAATATTGCTCCATCAGTAGTATCCATGTTACCAGAACCTTACCATCAAATCATATTGATATTTGGAATGTAGTTTGTATTTAATGAAACGTTGGAGTCTCTAAAATCATAATTCATAGTCCTTTTGTTCTCAACATGATTTTCATGGATTATCTTGTCACCATTGGGAAGCCTTTCTTGCAGTAACTTTTTCAATTCTTCCATCTTGGCATTCATCATTGCTTCCACGTCTTCTTTTAAACCATCTTTCAAACCTTACATGTCCCTTTTTATTTTTACATATAAACCATCCATCTTAAAATTCATCATCACTTCCAATTCATTTTTGGTTACTCTTTAAGAGAGAGAAATTTGTTGCACTTGGTCTCGTAACTTTGATATATCATGTTGAATTTCTTCCTCTTCTTAATGTTTCATAGTCAAGCTTTCTGGTTTCTTACTAAGTGTGTCCAATTTTTTTATTTGCAGAACTTTTGAATCAAAAAACGATACATATGATTCACTATGCCCTTTGAATCACTTCAAACTGATTTTTCAAACCAAAGTTATACCAACTTTTAAAAATTACACACATTTTTCTTGCTTTTTAGGAGCTCTATATTGAAACTATTGTATCTCTGTAATTTTGGCTCTACAAGGTCTGAAATTTCTTCTTGTGGTTTCCCTTTGAGTCTTCTTTCCAATTCCATAAGTCAAACTTACATTGGATTATTCAAGATAAAGTTATGCCCAATATCCTACGATGACCTGATTATGAGTTGGTTCAATATATTGAACTTGTAGGTAATTCCACGTTTCACTGTTACAACCTTCGAACTTGAAAATGATACAAGAAAAACTAAAGTCCGTGAAATTTCAATTAGCTTTTGCGAAATTCAAATCTGATGCTTGTAGAGAAAGTTATTACAAATTTCCCTAGGTCACATGTTTTAGACTGAATTCTAGACCCTACAAAACCCCAACTTCCTTGGATCATATCTCATAAGATATAATGAACCAAGATATAAAATTTGTAAATGAACTTCATCAAGATTTCATATCCATGTGGTTGCAATATCAACTTCTGAAACCTCGTAGAAAAAAATTATAGTGAAAATTCCAAGATGTCCTATTTGAAGAAGCGAAACTGTAGAATCCAAAACTCTAATACCAAATGTTATAAACCATCTCACAAAAAAAGAATAAAATAGAGATCAACAACTTGAGAAATATCCTCTTCAATAGGGAAACCTCTTTTACATCACATAAATGAACAATTATTGTTTTATACAAATGATAAGACCTCCTTGATATATATAGAAGCCTAAGGGGTCACAATATAATCAGAGCCTACATAACAATAATAATGTAAGGGTACAATAATAATAATAGTGGGCTTCTATGGGGCACAACAATAATAATACGAGGGCAACACGGGAACAACAATAACAATAGGGGGCTACACTAGTATTATAGGGACCTAATAAACTATATTCCATTTTACACTTAGAGCTTAAAGTTACGAAGTTGGTATGGTGCTTTAATGGCTTTGGCATAACACCTACATATCACTTTAGTCTATTATGTCATGCTTATTCCCTGGTTGCATTGTGTGCTATTATGAGAAACACTGGAATGTTGTAGAGGAGATAATTGTTGTTACTGAAATTACCTCTAATGGTTTCTTTTATATAAAAATAAATCTCAGGTTTTCATTGCATAAGGTTTAATACACCACCGTTGATTTTCATATACCTAGATGCTACAAAATTTACTTTGAAACTTGCTACCTATTAGAACCTGACAACTGATGGTATCATATGTAAGGAGCAGACCATAAATTTGTGTATATACATAAGATTGTTCAAGGGTTACAACTAATTAATATAATTAGTGGATCTACAAGTTTAAATCTCCTGTACATTACAACCAACATATGGATTAACAAGGCTTCATGGTTATTATTGCTCCTTATCTAAGATGTCCACATAGAGAGGCCACAAGGGGTTGTATCCATGATGAGATTTGGGGTTAACATATGTAATCTTGTAGTGTATGCATTACAACAACATGCTATAATGGTTTTGTATGTTGATCAAGTGAATTTTGCACATGTGTAGTGTTTTCCTAGGCTGGATATGTTTACATTTGACTAGTTGTAAATAACCTCAATTGCAAAATTTATTTTTCTATAAAGTAAGATAAATACTATGATCAATGTTAGAGTCATTGATTGTGAAATATATATATATATATATATATATATATATATATATATATATATATATATATATATATATATATATATATATATATATAGATATATATATATATATATATATGTATATATATATAGAGAGAGAGAGAGAGAGATAGATATATAGATATCTTGCATGTGATAACTTATACTACATCATTCATTGCTTGCAAAGAATAGGAAGAATTTGAGGAGCTTCATTAGCTGCATGAATAGATTCAACAAAAAGGGTAGAAACAATGCTTATAGTCACAAACCTCTAAGTGGATAGGTGATTATAGTAAACAAAGATGCACCACACTATCAACAACAAGGGTGTCAAAGAAAATAGTCAAATTTCTAGTCCCTTTACAGAGCTGGAATGCCGAAATATCTCCATGTAAAGTACACTTGACATCTAATTATGTTAAGTGGTAAATATAAATTAGTATTCTAGATCTCAGAACTAGGCACGTTGACAACCAAACTTGAATTTAACTCTCCAAAATATCCATTACAGCTCGCAGTTTAACTTGTATATGAACTGCAACCCCTTTATTACTACCTAGACTATTGTTGTCTAGTGGTTGCCAAGGATATGTTTTTCGCTTCCCTTAAAATACTTTGAGACAAAATGCTTGACATTGCAAATTTAAAATATGATGTAAGATATGCTTTCTGATCTAGAACAAAAAGTTTCATCGTTCAAATCTCCATAATTCAATCCAACAAAAAACCAAACTTAAATAATGTGAGTCATAGAACCCATCCTCACCTAGAGAGACAGGTTCCCCTATCAGTCATTTCCCTAGTTCTAAGAGGTGTGTTACAACAACTCCTTTCTTTGAATTCTTCTTCTTCCTTTTATTGAAACTCTTATTCCTCCATTTTTCTTTAGTCATACAACATGCTCTTCGTGTGTAGATTTTGTAGGCCATCTTTCAAATTAATGGAGGTGAAATGAATATTGATAGATGACCAAGAAGAAAATAATCGTGAGATGGAAAATAAAGGCATGAAAAAATTGCAGGAATGGAAAATGCAGATAGGAAATTTTACATTTAATGCAGCTTAAATGTACTTAAATGTATGCCATGATTCATGTTCTGGTAGGAAACACAAGAAAATACCTCCAAATTTGACCTAGCCGAAAAACCTAGCAAAAACCTCCAAATTTGACCTCAGCGGAAAACCAAGCAAAGCCCCCATATTCGACCTGGCCATCGAAACAAGGGCCTTTGGGTAGAGTTTTTAATTTAAAATAGATAAATATATTAAAAGAGTTGTATAGTTTCGACCTATTTAAAATGTTGTAGGAAGATATTGGATGGATTTGTTGAATGACTATGCATCAATGACTCTGCGTTGAACTACTCTACATCATCACCTATGTGTCAATTAAGATGATTTGAACCATCTAGGAGAGAAAAGGCATCTAATTACTCATGATAGTGTGACTACCTAACAACTTGATAACTAAACCAATTAATTACTTGTGACAGCATGACTACTTGCCATTTATTGACTAAAATATGAGCAAAACAAAAAACCTTAATTTTTATAAATTATTTGATGCATAAAATATCATATGAGACCAATATGAAATTGGAGTTACATAATGCATTGTAAGTGCTATTTCAATTGGAAAATAATCGTGTTAATTCTAATTTTATTGAGGGTGGGCATGGATTATCAACTGCTTCAAAATGGAAAAACATAATCCACGAGACAAAAAATATGTTTGAAAGTCAAGCCCCCTTTCTCTATGACCTTAAGATTCCAACCATAATTTTAACGCATGTAGAGTGGGGCTTACAGATGACTTTTCTGATTTTGTATCATTATGGTTAATTGCCATAACATTCTCAATAATGGATCTATCTCTATAGTAGATGTGAATCTCCAAAAAGTTAAAAGGGAGATTTTGATTTTTCTAAAGTGAAATTGGTTTAATATCCTATGACAATTGTACCATGCTTATGAAGTTTAGAGGAGAAAAATCACTCTAGAAAAAATTGTCTACGTGATTGATTCTAGGGTTTGTCCGCTATGCTTCTCTTGCCCGGATGTCGCTGCTTTCCATGAGTTGGCTTACATCGTTGGGGAAGGGCTAAACAATGGAGACTGGTTCTTTTGTTATCTTGATGCAAATGAAAATGGGGACCTTTGAGATGTGGCTGAGGAGGAACAATGTTTGGCTAAAAAATGAAGGTGTGGAAAGTCAAAACTGGGATCTAGATGTCTTGAGAGAAATGCATAAGATTTTCCAACAAGGGGTTGCCACTAGCGTGCCCAACTTTTTTTCCACAACCGCAGTGCTCTCACCATGGATTGGTAAATGGTGGTATAGCTCCTCTGTGTGTGGTGGCTATTTTCTTCAATCGCTAGAGTATGTTTCCATTTATGTTCATGATTTTGATTCTAGCTCATTCGATGACCACGACCATGGAGGCTTTTCCTATGGTTTAAAGATTGCACTCGATAATCATGGATGTGAGATTTACGAGACCAAATCCTTATGTTTCAAATGCATATTGAACACTTTATAGACCATGTAGCAGATCTGCCAAAGTGTTATACTGATTTGGCAGTGCTCCTCTGTACAAGAATTGATCTGTGCTTTCTACATCCTTTCTTGGTAGAACCTGATGAAGACGAAAAGGAGGGTCTCCCAAGGTCGATGAAATATGTGTGAGAGGCATTTTTTATTCCAAACGAGTGTCCATCAAAGAAAAGCAAGAAAGCACTTATCATGGGAAAATGTGCAGTATTCCAAAATTTCACTCAAACCCCATTTGGAATATCTATCCTCATGGGGGTCAAAAAATGATTTCTTGGTATGATATTTGAAAAGGGAGATCCATAACAGATCCCATATTCCAATGGAGGTGCAAAGTCTGATCTATGTCGGTAAATCTATGAAGGATGATCAACAACTATAAGACTATGGTGTAGATAGGAACTCCACAATCATCATTAACCTGAGGTTGCAGGGAGTCTTTCCTGGATGAATTTATGGATCTACTTCCTTTAAAGACACTCTTAAAAGTAAATCTATTGCATCAGGTAAATTTGAATAGACTCTAAACATTCATGGAGCCTATATTGTGGAGCAGATAAAACAAATCCTGGCAATGACAATAGATCTAGCATAGTCAACTAATATTCGTGTAACCTGTCAATCCCAGGCAATTATTTGCAGGTTTAATGGTTTTTTCCAAAACCTCTGGATCTCTTTCAGTGGATTTTTATGACTTGGACACCAAATTGTGAGGTTCATTTATGGTCGAAGGGTTTCCTCATAGTTAAATTTGAATCATCAGAGACCAGAGAGTATGTTATACAAGAGGTCCCATCGTTTTGGGGTAATGTAGGACTATTTATCACTCCATGGTTCCCATAATTTGATGCCAACTCAATGGTGTTCTCAAAAATTCTAGTGTGGGTAATATTTCATAATTTAGCCCTTCATTTATGGCATCCAAAAGTCCTCGAAGGAATTTGTAACCTGCTGGGAAGATACATCAAGATGGGTACACAAAGATCAAAAGGAGAAATATATACTTTTTCCCGAATTTGTGTAGAGGTGGACCTCAACAAAGGACTTCTTGATCGTATTCTTCTACAACACAACAATGAGTGTTGGACCCAATTCTTAAATTATGTGAATACAACATTCAGGTGTCGCTTTTTTCTACAAATTGGACATTTACAAAACTCATGTACTTTGTCAAAGAAAGATCCTAGAAAGAAAAAGAAACAAACCAAGAAACCTAAGGGATGACAATTCCCAGGAGAACAACCAGATGAGGAAGAGGAAGAGGATCCCATAACTAAGGATAACTCAAATCCTCCAACAAACGAAGCAATCAATCAAGAAGGAATGGTGGGAGCAAGGTCATAAAATCCAAATGCAGAAGGAAATCTTGATCAATAAATGCAAAAAGAGAAGGAAATCAGAGGACCCAAACGTCCTTATTTGTCTAAGAGCTTAGACTCAGGTAAAGAACATCCGAGGAAAACAATAGACAACTAATCATTGTAATGTCCACTCCTGATCACAGAGGATGGCGAAAAGTAGAAAAGAAGAAGGGTATTAAAGGGTGACTAAGATTTTTTCCTTAGTCCCACCTTTCTTCTTTTTGTTTGGTTTTTGGCTTTTAGACACTAACTATTGACTGGTTCTACCTTGAAAGTTTCATGTAATTTTTTTATTTATTTTTATTTATTTTTTTCTTTTTCTTTTTGGGCATCAGTCGAAAGGTTGATCTAAAGGAATGCCTACAAGCATCTGCAAAATTTAATTTAATTTTTCCTTGATTTTCAGGTTGACTAAAATTACGATTTTTCTTCGGAAACAAAAATTGTACCCTGCTTATAATAATATTATTTGGTGAAAACAAACATTCTTACTTTTTATAAATTACTTGATATAAAAAATATCCTAAATTTTTGGTGGAGGATTCTAGCGCACTTGAGAGAACCATGTTGAAGGAACTAGGAAATGTGAGTCCATAACTTCCGGAGTTAGTAAGATGCGAATAAGATTATGAGATGGGTGGGTTACCATATGAAAATCTTGAATTCACACACTGGACAAAGAAAAAACCATCCCTATAAACTAGATTATTATGAGCCATACTTGGCATTTAGGTATCCACTGCAAAGGAAACATGTCTAAAATTACCTAATAGTGGAAGAGGTCGAGATCATCAGGAAATGATAGATGAATAAGAATATACAACGCATTAGAATACCCTTCTCGATGATCGTTTACTTCTACTAGAACAATATTCACAAGTTATGCTAAAAATTCTCACTCACTAACAAATATCAATCTTTTTTTTTGGTAAAGAAGTATATTTACAAGCTAATTATTTATTTAATGTGACAGTGAAAGAATCAAATTTAATTTACTAAAGAAAGTGAGTGGGTTTAATGGATAGATATTGGTTTCAAGTTGAATAGATAATAGTAATAAAATTTATAGTATTTTCAATTGCATGGAAGAACGAAACTTAAGTTT
This sequence comes from Pinus tabuliformis, assembly GCA_031772625.1. Taxonomy (NCBI): domain Eukaryota; kingdom Viridiplantae; phylum Streptophyta; class Pinopsida; order Pinales; family Pinaceae; genus Pinus; species Pinus tabuliformis. Next base: position 537,502,806 of record CM062818.1, on the reverse strand, counting down.
ACTAAAGAAAGTGAGTGAGCCTAATTGATAGGTATTGGTTTCAAGATAAATAGATAATAGTAGTAGAGCATCTTGTGCTTTCAATTGTGTAATAATGGTTGTTGGTTTTTATTAGAAGTTCAATTGTATGAGTTCATAAGGAGCAACAACATCATTGTCCCCTTCGACATTTTCATTATTGGGGGCATGGACTTTACAAATTTTAAAACTAACCATAGGAGTTTAATTTCCACCATTACATGGAAGAAACCACGTAGCAAAGATTCTAAGATTTCTTATAGGAATTTTCAAATCTCAAGGGGAGAGGTTGAGGATGGGAGCCAATTGTGGAGGGAATAAATTGTGCAAAGAGCCATAAAAAAAATCAATCCACTCTCACATATTCCTAGAAATAACATTCCTTTTTTGAGAAGATCATCCTTCTATTCAACATTGAAATTTGTCCCGACTTAAGTTCAACATAGCTTGAGGCAAAAAAAGGTCTAAAATTTTGAGGTATATAAATCTTGTATTACACCTACTCATGAATATAAATTAAATATATTTCAATACATATTTTCTTTAGCTTTAAATACAACTCAATTCAATTCATTATAATTATATTAATATTATATATTATTATGAAAATTAATCTAAATATTATAGAATATATATTATATTCTTTTTTATATTATATATTATTTCTTTGTAGGGTATAAATCAAATCAACTCAGCATAGAATATAAAATTAATACATAAAATAATATATTAATTTATTATATTATATTATTTAAATTTTTTATGTTATTTTAATGACATGTTACTATATAATTAAATTGTAAAATTTTAATAATATAATTTTTAATTAATAATATATTGTACCATTCAGAATTTATATTTATATTTTATTTTAAGTATAAAGGACAAATGCATTAATTATTCAATAATAATCAATTTTTCAACCAAAAAAAAAAAATTAGGCTAATGACACTGTTTTTTTCCCTGAAAGTCATGGAAATTCCTGCTATATTTTGAGAAAATTTGGTAGAGATTTTTGTAAATCCAAGTTATAGTTGTTAAACTTTAAGATTTTAGGTGCCTTAGAGGTTTTTGATGGTGTTGAATCTATTTCCACCATCAAAAACATAATTCAAACACTGCCTCTACAATAATTTTTGACAATTTTTTGTCTAATGCCTCCACTTCCAAAAAAATCTCATTTATATTATGATCACATCTATACTTTTTTTTGTCTGGAGTTAGAACCCTCCAGTGTCCGTTCGATTTCCTATTACCGAATATTCAGGGAATCGACAATCAAGATAAAGATTCCCAACTTAGAATGTGTGGATCCCATCAATGAAATAGCTTCGTTTTCTTCCTCCTATATTGACTAAAAATATACAAAAATCGCTTAAGTGGAGATTTTTGAACCTCACGTTCCTCTTGCAACTAAGCTTGTCACATAATTCCCTATCAGGGTGGGGATTCCAGTTGGGGGTTTGCTTCAAAAGTTTCTAATATTATCATACTTTGATCGCAACGAACTTTGGAGATCCTATTCCTGCTTTTGGACAAAGGCATAAACTGGTAATAATAGGGCCACATGCTAGACAAGGAGTAGACCTATAGAAAAATAAAGTTACTAGCCATAGAATTGAAATAATAATGTGCACCACGTGCTCCCTTATGAGTTGAACTTGAGTGTAGAATAAGGGAATTATTCGACCAATTTTCCACCTGAATCCTATTGTTGGTCACCAAAAATTGAGATTGTAACCAAACCCCACAAGGGAACACAAACCTCCTTAATGAGCACTAGAAAAAACGAACTTCCATGAGACTGAACACTGTAATAGAAGCTCCCAACGCAAAAAATATTCCCCCAGCTAGGAAAATATTTGTTTTCAAAGAATTTAAAATTCTCCAAGAATAGAAAACCTAGGAAAAGTGAGTGCTCAAAGAGAAATTATGCCTAAATACAAATAGTTTCTTAACCAAAATCCTTTGTATAATGCCAAGTATCCATACTCACGCCCTTTTCCTTTCCAGGAGAGCTATGTTATGTCTCTTTCTTGAATAATGATGATTCTTGATGGGAGAGACCATTAAACACATCATCGAAACACAACATAGTGCAAAAATAAACCTTACTACATGTGCCTAAACCATCTTGATATATAATTTCCATGTAGGTTGATCATAGATCCCCACCTCCCTCAACTATTACCTCACTTAATCACTAGTTGTACCCCCATTTATGAGCACCTGCACTAGGAGTTAAATAACACATTTGTTAAATAGTTGATTTAGTATTGAATAAATATCCATCGTATATAAAATTTTGAAATGCGAGAAATATGTTATTATGTTTTGAAATTGTTCACTAACAAATAATTTTAAGTCATTTTTTTTTTACCATTTGTTTCAACTTTTTGTATATATGATTCTTGCTTGATTTTACTTCTACTTCAATCCAATAATATATAGCTACGGTATAGATCTTTTGATATGATTTTTTAAATTTTTTTTAACTAATAAGTTATGAATTTAACATATATTAATTTTATGTTGAAATAAAATTACCAAAAATATAATATTAAAAATTAATTCTCCCGGATCTAGGTGTTTTCTTGATGGTGGATCCCTGTCAAAATGGGCTACACAAAATTCATTCCTAAAATTATTTGGGCCTCCAAGTGGCATTCATGCCTGTCTCGAGGTGATATATGCACGAGTTATTACAAATTTTCTGGCTCGCTCTTTCATCATCTACTTCGTGATATACCTCAAAACTTATCTAATGTGCCAATTAATGCTTATGTCCCTACTCATGTCCCAACCTTGTGGTCTCCCCCTACATTCCTTCATGCAAATATTAGCAGTTGATAAGCACAAACACTTCTTCGCTCTCCTTGTGACTGTTGACAGAGATCACTGCACGAGGTTCATCAATTCTCAGTCTGCCATCATAGAAAGAGAGATAGGAAGAGAAAGACGGGGGGGGTTGAGATGTTGTAGGTGTTCACCTAACATTCTCTTAATTGATGATGACATGGAGTTATTTGAATTAGATGTTCATGTCCATATCCATTGCAAGTTGGCTTCCTTGGAGGTCGAGGAATGAATAATTTTGGGTGAAGGACACTCGGTTTTTCGGAACTTGTTGGAGTGCCATCTTTAGACTATGGAGTTATCTAGAGAAGGCGTTGGAAGGAGAATGGTAAAAATAAAAGCTCAACTCAATAGAACTCATCTCTCATTACACAATCTATCCAGATTCATTGGTATAGACAACCTGCCTACTACTGTATCCTCGACATCCTCCAGTTCCTTGGAATGTTCCGAGGATAGAAATTCTACCCACCAACCTCGCTCCCCTCCTCTCCCTGATCTCCCAATAGGAAAAGTGGAAGGCAAAGGTCTTGTGGTCAATGGTTTTCCAAGCCATAATCCTAAAGCAAAGGTGTACAAATTCAAGTAGCTCCCCATCAACGCCACCCATATTGCCATAGAAAATCCCTCTCAGCAAGACATAAGTTCTTATGGATGCCTCATTGTTGAGAAAAAGGTGGATGGCAAGTCTCCAAGCAATGCAAGCACCAACAAAGGAGGAATCAAAAAAGCACAACAAGTTCCATTTGGCTCCAAAGGAAAGCAGTCAACCCGAATAGGTTTTCTATTTAGTTTCATTTATTTTTGTTCCTCCTTAGCTCACTACATGGCTCTAGTTTTGATGGTCACTCCTGTAGGAATCTCGACAAATCTGTAAGACCTCTATTATCTTTGAGGGGCCATCGAAACTAGATGGGCCACATCTAGATCTAGTCATTTTGGTCTCGACTACAAGCCTCACAGTGACTCTATGATTCTATTCTATGTAACATATTTTTGCTAATATAAAGTTGCTTACTTGCTTACAAATTTATTTTATTAAAATATTTATATTTTATTTTACTAGAATAATATAGTGTAGAATAAATATGTTTAATATAACATTAATTCTTTATATTTTTAAAGGAAAAAGTATACAAAATTAAAATTAAAATTATATTTTATATATATTTCTAAACATATATTTTTAGCTTACTATTATTATTATTAAATAATAAAAACTTACTCTAATATTAATAAATTATATAATTTTGTACTTTTAATTTTTAAATAAATTGTAATTGATCTCATATTAATACCCTTTGACCTTCTTTAGCTTTTTCAAGTGTTGTTTTCACTTTTTCTTTCTGTCCCAAGTGTCATTTTTTATTATGTCCACTCCTATATGTCTCGCACCTTGACACATCACTGGAGGAAACTCTAGCACATTCTTACACATTAGATGATCCTACATATCATAAGAATATGTGCTATATAAATTCCTATAGCTTAGCGCACTTTCTTGTCGCAATCGATGCTTTTGTTGCAATTTGTGTTTTAAGTGTCGTAATGCTATGTTTCATTGAACTATCGCACTTAGAAATAAGCATTTCTTTGTTGTCATTTCAAGATGTGATTGTTGATTATGAGTCTTATGCATTCCCTTCGTCTGTATTGATGAAACTCATGTGTGTGATCTATGTTTGTGTGTCCTTTTAATGTTTTCCCTCTTTTACTCTATTGATCCCACACTTAGCCATTTTGGAGCTCTTCTTCATCCTCTTATCAGGTGTAAGTTATGAAATCATTAATATTCCACCAAGTGATTAGCACTGCCTATGCATGAACCTCATTGATAAAATCCTACCCTCTGGACTTATGCACTAGGCCTTTTTCAGGGACACCTCCTATCATTGCACATCCCTCTTGATCTTGAACTTCTTGCATCCATCTTGTAAATTTATCAATCTCGTCCTCATCATCATCATGATGTCATTCCTTACTTGCATGAACTACGGTTTCTTCTTTCAACAGAAACATCACCTCTAAGGTTTTATCTACAAACCCTAGGTTTTCACATCTAAGACTTCAAATATTATAAAATTTAAAAATCATATTTTTACAATACTCATTTTACACCTTTTGCCATTCCAACAAATAAAAGATATGCACATATCTTCTGTATATGCACAACTTCTATATATGTGAATATATTTTGTATATGCACATATCTTCCATATATGTGAAACTTTCGTATATGCACATACATATAAGTTGTGCATATACAAAAGTTGTGCGCAACTTCCGTAACTTGCATATACGATAATGTCCAGATATTCACAACTTTCGTATATGCACATCTATTGTATATGCACAACTTTCAAATATGCACATATACAAAATAAATGCACATATGCGGAAGATGTACGCATATACGAAATATGTGCACATATTTTGTATCGCATATCTTCCGTATATCCACAACTCCCATATATGCGCATATCTTTTGTATATGCACAACTTTTATATGTGTGCATATATGAAAGCACATATATGGAAGTTGCGTATATACAGAGGTTGAAGTTGTGCACATCTTTTGTATATGTGTAGCTTCCATATATGCACATATGGAAGTTGCGCATGTACGGTAAATATACATATACAGAAGTTGTGCATATACATAATTTATATGCAACTTTAACCATTGTATATATGCAACCTCCATATATCCAATATTTTCATATATGCATAATTTTTGTATATGTGCAACTTTTGTATATGCGCATATCCATTTGCACATATACGGAAGTATGCACATATATGGAAGTTACACCTATACAGAGGTTGAAGTTGTGTAGAGGTTGAAGTTCTACACAACTTCCGCATATGCGCATATATTATGTATATGCACGACTTCTCTATATGCACATATCTTCTATATATGTGCAACTTTTGTATATGCACATAGCTTCCATATATGTGCAACTTCAGTATATGCACATATATGGAAGTTGTTCATATACATAAGCATTGTGAAACTTCTGTAATATGCATATAAGACAACCTCCATATATGCATAACTTTCATATATGTGCACATTTCCTATATATGCACAACTTCTGTATATGCGCATATCTTCCATATATATGTAGCTTCAATATATGTGCATCTACCGTATATGGGCAACTTCTGTATATTCACATATCTTCCGTATATGTTTAACTTCCTTATATGCACACATATTATGTATGTGTGTCTATCGTATATGCGTAACTTCCATATATGTACAGATACAAAAGATATGTGCATATGGAAGATGCACTTGCACATATATGAAAGTTGCGCAAATACGAAATATATGCACATATATAGGAATTGTGTATATATGGAGGTTGAAGTTGTGCATATGTATGCGCATATACAAAAGTTGCACATACACAGAAGATATGTGCATATACGAAAGTTGTGCATATATGGAAGATATGTGCGTATACAGAATATGTGCATATACAGAATATGTGCATATACAGAAGTTGCACAACTTTTATATATATGCATCTTTTGTATCACATATCTTCCATATATGCACAACTTTTGTATATGTGAAACGTCAATATATTCACATATATGGAAGTTGTGTATACAAAAGTTGAGCGTACACAGAAATTGCGCACATATGGAAGTTATGAATATACAAAAGATTTACTTGAAAATTGTGTATGAAATTAGTTGAATCACATATCCTTCTCTACTCTTTGAGCACTAAGCCATTTTCAATGTTAGGGGAATTACTAAGAACATATGGTAAGAGAGGCATATCCAAACTTTCACTTTGTGGTTCTTAACATAGAATTAATGCCTTCCATGTGAGACATGTAGATGGAACATCCTACATATTAAACATGTGGACCTGGAGTTGACATCATGGCATTGATTTAGAGTCTTATTTTGTACATGTTTGTTCAGGGAAAAAAACAAACTTACTTGGTGTTAGGTCATGGTCCTAGGATTTCATCAATGAGGCTCATGCATAGGAAGTGCTTATCACCCGGTGAAATATTAATAGTTTCATAACTTGCACCTGATAAGAGGATGAATAAGAGCTCCAAAATGGAAAATTGTGGGACTAATAGAGTAACAAAGGGAAAAACATTTGAACGAGTCTCAAACATAAATCGCACACATGAATTTCATCAATAAAATCCAAGGAAATGCACATGACTCACAATAAAAAACTACACCTTGAAACGAAAACAAAGAAACACTTATTTCTAAGTGTGACAGTTAAAACATAGCATTACGATGCTTAAAACACAAGTTGTGACAAAATCATCGACTGCAACCAGAAAGTGTGCTAAGCTATAAGAATGTGTATAGCACACATTCTTATGATATGTATGATCATCTAATGTAGAAGAATGTTATAGAGCTTCCTCCAGTGATGCACAAAGATGTGACATACATAGAAGTGGACATAATCAAAAGCGACACTTGGGACAGTAAGAAAAAGTGAAAACAACACTTACAAAAGCTAAAGAAGGTGAAAGGGTATTAATATGAGATCAATTAAATTTTATTTAAAATTAAAATTACAAAAATTATATAATTTGTTAATATTAGAGTGTTTTTATTATTTAATAATAATAATAGTAAGCTAAAAATATATCTTTATATATATATATATATATATAGATTGTATAATTTTTCCTTTAAAAATATAAAGAATTAATGTTATATTAAAAATATTTATTCTACACTATTTTATTCTAGTAAAATAAATTATAAACATTTTAATAAAAATAATTTGTAAGCAAGTAAGAAACCTTATATTAGCAAAAATATGTTACATAGAATACAATCATAGAGTCACTGTGAGGCCTGGAGCCGAGACCAAAATGAGTAGAGCTAGATTTGGACCATCTACCCGTGAAGGGGAAACCAGATGACCCCTCAAAGAGAATAGAGGTCTTACAAATCTATCAAGATTCCTACACGAGTGACCATCAAAACTCGAGCCATGTAGTGAGCTAAGAAGGAACAAAAACAAATGAAAATAAATAGAAAACTGATTCAAGTTTAGTACTTTCCCTTGGAGCTAGATTTGACTTGTTGTGCTTTGTTGATTCCTCATTTTTCAATGCTTGCATTACCTAGAGACTCGCCATCCACCTTTTCCTCAATAATGAGGCATCCATAAGAACTTATGTCTTGCTGAGAGGTATTTTCAAGTGCCGTTGATGGGGGATACTTGAAGTTGCACACATTTGCTTCAGACTTATGTTTTGGAGAACCTCTGACAGTAAGACCTTTACCTTGAAATTTTCTTATTGGGAGATCAGGGAGAGGAGGGGAGAAAGGTTGGTGGGTAGGATTTTTATCCTTAGAACATTTCTAGGAACTGGAGGACACTGAGGATACAGGAGCAGGTAGGAAGTATATATCAATGGATCTGGAAATATTGCATAAAGAGAGATGAGTTCTACTGAGTTGAGAATTTTTTTTTTCCATCCTCCTTTCAACACCTTCTTTAGCTAGCTCCATAGTCTAGATATGTCACTCCAACAAGTTCCGAACAACCTATTTTCCATCACCCAATCTTCTTCATTCCTCGACCTCTAGTAAAGCCACCCTACAATGGATATGGTTATGAACATCTAAGTCGAATAACTCCATGTCATCATAAATCAAGGGAATGTGAGGTGGATTCCTATGACTTCTTCCCCCTCCCTGCCCCCCCACCCCCCCCCTTTCTTACCCCATCTTTCTCTTTCTTTCTCTTTGTCCATGATGGTAGACTAAGAATCGATGAACCCTGTGTAGTGATATTTGGCGACAATGACAAGGAGAGCAAAGGAATGGTTGTGCCTATCATCTACTAATATTTACATAAAGGAATGTAGGGGGATACCACAAGGATGGGACATGAGGAGGTACATTAGCATTAACTAGCACATTAGAGTAGCTGTGACATAGATCATGAAGCAGATGTTGAAGGAATGAGCTAGACATGTTGTAATAACTCGTGCATCTATCACCTAGTGATCTATTATTGAATGTTAGTTTGCTTCTTGTGCATAGGTTTCCTTAGGTTGTTTGTGAATGTAAACAGGTAAATTTTATCAAGTTTAATGTGACATTCATGAGCAAAATAGCATGAAAAAAAGTGTTGAAAACCAACAATGAAAAGTACAGTAAACCATCAACATGAACACTTAACACAGTTTTTTGATGAAGGAGTTCACCCCTCCTGGGCTACATCTCCTTGGTCCAGCTTCCATGGCTTGGGCCTTTGTATTAGCTCAATATGGAAAAAAAAGGTTGTTTACAATGATCTACTACTCTTGAAACCTGCTTCAATGTGTTCAGAATGTCCAAATTAGCTAGGAACACCTTTTTCAAAGCTCCATTTGGTCGAATTTTGCTCCAATTATGACTAAAATTGTTTTCTCCTAGAAAACCTCCTCCAAAATTGGAGGAACTCCAGTTAGCTCCACTAAAATTGGTGGAACCTTTGAATTTATCAAATCCGCTAAACATGCCACCAACTTAATCTGCAGTTAACTAGAGGATTAATTAAAGATAAGCATGATTAGTTGGAGGTTAACTGTGGATTAGTGCACAAATACCGCATGGTTAGCTATCTGTAGGCCTCCAAATGTGGGTAGTGGTCACATAATGTGATAAGCGTGAATGGTTATGTCTGCTAGTTGTTTGAATAGCGGTATCCTTCAGATATATGATATGTCACATGTCATGGTGTATTAACTGTGAGGGTTATGTTGTCGTCGGTTGGTATGTGATGTCTGTAGGTTTGTATTAACTGTGACCGCAGGAGCGTTCACATGGTAGGGCTGGTCTGCGGGCTGGCCCTTCTAACCCCCAACCAATGATCATTAAACTTTAAATATATGTGAAACCCATAATAGTTAAGAACCACTAGCGTGACTCAATGACAAGTCATGAAGTTTGTTGGGAGAAGGTATTGGGTTCGACCCCCCGGCCTGCCACAAAATTTTGTCACACTGTGCACCTAGCCGACCTTTAGGGAGGGAAACGTGGCAGCCTCCGGGCTTGGCACTTGTACCCTCCTCATTGGCATACCATTAACAAACCAAAACCTGCCACATCATTGCACTTGTGAACCAATAAGAACATCCCACTTGGCGAACCATGATTGAGAATTGACCACCGTTGACCTTGCACAGTCACCTACCATGTCAACAGTACGGATTGGTGACTTGGAAATGACTGTGCATTTTTTTAAAATTTCTTCTCTTTGGCAAAGAGGAAAGAACTCAATATCTTCCTCATACGAACTTGGTTTTTAGGGAAACGAGTTGCATTGGGAGCATTTTTCCAAGACGAACGCATCATTTAGGTTTTGAGCCATTTTGAGAACTTTTATTTTTTAGCTAAATACTGAGCACCTAATCAAACCTCCCCACTAAAAGCCTTTTGGACCCCAAAAGATACTATAAATTGTTTAGAAGGTGAGGGTACATATCCCTCGCCTTCTCTATCTATAATCATTTGGATTTAGAAGGTTGTTGTCCCTTGAGTCCCACTCTAAGGTATTCAACATTCCCTCTCTTTGAAGTTCTGGTTCTTCTGTCAAGTATGAGATCTTGCTAAAGTTCATCAAGATATTTTGGATAGAAATCATCTATTGATGGTAGTTGAACATGATCTCCTTGATCATCAATCAAAGGAGGCTCAAACAATCTCAAATTCTCAACATTAGCAACATAGTATATTTGCATATAAGGAGGAAAATCTAGCTTAAATGCATTGTTACCAATATTTTTTGGAATTTTAAAGGACCATAACGATTGGCTTAAGATTTTTACCTTCCCCTTGAAGTCTCTCTTTGCTAATATATAACCAAACTTCGTCTCCAACTTGAAATTTGTGATCGACACGATGTTTGTCATGCATTGCCTTGTAGTTGCTTTGACTTCTTTCAATATGTTCCTGCACTATTGATGTATCAACTGAATTTTTTCTATGAACTTCCTTACCTTATTGATGTCACTATGACCATCGATGGTGACATCTTTCTCAAATATGAAGTCCAATGGTGATCTTTGAAAGCACCCAAAACATGCCTCAAATGGCGATGTGTTTGTGGAAGAATGTTTTGCCCTGTTGTATGCATGTTGTATGTAATGCAATTGTTCATTCGATCACTTGGGATGTGTTGTGGGGAAAAATGCCTATGCAGGACGATCCTATCCACCTAAGGTGTGATAGTATCTTAGCAACAAACGAATACAGCTACTTCGGTTTCTTCCTTTACGAAATATGAAAGAGAGGAGATTGGTAGACTTACCGTTATCTTTCGGTTGTCCCTCGATCTAGATCCTCTCCTCTTTGGGTGTCCACAGCTACTCGCCTCCTCGCTTGCTCCACGAGATCACAAGAGAACAGCTACCTGTGACAAGAGAACAGCTACTTGCAACAAGAGAAGGACACAACACAAAGGCAAATATACATATTCATAAATGATTCAGGATTAGAAGTAAATCAAATACACTAATGCAAATCATACAATAAACACCAGCATATAGGAAAGAACCAAGAAGATTTATTGATTGATAAACAAGGTTCAGGAAGAGATACAACCCATAGGGTTCCAACCCAGCATCTCCTTCCCAGCAGAATGGAATTCCTTCTTCAGCCCCTTTCAAAGCATAAACACCCAATGATCTAACCACAAACCAACAGCAATTCTTTGCAATCACAATATTCCAGCCTCCCTAGACCTCATGGGAGAGATCTATATATAGGAGTTTTGGAGAGAGGATGAGTCAGCTTGAGGCTGGTATGAAGCTGACTAGTGTCTTCTCCCACTTCAGTTCTTGAGTCCACTTGGAGGTTCTTACTTCCACTTGGAGATTTGGAACCTCTTACTCATCACTAGTCGAATTCCCTGACCCAAGTGTCATTTTGGAAGCTTCCTGGGCATTGACACCTTGAGAAATGAGCCTGCCACTTGTCCAGTTACGCTCAGCGCAGGTAGCCTTCTTTGTAGGTTGCATTCAGCACAGTTAGACAGTGGAGCAGTTGACATTCAGCGCAGATGCTCAGTGGAGCAGTTGACATGATCCAGAATTGCCTTGTTTTTGAGTGTTTTCAGGTGGAGAACTTTTGTGAACTGTTGTGGTTTGCTGGACTTGTTCCTCTAGGGGTAGGAACAACATGTTTAGGGACTTTGGATACCTTAATTATTGACATTTCATGCTCAGTGATGCAAGGCACAAAAATGTCTATAACAGTTGCCTCCTAAAGTATGAGGCCATTTATCGGGTGAAATGCTTTATCCAGGGGAGTCCGAAGTTCATCCATTTGCTGGGAGGAGACCTGTAATAAGATACAATACAATACATTATGATTCATTCTGCTTTCATGATCTAGCTGAGGCGGGAATTCCCATGCTCAGCTTTATAAATACATTTTGGTACATAGAACAAACGATTGTCTGATGGTAGACTGATAGTTCTGGCGAAACTACCATCCTTTGAGTAGGATGATCATCTGCTGCAATGATGTACATGTCAAATGTCTTTATTTTCCTGAATATATATCGCAGCCCGGATGGATGAAACTAGATCCGGGGTCTTCAAACTCGTTCGATCTTCACTCTAAGTACAAGTCGATCCATGTGAGAATTGCGCTGAAGTCGAACATGGAAAGACATCACTTGATTACCGGTCAATGATGTAAACCATTAACAATCGTGAGAGGAATCACCGATAATGATAATGACCCTCAAGGTACTGCAGTACAATTCACGTGGTGTGAATAAAGGACTTGGCGTCGAACACCACGCAAAATCTTCTGGTCGAAGGTCATTGATGTATACCTGTCGCCGGAAGTGAGAAACTTGCCATTGAGGCATGCAAGCTTCAAAGTACTGAAGGGGTTGTTCCTAGATCAACTTCTTGGATAATGAGCTGATGTCGACAAGAAGCGATCCGTCAAAGGAGGGCCTTAATGAATCCCATATCAGTGACATGGAACGGAGCTAATGATTTTAGTGGAGGTGAAAACAATCTGTGACATATGACTCAGGGTGGCGGTCATGAATGGATGAAGGATAATGTATGGCAGTGGATGGGACCTGGTTGACTCTTTCAGAACGACTTCTCTTGAACATATGGCGACACTGATGTGATGGATTGGTAGCATTACCCCAAGTATGGATGGTATGGCGAGACCATGGTGATGTGACCGGTGAATGAAACAACCCAACCCGATGTGGTACAGAGGAAAAGTGTCATGTTCAAGAGCAACCTGCTACCATCAAAGACTTCTTGATTTTTCCCAATTTTTCCCTAGTCATTGCTGACCAGTACCTCTTTATTTTTGTCAAGCTTGAGGAGGATAACATATGCTTGTTCTATAACCTGCCCTTCGGGCAAGCCCATCGCTATGTTTTAACGAGCCTAGCGATAGTGAAACTCGTTCTCGTCTAAAGACAAGTTTGTCGCTATTTAGTGATTTTAACGAGTCTAACGACAAGGAAAACTTGGTCCTTTTCATTTTTAGAGAGTCTGAAAAGGTACATAAAGTTAACTCCAAAATTCCTTTTTCGTCATCTAATCCCTTATGTCCGAAAAAGTATAAAACAATACAGAAGGGATGAGTTTTCGATAGTTTTAACGAGCCGAACAAAACAAGCGCTCGATCTTTTTGTGCAATAATCCCTCAGGTCCAAAAAAGATTAAAATCTAGAGGAGGGATAGCTCTTCCGGTCGTTTAACGAGCTGGAAGGCCAAAACTCGGCAATCTTTTCATATTTTACGAGTCAGTTGAAAAGAGCTTAAAGAAGACTCATCTTTTGAGGAACGAGTGATGAACAGGGTTAGTAGCTGATTCCAGGTACAGGTTGAAATTTTCCAATCACGGCAGTGTCACAAGGATGGCTAGGTGAAATCACTCTTCGCAGTTGTTCCTCAAAATGGGTAAACAATCAAATGGAGGTAAACGATCGGCCAAATGAACAGTGGAGGTGACGGTGCACAAACACGACCAAGGCTTTTTATGGTTGATCAGGTTACATACTCAATGGTTATTTACCGGTATGGGTTCATTTTTTAACAAGCTTGAATGCGCCAAAACACTGCTCGAATCTCGCTTTTCTAATTTTGATTTTTTACCATTACTAGCTTTTCTCTTTTCAAGGATAGTACTGCATTTTTCAATTGTTGCATCAAACTTAGTTAGAAATACATAATCATGAGATAAAAACCCTAATATTTTGCTTTTAACTACGTAAAAAGCCATTAAAAAGTGTTTTTACCTCTCATTTTACCATTTCATTTGCACTTGGTTTGTTGGAGCTTTGGAGGTGCCTCTTCCCCTTTGATTTTCACCGGCTAATTTTGGGAGATTCTGTGGACGATTCTCGGCGCCGTCTGGACCAGGTAGGAGCTAAACCCTAGCTCTTTCTTTTCATGGTTTCCTTTTTCTATTCTGTGCCTGTTTTCCAGTCTTTCTGAGCCTCAGGGGTTTTGCCAGGGCGCCCTCTCATCAGCGCAGGTTCTCCATTCAAAACCTGCGTTGAATGTCAAGCTGCCTTAAGGCAGCCTGACCTTCAACGCAGGTAGGACACTGCCTGCCTGTGTTGGGCTCAGAAAACTGAGTTTCTAGCACAATTTTTGATAAAATTTCGCCAGTTTTTTATCAAATCCAGGATCTTATTCATTCTCTTGTTTTTTTTGCAGGAACCTTTGAGCAAAATGTCCCTTACATGGCGAGAACGAGAACATGAAGAAGAAGATATGATTGCTCTCCATGACCCTGTCACGGTGAACGCGTCGCGGAACTGTGGCCTGCTGAAGTTTTTCTGTATCTCTAGCATGAGAGCACAAATTTCTTTGTTGCAGTATATGCTTGATGCTTGGGATCCCATCAACCAAGTATTCCAGATTAGGGGAAAAACCATCCCCTTGACCATAGTAGACATTTACTTCTTGACTGGGTTTTCAAGGCGGGGTGCCCCCATTTCTTTGTCAGGTTCGGCCTGGGAGAATGACTCCGTGAGAGACTATGTTCGCCAATACTGCAGGGAAGGTTCCCAGCCGAGCAGAGATGGCAAGGTTGTTATCCATGAGATTACTGATAGGTCTCTCAGGTCCATTCTGTATACTATTGGTAGGATGGCCAGTAGCGCATCTCTACATGTTGCCAACAGGTCTTATGTGCAGCATGCCTTGGAGTGTCTCCAACCGAAAGTATTCAACTGGTGTGATGCAGTACTTGTTCAGATGAAAAGCCAATTGACCAAGGTAAAGGACGGGAAGCTGAAGAACTTTGGATTTGGTTCTATTCTAACTGCCTTTGCCTTGGAGAAAATCCCACTGATGCAGCCTCAGTATATAGTACTCGACTTGCCTTCTTCGACCGAGCCACGCATGCAAAGATGGGTCGATCACATGTCTAGGCATGCAGGTCAACCTTAGATTACTTTCACTGATACCTTCTTCAGGTGGTTCGAGTGCCAGGAGATGGTCTTTTCCGAGTATCCATATGTGGGTATGGATTTCCGAGGTGATCCGGATTTGGTGTTACCGGATGGCGAACAGTGGGGCACTATTGGTAAAATCTTTGACCATATCACTGTTTACAGTTTTTATTCATAATGTTGTTGTGCTTTATTCTATCAAGACTTTTAATCAAACTCTTGGGTGCATGCAGATGTTGGTCCTGTTCATCCAGCGGTTCATCCGAGACCGCCAGTTGCTGCCCCGGCAGTGGAGCCTGCTGGGAGAGTTATTCTTCGCGACCTTGACGTTGCCGAGACCCTTACAGCTGTGCAGGAGCAGGTTGAGATCCTTACTCTCGGTATTCCGGATGTACGGATCGATGAGTTACCTTTACAGTTGCAACAACATACTACTGGTGTGCCTAGACGATGGACTCGTCTCTTGCGCATGATTGCACAGGCCGTGACGTGCTATCATGAGCACCACTAGGCTAGGGTGCCCCCTAGCACTTTTGAGTTTTTGGGTCATATGACCAATTTTTGTCTTGGTTACAGAACATTATGTATAAATGATAAACAACTTTTATATATTTTGATTTTCGAGGTTTATTCTGGTTGATTTACGTGATCCACTTGCATCACATCGATGCATTTCTTTTTATAAATGTCGCAAATGTCTATCTAATACATAGTTTGCTAATGAATCGGTTAATGTGTTTAAGTTCCTGGAAATATGCTGGTATTGAATTGAATCAAACTGTCTTTCCAAAATCTTAACTCTTAGAAACATTCGATAAATAGCCGGATTGCGGACAGAATGTATACCATTGAGTTGTAGTATCACAAGTTGTGAGTCTAGCCTGACGATTAGTCGACGTATACCATGGGCGATGGCATCAGAGAGGAGTTCTATCAACGCGCTATACTCAGCGATATTATTCGTTGATTGCCCAATACACACACCTCTGAAACTCACTAACTCGCCGCTTGGATCAAAAATGGCCCAGGCCGCGGAGGATAGATTCCGCGAACTACGACTCGCTCCGTCAACATATCCCACACATGTCTCAGAAAAGTTTGACATCTGCAAAAAATAAAAAGGGTGGATTACTCGACCGAAACAAACACTTTAGCGAAAACAAAATACAACAAAAGCACTCAGGTTACTATTTAGGCATAGTAACGCTTGAGGTACAACCCGTTGCGGGGTTGCGCCAGTGGGATTCCGTCATAATCCATTAACTCGTAGGCTCCTTTTGCTAACACTCGTTTAACAATATAGGGACCCATCCATAAAGAATTAAATTTTCCTGCTCCCAATTTGTCGGATTCTTGGTCGTAAAGCAAGACCAAGTCACCTTCGGAGAAGACACGAGGTTTGACATTTTTGTCGAACTGCGCCTTGACTCGTTTCTTATGGGCTTCGTTAGCCAGAGCAGCGTCACGACGGGTTTCATCCAACTGGATTAATTCCAAGAAACGGGCCTCTTCTTCTGAAGTTCCGGGGAGGAGGTCAATTGCGAGTTTAAGAGACGAAATTTCACACTGAATTGGTAAGACTGCCTCCAGGCCATACACCAGTTAGAATGGTGTGAACCCAATGGCATTTTTTACCGATGTTCGGTAAGCCCACAAGGCTAAGTACAGGATTAGGTGCCACCTTCTTTTGTGAACCCCGATCATCCTTTGCAACATACGCTTCAAGACCTTGTTGATTGCTTCAACTTGTCCGTTGGCTTGCGGATAATACGAAGTAGAGTTGTCGTGAGATAGCCCTAGCTTGGCAGCTAATTCAACCATCATGTGATTGCGAAAATGCGATCCATGATCTGTAACTATAGCCTGCGGTACGCCGAACCTGGCAACTACATGATTGAAAAAGAAAAGGGCAGCTGTTTCACCAGTGTTATCCAATGTAGGCATCGCCTCGGCCCATTTGGTAAAATAGTCAACGGCGACTATAATATACCCATGCCCCCCGGTCGAGGTGGGGTTACATTGCATGAAATCGATGCCCCATTTGGCGAAAGGCCCAACAGAAACTATTGGCTGTAAAGGTGCAGGTGGTCTTCTGGTTTTGCTATCAAAAATCTGACATGCATGGAAACTTCTGACTGTGATTATGCAATCTTTGAACATGGTTGGCCAGAAGTATCCTGCTCGTAAGATTTTTTGTGTTGTTGCGTATCCAGATTGATGCCCCCCACACGCGCCTGAATGAAAATCATTCAGGGCTTTCTCGGCCTCCTCATGGGTAAGGCACCTCCTCAGAACTGTATCGATACCACGACGGTAAAGCGTATCACCGACAATCATGTAGTCTTTAGCTTGGTATCGTATACGTTTCTGTTCAGAGTGAGAGGTGTTAGGCCTGAACTTTTGGGTTTGGAGATAAACTATGATATCTCCATACCACTCATCGCTTGTAGATATCAGAAACAAATTTTCATCCACAATTGACTCTTCCGATGTTTCATCGTTGGACGACGATGGGAGATCGCACAATAATTCTGCGAAAACTAGAGCTTTCTTTGATTTGGATTTTACAAATTCCAGATCAAACTCTTGAAGGATCGCTATCCATTTTGAATATTTGCCCCCCAGCAACTGTCGCGACAGTATATAAGTCATGGGGTTGCAATCTGATAAAATGGTAGTTTTCCAAAAGAGGACATAATGTCGAAACCTTTGAATCGCTTGAACAGCTGCAAGCGCTAGTTTTTCAACATAAGAATATTTGCTCTCTGTATCATTTAAGTTTTTACTTAAATAATATATAGGATGTTCAGTTCCATCGACTTCTTGTACTAAAACCATCGCAATGGTCGTATCCGTTGCAGCCAGATACAGGTTAAAATCTCTTTGATAGTCTGGGGCATACATTAATGATGCTCTTACTAGAGAATCTTTCAGAGCATCAAAGGAAGCTTGCGCGACCTGATCCCAGACAAAAGGTACATCCTTTTTCAAAAGACGAGTGTAACCTTTAGCAAGTTCTGCGTAATTTGGAATGAACCTCCTTAGAAAGTTTGCTTTCCCTTGGAGTTTCTGAATCTGAAGCACATTTGAAGGTGGAGGCAAATTAATGATTGCCTGAACCTTGCAAGGGTCGAGACGAATCCCATCCTTAGAGACTACAAAGCTAAGTAAACGACCAGAACCGACGCAAAACACACATTTGTGCAGATTGAGTCTTATCTTGTAGTGTCGGAAACGTAGAAATATCGCTCTTAAATGCTGCGGATGATCAGTCCACTTTCGCGAATGAGCCGGAAGGTCATCGAGATATGGTTGAACGATGTTCTTGATGTCATGGAAGGCATAATTCATTGCCCTCTGAAACGTCGCCCCTGCGTTCTTTAAACCAAAGGGTAATTTTCGATAAGCGAATGTGCCCCACGGACAAATAAATGCAGTCTTTGACTGGCCCTGTGGGCGGATATTTATTTGATTATACCCGGAAAATCCATCCATAAATGAAAATATTTCACATCCGGCGCATTCATCAATTATCTGGTCGATGAAGGGTGTAGGGTAGTTGTCCTTTGGAAAAGCTTGGTTTACATCCCTATAGTCGACACACACTCTAATCGTCCCTTGTTTCTTCATAATAGGGAAAATATTCGATACCCAATCGGTTAGAGGAACCGGGTAGATGAAACCAGCATGGAGAAGTTTCTCAACTTTTGCCTTAATGGCAGCGGCTTTCTTAGGATGTACCTGCCGAAGCCGTTGTCTTACTGGTTTGACATCAGGATACATTTTAATCTCATGTTCAACAATACTCGAGTCAATGCCGGGCATTTCATCATATGACCAAGCAAAGACATCTCTGAACTCGCGAAAAAGAGCGTTATATATTTCCAGTTCTAAAGGGGAACAACTTTTGCCGACATAAATATTCTCTACAACATTTGGTTTAGTCGAGATATTTATGGCTATAGTCTCTTCAATATTGGATAAGTTTCGCTCTGAATCCACCGTATTTACAGTATTTGATAGGAAATCAAAAACTGAAGGGTGGTAAAGGTCATGTTGAGTATCTTCTTCACATTCTGGAAAAAGGGAACGATGGTGGTGATCATTCCATGGTGCCCCCTCAATCAAAATTGATTGTAAGATTCCTTCGTCAGTACCATGCACTTTCGACCAAGGATCTAATGGGGTACCATATTCTCTAGAGCTATCTACCCAAACGCTTGACGAGCGTTGACTTGGGTTCGCCTCCCATGCCCGAAACATTGATTGCTACAATATTTCTATAGGTCTTGGGGGCAAAACCATTGCATGATCCATGACAACGTTGTCTTCTGCGACCTTCAAGGAAGATATCATGTCACAGGTTGCTACAAACGGTATATTTCCTATGTAAATAGGAGGTGGTAGCGCGAAAGTTCCCATCATTGTGGGGTCTTTCAATAGGCCTACTCCGATATCTTGAATTGAATGGTCGCTCCCATGGATCATGGGAATGCTTCCTGTAACTTGTGAACCATTGGGGAGGAAGTTCTGTTGGTCGACGACCGTAATCCCTCCTTCAAACGGGAATGCGATCTTCCTAAAATAAGTCGATACTACAGCTGCCATGGCATATATCCATGGTCATCCCAGTAGGATGTTATAGTCAAGATTGCCATCAATGACTTCAACATCAATTTCCACTGTTTTTCCTCCTAGTTCAACCTTCAAGTTATTTAGGATGCCGTACGGGGTGTACGTCCTTCCGTCGAATGCTTTTAGCGTCGTCGAAGATCGCGACAAGGTTGGAGATCCGAGAGTTTTCCAGCAACTCATCGATATGATACATGTAGATACCCCCTCATCAATAATTGTTTGGTGAACAGTTTTGTTGAGGGTTTTCACTTGAATAAGGAAAGCTAGTTGAGCTGGTAACTGAGGATTGTAGAGTTGTAACAAGGGTCTTTTTCACCTCTAGTTATCTCACATTACAAGTCAATCCGGGAGTGTTTTGTTATTGTAAAGGGTATCTCAATTTGAGGCTATTTGTTAGAGTAATGCTTAGTAGTATAGGTCTAAGAAATACAAGAGTAAATGGATGCTAAGCTATGGCTAAATTACTTTTGCATAAAGAAATCACACGCGGAAACTTTATCAGTCAAGGGTACGGAAATAGTAACCCATCCCTCTAGAAACCGATGAAGGAAAAGGAATTAGAGTATGGATCATGGATCTGGGAGCATAATAGCGTCTGCTGTGTCTCACGACAGCCTTGATCCTCCTCCCACACCAAACCAATGAATGCAAGTAAAAAGGAACAACAAGAAAGCAGAATGGAACGACAATTCAGACATGGAACAGCAGTAAAAGGAACGGCAGTAAAGAAACTAAATCTCGCGAGTTCAACACTCTCAATTCTTGGCATCAACTTACATACAAAGAAAGAGCAATCTTTTGTACAAGTAGACAACTTAATCAAATGGAACAGCAAACCACCATAAACAGGAAACGTCAATCATATGTACACATAATATGAAATGATCACCAGTAGTCCACACACAACGTTAATTCCATCTTCTTATGATCGTCACTCCAACCATATGTAGCTAAAACATTCCACTTATAAATTCTGTAACAGAAGTGAACAACTCAGAACAATGTTATGTGATCAATTCTGGAAATATGATGTAAACTTGTTACAAAGATTTACTAAAGGAAAACTACTGATGAACGAGTATGGAACAACATGTAAGTATATCAAATTATTAAGAACAATAAACAAACCACACAAAGCCAAACTGTAATGATACAATCATCCAGTGTCCGTTGGAGCCGGGCCCTTAGCTTCCAATGGCACACCGCCGTAACTTACTTCAGATGCAGGGAGAAAGTAACACCAAATATATTATATTAACACATCAATGATAGTACAGCAAAACTAAGTCTCAAAGAGACTCGATAGTCTAAGTTTAACCAACTGTGAAGTCTGTAAACAGAAAGTAAAGATACAAGATAATCCAAAGTCCCTGAAGTCTTCGATGCTGCCCCTTTTTATACAAGTAATGGCGGAGTTAACTAAACAACAAAATAATTGAAAGTAACGATCCCTCAGGATCAAAGATCCCGAGGGATCTGTTAAACTGTTAACTCATCTCTTTTCTCTGCCTAGCCTTCCGAACAGACAGTCCTTCATCTCGTCCCGGATTGATCTGCCTTGATTTACTCGCCCTGGTCTGGATTTTATTTGGTTTTGGAGGGACAGCCGTTATCTCCTCATGGAACTCTCGTTTTGCACCGCGCCTTCCTACTTTTGTCTTTTCCTGCATAGAGAAGATAACTATTAGTGATTGGGTCATTCGTGCTCATTCTCATTACATTCTCCTTATTTTATAACAAAGAAAAGGTTACAACTATTGCTTGAAACACCACTAAGTTATTTGTTAAAACATACCTTTCCAATGCTCTACACACCCCCCGACTTACTCTGTTTCATGGCCTCATGAAAACGTTATAATTAACATGGAGAGCGGTAAGAGAATAGGCGGGAGAGGGCACCTCGTGAGGAGGTCTGCAACCATGGTGAGCAACCAGATTATCAAAGAATTGATTCAATTGATCTGCAGGCATATTATATAAGGCCTGGTACCTAGGTGCAGGGTGCCAAATAATTGGGCTACGGAACCGGTATCCTAACCAAGACGGCCCAGCTTGCAGAATGCGCTGGCCATAAAGGCTCAACCGTTCAGCAGCCAGCTCAAAATTCTCGTATTTGAATGGCTCCCTGAGCTGGATGCTTGGGGTAGAAATCCGATAGCGGAATTTGGCAGCATCCAGGGCAGAATCCTTAATAGCCAGAAAGTATTCCAAGCTATTTCAGATCAAATCCTCATGCATGGGTCCTAGCAGTTCTATGACGCCCGGGGTTCTCATAAGGCTTTTGTGTGATTGCCATAGGTGAACTGGGTCTCTAGGCTCGGCCCTGACCCATACATCTAGGCTGTTCTCCTACCTCTGAAAGGCATTGTAAGCCCTGAGCCACTTTAACTGATTGATCCCAAATGAAACAAAGGCTTGTAGCTGTATATCTCCCACGAAAGGGCCAGGGTTTAAATCAGTTTCCTGCTCAAGCACCATATTGTGCAAATAGAATTCACATAGTAACCGTTGGACCTTAACCCCATAATGTTTGCAACAATCAATAAAATCATTAACAGTATTAATCTGAATAGGGGCACCTGCCCTGACAGCTTTTATTTTCAATCTTAAGTATCTTTCAAGGAGAAATAAAGCATAATTCTTTGCAGGGGCCCTGCAAGTCAAAACATCATTATACAGCGAACATACAGTGTCCAATTGTTTAATAACAGCATCTAGTCGACGTGTTACCTTGGCAACCTTTTCCTGTTCCTTCTACCATCCTTCAAAGGCTTGACTCTCTGATTGACTCATGTTCCGCAGTTGCTGCTGCAGTTCTTCATGTTTTTCCCGACGGATCATTTGTTCCTTTAACTGCTCAGCTTCCTGCTGCAACTCCTCGTATTTTTCCCAAGGGATCATTTGTTCCCTTAGCTGGTCAGCCTCCTGTCGGGCTTGCTTCATCTCGTGGTGCAAGGCCTTGGTTTTTGGATCCCTTTTCCATGATTTCTCAGAGGCGGGGAGTTTTACCTGGACCTTCACGTTTCGCTGCCTGGAATTCATATCCCGAATTATCCCTAAAGGTGGTGCCTCAGTTTGGACTGCTTTGTTTTCCCTTTCTTTCTTAACATGAATAAAGGGGTATGATGTCCCCTCTGTAAATGGAATGTCGTCTTGTGGCTCGGTTTTGATTGGAATGGCAGTTGGTCCCAATGGGCTATTTGGAACAGCAGTCTATTCCTCAGCGTCAATAGGAACGACATTCTGATGTTCCATATCAGATGGAACGAAATTTTGTTCCTCAGTGCTGGTTGGAACAGTCGTAGGTCTATCAGCGGAGTATTGACCTACGAGACGCCTATAAGCCCCTTGCCTTCTCATCTGACAGGAACCTGTTGCATTTGTCCTTCTTTTTCTCCTTATGGTCCTTCTTATTCTCAGACTGGCTTTCAAACTTCGAATTTTCTGCCGAAGCTGGGCTATAATATTCAGCAGTCTCTGCTGTTTCTTTCTCAATTTCTTAATTTCTCTTGCCTCGGCAGTGGGCGCATGAGTGGCCCTCAGTTCTGCTCCTCTTTCATCGAGGGTTTCTTTTGGCATTCTGGGAACGAACTGTTCCCGACAAGCATTTTCATTCTCCACATCATCAGCAGGTGGGTTTTCTTCTGGTGTCTTGGGAACGGATTGTTCCCGGTTGGTATTTACATTTTCTTTGTCAACAACAGGGAGGTTTTCTCCTCCTGCCATTTCTTCATGCAATTCTTCATGCGTCTCTTCCCCAGAGGGTCCTTCAGGAGGGTTTGCTGGACTGGAAGGTGAAGCATAATCTCCCAGGCTGGCCAAGATGGTGGCCAGCTCTTCTTCCTCCACAGGGACCTATGGAGGGCTGTCCCCCAATTGTTCCATCTCCTCCTCCTGAATTGGCTGCTCAGTGGCTGCCTCCGGATAGTCGGCCTCGGCCTCAGAGTCAGAATGTTCATTTCCTTCCTCGGCTTCTGCTTCGTTCTCAATTTGTTCCACTTTTTCCCCCAAGGGTTCCTGTTCTGGAACTGGTGGCTCATCTGTTATTTCGATCGGCTGGTCAATGCTTAGCTGGATTTTCTCCAGCCTGCCTTTTATTCTTGCCAACCGAGCTGACTTCCTAGGCCTCTCGGGCTGTTCGGGTGTGCTGGCCACCTGTTCTTCCACCACCACCTTTCTGTGTTTTTCAAATTGTTCTGGCGTGCCAGAGGAATGCCTACGTTTCGAGGCAGCACGCTCTTCTGTGGCCAGTTCCTTATGTTTTTCTGCATGTCCAGATGCTCTAGAGGAACGTTTTCGTTTTACTGACTCCGTGCGTTTCTTGGGTTGCTCGGGTGTATCCGAGGGATGCTTGGGTTTTGGTGATTCTCTGGGCTCCTTGGGTGCTTCAGAGGTACTAGCGGGATGCTTAGCCTTTGGGGATGGTGATGCCACTCCCCCTCCAATTGCTGTAATAAGCTCCCCCCAGCTACTCTGCTGTTGAGTGAGACTGTAGCTCACTATCAGGCGGATCAACCCATGGTGGCTAACCACTGCGTCTTCATGGTGTGCCTTTTTCAGGCTCCGAGAGGCATCATGCAGTAATGAATTTAACAATGCAGGGAGATTCACAGAACATTTTCCTTTTAACACAGCCAGGAGCTTAAGGTGACGCGGTCTTACCACATCTTTTCGCCCCTTGCAGGTGATGTAGCTCTGCACCACCTTTGCTAATTCGCTCCAGGGTTCTCCTAGCGTTGCCGGCAACACTCCTTTTCCCTTCACTGTTAGATTCTGTCCTTCGTCTTGGAAAATTTCTATGATCTTTTGCAACCTCTCTTTCTTTATCGTCCATATTGGTCCTGAGGCTGGTAATCCTGTTACTTCCGCGATTATTTCCTTCGTGACCATTATCTGCTTCCCACCCACCACAGAGTGTTCTTCCTGCATATTCTGTAGGAATTCCATGGCCACAGTTTCATTTGATTCACGCAGGCGGCTAAAATAAGTTAGCCACCCCGCCCTTTCTAGGATTTCCCGAGCAGCTTCGGAGACTACTAGGTCACTAGGCTCGCTTCTGATAGCCTTGCCTCCCATGGTTCTGTTTCGGGATCCTAGATGGAACAGCAATTACCTGTTGCAAAGAACGTAATCGCAGCAAGAAAAAAAAACACAGAGCATGCATGAAAATTGATTGTAAATAACAACTTTTTGCAAAAATAGCATTGTCATGCCGTTAACACATACCATACCTTCGTACCATATCATTTCCGAATGATGTGCTAACACGTGGCCGGCAGAGTAATGAGGTCACCTCCCCCCTCGCAATATGATAGGCTGTCCCAGCCATCAAATGGAGGAGGAGCCGCCGTCCCGTCACCAAGTCATAAAGGAACAGCATATAGAGTTTTGCCATGTTTCAGATTAGACAAAGAAATACTGAGATTGAGGCAAAAGGTAGATCGCGTTTTGCATAAGCCTGTGTGATGTGATGCAAAACAGGAGGATAGGACATCTGGCACTTATATAAGGTCTGAGGTAGTCATAGTCAATACCTTTGCCATGATTGGTGGTGACAGATATTCATGCGACGTATCCATCAAAGTGTAAGATATAATTATTACGAGGATAGAAAGAAGTATTTGATATGATCCAAATTGGTGTATATATTACGACTCCGATACCATTAACATAGCTCAGCTGCTGACAGGTGTTCATAACCTTGGCAGAGTTTTTTATTTCACCCTGGAACCATGGTCCTTTGTGTATTTTTGAAGAGCAATTCTTGTCAAAATGCAGGCCATCATGCTGGCTTGGTAACCAGATAACCATGATGCCATTCACCAGAGAGGCGCGAAACGTGGGCAGGCCGGCTCGTAATGAGACCCCCTGTTCCAGGGTTTGTTTATGTAGTGAACCCGTTGGACCGTATCCCTGGTGTGGTGGCCATGATGGGAATGCCACTTCGCTTCCAATCTTATGATCATAGTAGGCTAGTTCTTTAATGAAACCCCCTATCCTGCATTTGACAAATAATTTCTTTTTATTTTGCTTTTGCCTTTTTTTTTTTTTTTTTTTTGAAAGAGACTTTGCTCTTGTGTAATTACACATAAGGGTGGTTCAGCCCTCCTTAAGAGTGGGAATGGCGGAAGAAGTCTTGTCATCCCAATAGGAAGATATAAATATTCTGTTCTTATTTCCAAGTAATAATAGAGAAAATTGTAGGAACTCAACATGATGAAATTTTCCAACAAGGCAGAGGAGGTGAGACCATGACAGCAAAAATCATGAGTGTGTGGATCCTTCCTTTGTTGTTGCATCAATACTAGGGCTGTTAAAGATAACGATTTATGATATGCTGATCTCGATATATCCTGAATTTTATATTCATTGCATAAATGTATAGCTGCTACTTATGGCCTTGGAAAGAGGATGGACAACACATCCTTTATATGAAAGGGACAAGAGCATACTACTCCGTTTTGAAAGGGAGGGTGAGGAGGAGTTCATCTGATGCATTGCCTTAAACAAAAAAGGGCAGCAAAAGCACACAAACGCTGTTTCCTTTGAAAAAGGAACAGCAAAAAATACTCAAGTGTTGTTCCTTTTGAAAAGGAATAGCAAAAACACACAAGTGTTGTTCCTTTTGAAAAGGAACAGCAAAAACCCAAAAGTGTTGTTCCTTTTGAAAAGGAACAGCAAAACACACAAGTGTTGTTCCTTTTGAAAAGGAACAGCAAAAACACACAAGTGTTGTTCCTTTTGAAAAGGAACAGCAAAACACACAAGTGTTGTTCCTTTTGAAAAGGAACAGAAAAAACACTCAAGTGTTGTTCCTTTTGAAAAGGAACAGCAAAAACACACAAGTGTTGTTCCTTTTGAAAAGGAACATCAAAACACACAAGCGCTGTTCCTTTTGAAAAGGAACAACAAAAACACTCAAGTGTTGTTCCTTTTGAAAAGGAACAGCAAAAACACACAAGTGCTGTTCCTTTTGAAAAGGAACAGCAAAAACACACAAGTGCTGTTCCTTTTGAAAAGGAACAGCAAAAACACACAAGTGCTGTTCCTTTTGAAAAGGAACAGCAAAAACCCAAAAGTGCTGTTCCTTTTGAAAAGGAACAGCAAAAACACACAAGTGCTGTTCCTTTTGAAAAGGAACAGCAAAAACACACGAGTGTTGTTCCTTTTGAAAAGGAACAACAAAAACACTCGAGTGTTGTTCCTTTTGAAAAGGAACAGCAAAAACCCAAAAGTGTTGTTCCTTTTGAAAAGGAACAACAAAAACACACAAGTGCTGTTCCTTTTGAAAAGGAACAGCAAAAACACTCAAGTGTTGTTCCTTTTGAAAAGGAACAGCACGCACAAATACTAAAAACATATATACAAAAATTACAATCTTATATACAAGATGTGGTAATAAAAGATGAATTTCTTACTGATCTATAGGTGAGGAAGTTTTTGCTTCCTCGCCCATAATCTCAATGTTAGTATCTTGGCGTAGCTGCTGACAAAAAGATTCCCGAGTGAGTGGTTTGCGATACAGACGAACTCGGTGGCCGTTTACCTTAAATGTATATCCAGACCCATCGATTGTGATCAGAGTAAGGGTCCCATTGTCATGGACTTTTTGAATCTCGTATGGTCCCAACCAACGAGTCTGAAGCTTCCCCGGGAAATCCTGAAATCTAGAATCATATAACAGAGCCCAGTCTCCTTCATGAAATATCTTGTTTTTGATAAGCGCATCATGCCATTTGGCTCGCTGCTGTTGAATGAGTGCTGTATTCTGTAATGCAGAGAGCCTTATTTCATCTAATTCATTAATTTGTTGTAATCGATTTTTCTGTGCTTCACTTAAATCCAATCCGACTTCTTGGGCCGTTCGCAGCGTTTGGATCTCGAATTCTATAGGAAAAATGGGTTGCTTTCCAAACACTAAGTGATATGGTGAATAGACAGTGGTGCTTCTCCATGTGGTTTGATAAGCCCACAGTACCTCGGGTAGTCGGGCGGCCCAATCACGCCGATGTGAGGCAACGGTTTTTGTCAAAATAGACTCTATTAACTTATCGCTGCTCTCCACTTGCCCATTTGCCTGAGGATGGTATGGGGTAGTAATTTTATGCTGGACACGATAGTTATTGAGTGTTGCAGCTAATTTATGCCCCACAAATTGTGGTCCTCCGTCTGTAATTACTTCCCTTGGAAGACCATAACGTACAAACAAATGGAACAAGAACTGTATTACCGAATCTTCTATAGCTCTAGGCAATGCCTCCGCTTCAACCCATTTGGTAACATATTCAGTCACCACCAAAATGTAGGTTCTTTGGTTTGATGGCGGGCTGATGGGTCCGACGAAGTCCAGAGCCCAGCGTTCGAAAGGTTCGATCACTAATTGAGGCCGCAAAGGCATTTCGTCGGCTGGACCAGGTCGTCCTGCACGCTGACAGCTATCACAGGCTTGGACAAATTTTTTCGCATCCTTGAAAATTGTAGGCCAGTAATATCCCGTTTGTAATACTTTATGTGCTATTCTTCGTTCAGCAAAATGTCCTCCACATGGCCCGTCATGGCAGGCTTTCAAGATATCAAAGATTTCGTCCTCTCGAATACATCTTCGGATTTCCATATCTACTCCTGTGTGAAACAAATAGCCCGCAACCCACGAGAATCGATTGCTTTTTTGAACAATCTGCTTCCGTTCATTGGGGGTTAAATGTTTTGGAAGCTTACCTACTGCAGGATAGTTAGCAACATCAGCGTACCATGGAGTCTGAACAGCGACAGCAAATAAGTGTTCGTCTGGAAATTGGTCCTCGACTGCTGTTGCTTCAACTGATTTTGGTATTCGTGAGAGGAAATCAGCTACAAGGTTCTCCTTCCCCGGTCGATCTCTGATTGTAATATCAAACTCCTGCAACAGGATCAACCACCTGGTTATTCTTCCATTTGTAACAGGCTTATTTGCTAAATACTTAATAGCAGAATGGTCTGTATACAAAATAACGGGATAGCCTGTAATATAGTGTCTAAATTTATTAACAGCGTGTATCATAGCTAAAAATTCTTTTTCGGTGACACTGTAATTTAATTCAGCCGGAGCCAAATTTTTGCTGATGTAATAGATGGCGTATGGTCTTTTATCCTCTTCTTGGCCCAAAAATGCACCGATTGCTGTGTTTGAGGCATCAGTTGAAATTTGGAATGGTAAATTCCATTTAGGTCCTCAGAGAACTGGAGCTGTAGATACTAGCTTCTTTAATTCTTTGAAGGCTCGATCACATTTCTCTGTCCATAAGAAGTCAACATTTCCAGTTAATGCATGTAAAGGTGTGGCAATATGTGAATAATGTTGTATGAATCGTCTATAATACCCAGAAAAACCAAGAAAACTGCGTACCTCTGTTTGATTAGTGGGGGTCGGAATAAGCAAAAGTATTTGAATTTTAGCCGGGTCTACCTGAATACCAGCTGCTGAAATATAGTGTCCCAGAATGAGTCCTTCGGTCATCATCATGTAACACTTTTCGTGACTCAAGCAAAGTCTGGTAGCGATGCAGCGCTGTAGGAATTTTTCGAGAGTATCTAGAGCTGGATCAAAGACATCTCCATATGGTGTGAAGTCATCCATGTAGACTTCCAATCCATCATTAATTAAATCTGCAAAGATGCTAAGAACAACCCTTTGGAATGTGGCTGGAGCATTACATAAACCAAAAGGTAAGACTCGATAAGCGAACGTTCCCCAGGGACAAGTAAAGGTAGTCTTATCCTGGTCTTCAGGGGCAATCTGAATCTAATTGTATCCGCTGAAGCCATCCAAGAAAGAAAAGAATTTCTTGCCTGCTAAGGTGTCTAGTACCTGATCTATGAATGGAAGAGGGAAGTGATCTTTTTGTTTGGCTTTGTTTAATTCTCTATAATCCACACAGATCCTCCATTTCCCGTTCTTTTTAGGTACTGCCACAAGTGGAGAGACCCATTTGCTATCAGAAATAGGATAAATAAAATCAACATCTAAAAGTTTCTGAAGCTCAGCTTTTACAACATCTTTTAAATGGGGGTTGACTCTTCTTTGCGGTTGACGAACAGGTCTTGCATCTTTTTCAATATAAATATGATGTGTGCATAGCTGGGGATCAATCCCTTTCATATCAGGATAGTCCCATGCAAATGCCTCCTGATACTTTCGTAACAGCTGGATGAGTTTTGTCTCTTGATCTGGTGTCAGATTAGCGTTAATATTTAAAGTTTTCCCCGGTTCAATTTGCACTACTTTGCTATTAGCGACAGAAGTCACAGGTATAATTTGGTCATGTTCGTCTTTCAGAGGATCCTCCTCTAATTCATTATCAAATGCCGCTTTTATCATAAAACATTGTGTATACGATGTGGATTCTATTTGATTAATGAATTTATTGATGGCATCGTCTTCCGTTTGATCTTTGAAATCTAGCGCTTCCTGGACTGTTAATGGGGGTCTAATATTGTCAGTGATATATGAGGCAGGGCGCAGGTTGGTTCTCATCATCGTGATGCTTGGCTGCGCTGGAGGGTACAAGATTAAATTTTTGATATCCGGCCCTCTGGTTATCGTCATGTTTCCCTGCCGGCAACCAATGTAGGCGTCAGCAGTAGCAAGCCACGGTCTACCTAGAATTAGCGGATGTCCATCTAGTTAGGTTTTCGGATTAATTATCAGGAAATCAGTCGAGTATTCCCAGGAATCCACTGAAACCATGACATCATACAAGGTGCCTTCTGGTCTAATTACTGATCGGTCAGCTAGTTCTAACAAAGTGGAAGTAGGTTCTACCGATGTAATTCTGAGCTTCTGGCAAGTCGATGTTGTCAGGATGTTAATTGCAGCCCCTAGATCAACTAAGATGTTGGTCAAGGTCTACCCATAGATTTGAATAGTGACAATTGGGTTTCCAGGGTCCTCGTATTTAACTGGTGTTTCTTTTCCTGATAGGAGGTCGGATAAGGTGCCGACTACCTGGACTCTTGGGTTAGAGGTTACATTTCTTTTTGATTTTCTGCTACACAGGTCTTTTATGGTTTTTGCATATATGGGGATATCCTGTATAGCTTGAAGGAATGGAATTCTTATATACAAGTTTTGTAGTTCTCCCATAATATCAAAATCTGGATATTGTGTTGGTCGTGGAATAGCCAATCGTTCTGGGAAGGTGGAGGAGATGTAATTACTTGCTGATGAGCCTAGTCTTTATTTACATCTTCCTGTTGTGACGACTGTTCTATAGGTAACTGATCTTCAATGTGAGTTGTTATATGTCCCTCAGTTTCTATTATTCGCCCAGATCTTAACTGAAGATCATTGCACTCCCGCAGATCAGATTCAATCTCTGAGGATTCTATAATTTGAAGAGATTGAACTGGTCTATTATTTGGATTGGGGTTGGGTTGGGCTGGGAGTTGCGGTCTCAGATTAGGCTGGGGATTTTGTTGTAAGGCTAGCAGAGTTGGTTGAGGGAGTGGAATTGATCCTGCTGGCTGATATGTCGATTTTGGCCAACTTGTCTGCCAGGGTGAACCTTGCGAAGTAGGAGGGGTCCACTGCGGAGGATATGAATTATTCTGCCAATATGGTGGGGGATAAGGGAAGTTTGGCCAACCAAATTGGGTCATCCAAGGATTCGGAGTAGGAAACATTTGAGGTGACCAATTCGAAAACGAGGGCTGAGACTGGTTTTGCCACATATTCTGTTGCTGAGCATTGAACTACGGGGGTTGAAAAGAAGAGGAGGGGTCTGAAAACATACCAGATTGCCTAGGCTACCATTGACGACGCTGGTTAATAAAATATGTTGATTCTAGCTCCTTTTCTGCTTCTTTGTATACTGCCTTCAAACCAGGAAGTGAGGGGCAGCTTTCAGTCAGGTGGTCCTTGGTACAGATAGCACATATTTGGACTTTATCCAGCGGGCATTCCTTGTGGCTATGTTTCTTCCTGCATCGAGGGAAGAAAACCGCTAGATTCTGTTCCGCTTCTGCTTGCTTCTGTTTAGCCTGCACAATATCAAGCTGTGTAGTTAATGTCCCCAGGATATCAGTTTTAAAATTTTCTAGCAAATTTCCAAGTTCCACACGTGTTACTCCCTCTGTTGATGCTCTGTTATCTCTGGTAAAGCGATCATATTCTTCTGGTTTTATCCTCGTGCTGCCGCTTGATCTCCTGATACACAGATTAATGATATCAGCAAAATTTTCCTGATAAATGTCTCCTTTCCCCATAATATTCAACATTTCAATCCATTGTTCTTTCATACCTCTAATTAATGCAGTTTAATGGTCCCAACTGTCTGAGGTGAATGAATTCCTTCAACGAGGATTTTTGCAGCGCTTCCTTTATCCGGGCTATTTAAAGGCTGGTTTGGTTCAATAGGAGATCTAGGTTCCCTGATTTCCCCTGTTTCTCCTCCTCCTTCGCAAAGGTTACTAAGATTCCCTTCGTGCAATAGTCCAGGAGTCAAATTTTCAATTTTTGAAAGTCCTGCTCCTCTGTTTGACTGTGCATTTCAGCAAATGCTTCAGATGGTGATCCTGAGGCCTGAAGGGAACTAGTAGGCTGTTTAGAATTGATTTTCCTATAACCTACTGATGGCTGAGATTCGGCTTTCTTATAGATTTCGTCTATGAAGGTCGTTCGTCCAAGGGTCACCGGCCCCTTGGCTTTGGATGGAGGCTTTTGATCTTTCTCTGGCTTTTTCTGCTTAGTCATGCACTCCAATTAAACTGCTAAATCCTATTTAACCAATCAATTCTGCTAGGAAAGCGGACAGTGGAGCAGGGCTTTTACATGCTCCGTACGCAGGTTCTTACCTTCCGTTTTTAAAATCCAACTCTCCCCTAGCAGATTCGTACACTACCCTGTTTAAAAGACAAATGGCTATACCCTTTCCCCGGCAACGGCGCCAAAATGTAGAGCTGTAACAAGGGTCTTTTTCACCTCTAGTTATCTCACATTACAAGTCAATCCGGGAGCGTTTTGTTATTGTAAAGGGTATCTCAATTTGAGGCTATTTGTCAGAGTAATGCTTAGTAGTATAGGTCTAAGAAATACAAGAGTAAACGGATGCTAAGCTATGGCTAAATTACTTTTGCATAAAGAAATCACACGTGGCAACTTTATCAGTCAAGGGTACGGAAATAGTAACCCATCCCTCTAGAAACCGATGAAGGAAAAGGAATTAGAGTATGGATCATGGATCTGGGAGCATAATAGCGTCTGCTGTGTCTCACGACAGCCTTGATCCTCCTCCCACACCAAACCAATGAATGCAAGTAAAAAGGAACAGCAAGAAAGCAGAATGGAACGACAATTCAGAAATGGAACAGCAGTAAAAGGAACGGCAGTAAAGAAACTAAATCTCGTGAGTTCAACACTCTCAATTCTTGGCATCAACTTGCATACAAAGAAAGAGCAATCTTTTGTACAAGTAGACAGCTTAATCAAATGGAACAGCAAACCACCATAAACAGGAAACGTTAATCATATGTACACATAATCTGAAATGATCACCAGTAGTCCACACACAACGTTAATTCCATCTTCTTATGATCGTCACTCCAACCATATGTAGCTAAAAAATTCCACTTATAAATTCTGTAACAGAAGTGAACAACTCAGAACAATGTTATGTGATCAATTCTGGAAATATGATGTAAACTTGTTACAAAGATTTACAAAAGGAAAACTACTGATGAACGAGTATGGAACAGCATGTAAGTATATCAGATTATTAAGAACAATAAACAAACCACACAAAGCCAAACTGTAATGATACAATCAGCCACTGTCCGTTGGAGCCGGGCCCTTAGCTTCCAATGGCACACCGCCGTAACTTACTTTAGATGCAGGGAGAAAGTAACACCAAATATATTATATTAACGCATCAATGATAGTACAGCAAAACTAAGTCTCAAAGAGACTCGATAGTCTGAGTTTAACCAACTGTGAAGTCTGTAAACAGAAAGTAAAGATACAAGATAATCCAAAGTCCCTGAAGTCTTCGATGCTGCCCCTTTTTATACAAGTAATGGCGGAGTTAACTAAACAACAAAATAATTGAAAGTAACGATCCCTCAGGATCAAAGATCCTGAGGGATCTGTTAAACTGTTAACTCCTCTCTTTTCTCTGCCTAGCCTTCCGAACTGACAGTCCTTCATCTCGTCCCGGATTGATCTGCCTTGATTTACTCGCCCTGGTCTGGATTTTATTTGGTTTTGGAGGGACGGCCGTTATCTCCTCATGGAACTCTCGTTTTGCACCGCGCCTTCCTACTTTTGTCTTTTCCTGCATAGAGAAGATAACTATTAGTAATTGGGTCATTCGTGCTCATTCTCATTACATTCTCCTTATTTTATAACAAAGAAAAGGTTACAACTATTGCTTGAAACACCACTAAGTTATTCATTAAAACATACCTTTCCAATGCTCTACAAGGATCATATCCTTTGTGATCAAAGGATTCAAGATTGGAATCCTTAGGATCCACTCCACCAATAGCGGATAACAACGCCTGCCTTTGGGATGGGCAATTTTGCAGTACCTCCAGAGTCGACATAGCAGATGGCGATTGGGCCAAATCTTCCACTATGTTATAATGCTGCACCGCCCTGGCGCGAGGATTAAATGTCGACTTGTGTACTACTCCCTTTGGCGGTTTTATTGTTAACTCATGAGTGATGGGGGGTACAACTTCTGCCGAAGTTGTTGTCGAACCACTAGGTTGATCTTTACCTTTGTCGTTCAACACCTGTGGATTCTCGTAATCTTTACTCCTTGTCGAAATCAAAGCATCATTTTGTTGCTTAGAGATTGATAACATTAGCACTTGCGACGGGGAATCATTTCCACTATCAACCATATTTTGACCTGGATTTGGAAATGGATCGGTCAATACAGCTGAGGTATGTGAACTTTTGAAGAACTTCTTGAGTTCAGCTCTTAACGGACAATGCATTGTCCGATGATCCTCCTCATCGCATATTTGACAGGGTGATTTCCTATTTCCAGGAGGGTTCAAAGAAGATTTTTGAGGGGATGACTCACCCTGTTTCTTCTTTTTCCCTTTGTTTTGTTTCTTCTTGCTTCCTGGTTGATTGGAATTTTTGCCTTTATCTGCTGATATGGCATTTATTTCTGAAGCAAGATTTTCTTGATTCGCATTTTGATTCGAAGTCTTACGGGCTTTCTTAGACGAATCCCTTGTCGACTTTGCGTTTGCAGTGCCAATCACACCGTCACCGACATGAGAGTCACTATTTGATCCAGGAGGAGGAGGAATTGAAAATTCCGATCTGGGGCCGTCAGGTATCTTGTCATAGAGCGTGCCAGACTGAGTATATACTAAGTCTAAATACTGGGCACGAGCAATAACCTGCTCCTCTGTTATGACCCCTCCCTTGGCCACATCTTCTATTATAGCAGGAAGTAGTGACTTTATAAACCACTCGGCTAATAGCTGATCTGGAACATAAGTCTTCACCATTCTGCGATGACGACGCCACTCATGTATATGATCGGATATATGTGTGGCCGTCGTTTGCTTGAAATTGGTTAAGATTTCTGTTCCAGTTTCATACCTTATCGGTAACTGAAAATGGGTTAAGAAAGTCGTGGCTAGGGAACTGAAATTGTCGAAAGAGGCTCTGGGTAATTCAATATACCATTTAGCCGCTGGACCTGTCAATGTCCTCTGAAAAAGGCGAAGCCTTATCGAATCATCATTTAAGGTGTTCGACGAACACCACAGATGAAAAGTCATCACATGATTCGACGGGTCTTCGCCAGGATTTCCATTGAATTTAGGAATGTCCGATGGAAGCTTGTGAGGAATCGCTGGCCACCAATGGGCATAAGCAATTGGATTGTTCGTTAATCGATGCAAATCTGGTAATTCTAAAGTTGCCACGAATGGTAACTGTTGATTCAGGTTTGGCGAGGCGTACCCAGGATACGATGGAATCGCCTGAGCAGTAGGCCTTTGCATACCAGCATAATGTAATTGATGTTGGTATGACTGATACGGCTGGTGGACTTGACCACTGTAAAGCGGCTGATTTAACCCGTTTTGAATATACGGTTGTCCACTATTCGCAAAGATCTGTTGCTCAGATCCTTGGTGCACCTGCTGGAATTGTGGTTGTTGGTATTGCACCAGCCATGGTTGTGAAGCCATGTTGTGCTGTGCTCTACTAACCGACGGACCAAGATGCGGGGTAATTGTACCCGTTTGGACCTGAGTCATCCCGACAGTTGGTGATTGTGGTCGTGTCACAGGGTGAAGGGGTTGTTGCATTGCAACCTGAGGTTGACACACAATAGGCATCGTTTGAACTTGCGACATTGTTACAATAGCTGGCGTTGTCGGGATGTTGGACATAGGTACACATTGTTGCATAGAATACACAACTCTTGGCTGTTGGGGTAACATAGGTACCCAACCACTTGTCGTAACTCCTGAATACGGTTGAGAACTGCCATATGGGTATCCTCCCGGAGGGGGTAATGAAAGGGCATATTGCCCCCCATACGGTAGCAATCCAGAACTCAAGGGTATGGTTTGCCCTTGGGGACTGGATGGCCCAAATTGACCTCCATAGGGATCAATTTGTCTGGTTTCAACATAAGAATTACCGGATATTATTCCGGAGGAACAAACTGGAACAGACCACACTGTCGAAATAGTCCCTGGGTGGACTCCTTCTAGCTGTTGAGAACTAGTTGGGACAGATGGTACACCGGCAAACATCGTCGGGGTGGCGGCAGGGAGCTCTTCCGTCGCTGTGTCGTTCGACACAGTCCTAGATGTCGACGATTGCTCAGACATTTTAAGTCTATCCAATAAATTGCCTAGTGATTCTACAGGAACTTCCACTGGTGATGGACAAACTTCTGATGTAGAAGGAAAAAGAGTGACACCTACTCCAAAATGAGTTGGAGTACTTGCTTGCGGGTCCTCTACAATTTTCTCTATCGCAATCAAACCAGGTGGAAGAGGAAGACCGTCAGGTCCGTAAAAGATTTCTGGTGCCAAAGAAGGGGTTGTTTCGACAGCGACAGTTGTTTGAGGAACAAAACTCTCTGGACCGGTTACAGATGGAACTGGTTCAGTAACGCAAGTACTTGTTCTCAGACTAGGATCAGTGTTACTGTCCCTCTGTGGCTGTTGAACTTCTTCAATAGAGGCAGGGTTTCCAGAAATGCTTGGAGTAACTGGAATCTCAGATGTTGTTGGAACAGTTGTTCTAACTTTTATGGGAGATTTTGAACCGGTTAAGCGAGTTCGCTTTGTCCGTACTGTTTTCGATTCCGGAGACAAAGACGGTTGACTCGCAAGCCTCCGCGAACGACGGGGTTTCAATTGACTTTCTTCCACGGTTGCGGATTACTCGATCAACTAAAATACAAAAAGGGGAAATTTTGTTTCCGAATTGAATGAATTTTATTATACGCTTTTAGACACAACTTGCTTTTTCAGTTTTAAAGAGTCGAGAAAAAGCTAAAGATGACTCTAGTCTCCTTCGATGTTTTAACGAGCCCGAAGTGACAAATGCTCGGTTGGACTTTTTCTGTTATAGAGTCTAAAAAAGGCCAAAAGAAACTGCTCTGGAGATCTAGGCAGAGGGTGTGCCAAACTTTTCGCAAAACCACAGAATACGTTTTACGGTACGGGTGGTCGATCTTCGTGAATGCCGTGTTCACTGCATTGCGATCAGTAGGGTGGCCGACACGGCTTCCTAAGGATAAAGGATATATGCCTATAGGGGTCTCCCAATATATACGCGACGGTACGTGGGAGCACAAGTCTGTATTAGTGCTATCGTCCCTCAGGAGAAATCACCCACCTTCTTAGAGATCGTCAGTCACTACGTTTAACGACGCCAGAACACGTCTCTACCTAGACCTCTATGTTGTGCGTTATGTTGCAAAGCGTTGTTAGGTTCATTCAATATATTTTAAGTTGATCTTTTTAAAGTTTGTCTTTCAGGATCACCACGAGATGTATTGGTACAAATTCCTAAATGCAGTCTAAGATGATAAGCAAGCTTTATAATCTTTCAACTTTGAAAATCCTAGCTACTAAGGGAAAAGAGAGCGACTATCTTTTCTCAAAGAGCAACCAGCACACTCTAATGCACTCTTCCTAAATCCAACATGCAAACTTATCAAAATGCAAATGCACAATGCAGGTGTTTGTTTTCACTTTCTTAGTATGAATGCCTACAAAGAAAGCTTTTTGCACAACTTCGAATTTGCTTTTAAATGACTGAAAATAAACAAGTTTACTTTTTCCCAAATCAGCAAGGGTAGAAGAGATTACAATCACTTTGCAATTTTTCGAAAGAAATACTTGTTTCGACACTTAAAAGTGACAAATTCAAACCAATAAGAAAAAGCAAATGATAATCAAACTGCTAACAGCCAATGAACTCTCTCCTAAGATCACAATCAATCACTCAATCAGATCTGAATCAAGGCTATAGGATGACTATTTCGCTTATGCAAAGGAAAACTGTAAATGACGCCACAAATACCTAAAAACACTTACAATATTTTTGTACAAAAATGAGGCGGAATTCAAGCAAAGAAAAGGGGTTATCAGAGGTTGCACCTATGCTGGTTAAAGGCTGCAAAAACAGAGATCAAAACAGGGCAAAAGACAGCAAGGAACCCCAGCTGCACAAGGCCACACTGGTTCAGCGCAGGTGTAACATTGTTAGTTTGACATTCAGCGCAGGTAGCCTTCACGGGACCTGCGTTGAAATGCAGACTGCCTTCACAGTGTCTGCGCTGAAAGGAGAAACTCTCGTTTCTCTTGGTTTCCGGGTCATAAAATGCTCAAAACTCAACTGTTTCAGGCCAAATCAGAAACACAAGCAAGGTATAAACAGAGGGATGCTTTGAGAGGGTACTAAAGACTATCACAAAGGATCATCAAGTTATTTGTGAGTCCATTTTTGAGATCATAGACAAAAAACCCAGTGAAGGATCAAAGCAGCAACATTCTACTTTGGAAAGCAATTCGATTGTTGCCATTGAGTCCATGAAGTAAACAATGATGTAAACACAAACAAAATGACTAAAACAAATGTCCCCAGCGGAGTCGCCAATTTGTTGTGGGGAAAATGCCTATGTAGGACGATCCTATCCACCTAAGGTGTGATAGTACCTTAGTAACAAACGAATACAGCTACTTCGGTTTCTTCCTTTATGAAATATGAAAGAGAGGAGATTGGTAGACTTACCGTTATCTTTCGGTTGTCCCTCGATCTAGATCCTCTCCTCTTTGGGTGTCCACAGCTACTCACCTCCTCACTTGCTCCACGAGATCACAAGAGAATAGCTACCTGTGACAAGAGAACAGCTACTTGCAACAAGAGAAGGACACAACACAAAGGCAAATATACATATTCATAAATGATTTAGTATTAGAAGTAAATCAAATACACTAATGCAAATCATACAATAAACACCAGCATATAGGAAAGAACCAAGAAGCTTTATTGATTGATAAACAAGGTTCAGGAAGAGATACAACCCATAGGGTTCTAACCCAGCATCTCCTTCCCAGCAGAATGGAATTCCTTCTTCAGCCCCTTTCAAAGCATAAACACCCAATGATCTAACCACACACCAACAGCAATTCTTTGCAATCACAATATTCCAGCCTCCCTAGACCTCATGGGAGAGATCTATATATAGGAGTTTTGGAGAGAGGATGAGTCAGCTTGAGGCTGGTATGAAGTTGACTAGTGTCTTCTCCCACTTCAGTTCTTGAGTCCACTTGGAGGTTCTTACTTCCACTTGGAGATTTGGAACCTCTTACTCATCACTAGTCGAATTCCCTGACCCAAGTGTCATTTTGGAAGCTTCCTGGGCATTGACACCTTGAGAAATGAGCCTGCCACTTGTCCAGTTACGCTCAGCGCAGGTAGCCTTCTTTGTAGTTGACATTCAGTGCAGGTAGACAGTGGAGCAGTTGACATTCAGCGCAGATGCTCAGTGGAGTAGTTGACATGATCCAGAATTGCCTTGTTTTTGAGTGTTTTCAGGTGGAGAACTTTTGTGAACTGCTGTGGTTTGCTGGCCTTGTTCCTCTAGGGGTAGGAACAACATGTTTAGGGACTTTGGATCCCTTAATTATTGACATTTCATGCTCAGTGATGCAAGGCACAAAAATGTCTATAACAGGATGTTTGCTACGATATCCTCTAAAAAGATGAATGGTTGTCCTGTTGACCACCTCGGTTTGTCCATTTGTTTGCGGATGAAAGGTTGTACTCTTCTTCAACTTTGTTTCCATCATGTCCCACAAATTTGACCAAAAATTTCCAACAAATCGAGAATCGCGATCACTTACAATGGAAGTAGGAAAACTAGAATGAACCCAAATGTTTTCGAAGAAAAGATGAGTTGTTTGTTCAGTTGTAATTTTATTTTTACATGGTGTCAGTATACACATTTTGTTGAACCTGTCTACAACTACATACAATTAATCATTCCCTTTCCTTGACAATGGAAGACCTCCTACAAAATCCATTGAGATACTCTCCCATGGACGTGAAGGTACCTGAAGTGGAGTGTACAATCCTATTTTCCTATTGCTAGGCTTACTTGTTACACACAAAGAACATCCTCTTATAAAACGAGATACATTATCAAAGATGCCAATAACAATACCTTTAGAGATTTGATATTGTCTTGCCTACACCAAAGTGTCCAACAATCAATGAAGTGTGTGCCTCCCTTATGATATTGTTTCTTTCTCCCTGTGGAATACATAACTTGCCCAAGTGATACAACAAATTGTTATGTACATGGTAATCCAACTCTTCAATTTTGTTTCCTTGACTCAAGCTTGCATACACCTCTTGAGAGTCATTATCATATGCATATTGCTCAATGTAACTTTCATGCAAAACATAATTATGCTTCAGTAAAATAGATGAATTTACAATAGGCCTAGTAAGCATATTAGCTACCTTATTGTAGATTCCCTTTTTGTACTTGATAACCAAATGAAACTGTTGTAGAAAACCCATCCATCTAAAGTGTCACGATTGTTGCAACTTTGAGTCTGACTGTAAGTACAACAATGGTTGATGGTCGGGATGAATAATGCTCTCCTTCCCCATCAAGTAGTGTTTTCATTTTTTTACACTTTGTACCAATGCATAAAGTTCTTTGTCATAAGTGGGATAGTTAGTTACAACTCCATTAAAAATTTCAAAATGAAATGAAATGGGCTTACCATGATGCATAAGAAATACTCCCATGGTGTAATCACTAGCATTTGTTTCAACCTCAAATGGTTGTCTAAGATACAAAAGAGCCAATACTGGTGCTGAACTGGTCTTTTGTTTCAAAGCATCAATTTCTTTTTGCTATACATCTCCCCAACGGAAGACTTTCTTGACACTAGTCAATGCATGTAATGGTGTTGCAATGGAAGAAAAATTAGCAATAAATTTCCTCCAATATTGTGCTGCCCCTAAAAATCTTCTTACCTTTGTAACTGTATTGGGCTTGGGCCAATTCAGAATGACCTCAACCTTAAAGGGGTCTATCTTCATCTCACCTCCTCTAACAATGTGTCCCAAATACACTAAAGAAGTTTTGCCAAATTCACACTTTGACATCTTTAAAAACAACTGTTCTTTTCTCAAGACATTAAGTACTTTGTTTACATGCATGACATGTTCATCTCTAGATTTGCTGAATATGAGAATATCATCTAAGTAAACAATGACAAATTCATGTAGAAATGGTCTCAATACATCATTCATAACTCTCATGAAAGTAGCTAGAGCATTTGTAAGACCAAAAGGCATAACAAGCCACTCAAAAAATCCTTGTTTAGTTTTAAATGCGGTTTTCCAAATGTCCTCTTCAGCTATTCTAAATTGATGATAACCACTTTGTAATTCTAACTTAATGAAATACTTTGCATACCCCAACTGATCAAGAAAATCATCAATTCTTGGGAGTGGATAATGATTCTTTATCATGATTTTGTTCAGTGCACGAAAATTCACACACATGCGCCAAGTCATGTCCTTCTTTGGAACCAAGACAATGGGCGAACCACATGGAGAAGTAGACGGGCATATGATACCTTTTTTCAAAAATTCTTGAATTTGCTTTTTGATTTCCATACTCTCCATAATCGACATGCGATACATGCCAATGTTTGGAAGTGGAACATCGTGTTGCAACTGTATCTCATGCTGAATTCCCCTCTTGGGAGGTAACCCCTTTGGTTCCTGGAACATCTAGCCATGCTTTCTTACCACATCAAACAAATAAAATTTCAATTTGACATCACAACCTTTAAAAGATTCATAATAAATACCATTCTTTTTCTTGATCATGAGAAGCTCAAAATTTTTACTTGCATTTACTAGTCTCTTCATCTCCCCTGCATTAACCAAATAAATGTTTAGCTTTTTGAAATGGGATCTCACAATTTACTCCATCCCATTCTTGAGAAATAAGTATTTGTTCTCATGGCGATAAAATACTTCTTTCCTATCATACAAATAAGGACTACCCAAAATGATTCCTAATATGTCAAGTGGAACTAAATCTAACTCAACTTCATCAATGAACTTTTCAGTAATGGCGAACTTGAATAAGCACTTCCTTATAACTTGTAAATTTTCATTATTGACTCTCCAACCTAATGGATATGGCTTATGATGAGGTATAGTTTCAAGGTTAATCTTTTTGACCAAGTCTTCTAAAATTAAGTTTGATTGTGACCCACAATCAAATAATGCATCAATACTTGTATGTTTTGAAATTACCCTTACATGGAACAATTCTATTCTTGAGTCTTCATTTGGAGTGTTATTGTGACTATGTGAGGGACTAGTACTTGCAACACCTTCTTTTCCTTTTGTGACCATGGCTGAAATCTTGGTCTCATCACTAGAATCTGATCCAAGATCATGTTGTGTGGTAGCGGTCATCTTTTGTTTTTGCATATTGTTTTGTTTCTTAGGCCTTAGTTCGGGATGTAATTTCCAATAATGGGCTTCATCATGCCCAGCTTTGGAACAATGTTGGCATATGGTTTTCTCCCCTTATTTTTTCACACTTGCATTCTTCTTTCCCTTCCATTTTCCTCCCTTCTCTTTCTCCTTGCCCTTGAATGGCTTCTTCTTACTACCCTCTTCTTGAATGTTCTTTCCTCTTGCTTCAAGGTGCGTGGCTTGCACACATACCTCATCCAAATTGCTTGGATTGAACATAAGGATAGTATGTTTTAAATAGGAATGTAAACCCCCAATATATTTCAACAATGTATCTTTGGAATTCAAGTTTACTCGTAATAACAAAGCCCTCTTTTTAAACTCTCGAGTATAGTCTTGGACTGTTTTGCCCTTGAGCTGCCTAAAATTTTGCCAACTCATAATGGATTTTTGCATATAGGCTAATGGGTAAAACTGTCTTTTAATTGCAGAAACAAATTCATCCCAAGAAATGGATATCTTACCATGAATTCACATTTCCTCTTGAGTTTTTTCTTCCCACCAGACTAATGTTGCTCTTGCAAGCCTCAATGAAGCCAACTAGATCTTTATGTCATCTTCTTCAAGGTTCTGAATTCTGCAGTATACCTCCAATTGTTGAATCCAATTGTTTAACTTTTCTGCATTCACTTCACCATTTTACATTGGAAGTTCAAATTTAATGTCCAATTTGAGTAAGGGAGTTTTTCCTTTTGGGGTTTGGGAATGAGCATGAGCAGTGTTTGTGGTGGAAGTGGAAGATTTTTTGTTTCAAATGTTGAGGATGATGAATATGATGAGGAAGATGGTGAAGATGGTGGAGACGGAGTTGGCTTTCCTCCATTACCCTTTGAATCCTTCTTATCATCTTTTTTATCTCTTAAGCTTCCCTCTCCATGTGGAGACTTAGAACTCTCTCCATCCATTCTAGTGTTCCTCTCTTCATAGAGGACTCTAACCATGTCAGTCAAATCATAGAAATCTTTCTTAAATGCTTCCTCTTCTGAAAGACCTTCAGTCTCTCTTGCTCCAAACATGATGAATTTGGGTTCAAGCTCAGCTTCTGGCACTGCTTATACCTCCTCAATCTCAATTGAAGGTAAAACTTGAGGTGCTTCTAGTGCAACTGAAATTGGAACTTTGGGTGGATATGGTGGCCTTGTGGCTCTCCTTCTTTTGGGCATTACCTTAAGAGTTGCAACCAACAATTTCCCTTCTCCTCTCTGCAACTTTAATCTTGTAAGAATCACAATTTTGCAACCATTAAAGCTATACTTGCATAAAACTTAACAAATCAAGAAAATAAACATTTGCTTTGATACCAACATGATCTATTATTGAATGTTAGTTTTGTTGTGCTAATTTCAATTTCATATTTATAAACAAATGCTTTTCCATTGCTTCCTGTGCATAGGTTTCCTTAGGTTGTTTGTGAATGTAAACAGGTAAATTTTATCAAGTTTAATGTGACATTCATGAGCAAAATAGCATGAAAAACAAGTGTTGAACAACAACAATGAAAATTATAGCAAACCATCAACATGAACACTTAACACAATGTTTTGATGAAGGAGTTCACCCCTCCTGGGCTACATCTCCTTGGTCCAGCTTCCATGGCTTGGGCCTCTGTATTAGCTCAATATGGAAAAAAAAAAATGTTGTTTACAATGCTCTACTACTCTTGAAACCTACTTCAATGTGTTTAGAATGTCCAAATTAGCTAGGAACACCTTTTCTTGAGCTCCATTTGGTCGAATTTTGCTCCAGTTATGACCAAAATTGTTTTCTCCTATAAAACCTCCTCCAAAACTGGAGGAACATCAGGTAGCTCCGC
Source organism: Pinus tabuliformis (assembly GCA_031772625.1). Lineage (NCBI taxonomy): Eukaryota > Viridiplantae > Streptophyta > Pinopsida > Pinales > Pinaceae > Pinus > Pinus tabuliformis. The sequence goes on along the minus strand of CM062818.1, from coordinate 537,457,986 downwards.
TAAAATTGGTGGAACCTTAGAATTTATCAGATCTGCTAAAAATGTTGGCAACTTAATCTATAGTTAACTGGGGGGTTAATTAAATATAAGCTCGTTTAGTTGGAGGTTAATTATGGATTAGTGCACAAATACCATGCAGTTAGCTAACTATCGGCTTCCGGATGTGGGTACTGGTCACATAATGTGATAACCGTGAATGGTTATGTCTGTTGGCCATTTGAATACCCATAACCACCGGATATATGATATGTCACATATCATGGTGTATTAACTGTGAGGGTTATGTTGCCACTGGTTGGTATATGTTGTTCGCCGATTTGTATTAATCGTGACTTCTGAAGCATTCATATGGGAGGGATGGTTTGTATTAACCCATAACGGTTAAGAACCAATAGCGCGGCTCAATGGTAAGTCACGAAGTTTGCTTGGAGCAGGTCCTGGGTTCGAACCCCCGACCTGCCAAAAAATTTTGTCACACAGTCCGTCGAACTGACCTTTGGGGAGGGACACATGGCAACCTCCAGGCTTGCCACTTGTCCCCTCCTCATTGGTCTACCATTAACCAACTAAAACCTGCCACATCACCGCACTTATGAACCAATAAAAACATGCCACTTGGCGAAATGTGATTGAGCATTGACCACCGTTGACCTTGCATAGTCACCTGTCCCCTCAACAGTATGAACTGTTGACTGTGCAATTTTTTTTTTAATTTCTTCTGTTTGGCAAAGCAGAAAAAACTCAATATCTTCCTCATAAGAACTCATTTTTCAGTGAAACAAGTTGCATTTGGATCGTTTTTCCGAGACAAATGCGGTGGTTCAAGTTTCGAGCCATTATGGGAAATTTTATTTTTGAGCTAAATACTGAGCACTTGATCACCTAGAGATAGGTTGTGGAAAATGACTGCCACTTGGAGTTCTTGATCATTTTAGGAATGAATTTTTTCCTGCTCATTCTAACAAGTCTCCACCATCAAGAAAACACCTAGATTTGACAAAATTTATTTTCAATATAATATTTTTTGATAATTTTATTTCAATATAAAATTAATATATGTTAAATTCATAACTTATTAGTTAAAAAAAATTAAAAAATTCATATCAAAATATCCATATCTTACCTATAGATTATTGGATTGAACTAGATGTAAAATCAAACAAGAATCATATATACAAAATGTTAAAACAAGTGAAAACAAAAATTTGACTTAAAATTATTAGTTAATGAACCATTTCAAAACATACTAACATATTTCTCGCATTTCAAAATTTTATATACTATGGATATTTATTCAATAATGAATCAACTATTTAACAAATGTGTTATTTAACTCCTAGTGTTGGTGCTCATAAATCAACTATTTAACAAATGTGTTATTTAACTCTGTTATGAAACCAACTCAAGAAAAGATAGAAAAGATAGATCAATGCCTTAGAATTCAGCCTCTTCGAGGGGGAAACCTCCTTTACATTACATAAATGAACAATTCTTGGATGATACAAATGAAAAGACCTCCTTTCTATATATAGGTGTCTAAGGGGTCATAACATAATCAGAGCGCACATAACAATAATAATGTAAGGGCACAATAATAACAATAGTGGGCTTCTATGTGGCACAATAACAACAATATGGGCACTACATGGGTACATCAATATAATAAGTGGGTTGTACTAATAACAATAAGGGGTTACACTAGTAGTATAGGGGCCTAACATGCCCCTCTCCTTTAAAAAGTATTGCCCTCAACGCTTGAGTAGTTCTTGATGCTTCTGTATAAAATTCTTATCCTCCCATGTGGAATCTTCAGTGGGTAAGTTCTTCCACTTGATGAGATACTCTAAAATTGATCAATTTGTAGCTGTCGGGTTCTTGTTTCTATGACTGCTTCAAGTTCCAATATGATTTTTCCTTCCTCTTCAATCTCTGGCAATATTGTTTGAATTGGGATCTTTTGCAACTTTTGAATAAGTGGCCACACTTCTTCATCCTTCTTCCATTCATCCCTTGCTTTGTTTATCCAATCTAGTTGGATAATAGAAATAGCACAAAACGTTGCTTCCACAGCCTCATCCTTGAAGAGTCTTCCCATTCGGTAAGGTCGCCATTTTTTAAGTGCATGTAATATTTTCAGCATTTCCTTCTCATAATTAGCTTGCTTGAGATGTAGCAGTAAAAATACCCAATCACCTACATCAAAACATTTTTCACTATGATGTTGATCTACCTGTTGTTTCATTTGATTTTGCACTAAAGTGGCATTATCCTTTAAATGTTGGAGAACTTGTTGTTGATGCTCGATGTGATCTTTCTCTGCTTGAACCTTTTTCTTCTTGATATATCCTTCTATCTCTAGAGTTTGAGGAGTGGTAATTTCTTCCAATCCTTTACAAGATATGGTCAGATTCATTTCTTGATGCTCGATGTGATCTTTCACTTCTTGAACATTTTTCTTCTTGATATGTCCTTCTATCTTGATAGTTTGAGAAGTGGTAATTTCGACCAATGAATTACAAGATATGGTTGGATTCATTTCTTCTTTCTCGATGTGATCTTTCACTTCTTGCACCTTTTTCTTCTTGATATGTCTTTCTATCTTGAGAGTTTGAGGAGTGGTAATTCTTGCCAATGCTTTACAAGATATGGTCTAATTCATTTCTTCTTTCTCTGGGGTGGGGTCCTGGCGTATATCATCTTCTTTTGATGTTTCTTGATCCTTTTCTTCCTCCTCTTCATACTCTATGTAAAATAATTTCTTCTCAGCACACTTATGACCTTTAGTGCATTTGTTGTCACAATTGTAACAAAGCCCTTTTTCTCTTTTTTCTTCTAATTGTTGTGGTGTAACCCTTGTAGGTTGTGGAAGGCTAGGAGAAACAACACGTCCATCTTTAAAGTTGTGAGGGGTAGACTTCCTTGTTGCCATAATTTTACTTTCAAATATGTCACAAAGCCCTTTTACTCTTTCCAATTGTTGTGGTGTTGCTCTAAAGAAGGTGTTGCTCTTTGTATCCTCATAATGTGCTATCATTTCCTCTGTGAGAATTGACCACGTAACAAGTTGTTTACGAGAACAAAGCCCTTTATACCATAAAAATTGATCTGGTTCTAAATATGAAGATGCAATACATACCTTTTGTAACAGTGGTACACCATGTAGATCAAAATATTTCTCCATCTGAAGTATCCAATTTACCGGATCCTTACCATCAAACTTCCTCATCTTGCTTTTTCTTGATTTTAGGACCTCGATCTTGAAACGACTATAACTCTGTACTTGTGGATATTTAAGTTTTGAAATTGCTACCTGTAGTAGCCCTCTGTGTCCTCTTTCCAATGCCACCAGTCTGATCCAAATTGGATTCTCCAAAAAATAGTTATGCACAATCTCCCAAGATGACCTGATTATAGACCTTTCCAGAAGAGCGAACTTGTATGAAGTGTCGCGTGTCAATTTTTTGACCTTTGGCTCTGAAAAAGATATACAAGAAACTACATTTCGTCCTCGTTTTCTACCTTCTTACGAAATTTCAATCCAATACTCAGAGAGAAAGTTATGAATATTTTCCCCAGGTCACCTGTTTGGAATGTAATTCAGGAGTCTGCAAAAAGACCAACTTCCTTAGATCATATCTCCACAAATATAGCGCGAAAAGCTCAGAAATTTGGACCTGAGGTTCAGCGCGATTTCTTCTCAAATGGGTTTTTTTTTCAACTTCTGAAACATCGTAGAAAAAAAAGGTATAGTGAAAATTCCACGATGACCTGTTTGGAGCAGTGAAACCCTAGAATCCAAAGCTCTGATACCAAATGTTATGAAACTAGCTCAAGAAAAGATAGAAAAGATAGATCAATGCCTTAGAATTCAGCCTCTTCGAGGGGGCAACCTCCTTTACATTACATAAATGAAAAATTCTTGGATGATACAAATTAAAATACCTCCTTTCTATATATAGGTGTCTAAGGGGTCATAACATAATCAGAGCCGACATAACAATAATAATGTAAGGGCATAATAATAACATTAGTGGGCTTCTATGTGGAACAATAACAACAATATGGGCACTACATGGGTACATCAATATAATAAGTGGGTTGTACTAATAACAATAAGGGGTTACACTAGTAGTATAGGGGCCTAACAAACTCCTAGTGTTGGTGCTCATAAATGGGAGTACAACAAGTGATTAAGTTAGGTAATAGTTGAGGGAGGCGGGTATCTATGATAAACATACATGGCAATTGTATATAAAAATCGTTCATGTACATGTAGTAAGGTTTATTTTTTCACTATGTTTTGTCTTGATGATGTGTTTGATGGCCTCTCCCATCGTGAATCGTCATTATTCAAGCAAGTAACATAACATATCTCTCATGGCAAGGAAAACGGTGTGAGTATGGATAACTGGCATTATCCAAAGGATTTTGGTTAGGAAACTATTTGTATTTAGGCACAATTTCTCTTTTAGCACTCACTTTTCCTAGGTTTTATGTGCCTAGAGAATTTTAAATTCGTTGAAAACAAATATCTTGAACAAATATCTTCCTAGCTGGAGGAATATTTTTGGCATTGGGAGCTTGTATTGCAGTGTTTGGTCTCATGGCAGTTTGTTATTTTTAGTGCTCATTAAGGAGGCTTGTGTTCCCTTGTGGTATTTGGTTACAATCTCAATTTTTGGTGACTAGCAATATGATTCACGTGGAAAATTGGTCAAATAATTCCCTTATTCTACACTCAGGTTCAACTCATTGTGGAGCATGAGATGCACATTATTATTTCAAGTCTATGACTAGTAACTTTATTTTTCTAAAGGTCTACTTGTTTTCTAGCATGTGGCCCTATTATTGCCACTTTATGCCTTTGTTACAATGCTTAGGTTTGTTGTTGTATCATATTACTTTAACCATTTTCCACAAGGTGTGGGACCTTTGGTAGGATTTGGCTTTTAGTTTGATTTCAAAAGGAAAGGTGTGGGTTTTACTCCATTTTTGGCAGAATTTCTCACCACCTTCTCCATTTGGCTTGGAGTTCAAGGTTGTCCTTAGTTCTCTCTCTTGGCTTGAATTATTCTCTAGGTGTCATTGTGGTTCTACTGTGTTTCTCCCTATAGTGATACTACCTTAGTCTTTTTAGGTTTTAGTCTCCTTAGCTCTTTCATATTTCGTGTCACTATGCCACTTGCTATTGGTTTGGAGGGTCACCATGTGAGGAGTTCTTAGCACCCTCCAAGTTCAAGGGCACAATAAATAGTTGAATGTTCTATAACAATATTTGTGCAATCCAACACCTTGATGTCAAAAGAGAAATTCAAAATGCGGAAAGAGAGGAAAGCATAGAAATATGATTGATATTAGATGCTCAAGCCAAGAAAGGGGTAGGAAGTTGGGTTCTAGAAATAGCAAAACCTGGCAAATGAATTATATGTAGACTATTGACCTATATCAGTAGCTAAAAAAAATAATAGAAAGTGTGTTCGCTAACTACTCAGAAACCTAGTAGGAAATTTTACTATGCATTGAATAAATGCAAAAGAAGATGAGGAAGCTCAATGATAGGGTATCAATATTCTATTTTTCATTGCTCAAGTTAACATTGAAATATTGACATTAGTAATGTAGATATACCCATGTTATAAACAATTACAAAGACATCAATTTTTGGCTTTATGCCAAGTCAAATTTAGTATATCGACGTCAATTATGAGATAAGCATCTAATGTAGTATCTTTTTAATTATTTTTTTAAAGTTAGGTCTAACGTCAATATAACGAAGTCGGAAATATAAATATATATCTACATTATTGATGTGATTAAACTAGAATAACAATGTATTTGTGGCTTGAATGTATTGGTTATACATAAATATATCTACATTATTGCTATAAAAATAATTAGAATAATACTATATTTATGGATTGAATGTATGGGTTAATATTGTTACATAATGCAAGTCAAAATTGTAATTCTTATAAAGTTGAAAGATTGAAAAACAAGAACTAGCATATATTTATTTTAACTTTTATATTTATCAAGTGTAAGGTGAGATCAAATTATTTGAGGTGCAAATATTATTTCAAGTTTATCATTTTAAAACATATTTAAATCTCTAAAAATTTGATCTTTTTTGGATGCTTGATAAATATGGAATTAAGATAGATCTATGAGGGTCTCTTATATATAAGTGAACTTCATAGTAAACATAGAAAGAATTACACATCTCATTCCTTCAACATGGAATTAAGATAGATCTATGAGGATCTCTTTTTTTTCCAAAGGAAAAAACGAAACTTTTTATTAAGGATATAAAAAGTTTACATTGCATATGCCGTGGCATCACTGCTCATACTGAGCTCTGTCAAAACTGAGTTCAAAAATTCTGCCTTTATATCTGTGTACAATTCCTTTCAGGAGCTATCACTATTCCTGGTGTGTGCTGTTCGGTGGCTTTTATCAGTCAAAAAACACATAGCTGTAACTGTGTTCTGATCAAGATGTAAATACAGAAACAAAAATACAAAACCAAAATTCGGGTCTCCTCGTGAGTGAGGAAAACAACCCATTGTTGTACATCATATGGCCGCTTTAATATAGCTGTAATATTTTATGCAGAGCAAATTTTGAGCATTTTGAAAGTAAACAGAATGAACAGAAAATCAGAGAGGATGGAGGAAGGGAGGCTGGTCTGATCTTCTGATGAGGCCTTGTTCATCTTCTTCTATTTTCCAGCTTCCCAAATCCTGTAGAAGACCATCTTTAGATAGCTGATCTGCCGAGGTGTTTCATTCTCTGAAAATGTGACAGATAGAAAAACTGTTAAACATTGTTTTCAGCCTTTGAACTTCTCCCAAAATTTGTTTTAAAGCCTGATTCCTGCAAGTACTGAGACCATTAACCCATCTGATCACGTTTTGAGAGTCCCCAAAGATTTGAATAGTGAGGATGTGCCTATGGATGAGCCAGCATAGTAGGAGTTTAAGGGCATTCAATTCTGCATAATTGTTTGAGCCTGATCCTAACCCCATAGAAGCTTTCAGATTGTGAGATGGGGATAAATGAATGATAAGTCCTGCTCCTGCTATGTTGTTTTGGGATGCACCGTCGAAGAAAGCCCAAGGGATTCCTTCCGCAATCTGTAACTCTGGAACAATTCTTTGGGAAGATGAATCCTTAGGTTCAGGAAGGCTTGAATATATGGCTGCACCCTGTATGGCAGTGAGCGCTACAGGAGTCTCTTTATCTTGAAAGATGCTCTTGTTTCTAGCTATCCAGATCCCCCAGCTGATGATGAGGGGCAAATTTCAAAGATTCCCTGATGCATGCTCATTCCACCACTTCTGCCAGACTTCTTGTATATTGAAACCTTCCCAGACTAACTTTATGTTCAGAATGTTTCCAATCTCACACCATACCTTAAGAGATTCTGGGCATTTGAGAAAAAGGTGGTTAACCATTTCTGCTTCTGCTTTGCATAAGGTACATCTTCCGGGCCCTTGCAAGAATCTAGACTGCAGATTATCCCAGGTTGGGATTTTTCCCCTTAAGATGCACCAGAAGAGGATTTTTGATTTTGGAGGGCATTTGAGTTTCCACAGTTGCTTCACCCACCACTCCGGTTCTCCCCATCCTTTCCTTGTCATAAGGAAATTATACCCATACTTTGGTGCGTATTCCCCTGATTCTGCATGGGCCCATAGGAGCTCATCTTTCCTGTCACTCAGTCTTACATTTGACCTGAGAAGTTCCTGAGTGAAAACGTTCCATTCATTCCACCATCTTTGCTCCACATCCAATTCTTCTCCATTCTTCCATGCTTGCCCCCATATAGTGGAGAAACCCGGTTTCTCTACTTGACTGAGGAAACGAAGATCCTTTCCTTCCAACTACAAGATCAGATTGGGGGAGAGGGCATAGTTTCCGTTGCATCCGACCCAGGGGTCCTTCCCGATCCTTACCTTTTCACCATTCCCGATCTTCCAGGCTAATCCTTGCTCAATCACTTTAAAAGACTCCAATGTGGCTTTCCAGATGGCAGATACATTCTTTTGAGTCTTTGAAGGGGCCCTGATCCATTCTTCCAGGGGGGTAGGGTCAATGTATTTTCTTTTTACCATCCTTGTCCAAATATTTTCCATCTTTATAAGGCGCCAACCCGATTTAGAAGCTAATGAAAATCTGAAATCTGGGAGGCTTTTGATTCCCCAGCCACCCCACTCCTTTGGCCTCGCCACTTTCTCCCAAGCAACCCAAGGGAGTACCGAGGATTCCTTAGTCCCTGCCCAAAGGAATCTGCTGCATATTCTCCGAATTTTCTCCAGTACACCTTTTGGAACCCAAGTCAGGGCAGCCCAGTACACTGGGATGGCTAGAAGCACAGATTTTATTAAGATCAGCCTCCCTGCTCTGGATAGCCATTTGAAGCTCCAGTGATTTATTCTAGCTTCAATCTTTGCGATTAGCCAGGCCCAATCCTCCTTTCTATAAGCGTTTGGCTTCAACCAGAACCCCAGATATTTGAATGGAGCGCCCATGCTGCTTATTTCATATGGAAAGAAAGATCTGAACTACTCCCTTTCATGTCTACTTAGCCCTTCCTGTATGATTTGAGATTTCCTGGGATTGATCTGCATACCAGTTGCTTTCATAAAGAGATCAAAAATGGATTTTAACTCCTTCAGTTCAGCAAGGGATCCATTAGAAAAAATCAGGATATCATCTACAAAAAGGAGGTGGGTTATGAACAAGTTTATTGCAGCCTCAATGCCAAATACCTTGCCTTCCCTCTTGCTTTTATGGATCAACTGGCTCAGTCCCTCTGCCACTAGCAGGAAAAGCAGGGGAGAAAGAGGGCAGCCTTGCCTCAGCCCTCTCTGTCCTTTGAAAAACGAAGTGGCAGCACCATTGATGAGAATTGCATAGCTAACATCTGTTATGCACCCCATGATCCATCTGATGAAATCCACTTTGAAACCAAGGTGCGTAAGGAGCATACGGATGTAAGTCCAGTTTATCCTGTCATAGGCCTTTGAGAGATCAATTTTAATCACTGATCCCTTCTTATTTTTCAACTTAACACTGTGGAGGACCTCCTGAGCCACCCCAATAGCCTCATGGATTTGTCTTCCTTCCAAGAATCCGAATTGTTCAGGGGATATATGCCTCGATAGAATTGGTTTGATCCTGAGGGCTATGATTTTTGCAATTATCTTGTAAATGCTATTGCATAAGGAAATAGGTCTGAAATCTTCAAAGGATTCTGGAGCTTCCTTTTTTGGGATAAGGGCAATGAAGGTTGAGTTGAAGGGACTGTATATTTCTCCCTTCAATCTAGACTCCTCTACCACTTCTGTGATTTCTTCCTCAATCTGCTCAAAAAAGTGAAGGAAAAGTTCTACTGACCAACCATCCGGTCCAGGACTTTTCTCTTTTGCCATAGACTTTATGACACTTTCCACCTCCTCCTTGGTGACAGGATTCATAAGTTGGTCCGCTTCTTCCTCTTCCACATACCTGTGGAAACACTGCGCTGTTTGGATGACTTCTGCAATGGTGATCTCACCAGGGTCTTTGAAGAGGGATTGGAAATGATTTACTCCAAGGGATGAGAGTGCTTCAAAAGTCTTGGCCTCCCTACCATCTTCAGATTTAAGGCTCCAGATGGTATTGGCGCTCTTCCTCCCTTTAGCATAGTTATGAAAAAAACTTGTATTTTCATCCCCTGCTTTGAGCCATAATGATCTGCTTTTAAGATGCCATTCTTCCTCCTTAGCCAGCAGAATTTGGTTCTTAGCCTTCTCCAGGCCTACAAGTCTCTCCTTAGATTCTTGGGTCGCATAGCTATCCGCCTCAAAACTTTCAAGCCTTTGGAGTTCCTCGGTAATCCTGGATAAAGCCTCATCCTGTTGTTGTTTTCTGGCCTTTGCCCAAGAGATTGTTGCCTTTTTCAGTCTTTTGAGGTTTTCCATGAATAAAAAACCTTTCTGCTCTTGGGATCCTCGTTCCGGGTGAATCCAAGTTTCATTGAACAGCTTGTTGGAGGACTCCTCTAGAAGCCAGGATGCGTTGAATTTGAAAGGAGCAGGAGGCTTCGAGGGACCATTGGAGAGCTCAATGAAAAAAAGAAAGTGATCCGAGGGGCCTCCTTCCTCTACCCATTGTCTGAAAAGAGGGATAGCAGCCGCCAAATCCTCATTGATTAAGAAGCGGTCTAATCGCTTAGCCACCCTCGCTTCCCCTACTCTTTTATTCCACCAAGTACGTTTCAATTTGATGAGATTTTCTTCTATTAGATTGTTTGAGGCTAAGAGATTCATAAAGAACTCCGACTGCGGATCCTCTCTAGCATTTGGCCCCCAAGTCTCAGCTCTTCCTAAAGAGAAATTTAGATCTCCTCCTATCACCACAAAATTGTTTTTACGAGCGAGCTTTCCACCAATCTATTCCAGAAAGGAATCCTTCCCTGGCATGGCCCATAAATGTTTATAATAGTGAAAGAGAAAGCAAACTCCGTAGATTGACACTCAATCCCCATCACCTGCTTCATTCCCCATTGGTTCTGAACCTTGATTCTTCCTTCTCTGATCCCTACCGCCAAGCCACCAGAGTGGCCCTCAGCGTCCAGGGCTGAGAAAACCCAGCCTGGTAAGAGACCTTTGAGCATTGATACAACGTCCTCCCCTTTTCCCAAGGTTTCCTGAAGGAGTATAACATCAGCTTTTGAATTCAAGACTAACTCCCTCAGGGCCAGTTTTTTGGGTTTACTGGCTAAACCCCTGCAATTCCAAGAGGATATAATCATTTAATAACAGGCCCGGGGCTTTGCACTGCTCTAAGTGCCCCTGTGATAGATTTCTGCTTTCCGTCTGCTACATCAAAAATGGCCTGGGCCTTGGCTGCAGAGAGTTTTGACTTCCTACCCCTTTTTTTCCCGGCCTGGCACAGGGAAAGGGAAGGATCGATGCCCCCCAAGGAAGGCATCGGGCTGGGTTTGGATCCCTGAGAGCGGAGGTTATAAGGGCAATGGGGGAGCTGGCTCTGGGAGGCAGGGACACATCCATCATTGTTCAAATCCAGGGAGGGGATAGCGGCCGATAGAGATTCAATACAGGTTTCAAAACATGTTTCCAAGGGACCCTCGATTGTGTTTGTGATTTTGCCAGTAGATTCAGAAGGTGCCAAAATAATGATTGGATCAAAAACAGAACGATCAACCAGGACATCGTCATTAAGATCATTTAGAGAGGAGAGGGGAGCATTCAATATCGTACCCTTTTGGTCCGCTGCAGGACTTATGGCTGGGCTTGGGGGCTCCTCGTCCGCGAGCTTCGCAGCTTCCACGGGTTGCGCTCCGTCTTCCTGCATCTCCTTCGGCCTTTCCTGAGTGGCAGCTTCCTGGACCTGTCTTCCCCGAAGAGGGTCAATATCCATAAGATCCTCCTCCTGAATTACAGAAGGTTCCTTGGTGTTTTGATACTGAGAGCGCCGATAGCCCAGATCCGTGCGATGGAACCTCCTCCTCCGTCTACCCAAGGGGCATTCCTTGGCTAGGTTCCCATATTCGTGGCATCGATGGCAGCGGAACGGCAAGTATTCGTAATCCAGAACCTGTTCAAACACATAGTCCCTGTATTGAAGAATGATTTTTTCTGCTAAACCTCCGCTGGGGTTAAGTTTAACAAGGATTCTCGCCATGGCTCTGTTATTTGTTTCCAAATAAGACTTATCAGTCTCCAGATAAGTGTCAAGTCTGTCTCCAATAGATTTAAACACTGAGTCAGCCCAAAGAAACGATGGCAAACCCGGCGCCCTAACCCATACGGGAAAGGCCTCAACCCTTTCATGATCTGTGTCGAACAAGGGGCTCCAATTTTTAAATAGCACCGGAATGTGCCCAATAGACCAGTTTCTCTGCCTGACCCATTCCGCAGCCTCTTTAGAATCAAACCAAACTAAGAACTAGCCTTTTCCCAGAGTTAAAACCCTAAAATCACTGATAAGATCCGATTGCCAGTTCTGCTTCCCCCAGGACTTAATGAATTTCGAAGAAAAAAACCTCCCTCTTGCTCTACCGACCAGGGTACATTCAGCAACCTCCAGTTCTTCTTCAATATTGACATCCATCCCCAACACCAAGTTCTTTTCGACCCCTTGAGATTTTATCACTCTCGGCTTTTTCCTCTATCCTTCTGGGGGTTTTGGGCCACCGGGTAAGGTGCCTAGGGTTTCATTTGTCTGATGCCCTCTTTAGGCGCAAAGGCCATGCGGGAGGGAAGCGTTACCCTGCTCCTGAGTCGAGGAGGGAGAAAGAAAGTGGGAGTCAAGATGAGACTGAGGATTTACTTGCGGCCCCTGAATTTGTTGCCATTCGTCCCCTCTTGGGTTCTGTGACTCCACAGATCGCTGATCTGGCCCTCCTGACTCTTTTACACTATTCCAGTTGGCTGCAAGAGAAACCCTGGTAATGGGAGCTGAGCTGTGCGGCTTCCCGTCCGGGCTTTGCCCAATCTTCGACCCTAGGATGACTATGTCTTCCAATCCACCCGAAAGCACCGGACCTGTAGATCCAAGGGGCCCGATACCGTCAAAAGGAGGGATTGACTGCGAGAGCTTCTGGCTCAGATTTTGGGACGAGAAAAGGGGGTTTTCTTCCTAATTCACGATTGTCGTTTCACACCGGCCCTTAAGCGGAGAGGAAGATATTTGGAATTGTCTCTCAGACTTCGAACAGAACGGACGGGTGGCAAGACCTTTCACCGGACCAAAGTAATGTTCCACATTCTGGGGAGTTGGGTCTTTTCCCCAAACGGAGAGGATATCTTCCATGGAAGGGTTGAGATCGATTCCCTCTTCCGCGATAACCATGGTTACTTTCGGGCTAGCGATCACTGTCGGGCTGTCGGATGCTGCAAAGTCACGGACCGTAAAACAGAACCCGTTTTCCCCTAACAGTAAAACCACCTTCGCGCTTAGCTGAGATGCCCGCCAGGTGTCTGTACAGGTTAACCTCCACCTGCCGATACCCTCCAGCCTGACACCATGACGCGATCATCCGCCGAAACCCGCACACCGATCATCGATTCTGGGCCCTAGGCTCGGCCCTGCGGGCCTAGGGCTAGCTCTGCGCCAGCTTCAGACTTCGCCCTCATCCCTTCGATCCAAACATCACATTGCAATGTTGTTAATCTCGATCTATGAGGATCTCTTATATATAAGTGAACTTCATATTAAATATAGAAAGAATTACACATCTCATTCTTTCAACACTCCAATAAAATGTTTTATCCAGAAAAGAATTTTAATTTTCAATTGTTATATAATGCATACATAATTGACATTTAACATATTTTACTCAACATATGCATTGCAATATTTTATTTGTGATTCATATTGTTTATACTATTAGTATCTTTAATGCATTGAAAGAATTAAAATACCCTTAAATACAAAGCAATTATCAATAGAATAAGAAATACCTATTTAATGATATATATATCAACTATGCTTTAAGAATTGAATAAATTATACATGTTTTTCTAGTCAAAAAAAGTTGGAAGTATTTGAATATTGAAATATTTTATTTGTGATTATTATTATTATTATTTTTTAATGTTTCATTCTCATATATATATATATATATATATATATATATATATAGACCTTGGAGATCGGTGACCTACTTCCATAGAATATTTTTACTGAGTAGATCCACTTAAAGGGATCACTTCCTGCTACTTCCATAGAATATTTTTACTGGGTAGATCCACTTAAAGGGATCACTTCCTGCCAGTTCAACCACAGAGCATGACCCTTGGGTTTTGAGAGAACTAAACTAGTAACCTTTCACTAGAAAAAGTGTTTTAACGATAGAGACTCTACCGATTAAACTAATTTCTAAGACTATATATAAAATTTAAAATTAGTATATATAATCTAAAATTATATATATATATATAATTAAGCATCAAAATAAATTATTTATAATTAACCATTAAATATTTTTTTGTTATTAATAAAATATTTATAATTTATTTGTTATTGTTAATAAATATATACTTACAAATATTTTTATTTGTAATCAATTTATTATTTTTATTTTATTTTATATTTATATTAGAGAGAATTGAGTCAACCTTTTTAAGATTCAATCTCCCATTTAACTATCCACTAAAACATTTTCCCACGTTATGCTACATGGAAAACCTTTTTAATTAATAAAACTATTTTAATTAATGATATGTCAAATAAATATAATTAATAATAATTTATATTTATAAATATAATATTTATTATTATATTTATTTTAATTACCGGTCTTGAAATTCCAATGAAATTTGTATGCATTTTTTATCTTTTTAAAAAGTCATTGTTTTAGGGTGGCCACTGGCCATAGATGCCATAAATCTAAAAACATTTAAAAGGAGTGTACGGTGAAGGTCACTTCTAACAATTACTTATTACTTATTCAGTTCTTAATTATAACTATTTATATGAATAATTAAATGTTGATATTTATTACTTATTCAGTTCCTAATTATGACTATTTATATGAAAAATTAAATGTTGATATTTTTGTAAATGTTGATATTAAAAAAATTAATGAAATGGAAAATAATATATAATTAATAATTTATTTATAAAAAACAAATGATAATCTTAAATTATAAGAAAGAAAGTTTAAGAATATGTAAAAGTGTTTTTTATTTTTAAATTTGATAACTAGCATTTGCACCTTGTTGCAAAGGAAACGCCGTAAGGCATAGAGTGTAAGGCATAGAGTGGGGAAGAATAGCGACATGTGAATGGACATTGTTGAAAGCAAGGGTGGATGATAATGTGTATTCTGAAAATGGATATTTTGTTATGGTCAACCTAATGCATTCATTAATTAGATGACAACGAAAACGTTTCGGGCCTAGGCTAAACCAACACAAATCTTTTCTACAAGACTGAAATTGCCTAAATGATTCCTCAATCAATGGAAATAACCGTTTCACTCCTCGGATACATAAAATGCATTGTAGGAGACCAATGTTTCAAGTAACTTAATATAACTAGAAATTGCCCCAAAAGGTGCAAAGCGAGGCGGATAGAAATGTTAAATTGAAATAATTGTATTTTGGTTCAAAATAATAAATATTATAATAATTCAAACATTGAAACTAAACTTAGTCAATAAATTGCCCAAAATAAAATAAATCCTTAATCAAAATTATACAAATTATTATTCTTCGTTTCTCTCAATTATTTATATAATAAAATCCAATCAATCATTCAAAATTGAGCACATCAAGGCAGGCCAGTTCACTTTGCCCACAATAAAACTCACTGGGCTTTCAGACCCATAGGTTGAGATTGAGCCCCCCGCTCTGCCCACAATAAAACTCACTAGGCTTTCAGACCCATAGGTTGAGATTGTGCCCCAGCCTGTTGTTGTTGGTTTTGCTGGTAATTCAAAGGTCTTTGAATAACATGATGTGTGGCTCAAGACGTTGAATGACATAGTGCACCCATCCACGAGACTGCTGAACTGCAATGGCTCGCCATGCGTTCTAGACCAAAAAGAATATCAATTTGGTTAAAATTATTAATATGTTTATAATAATAAAAATAAAAAATAAAACAAAAAACAGATTATCGCATTAAAAATGGCATTTGAAAACAAATTAGGTGCTAATTACCACATTGGGAAGTTGGCAAAACAGATGCATTTGCATTAGAAATAGCATTTGAGAACAAAAATGTGGTGCTTACCTCATCGAAAAGTCGGTTCTTGGGAAGCAATTTGGCAGTTTCCGGAGGGAGAACCACATGTCTGGAGATGACACGTAACGCCCAATCATCAAAATAATCCATTTGGGTGAAATAAAACCCTAATTACAGATATTCAACTCACCACCTAGACAGCCAGCAATCAAGCATACCCACACTCAAAGATAAAACTATAAATATCTCAAAGAAACTTTGATATGCATCTTATTGTAATTGACCAAAAGCAGTTATCGGGCATTTATTTAATATATGTCCAAACTTCCAGGAAATGATTTGCAATGTAAGAACAACGTGGACACATCGTCTCCTTCTCTGCATTTATTTAATTACTTGGCATTCTAACTTTAAAGGGACCTACATAAATTCATGGAAAACCTTCAATATAGACATCAATAGGTTGTCTTGGGTGGAGGGCCATGATGATAGAGAATTTTGAATACATCTTATAAGGAGATTTTGAAGTTAACAGATATGATTGTGGGATTGGAATGGTCGTCGATCCTTCAGCTCGGCAAAAGCAAATTTCTTAATAAGTTCCAGATATCATGGGCAACGATTCCTTCAGTTTTATTAAGATATTTGACATTACATCCTTTTATATACTGACTGTGAGGTTCTTATTTTCACTTGACAAAAATCAAGCAGGTCTAAAACCAAAGGCTTGTCCAACAAAGAATGAAAAGCTCAAAATTGGATGCAGGGTCTGCCCCTAGCTTAAGGCCTATTCTACGACTAAGAATTCATGTTAATTCATGACAGGCATCACTAACACAATTTGAATACTTGAAATCTTGTGTTGCTTTTATCGCTTAAGTGTTTGGAGTAAGTTTGTTCTCTGTCGCATTTGTTTTACATTTTCTGTGCTAAAACATGATGCAGATTCCTTCATTTTATATATTTAATCAGGCTTTACGGGGATTACATTTGGGTTTATCGTTATTTTGTCTTAAATGCTAGTCTCTGTTATGTGGGTAAAAATATTGTATCGTTTAATTGCAATTTATGGATGGATTTGAATCATTGGCCCTTATTTCCTTTCTTTGGGTTCAGATCATTCAAGCCTTTAGTTCGCTCGACCAGGATGCCTCAAATTCAGTACTCAGAGAAATACACTGATGATACTTATGAATACAGGTTTGTAACTCAGAGCTTGCGCTATTTTTTTTGTTAAATAAAATATTTGTTTTGATTTTTGGCTGGATGGTGGACTTTCAGTAATCTGTTAGAGATTCCTCTGATGTTGGTGATATCGTTCGTCTTCTATGATTTGGGCAAAATGATAGTTTCATCTCTGAGATACCTAGTTTATATGGGGTTAGGTGCATTCTTCAAATATTGGAATACTTTTCATGTGTGGATTTATATGATGGGGTTAGGTTATGTTGCGCACATACAGAGGCTTGGTCATGTACTCACTTTCTGTCTTTTTCTATGGAATAGACGTATGCTTTGCCCACAATAAAACTCACTGGACTTTCAGACCCATAGGTTGAGATTGAGCCCCAGCCTGTTGCTGCTGGTTTTGTTGGTAATTCAAAGGTCTTCTGAATAACATGATGTGTGGCTCAGGACGATGAATGGCATAGTGCACCCATCCACGAGACTGCTGAACTCCAATGGCTCGCCATTCGTTCTGGACCAAAAAGAATATCACTTTGGTTAAAATTATTAAAATGGTTATAATAATAAAAATAAAAAATAAAACAAACAAATAGATTATCACATTAAAAATGGCATTTGAAAATAAATTAGGTGCTGATTACAGACAAGTTTTTTTATGTATGAAATGTTGAGAATTGAGGATCTCGGATTAGACTTTAGTTGGACTCCGTTGGTTTGGGAGATGTATCATGTGTTACCATTTGTGCATATTATGGGCATAAAGTTTGTTATATGATGGAGATTATTTTCAACCAGTTGTGCGTTGGCAACAACTTTTGTGAATGCCTTGGGTTAGATTCCATCTTCTGGATGATGGAAATTCCAGTGTCCATTTAGTCTATACTAGAGTACAATGATTGTTGGCAAAGTTAAAGAAACTGTCATCAATGTATAGAGCCAACGTAATTTGTAGTTATCATTTTTTATCCATACAGGGCTATGATTATAGGTACCAACCATTTGAGCAGGCAGCCGATGTATTTGCTAAATAGGGATCATGTTATCCTCGTGGAGTTATTGGTTGTGCTTAGAAAATATAAATTAGGATTGAGCATCGACTATCTGTCTGGATGGAATTTTTTATCAGTGCTAACCAATTTTATCTATTGCATAATCATCCAAAACATAGAGGCTAACCCAAGTGGATGCTTCAGTGGAAATTGTGTGGCCCTTGCATTATCTAGGTCCTATAGACTCTTTTCATGCATCTCAGGAGTGTTAAGTGTTTGGAATATTTTCAGAAGTTGCTTGATTGTGGTTATAATGAGCTTATTTTTCTTGTTATTGTCTTTGAATTTTATTTGGTTGGCTATGTGCTGTTATTTTGTGACTATTTAGTTAGTCATCGTTATAGAGGTGGACAAAATGAAACAGAATTATGTACAATTTGAAACTAGTGAATTTGCAGGATAAAATGGATGCTTGAAACTATTGGTTATTTATAAGTGATTTGTTTGCGTGTTGTAAAATCCTAGTGATTGTAACTATACCATGCTTATACAGACTTTCATTGCTTGGTATCTATGTTCTAAGTTTTTAATTGAGGTAGCTTTGTTAGTAACTTAGTGTTACATTTGCTCATAAAAATCTTGAAATGTACTAAGAGCTTTTGTCTTTCTGCAGGGTAATGATTGTGAATATCGGCACAGTGAAAGTGCCAGGATCAATCCCAGAGATTGTTGGTACTGGCTTGGGGGCAATTGTCTAAATCCTACCTGCGCTTTTAGACATCTTGTGAGTTTCTATTATTATTAAGAACTTTTTAATTAAGTCACATTAATGATAGATTTTCTAGAAAAGGTTGATCCTGAAGTTTCCATTGTAATATAGTCCATTAGCAATAAGACAGTTTGATGAAATCTCTGACAATCCCTTAAATGATCTTTATTCCGATCCTTTCTAGCATGATTGTTCATTGCACCTTCTTGGCCCTTCCAATTATTCTTCAACTCATATGGGATCCCTTGAGCCTATTTGTTAATATGGTAGATGTCCCTTTGTTGTGCGGTATTATTACCTCATCTGGTTTGTTTTTCTAGTTACAAAATTGTTAACTTAAAAGCCCCACAGGTCTTTCTTTTTGGACTGTATTCTTTATTGTTTGCGTTTTTTTTATGGGCATTAGTTTTCTTGTATTTGTCATGTTGTATTTTATGTGGTTGTGGATTCTTTTCACATTTTCCGTAGGAATTTTTGTGATATTCATACAGGTTTGTCAAGAATATTTTCCTCGTAGTGTATTATTATTATTATTATTATTATTATTATTATTATGTGTTGACGACTTTATACATTAATTTCTACATCAGTGTTTGTATATAGATCCAAGTAGTGCACTCAATTATAGGCGTTTTAATTTCTCTCCCATTATCTCTAATAAATAAACCTAATTGTAGTGTGTATTTCTGATAGGCTTGTAGGTTGCGACCTATTTTGGTTGTTTCTTGTTGTATGTCTATCTTTTGGTAATTTTGAAGACTGTAAATATTTCTTTGTATAATTTTTTTTAAATCTATTTATGACACTAACTTGTGTATTTGTGTTTCCGTTTCAGCCACTAGATGGCTTGTCAAGAGCACCAACACTAGCAACAGTGCCACCATCGTCCTCAGCATTGTTACCGGCATCTGGCACTAAAAACAAACCGAAAGTTCCCTGCTATTTTTTCCAGTAGGGATATTGTGTAAAGGGTGATAAGTGCCCTTTTGTGCATGGTCCGTTTTCAAGAGCTAATCTAACTTCTCAAAAGACAACAAAGCCAAGTCCAGTAGTTACAAAGCCTCAAGCAAGTGGGAAACAAGCAGTCAATGAAACTAAAAGCAACAAAGATGGAAAACATCCATCTGATTTAAGATTTCCCAAGGCAGTGCAATCAATTGATCCTAATGCAGTGTAGTCAAGCAACCCCATGACATTGATGTCAAACAACTTTCAGGTAGTGCAGTCAAGAAACCCTGTGGTAGCAAAGGCAAATGACTTCAAGGTGTCACAATCAAGTAACCCTGTTGCATTACAGTCCAATAACTTCCAAGTAGGGCATTTGGGCAATCCTTTAACACTGCAATCAAATAATGTCAAGGAAGCCCAGTTTCAACCAGAAGCTAGACATGTCTCTCAATCAAGATCTCAGCCTACCTATATAAAGGGAAGTCCACATGAAGTCGAACAATTTTTGCCAGAGATTGAACCTACAAGACAAAGGATACATGATGCTTCAAGAAACAGGTCTCGGATACGCCCGTCTCATCCTCCAGAAGAGAGACTACAAAATGGATTAGAATCAGAGGATTTGCTGGGTGGATCATCGCCAGGATTTGATGTACTTATGGATGATGGACATGACCAGCTAAGCCACCGGGAGGATGCTGATTACTATAAACATGATATGGAATCTGGAAGAGATGGAATCAATGGTCGAGAAATAAATATGCACAACACACGAGAGCTTGTCCGAACTGGCTACTATGATGCTGAATTTCAGTATGACCATGGAGCTTATGAACCATATAAAAACAGGGGATATGAGTGTGGTGGCCGAAAGCAGTCTAATGCTTTTGATGACAGGGTTCTGAAGAGACCAATTGTGCAAGAAAGGAGGTCCTTGTCTAGTGAAGATGATCCTAAACGGAACAATATGGAGGATCTCCGCCACTGGATTTCAAAACGTAGGAGGGCTGGTGAGGCTAAATTAGTGGATAGCCCCTCAAAGAGACAGCATGTGGATAGTCGACATGGTGAATTTCACCGTGGCTCTAGGCAACAAGATGATGACCATAGACAGCAAGATATATACAGGGATCAGTTAAGGCAAGGTATGAATCACAGTAGTAGGCAACTGCAAGGTAGGATTCAAGTAGAGGCTAGTTGCTTCAAAAGAGAGCCATTTGATAATATAGAAGTTGATCAAGAAGGCAAGTTAGAGAGGGCTTGGTCCAGAAGCTCACCAAGCAGACGAGGCTTAAATGATCATTTCAGAAGCAAGTATCGTGAAAAGGAGAGGGGCAGAATGCCTACAGATGGTTCTATATCATCAGAATCCAGGGTACCTAGAGGTAAAACTTTTACGAACACTAAAACAAGGACAAATGCCATAAATTTTGTTGGGCCTAAGACTCTTGCACAAATCAAACAAGAAAAGAATTATGAGAGTAGTGAAGAACCTTCTACTGCATAATCAACAGAGCATGGATACTTACAGAATCCCTCTATGAAGAGTCCAGACAAACACAGACAAAATATTGCTTGGGAAGAAAGGAAGATGAGATTAGGCAAAGTAATTAGTGATTCAAGGGGGGAACAAGACTTTCAGGCTCCAAAGCCATTAAGTGATATTCTGAAGAAAAAATGAAAAGTGACTCAAGAAAATGGTGACAATGAAGGAAATATACCTACAGAAGGGCGGGGTCAGGCCATTCAGGGTTTCAATTTGAGCAAGGGAAATGATGGCTTGCCACCACCTGAAAAATATGTTGAAGAGGGAGAACTTCCAGCTGGTGACAATTATACATCTGAACTACCCACTTTTACTCCTGGGGTGGATGAAACTGAGGCATCCAATGACGTGGATACTCTTGTAGAAGACAAACCATTAGCCTTTTCAAATGGAGCAAAGCATGTTGTCGTGGATGAACAGGAAGATGCAGTAATGAATGATCCCCGTAAAGCCTGATTAAATATATAAAATGAAGGAATCTGCATCACGTTTTAGCACAGGAAAAGTAAAACAAATGCGACGGAAAACAGACTTACTCCAAACACTTAAGCAATAAAAACAACACAAGATTTCAAGTATTTAAAGATAAAATGCATTAGATGTTTTTCACAAAATAAAACCCTAAAACCTATCGCTACAGACTGTAAAGGTCGAGAAGAATTAACTGCTAAATTGTTCTACCGTGATCAATTCAGAGCTTGCAATACAGAAATTTAAAAAGGCTTTTTGTAGATCCGAAAAATGTGGGTAAAGGTTTAGTTAATGCCAACCTGGCGAATAACGGACAGGTCAAATTCCGCCTTGAGAACTTGAAATGCCCTGCAACCAGCGGTGGAAAGCTCTGATAAAACCTTTGAACCGAAAATTAGTTTTGTGAGAACCTGAGATTTGGCGAATGAGACGGCGCGTAAAAGGTTGAAATGACGAACTTAACGAGGAATAAACTAAGCAGCTAGCAATGGCAGAAGGAATACAATCGGAGAATGACAGGAACACTGCTTTTAATCGTTCGGCTTCCAATTGAATTCGACACTGAGAACTCTGGTCCACTGCGATTTCCACAAGCAACTGAGATTTGAAAATGAGAACAATCTTTGAATCGCGGGAACCGAGAAGCACGGAACACGCTTCTTCATTAACTGTTTTCATAAATTATTTCAGTTTTGGATCAACGATCAAACTTCGTTCAATCATCTAACACCATAAATCCATGGTCAACAATAGGACACGACATCGGCTGGGGAAATTCATTTCAAAGGGAAACTCCTTACGGCATAATAAATATTATGGGAAATTACGAGCTTCATGTTATAATAGCAAAGTATAACATTTTCTGAATCTGATTAGATTATGAGATTCAAAGAAGAACACCATGGTGAAGTGAAAACTCTCTCGGCTACCTACAACTTGAGTCTAATTGATAAAGACTAAACCATGCATCTGAAAACTTCAACTTGGGTAGATGGGATGGCAAGCCACAATCCCAACCACTCTAGCTAAAAACCATTGGTCTGATAGACTTAATGTTATGAAAAGAACATATCACATTTGGAGCCTAATGATGAAGCCAAGAATATGTATTTAAATATTTTTATTTGAAGAATAGAGTATACTTATTTACTTTTTATGTGAAAATGTTTAGGGAAAACAAGAATATATACTCGTAATAATATATTTTTTACAATTTAATAATTAAAATATAAATATATATAATAAGTATTAACATTTTTTTCCACAATTATTTTAAATAGTTCGTGTGTATATATAATAAAATACTTCTTAACAACAAAATATATATCTCTCGTTCACATAATAATAAAATATATATTTTCTTATTTGACATTTTTAACTAATAAGATGGGAGTTGGTATAAGTGGATTGGATATATGTTAGAAAATGTGTATTTATTTTATGTTAAAAAAGGGATATTTAAAAAATGCAAAAACTAAAATTTAGATTATAATAAAATAAAATTATAAATTATAAAATAATATGAAAGGATAGTTATGATTAGGTGTCTCATGTAGAAAAAGAAGTAGTATAATTACAAGGAAGCTAAGAGGTTATGTTATCACATTTTTAATCTATAATTATAGCGCTAACAACGAGCAACACCAATTTGTAATAAACAGGGTTAAAGCACTAATAATGGCAGTGTTAGCGTTATCTTGTGTTTGAAAATAATAAAAAGAAATGCACTGACATTCAGGGTATCAATGCCAAAAGGAGAAATTATAATTTTTTCTGATAATGCGCTAATATATTACATGTTAGTAAAGGGAAAATCATTGATCAAACATGTGTTGATGATTGTATTGTGCGGTCACGTGATTTGTTGAGGGATACCGCCGCTGAGAGGTAATATGGGTTAAAGTTATGATTGTATGGTAAGGGCTTTTCAAATTAAATGTGAGTTATAATCGAATTCAAGCTTTTGTGATCCATAATTTAATTTGGAAACAATTTCAGAAGTAATCACATTGGTAGATTTAGGCCCATGCATTTCGAACCAAGCAGTGTGGTTGTCCTAGTGATGAACCACACTGGTTGGTTCAAAACGCGTCAGCCTAAATTTACCAATGTGATTTCTCCTGAAATTGTTTCCAAATTAAATTATGGATCAAAAAAGCTTCAATTCAATTAAATGTCAGTTCGTTATAATGATGAGCAACTTGATACATTCTGGAATAAGTTACCCCATTTAGTAATACATGTATAACCCATGATTGAGGTGTTGCTTTCTTATGCTAAATGAAGACGAATTGTTAAATGTTCCTGAGAGATCAAGTATAAAATCACGATCCTGTTTCTTGTGTTTTCATTGGCGGTGAGAAACATGGGAAAGAGTGGAAAATTGAATAGTAGTGAGCCTAATGCACCAAAGCTACTCAAAGTTTATCCTTAAATCCAACGGTGGTTTAGGGATGCCGGATGGGAGGCATTTTTCAATCGTTTTGCAAGTCACCATGATGAAGGTGCCAGAGCATTTGTTCAAGGTTTTGATGGTCAGCACATGATTTTTGGGAGAATTAATTTTCACGTGATAGAGGAATTGATTGTTGAAGTGACAGGTTTGCCTACAGATGGAGAGAGAGAATTTAGAAGTCATTTTTTAGATCGCGTTGTTGTTCCTTTTTTTCTAAAGGATGAATTTAAAGAAATGAATGGCATTCAAGGGTGTAGAGGTCCTAGTTAAAAGATGAATGGCATTGCCTCTTATGAATCACCTAGTCATATTTTACTTGTGAAGGACACTACAATCGATCCAATCTTTATCACTTCCAATTTTTGGCTCACACGGCAAGTCAGTTGAAAATCAATACCCCTTATTTTCTATTGGAAATCCTGAAACATATGTCGACTAGAGTTAGAGCAAGAACAAATGTGTTCTCCCACTTCATATATCATAAGGATCTAATAAAATTGTTAATTGAAAGCCAATTAAGAAAATATGGAAGGACCTGGGAGCAATTTTTGTTTTGTGGAGGGTTTGAACTTCATCCTGCAAAACTAAAAAGGATTAAGAAGAAGGGTAGTAAAAAGAAGGTTAAGTAGACACAAAATCATGAACATGGGACCTCATCTCAAAGGGCATTATCTGTACAGACAAGGTGTCAAAAAAAGGAAGAAATCGTCCCTCCTTTGGTTCCTAAATTACCCAAAGTTTATACCAAGAAAAGTGATAGGCTAAAGAAAATAAAGGATACCCCTCCTCCTACTAAAAACCTACCTACATAAATCAAGAAAACATAGAAAGCTAAGGGAAAAAGGATTGAGCCAAAAGCTGAGAAGACACCAATAGAGAAGGAACCCATGTTGTGAGAGATGTTTAAAGGTGTAACAAGACCCCACTTCAAGCCATGGAACAAAATGAGACTAAACATAAAGTTGAAATATAATATTGAGCTAGTAAAGGAGGTCATAGATGTAGACAAAACTCCTTAGAAGGACCTGATCATAAACCAAGATAAGTCTATGAGCTCAAAGAGACCAAATAAAGAGAAAAGCTCAAATAAAGGGGTTACTGACGAGGGTCAAAAGAGTAAGAGACAGAGGAGGACCAATGTGGATATCCTACTAGAAGCGGTTAGCACACTTAGCTAGTTGGTTTTTTACCATACAATTTTGATTGCTCCTTGTCAAGGTTAAATTTTGGGCTATAGACTCATAACCTGATTATCAACTATTTTGCACTAGTAAAAGGAAATGGATGTAACACCCTCCTCCCACATCTACCCAAGCAATCAGCCAACCGGGGTAAACATGTGACGAGAGGCCACTATGATATTATTCGACCTCCTAATTCACCTTAACGAAGTGGAACTGATGGAAACACACCATACAAACATCCAACATCATCAACAGAACCCTTAAAGGACAAGTGAGCCACTCAGACAGCCTGTCCTTGGATCCCACTGTTGTTTTAGGTCTCTTGGGCCATATTCTCTCTCATGTTATGGGCAAGGGAGCGACCAACAACCTAAAGTCGCTATGACAGGCCTACCTTCTAATGACTATGGACCAAAATTGCTAGTGTTGTTCCAGCGACCCTGAGATTTAAGCCTCTTTCTCAAGCTCAGAGCCGAGGACACTACCCAGAACTGATCCATGTCTTCAAATCAGTAAAGTAACATGGAAATGAAAGTACTAAATCAAATACTTGTATAGGACCTTGACTAGATCCCTACTAGCCATGACAAAAATTTCGTCAAACATATCCTAGACATGTAATCTATAGGTGTAAACAACATAATTAAGTGCAAGGATCTCATACTTATCTGAGAATTGCTATGAACCATTGTTCCCTCATGCCATTTGCTGCATTATCATCTATTAGGTCATAGGCACATTATCCATTCACATACAAGTAAAAACATGTTGACAGCCATATATAGTTGTTGTTATAAAATGTGCATATAACCACCATAATAGGAACAAAAATATAATAAACATATCAACCATCAGATCCATAAATACATTAATACCTTTACACATCAAAATCAAGGGAATGGACTTCTCATTAGTGAATGCAATGAATCAATCGGAGATGGGACTACCATGTTCCACCCAACCATATAATGGTTCAACCAAATCTCTCTTCATCCATTCACCCCCGTGCCATATTTCAAGCATGAATGTGGGATCTCACATAACACATCAATCAAAAGTCATCCAGGGCTTCCAGAGGCCATCCACCTCAACCCATCAAATAGTGATTCCACCTCATGGTCAGACATCACCAAAACCATAACCTAATCGGTCTTCATCTTAGCCATCAAAGGCTCCAATGTGTTTGTTCCAACCAAGGCTCCAGGAATAGTAACTCAACCCACAGGTGTCGACAGGCTCTAGAGTGTTTGTCCAACCAAGGCTGCATGACTAGTAACTCAACCCACCAAGGGATCCATAGCGTTTGTCCAACTAAGGCTCCAGGACTAGTAACTCAACCCAAGTTGTTACAGGGTTCAATAGCGTTTGTCCAACCAAGGCTCTAGGA
This sequence comes from Pinus tabuliformis, assembly GCA_031772625.1. NCBI lineage: Eukaryota > Viridiplantae > Streptophyta > Pinopsida > Pinales > Pinaceae > Pinus > Pinus tabuliformis. The sequence continues at coordinate 537,431,347 of CM062818.1, read as the reverse complement.
ACTAATAACTCAACCCAAGCTAAGGAAACATGAGAACCATAAAAAAAAAAACAATGAAATTAAACCCACAATCAACATGGATATCCATGAAATGGAAAGGCTAGGCAATCCACTATCAATCCAAGCAATCCCCCATGCCAATGACAGATCATGACCAAGAATCCACTTGCATATGTCATGCATGTCCAAACTGGTGAAGAAATCATACATGCAACTTGGCACCTACAAGAAACGTTGATGTAGCTACTGATGTCGATCCCTTCTTGGGCTTTCCTGCTCTTACTTTGCCTTGTTTCTCTAAGAATCAAGTATGCCACACCCTCCAAGAGTGCTCCAAGAAAACTCTAAGTATCCAAGAGTATGAGAGAGAGAAAGAGAAAATGAGAGAGCTCCAAAACTGAACTGACCAAGTCTTAACTCTGACCAAGATTGCCCACTGATCCTCAAAAGCAGTTTTATTAATGATGCCTCTATTTTCTTCATTTTCCATAATTTTCCATTATTTTCCTTCATTTTCCTCCTCACATGCAACTGTGACCTTTCACCTTCATTTTCTCCTAATTTCCATTATTTTCATAAATGAAATGCTAATAAATGCCTCATGCCTTTCCAAAGCCTTTGCCATTGCCTTTTCCAATTTCATTAGCCATAAACAACCAAATGAACACCCACTATGATGTTTTCCCCACCATTCAACTTAGAATAGGTGTCCCATTACCGTGGCCCTATATATTTTTACATGGAAATTTAGTAGGGATGTTACAGAACCCTCCCCCTTGGGGGAACACCATCCTCGGTGTTCAATGACACCTATAACCAGCAAGACCACTGAAAACAAACATACTGCCCATGGAGCTTTATAACACATCTTGTTGAAGTATTTACAATCACCATCTACTAAAACAAAACATCATTACAACATATTGCATAGGGGAGCTTTAGAACACAGCTCATTATGGTATTTACAATAACCACATATACACATACACATTTTCTTCAACCTGCAAATAACCATACTTTCTATGGAGCTTTGTAAATCCAACTCGATAAAGTATTTACAATAATATAAGCATAACACATTTTCTCAACCAACAAATAAAAGCTACAATGCATGCATCCGCAACAAGGGAATCCTGAGGCTCACACCTCCACCCTCAAAGTAATACCAAGATTAAACTCCTTCCTAGGAAGTCTAGAATCCACTGTCAAAGTCAAAGTTGCATCCAATTTCCAATGCTACAATCCAGCACCACTTATCCTCGTCATATCACCTACTACACTCAAGTACATATCTAATGTCTAATGACTATGAGTATAATGGCATGCTCTCACCTTGAGGTCCAATAATGCAACTTCACTTTGATGATTTGCATCTCCTGCTTTACCTCATTCAACACATTAGCATCATAACAACCAATAACATCATGATGACCTAAATTGCATATAATGACTTCACAAGGCATATTTGACCTATTATTCATGCATAACTATAACCAAGCCCATACATGTATAACAACTTCATATATACATATAACAAATAATTACAAAACCATATACACACTATTCTAGCTAGAGTCCAGTCATCAATGCATGACCATATGAACTTCACAAACGATGACCTCATGCGTGACCATATCAACTTCACAAACCATGAACTCATGCATGACAACAACAACAACCACCTCACATGCATTTGATAACATGTGAGCACTGACGTGCATAACAATGCATAATCAACCATACACACATGAATACATACTCCATGAGAACACCTTCAACCTTCAAATGGCGGCGTCACTACAACCAAGATCAACACCATGCAAATGCAACAAGTACATGGACTACATGCATAAGGAACACATATGCAACCAACATGAAAGCATGATCAACACACAACCCAAGGAGAGTGCAACAACGCTCTAATACCACTCTGTAATACCCTTCTCCCACATCTACCCAAGAAAGCAACCAACCGAGGTAAACATGCGACGAGAGGCCACTATGATATGATTTTACCTCCTAAGTTACCTTCAGGAAGCGGAACTGTTGGAAACACACCATATAGACATCCAACATCATCAACAGAACCATCACAGGGTAAGTTAACCACTTAGACGGCCTGTCTGTGGGTCCCACTATTGTTTTAGGTCTCTTGGGCCATAGTCGCTCTCATGCTATGGGAAAGGGAGTGCCCAAAAACCTAAATTCGCTCTCACATGCCTGCCTGCCAACGACTTTGGACCAAAATTTTCAATATTATGCCAACGACCCCGAGATTTAAGCCACTTTCTTAGGCTCAGAGCCCATGACACTACCCAAAACTTATCGATCTCTTCAAATCAGTAAAGTAACATGGAAGTTCAAGTGCTAAAGAAAATACTTGGTCAAGACCTTGACTAGATCCCTGCTAGCCATGACAATCATTTCGCCAAACATATCCTCAACACATAATCTACATGTGTAAACAACATAATTAAGTGTAGGGATCTCATACTTATCTAAGAATCACTATGAACCATTGTTCCCTCATGCCATTTGCTGCATTATCATCTATTAGGTCATAGGCACATTATCCATTCACATATAAGTAAAAACATGTTGAGATCCATACATAAATGTTGTCATAAAATGTGCATATAACCAGCATAATAGGAACAAAAATACAATAAACATATTATCCATAAAATCCATAAATACATTAGTACCTTTACACATGAAAATCAAGGGAATGGATTTCTCATTAATGAATGCAATGAACCAACCGGAGATGGGACTACCACATTCCACCCGACCATAGAATGGCTGAGCCAAATATCTCTTCAACCATTCACCCCAGTGCCATATTCCAAGTATGGATATGGGATCTCATAGAACACATCAATCAAAACTCATCTAGGGCTTCCAGAGGCCATCCACCTCAACCCATCAAACAGTGATTGCAACTCACGGTCAAACATCACCAAAACCCTCACCAGATTGGTCTCCATCCTAGCCATCCAAAGTGTTTGTTCCAACTAAGTCTCCAGGACTAGTAAATCAACCCACAGTTTCCGCCAGGCTCCAGAACGTTTGACCAACCAAGGCTCTAGGACTAGTAACTCAACCCACCAAGGGCTCCAAAGTGTTTGTCCAACCAAGGGTCTAGGACTAGTAACTCAACCCAATCTATTACAGGGCTCTAGACCATTTGTCCAACCAAGGCTCCAGGAACTAATAACTCAACCCAAGTTAAGGAAACATGAGAACCAACCAAAAGAAAAAATGAAATTAAACCCACAATCACGATGGCTATCCAAGAAATGGCAAGGCTAGGCAATCCACTGCCAATCTAGGCAATCCTCCATGCCAATGACAAATCATGACCAAGAATCCATGTGCATATTGTTAGGCCTCGAATATGCCCATTTTTCCATCGCACAATACCATTATTTCATAACCTAAATTTCGACATTTTTAACTCATTTCATACCGTAATTTCACAACTTGCCACCAATTCATGTCTTAAACTTTGTGGTTAATTATCACTAGTTTTCTTGAATTTTCAATGATTAAATATTATTTTGCCATGATTTTCTAATGACGATTTTTCTAAGTTCATTTATCACAAGGTTCCATTGCCGAAATTCCCCACAAGTCAATTAAACTAGCTACTACAAGTTAAGTACATAATGTAGAATTCATGTAGGTGAAAATATCAAATTTGTGATAAAATGGGAAAGAATCTCGAAATTCTGAGACTTGGAGCTTGTTCAAAATACCCTCATTCATGTAACCCAGAAACAGTTTGTCAAAATTCATCACCAACAAGAAGTTATGTTCAAAACAATTTTAAGTACATAATTAGTGTCTGTGTAAGTAGAGAATCGCTGAACGGTTTTGGTTCTGGATGGTTTTGGGTCCATGTGGAGGAAAACGATTTGATTAATTTCTTTATGCTAAACATGGAAATTGTTCCTCCATCCATGCAATGATCAAGATGAACCTAACCATCACCCATTTGAAGGATCTCCAGAAGATTGCATGCGACCTCCTTTAGCCTACTATTGTATTTTCTTTTTATAGTCAAATAGTTATGCTTTTTTCTAATTGACAACTCTATATAAAATTGAAGTTCTCTGCATGAACGCTGGTGGCAACGGGCTGTAGCAATCAGAAGGATTGTATGTAATATTGTTTACGTTATGAATACAATGGAATCTTTGTTGAAGTTTGTTTAAATGTATGATTGTTGAACCATAACACAAAACTCTAATTCTGCACTCAATCTATTGTAAGTATTAATGTGTTCCTGCTTTTTAAAAGAGTATTGCGTTAATTAAAACTTGTTTCGAGAGTGGGAAGGGACCAACACACCCTGGGAACAAGTTCTACAGTTAATATAGATAATAGGAATTACATTTGATCAATAGTTATAAGTGTGAAGGTTGCTTAAGAAAGTTACTACTTAGACCTCAGAATCATTATCTTTATTTTGTACTTAAAACATCTACTCTGTTTCGTAGATCTAAACCAAAGGTGATAGATCACATTCTTCAATCATCAAAAGACGAGAAAGGATTGTATTGAGTGATGCTTTCTAATGCATGAATGGTTTCATATCGTAGAATGTTTGAGAATATCCTTAATCTAGAAACATACAAGGGTTAATTACCATATCATAATATTAACATCGAAATTGGTTTTGTGCTATGCTGTTTTCTATTCAAGACCGAGTTTTGTAACATTATGCCTATGTGAGGAATGCTCAAGAGTAGTGAAATAAATATCGGTTGTATTTGAGTTCGATGGTTCTAGAACTTAGCATGATTAGAACAAGATTGAATTGAAGTCGAAGTGTAATTCTTTTTGTGAAAGGTTTCATGAGTTTCGTTATAATAGCTTTCATTTAGCACACGGTTTGGATTTTGAATTGAAAACGTAACACAGTCAGCATGGAGAATTGAATGAGGGTTGTGTGCTTAGATCTTTTATAATGCTTGCATAGTAGACTGTTTATTGATTGATTTCATATGACCTGGGATTTAGGCTAGATCTAAACGTAGGGATTTTATTTTGAAAGCGTCTCTTAATTAGATCTCATAATTCTAATTTTGTACTAAAGGATGTAATTTGTTTTCTTGAAATTAAATAGACATATCATCTCCAACTCGTGCAAGCTAATGAATGGCGTTGATCAATGTTTTTTTTGCATGAATAATCCCTTTGTTACAGGTTTACGATTGGAATACTTAAAGGTGCTTCTTAATTGGATAAACAAGAGATCGATAACTCTATTTCTTTTAGATATGAATTGAAATCGACTCCAAACTTATTGATTCACTATTATTTCTTGTAACATTTTGTTTGGAAATCAAGTATTTGAAAACAATTCAATGAGACCATTAAATCATTGTTTGGAGTTGTAGTTTAGTTTTGAAATTCATTGTAATTGTAATTAGTTATTGGTAGAACCATTAGTCAATGTGCTTATGTTTGAATGATTTATTGAGTTTGACTAAAGTAATCTAAGGATAAAGTAGTTTCTTATTTTTCAGTCTTTTAGATATGAAAGCATATCAATTAGAATCTTGGTTTACTTAGTTTCCTTTGAAGAGTGATGCCATAGAAGTTAGTTTGAATGTTTATTTGATTTGTTTTATGCATCCTGGGAATTAGATTAGTTGAAGTCTTGTTTGTCCATTTTCTTAGTTTAAGATCGTTTGAATGAGAGTGAATTTTGTTGGAATTATGATTTAGCATAAGTTTGGTATAATTTTAAATTAATGTTGATTGATTTAAGATTCATGTACTTATATTAAATAGATCTTATTATTTAGCTTGAGAGTTCCGTTTAGATTAAAATCATTTGAATAGTAATTTGTATTGCTTGGTTTATGATTAATTAGAGTTAGTTTTGTTTAAACAATGATTGGTATTGCTTGAGCATGTTTTTATCAATGGATTAGTTTCAAATTAGGAATGGGAATTCTGTATTTAATTTAGGAATAGATTTCAGATTTCATGATGTTAGTTTAGATTTGGCACTCTGATCCTGCATTACATGCGCTTGTGCCTCGACGCTTACAAGTCCCGGATTGATGATTTAATGTTGGAATTATAACACATATCTATCTCCACAACACATATGCCATGCATGTCCAAACTAGTGAAGAAATCATACATGCAACTTGGTACCTGCAAGAAAATCTGATGTAGTTGTTAATGTCGATGTCTTCTTTCGCTTTCCTACTCTTCCTTTGCCTTCTTGCTCCAAGAATCTAAGTATGCCACACCCTCCAAAAGTGCTCCAAGAAAACTCTATGTATCCCAGAGTATGAGAGAGAGAAAGAAAAAATGAGAAAGCTCCAACATTGAACTAACCAAGACTTAACACTAACCAAGCTTTCCCACTGATCCTCAAAAACTTTTTTATTAATGATGCATCTATTTTCTTCATTTTCTATAATTTTCCATTATTTTCCTTCATTTTCCTCCTCACATGCAACCTATGACCTTTCACCTTCCTTTTCTCCTAATTTCCATTATTTTCATAAATAAAATGCTAATAAATGCCTAATGCCTTTCCATTGGGGTGTCACTTTATCTAGCTCAACTCACATTTCTCGACAAATGGTTCTACCCTAAGAAGGGTCTCAACTTTTCTTTAAAATTTTAGAGTGTGTAGTGTTGTTCATCCTTAATGCGGCATCTTTGGTTTACATACCAAAAAACAACTTTGTCCACATTATCGTCAATCGTCCTCAATCTCAACATTTTCTCCAATTTAGGTTGCATTTTTTATGTGGTGTCTTTGACTTAGGCTAGTAATATTTCATTCATGTTAGATTTTATGGCTTGGACATTGAACCAAATAGCTTGCAACAACATCATTGATTATATTTTTACAAAATCATACCAAGAAACATCCTTTCTCATTTGTAATTTCATGAATATAATAGATGATCCATCAATTTTCTTCCATTGCATCATGTTTGAAAACCTCTATAACTCTAAAACATACTCCACATACAATGCATTCAATTCTTCATACTAATACAATCATTTCCTTGTAAAATTTTCAATGAATCATTTCTTTATACAAATCTACCTCTTTAATTAATTTTTCAGAAAATAAATTACATTGCAACTACATTGTCAAAATATAGAACGAAATTAATAAATTACATTATAACTATAATGTCAATTTTCTCCAAACTTGTTAGTCATCTCATTTAAGTTACAATCAAAAGCATCAAAAGACAAAACACACACACATATATATTATTTCAATTGTAACATACATCAAAAGAATTATAGGAGAAGCACACGCGCACCCACACACATATATAATCCTCGAAAACATCTATGAAGGTTTATCCTTGAAGATTGACTGAAAAACATATATGATGTTTATCCTCGAAAAGTGGGTGATTAAAATACCCTATTGACATACAGGAAAGGACTTGGAAACGAAGTTGTTTTTAGTGCGACTTTTTGGACTTTCCCGTGTTGGAATCTGGCGGAGAAATTTGAGGTGAAATCTTGATTTGTGTTATTTAAACTGGTTTTTTGACTGTATATATGGATTGAGCACCCTTAAAAACCCTTAGGGCAGATCAATTGTGCAGGGGTTACCCATTAAACTTGTGATTTCGATAAATTCCTGCCAGATTTTAGAGAAATTAGATGGGGAAACCTAGTGGAAAAGCTTCCAAAAAATCTCACTAAAGACTACTCGCTTGGGAACCACTTTGGCTTTAAATACGAATAAAGGTTCTCTTGGCTAATTGAGAATAGAAGTTTACCCTTTATTATTAAGTCGTTAAGTTTATTGTATGAGTTAGTTTTTAAAATATGATTTAATTTTAAAAAAATGTATTTTTTTTTAATAATATGATTTTTTAATAATTTAAAATGTGATTATTTTTTTAAATAATATATATATATATATATATATATATATATATTATTTTAAAATAAAATTATTTATTTAGCAAATTATTTAAATTGATTATAATTTAAATTATTATTATTATGTATTATATTTAGAAGCGCATTTCAACTAAGTATAGATTAGATGTTGTAATATCATGTCTTGTAAATATTTTGACTTGGTCATAAAAATAAAATTAAAATAAAATAAAATAATAAAAAAGGCAAATCAATGCATAATTAAAAGTATAAAAATAAAAAAATAAAATTAATAATTATAATTTTAACACAAAATTTATAATGTTAAAAATTTTATGGCTTTTCTCGTAGTATTCTTCTTTGATGTAGCTTTTTAAAAGCATACAAATCTAATAATTTTTCTAGTGAGAATAATTAGTGGATTTTAGACATATGTGGTTTATATCTTTTGAGTTAGTTGACCCGAGAACCCACAATAATAACCATATTCTATCAACTTTTCAAATCACAACATGGATTCATCATCAGGACTATTTGTGATGAATAATTAGTGTCTTTAAAATTCTTCTAAATGTAATAATTTTCTTTATTTTTTTTTTTAAATCCAATATATTGATTTCGTTTACATTATAAAATTATTATAAAATTTTATAATTTTAAAATGATATTGTTTATCTATTTTTTTTCCACGCTATTATATTTGTTGTCTATTATATTTTTCCATACTATTATATTTGTTGTCTATTATATCAGTGGTTACGGTAGAGATGACATTTTTCTATGGAGTGTGCTAAGATCTCATGAAAATCAAATTGTTTTATATTGCAAATTCTCTTTCTTGTAAGACAAACTTGATCTGTATAAATGGAAACCTCTTTGAACTCAAGAAAAAAGTCATTCGCCATGTTAACAGAGTTTCCTAAAACTCTTATCATATTATTTCCATTAACGTTTGCTCATATTATTTTACAAGCTGCCCTCTACAAACATTTGTATTGTAAGGTGAGGAGCATTAATGACCATTTGTTGAATCAAAATTTGGTAAAAGAAAATTGTTTTAGTTTTGTGATAAATTTTTAAGGTAATTATGTTGAGTGTTTCATAGTCTAATATGGATAAGATATTGTAGTGGTCAATATTAAATATAAAAAATTAATAAATTAATATCAATTTATCATGGGGAGATATTATTATGAAATATTAAATATAATGTTAGTTAAATTATAAAAGTTAAATAGAGAGCTAAATAGGTTGGTTGTAAGCTTTCAAAATCAAGTTTGATTATGGTTCAAGACCTTTGGCATATCTAAAAGTAGTGTGAATATTTCTCCTATGAGTATTATCATTATCACAGTTTATAAATAGAACAAATAATACAAGTTAAAAGCCCCACATAAAAGATGCATTAAAGCCTACTATCCATATGCAGTTTTTTTTCTAATAAGGATGAAAACAAATATTTTTTGATCAATTTTTGTAGTAATATTATCTATATAGCTTTTGCTGAAAATTCTAAGGTAAAGTAGGAAAAAGGTATTAAGAAGAAGCATGATAGCTCAAAGTACAAGCACTCAAAACTTTATCTTGAAATAGGCTTAAGGGTGTATATGCATAATGTAAATTTGAATCATGTTATAAATGAATGAAAATTAAGGTTCTAAGAAGAAAAAAAAGAAGAAAAATTAAAATAAGCTAATAATAATAATAATAAAAGAGAGCTAAATTTAATTTGTTATATTTGTTTTTATTAATAAAATTACATTTTTTTTAAATAAATGAATAAAGAATTTAATCATAATATGCATATTAGATTGAAAACAATTTAATAATAATTTTCAAAACTTTATTTTTAAATTTAATTAATAACCATATACAAATTTAGTACTTTTTTCTCACACACACATATATATAATTTAATGTTATGTATATTAAGAAGTTAAATTCTTAACAAAATTTATTTTGTATGATTAAGAGGCCCAAGACCTGCTAGTATTTAGTTGGAGTGAGAGGTTACCCCTTTAGGGACCATTAACTTGTCATTCAAGGTGAATTTAAAATTATAAATAATAATAATTAGTCTAGATCCATTTTAACTTTTGATCTACTAAATGCTAAGAAAGATCAAATCTATTGAGATGCAAATCTCTTTTGAAATGAAAAGATATTTGATTTAGATTTGATTCCTCTATACATTTACAGATTTAAAAATAACATCAAAATGAACTACTAACTAAAAATATAATAACAAATTTAAAAAAAATCATTAAAATGTTATGGGCTGAATTTTGGCATGTAATATCCAATGACTTTGTGAACATAGAAATACATCATCCTAATATCCAATGGCTTTTGTGAACATTAAAGTATGTCCACATACCACAAATACATAATGACAAGATAGGTCAAATGGGTGTGACTGTCTTCTTTTTCCAGGAAAATGAAACCACTTTCTTTACAACTTGTGACCACTGTGGCATCCAAAAACGTGAAGCTATCATTACATTAAGGGAGCGACATGAAAATTACTAAGAAATTCGACTTAATGGTTAGGTCTAATCAATGTAATACATGGGGGCTGGTGGTGGCAGGATTTGAAAATGCACTGACTAAGAAATTGCCTAACAAATTCTGCTAAATGCTTTGTTTAATCACAATGCATCAATGTTCAGAAATGTAATGACCACGAAATTTCCTAAAATATTTCTATTTAATGCCTTATGCTATTTAATGCCTTATGTCTAATCAATGCGATACCTGGCAGTGACAGGATTTGAAACTGCATTGACTAAGAAATTGCCCATGAAATTTGCTCAATGCTTTATGTTTAATCACAATGCATCCTTATCTGGTTGGTGGCAAGATTCGTAGATATCTGGGCGGTGGCATTCTCAAAAATTTATTTAATTATTTAAAAATGCCCCACAACTTGGACTAAATGCTTTATATCTAATCAATGCGTCATACCTGGTAGTGGGAAGATTTGAAAATGCATTGGGGAACAAGTTGCCTAAGAATTTCTGCTAAATGCTTTATGTTTAATCAATGTGTCACATCCAAGACACGAAAAAGCAGTGACCAGGAAATTGCCAAGGACTCCTCGCTGCCCCGTTCAAACTAATGTATTATTACTTCCTTCCTTCCATCCATTAAACAAAAAAAAGGGTATTAATAGTAAGAGAAAAGGCCTCACGACTCAGTTTCTTCAAGAAAACAAGAAGTTCAGAAATCAAGCAGATCTCAGTGCTTAATTTTTCAATAGATTGGCTGAATATTGGCCGAATATTGAGAGTGGTTAAGGCGCATAATACTGGTTACTCTGAAATAGTGAGACCATACAGGCGAGGAGAACGACAACAGTATTGAGGTTAAGTGCGCATTTCCCGGCTCTGCAACGCATCTTCAATCTTTACTTCTTTGTTATTCATTTCTATATCCCATGGCTTCCTCCTCTACATCCACCTCGCATACCGTCAACAACGACTATGTATTTGATATTTTTCTTAATCATAGGGGTCCCGACGTCAAAAAAATCTTTGCCACCCCTCTGTACAAACGCCTTTCCGATCATGGCTTGAAGGTATTTCTAGATGAGAATGAATTGCGCGTGGGAGAGAATATTACCCCTCAAATTGAAAGTGCCATTAGAACATCCTCTGTGAATATAGCAATTTTCTCTCCGAAATATGCATATTCAACATGGTGCCTTGATGAGCTTGTACGGATGGTTGAGTGTATGTCAGACTCTAAGTCCACCATTATCCCGGTCTTCTACGATGTCAAGCCTACAGAGCTACGATGGGTGAAAGAGGGAAAAGGAGTCTACGCTCAAGCCCTACGCGAATTTCAAAAGAAAAGAAATCTGGATGGTCAACAACGATACCGCTCTGAAGAACTTGAGAAATGGAAGACGGCTCTGTCTGCAGTATCATATATAACAGGTTTTGACGGAGAGAAGTATAACAGGTGAGAACAGCAGCCGTCCATGTACATCTTAGCATTTAATTCGTTGAATTATTAGATAGATAACACGATGTGTAGCCATTTATTATTATTGGTTTGTATTTCATTTTGAAAAGGGTCCATGTACATCTTAGCATTTAATTCGTTGAATTATTAGATAGAGAACACCATGTGTAACGATTTATTATTATTGCTTTGTATTTCATTTTGAAAAGGAAACGAGAGCGGTGAAGATGATTTTCGTTTACGTGGTGGCAATAAGCACTTCTATAATAAGATCAATAAAATCTCTTTTCTCTTAGAGCAGTTGAAGTACAATGGTAGCGAAAGTATGGTAGGATACTGATAACCTGAAAGGCCAAAATTGCATAGCTTCTGGCTCAATTAGTTACTAGTCTTCTATGCCCTACTGTGGAACAAAAGCTTTATGAAGGGAAAGGAAATCGGGAGAGTTCGTGATTAAGACTTTTAAGGGTTGCAGATGGCCCATGGATATATGGGCCTCATTTATTTCTAATTAGGGTTAATGACGTTAATTCAACAGTTTATAAATTTTTCTTTCCGTTCATGCCTCCCTTGGTTTTCACAGTGCTTGCATTTTCTTTTTTTAGATTTTTAGCGCTGCCCTTTTGGTTGAATGTGACTATCCTTTGCTAAATCACTGTTTATATTTGGTTTCTTTTATTGTTTAAGTGGGAAGACAGGTGTCTTGCAGTGCCTTAAGGCGGTCTTTGAGCTCTGCAACCTTCCCTTCGTATTCAAAGAAGAACTGCTCCTCGAAGACGTCGTGGAAGCAGTGCTGGAAAAAGTTAAAATAACGCTGCATGTGTTAGTATCCAATAGGCTTGCAAGAAAAATTAAAAGATTTTGAAACCACAATGCCATTACAGCAGGACGTTGGGAAGGTTATAGTTACCAGAATTGTGGGCCTTGGAGGGGTTGGCAAAACCACCGTAGCGAATATTCAGAGATCAAAATACAAGCGATTTTGCATTTTAAAAGATATCAGAGACAATCCTTTAACTACCTTGCAGAAATACCTTCTGAAGGACTTAACCCAGAAGAAGGACGAGGAAATACGCAGCATTAATGAAGGTAAAGGAAAGCTCCGAAGGCTTCTCCCATCTTCTGATTGTCTCATTATTTTAGATGATGTAGATAATATTGAGCAGCCGCAGGCATTACTTTAGCTGGCAGTAGCTTAATTTTAGTGACATCTCGCAATAAGGATGTTCTCACAAGCTCAGACATCCAGAATCATCCATATACATTCTGAAAGGCCTCAGTCCACGGCACTCCAAAGAGCTCTTTTGCTCGCATGCATTCGGCCAGCATCATCCTACTGCGGGATTTGACATAGTAGTTAACAAGTTTTTGGATTCCTCCCTTGGATTACCATTATCTATTAAAGTGCTTGCCTCGCTTCTTTGTGGAAAAAATGATTTAAACAAGGATGGCTGCGAAGCAGCTAGTCCCTGCACATAGTTCTATCTAGCCGCCTTTGAATTCGTATAGCAGCACTATATGCCGACAGTTTCCGAACTAGATCAGGAGATTCAGAAGCAAAATGCAGCTTCTGTATACCAGAAGTTTTGTGCAATCAGTGGGGCAGGTGGCCAAAGGGCAATGTTCCCCACTTGCTCCTCACCAGTTTATGGATGTGTTGTTCAGACCCAAAGCAAAGTATAGCAGTATAATAGCATAAGACAAGCTACGATACAATAAGGGATAAGCAATGGTACTACTAAGATGAAACCGGACCCTGGATGTGACTGGAAATGCTGAGATTAAACATTAAAGCCAAACAAATAGAGCAGATCTCGTAGCAAACAATGCTTTTATCAGTTCACCAAATTGCTCAAGAACTAAAAGCTAAACAAGTATAGGTTTTAGCACTGTAGTTTATACTTGTTTAAACCTGTAGTTTAGACCAGTATAAACTACAGTGCTAAAACCTAACATCAGTTATTTTGACACAAAAAGAATAAACTCCTCAAAAAAAGCCAAAACACAGGGAGAATCAGCTCCTCAAAAAAATTAAACTTTTCTTCCAGTTATCTGATAAATAAAAATCTAACTTTTCTTCCAGTTATCTTAATGGCCGAGCTTGAAGTCTGACAAGAAAGAAACTGCCTGGCTCAGCATCTCTAAGTCTTTGGAAACACAAAACTTATGATAGATTGGGCAAATCAACAGTGAAGCACTGGGAATCTGGACCTAATTGCTGTTATGAAACAAGTGAACGAGGTAAAGGCCACTTTTGAGTTTATCCCATTTACTCATGTTTATTTTGAATTCAATACACGAGCAGATATGAAAAAAGCTATTATGCAAGAGGGTACTCTACTTTTATGCAAGAGGGTACTCTACTTGTACATGAGTACAGAGAAGGTTCTCTCATTTCAAAATCTGAGAAATCCTTGTACAAATGTTTTGATGATATTAGCACTATGGAGGACAAATTTATGAATGTATGTAAGGTACTGAAAGTTAGTATAAGCTTCCAGGATAAGCTGTAATGCTTTTTGACTTTTGGAGGAAGACTGTAATAAGTACATTTAGCATCTCTTTTGCTCATATATGAACAGGTGGTCATGATAAGTAACCGATCCAAGAAGGAATGTTCAATGTATATTTGATTTCTATCTTGGAAACATTAATATAAAGATTTGTTTTTCTATGGAAATAAAAAAGGAGACTTAAGCATCGAAAGAAGCATTGATATCATAAAAAGATTATAACCCAAAGTGCTTTGCAAAGGCACGGATAAGCAAGAGTGAGTGCCAATGCCCCAAAAAAAAATTGACGAGTTAATGAATCCATATTAATTAGCAGTTTCTGTTGGTAATAATAAGTGCTCACGCTATATTAATATAGCATTGCAACAATGAAGGGGAAAAATGTGCAGTAAGAATATTCAATGATCAATCTTATCATTAGTAATGGATGCATCAAATGAAGCTCAAAAGATAAATTAGCTCAATACAGAATTCACTCCAGCTTGTTAGAATTTCCATATCTCAATACTTGATTCAAGGCATGCAAGTAACAAAGCCGTAACAAATTTTGATCTGAAAAATTGAAGCATTGATAATCCACTAAGTCATGTAACCAGCAATGTGCATGAAGGGGATACAAAATTAAATGCTTCCCTTTTCATTTAAAGGAATGTTTTGACAATATTTTATAGTAGCGGTGATGATACTTATGGGAAGAGTGAAAAATGAAGCGAGAGCACAGGCAAAAAGTAACCCCCACCATTGTAATTGTACGTCTTTCTTGTAAACCTCGCAGAGTGCAAAGGCAACAGCAACAGTCCCAAACAAGAGAGTGTAGAACCACCATTGTGGGATGTCAGGGTATTTGCGCATCAATTTAGTATGGATATCAGGCCGATTGTTTTTGGATGCTGCTACAGCACGCTGCCATATTTCCCTGCACCATAACAACGCATGTCATTTAAACTAACATCCATAATTGATGATCTTGCAAGAAAGCAGTAATGGAAATCAAGTCAATACAAAAATCAGAACTTACTTCCCATAGAATAGAGCGACATGGGTAATTGTAGAAGCAATGGTTGCAAATCCAAACCCATAAGTCAGAGCAAAAAACAAGCTCATATGTATTTGACCATTCTGATTGTAAGCAGCGAGATCCAGCTCAAATTTATTGTTCACAATCTGTGAAATATTATAGTTTTGACCTTGGGCTGTGAACAAATCGGAGCTGAAAATAGGAAAAGCCTTTGCATTCTACATGTTAGTGCCCCAATAAGCAAGAGGGACTGCAAAGTATACTACGAAGACATAACCAACCATGACATTCATAATGGCAAAGAATGGAGAAATAAGAGGACTGAACAAGAAGTCTGCGATGGTGCTCCAATCGAAACCAAAGGCACCTAGTCCGAGGCCATTCATGCCGGAGCCAATCTGCTGTATAGAAAGCTAGGAACAAGCTATTACTATAAGAAAACCACTAGACAAAATCAAATAGTATCCCCGGAGATCAAATTGACACTTAGACCTCATACCATTACCATCACTTCTGAGCCTCTTTATATCCATCCATATTGGTACTACAGAGTGCCTTATTCACTTTACCTTTATCGTAACTGGTACTACACTCACAACAGAAGGAATCAATCACTCAGTAGACACCATGAGCAGAGGAAAACACAAGCAACAGGGAAGATCTTACTCTCTTAATTACAACAAATCCTAGAACAAATGCCATGTTATGAATCAAACCACTAGATTTATAGCCCTCAAAACTGAGCTTAGGTACTAACCCTTTGCTTAGACTGAAACACGCCTTGACTGGGCTTTTTCTTACCAAAACCAACCTTACCTATATATACATATATAGACACTAGATCTTCAGGAAATGGATTTCGTTTAGGAATGTGGTATAACCAGAACATATGAATATATATATATATATATATATATATATATATATATATATATATATATATATATATATATATAATTCCTTCTACAAAATAATCAATAAAATCAATGTGCTTACCTGATTAGTAGTAGCGGTGATGATACTTATGGGAAGAGTGAAAAATGAAGCGAGAGCACAGGCA
This sequence comes from Pinus tabuliformis, assembly GCA_031772625.1. Classification (NCBI taxonomy): domain Eukaryota; kingdom Viridiplantae; phylum Streptophyta; class Pinopsida; order Pinales; family Pinaceae; genus Pinus; species Pinus tabuliformis. The sequence continues at coordinate 537,414,900 of CM062818.1, read as the reverse complement.
AAAAGTAACCCCCACCATTGTAATTGTACCTCTTTCTTGTAAACCTCGCAGAGTGCAAAGGCAACAGCAACAGTCCCAAACAAGAGAGTGTAGAACCACCATTGTGGGATGTCAGGGTATTTGCGCATCAATTTAGTATGGATATCAGGCCGATTGTTTTTGGATGCTGCTACAGCACGCTGCCATATTTCCCTGCACCATAACAACGCATGTCATTTAAACTAGCCAATCTGCTGTGCTGTGATTGTTTTTGGATGCTGCTACAGCACGCTGCCATATTTCCCTGCACCATAACAACGCATGTCATTTAAACTAGCCAATCTGCTGTGCTGTGACAGAGTGAGGCCAAATCCAGCACACCCACGATACACTGGTCAGGGTTGAGAATAGATAACCAGGGAATACATAGTAGCAAAAGCTGCAGGTCATGGCCATGAAGAAGAAGGTGTTACGAGACAACCCCTTTCATTTTTATTATACCGGAACAGGGTCACCTGGACCAGTGTGCTTGGCCACCACATGTGTGCAGGTTCTACAACATACTTACGGAGCAGTCCAGCCCATCCGTATCCTCATCTTGCAAAAAGAATGCTGGAAGATGCAACCATACCATGTAGCTCCCAGACCCATAACCTGAAAGCTAGAAAGCCAGCCAGCTACATAGCAGCCAGCTACATAGCATAAGGGATAGGTAGCATAAGTACCATAAACTGTCTTTTAACTGTAACTGTTTGAGCATTGTGTTTTGTATGTTAAATCGGTAAGTTTGGTCATTGCATACTTTCTGTGAATCTAGGAGATTGGTCCCCCATCGCCAGGGCTTCACGAAATAATTCATGCTACTGCTGCCGTTAATGCCTCACCAGAGCTAGTTGTGGAGGGATCTTGCGAATACAGGCACTGAAGATGATTTGTCCCATGATAGCTAACCTGCAACAAGTTTATTAATAAATTAACTACGAATGTTGAAAACAATACAGCCAAGTACTCATATTTGCGTCAAAGATACCAATCAGTTTAAATTAACTCTTCTGAGTGCAAAAATTGACAAATTAAACATGGGACAACAAAAGCTAAACTCTCAATTTGAAGAATGAGACAAAGTTCAAACAAAAATAATACTATTCAAATACCTCCTCGCCTGGCTGACCAACTGGCCTTGATCTTTTCAAGAGATGTTCAGAATCTGCAGACTGGTAATCTACTGGTGGGGTGTTGACTGGAGGGGTCCTCGGACGCTTCACCATAGCAGCTAAAAAATGATTTTTACAAGAGTTTTACTAAGGTTCTATGGTCAAGAATGAAATATGTCTACAGACTATTTAATCACTACATATCAAAGTATTTGCAAAACTCTGAGCAAAAAGACTAAAAAACATATATCACTATCTATACAAACATGCCATTGCTATAAAATCGAAGAAATGAGATTGCATCCCAGCCAGAGGCAGAGACAACTTACCTGGACTTGTTGCCGAACTAAGCCCTACAGGGCCTGCAGAAAGTGAAGTATGAGGCACAGGGGCAGGATTAGCGATCCAACCCTGCAGACTCGTCAACAAGAAACATGCCAGTTTATGTTGCAGAAACTATGTGTTGAAGTATAGCTACGATGCAGCAAGTCCCTACCAATAGAGCAGAACAGGGACAAAAGCTGCAAATGGAACAAAGAAATTCACTGTCGTGATGCTAAAAGGCTCAACATGTTTTCCTTTGCAGAGATGGAATTCTCCTCCAAACATGGCTCATTCACCTACAGGAAGAGAGAAAGATTAACGAAGCAAATGAAATAATGGAATGAAGGAACTGATTAATCAAAATTTATTTTTTTAAAGAGACGGTGAGGTAGACACGTCTCATGCATGCAGGGCTATGAGATTCTTTAAATTAAAAATAAAAATTTGAATGAAAATTAAAAAATAAATACAATAACCAAAAATATAACTAAATAAAATAAAAAATTGAAGTTAACTGCCAAGTGGGCCTATTTGTTTCTAACTCTAGCTAATGAAGAGGCAGAAAGAAAAGGAGGAGCGCTTGGGCTGGGTCAAGAGGCAAGCAAGTTCAAGAAGACACGTGGGAGCGACTGAAGCCTCGACGTGTGTAGCCAAACAGCCAGCTGTGGCAGTGCATGATCTCCCCATTTCTTGTTTGATTGAGTGGCCAACACATATCGTCATCCTCCAACCTACTCTACTCTCGTGATAGAGTCCGTCAAAAGGAGTGCACCCCACTTGCATCACGCCCATTCACGTTCTTTTCATATCTAAATATTCCAATAGAGATGCAACGAACCTGGCGATTCGCGCCCATTCACGTTCCTTTCATATTTAATTATTCCAATACAGATGCAAGAAACCCGGCGATACAATTCTTTCGCCCAAGAATAGGAAGGAGCTCGTTATCTTTTGGGGGTGGAGCTCACAACATCTCAGAGCCGAACTGCTCCTGGTAAGGCTATTTATTGTTTCAATTTTGCAATATTTACAGAATATGCAATTTAGTTGAGCATGCAAACGAGTTAAGGATATGAATGGATAACTACATTTACAAAAACTCATTTATTTAAATTTATTTGTTTCTGTATTATTATAGATCCATGAACTAAGTTCATTGATATGTTTATTTCATAGATACCAGATCTTTGGCAAGCCTTGGCAATGGCAGAAGAGAAAAGGGCAGTTGAATTAGCTTTGCAAATGGACAAATCGGGCCGACCTCCAGGGAATGACAAGCATGACAGTCCATCAATAAATGATAATTTCCGTTCGTGGTCAACAGCCCAAAATACCAGGCGGTTTGAAAACCATGCCTTTCATAATAGGTAAAATCGGTAACTGCATTTAATCTCAAATAATTAGCTCTAGGGTTTGATAGTTGAGGGGCGGCCCGATACCCAGACAGAATGGGCGTGCAAGCGAACATGATGGTTTACCTGATTACCAAATACAACATGAAGAAAGTGGCAGCTACCAGTATGTTGAATGTCTGGTCTGGAACGATGGGCCTCGCAACTCTGCCCGGCGCCTTTCTGGCAGATTCCTACATCGGCCGATTTGGAATGATAACCATCGGTTGTTTTTCATATGTTCTGGTCTGTATCTTATCGATCAGCCTTCATTTGAATGCATCAACGTTTTTTCTTAATCAACCTGATCCGGAAAAGTATTGCCCTTGGTTTATTATAATTCAATCTGCAGGCAATGTTTATTCTGACGCTCACGGCTGTAATCCCGGGATTCTTGCCGTCTTCCTGCAGCGCCACGGACAAGAAGCTGAACAAATGCGAGAGTGCATCTGCGGGGCAATTCGCGCTTCTGGTTTTGTTTTTCATATTCATGGGGTTTAGTGCTCCCAAGAAGCAGATAAGGAAGATTCCTGCAAAGGGATCCAAAAAAGGATGCATGAAAGGCAAAGGAGGCCCTGAAAATGGGCTCTGCAATTACAGAGGAGTTAGGCAGAGGACATGGGGTAAATGGGTTGCTGAAATTCGCGAGCCTAACAGAGGCGCTCGCCTCTGGCTCGGCACCTTCGCCACTGCAGAGGAGGCTGCTCTTGCCTACGATAAAGCTGCCAGGGCGCTCTATGGTTCCTCTCGACCTTCTTATTCTCATGAACGAGCTCGGGAAAAGTATGGGAAGAACATTAGATTTATATAAATCGCATGCGGTCGGATCAGTTTCAGAATGGGATGATTAATTCGTCGATGAAGGAGTCACAGAAAGAGAAACCTGATAAGGCTGTCAGCAATGGCTCCGGGGAGGAAACGGCCACGATGCCCAAAAGAATCGTATCCGTGCGGACAAGATCTGAGGCATCCCTGGTAATAATCGAATTCTTACTTCTTTACTATGCACCTACTTTACTTTTACATACACTTGCCTGATTTTTTAATAAGCAACGTTATTAGGCTGCTGAGTCTCTGAACAGAGTCAAATGTAAACATTAATAAGTTCCTGTTTAACTTCCTTACCTATGAGTTTCTGATTTGGAAAAGGGCATACCTTGTTTACAGAACGAAAGCTCCAGACGCACAAAACGAAAGCTCCTGCGTCTTCGACTTCACCGAACGACGATCGGCCCACTTTGCTTGGTCACCACCCAGCGGCCCTGAGACGCAAAGAGATCTACGGAAGGCGCCGATACCCTCAATCTTTACATCCAAAGGTGCCTGCCTTCGGCCTACACCAGCAGGAATTTCTGTAAATCTCAAAGCCATTAGACTCAATACAGAAGCAATATATTAATTATATTAACGCTTGAATATGGATCTGGCTTCAACGCAGGTGGTTCTAATTGTGTGTATTGTTCCAGTCTCTGTTCAAAACAACTGCACTGCGTATAATAAAAAACAAGAGGGGAGCAATGAAAGAAAAGAATGTTTCAGGAGAGAACCGCAGAGATTGTGCGAGCCTCAGAGAAAAGACGAAAGCTCCAGATGCACAAAAGAATACAAGCTCAGCTATGCAGCAAGGGAAAGTGGGCGGGGAATGTATCACAGCAAAGAGGCAAGAAAGACAGCATCTGTTGTGCATGCAGAGTGACACATTGCAACAACGATATGAACCGGTTCAGCCTCCTCAGATACCTCAAATGTAATAAGAACATAAAATGCCTCAGATTTAATGCTGGCATTAGTCTGACGGTTAGCGAGAATGCAGCAGGCTTAAATTGGTTTTAAGCTATGGTCGGGCCTCTTCCGCCTCGGGAAGAGGCCAAATAAGATGGCAAAGGTTCCGGGCGCAATAGAACTTTGGCTATGTAGGCACATCACCTCACAGCACATTTCCAAACTTTAGACTAATGACCGAATAACCCTCGCCAGCGACTAAGAAGTAATGCTAAGTCCCTGCCGATCGATTACAATAGTCCCTGCCGAATGCCAGATGGCAGGGACTAATAATTGGGAAGCACAATTTAGCAAAATCTCCAACATGCTATTTCCGGCACATTTATTTATAAGCTCCTGTAATCCCTTCACACCTTTGCTATTGTAAAGTAGCTTCATGCAGGTTTCTAGAAAGTTCGTAAGTATAGAAGGGTCCATTTCCTCATGAGGCTTATCCTTATTCCATGAGGTGGAGGCTTCAACGAAGCTCTTCTTTGCTTCCATAAACGTTTCATGTGCGTGCTCCAAATAAAATTCAGCCTCATTTGGTAGAGCTTTGCAAACCCATGTGTTGTCTTTGGGTTGTTTCCCCTTATCATAGCCGGTTGCAATTCTACTTCGGAGCACTATATTCACATTCAGATCCTCCTCGTGATGCTCAGCCTTCATCATCTACAAGTTCTGAGTCGGTTGAGGTGATAGCACCCCTTTGTCACGTAGGACAGTCCTTTGTCTCATGATTAAACTGAGTACAATATTTACACGATAGTCACGTTGGGTTAGTGCATTCACGGGCATAATGTCTTGGTCCTCCAAAGTTGTAACAAATCAGCTGTCCCCGACCTCTGCTAGGTCCTCCTCCGCCTGGGCCTCGTCCGTGACCCTAAAATCTTGTTCGTGTCATCCCAGCGTTCTCGTGAGGGGGCCGAATTTATGCCTAAACCCTATAGGCAGGTGTTTTATCCATTATCAATTCATAAATTCTGTAGTTGCGCTCATCATGCCCAAATGACCTACAGAAGTTGCAGAATAGTTGTTGTGGTGTTTGTACAAACTTTTGCAGCAAATGACAGTTATCCATCGCATGTTTTCCTACTATCTGATATACAACGCACCACAACGTAGGCCCCGCGCTTGGTCTTGCTTGGGCTTCCAGCCTCAAAGGCATCGGTCGTCCTCCTGCAATATAGTTTGCAAAGACTAGGTAGTGGTCTTTGTCGTGCCCCTGAATTTTACATTTCAGGCACCATACCTCTTTGCGTACCTCCGGTCGAACTGTTATGTCCTGCTTCCAACTTTTCATTTCAAGGAAAATATTTTGCAACAATGCATGGATCTACTGAACCCCCAAATTCAGATCTTGCATTGATGTTTCATGCAGTCTCATTGCAATCTCCAAGGCCTCTGCCTGAGTCATAATATTTTGTTGTGATATTGCAACCCTTAAGTGTGGCAGGAGCAAAGCCACAAACCATCTGCGGTGTTGTCCATTTGCTAAGTTCATATTGGCTTCATGGATTTTGCACTTCAACCGTTGATCCAATTCCCAAGGTGTTTTGCCTCGTTTCATCGCGATTTCCTTGAACCCCACAATCGACTGTGCCTCAGATTTAGGCCTACTGAATTCTTTATTCAACGCAGTCTGGATGTCTCCCACTCCAGCGTTTGGGTTATCATTAGAGTACTTGATGTACCAAGTTAGCGCGTGATCCTGCAAAGCACTAACCAATGTTTCCTTCTTCATGAGATCATCTGTGACACCTTGAGCTTCCCATACAACTTTCACGACGAACCAAAACTGACATGGGTTCTCATTTCCCAAGCCTTTAAACAAAGGAAACTTCACTGAATTTTCCATGTTGAACTGCGGTGGAAGTGGTGGTGGTATGGGTGAAGTCGCAAGTGATGGTGGAGAAGATGGAGGTGGCATGGGTGGAGGTTGCAGTGGCAGGAATCCCTGTCTTATTCACTAAATTGCACTTCGCGGAGAAGCCTGCGTTACTCCTTCTTCGTCACCTAATGGAGGTGAAATCAGTGGGCTATACTCAAGACCCTTTCTTCCTTCATTTCTGTAAGTCTTTCCACTTCGTGTAGCTCTGAACATCAAGGTACCTGCATAACTCATTTTTCGCACAATAACATCTTAATCCAAGTATTCAACGACTTCAAGTACTTACCTCGCAAACCTTTGAAAAAACGTCACCCTGCCTCGCTGTAACCAATTGAGGTATCGACCACAAATTCAGTCACAAATCCTCCTATGATGTGATCGAGCCAATGATCAAGAGCATGGGAGGTCTTATCCTCAGAGGCTTCCAGTCTCTGTACCAACTACGGGGTCCAAACAATATGACCGTCAAGCCTCCACCTCCCTTGGCTATCCGCTAGCTTCGCGATCCACTCGTATAACTCAACTTGAAAGTAACAGAAAAAGATCTCATGAATTTATGTATATAGGTATCTATGCAACCACTGTTCCTTTGCCAGCCATGGATTTCTATTCTCTTGCATTGCAAATTCATGGATCTTCCTGTCCAACCAGTCTTTGATTTTTTTCTTATTTGGGTTCTAGTGATACGACATCACACATATCTTATGCAGATTCCGGTCCCGGTAACGGAACCATTTGTTGGCTATGTGGGGCATAACCCAGGTTGAGCGTTAGTTAGCCAAAAAAATCCCTACACTAATGGCCCTTTTGGCATCAGCCCGTGGAGCACGGACCGAAGTCTCACCCGAAGCAGTATGGGGAGATGTTGGAACCAAGTTTCTGCACCCTGAGATGGTCGTGATATCAGGTTATACCCTCTATTCCTACTTTTGTGCAGGTCACTAAGCTTTAGGTCTATGCCAGTCTAGCCCTTTATTTCGTCTTTCAGTACCCCCGCGAAGGTGTATGATTGACCTTCGTGCAACCTTAACATGTAGTCCATGTACTTTCATGCTGCTATGACAACGTATTGTACAAGTTCCCAAGTTATCTTATGTTTTTTATTTATCTTACTAAACAGTCACAGTTAGCGCCGCGTAAACTGATATTCTTACTTGCATTCAATTAACTAATATAATCACATACATTCGCGCATCACATAAACATTGTAAATGAAACCCAAAATGCAATATAACGAGATGCATTAACAAGAAATAAATACAAAGAATTTGCAAAATACTTCTCTTTATTGATATCTTCAGATTATTATAGATTCTATTTGCCTTGTGCACACAGCTGTAGGGGTCCACACACTCAGCTGTAGACTTCCACCCTAGCCCTCTGTGCACTTAGCTACAAAGCCTCTACCTACGCTAAGACCTGAACACTTAGACTTCTCTACCAAGACTTTTCACTTCGTTCTTGAAACTACAACTAAAATACTTAGAGCTTACTTAGATCCTTTTTATACCATCCCATGGTCCGCGGGCCATGGGTGGATCTTTACAGCCGACTTTACACTTTACAACATAAGGGAAGACAACCCTTTATGACTCTTGACACCTTCGTGCTCCGCGACCACAAAATGCAGAGACTTTACAACTTTATTACACAATTGACCCAAAACATGAGATTTTAGACCCAAAACTGTCCTTAGGGGGTCCCGTTCCCAACAACATGATATACATTTATAGTACATGGGTTGACCCTTGGATTCATATTCCAAACGGTCTCTTGGACTCCCTTTGGCCGTTCAACTTCCACACAACCCTTAGAGGATTAGGTGTCCAATAACAACAAAAATCAACGTTGATGCATAAAAAACAATGCCTAGAACATCAAATGATTTCAATACATAATAAAACAAATGGATAGAAATAAGAAATAATGGGTTAATAATACAACAAAAATTAGCATTTCTGCTTTAAAAAAAAGCCTAGAACATGGAATGATTTCAAGACAAAAACAAATGGGTAGAAAGAAGCTATAACACTAACAAGTAAAAAATAACATTGAAAAACTACACGATCAATCACATTTAAAATTCAATTAAGTTCAAGGGATGAAACAATGTCCATATAAAAGTTCTAAGTTAAAATATAATAATTTAAGATAACACATGTAAAAATCTTATAAGAAGTATAAGAGTTGTGCTTTATCCAAATTATTTTAATTGATGCCAACTTCATACATGGGCTCTCTTTTTTTCTTCGATTGTATAATAATATCCATTTCACAATCAAGATGACTTGATGACTTAGTTCTCCTTTTTGAAGATCATGAAGATTCTTAAAGGGAATAACAACTTTAACCTGTGTTTATACTGAAATAACTCTATTAATTGACATCCATACCACCAAGCAAACCATCTAGAAGTTCTTGTAGCATCATCTATGTAACTTTTCCCAGTACTAGTTTAAGTGGTTGTCGCGACATTCTCTTATTTCATAGAACTATGCAACAATCTAATTGGGTTGAGTTGATTTTATGTGTATGTTGTTTTTTTTAGGGTGTCACTTTATCTAGCTCAACTCACATTTATCGACAAATGTTTCTACCCTAACAAGGGTCTCAACTTTTCTTTAAATTTTTAGAGTGAGTAGTGTTGTTCCTCCTTAATGCGTCATCTTTGGTTTACATATCAAACAACAACTTTTCCTTATCGTCAATTCTCCTCAATCTCAACATTTGCTCCAATTTAGGTTGCATTTTTTATGTGGTGTCTTTGACTTATGCTAGTAATATTTCATTCATGTTAGATTTTATGGCCTGGACATTGAACCAACTAGCTTGCAACAACATCATTGATTATATTTTTACAAAGTCATACCAAGAAACATCCATCCTCACTTATAATTTCATGAATATAATAGATGATCCATCAATTTCCTTCCATTTGATCATGTTTGAAAACCTCTATAACTCCTAAACATACTCCGCATACAATGCATTCAATTCTTCATACTAATACAATCATTTCCTTGTAAAATTTCAATGCATCATTTCTTTATACAAATCTACCTCTTTAATTAATTTTTAAGAAAATTAATTACATTACCACTGCATTGTCAAAATATAAAACAAAATTAATAAATTTTTCATACTAATACAATAATTTCCTTGTAAAATTTCAATGCATCATTTCTTTATACAAATCTACCTCTTTAATTAATTTTTAAGAAAATTAATTACATTACCACTGCGTTGTCAAAATATAAAACGAAATTAATAAATTACTTTATAACTACAATGTCAATTTTCTCCCAACTTGTTAGTCATCTCATTTACAAAAGGTTAATGACCAAACCTATATATGAAACACCACCATAAATTTCAATTGTAACATACATAGAGGCATCATAATTGTAATGTACATGAAAACATATATGAAGTTTATCTTCGAAAATTGGGTGAAAAACATAGATGATGTTTATCTTCTAAAAGTGGGTGATTAAAATACTAGCTTGATATACAGGAAAGGACTTGGAAATGAAGTTGTTTTTAGTGTGACTTTTTGGACTTTCTAGTGTTGGAATCTTGCGGAAAGTTTTGAGGTGAAATCTTGATTTCTGTTATTTAAACTGGTTTTTTGATTGTATATATGGATTCAGCACCCTAAAAAACCATAGGGCACTTAGATTGTGCAGTTGTTACCCATCAAACTTGTGATTTTTTTATTTGTGTTAATTAAAATGGTTTTTTGACTATATAAATGGATTCAACACCCTAAAAAACCTTTAAGACACTTAGATTGTGAAGTTGTTATCCATCAAGCTTGTGATTTCAATAAATTCGTGCCGAATTTTAGAGAAATTAGACGTGAAAAAACTAGTGGAAAAGCTTCCAAAAAGTCTCACCAAAGGCAATTGGTTTGGGAACCACTTTGACTTTAAATAGGAATAAAGGTTCTCTTGGTTAATTGAGAATATAAGTTTACACTTTATTAGTAAAGTCATTAAGTTTATTGTATGAGTTAGTTTTTAAAATATAGTTTAATTTAAAAACATGTATTTTTTTAATAATTTAAAATGTGCTTTTTTTTTAATTTTATATATATATATTATATTTTATTTTAAAATAAAATTATTTATTTAACAAATTATTTAAATTGATTATAATTTTAAATTATTATTATTATGTCATATATCTAGAAGCATATTTCAACTTAGTATAGATTAGATGTTGTAATATAGTCTTGTAAATATTTGACTTGGTCAAATTGTAGACAATAATAATAATAATAATAATAATAAAAAACTCAAATCAATGTATAATTAGAAGTATACACATAAAAAAATAAAAAAAATAATTATAATTTTAACACATAAAATTTATAATATTAAATTAAACTATTGGATTCTATGAAAATTTATGGTTTTTCCCATAGTACTCTTCTTTAATGTATCCTATTTAAAAGCATAAAAGTACAACAAATTTTCCAATAAAAATAATTAGTGCCTTTAAAATTCCTCAAAATACAAAGATTTTTTTTAAATCCTATATATAATTTCGTTTACCTTATGAAATTATTATAAAATTTTATAATTTTGAAATGATATTGTTTATCTATTTTTTCCACACTATCATATTTGTTGTTTATTATATCAATAAGATCTCCTAAACTAGATTATTCAAACATAAAGCTCAAAAATCATCCGAAAAACAATAAGGAAATCAAATTATTTTATACTACAAATTTTCTTTAAATATTTTGTGAGACAAACTTGATCTATGTAAATGGAAACCTCTTCAAACTCAAGAAAAAAGCCATGTGCCATGTTAACCCAGTTTCCTATAACTCTTACCAAATTCTTTCTATTAACATTGACGGATATTATTTTACAAGCTGCCCTCTACCAACATTTGCATTGTAAGGTGAGAAGCATTAATCACGATTTGTTGAACCAAAATTTGGTAAAATAAATTAAATTGTTTTAGATTTGGGATAAATTTTTAAAGTAATGATGTTAAGTGTTTCACAGTTTTCAAAATAAAGTTTGATTATGGATCAAGACTTTCGCATATCTAGTAGTGTGAATATTCCTTCTATGAGTACTATCATTATCACAGTTTATACATAAAACAAATAAACTAGGCTAAAAGGTCTTATTTTTTGTATAAACACTTCACATAAAAGATGCATTGAATCTTACCATCCATATGCATTTTTTTCAAATAAGGGTTGAAAAATTTATTTTTATCAATTTTTGTAGTAATATTATTTACATAGCTTTTTCTGAAATTTCTAAAATAAAGAAAAATGTATTAAGAAGAAGCATGCTAGCTCAAACTACAGGAACTCAATACTTTTTCTTGAAATAGGCTTAAAGGTGTATATGCATAATGTAATTTTGAATCGTTTTATAAATGAATCAAAATTAGGGTTTTAAGAAGAAAAAAAAATAAAAATTAAGAAGCTAAAAATATTAATAAAAAATTAGAACTAAATTTAATTTGTTATATTTGTTTTTATTAATAAAGTTACATTTTTTTTAATAAATAAATAAAGAATCTAATCATAATATGCATATTAGATTGAAAATAATTTAAATAATAATTTTCAACACTTTATTTTTAGATTTAATTAATAACCATCTATATATATATATATATATATAATTTAATGTTTTGTATGTTAAGTTTTTAAATTTTTAGCAAAATTCTTAGTCCCAAGAAAATATTTAGTTGGAGTGAGAGGTTGCCTCTTTGGGACCACTAGCTTGTTACTCAAAATGAATTTAAAATTATAAATAATAATAACTGAGGTAGATCCATCTTAACTTTTGATCTACTAAGTGCTAAGAATGATCAAATCTATTAAAGTATAAATATCTTTTAAAATGAAAAGAAATTTGATTTAGATTTGATTCCTCTTTATATTTACGGGTTTAAAATTAACATTGAATGTAAACAGACAACTAAAAGTATAATAACAACTTTAAAAATATCATTAAAATTCTATTTGCTAAATTTGGGCATCGTAATATCCCATGACTTTGTAAACATGAGAATACACGGCTTTTGTGAACATTGATGTCCAAATGGCACAAATACATGATGCCAAGATAGCACAAATCGGTGTGACTGTCTTCTTTTTCCAGGAAAATGAAACCACTTTCTTTCTTTCCAACTTGTGACCATTGTGGCATCCAAGAAATTGACTTAGAAATTGCCCGGGAAATTCGCTAAACGCTTTATGTTTAATAACAATGCATCCATATATGGTTGGTGGCAACCTTCGTAGATATCTGGGCGGTGGCATTATTAAAAAACTAGTTAATTATTTAAAAATTACCCACAACTTGGACTAGATGCTTTATATCTAATCAATGCGTCACAACTTGGACTCAATGTTTTATATCTAATCAATGCGTCACAACTTGGACTCAATGCTTTATATCTAATCAATGCGTCATACCTGGTAGTGGGAAGAATTGAAAATGCATTCAGGAAGAAGTTGCCTAAGAATTTATGCTAAATGCTTTATGTTTAATCAGTATATGTGCTTTGTAAAGATTTGAAAATAAATGAGAAATTGCCCGGAACTTCTGCTAAATGCTTTACGTTTCATCAACGCGTTACATCCCAGACTCGAAAAAGCAGTGGCCAGGAAATTGCCAAGGACTCCTGGCTGCCCCAGTTCAGACTAATGTATTATTACTTCCTCCCTTCCTTCCATCCATTAAACAAAAAAGGATATTAATAGTAAGAGAAAAGGCCTCACGACTCAGTTTCTTCAAGAAAATAAGAAGTTCAGAATTCAACCAGATCTCAGTGCTGACTTTTTCAATAGATTGGCTGAATATTGAAATAGTGAGACCATAAAGGCGAGGAGGACGACAACAACATTGAGGTTAAGTGCGCATTTCCTCCTCAACATCAACATGCACCTCCACCTCACATAGCGTCAACAAACATGACTTGAGGGTATTTTTAGATGAGAAGGAATTGCGCGCGGGAGATATTGTAAGCCCTCAACTTCAAACCGCCGTTATAACATCCTCTGTGAATATAGCGATTTTTTCGGAAAATTATGCGTATTCAAAATGGTGCCTCGATGAACTGGTAAATATGGTAGACTCTATGTCAAAGTACTAGTCCACCATCATCCCAGTCTTAACGATGAATTTCGTTTGCGTGGTAGCAATAAGCACTCCTATAAAAAAAAAATCAATAAAATCTCTTTGGAAAAATAATGAACAAATAAACAAATATCCTAGATCAAAAGCAAATTAAATTCATAAAAATTTCATAGTTAAATGTGATTAAAACTTCCGATGCATGTATATAGGCAGCTTTATTTGTTTCTAATTATGATTAATGATAAAGATGAAACCAAATCTAGATTAAATATCACTCAAAATAAATTCTTCTTTCCTGTCTATTATTCTTTTGAGATCTTTAGTTCTGCCCTTGTACTTCATAGCGAGTGTCTGATGTTCAACCACTGTTCATGTTTGGTTTCTTTCACTGTTTTAGTATGGAGCAGCTCCTAGAAGATGTGGTGGAAGGAGTGCTGAAAAATGTGAAAAGAAGGTTGTATGTGTCAGAATATCCAAAAGGCTTGGACGGAAAATTAAGAGATTTTGAAACCACAATGTCATTGCAGCAGGAAGATGGAAAGGTTAGAATTATAGGAATTGTGGGCCTTGGAGGGGTTGGCAAAACCACCCTAGCGAAAGAGTTCTTTAATATTCGGGGATCAAAATACAAGCGATGTTGCTTTGTATTTGATGTAAGAGACAAAGCTTTAACTACCTTGCAGAAATACCTTCTAAAGGACTTAACCCAGAGGGACGAGGAAATACGCAGCACTGATGAAGGCAAAGGAAAGCTCCGAAGTTATCTTCCATCTTCTGATTGTCTCATTATTTTAGATGATGTAGATAATATTGAGCAGCTGGAGGCATTACTTTATCCAGCGAAGTATGCCCTTAAAAGCAGTAGCTTAATTTTAGTGACATCTCGCAATAAGGATGTTCTCACAAGCTCAGACATCCCAGAATCATCCATATACATTCTGAAAGGCCTCAGTGGACGGCACTCCAAAGAGCTCTTTTGCTCGCATGCATTCGGGCAGCATCATCCTACTGCGGGATTTGACATAGTGGTTAACAAGTTTTTGGATTCCTGCCTTGGATTACCATTATCTATTAAAGTGCTTGCCTCGCTTCTTCGTGGAAAAAATGATTTAAATCATTGGGAAGCACTATTTCGCAAAATCTCAAACATGCTTCCTGATGATATACAAGGCAGGCTAAGAATTAGCTACGACGGTCTTGATGAGGAGGAGAAAAAGATATTCTTAGACATTGCCTGCTTCTTCAGAGGAGAAAAAAGAGAGAGAGTCATTAGAATATTGAATAGAACCGGCTGGGAAGGAACGCTGGGCCTTTGGAAGCTGGAAAACAGATGTTTGGTGGAAATGGACAGTGAAAACCGTCTGAGAATGCATGACCATGTCAGAGACATGGGCAGATATCTGGCGGAGAAGGAACCTCCTGATGGTAAGCTTCGGCTTTGGAACCCAACTGCCAACCTTTTTCATAAGCTTTCGGGCCAATTACCTGTAAGTATTTTGAAGTGTTTTCGACAGATTTCCAATTAGCGTCCTGCTATCTTAAAACTTGTCTGGTTAGTTTTGAATTCTTAAAACTTTGCAAGAATGAATCTTGTTTCTAACAGCTCTGAGTGAACAATTCAGGTGCAGGTGCGTGGAATTAGCCTGGTAGAACAATCTTTCGAAAACCTTGCGGAGCCTGCTCGCACTCGTTTATTGAGTAATATGAGCGGGTTGCAGTTGCTTAAGGCTGAAGGTTATTTTCCTAAATGCCTATTGAATGCTTGCCACCATTTACCAAACCTAATATATTTAGAGTGGCTGAGCTGTCCCGAGTCCTCCTTCCCTTCCTGGATCCCAACCAAGAATTTAAGAGTTTTACATATAAACGGAAAATCTTTGAAAACACTCTGGCAACACGAATATCAGGTATTCTTCTTAAATTTCTATTTCTTGTTTTTTCTTCAAATTGTAAATATTTACTGCATTTAAGAATTGTCTTCCTCTAACACACTGCCTGTGACATTTACAGTCTTAGACGTACTTTAATAATGTATGTAAACAATGCAGGCACCTCTACAGCTGAACCTAGCATGCCTCCAACATCTGGACTTGAGTGGCTGCTCCGCTCTGCAGACGCTTCCGGACTCGGTTGGGAACCTAGCAGGCCTCCAACATCTCAACTTGGGCTGGTGCTCCGCTCTGCAGACGCTTCCTGACTCGGTTGGGAACCTAGCACGCCTCCAACATCTGGACTTGAGCAGCTGCTCCGCTCTGCAGAGGCTTCCGGACTCGGTTGGGAACCTAAAAGGCCTCCAACATCTGGACTTGACCAGCTGCTCCGCTCTGCAGACGCTTCCGGACTCGGTTGGGAACCTAGCAGGCCTCCAACATCTCAACTTGAGCTGGTGCTCCGCTCTGCAGACGCTTCCGGACTCGGTTGGGAACCTAGCAGGCCTCCAACATCTCAACTTGGGCGGGTGCTCCGCTCTGCAGACGCTTCCGGACTCGGTTGGGAACCTAGTAGGCCTCCAACATCTGGACTTGACCGGCTGCTTCGCTCTGCAGACGCTTCCGGACTTGGTTGGGAACCTAGCGCGCCTCCAACATCTGGACTTGAGTTGGTGCTACGCTCTGCAGACGCTTCCGGACTCGGTTGGGAACCTAAAAGGCCTCCAACATCTGGACTTGACCAGCTGCTCCGCTCTGCAGACGCTTCCGGACTCGGTTGGGAACCTAGCAGGCCTCCAATATCTCAACTTGCGCTGGTGCTCCGCTCTGCAGACGCTTCCGGACTCGGTTGGGAACCTAGCAGGCCTCCAACATTTCGAAGTCCTGCCTGAGTGAGCCAAGGCTCTCAGAGCAATCGAGCATTTGGTTGAAGGTTTAATTGGGGGATGGTGATGGAGAAGGTGTCGAAAGCCGAGAAATAGATTTCGATGAAGAAATAGATTTCGGAGAAATAGATGTCGGAGATCTGGTGGCTATCAAAGAAATTTATTAAGGTTTATATATGTGGAGACCGAAGTTTTTGATTAAGATTATTATCGAGGACGAATTACGTATTTGGATAACTAAACCTTTTTTAAAGGTTTAAAGATATAAAGTGATATTATAAAATTTCTTGAGTTTTATATTAAATTGATGTAAATTCATTTAACACAAATTTATTTACATTTTTACATTAAATTTATGTAAATTCATTTAATAGAAATTTATGTTAAAATTTATTAAAGATAATTAAAAATACAGAAGAAGAAATTAATTTACTTTTAACTTTTTGGAAGTGTTTAAAATATTTTTTTAATATAAAATTAAAATATTTTTTTATATGGTTGATTTTTTTTATGATTAAATTTTATTTAAAAAATTTACAAAAATTTATTAAAATTATATATTTACTAAATTAATTTAAAAACAAAAACTATTCAAAAATTATATAAAAGCAATCAAATTTTATTATATTAAAATATATAAAAAAAATTAATAATTTAAAATTTTCCATCTTTAAAATTTTTAATTATACACTTACTAAAATATTATATAAAAATAATAAAATTCTATTATATTAAAATATTAAAAAAATTAATAATTTGAAATTCCAAATCTTTAAAATTTTTAATTATACACTTACTAAAATATTATATAAAAATAATAAAATTCTATTATATTAAAATATTAAAAAAAATTAATAATTTGAAATTCTGAAAATTCTTAATCATATTCTAAGTGCTTATCATTTTAAAATTTAAACTTTATTGTGTACATTTTTCAAATATAAAAAAATAAAATCTAAAGCATTTTAGGCTTCAATATGTTTTTATAAAATGTGTTTTATTTAAAAATTAATTTATTTTCATTTTGCAAATATAAAAGTCTATAATTGAAAGTTATATATCTATCTATCAATAAAGTTTTTTTATGATTGATTTGTATATTTTTATTTTTATTTTATTTATTTATTTTTCTATTTATTTATTAATATAAATTTTTTCTATTTTTTTAACTTTATATTCTATACATTTATAAATAACATCTTTAACTTACATAAATCAATATACTTCTAGGCATTTACAACCCTCATCAAAGCATCTACATACAAATAACCATTAACCAACTAAATAATAATATTGCTATAAAGTAACCCTTCATTGCTTGTCATTTATACCTATTTTTATAAATAAGGAGAAACAAATTAGAGAGTGGGTATGCAAAATACTAAGGAAACTTTTTATTTTATATGCAATTTCTCACAAGTGGGAGTCATATTTGTTGATAGTCAGTGAGAGCTGAATATTCTATAAATTCTAGTATTTTCAATTTTTTTATAAAAATATTGATGACAATAAATTTAATTAAATTTTTATTTTTATTTAATTAAACTCCATTTTTGTCCATGGGGCTTTGGATTGACCGTGAATGGGTGTCTTGTTAAGGCACTCCTTGCGATAGGTCACCTGTTCAAATCCCCCTTGGGTGCTTAGGTAGTATTATATATAAAAGAAAAAATTAAACTCCATTTTTATATAAATATGTAGAGAAACAAATTCATAAAATATTATATATAATTTAATATTTATTCATAAAATATTTAATAAAAATAGATTGTATAATAAAAAAATTATATTTAATTTCTCAATATATCTTTCATTTTGTAAGTTTAATCTAATTAATTTTCAAAATTAAATTAATCATATATATATATATATATATATATATATATATATATATATATATATATATATATATGCGGTTAAAAATTGTGTTTACGTTGCACCTAGGGTTTCTTTTGTTGTCATGCTATTTTAGTCTAGTGAAGTTGTGAGTTGTGTTTGTAAATTATTAATTTCTTCATCCCAATTTCATGAATGGATCTTTGAGCAATTTTGTCAACATCAGACTCCCATATATTATTGTGTGTTTACTTATGCCTTTCATTTCTCTAGGCTTGCACTTCATATTTGTTGAGTTTTTTTTGTTGGTGTGTTGTTAAACAATCTCAATGGTTGGGCCTTCCACATCAAATGTGGAAGCCCTTGGTTCAACAAGTGAGAAGAAATGCAAAATTGTCAAAAGGGCGAGTTCCAACTCCACTCTAGATATGAAACACTCTATGGAAAAATCGAACATCAAAAATTCGATGCAGAAAGGATTAATTAATGATTTCACTAGCCTTTGGTCTAGCCCCAATATTGTTCAAGAATGGACCCCTAAGAATTGCATCAATCAAAACTTTATTTCTATTATTACTGCAAAAAAAACATTTATATATATTTTTTATCTATAAAATGCAGTGGATATTCCATTGAATAGTTCGTCTCAACATATTTGATAAAATATATTAAAATTCGAAAATGTATACTATGAGGTTTTATTTTTCTTAGATTTCTAAATTTATTAATTTAATAAATCTAGAACAACGAAAAATACGGAAAATAGAGGACAGTGAAAAGTAAACATCAACAAACCACAATGAACATAAGATATGCTTTGGGAAATCCTTTTAGGAGAAAAATTAGTTGGAAGGTGAGGTTGCTTTGCTCTCTCTTCCTCTAAATGGAAATGGTGCAAATACAAAGTAGTGAGACCTATGGCCAGTGGGCTGCTACAAAACAAAACCCTCTGTTATGCTCTCTCTCTCTATCCACTCTTAGCAACTCTTTTCAACTATGGAACATAATGCACTTGAATAGAATGGAACCCTGTTTCCTCCTAGTGGCATGGTTATAACATAGCTTGGTAGCCAACTAGTGGTTAAGTTTGAGTCCTTTGAACTCTTAAGTAAAGTTACAATATCGACCCTTCTAGATTCCTCTTCATCATGTTCACGTGTCTAGTGCCTTTTCTATGAATAATAGGGCTTGGTGTGGCATCCTCTCAAATTATGGTGGTTCATCACGATAGGTGAACTTTGGGAGGCATAACTCTTGCATGCAAACTCTAATTAACGACTTTTGTAGATAGTTGGAAACTTCTATGTTGTATAATAACACTAGTGGATGGAGTGCTTAAGGGGAAAAGTTTTACTCCACAAAAAACATCATTAAAGGCCTCACACTGGCCCTAGAAGGTTCAAGGCCCCAATTCTCCAAATTGGGCCTTACCGTTAAAACTGCTCATGTAAGTTGATTTCTCTAATTTTCCACTCTATAAGCATTGAGATTGATAAAAACCAATGTAACGATCCAATCCACATCGATTTTTATTTGAAAATATAGAATAAAGGGACTCTATCTTTAGAACTCGTTCCTATTCTATGGGTTGCAGGGGAATAGGGGAATGTATTTATTTCAATGGACTTTAGACTTTAACCCAGATATAGAAATCACATTTGCTCCTATTTGGATCAAACTCCCACACCTCCCTATTATCTTTGGGACCTTGATTCCTTCAAATTATTGGAGACAAGTTGGGGTGTTACATAATTTACATTGAACCTAAGGGAAATTTTTTTACATGTGCTAGAATTTGTGTGGAAATGGACTTTCAACCGAGAGTGTCTGAGGCAATTTAACTGAATTTGGATGACCAGAGTTATCTACAGGCCCTAATTATGAGCAAGTTATTTTTAAATGTAACATGAGTGTGGACATTTTTTAAAATGTTACTTAAAATCCCAAGAAATTCAACCATCCTCGAAGTAGAGTTCAAAGAAAATTTCAACCTCTCAAAATAATATTGAGCAAGGTGCACTCAAACAAGTAAGAAGAAAGCATAAGTGACAATAGCCTTGGCGGGACTCAACTTGATAACCAATCTCATCTACACTTATCCAATCCCTCCAATAATATATTTGGATCTCTGACAATGAAGAAGAGGTTGAGAAAGATCATTCAAAGAATAACTTAGAGCCTAGCTTAGGGTGTCTTTCAAAGGAACAAAAGATTTAAAAACATGTAGCTTCTAATGATACCCATATTGAGCAGTGTGCACCTTCTTAGGTGAAGGGATCTATTCCATAAATAGAGAGTATGGCTCCACTTGTGAAGGATAATATAGTTATCAACTTAATGAGAATTTTTATCTCAAAATGAGAACACTAAGTCAACAAATCTAGATTAAAAAATCAAAATTGACTCTAAAATTGGCACTTGAAATTTATTTACTAATTTTTTTATAAATTTACTGAAAAAATAAGTTAATAAAATAGAAAAAAAATGATCTGATATTTCCTTATTCATCACAATGTATTTTCTGGTTGACGTTTCGAGCTAGCAACTGTGGCTCATCATCAAGACAAAGATAAGAAATATGATCTAGTTTAGAAAGATAAATAGGAGAGAGATGCAAGGTCAAAGAGTGGAAAATAGACGTTAGGTTAGATACATGTTAGAGGTAAATTTAATTCATTAATAAAATTGTAAGAACATGATTCAAACGATCATATTTATTAAAATATATAAAGGAAATTAACATGTGTGTGTGTGTGTGTGTATATATATATGGATTATATCAACAAATTGTAATCAAAAGTATATAATAATTAATAGAAGGATATATATATATATATATATATATATATATATATATATAATCAATTCTTACATTATAAAAGAAAGAAATAAAGATATTAAGTTCAGAAGAAAATTAGTAACACTAAGGAATTCTTATTAGAATAATGAGGGTTACAAAAATAATAGGTAATATATATATATATATATATAAGGAAAAAGGCGCAATTTTCATTGTTAAGAAAATTACATGTTGGATAATGTTTCATGTATAAGATGCATTCACTGAAGAGCAACTCAGAAGAGTTAGGGAAAAACTGTATACAAATTTACATCATAGTAGTCGAGGTAGTTATATCCGCCATAATAAACAAAAATACTGAGTCACTGTCCCAAAATTAATAATAGAAACTGTAGCAAAAAAACATAGAACCAAAAAACCGAAAAAAAAAGAATGATATGTGAGATCACTCTAAGAGATGCCCATTGATCTGAATGATCGACCGGTGGAAAAAATGGTAGAAAATGCCCTCCCTATATTCCTGAATTTTCCATTGTCCCATGTTCAGTTGCGCGACCGCTTTGGAAAGACGATTAGCAATCTCATTCCTTTCCCTGTATATATGTGAGCATACAATAAAATCAAATTGTGATTTTAATGTAAATATATCATCCAACATCTCTCTGAGTGTGTGAAAGTGACAGTGATATACATCGTTTATCTAATTTATAACAAGCCGTGAATCCCCGTATATCGAAATCTTTTGGCAATTTAGTTCTCTCGCAAATAGGAGAAGGTGTTTTAGTCTGTTTAGTTCTACATAATTATTGGTGCCCTTGCCTAGGTCGACTTGGATTTTGTAGGACACAAGATTGTTGATGTGTAATATTGCCCCCCCATAGCCCTCGACTTGGGCCGAGCCATCAAAACATATATATATATATATATATATATATTTCAAATGTAAGAAAATATTTGACCAAGCTAAAAAGAAGGGGGTTAGAAGAAAAATACAGTAAGAAGAATCAAGGGGAAGATTTTGATGATCAACATAAATATGTTAGAAATTAAATAACAAAGCAATGGAACACATAAAATGTTGCAGAAACACCAACACTAAAAAAAATTATAAAACAAGAGAGACACATATATACATGGTTCAACCAATTTGGGCTACATCCACAGAGAAACAACCAGTCATTCCTTTTTATATTATCTAGCAAAATGAAGGGATACAACCTATAGAAAATTCCTTGTAACTTCCTTTTATCTCTCACACAGTTTCCGATGTTTTTCTGTCACGGAATAATACACAATCGCAATACAATTCCATCATATAAATTAATGGTTGTCTTCTAAGGAAAAAACATTAAATTAACATAACTTCTATTGTTAAATCTTTCGCCTCATAGACAACCGAGATTGACTACGAAATTACAATATTTTACAAGGCAAATTTTCTCTAATGTTTTATTCAAGGGCGCTACCCCTGAACCCCTGCCAAGCCCCCCCTCCCTCCCCCGATGACACTAGTGGGAAGGGGGGGGGGGTAAGCCCCTTCACACCCCCCGTAAGAGACTCACATCCAAATGCAGTTGAAACAATACCTCTAAATCAATAAAATAATCAAGCTTGACACCCAACAAAAGAGAGAATAAAGGGGAAGATAAAAATGAAGAAGACAAAATTTCAAATGAGACAAGAAAATGAAAGTAGAAGGGAAAAGGAAAAGGATTTGCTTCAGCATGAAGAAAAAACAGGAACTATAAACTCAAAATGGGAACTCTAGCCAAAAAACCCCGAAAAGACATAAAAAACAGGGCTAAAAATGAAAAATGTGTATACTAGAACGATGGTTTTTATAGGGTCAATTTTGAACATGTTTTAAAAATGGAAGTGAAAACAATTTTTTCGTGCAAAAATTGTGCAAAAAACACCCTGAAAATGAAAAATGTTGATACTAGAACAATGGTTTTTTTTAGGGTCAATTTTCAAATTTTTAAAAAATTCCAGTAAAACCGAATTTTTATGTGCAAAAAAAAAGCTGTTTTTGAGGAAAAAAACACACTAATGTTTTTGGTAGAATAACATTTTTCTTTCCTAAGTAAAATTTCAACATGTTTTAGTAATGACAATAAATTTATATTAATGGGATCTAAAACACATTAAAATTCTATTAGTTTTCATCGATATTGTTAAACATATAATATCATCACACTAAAGATCGCTAAAATTCTAATTGTTTTCAACCATAACATTAAAGATACAAACAAAATTGGAAAAATTTCAACCACAAAATTAAAAAACCATGACATTATGAACAAATTACATGACTAAATTAATCAAAATGTCATTATTTGTAGATTGAATGAAACATACATTATATCTTTAATTTATTGTTGCATTGTAGATATTCTAAACAATAAAAATAATCATAATTAAAACATATAAATCAACAACATAAAAATGACTCATAACTTTTGATTTAACACTATATGGAAATCAAAATTTTTATTTCAAGTTACAATGCAAACATCAATTATATAAACTGTCTTAGACAACTATTCAAAATCACTCATATTTTCTTACACACCATCAGAATTCACATCTTCATATGAATGACTAGATGCAAACGAAGATGTTCCATATTCTTCTCTTTCATTAACTAGTACCCCAACTGAGTCCACTTGCATGCCCACCATTTCAGGTTTCAAAATTCTTTTGGATCTATGACTGGTTTCAACACACTCCCAGCTCAACACTGTTCCTTCTGGTAACAACCTTTTCAGAATCTCTATCGTCTTGAAGCGAAGAGTTCCTCTCTTTGTTAAATTGAAGTCATAAACAAGTATGCCAACATCCTCCAACCTCAAGAGGTCTGTGCGGCGACGATTTATATTTGTACCCTTTCTTTTTCTCTTTCCGCAATTTTTTTTATTAGCTACCATCAATATCGTCATGAGTGTGCCCAACAAGAAGGAAACCAACCTTTACCTTCTGAAAAATTGTCAATTCAACAAGCATGTTTAGATATCCAAAAACAACTTGATTTTTGTTTTCACGGCAAGTGTTGTTCAATTGTAGATACAAAAATTTAGGAAGATGACCAGACCAATGAGAAAGAACATCATGAATTATGGTTATTGTCAGAGTTGCATCATTATGAATATTTGGAGTTGTGAAGTACACCCTTGGCAACATTTTCCCATTGAAGACCATACAAACAACCAAGTGATATTGAATAAAATTTTCCTCCTGTAAATTTTTGGGTGTGCGAACAAAATGTGGTAAAAGTGTTTTCTTCTGGTCCATACCACCAATTATCAAACCCAAATATTTATTCAGATTATCATAACACTTATTTCAATGCTTGTACAACTTTTTCCTTTCACTTGTTTGTTGTTCGCGATGCTCCTAAAGTTCTTTGACAATGGAATCTACACAACATAAAAGAAAGTCATTAGGAAATAAGTTTTCATAGTTGATGACTATACAATTTTAAAAGTTAAAGTTATGAATGCTTACCTCTTTCTGACCCTTCACATTTATCCCTTCTTTACTTAAGAGAAGCACATGTACTGTAAATTCCCATCCTTGTCTTCTTAGGAATAAAGACATTGTTGAATTCTTTATTCCATACCTTCACAAAATATTGATATGTAATAAATCGACCATGTCCCTCAGAACCTTCTGCATATTCTTTGTATAAGTTATAGATTTATTGTCTTGAAAATGATCTGGAATATGTATTGTCTCTCTATTTGGCATACACTCTCCATGCTTTGAAAAGAAATCGTTCATCCATGACATTGCAGTATTTGATAATGGCCCAAACTGTTGTTTATGACGTACTCCTGAATAAAATGTGGGATCCTTTTTCAAATTTTCTTGGATTTTTGAGAGACGAAAATTACCCATTGAATGAAACATTTTGAAAGCCTTTCTACAGATAAATAAAGACCCAATATGATAATCATAACCTGACAATGTTGATTGCATGCACCCAACTAAATATGATTTTTTAATGCTTTTATTCATTGACAAATATCTCTTCCTTTTCTCTAATGAAAACTTGAAATCCATATATTTCAAACAATATTTTTGACAACATTCACTTGAAATGAGAGGGTCGATAGAACTTCTTCTCGTCAAATATTCTGCTCTACCCCTTATATAACTAGAACATCTTGGATTGATACGAAAAGGTCTGCTCCTACTCCTTGATACAATATTTCCTGGGAACATCTCCATCATTGGATCATCATTTGTATAAGCATGTTCATCATCATTTTGAGGAATGTTATCCTCACTATGATCAGCTGTGCTTTTGAAATACTAAATTGGAGGATATTCTTCATCTTCCCCTTCTTCAATGCTACTGTCATAGTCCTTAGAATTAGGACTAAATGGAAAATTTGACTCGATGTTTATTGGATATTCTTCCTCATGTTCATTTCCAGTGCTGCTATCATAGTCCATAGAAAATGTGACTGTTTACTTACTGAAAATTCTACATCCTGTCCTTTGTCATTGCTACTCTCATAGTCCTTAGGATTAGTTCTAAGTGCTTCATCCCGTCCTTAGTCACTATTGCTCTCATAATCCTTAGGATTAGGACTAAGTGGAAACTGTGACTCTTTATTTATTTGAAAATCTTCATCATGTTCTTCATCACTGCTACTCTCATAGTCCATAGGATTAGGACTAAGTGGTCACCGTGACACTCTATTCATTTGAAATTCTTCATCATGTTGTTCATCACCGTTGCTTTCATAGTCCATAGGATTAGGACTAAGTGGACACTGTGACACTCTGTTCATTTTAAATTCTTCATCACGCTCTTCATCACTGCTGCTCTCATAGTCCACGGGATTAGGACTAAGTGGACATTGTGACACTTCATTCTTTGAAATTCTTCATCATGTTCTTCATCACTGCTTCTTTCATAGTCCATAGGATTAGGACTAAGTGGATATTGTGACACTCTATTAGTTGAAATTCTTCATCATGCTCATCACTAATGCTCTCATAGTCCATAGGATTAGGACTAAGTGGACACCATGACACTCCATTCTTTTGAAATTCTTCATCATGCTCTTCATCACTACTACTGTCATATTCCATAGGATTAGGACTAAATGGACATTGTGACACTCCATTCTTTTGAAATTCATCATCATGCTCTTCATCATTGTTTCTCTCATAGTCCATAGGATTAGGACTAAGTGGACACCGTGAAACTCCATTATTTTGAAATTCATCATCATGCTCTTCATCACTACTGCTCTCATAGTCCATAGGATTATGACTATGTGGACACCGTGACACGCCATTATTTTGAAATTCTTCATCATGCTCTTCATTGTTGTTGCTCTCATAATCCATAGGATTAGGACTAAGTGGAAACCATAACTCTTTATTTATTTGAAATTCTTCATCCCGTCTTTCATCAGTGTTGCTCTCATAGTCCTTAGGATTAGGACTAGTGGAATAATTGACACTCTATTCATAGTGGAAGAATTTCAGTGATATTCATCAATATGAATAGAGTTGTTACGCGATGAAGATGTTGATGCTTCACAAAGGAAAACTGCATTATCATAAGAATCCATGCCTTTCAAATAGAAGAGGTTCAATGATACAAATGAAGACTCTCCTAATGATAATATATAGCTTAAAGAATGAAAATTTCCCTCAAAAAAATTTCGCCAATAGTTTTCCCTCGAAAAATTTTGTTTCATGTATTTCCCTCCATTATTTTATTCTACAATTTATTGAAAATTTTTAACTAAAATTTTCTTATGAAATAAATTTTTTAAATTAAAATTGTAAACTAAATCTTTTACCTAAATTAATTTATTACTTAAACTATATAATATTTACTAGACAATTGATTTTTTTATTTTATTTTTATTATACCTTCTAAAACAAATTAATCTCACATTCACCGTGCTGTAAAACAATTCCGTAATGTTCACTTTATCATAATTTCCTATATCGCCATAACAAAATTTACATGTTAAAATTTATAAAAGAAAATTAATCCCACATTAACCGTACGGTAAAACAATTTTGTAATTTCCCCTATATAATACATTTCATTATCACTATTCCTCTCATCACATCAAGGTTTTCCGAGGTTTGTTAAAAGACTTGGAGCGAATTTGTGGAGCAGCTACATTGCTATCAACAACATATTCAATGGAGGATTATCGCATTTGAAAGGTTAGTTAATTTTTTTGTTGTGCAAATTTTAAAATTAAATAAGTTTAATGATTTTTTTTTAGAAATTATTTTTTTTGTGGACAAATTTACCCACTACATCCGTAGTGGGCGTGGTGGGCCCGATCATGCTCCTGACGACCCAACGGACCCGTGGGTGAGAGGCGGGGGGCGCTAGATACCCAACACCCCGCCCCACCCCGGCGACCCAACGGCCGGCCGGGGCGACGGGTCGTTGGGCTGCCGGGGTGGGGCGGAGGGGTTGGTGCCAAGCCCCTTGCCCCACTCCGGTGGCCCAACGGCTCGTCGCCCTAGCCAACAGTTGGACCGCTAGGGTGGGGCGGGGGGTTGGGCGCTAGCTCCCTCTGCCCACCCCGACGACCCAACGGTCGGCCAGGGTGGTGGGTCGTTCGGCCGTCGAGGGTGGGCTGTGGGCCAGGCGGGGCTAGGGATGGGTAGGGGGCGGTTGTTGGGCCACCATGTTGGGGTAGGGGGCTTGGCCCCAAATGCCGACCCGAGTGGTCAGCCGATTTCCGGGGTGGGGCAACAGGGCGCTGTATTTTTTAAATTTCTTAATTTTTTTTTTTAAATTGTTATGTTTTACAAATTTAATTATTATTTATCATTTTATTTGTTAATTTAAGCTATGATTTTTTTGTAATTTACTGATTTATATATTTGTCTTTTTTTCAGGAAAACGGCATCAAAAAAGATTTTTGTGAATCTTTCTGGACCAAAGACTGTTAAAGGTGGATTTTCAAAAAACATTGTTGAATGAACCAAACCTGAGCTGATAGCCACAAATCTTTCAAGTGCCTCAAATGATAAGAAGATTTCATACTGGAAGAAATCAAAAGAAGTGAAACTTCCAACAAATGTTTGGTATGTGAAAGAAAGATAAAGCCAAGATGTGCAGATATATCTATATGTTGATATACCTAATGATAATGAAATTTATGAGGTGCTGGGAAAGGTCATAGACATGTGTTCGGTATTGGACAGAGAAGTTGTTTACATACTTACAAAACCGCCCAAGTCACATGAAATGATTAAATATCAGTTATTATATTCAGTGTATGGCATGAGAGAGGTATCTACAAAGTTGTGTAAACAAATTGTAAATGATATGACACAAAATATAGTAAGTATTGTTAGTTATATTTGTGTTTTATGTTCTTGTAACTGTCTCATTATATTTTTATAACTTTGTTTTTATTGACATATGATATTTTGTTTGGCATAATTTTGTTGAAAGTGTTTCAATTATGTTGGGAGGCATTCATTTCATAGAGCATGATATTATGAAAGTTGTCATCAGTTTCTAGTCAGTGTTAGAACAAGATAGGCAAAAAAGAAAAATGTAGTAATTCATGATGCTACAAAACTACATCCAAGGGATAAAAAAGAATGCCTCTAGTGGATAAATCAAGCAAAGGTAGACAGGTTAATTTTGAAGATGAGGAAGTTGAAACTGACACTAAAGAATATGTATTCGTTACTGAGGATTACTTTGGAACTGATGTTAGAAAGGAGAAGATCTGTAAAAGACCAAAAGTAACAATGCCCAAGAATAAATATGTTCTAGTTAATGATGAGAATGTTATGACGAAAAAAAGTAAAGTTGAACATTTTGAAGTTGTCATTACCAACAATGAAGATCCTAGTGAAAATTCAAAAGAAAGCAGAAATATCATTACACCAAGAGTTGATTTAGAGGATGGCATTATTAAAACAAAACAAAACGTCATTTGACAAAACTTGACAAAGAGAAACTTAATTAAGGGTGGTCGTACATTTCAACTTAATGTGTGACAAATCTATAAGGAAAGTGAAGGACAATGTAAATATCAAATCAGAAATCCATACCACCTACATGTTCACAACTTGATGACATTGATGAGGTACAATCCATATGCTCATGTGGTTAATTATGTGCTTCTTGTTGATCCAGTTCAACTTCCCAACAAAGAAGCATTTGATAAGTCAAAATGTTTTGAATACAATTATTATGTGCTTGGGGGGAACCATTCTATAGAAGTTCAAAGACAATTGATGGAGGAATATCCCAATAACCCACATTTTGAAACAATGAAATGTATCATTTATGCTGGTTTATCAGATACAAAAGAAAAGTTAGTGGCATGGGATCATAATTTAGATAATGAATATAGGATGTCTATGACTTTCATCCAAAGGGTTAGATTTATTCATAGTGAATTTGAAGAAAAATGTGGCGGGATAAGATAAATGTTACTGTAGATTTCCGAAAGGAATGTTGTATGGAAATAGGCTACCAAATTGAAGAGAAAATTAGTTCAAAAGGCAGCAGAGTAAATACTGATTTATTTAGAGGTATTGACAACATTTTCCAGTTGGAATTTAGAATTGGAGAGATATGGGAATTGATTAATGAGATTTTTAGCATGTGGGAGAAAATTAACATTAAAAACCAGAAGGTCTAAAGGTCTAAACCATTGGTATGTAGCAACAGTAAATCAGGTCCTGAAATGAAGAAACTTCTAGAAGATATGACTATCACACCTTGGAGAGCATTGCGAGTGAAGGATGAAAAACTTGTCAAAGCAATATTATCTCATGTGAGGTCAGGCGAACTATCATTGGAGGGAATGTATGAGGAATTTCAAAAGTAAGTTTGTTGAATTATTTTCTAGATTATAATTTTCTTTTAAATATAACATATTTTTCTTGGTATTATTTGTTATACATATCATTATATTAACCTTTTTTTACTTTATCTATGCAGTCTCAAAGTTTACATGAAAATACAAGAACAAATGGTTAAATTGTTGAATGAAGATGGTTGGGATGATGTTGTACGCAACTATCCAAATTCACGTTCTACATCAACATTATTTATTTATTTATTTTTAATCTTGCATTTAAAAAGGTATGTTGATTTATACATTTATTTTTATTCATCTATATACTATTTTTATTTTATATCTTACACATATATTTGTTTATTTTAGTAAAGATGAGGAAGGATGCAAATGGAGCACCAGATAGTTTTCAGAACCTTTATTGAAAACATTAAGATCAGAAGACTGAAGAAGCATGTTATGAAACTAGCTCAAGAAAAGATAGAAAAGATAGATCAACGCCTTAGAATTCAGCCTCTTCGAGGGGGCAACCTCCTTTACATTACATAAATAAACAATTCTTCGATGATACAAATGAAAATACCTCCTTTATATATATAGGAGTCTAAGGGGGCATAACATAATCAGAGCCGACATAAAAATAATAATGTAAGGGCACAATAATAACAATAGTGGGCTTCTATGGGGCACAAGAGTAACAATATGGGCACTACATGGGTACATCAATATAATAAGGGGGTTGTACTAATAACAATAAGGGGTTACACTAGTAGTATAGGGGCCTAACATGCCCCTCTCCTTCAAAAAACATTGTCCTCAACGCTTGAGTAGTTCTTCATGCTTCCGTATAAAATTCTTGTCCTCCCATGTGGAATCTTCAGCAGGTAAGTTCTTCCACTTGATGAGATACTCTGAAATTGATCCATTTCGTAGCTATCGGGTTCTTGTTTCTGTGACTACTCCAGGTTCCAATATGATTTTTCTTTCCTCTTTAATTTATGGCAATATCGTTTGCATTGGAATCTTTTGCAACTTTTGAATAAGTGGCCATGCTTCTTTGTTCTTCTTCCATTCATCCCTTGCTTCGTTTATCCAATCTGATTGGATAATAGAAATAGCACAAAACAATGCTTCCACATCCTCATCCTTGAAGAGTTTTCCCATTCGGTAAGGTCGCCATTTGTTAAGTGCATGTAGTATTACCAACATTTCGTGTTGTTTCATTTGATTTTGCACCAAAGTGGCGTTATCCTTTAAAAGTTGGAGAACTTGTTGTTGATGCTTGATGTGATATTTCACTGCTTGAACCTTTTTCTTCTTGATATGTCCTTCTATATTTAGAGTTTGAGGAGTGGTAATTTCTTCCAATCCTTTACAAGATATGGTCGGATTCATTTCTTGACGCTCGATGTGATCTTTCACTTCTTGAACATCTTTCTTCTTGATATGTCCTTCTAGCTTGATAGTTTGAGGAGTGGTAATTCCGACCAATGAATTACAAGATATGGTTGGATTCATTTCTTTTTTCTTGACGTGATCTTTCACTTCTTTCACCTTTTTCTTCTTGATATGTCCTTCTATCTTAAGAGTTTGAGGAGTGGTCATTCTTGCTAATAGTTTACAAGTTATGGTCTGATTCTTTTCTTCTTTCTCTGGGGTTGAGTCCTGGCATATATCCTCTTCTTTTGATACTTCTTGATCCTTTTCTTCCTCCTCTTCATACTCTATGTAAAATAATTTCTTCTCGGCACACTTATGACCTTTAGTGCTTTTGCTATCACAATTGTAACAAAGCCCTTTTTCTCTTTTTTCTTCCAATTGTTGTGGTGTAACCCTTGTAGGTTGTGGAAGGCTAGGAGAAACAACACTTCCATCTTTATAGTTGTGAGGGGTAGACTTCCTTGTTGCCATAATTTTACTTTCCAATATGTCACAAGCCCTTTTACTCTTTCCAATTGTTGCGGTGTTGCTCTAAAGAAGGTGTTGCTCTTTGTATCCTCATAATGTGCTATCATTTCCTTCGTGAGAATTGACCACGTAACAAGTTGTTTACGAGAACAAACTCTGTTATACCATAAAAATTGATCTGGTTCTAAATATGAAGATGCAATACATACCTTTTGTAATAGTGGTACACCATGTAGATCAAAATATTGCTCCATCTGAAGTATCCAATTTACCGGATCCTTGCTATCAAACTTCCTCATCTTGCTTTTTCTTGTTTTTAGGACCTCTATCTTGAAACGACTGTAACTCTATAATTTCGGATATTTAAGTTTTGAAATTGCTATCTGTAGTAGCCCTCTGTGTCCTTTTTCCAATGCCACCACTTTGATCCAAATTGGATTCTCCAAGAAAGAGTTATGCACAATCTCCCAAGATGACCTAATTATAGACCTTTCCAGAAGAGCGAACTTGTATGAAGTGCCATGTGTCAATTTTTCGACCTTTGGTTCTGAAAAAGATATACAAGAAACTACAGTCCGTCCTCTTTCTATACCTTCTTATGAAATTTCAATCCGATGCTCAGAGAGAAAGTTATGACGATTTTCCCTAGGTCACCTGTTTTGAATGTAATCCAGGAGTCTGCAAAAATACCAACTTCTCAGATCATATCTCCGCAAATATCGCGCGAAAAGCTCTGAAATTTGAACCCAAGGTTCAACACAATTTCTTCTCAAATGGGTTTTTTTTGCGACTTCTGAAATGTCACATAAAAAAATTTATAGCGAAAATGCCACGATGATCTGTTTGGAGTAGCGAAACCCTAGAATCCAAAGCTCTGATACCAAATGTTATGAAACCAGCTCAAGAAAAGATAGCAAAGATAGATCAACGCCTTAGAATTCAGCCTCTTCAAGGGGGTAACCTCCTTTACATTACATAAATGAACAATTCTTCGATGATACAATTGAAAATACCTCCTTTCTATATATAGGAGTCTAAGGGGGCATAACATAATCAGAGCCGACATAAAAATAATAATGTAAGGGCACAATAATAACAATAGTGGGCTTCTATGGGGCACAAGAGTAACAATATGGGCACTACATGGGTACATCAATATAATAAGGGGGTTGTACTAATAACAATAAGGGGTTACACTAGTAGTATACGGGCCTAACAAAGCAACGCCTTAGGAATGTTGAACTTGATCCAACTCTTACTCATTTCATTTGGAATGGGCTTGACCCTATTCAATATCAAGTAATACAAGGCGACTGTGAAGACATTGTTAAACTCATACCTAAAAGGGATTATGCCCTAGTGATTGCAAATATTCCCCATGGTTTCAATATTTCGAACATTGACTATGATAGTGACCCTTATACTTATCAATCTTTTAGTAAAGTTGTTGCGGGATTTCTAGAAGTCACATCATCACCATTATGGATATTTTTGACATTTCATTCAGACACACAATTGACAAAGTTATTTTC
This sequence comes from Pinus tabuliformis, assembly GCA_031772625.1. Lineage (NCBI taxonomy): Eukaryota > Viridiplantae > Streptophyta > Pinopsida > Pinales > Pinaceae > Pinus > Pinus tabuliformis. Next base: position 537,381,566 of record CM062818.1, on the reverse strand, counting down.
AAGCTTCAGTGGGAAAACAAACTCAATGACGCAGCTTACATGATAAAATGTTGAAAATCTATATTTGATTAATGTTAAAAAATCCATTCATGTACAAGTTAATTGAACTTTTACTATTTCATGTTACAGGAAAAAGTCAAATCTTCTTAACCATGAAGATCAACCATTTATAAATGATTGTAAGTTCATCCATATTGATAGTTGGGCAAAATATGATATCTATATGTTTATGATTTTTAATCAGGTAGATGGAAAGAGTCATAGCCAAGAACTCCTATGATGTTGCTGTGAGAAAACTACATATGAAAACAAAGAAGAAAAATGAGAGATAGTTAAAATTTATAAAAAACCACAGTTATTGATTAACTATCTTATAGACATATGTTCAAATGAAGTAGATTAGGTTCTGGATTTATTTTCTGGCTCAGGTAAGTTTTATTATATGGAATTGAATTTCAATATCTTATTTCTTAATTTATATGTCATTGTACTAATTTACTTCATTATTTCTTTTGTGTTTGATAATTAGGTACAACAATAGCATGTTGCCATCAAAGAGGAAGAAATTGCATTGCCATTGAAAAAGATCCAATACATTGCAATTTTATTCAACAAAGAATTAATGCTCTTCAATTTCTTCCAGATGCAATGCAAGAAACTGGGTTGAAGAAAGGGCACTTTAGTGAATCAAGTGTGACAAAAAAGGCAAAGTAACCTCAACCACTATTACATGGAGTGATTGGAAAGGCATACATTAGGAGATTAACAGACATCAAAGATCCATTAGAATAGGAAAATTAGGAAAATGAGGAAAATGAAGTAGAAAATATTGTGGAAGAAGACAATGATGAAACTCTAGAGGATAAAGAGTTTGGATTACGTGATATTGTTGATTAAATTTAAGTTATGCTTGGAAATCAAACTCATTTTTTGTAACTATTAATTAGTTATACTTGTAATGTTTTGACTTTGACATTTGATGAGAAGAATAAGCATTCAATTAATGTTGTTATGTGTTCAATATTTGTATTATGTGATTTTCGCATTAATTTTTTTGTTAATCATTATTTTTTGAAAAAAGTAGTAATTATTATTATGTTTTAGACATGAAATTTATAAAAAAGACTATTATTTAACCATTTTTAGTTAAAAATTTCCTATAAAAATTGTGATTTTGACATGTCATTTCTAGCAAAAGATTACAAAATATTATCAAAAAGTGTAATTTTTTAGTTATATTTATGTTGAAAATGGTTATTTTTATGTCAATTGTTAAAAAATATTGTTTTTTAGAGACAATTATTTCACGTGCATTGAAAAATTAATTAACGATGTATAAATATATAGAATATCGAAACTTCAAAATATCGACCTTCTTCTTTAAATATGCAAAACAATAAAAACCTCACTACAAAAAAAAAAAAAAGAAAATATGAAGAAGAAGACCACTTCAAAAATTGTTGAATTTAGAAAATAATTATTTACATTTCATACATTAGAAAATTTAAAGTCAAAAAATAGGCCTTTAAAAAAAATTTTTGATGCAGAATCACCACTTTTTTAAATTAACATGCAAATCACTAGCATTCTAAAACGTAATGTACATAAAAAGATTTAAAGTGCCAAAAACTATGCTTAAAAAAAAAATGTGTGTTCTGCATCGCCCCTTTTCAAAATCGGGTCACTTTTTTGTTATCTCTACGAAATGGGTAATAGTATCAGTTCCCATTTCAAAGTTTACATTGTTCAAATCTAAAAGAAATGGCGGAAGCCAAGTTCTTACTAATCTTTCAACCATCATCTCTATTTAGATTTCCCGAGTGTTTTTCAATCTCAATTGATTCTGTGAACTTCCTATGATGATAGTGCCCATTTTTTGATAGGATCATGTAGTCTTCAATGCGAATATGTTGTTTGGTTTTCTCGGCATGCTCAACTAGAGCTGAGGAACGAGACCTACCATGTTTAATGTATTCCACATGCTTTAGAATCCTTTGCTTAATAGATCTTCTTGTCTTTCCAACATAGGGAGCCCCTCAAGAGAACGTCATTAAGTATACCCCTTTCATGTTTGAAAGGTCAATAGGATCCTTGACAGATTTCAAGATACCACTAATGTTGCTTAATGGCTTGAAAGAAGTAGGAACTTGATTCTTACTTAATATGTGAGCAATTATATCTATGGTTCTATGGATAAAGGAAAGTTGAACATTGGTGATAGGATCAACAAGGTCTCTCTTTTATCTAAGACACCAGCGAGATTTTTGGAACACCTTGATGCCTTGGTTTTTCTTATAGACATTTTTCACAAAGACATAAATGAGGTGGGATTTTTCCTCATTAATGTAGCTTTCATTAGAAATCCTTAATTCCCAGGTGGCCAAGTTGTTTAACACACTGAATTTCTGGGTTAGATGATGATGGGACTTCACATGAAGGTATTGCTTCACGTGCATCATTTTATGGAACACTTGGTGCGAGATGGAAGGAACAACATTCTTGGAGATAAGAACATCAAGGAATGACAGGCTCCCATTACTCTCGACCTCCATAGGAAACTTGATAAAGTTTGATTGATCATTCAAATGCTACTTGAATACTTCTAATTTATCAAGACCATGGAGTCCTATAATAAAAGTATCATCGACAAATTATTTCCATAACTTCATATGGAAAGGAGCAGAGGCTAAAGCCTTGGTCTTGAAGTCTTCCATGAAAAGGTTTGTCACAACTGGGGAGAGAGGGCAACCCATGACAATACCACCTGTCTATTCATAGAATTCACCTTGAAAATTGAAAAAAGTGGAATTCAGACATAACTTGACATACTATCATGGATCCAGAAGTATCAAATCAAAATTGGTCATCTCACAAAAACTTTAAATTTGAAAGAAAAAAAAAATACTACTTTTCTAAAACACATTTAAAATATAAAAACCCCCAATTCAATTTTTCCAACAAAAACAATTGAAAAAATTGAAAATTAATAAAATAAAAACAAAAATAACCCCAAAAATGAAAAATACAAATTAAAAAAACCAAAAAAGGAAAGAAATATGGATGCTAAAAATAAAAACAAAAAATTGGCTACAAATACCTAAAATTATTTTAAAAATACAAAACTAATGTTAAAAAACAAAACAAAACATTAAAAGAAATCCAAAAAAACATATTTATTTTGTTTTTAAAATAAAATTAAAAAGGGAAAAAAATAATTAAAAAAATTAAAAAGTGTTGAAAAAAGCAAATGAAACAAATCATTAAAACTATTAAAAATTCTTTTGTTTTGTGAGAAAAACCCAAACCTCCACCCAAGCTCCCATCCTCTCACTACATCCATCCAAACAAGCTCCACCACCATGTCACTTGTAGGTCACCCCACCAAAGGTGGACACCCTTCCATCTTTCCCATCCACGCAGACTCGACCACCATGTTGTTGTCGAGGTGGCTGTTGAGGTGGCCCATGGCCAACTAGATAGTGGTTGCATGGATAAACATGGCGGAAGGAATGGGAATGTAGGTGGAGGGGTCACACAATGCCCGTCCCCAAAATACATGAAATTTTTAATAGTTTTAATGTTTTCTTTCATTATTTATTTATTTATTTATTTTAATTTTAAATAGTTTATTATTATTGTGTAATTTATATTTTTTAACGTTTGTTTTAATTTCTTTTACTTTTTAATTTTAGTTTTAAAAAAGGTGTTTTGAATTTAGTTTTTAAAAGTGTTTTTTTTTTTTTTTAATTTATTTATTTATTTTGTTTTGTTTTTGAAAGTTATTTTTATGTCTCTTTTTTTTCTTTTTCTTTTTTTAATTTAATTTGGAAATGTGTTTTCATTTTTATATATAAAAATTTGGGATTTTTATTTTAATATAAAAATTTAGAAAATATTGATTATGGATTTTTTGAAATTATTATTACTATTACTATTTTTTCTGAGAAATTTAAAAACACATTTATGTATATATATATATATATATATATATATATATATATATATATATATATATATCTATTTTCTATCCATTTAATTGTTTAATGTAAATGTAACACCCTCCTCCCACATCCACCCAAGTAACCATGCTAACCGGGGTAAACATGATATGAGAGTCTACTATGATCAAATTCGACTTCATATGTGACTTTAAGGCAGTGGAATCGACGAAATATCACACACATTCCTCCAACATCATCAACAGAACCCTTAGGAGACAAGTCAACCACTCAAACAACCTATCTCTAGGCCCCACTGTTATTCTAGACCTCTTAGGCCATAGTCGCTCTCTTGTTTTTGAAATGTCTTCAACGTTCATTCTAATTTGAAGATATCCCGAATGAAGATCCAACTTGGTGAAGTAAATTGCTCCATGTAATTCATCCAACAATTCATTAATAACAAGAATGGGAAATTTATCTTTAATACTGAGGTTGTTGATCTCCCTATAATCTGGACACATACGCCATGATCCATCCTTCTTGTGCACCAATACTACTGGGGCAGAGAAAGAACTTTGACTAGGTTGAATTATACCAACCTCTAGCATTTCTGCAACCATATGTTTAATTTCACTCTTTTGGATATAGGGATATCTGTAAGGCTTGATGTTTGGAGGAACACTTCCTGGAATCAAATGAATAGCATGTTCATGATCACGAATAGGTGGGAGGCCATGGGGAGTCTCAAATACCTTGGAATGATTGTCCAAAACTTTTTGGAGATTTGGAGAAATAGATGATTTCATTGTTTGAACATCTAGTGAGCATAATTGTGCAATTACGCCTTGTTTTTCTTTCTTCATAATCTTTGTCAAGCTATTAGAGTTGATTATCTTTCTTGTTTTCCCTCTGATACCCCTTAATTTAGCTTCCTCTCCTTCCCAAAAACAATTCAAGAAAAGTTCTTGAAAATTAAAAGTTATTGTCCCCAAAGATTGTAACCATTAGACTCCTAGTACAACATCAACACCACCCATTGATATGGAAAGCATTGGACTATTCAATACATATTCCCCCATGGTTAAGTTGATTTTATGGAACTTTCTAGAGCAATTTACAGTTCTTCCATTTGCAACCATCACTTGACACTTTGGTGTTGGATATAGAAAACAATTCAATTCTTTGGTTATCTTACAATGAATAAAATTATGGGCACTACCCGAATCAATCAACATTATTACCTTTTTCTTCTTGATATATCCTTCCGCCTTGAGAGTTTTAGGAGTGGTAGTTCCCGCTAATGCATTAAAATATATGGTCAAATTCATTTCTTCTTTCTCAGGGTTGGTTCTTGGTGTATATCATCCTCTTTTGATGTTTCTTGTTCCTTTCCTTCCTCCTCTTCACAATTTATCTAAAATGATTTCTTCTCAGGACACTTATGACCTTTAGTGTATTTTCTATCACAACTATAACAAAGCCCTTTTGCTATTTTTTCCTCCAATTGTTGTGGTGTCAACCTTGTAGGTTGTATTGGAAATAATACTGAGAGGGGGGAATTAGTATTATCAAGTCAAATATTTTCTTTTTCAAACCCAGATCATATACGCTACTTCAGTTAGTAAAAACCGCGTATATACGTAACTACATATAAGGAAACCCACGTATACCATGTAGACTTATAATTTAATTTATCTTATAGAGGTTGATCATTAATCTGTGTATCATAATCAAATAGACAGTACTGAAAACAGTGAAACAGAGCAGAAGACAATCACACAAAAGAACACAAGATATAAGGAGGAAACCCAATGTGGGTGAAAACCCCCTGCTGCAATTCATCTCTATCTTCTTTTTAATTAGAAACTTCTTTTTACAATGTTTTTGTACTGGTGCAGTCTTTACCAGTACACAGGCTGCTACCTGCAGAGAGCTACAACCCTCTCTCGTTCTCCAGCTTTTCTTGGAAGGGAGCTCCAACCCCCTTAGTTCTTGTACTAGCTGGGATACTAGTACGCAGGCTCCTACCTGCAGAAGGCTACAACCTTCTCTTTTCTTTCAGGGACCACGTTTCATTAATTTTCAGACTGGATCCACAAATAACATCAATCAAACATCAAGAATTTCTGCATCAACCAATCACCTTTTCACCAATCAAAACTGAATCAAAATAAACACTTCTCTGACAACTGTACCCAGATCACAGTAACAGTAATCACACACCACTTCTGAACCCAGAACACTGCAGCAATAAACAGAAGCAGCTAGAACATAAATCAAGAGATGTACGCTACTTCACTATTCAGAAACCTACGTGCATACGCTTCTGTGTCAAGACCAACCTGCGTATACGCTGCTTTCACTCACAAAAATGACGTGTATACGCGCCTTCGCTTCACTGAACCGGTGTACAGATCTATAAGGAATAATTCATTCTTTCAAACATTCAGAGATTAGTTAACCCAGATTATCAGATTTATAGATCAAGCGTGCGCCACATATCACAGATCAAAATCATATAGAGATACCACTATTCAAGCCTTAAGATTTTGACCCATCAAGAGAACTTATCCTTTTACTTGCGCTCAGGTTCCTCCTTCACTCAGATCTAGATTTGCACCATAACCCAACCACCAGTATTCCAGATCTAGCACAATATCAGATATTCAATAATTCAGATGATCTTTGCCCAATGATATTCTTCCTCTTTTATAGTCTTGCCTTTCACAATACCACGACTCAAAACCATAACAAACCAATACCAAGGATCCAATACTTGGGATCAACACATTAGATGAGATACCAAGGTCCAAAATCATAGGTTCAAATACCAAGGACAAAACACCATGGACCAAAAATAAGTTCTCCCACATGTACGCGCTTTCCTTTGCATGAAAGTGCGTGTATATGTATACGCGACTTTGGAACGTCTAACCCACGTGTATACGTAGCTTTGTTAAGGTAAACCTGCGTATATATGATTTCCTTCATTCTGATAGCCTGAATTGAGATCTGTCATCAGAGTGAGTTGCCATCAAGGACAACACCTGTGCCATAGCGCCAAACCTGTGCAATAATGCCAACAATCTCCCCCTTTGGACTTGATGGAAACCCCAAGATCCTCAAAGTCATTCTCCCCCTTTGTCATCAAGGGCAAAGGGTTGTGCTCCCCCTGAGTACATGATGAAATCTCTGCTCTACTGTGCTGAACATGCTCCCCCTGACTGTAGGCAAGATCTGCAAAAAGATGTTCTTTAAAAAGAACCATGACTTACACATCATAAATGACCTTCCTATCACCAAAAGACTTTATACATACATCCATCACCCAACCAAGTGGGGATCATCCACCCAACCAAGTGGGGATACATCAGAAATTTACATATGACAACCAATTACATTACATCATTCATCCCAGGCATAGTGGGGAAACCAAAATAGGCCATTACATGACCTTGATAAAAAGAAGATATACATGACATAGAGATGAAATATTTAAAACAATTCGATGAAAGTCATCAGCAGCATCTGTCAATCATCATTCAAATTAGCAACCATGTTCTCCTTCTGCACCTGTTCTACCTGAAATCAAATCAAACCAACATATACGTGACTATGTCCACAGAAACAGGCGTATATACGTGGATATTCCTCATAAAACTCGCGTACAACCAATTCTAGATCAGCAACCTGTAAATTCCATGTAACAAGGTATGTCTGCATATCAGCTCATTCTGTTCTCCCTCTGCATGTGTTCCACCTGAAACTGACAACAGCTGTGAACTTGAACCAAAATCTTTTAAGATAATGCCAATAATGCATCATTAGAAGATTATCTGCTCCCCCTGAACTTGTGCCAGATGGTCTCTGCCACACCCATATCAGACTATCTTCAACCAGAGTCTGTCCCTACTGATATCCTTCAAACCTCCATATACGCGACTGTATCTGCATAAACCGGTGTATGTATGTGGATCATCCTCAACCAACTCGTGTACAACCACTTTTCTCTGAAACAGACAGGTTTCAACAGCAAGATGAAGCATCAACTACTCCCAGCTTCTGTCTGAGGTATTCAAATGTCTCCCTGCGTAGTGGTTTGGTGAGAATATCAACAACTTGTTCCTTAGAGGGAACATATTCCAACTTGACCTTTTGTTCAAGCACTTGTTCCTGGAGAAAATGATATTTGATAGGTATGTGCTTGGTCTTTGAATGCATGACTAGATTCTTTGAAATGCTGGTTGCACTTGTATTATCATATAAGATGGAGATAGGTGGAGTACAAGTGATTTGATAATCTTGCAAGGTTTGCATCATCCAAAGGAGTTGGGTGCAACAAGATGCAGCAGCCACATATTCTACTTTAGCTGTAGATAATGCAATAGAACTCTGTTTCTTGCTGAACTAAGATACTAATATGGAACCCATGAAGAATGCACCACCACTAGTGCTTTTTCTATCATCCACGCTTCCAGCCCAATCTGCATCTGTATAAGCATGAAGAGTGAGATCCGCATCTCTAGGATACCATAGGCCATAGTTTTGAGTTCCTTGAAGATACTTAAAAATTCTCTTTACTGCCTGAAGATGAGTTTCCTTAGGATTTGCCTGAAATCTTCCAACCATTCCTACTGCATGCATGATGTCTGGTCGGGTACCTGTTAAATAGGGCAGACTTCCAATCATGGATCTATAGGTTGGTTGATGCACTGCTACTAATTCATCATTTGCATTGAGGTTGCATCCTGTGACCATAGGAGTACATACTGGTTTCGAATCTTCCATGCCATACTTCTTCAAGATCTACTTGAGGTACTTAGTTTGAGATAAAAAGATAACGCCTTGATTTTGTTGGATTTGTAAACCAAGAAAATATGTCAGCTCTCCAAGCAAGGACATTTCGAATTCCTTTTGCATCACCAAGGCAAAGTTTTGACTCATAGCTTCTTCATTGCTGCCAAAGATAATATCATCTACATACACATCAAGTATTAGCAATTTGTCATTTTCAATTTTTACATAAAGATTGTTATCTGTTGATCCTTTTGAAAAGCCTTGTTGATGAAGGTATTTGTCCAAATGATAGTACCAAGCCCTTGGAGCTTGTTTAAGCCCATAGAGAGCCTTTTTTAGTCTGCATACAAGATTTGGATCATTACCAAGGATGAAACCATCTGGTTGCTCAATGTACACTTCTTCTTCTAAGTCTCCATTCAGAAAGGCTGATTTCATGTCCATTTGAAATACTTTGAACTTCTGAAAGCTAGAGAGAGAAAGGAACATTCTGATGGCCTCAAGTCTAGCAACGGGAGAAAAAGTTTCTTCAAAGTCTATTCCTTCTTGTTGAGCATACCCTTTACAAACAAGTCTGGCCTTGTTTCTAATCACTTCCCCATTTTCATTCAACTTGTTTTTGAAGATCCATTTTGTCCGTATGACATTCTTATCTTTTGGTCTAGCAACCAATTCCCAAGTGTTATTCTTACATTTTGTGGTTCAGTGGAGGAAAGTAATGCCAAAGAGCTTGAAGCTTCTGCAATTGTTCTTCTTGTTTGTATACCTGCCTCTTTCTGCCCCAAAATTTGAGTTTCTGGATGATTCTTTTGAACGTATCTGGATGGAGTCTTCTCTTCTATCCTTATCTATTCCTCTAGTGCCTCTTGAGCTTCTTATTCATCATAAGTTTGATTTGATGTTGAAGGATAGTCCTCATCCTCTTCGAAATCTTCGGAATTTACTTGCCTAGGAATGTTTCCTTCTTCATCAACTACTACATCAATGCTGTCAACAATTCTTCCAAGTCTTTTATTGTAACAGTTATATGCTTTGCTGTGGGGAGAATAACCAAGGAGAATGCCTTCATCTGTTCTAGGTTCAAACTTGCCAAGATTTTCATCATTATTTTTAATATAGCATTTGCTTCCAAAAATTTTGAAATGTTTTACCGTAGGAGTCTCACCATACCAGAGCTCATGAGGAGTTTAAGTACTGTTTACCCGGACATTTGTCTTGTTAAGAATAAACACTGCAGCAAATGCGGCTTCACCCCAAAAGGTTGCGAGAGTTCCAGATTCATCAAGCATAGCACGAGCCATTTGTTGAACTGTTTTGTTCATCCTTTCCACTACTCCATTTTGCTGAGGAGTCCTAGCTATAGAGAATTCCCTTCTTATTCCATGTTCTTCACAAAAATCGAAAAATTCATTTGAGGTAAACTTCCCACCTTTGTCAGATATGAGGCATTTGATTTTGTGATCTGATTTGTTTTCAGCCAAGGCTTTGAAAGATTTGAATTTTTCAAAGGCTTCGTCTTTGTGCTTCATAAGTCCTATCCAACACATCCTGGAGAAATCATCAATGAATAAAATAAAGTATTCTTCTCCTTGTGGTGACCTTTTCCTGGATGGACCACATACATCAGTATGGACATGTTCGAGTGGCCTGCTAGCTGATCCTTCCTTTTCAGGGAAGTTAGTTCTAGTTTGCTTACCAAACTGACATGATTTGCATATTGCATTGTCTGGAATTCTGATGTCTGAAAGACCACAAACTACCTGATATTTGCATGCTTTCCTTAATTGTGAGAAGCTTAGATGCCCCAATCTCCGGTGCCATAGCCAGTGTTCATCATTCTTGCTTAGATAGCATTGATGTTGTCCTTCTTTGAATATGTACAAATTATTTGGAGTTCTTGTGCCTTTGATCAATGTTTTTCCTGTATCAAGATCACGAACACTACATCCATTTGATTGAAATATTACCTCTCTTCCTTGATCGCACATCTGACTAACAGTCAATAGATTATGCTTTAAGCCATCAACATACATAACATTTCCTGCTTTGACATTTTCTTTTAAAAGAACAGAACCTTTACCTTTTATGAGTGCAGGGGTGTCATTTCCAAATGAGACCTTCTTCTCCTTCTCCAAGGCACTATATGACTGAAGCTTTTCTTTATGACCTGTCATATGTTTCGAACATCCACTGTCGATGTACCATTGATTTTCCTGCCCTTCATCATATAAGGCTATACCACATCTTTCTGGTTGTGGTTCTTTCATTCTCCATGTTTTGGAACTTGAGGCTTGCTCCTTGGAGTTGTCTGCCAAAACCTGCTCCTGCATTCAGAATCTTCATGACCAAAATTATTACAAATAGAACATTCTATTTCATTTTCAAGAGCAGAAAAGTTATTGTAGGTCCTTTTCATGATCCCAGTCATACTCCTCTGTTTTTGAGTTTCTCTAATCATGATAGTTTTGTAGGCAACACACTGAGCTGCTTTGTGTCCAAAGTTGTGACAAGAGAAACATTGGCCATTGAAGAAATTCCTGCGATTATCAACCCTGCGGACCGAATGATTGTAGTTTTCATTGACATCCATTCTTGAGGCAAATTGAGAATGATTTACCTGTGGTCTGTTGTAGCTTCTGTTTATCCTTGAAGCAGATTGCCCCTGATTTACTTGGTGATCTCTGTTCATTCTTGAAGGAAAATGTCCTTGATTTGCCTGGTGAGCAGTATTGTGCCTTTGTTGTCGATTGTCAATTTGTTCACTTCTCCTTGCTGCATCAAGATAACTTTTGGAGGTGGATGGCTTCTACGCTTGAGATGCTTCTTCATTATATCCCAGACTTGTCTTGATTAGAGGAGAACGTTGCACTTTGATAATCTCATCTAAAGTTTCAGATCCTTTAACAAATCTAAGATTAAGAGCTTTAGTTTTCTCAATCTCTTTTCTAAGTCCCACAATTTCACATTCTAACTTTTCATGATGTTTTTCACTTTCAGCAAGTTGTAGTTGTAGAGTTTCTATAATCACATTCTTCTCTTCTAAACAAATTTTGAGTCTAGAAATCTCTTCATAAAGACCTTCTTCATCTATAGCATCCAAGTAATCATCATCTTCAAAAGCCATTAAAAGTTTATAATTATGATTACCTTGTTCTTCTTCATCACTGTTTGAAAGTCCGTCACTGTCTTCATGAGTGTAATAGCTTTTCTTATTTACGTTCTGTTTTCTGTTCCATTTAACTGGTTCCTTACCTTTGTCAAGCTTATCTTTATGAGGACACTTGGCAGCATAGTGACCGACTCTTCCACAAGAAAAGCATTTGAAAGGTAACTTACCTCTGAATCTTCTAGCACCCTGTTGAAGGTTCTTGACAAAATTGGATTCTTCCTCTTCTTTTGACATATGTCCTGACTCATAGTAATCTCCTTTGCCTGAAGCCTTGAATGCAACTTCTCTCCTATCTGATGGTCCTCCTTTCCTCATTTTGTAAGCAGTTAGAATTCTGTGCAGCTGTGACATAGTAAGGTTCCGTAGATTCTCTTTTTCTTCTATTGCAGAAACTTTTGATTCAAACTTAGAGGACAAAGATCTTAGAACCTTTTCAACCACAACAACCTCTTTTATTTCTTCACCCAAGTTTTTCATATAATTAACAATCTCATCTACATGTAGGAAATAGTTAGCCACACTTTCATCATTGTGCATTCTAATATTTTCATATTGAATTCTGAGGGTTTGAAGTTTTTCTTGTTTTACCTATTCATCTCCTTCATAGCTCAGAACAATCTTGTCCCATATTTCTTTTGCGGATTTATACTGCATAACCTTGACAAATTCTGATTGAGATAGACATCCTAATAGAGTATTGACAGCCTTTGCATTTGTTTCATATTGCTTCTTACCAGCCGGATCTGTAGGAGTTGCTGATGGAAAAGTGTACCCTATATCTATGATATCCCAAACTTCTGTACCAAGAGATTGAAGATAGGCTCTGACTCTTACCATCCAATAGACGAAGTTGGTCCCATCAAAAAATGGTGGCCTGATCGATGCTTCTCTCTCATAGTTGCTCATTATGACAGATCTTCCTTCAAGCGATCAAGCTTCTTCCAAAGGCCCTGCTCTGATACCAATTGTTGGAAATAATACTGAGAGGGGGGGTGAATCAATATTATCAAGTCAAATATTTTCTTTTTCAAACACAGATCATATACGCTACTTGAGTTAGTAAAAATCGCGTATATAGCAACTACATATAAGGAAACCCGCGTATACCATGCAGACTTATAATTTAATTTATCTTACAGAGGTTGATCATTAATCTTTGTATCAAAATCAAATAGACAGTACCGGAAACAGTGAAACAGAGCAGAAGACAATCACACACAAGAACACAAGATATAAGGAGGAAACCCAATGTGGGTGAAAACCCCCTGCTGCAATTCGTCTCTATCTTCTTTTTAATGAGAAACTTCTTTTTACAATGTTTCTGTACTGGTGCAGTGTTTACCAGTACACAGGCTGCTACCTGTAGAGAGCTACAATCCTCTCTCATTCTCCAGCTTTTCTTGGAAGGGAGCTACAACCCCCTTAGTTCTTGTACTAGCTGGGATACTAGTACGCAGGTTCCTACTTGCAGAAGGCTACAACATTCTCTTTTCTTTCAGGGACCTCGTTTCATTAATTTTCAGACTGGATCCACAAATAACATCAATCAAACATCAAGAATTTCTGCATCAACCAATCACCTTTTCACTAATCAAAATTGAATCAACATAAATGTTGGCATTATGTTTCAGGAATGGCTATATATGTTACAGATGTTGTACTTGATGGCAACTCCCATGGCAAGGCTCTCTTTTTATTGAAAATAGAGAAGGACGCAGGAAATCAGTTCAGAAGATGCGTACCCGCAGGTACACCATGCAGAAGCCGCGTCCAGAGACGCAGGCCAGCGGTTCAGGAGGTGCGTCCACCCAGTGCACACATTTTAAGGCAGAGAAAATCACACGTGGGGGTTTCTTGTGTTTTACTCTTGGTATCTAGCCGATGGTATTGTGTTATTGTGGTGTCGGCTCATGGTATTGTTCCATGATTTGAGGAGGAGCTTGCCTATATAAAGCAAAGGAGATCATTTGGTTTAGGTATGTCTTTGGTTGAATATCTTATGAGGCTAGATCTGGTCTAGATCTAAAAAGGCGAATCTTCTGAAAGACCGAGATCTCTTTGGCGCATGATCAGATCTGTAGATCTGACTGTTTGGGTTACTCTTAAAGTCTTGAAATCATTCATACCCGAAGGTACGCAGGTACAGTGAAAGGCAAGTGCGCCGGGACGCAGTGCAGTAGGCAGAGACCTGCGTGGGGACGCAGGGCAGACCAAGTTCAGGTGCGTCCGGGACGCAGAGCAGTATCAGGAGATCTGCGTGGGGACGCAGAGCGTCTAAGGTTCAGGTGCGTCCCTGAAGCAAAAGGACGCGGCGCGATAGCAGTTCTGGATGCGTCCCTGAAGCAAAAAGACGCGGCGCGATAGTGTTTCTGGGTGCGTCCCTGCAGCAACAGGACGCAGAGCAGTTGAAGGAACAGTGCGTGGGCACGCAGCACAGCAGAAGGATCTCTGCGTCTGGTCGCAGGGGAGCAGAAGGTTAACTGCGTTTGGTCGCAGGCCACAGAAGGGAAAACTGCGTCTCTGTCTTAAGATGTTCTGTTGATTGAATTTCTCTGTTGATAAGGTGTTTTGGGTTAGTTCTGTTATTACTGATCTGATAACTGTAGTGGACTGTAACTGTTATGTACTTGATGATTATTTGATGCTTTATGAAAAGAAGTAGGGGGTTGTAGCTCCCTTCCAGGAGAAGACTGGAAAACGAGAGAGAGTTGTAGCTCTCTGCAGGTTGCAGCCTGCGTACTGGTAAAGGACTGCACCAGTACAAAATCATTGTAAAAGGAGTTTCTAATTTGAAAGAAGATAGAGACATATTGCAGCAGGTGGTTTTCACCCACATTGGGTTTCCACCTTACATCTTGTGTTCTTTGGTGTGACTATCTGTTTTCTTTGTTCATGCTCATTATTTTATGGTACTGACATGCAAAAATAATTCAAAGATCAAATAAGGAAGATTTATTAAATTGCTAGATAATACTGATTCACCCCCCCTCTCAGTATTATTTCCAACAATTGGTATCAGAGCAGGTCCTTCAGAGAAGCTTGATCGCTTGAAGGTAGATCGTTCATCATGAGCAACTACGAGAGAGAAGCATCAATCAGGCCACCGGTTTTTGATGGGACAAACTTCAATTATTGGAAGGTAAGAGTTACTGCATATCTTCAATCTCTTGGTACAGAAGTTTGGGACATTGTAGAAACAGGCTATGCTTTTCCTTCAGCTACTCCTACAGATCCAGCTGAGAAAAAGAAGTATGAAACAAATGCAAAAGCAGTCAGTACTCTGTTAGGATGTATATCCCAAACGGAATTCATGAAGGTAATGCACTACAAATCCGCAAAAGAAATATGGGACAAAATTGTCACAAGCTATGAAGGAGATGAACAGGTAAAGCGTGCTAAACTTCAAACTCTCAGGATTCAGTATGAGACTCTCAAGATGTATAATGATGAAAGTGTGGCTAACTATTTTCTTCGGGTAGATGAGATTGTTAATTGTATGAAAAATTTGGGTGAAGAAATAAGAGAGGCTATAGTGGTTGAAAAGGTTCTAAGATCTTGTCTCCCAAGTTTGAATCTAAAGTATCTGCTATAGAAGAAAAGGAAAATCTACGAATTCTTACTATGTCTCAGTTACATGGAATTCTAATTGCTTATGAAATGAGAAAGGGAGGTCCTTCAGACAGAAGAGAAGCTGCTTTCAAGGCATCAGGCAAAGGAGATTATTATGAAGCAAGCCACGTCCCAGAAGAAGAGGAAGAAGAATCAAATTTTGTCAGAAATCTTCAAAGGGGTTCTGGAAGGTTCAGAGGTAAGTTACCTTTTAAATGCTTTGCTTGTGGAAGAGTAGGTCATTATGCTGCAAAATGCCCTTATAAGGATAAAGGAAAGGAACCTGCTAGATGGAACAAGAAACAGAACGCAAATAAGAAAAGCTACTACACTCATGAAGATAGTGATGGTCTATCAAACAGTGATGAAGATGAACAAGGTAATGAATATAAGTTGTTAATGGCATTTGAAGATGATGATTATATGGATGCTGTAGATGTGGATAACCTTTATGATGAAATTACTAGACTCAAGAGATGTATAGAAGAAAAGAACATGATCATTGATACTCTACAATTTCAAATTGATGAAAAGGAAAAACATCTTGAAAAATTAGAAGGTGAAATTGTTGGTCTTAGAAAAGAGATTGAGAAAACAAAAGCTATTAATCTCAAGTTTGTCAAAGGATCTGAAACTTTGGATGAGATTATCAATGTGCAGCGATCTCCTCTAAACAAGACAGGTCTGGGCTATAATGGAGAAACTTCTCAAGCATCCACCTCAAAAAGTTATCTTGATGCAGCAAGAAGAAATGAGCAAAAGCAAAATGAAGATCATCAGGTAAAGCAGGGACGAATTACAAACAGAAACTATCAGGGGCAATCCATCTTAAGGGTGAACAAAAGCTACAACCAGCCACAGGTAAAATCTTCTCAATTTGGTTCAAGAATGGATGACAATAGAAATTACAATCATTTGGCAGGTAGATTTGATAACCGCAGAAGTTTCTTCAATGGACAATGCTTTTCTTGCCATAACTTTGGTCACAAAGCAGCTCAATGTGTTGCATATAAAACAATCATGACTAGGGAAGCTCAAAAACAAAGAAGTATGACAGGGATTACAAAAAGGACCTATAACAACTTTTCGGTTCTTGAAAATGAAGTTGAATGTTCTATTTGCAATAACTTTGGTCATGAAGACTCTGAATGCAGGAGCAGGTTCCAGCAGAAAAAGGAACAAGCCTCAAGCACCAAAACATGGAGAATAAAGGAACCTCAAACAGAAAGATGTGGGATAGCATTTTATGCAGAGGGACAGGAAAATCTATGGTACATTGACAGTGGATGTTCGAAGCATATGACAGGTGATAAAGAAAAACTTGAATCTTATTCTGCTCTAGAAAAGGGAAAGAAAGTCTCTTTTGGAAATGATACTCCTGCAACTATAAAAGGAAAAGGCATTGCTCAGTTAAAAGAAAAGGTCAAGGCTGGAAATGTTTTGTAGGTTGATGGATTGAAGCATAATCTTCTAAGTGTCAGCTAGATGTGTGATCAAAGAACCGAGGTTATATTCAGATCGAATGGATGTCTTGTTCGTGATCTTGATACAGGTAAAACAGTGCTCAAAGGCAAAAGAACTCCAAATAATTTGTACATATTTGAAGAAGGACAACAACAATGCTATCTGAGCAAGGATGAAGAGCACTGGTTATGGCATCGGAGGTTGGGACATCTAAGCTTCTCACAAATAAGGAAAGCATGCAAATATCAGGCAGTTCGTGATCTTCCAGATATCAAAATTCCTGACAACACCATATGAAAATCATGTCAGTTTGGAAAACAAACCAGAACTAACTTTCCAGAGAAAGAAGGATCAGCTAGCATGCCTCTTGAGCTAGTACATACAGATACATGTGGTCCATTCAGGAAAAGAACACCTACAGGAGAGGAATACTTGATATTATTTATTGACGATTTCTCCAGGTTTGTCTGGTTAGGACTTATGAAGCACAAAGATGAAGCATTCGAAAAATTCAAATCCTTCAAAGCCTTGGTGGAAAATGAATCAGGTCACAAAATTAAGTGCCTCAGATCCGACAGAGGTGGGGAATTTACTTCAAATGAATTTTTCGATTTCTGTGAAGAACATGGGATAAGACGAGAATTCTCTACAGCAAGAACTCCCCAGCAAAATGGAGTTGTGGAAAGAATGAACAGAACAATCCAACAAATGGCTCGTGCTATGCTTGATGAATCAGGAACTCCCGCTACTTTCTGGGGTGAAGCTGCACATGCTGCGGTTGTTATTCTCAACAAAACGAATGTCCGGGTAAACAGCACTCAAACTCCTCATGAGCTTTGGAATGGTAGGACTCCTTCGGTAAAGCACTTCAAAATCTTTGGGAGCAAATGCTATATCAAGAATATTGATGAGCAGCTTGGCAAACTTGAACCTAGAGCAGATGAAGGCATTCTTCTTGGTTATTCTCCACATAGCAAAGCATACAAATGCTACAATAAAAGACTTGGCAGAATTGTTGACAACATTGATGTAGTGGTTGATGAGAAGGGATACATTCCTAGGCAAGTACATCATGAAGACATAGAAGAAGATGAAGGCTACCCTCAAAGACAGAATAATGAAGAAGAAGAACCTCAAGGAGAACCTCAAGAAGAACCAGAGGAGAAGACAAGAATAGAAGAGAAAACCCCATCCAAATATGTTCAGAAGAATCATCCAGAATCTCAGATTGTGGGGCAGAAAGAAGCAGGTGTACAAACAAGAAGAACAGTTGCAGAAGCCTCAAGCTATTTGGCATTACTCTCCTCCACTGAACCACAAAATGAGAAAGAAGCATGCAAAGATGAATGTTGGGTGAAAGCAATGGATGAGGAACTTGAGCAAATCGAAAAGAAAAACACTTGGGAGCTGGTTCCTAGACCAAAGGATAAGAATGTTATCGGAACAAAATGGGTCTTCAAAAATAAATTGAATGAAAATGGAGAAGTAATTAGAAACAAAGCCAGACTTGTTTGTAAAGGGTATGCGCAGCAAGAAGGAATAGACTTTGAAGAAACCTTTGCTCCTGTTGCAAGACTTGAGGCCATCCGAATGTTCCTTGCTCTCTCAAGTTTTCAAAACTTCAAAGTATTTCAAATGGACGTAAAATCAGCCTTTCTGAATGGAGACTTGGAAGAAGAAGTGTACATTGAACAGCCAGATGGGTTCATTCTTGGAAATGATCCAAATCTTGTATGCAGATTGAAAAAGGCTCTCTATGGTCTCAAACAAGCTCCAAGGGCTTGGTACTACCATTTGGACAAATATCTTCATCAACAAGGTTTTTCAAAAGGTTCAGCAGATAGCAATCTTTATATAAAAGTTGAAAATGACAAATTGCTAATACTTGTTGTGTATGTAGATGACATTATTTTTGGCAGCAATGAAGAAGCTATGAGTCAAAGCTTTGCCTCGGTCATGCAGAAAGAATTTGAAATGTCCTTGCTAGGAGAACTGACATATTTCCTTGGTTTGCAAATCCAACAAAAAGAAGGAGGAATCTTTTTATCTCAAACCAAGTATCTCAAACAGATTTTGAAGAAATATGGCATGGAAGATGCAAAACCAATATGTACACCCATGGTCACAGGATGTAGTCTCAGTGCAAATGATGAATCTGCAGCAGTACATCAACCAACCTACAGATCTATGATTGGAAGTTTACTATATTTGACAGGTACCCGACCGGACATCATGCATGCAGTTGGAATAGTTGGAAGATTTCAGGCAAATCCGAAGGAGACTCATCTTCAGGCAGTAAAGAGAATTTTCAAATATCTTCAAGGGACTCAAAATTATGGCTTATGGTATCCTAGAGATACAGATCTTACTCTTCATGCTTATACAGATGCAGATTGGGCCGGAAGCGTGGATGACAGGAAAAGCACAAGTGGTGGTGCGTTCTTTATGGGTTCCAGACTGGTATCTTGGTTCAGCAAGAAACAGAGTTCGATTGCCTTGTCTACAGCTGAAGCGGAATATGTTGCTGCTGCATCTTGTTGCACCCAACTTCTTTGGATGATGCAGACTTTGCAGGATTTTCAAATCACTTGTACACCACCTATCCCCATCTTATGTGATAACACAAGTGCAATCAGCATCTCAAAGAATCCGGTTATGCATTCAAAAACCAAGCACATACCAATCAAGTATCATTTTCTCCGGGAACAAGTGCTTGAACAGAAGGTCAAGTTGGAGTATGTTCCTTCTAAGGAACAAGTTGCTGATATTTTCACCAAACCATTGCCCAGGGACACTTTTGAACACCTCAGGCAAAAGCTGGGGGTTGTTGATGCATCATCTTGTTGAATCTTTTCTGATTGATGGTACAGGTTCAGCGGGAGCATATAATGCATTGTTGGCATTATGGAGGATGGTCAGAAGGAGATCTTGGAAATAGCTGCAATATGTCTCTATTTCTTTCATGGAGGATTATAGTTCTTTGTTGCAGATCTGGTTCAGGGGGAGCATGATCTTAGGGGGAGCATACCCTTTGCCCTTGATGTCAAAGGGGGAGAATGAAGCAAAGTTTGCGAGGTTGCCATCAAGTCCAAAGGGGGAGATTGTTGGCATTATGTTTCAGGAATGGCTATATATGTTACAGATGTTGTACTTGATGGCAACTCCCATGGAAAGGCTCTCTTTTTATTGAAAATAAAGAAGGACGCAAGAAATCAGTTCAGAAGATGCGTACCCGCAGGTACACCATGCAGAAGCCGCGTCCAGAGACGCAGGCCAGCCGTTCAGGAGGTGCGTCCACCCAGTGCACACATTTTAAGGCAGAGAAAAGCACACGTGGGGGTTTCTTGTGTGTTACTCTTGGTATCTAGCCGACGGTATTGTGTGATTGTGGTGTCGGCTCGTGGTATTGTTCCATGATTTGAGGAGGAGCTTGCCTATATAAAGCAAAGGAGATCATTTGGTTTAGGTATGTCTTTGGTTGAATATCTTATGAGGCTAGATCTGGTCTAGATCTAAAAAGACGAATCTTCCGAAAGACCGAGATCTCTCTGGCGCATGATCAGATCTGTAGATTTGACTGTTTGGGTTACTCTTAAAGTCTTGAAATCATTCATACCCGAAGGTACAGTGAAAGGCAAGTGCGCCGGGACGCAGAGCAGTAGGCCGAGACCTGCGTGGGGATGCAGGGCAGACCAAGTTCAGGTGCGTCCGGGATGCAGAGCAGTATCAGGAGATCTGCATGGGGACGCAGAGCGTCTAAGGTTCAGTTGCGTCCCTGAAGCAAAAGGACGCAGCGCGATAGCAGTTCTGGATGCGTCCCTGAAGCAAAAAGACGTGGCGAGATAGTGTTTCTGGGTGCATCCCTGCAGCAACAGGACGCAGAGCAGTTGAAGGAACAATGCGTGGGCACGCAGCACAGCAGAAGGATCGCTGCGTCTGGTCACAGGGGAGCAGAAGGTTAACTGCGTCTAGTCGCAGGCCACAGAAGGGAAAACTGCGTCTCTGTCTTAAGATGTTCTGTTGATTGAATTTCTCTGTTGATAAGGTGTTCTGGGTTAGTTATGTTATTACTGATCTGATAACTGTAGTGGACTGTAACTATTATGTACTTGATGATTATTTGATGCTTTATGAAAAGAAGTAGGGGGTTGTAGCTCCCTTCCAGGAGAAGACTAGAAAACGAGAGAGAGTTGTAGCTCTCTGTAGGTTGCAGCCTGCGTACTGGTAAAGGACTGCACCAGTACAAAATCATTGTAAAAGGAGTTTCTAATTTGAAAGAAGATAGAGACATATTGCAGCAGGTGGTTTTCACCCACATTGGGTTTCCACCTTACATCTTGTGTTCTTTGGTGTGACTATCTGTTTTCTTTGTTCATGCTCATTATTTTATGGTACTGACATGCAAAAATAATTCAAAGATCAAATAAGGAAGATTTATTAAATTGCTAGATAATACTGATTCACCCCCCCTCTCAGTATTATTTCCAACAATAAACACTTCTCTGATAACTCTACCCAGATCACAGTAACAGTAATCACACACCACTTCTGAACCCAGAACACTGCAACAATAAACAGAAGCAGCTAGAACGTAAATCAAGAGATGTACGCTACTTCACTATTCAGAAACCTACGTGCATGCGCTTCTATGACAAGACCAACCTGCGTATACACTGCTTTCACTCACAGAAACAACGTGTATACATGCCTTCGCTTCACTGAACCTGCGTACAGATCTATAAGGAATTATTCATTCTTTCAAACATTAAGACATTAGTTAACCCAGATTATCAGATTTATAGATCAAGCCTGTGCCACATATCACAGATCAAAATCATATAGAGATACCACTATTCAAGCCTTAAGATTTTGACCCATCAAGAGAACTTATCCTTTTTCTTGCGCTCAGGTTCCTCCTTCATTCAGATCCAGATCTGCACCATAACCCAATCACCAGTATTCCAGATCTAGCATAATATCAGATATTCAATAATTCAGATGATCTTTGCCCAATGATCTTCTTCCTCTTTTATAGTCTTGCCTTTCACAATACCACGACCCAAAACCATAACAAATCAATACCAAGGACCCAATACTTGGGATCAACACATTAGACGAGATACCAAGGTCCAAAACCATAGGTTCAAATACCAAGGACAAAACACCACGGACCAAAAATAAGTTCTCCCACATGTACGTGCTTTCCCTTGCATGAAAGTGCGTGTATACGCATACGCGACTTTGGAACATCTAACCCGCGTGTATACGCGGCTTTGTTAAGGTGAACCTGCGTATATATGATTTCCTTCATTCTGAGAGCCTGAATTGTGATCTGTCATCAGAGTGAGTTGCCATCAAGGACAACACCTGTGCCATAGTGCCAAACCTGTGCAATAATGCCAACAATCTCCCCCTTTGGACTTGATGGCAACCCCAAGATCCTCAAAGTCATTCTCCCCCTTTGTCATCAAGGGCAAAGGGTTGTGTTCCCCCTGAGTACATGCTGAAATCTCTGCTCTGCTATTCTGAACATGCTCCCCCTGACTGTAGGCAAGATCTGCAAAAATATGTTCTTTAAAAAGAACCATGACTTACACATCATAAATGACCTTCCTATCACCAAAATACTCTATACATACATCCATCACCCAACCAAGTGGGGATACATAAGAAATTTACATATGACAACCAATTACATTACATCATTCATCCCAGGCATAGTGGGGAAACCAAAATAGGCCGTTACATGACCTTGATAAAAAGAAGATATACATGACATAGAGACGAAATATTTAAAACAATTCTATGAAAGTCATCAACAGCATCTGTCAATCATCATTCAGATCAACAACCATGTTCTCCTTCTGCACCTGTTCCACCTGAAATCAAATAAAAACAACATATACGCAACTATGTCCACAGAAACAGGCGTATATACGTGGATATTCCTCATAAAACTCGCGTACAACCAATTCTAGATCAGCAACCTGTAAATGCCCTGTAACAAGGTATGTCTACATATCAGCTCATTCTGTTCTCCCTCTGCATGCGTTTCGCCTGAAACCAGCAACAGCCGTGAACTTGAACCAAAAGCTTCTAAGATAATGCCAACAATGCATCATTAGAAGATTATCTGCTCCCCCTGAACCTGTGCCAGATGGTCTCTGCCAGACCCATATCGGACTATCTTCAACCAGAGTCTGTCCCTACAGATATCCTTCAAACCTCCATATACGCGACTGTATCTGCATAAACCGGTGTATGTATGTGGATCATCCTCAACCAACTCGCGTACAACCACTTTTCTCTGAAACAGACAGGTTTCAACAGCAAGATGAAGCATCAACTACTCCCAGCTTCTGTCTGAGGTATTCAAATGTCTCCCTGCGCAGTGGTTTGGTGAGAATATCAACAACTTGTTCCTTAGAGGGAACATATTCCAACTTGACCTTTTGTTCAAACACTTGTTCCCGGAGAAAATGATATTTGATAGGTATGTGCTTGGTCTTTGAATGCATGATTGGATTCTTTGAAATGCTGATTGCACTTGTATTATCACATAAGATGGAGATAGGTGGAGTACAAGTGATTTGATAATCCTGCAAGGTTTGCATCATCCAAAGGAGTTGGGTGCAACAAGATGCAACAGCCACATATTCTGCTTCAGCTGTAGATAATGCAATAGAACTCTGTTTCTTGCTGAACCAAGATACTAATCTGGAACCCATAAAGAATGCACCACCACTAGTGCTTTTTCTGTCATCCACGCTTCCAGCCCAATCTGCATCTGTATAAGCATGAAGAGTGAGATCCGCATCTCTAGGATACCATAGGCCATAGTTTTGAGTTCCTTGAAGATACTTGAAAATTCTCTTTATTGCCTGAAGATGAGTTTCCTTACGATTTCCCTGAAATCTTCCAACCATTCCTACTGCATGCATGATGTTTGGTCAGGTACCTGTTAAATAGAGCATACTTCCAATCATGGATCTATAGGTTGGTTGATGCACTGCTGCTGATTCATCATTTGCACTGAGGCTGCATCCTGTGACCATAGGAGTACATACTGGTTTCGAATCTTCCATGCCATACTTCTTCAAGATCTGCTTGAGGTACTTAGTTTGAGATAAAAAGATATCGCCTTGATTTTGTTTGATTTGTAAACCAAGAAAATATGTCAGTTATCCAAGCAAGGACATTTCAAATTCCTTTTGCATCACCAAGGCAAAGTTTTGACTCATAGCTTCTTCATTGCTGCCAAAGATAATATCATCTACATACACAACAAGTATTAGCAATTTGTCATTTTCAATTTTTATATAAAGATTGCTATCTGCTGATCCTTTTGAAAAACCTTTTTGATGAAGGTATTTGTCCAAACGATAGTACCAAGCCCTTGGAGCCTGTTTAAGCCCATAGGGAGCCTTTTTTAGTCTGCATACAAGATTTGGATCATTACCAAGGATGAAACCATCTGGTTGCTCAATTTACACTTCTTCTTCTAAGTCTCCATTCAGAAAGGCTGATTTCATGTCCATTTGAAATACTTTGAACTTCTGAAAGCTAGAGAGAGCAAGGAACATTCTGATGGCCTCAAGTCTATTAACGGGAGCAAAAGTTTCTTCAAATTCTATTCCTTCTTGTTGAGCATACCCTTTACAAACAAGTCTGGCCTTGTTTCTAATCACCTCCCCATTTTCATTCAACTTGTTTTTGAAGATCCATTTTGTCCCTATGACATTCTTATCTTTTGGTCTAGCAAGCAATTCCCAAGTGTTATTCTTTTCGATCTGCTCAAGTTCTTCATCCATTGCCTTGACCCAACATTCATCTTTGCATGCCTCTCTTACATTTTGTGGTTCAGTGGAGGAAAGTAATGCCAAATAGCTTGAAGCTTCTGCAATTGTTCTTCTTGTTTGTATACCTGCCTCTTTCTGCCCCAAAATTTGAGTTTCTGGATGATTCTTTTGAACTTATCTGGATGGAGTCTTCTCTTCTATCCTTATTTGTTCCTCTGGTGCCTCTTGAGCTTCTTCTTCATCATAAGTTTGATTTGTTGTTGAAGGATAGTCCTCATCCTCTTCGAAATCTTCAGAATTTACTTGCCTAGGAATGTTTCCTTCTTCATCAACTACTACATCAATGTTGTCAACAATTCTTCCATGTCTTTTATTGTAACACTTATATGCTTTGCTGTGGGGAGAATAACTAAGGAGAATGCCTTCATCTATTCTAGGTTCAAACTTGCCAAGATTTTCATCATTATTTTTAATATAGCATTTGCTTCCAAAAATTTTGAAATGTTTTACCGTAGGAGTCTCACCATACCAGAGCTCATGAGGAGTTTGAGTACTGTTTACCCGGACATTTGTCTTATTGAGAATAACCACTGCAGCAAATGCGGCTTCACCCCAGAAGGTTGCGGGAGTTCCAGATTCATCAAGCATAGCACGAGCCATTTGTTGAACCGTTCTGTTCATCCTTTCCACTACTCCATTTTGCTGAGGAGTCCTAGCTGTAGAGAATTCCCTTTGTTATAGACAATTTTGTGCCTTACAACAACAGGAATGAATTGTCAATAATCCAAGGGATCCAAAGTCCCTAAACATGATGTTCCTACCCCTAGAGGAACAAGGTCAGCAAACCAACAGCTCTCAGATCAGTTCTCCACCTGAAAACACTCAAAAACAAGCAATCCTGAAATCAAAGCAGGTGCTCCACTAGGCTTCTGCGCTGAAACTCAACTCCTCCATGGTGTACCTGCGTTGCAAAGCAAGTGGAACAAAGGCCACCTGCGCTGAGCGAGATGGGACAAGTGGCACACTGAGTCATTGCTCTGGAATCTTCCAAAAATGACACTTGGATTAGGGATTTCGCCTTGTGATCAGTCAGAGGCTCTGTTTCTCCAAGTGGAAGCAAAGTTCACCAAGTGGACTCAAGAACTGAAGATCAACTAAAGAGAGAGAGGACACAAGGCAGCTACACATCAGTTGCAAGCTGACTCATCCTTTCTCAATTCATCTATATATTGAGCTCTCTCCTATGAGCTCAGGAGGCTGGAATTTTGTGCAAAGTAATTATATGCTGTTGGTTTCACTATAGAGCTATTGGGTGATTGCTTGAAGGAGGTGAAGAGGAGAAATTCTTTCTGCCGGGAGGTGTTGCTGGATTGGGGCCTTCAATGGTTGTAACTCTCTAAGAACTTTACTTCTTCATTAATAAAAGCTATTGAGGTTCTTCTATATGCTCTTGTTTCAATGATATATTGTGATAATTGTATATTTGATTTACACTAATCCTTGAATCAGTTATGATTGCATGTTTCTTGTAGTTTCCTTCTTTGCTATTTTGCAGGATCTCATTGTAGCTGGGCCAGCAATAGAGCAAGGAGCTGGGAGCAAGCAGCCATAGAGAAGAGTTTGGATTCGACATTAAGCGCAAGGCAACGGTTAGTGCATTCTTTCATTCTCTTTTGCTTTCATAAAGAAGTAAACCTTCAGTAGTTTCCTTTACATTTGTTGCTGAGGTACTATCACCCTTAGAGTGGGATAGGGTCATCCGAATCGGATACTTTTCCCTACAACAAACTGGCGACTCCGCTGGGGATCGTATCTGTTTGATTGTGTTTGTAGTATTTTGCTATTCATTTCCTGAACAAAAGAGTACCAAATCGAAAAGCTTTTGACTATATCAAAAGCGAAGTAGAGGGCAGCTACTCTAGCTCATTTCTGAGCATGTTCATGATTTGAAGAGCTGATATACAAGGATCCTTGTAAGCTCTTAGTGATAGCTTTTCATCGTCCTAATCATCCCTTTGTGTGTGCTTGACTGATTGCTTCTGATTTGAGCAAAAACTGTGCATTTTTGAGAAAATTGTGACCCGGAAACTGAGAAAACGCAACTTTCGTTTTCCAAAGCAGGTAGTACACAGGCTACCTGCTTTGCAACGCAGGTCCCGAAGGGGCTACCTGCGCTGAGAGCCAGACTGGCTGAGCAGCACCTGCGTTGGCCCAATTTTGCCTAGTGCAGTTGGGGTTTCCTCCCTTTTTCTTGCCTGTTTTCACTATAGTTTTTGCAGCAAGTTGTCTTTCTTGTACCAGTTCTGAAACCAACCTTACTTGCCATCATTCCGCCTCTGTTATATAACGAAATTGTACTTGTTCTTTTGTATTTCTTACATCATTTACAATTTCCCATAACGAAGAGTAAACTAGTCTTGCTTTGGCCTCTTAGATCTGAACCTGTGTTAGGTGTTTTGCTGGTCTAAAGAGTTAGCTTGTTTGCTGTCCATAGCTGATTGGTCTTTTTTACTTTCGTCATTATGGTTTGATTTCATGTATTTCCAGTGATTAAACAAGTAAATCTTAAGGTGTCTTTTGATTTTGGACAAACTTGTTTGTTTTCGCTTTAAATCGAAATCAAAGTTATATAACAACTTTCTTTTTGTAACCCATCAACATTAAGAAAGGGAAAAGAAAATACATGCATTGTGCATTTTGCATTTGACTGTTTGCATGACGATTTAGGAAATATTGCATTAGTGTGTGCTCTATGATCTGTGTGAAAAGATTTGCCTTTCTTCTCCTCAGTAGTTAAGATTTTCAAAGTTGAAAGATTGAAAAGTTTGCTTCTCATCTTAAACTGCATTCAGGAATTTGTTACATACATCTCGTGGTGATCCTTAAAGGCAAACTGCTAAGCAAGATCAACATTAAAATAAATTCAATTTACATAACAACGTTTTGTAACATAACGCAAACACATAGAGGTCTAGGTAGAGACGTGTTCCGGCGTCGTTAAAAATAGTGACTGTCGATCTCTACGAAGGTGGGTGATTCCTCCTGAGAGTCGGTGGCACTAATACGGACTTGTGCTCCCACGTACCGTCGCGTATATATTGGGAGACCCCTATAGGAACAAAGCCTTTATCCATAGGAAGCCGTGTCGGCCGCCCTACTGATCGCGATGCAGTGAACACAGCATTCACGAAGATCGACCACCCGTACCGTAAAACGTATTTTGTGGTTTCGCGAAAAGTTTGGCACACCCTCTGCCTAGAACTCCAAAGAAGTTTCTTTTGGCCTTTTTCAAACTCTATAACTGAAAAAGTCCATCCGAGCATTTGTCACTTCGGGCTCGTTAAAACATCGAAGGAGACTAGAGTCATCTTTAGCTTTTTCTCGACTCTTAAAACATGAAAAGCAAAGTTGTGTCTAAAAGCATCGTTAATAAAATTTATTTTAAGCGGAACATAATCACCTGTTATTCCCACGTTGATCTTTCAGTTGAAAAGTATGGAGCCCACCAACCAAGGAAGTCACCTTGGCGGAAGTCCCAATCCCTTCTCCTCTTGGGGAGATGTTGGTGCGCCTCATATGGCCACATTGTCACTTCCAGGATTGACAATTGGCCTACCTGTATGGCTCTTTTCAACTAATGTAGTTCAGATCGCCACTAATCCTGAGCAGTCGAATCAACAGTCAGACCAGTCTAGAGCTACCCACCAGCCTTCCACTTCTTACAATTCTTCCTCTGATCCTTCATCTTCGCGAGGTAGAGCCGGCAAAAGTCAGCCTCCCATGGAGAAGAAGGAAAAGAAGAAGAAAGAAAAGAAGCAGAAGGGGCCTATGGCGAAGGCGAATGGGGGCAAGCAAAAGACATCTGACAAAAATCCACACACTGCACCGACCGGGCCTAAATCGCCATGTGTCATTTGCAAAGGGACCCACTTCCATCGTGATTGTCCTTGTATTCCCCGGATACTAAAGGACTGGTCCCCCAGGTTACACAATCCGGTAGCATCAACCTCTGGTAGTCATGTTGATTGCAGTCCGTCAACTAGCGAGAGTGAAGGACGAAAAGGGAGACCAAGATCACCCTGTATGTTGTGTGAAGGCGATCATGCCATCCACCGATGTCCATTCTTAGATGAGGCGAAGAGAGTTTTGGAAGATCGTCCGGTATCACCGTTACGACTTCCTCCTGGATACCAAAAACTCGTGCCTAATCCCTCGATAGTTGAAAATCCAGCTGGCCCGCTCAAGTGGTCAGCTGAAGTGTCAGTCATTGAGAATGAACCGGCTGAATCCAGACCAGACGAAAGTCTAAAGGTCGAAACGGCAGTTGACCCGGTTCTTCCTTCAGAGGTTTCATCCTCAAATGACTCCGTCATTGAAGACCCATCTTCAAATGACACCCTCACTGAAGAGGATAAGGATGACACCGTCCATATTCTTTTCATCAACACAGACTCTGATGAGCATCAGGGCAATGCGCCCATTCCTTTATCGCAGGAAGGAACATCGTCAGGGTCGTATCCGGCCGTGTATTCGGTCCCACCACCAAGCAACCTAGTTGTATCCTTTGATTGGAATCAACTAGGCAGACCCCGGTTACCAGCCAGTATCCCATTCAGAATCATTGTCCAAATCTACAGAATGGTGATGGCTGGAACTATCATTGATGAAGGGGCATCTGTGAGTATCCTTTCCTCTATTGCTTGGAAAGCACTGGGTTCCCCAGCGCTCTTACATGAGATGAGAAATCTATCAGATTTTGATAAAGGAACCAGTCACCCGTTAGGGATTCTCCCCAATGTTCCAGTTACATTGAAAGGGAAGACAGTTCATATGAACATCATGGTCGTCCAGGGACCCTTAGTGTATAACTTACTCCTTGGACGAGACTATATATATTGCATGGAGGCGATAGTGTCCTCACTCTTTAGAGTTATGTGTTTTCCGCACGAAGGAAGAATGGTCAAGCTCGTAGACCAACTTTCATTTCCAGGATCACGCATCGCAAATAGTCAAATACCATCCCTTAACGGTTTATTCACTCAAGGAATGCCTCCACCCCCAGTTCTACTTCCCGATGAATGCGAGTGATTCGGAAAGAAAGAACTGGGACCCAGGGGGCATGCACCCTGGCCTGCCTTGGGCAGAGGAAACCTTGGGTATAAAGTTAATTTCCGCAGAAGAATGGACTAGTCCGTACCCCGTCCGAAAGAAGGAAGAGAGGGTTGTTCTAGGATAAAGTTCTTTTGTCAAAGTTATGTGAGTGAGATAAAGTTCTCGCTCCCTTTGTCTAAAAAAGTAGGCTCTCCTAAGGAGGAGATCCATTTGTGGCGGCAAGTAGCCACCATCTTTGAATGTCAAGCCTCACCCATTAAAACATATGTTTTGAAGGATAAGTAGGGGCAGTCTCCAAAGAAAGAGATGAAATTGCTGCAACAAGTAGTCACCATCCTTAGCAACCTAATGATAGACATCGCCGAAAAGAGAGTTTAGTTTGCGGCAGCGAACAAAACCATTTTTCGGATAATAAGTAAGAGGGCCTCCCTCCGTAACACCAATGTTTTATCTGTTGCGATCTTGCAAAAATCAAAAAGTGAACTGATGGGAAGACAAGTATCGTCGGCACCGAAAAATATAGCAAGACGACAAGTAGAAAAACAGAGGTGGGACAGAGGAGGGGCAGCCTTGAAATTATACTTTATACCTGGGGGCATGCGAACCTTTTGGAGTGCAAGCACGGGACGACTATTTATTTTTTAAATTTTTAGGTCCTCCCTTTAAACCTGTAGGTCTAACCCGTTAAACTCGTAGGATTAGCCGTTTCCAGCTTGCATAAAGAAAGGATGTGGGGCAAAAGTTAAAACTTGCCGAATTGGAGTAGCTAGTGAGGTATAGCTCCTTAAATAAGAATACCTCACCTGAGGCGTTCCTTGTATCATGACTGGTAGAATCGAACAGTTTTAGCAATGTTCATGCTCATTAAAAAATAAACGCAAGATCCGAGCAGTTTTAGCACATAGTTCATGCTCGTTAAAAAATAAACATAAGTTGTGAGCAATCTTCCCCTAGAGTTCAAGCTCACTCAGAAAAAATGAACCGGTAAATAACCTTGAGAAATGTAACCTTTGACTGCCATACTAAAAGCCATTGGTCGTGTTTATATGCCATCACCTCCATCCGTTCATTTGGCCAATCGTTCATCTCCATATGTTTGTTTACCCATTTTGAGGAACAGCTGCGAAGAGTGATTTCACTTAGCCATCCTTGTGACACTGCCGTGATTGGAAAATTCCAACCTGTACCTGGAATCTGCTGCTATCCCTGTTCATCACTCGTTCCTCAAAAGACGAGTCTTCTTTGAGCTCTTTTCACTGACTCGTAAAATATGAAAAGTTTGCCGAGTTTTGGCCTTCCAGCTCGTTAAAGCGACCGGAAAGCTATCCCTCCTCTAGATTTTAATCTTTTTGGACCTGAGGGATTATTGCACAAAAAGATCGACCGCTTGTTTTGTTCGGCTCGTTAAAGCGATCGAAAATTCATCCCTTCTGTATTGTTTTATACTTTTTCGGACTTAAGGGATTAGATGACGAAAAAGGAATTTTGGAGTTGACTTTACGTACCTTTTCAGACTCTCTAAAAATGAAAAGGGCCGAGTTATCCTTGTCGTTAGACTCGTTAAATTCATTAAATAGCAACAAACTTGTCTTTAGACGAGAACGAGTTTCCCTATCGCTAGGCTCGTTAAAACATAGCGATGGGCTTGCCCGAAGGGCAGGTTATAGAACAAGCATATGTTATCCTCCTCAAGCTTGATAAAAATAAAGAGGTACTGGTCAGCAATGACTGGGGAAAAATTGGGAGAACCTCACAGCTTTAATGGTAGCAAGTCGCTCTTGAACATGACACTTTGTCCTCCGTATCACATCGGGTTGGGTTGTTTCATTCACCGGTCTCATCACCATGGTCCTCGCCACACCATCCACATTTTCGGGTAATGCTACCAATCCATCACATCAGTGTCGTTATATGTTCAAGAGATGTTATTCTGCAAAGAGTCAACCGTGTCCCATCCACTGCCATACATTGTCCTTCATCCATTTCATGACCGCCACCCTGAATCATACATCATAGTTTGTTTTCACCTCATCACAATCACTAGCTCCGTTCCGTGTCACTGATGTGGGATTCATTAAGGCCCTCCTTTGACGGATCGCTCCTTGTCGACATCAGCTCATTATCCAAGGAGTTGATCTAGGAACACCCCCTTCGGTACTTTGAAGCTTGCATGCCTCAATGGCAAGTTTCTCACTTCCGGCGACAGGTATACATCAATGACCTTCGACCAGAAGATTTTGCATGGTGGTCGACGCCAAGTCCTTTATTCCCACCATGTGAATTGTACTGCCGTACCTTGAGGGTCATCATCCTTATCGGTGATTCCTCTCGCGCTTGTTAACGGTTTACATCATTGACCGGTAATCAAGCGATGTCTTTCCATGTTCGACTTCAAGAAATTCTCACATGGATCGACTTGTACATCGAGTGAAGATCGGAAGAGATTGAAGACCCCGGATCTAGTTTCATCCATCCGGGCTGCGATATATATTCAGGATATAAAGACATTTGATATGTACATCATTGCAGCAGATGATCATCCTTCTCAAAGGATGATAATTTCAGCAGAGCATTATCAGTCTACCATCAGACGATCGTCTGTTCTATGTACCAAAATGTATTTATAAAGCTGAGCATGGGAATGCCCGCCTCAGCTAGATCATGAAAAAGTATGAAAAATAATGTATTGTATTGTATCTTATTACAGGACACTTCTCAGCAGATTGAATGAACTTCAGATCCTCCTAATAAAGCATTTCACCCGATAAACGACCTCATACTTTAGGGGGCATCTGTTATAGACAATTTTGTGCCTTACAACAACAGGCATGAATTGTCAATAATCCAAGGGATCCAAAGTCCCTAAACATGATGTTCCTACCCCTAGAGGAACAAGGTCAGCAAACCAACAGCTCTCAGATCAGTTCTCCACCTGAAAACACTAAAAAACAAGCAATCCTGAAATCAAAGCAGGTGCTCCACTAGGCTTCTGCGCTGAAACTCAACTCCTCCATGGTGTACCTGCGTTGCAAAGCAAGTGGAACAAAGGCCACCTGCGCTGAGCGAGATGGGACAAGTGGCACACTGAGTCATTGCTCTGGAATCTTCCAAAAATGACACTTGGATCAGGGATTTCGCCTTGTGATGAGTCAGAGGCTCTGTTTCTCCAAGTGGAAGCAAAGTTCACCAAGTGGACTCAAGAACTGAAGATCAACTGAAGAGAGAGAGGACACAAGGCAGCTACACATCAGTTGCAAGCTGACTCATCCTTTCTCAATTCATCTATATATTGAGCTCTCTCCTATGAGCTCAGGAGGCTAGAATTTTGTGCAAAGTAATTATATGCTGTTGGTTTCACTATAGAGCTATTGGGTGATTGCTTGAAGGAGGTGAAGAGGAGAAATTCTTTCTGCTGGGAGGTGTTGCTGGATTGGGGCCTTCAATGGTTGTAACTCTCTCATAACTTTACTTCTTCATTAATAAAAGCTATTGAGGTTCTTCTATATGCTCTTGTTTCAATGATATATTGTGATAATTGTATATTTGATTTACACTAATCCTTGAATCAGTTATGATTGCATGTTGCTTGTAGTTTCATTCTTTGCTATTTTGCAGGATCTCATTGTAGCTGGGCCAGCAATAGAGCAAGGAGCTGGGAGCAAGCAGCCATAGAGAAGAGTTTGGATTCGACATTAAGAGCAAGGCAACGGTTAGTGCATTCTTTCATTCTCTTTTTCTTTCATAAAGAAGTAAACCTTCAGTAGTTTCCTTTACAGTTGTTGCTGAGGTACTATCACCCTTAGAGTGGGATAGGGTCATCCGAATCGGATACTTTTCCCTACAACACCCTTCTTATTCCATGTTATTCACAAAAATTGAAAAATTCATTTGAGGTAAACTCCCCACCTCTGTCAGATCTGAAGCATTTGATTTTGTGATCTGATTCGTTTTCAGCCAAGGCTTTGAAAGATTTGAATTTTTCAAAGGCTTCGTCTTTGTGCTTCATAAGTCCTATCCAACACATCCTCGAGAAATCGTCAATGAATAAAATAAAGTATTCTTCTCCTCGTGGTGACCTTTTCCTAGATGGACCACCTACATTAGTATGGACAAGTTCAAGTGGCCTGCTAGCTGATCCTTCCTTTTCAGGGAAGTTAGTTCTAGTTTGCTTACCAAATTGACATGATTTGCATATTGTATTGTCTGGAATTCTGATGTCTAGAAGACCACGAACTGCCTGAGATTTGCATGATTTCCTTAACTGTGAGAAGCTTAGATGCCCCAATCTCTGGTGCCATAGCCAGTGTTCATCATTCTTGCTTAGATAGCATTGATGTTGTCCTTCTTTGAATATGTACAAATTATTTGGAGTCCTTGTGCCTTTGATCACTGTTTTTCCTGTATCAAGATCACGAACACTACATCCATTTGATCGAAATATTACCTCTGTTCCTTGATCGCACATCTGACTAACACTCAATAGATTATGCTTTAAGCCATCAACATACATAACATTTCCTACTTTGACCTTTTCTTTTAAAAGAACATAACCTTTACCTTTTATGAGTGCAGGGGTGTCATTTCCAAATGAGACCTTCTTCGCCTTCTCCAAGGCACTATATGACCAAAGCTTTTCTTTATCACCTGTCATATGTTTCGAACATCCATTGTCGATGTACCATTGATTTTCCTGCCCTTCAACATATAAGGCTATACCACATCTTTTTGGTTGTGGTTCTTTCATTCTCCATGTTTTGGCACTTGAGTCTTGCTCCTTTTGAGTTGTCTGCCGAAACCTGCTCCTGCATTCAAAATCTTCATGACCAAAATTATTACAAATAGAACATTCTATTTCATTTTCAAGAGCAGAAAATTTATTGTAGGTCCTTTTCATGATCCCAGTCAAACTCCTCTATTTTTGAGTTTCTCTAATCATGATAGTTTTGTAGGCAACACACTGAGTTGCTTTGTGTCCAAAGTTGTGACAAGAGAAACATTGGCTATTGAAGAAATTCCTGCAATTATCAACCCTGCAGACCGAATGATTGTAGTTTTCATTGACATCCATTCTTGAGGAAAATTGAGAATGATTTACCTGTGGTCTGTTGTAGCTTCTGTTTATTCTTGAAGCAGATTGCACCTGATTTACTTGGTGATCTATGTTCATTTTTGAAGGAAAATGTCCCTGATTTGCCTAGTGAGTAGTATTGTGCCTTTGCTGTCGATTGTCAATTTGTTCACTTCTCCTTGCTGCATCAAGATAACTTTTGGAGGTGGATGGATTCTGCGCTTGAGATGCTTCTTCATTATATCCCAAACCTGTCTTGATTAGAGAAGTACGCTGCACTTTGATAATCTCATCTAAAGTTTCAGATCCTTTAACAAATCTAAGATTAAGAGCTTTAGTTTTCTCAATCTCTTTTATAAGTCCCACAATTTCACATTCTAAATTTTCATGATGTTTTTCACTTTCAGCAAGTTGTAGTTGTAGAGCTTCTATAATCACATTCATTTCTTCTAAACAAATTTTGATTCTAGAAATTTCTTCATAAAGACCTTCTTCATCTATAGCATCCAAGTAATCATCATCTTCAAAAGCCATTAAAAGTTTATAATTATAATTACCTTGTTCTTCTTCATCACTGTTTGAAAGTCTGTCACTGTCTTCATGAGTGTAATAGCTTTTATTATTTATGTTCTGTTTTCTGTTCCATTTGATTGGTTCCTTACCTTTGTCAAGCTTATCTTTATGAGGACACTTGGCAGCATAGTGACCGACTCTTCCACAAGCAAAGCATTTGAAAGCTAACTTACCTCTGAATCTTCCAGCACCCTGTTGAAGGTTCTTGACAAAATTTGATTCTTCCTCTTCTTCTGACATATGTCCTGACTCATAGTAATCTCCTTTGCCTGAAGCCTTGAATGCATCTTCTCTCCTGTCTGATGGTCCTCCTTTCCTCATTTCGTAAGCAATTAGAATTCCTTGCAGCTGTGACATAGTAAGGTTCCGTAGATTCTCTTTTTCTTCTATTGCAGAAACTTTTGATTCAAACTTAGAGGACAAAGATCTTAGAACCTTTTCAACCACAACAACCTCTTTTATTTCTTCACCCAAGTTTTTCATACTATTAACAATCTCATCTACACGTAGGAAATAGTTAGCCACACTTTCATCATTGTGCATTCTGAGATTTTCATACTGAATTCTGAGGGTTTGAAGTTTTGCTCGTTTTACCTGTTCATCTCCTTCATAGCTCAGAACAATCTTGTCCCATATTTCTTTTGCAGATTTATACTGCATAACCTTGACAAATTCTGATTGAGATAGACATCCTAATAGAGTATTGACATCCTTTGCATTTGTTTCATATTGCTTCTTACCAGCCGGATCTGTAGGAGTTGCTGATGGAAAAGTGTACCCTGTATCTATGATATCCTAGACTTCTGTACCAAGAGATTGAAGATAGGCTGTAACTCTTACCTTCCAATAGATGAAGTTGGTCCCATAAAAGATTGGTGGCCTGATCGATGCTTCTCTCTCGTAGTTGCTCATGATGATAGATTTTCCTTCAAGCGATCAAGCTTCTTCCGAAGGACCTGCTCTGATACCAATTGTTGGAAATAATACTGAGAGGGGGGGTGAATCAGTATTATCAAGTCAAATATTTTCTTTTTCAAACCCAGATCATATACGCTACTTCAGTTAGTAAAAACCACGTATATACACAACTACATATAAGGAAACCCGCGTATACGATGAAGAATTATAATTTAATTGATCTTACAGAGGTTGATCATTAATCTGTGTATCAGAATCAAATAGACAGTACCAGAAACAGTGAAACAGAGCATAAGACAATCACACACAAGAACACAAGATATAAGGGGGAAACCCAATGTGGGTGAAAACCCCCTCCTACAATTCGTCTCTATCTTCTTTTTAATCAAAAACTTCTTTTTACAATGTTTCTGTACTGATGCAGTCTTTACCAGTACGCAGGCTGCTACCTGCAGAGAGCTACAACCCTCTCTCGTTCTCCAGCTTTCCTTGGAAGGGAGCTACACCCCCCTTAGTTCTTGTACTAGCTGGGATACTAGTACGCAGGTCCTACCTGCAGAAGGCTACAAACTTCTCTTTTCTTTCAGGGACCTCGATTCATTAATTTTCAGACTGGATCCACAAATAACATCAATCAAACATCAAGAATTTCTGCATCAACCAATCACCTTTTCACCAATCAAAATTGAATCAACATAAACACTTCTCTGACAACTGTACCTAGATCACAGTAACAGTAATCACACACCACTTCTGAACCCAGAACACTGCAGCAATAAACAGAAGCGGCTAGAACATAAATCAAGAGATGTACGCTACTTCACTATTCAGAAACCTACGTGCATACGGTTCTGTGTCAAGACCAACCTGCGTATACGTTGCTTTCACTCACAAAAACAACGTGTATACGCGCCTTCTCTTCACTGAACCTGTGTACAGATCTATAAGGAATAATTCATTCTTTCAAACACTCAGACATTAGCTAACCCAGATTATCATATTTATAGATCAAGCGTGTGCCACATATCACAGATCAAAATCATATAGAGATACCACTATTCAAGATTTAAGATTTTGACCCATCAAGAGAACTTATCCTTTTACTTGCACTCTGGTTCCTCCTTCATTCATATCCAGATTTGCACCATAACCCAACCACCAGTATTCCAGATCTAGCACAATATCAGATATTCAATAATTCATATGATCTTTGCCCAATGATCTTCTTCCTCTTTTATAGTCTTGCCTTTCACAATACCACGGCTCAAAACCATAACAAACCAATACCAAGGATCCAATACTTGGGATCAACACATTAGACGAGATACCGAGGTCCAAAATCATAGGGTCAAATACCAAGGACAAAACACCACGGACCAAAAATAAGTTCTCCCACATGTACGTGCTTTCCTTTGCATGAAAGTGCGTGTATACGCATACGCGACTTTGGAACGTCTAACCCACGTGTATACACGGCTTTGTTAAGGTGAACCTGCGTATATATGATTTCCTTCATTCTAATAGCCTGAATTGAGATCTGTCATCAGAGTGAGTTGCCATCAAGGACAACACCTATGCCATACCGCCAAACTTGTGCAATAATGCGAACAGGTTGTGGAAGGCTAGGAGCAACAAAACTTCCATTTTTATAGTTGTGAGTGGTAGACTTCCTTGTTTCCATAATTTGTCTTTCAACCTTTTTTTCCACCTATAATGCCTTTTCCAATGAATCAGGTTCCCAAAGGAAAACTTCTTGTTGGATGTTATCATTTATATTCCCCATGAAAACATCAATCCTATGGTCATATAGAATATCAGTTACCCTGATATTTAATTTTTGGAAGTCCTCAATGTGATCTGCCATTGAACCCTTTTGTTTGAGATGTATCAATTGGATAAAGAAGGTGTTTCTCTTTGTATCTTCATAATGTGTTATCATTCCTCCATAAAAATTGACCAAGTGACAAGGGTTTTACGAGAAAAAATCCATCAATTCCATACAAACTGATTGGGTTCTAAATATAAAGATGCAATGCATACCTTTCGTGTGTGTTGCACATCATAGATATCAAAATATTGCCCCATCTTTAGTATCCATGTTACCGGAACCATACCATCAAATCATATTCATACTTGGAATGTAGTTTGTATTTAACCAAACGTTGGAGTCTCTAAAATCATAATTCATATTACTTTTGTTCTCTTCATGATTTTCATGGATTATCTTGTCACCATTGGGAAGCCTTTCTTGTAGTAACTTTTTCAATTCTTCCATCTTAACATTCATCATTGCTTCCACATCTTCTTTTAAACCATCCTTCAAACCTTCCATGTCCCTTTTTATTTTTACGTATAAACCATCTATCTTTAAATTCATCATCAATTCCAATTCTTTTTTGGTTACTCTTTAAGAGAGAGAAATTTGTTGCACTTGGTCTCTTAATTTTGATATATCATGTTGAATTTCTTCCTCTTCTTCATGTGTCGTAGTCGAGATTTCTCGTTTCTTACTAGGTGTGTCCATTTTTTTCTTTAAGGAATTTTTGAATCAAACAACGATACATATGATTCACTATGCCCTTTAAATCACTTCAAACTGATTTTTCAAACCAAAGTTAAGTAAAATTTTAAAAAATACACACATTTTTCTTGATTTTTAGGAGCTCTATATTGAAACTATTGTATCTCTGTAATTTTGGCTCTACGGGGTCTAAAATTTCTTCCTGTGGTTTCCCTTTGAGTCTTCTTTCCAATTCCATAAGTCATACTGACATTGGATTATTCAAGATAAAGTTATGCCCAATATCCCACGATGACCTGATTATGGACTGGTTGAGTATATTGAACTTGTAGGTAATTCCACATGTCACTATTACAACCTTCGAACTTGAAAATGATACAAGAAAAACTACAGTCTGTGAAATTTCAGTCAGTTTTTGTGAAATTCAAATCCGATGCTCGTAGAGAAAGTTATGACGAATTTCCCTAGGTCACCTGTTTTAGACCGAATTCTGGACCCTACAAAGCCCCAACTTCCTCAGATCATATCCCATAAACTATAATGAACCAAGATATGAAATTTGTACATGAACTTCATCAAGATTTCATGTCCATGTGGTTGCAATATCAACTTCTGAAACCTCATAGAAAAAAATTATAGTGAAAATTCCAAGATGACCTGTTTGAAGAAGCGAAACCCTAGAATCCAAAACTCTGATACCAAATGTTATAAACCATCTCAAAAAAAAGAATAAAATATAGATCAACGACTTGAGAAATATCCTCTTCGATAGGGAAACCTCCTTTACATCACATAAATGAACAATTATTGGTTTATACAAATGATAAGACCTCCTTGATATATATAGAAGCCTAAGGGGTCACAATATAATCAGAGCCTACATAACAATAATAATGTAAGGGCACAATAATAATAATAGTGGGCTTCTATGGGGCACAACAATAATAATACGGGGGCAACACGGGAACAACAATAACAATAGGGGGCTACACTAGTATTATAGGGACATAGCAAACTATATTCCATTTTACACTTAGAGCTTAAAGTTACAAAGATGGTATGGTGCTTTAAGGGCTTTGGGATAACACCTACATAGTACTTTAGTCTATTACATCATGCTTATTCCCTGGTTGCATTGTGTGCTATTATGAGGAACACTGGAATTTTGTAGAGGAGATAATTGTTGTTACTGAAATTACCTCTAATGGTTTCTTTTATATGTAAATAAATCTCAAGGTTTCATTACATAAGGTTTAATGAACCACCGTTGATTTTCATATACCTAGATGCTACAAAATTTACTTTGAAACATGATACCTATTAGAACATGAAAACCGATGGTATCATATGTAAGGACCAGAACATAAATATGTGTATATACAGAAGATTGTTCATGGGTTACACCTAATTAATATAATTAGTGGATCTACAAGTTTAAATCTCCTCTACATTACAACCAACATATGGATTAACAGGGCATGGTTATTATTGATCCTTATCTAAGAAGCCCACATTGAGAGGCCACAAGGGGTTATATCCATGATGAAATTTGGGATTAACATATGCAATCTCGTAGTGTATGCATTACTACAACATGTTATAATGGTTTTGTATTTAAGTATGGGGGTTTACGCAGTGCATTATATTAGATATCATTTTGGGATTCAACTGCATTAAGTAAGTCATTCATGTATGACCATTTCCATGAGAGGTAGTCGTAACTGACTAATTTCTCATGATTTTTGAATAGTTCACTTAGCACTCATTGCATCGGGTGATGCTCACAGGGGTGAAGAAGTGGGATTGAAACTAGTGAAATGAATCACATAGCATCAATCATCACTTCCGGGGCTTGCACCCGGTAACCGGGACTTCCCAGGAGGTCACCCATCCCAGAACTCCTTTGGCTCAAGCGCGCTTAATTGTGGAGTTTTCCCCACAATCAAGCCCACTTAGCTTGCTACCCCATTTGCAAAACCTTAGCAAGTATTGTGCCTCATGAACCATTCAAGTAGAGATCCCTTTACTCTTTTTGAATTTAAGTATGGGGGTTTACGCAGTGCATTATATTAGATATCATTTTGGGATTCAACTGCGTTAAGTAAGTCATTCATGTATGACCATTTCCATGAGAGGTAGTTGTAACTGACTAATTTCTCATGATTTTTGAATAGTTCACTTAGCACTCATTGCATCGGGTGATGCTCACAGGGGTGAAGAAGTGGGATTGAAACTAGTGAAATGAATCACATAGCATCAATCATCACTTCCGGGGCTTGCACCCGGTAACCAGGACTTCCCAGGAGGTCACCCATCCCAGAACTCCTCTGGCTCAAGCGCGCTTAACTGTGGAGTTTTCCCCACAATCAAGCCCACTTAGCTTGCTACCCCATTTGCAAAACCTTAGCAAGTATTGTGCCTCATGAATCATTCAAGTATGTTGATCAAGTGAATTTTTTACATGCGTAATGTTTGCCTAGGTTGGATATGTTTACATTCGACTAGTTGTAAATAACCTCAATTGCAAAATTCCTTTTTCTATAAAGTATGATAAATACTATGATCAATGTTAGAGTCATTGATTGTGAAATATATATGTATATATATATCCTGCATGTGGTATCTTATACTACATCATTCATCGCTTGCAAATAATAGTAAGAATTTGAGGAGCTTCATTAGATGCATAAATAGATTCAACAAGAAGGGTAGAAACAATGCTTATAGTCACAAACCTCTAAGTGGATAGGTGAATAGAGTAAACAAAGATGCACCACACTATCAGCAACAAGGGTGTCAAAGAAAATAGTCAAATTTCTAGTCCCTTTACAGAGCTGGGATGTCGAAATATCTCCATGTAAAGTACGCTTGACATCTAATTTTGTTAAGTGGTAAATATAAATTAGTATTCCAGATATCAGAATTAGGTACGTTGACAACCAAACTTGAATTTAAATCTCCAAAATATCCATTACAACTCGCAGTTTAACCCATATATGAGCTGCAACCCCTCTATTACTACCTAGACTATTGTTGTCCAGTGGTTGCCAAGGATATGTTTTTCGCTTCCCTTAAAATACTTTGAAACAAAATGCTTGACCTTGCAAATTTAAAATATGATGTAAGATATGTTTTCTAATCTAGAACAAAAAGTTTCATCGTTCAAATATCCATACTTCAATCCAACCAAAAACAAAACTATGTGAGTCATAACCCATCCTCACCTAGAGAGACAGGTTCCCCTTTCAGTCATTTCCCTGGTTCCAAGAGGTGTGTTACAACAACTGCTTTCTTTGATTCTTGCTTTTATTGAAACTCTTATTCCTCCATTTTTCTTTGGTCATACAACATGCTCTTCATGTGTAGATTTTGGAGGCCATCTTTCAAATTAATGGAGGTGAAATGAATATTGATAGTTGGTCAAGAAGAAAACAACCGCGAGATGGAAAATAAAGGCATGAAAAGAATTGCAAGAATGGAAAATGCAAATAGGAAATTTTACATTTAATGCAGCTTAAATGTACTTAAATGTACGCCATGTTTTTTGTTCTAGCAGGAAACCCAAGCAAATACCTCCAAATTTGACCTGGCCGAAAAACCCAGCAAAAACCTCCAAATTCCACCTGGCCGGAAAACCAAGCAAAGCCCTCATATTTGACCTAGCCACTGAAACAAGGGCCTTTGGGTAGAGTTTTTAATTTAAAATAGCTAAATTATTAAAAGAGTTATATAGATTCGATGTTACGCCCCTATACTACTAGTGTAACCCCTTATTGTTATTAGTACAACCCACTTATTATATTGATGTACCCACGTAGTGCCCATATTGTTACTATTGTGCCCCATAGAAGCCCACTATTGTTATTATTGTGCCCTTACATTGTTATTGTTATGTCGGCTCTGATTATGTTATGACCCCTTAGACTCCTATATATAGAAAGGAGGTCTTTTCATTTGAATCATCCAAGAATTGTTCATTTATGTAATGTAAAGGAGGTTGCCCCCTCGAAGAGGCTCAATTCTAAGGCGTTGATCTATCTTTTCTATCTTTTCTTGAGCTGGTTTCATAACATTTGGTATCAGAGCTTTGGATTCTAGGGTTTCGCTGCTCCAAACATGTCATCATGGCATTTTCGCTATAACTTTTTTTTTTTTCTGCGATGTTTCAGAAGTTGCAAAAAAAACCCATTTGAGAAGAAATTGCACTAAAGCTCGGGTCCAAATTTCAGAGTTTTTCACGCTATATTTGCGGAGATATGATCTGAGGAAGTTGGTCTTTTTGCAGACTCCTGAATTACATTCCAAACAGGTGACCTAGGGAAAATCGTCATAACTTTCTCTCTGGGGATCAGATTGAAATTTCGTAAGAAGGTATAGAAAGAGGATGGACTGTAATTTCTTGTAGATAATTTTTTAGAGTAAAAGGTCAAAACAGTGACTCATGGAACGTCGTACAAGTTCGCTCTATTGAACTAGTCTATAATCAAGTCATTGTGGGAGATTTCGCATAACTCTTCCTTGGAGAATCCAATTTGGGTCAGACTAGTGGCATTGGAAAGAGGACACAGAGGGCTACTATAGGTCGCAATTTCAAAACTTAAAGATCTAAAAGTACAGAGTTACAGTCGTTTCAAGATTGAGCTCAAATCAAGAAAAAGCAAGATGAGGAAGTTTGATGGCAAGGATCCGGTAAATTGGATACTTCAGATGGAGAAATATTTTGATCTACATCGTGTAC
The DNA here is from genome assembly GCA_031772625.1 of Pinus tabuliformis. NCBI lineage: Eukaryota > Viridiplantae > Streptophyta > Pinopsida > Pinales > Pinaceae > Pinus > Pinus tabuliformis. The sequence continues at coordinate 537,337,857 of CM062818.1, read as the reverse complement.
CACTGTTACAAAAGGTATGTATTGCATCTTCATATTTAGAACCAGATCAATTTTTATGGTATGAAGGGCTTTGTTCTCATAAATGACTTGTTACGTGGTCAATTTTCACGGAGGAAATGATAGCACATTATGAGGATACAAATAGCAACACCTTCTTTAGAGCAACACCACAACAATTGGAAAGAGTAAAAGGGCTTTGTGACATAGTGGAAAGTAAAATTATGGAAACCAGGAAGCATACCCCTCACAAATATAAAGACGGAAGTGTTGTTTCTCCTAGCCTTCCACAACCTACAAGGGTTACACCACAACAATTGGAAGAAAAAAGAGAAAAAGGGCTTTGTTACAATTGTGATAGAAAATGCAATAAAGGTCATAAGTGTGCTGAGAAGAAATTATTTTACATAGAATATGAAGAGGAGGAAGAAAAGGATCAAGAAACATCAAAAGAAGAAGATATACACCAGGACCCCACCCCAGAGAAAGAAGAAATGAATCAGACGGTATTTTGTAAAGCATTGGCAAGAATTACCACTCCTCAAACTCTCAAGATAGAAGGACATATCAAGAAGAAAAAGGTGCAAGAAGTGAAATATCACATCGAGAAAGAAGAAATGAATCCAACCATATCTTGTAATTCATTGGTCGAAATTACCACTCCTCAAACTTTCAAGATAGAAGGAAATATCAAGAAGCAAAATGTTCAAGAAGTGAAAGATCACATCGAGCATCAAGAAATGAATCCGACCATATCTTGTAAAGGATTGGAAGAAATTACCACTCCTCAAACTCTAGAGATAGAAGGACATATCAAGAAGAAAAAGGTTCAAGTAGTGAAAGATCACATCGAACATCAACAACAAGTTCTCCAACTTTTAAAGGATAATGCCACTTCGGTGCAAAATCAAACGAAACAACAGGTAGATCAACATTGTAGTGAAAAATGTTTTGATTTAGGTGATTGGGTATTTTTACTGCTACATCAAGCTATTTATGAGAAGGAAATGTTGGCAATACTACATGCACTTAAAAAATGGCGACCTTACCAAATGGGAAGACTCTTCAAGGATGAGGATGTGGAAGCATTCTTTTGTGCTATTTCTATTATCCAACCAGATTGGATAAACAAAACAAGGGATGAATGGAAGAAGGACGAAGAAGTATGGCCACTTATTCAAAAGTTGGAAAAGATCCTAATTCAAATAATATTGCCAGAAATTGAAGAGGAAGGAAAAATCATATTGGAACCTAGAGCAGTCACAGAAACAAGAACCCGACAGCTACGAAATCGATCAATTTCAGAGTATCTCATCAAGTGGAAGAACTTACTTGCTGAAGATTCCACATGGGAGGAAAAGAATTTTATACAGAAGCATCAATAACTACTCAAGCGTTGAGGACAACGCTTTTTGAAGGAGAGGGGCATGTTACGCCCCTATACTACTAGTGTAACCCCTTATTGTTATTAGTACAACCCACTTATTATATTGATGTACCCATGTAGTGCCCATATTGTTACTATTGTGCCCCATAGAAGCCCACTATTGTTATTATTGTGCCCTTACATTGTTATTGTTATGTCGGCTCTGATTATGTTATGACCCCTTAGACTCCTATATATAGAAAGGAGGTCTTTTCATTTGTATCATCCAAGAATTGTTCATTTATGTAATGTAAAGGAGGTTTCCCCCCTCGAAGAGGCTAAATTCTAAGGCGTTGATCTATCTTTTCTATCTTTTCTTGAGCTGGTTTCATAACATTCGACCTATTTAAAATGTTGTAGGAAGATATTGGATGGACTTGTTGAATGAGTCTGTATCAATGACTCTGCGTTGAACTGCTCTGCATCATCACCTATGTATCAATTAAGATGATTTGAACCATCTAGGAAAGTAAAGACATCTATTTACTTGTGATAGTGTGACTACCTACCAACTTGATAACTAAACCAATTAATTACTCGTGACAACATGACTACTTGCCATTTATTGACTAAAATATGAGCAAAACAAAAAACCTTAGATTCTATAAATTATTTGATGCAAAAAATATCATATGAGACCACTGTGAAATTGGAGTTACATAATGCATTGTAAGTGCTATTTCAATTGGAAAATAATCGTGTTAATTCTAATTTTATTGAGGGTGGGCATGGATTATCAAGTGCTTCAAAATGGAAAAACATAATCCACAAGACAAAAATTATGTTCAAAAGTCAAACCCCCTTTCTCTATGAATTGAAGATTCCGACCATAATTTTAACACATGTAAAGTGGGGCTTACACATGATTTTTGTGATTTTGTATCATTATCGTTAATTGTCATAACATTCTGAATAATGGATCTATCTGTATATTAGATGTGACTCTCCAAAAAGTTAGTAGGGAGAATTTGGTTTTTCTAAAGTGAAATTGGTTTAATATCCTATGACAATTGTACCCTGCTTATGAAGTTCAAAGGAGAAAAATCACTCCAGAAAAAATGGTCTACGTGATTGATTCTAGGGTTTGTCTGCTACGCTTCTCTTTCCCGGATGTCGCTGCTTGCCATGAGTTGGCTTACACCGTTGGGGAAGGGCCAAAAAATGGAGACTGGTTCTTCTGTTATCTCGATGCAAACGACAGTGGGGACCTTTGAGATATGGTTGAGGAGGAACAGAGTTTGGCTAAAAAATGAAGGTGTGGCAAGTCGAGACTGGGATCTAGATGTCTTGAGAGAAATGCATCAGATTTGCCAACAAAGGGTTGCCATTTTCATGCCCAACTTTTTTTCCACAACCGCAGTGCTCTCGCCATGGATTGGTAAATGGTGGTATGGCTCCTCTGTGTGTGGTGGCTATTTTCTTCAATTGCTAGAGTTTGTTTCCATTTATGTTCATGATTTTGATTCTAGCTCATTCGATGACCACGACCATGGAGGGTTTTCCTATGGTTTAAATAATGCGCTCGATAATCATGGATGTGAGATTTACGAGACCAAATCCTTATGTTTCAGATGCATATTGAACACTTCATAGACCATGTAGCAGATCTGCCAAAGTGTTATACTAATTTGGCAGTCCTCCTCTATACAAGACTTGATCTGTGGTTTCTACCTCCTTTCTTGGTAGAACCCGATGAAGACGACAAGGAGGGTCTCTCAAGGTCGATGAAATATGGGTGAGAGGAATTTTTTATTCCAAACGAATTTCCACCAAAGAAAAGCAAGAAAGAACTTATCATGGTAAAATGTGCAGTATTTCAAATTTTCACTCAAACCCCATTTGGAATATCTATCCTCATGAGGGTCAAAAACTGATTTCTTCTTACGATATTTGAAAAGGGATAACAGATCCCGTATTCCAATGGAGGCACAAAATTTGATCTATGTCGGTAAATCTATGAAGGATGATCAACAACTATAGGACTATGGTGTAGACAGGAACTCCACAATCATCATTAACCTAAGGTTGCAGGGAGTCTTCCCTGGATGAATTTATGGATCTACTTCCTTTAAAGACGCTCTTAAAGGTAAATCTGAATAGACTCTAAACATTCATGGAGCCTATATTGTGGAGTAGATAAAAAAAATCCTGGCAATGATAATAGATCTAGCATAGTCAACTAATATTTGTGCAACCTATCAATCCCATGCAATTATTTGCAGGTTTAATGGTTTTTGCCAAAACCTCTGGATCTCTTTCAGTGGAATTCTATGACTTGGACACCAAACTATGAGGTTCATTTATGGTCCAAGGGTTTCCTCATATTTAAATTTGAATCATCAGAGACCAGAGAGTATGTTATACAAGAGGTCCTGTTAGCTCTACTATATAACATTGATTTTCTAAAGCTGGAGGCACACTTGGTCCGTGGTCGTGCTCAAAGAAGGCCTATAATGGTTACCCCTGCCTTTTCCTTTACCTTGCTCATTTCCCTTTCATCTCCTTTTTCCCATGCTTTTGTTAAAAAATCACATAAAACTCTTTTCCTCAAGCCCCGGGTGTTAAAACCCCATAAACCTGCATCCATACAACCAAGTGCCTTCACAAGCTCTTCATCTATAACCTCATCGTCACCTTTTAATTATGGCCGTCGATCACCGCACCCCGATCCAATGGTCCTTTGTCGCGCCTGACGAAAACCCAAGCGATCCAGTTCCCACCATCCGATCACCTCTGCCACGATCGGACGGTGTTCGCTCTCCCCGTGCCCGCAAACTATCGGGACGATAACACGCGATGAAAAGTGGTTTCGTCCTTTCCCTGCTGCCATACATCACACTCCTAGTGGTATCGCACACCATTGTACTTTTACTGCCCAGCGATCAATGGTGGTGCGAGCAATACCACTTACCGATCAAACCCATATTCTTTCCCGATGACGTCCTCGCATTTCTGTTGTCCAATCACCGTTGGATCTGTCTGCCTGAGATCCAATGGCCCACACTCGCCCTGCTCCCATATCTCCCGATACCCTCCGCCAAGTGATCCCCGTCGTCCATCCTCTTGATCCGACGGCTGATCTTCCCTTTTCATCCAATCCGTCTTTTCGCCATGCAGTCCACTTCCCTTGATCGATCCATGCACCCGAAGTACAAAGGTGACCCGTTTTCATTACTATTTGCAGTTGCTCCTCAACAACCGCATTCAACAGACAGCATGGCCGAGAAGGAAAATGATAGAGCTCGATCAGGTAAATGCATTTAACAGTTATGGGACTTCATTCCATACAACACTCCAGCCACCTAAAAGGACAGCAAAGCATACGAAAGGACTAGATTCATCCACTGAAGCAAGCGAATGCACCAGAGACTCCATCAGGCAGTTAAAGTGGTTGGTGGTCAATTATGACCCCTCCATACTTAGAATGGCCGAGCGCCTTTGTAATGAAACCCTATATATATCCTCAAATAAGAGGTAATCAGGGTTGATGGTTGTTGTTTTGATGTAAGGTTCAACTTCTGGAGACTGTAACTACTTTGATACTTGCAGCGTCTCGTCTTCATTTTCAGCTAATACAAGCTTCTTTTGCTGTTAATTGCTCACTTTCCATTCTTCTTCTGTTCCAAGCTGTGCTTGATATGCTGCATTTCTAAACTCTTGATGTTTAGCATTAGAGTAGATGTCATCCTACCTCTGTGTTAAAATCTTGTATGTATCAGTGAATGAGTTATTAAGGTTTCTTTTCACCTAGTGCCAGAGAGCTATCATCCTTTCTGTGCATTAGGGAATTAGATTCACAAAATTCTTTACTCGTTGCAGCCGGCCATCACATGGTCTTGTGCGTCTGCTGCTGTGGTCAATATTCTCCATATTCACCCAATCCTTGAACTGTGAGTAATTGGTGGTCTAAAGCCTTGTAGTCTAGGGGTGTTCACGCATGTCTGGAGTCAAGCAAAGTAGGAGTGGTTATCTGGCTTGGACAAACATCATTCCTTCCATTCATCCATTTGCAACAATAAGTTGAATTTGTAATGTTCTCGAGCATCTCCGAGCTACAACCTAGGAGAGTTTCTTGGGGTGATAACATTAATTGGCGCCATTGCTGGGGAGAGGAGACTGAAGCTCAGCTTCCCTGGGAAAACGACACAGCTCCAGCTTTGATGATAGACAAAGTCTGGACAAATTTTTGGTTGCAATCATCTATCTGGCGACTCTAACTGGAGGACCAACCTAGTGGCGACTCCACATTACAGTTCTGGCTCAGTTTGTGAGGCATACCCGAAGAAATCCTCAGAAACCACCAGCTGACCCAGTGCCTGACCCTGAGAAGATTGCTAAGCAAAGGAAAACATCACTAAAAGGAGAATCAGGATTAGGTAAGCCTAAAAAACCTTATGTATCTCTGTAAGAGGGGCCTATAGCTGAGAATATAAAATTTGAAGATATAGGGCCTAACATTGTTAGTGAAGAGATACCTTCAGAGATTCATAAAGCTCCTTGTTCATTTAGTTCCCTTTTGGATCTCAGTCCAAAGTGTTATCACCAAAATAGGTCCCTGATAGGCTGCTGATCAGACTATCTCAGTGTAACTATTTCAAACCAATCTTTTAGCTAAGGTTTAGCCTCCTCAACCTGAGAGGGCTCTCTCAATGGGTTAATGATATTGATTAAAGATATGGATAGATGGCTAACTCTATCTTGGTTTTGTGTGTTTGTAGGTTGAAAAGATGAAGGCTTGCTACCATTGGGCTATGAAGTCAACAAGTCAATAAATTCAGTGGCAAGGTTTCTTGACATGAAAGCTGAGGAAAATGGGGTTTTCAAACAAAGATAATTCACTCAAGAAAATGGGTCATCACAATAATCCCATTACTAAAGGAAGTCAGAGCATAGGGTTATGAATTCTGAGTAATAGTAATGAAACTTACTGCTAGTAGTTCAAAGATAGTTTACTAACAAAATGTAGAAAGACACAGTCATCTCATTTCTAAAGGAAGTTAGAGCACATGGTTGTGAATTCTGAGTAATAGCATTGAGATCTACTGTTAAACACAACAATTTCATTACTAAAGGAAGTCAGAGCATAGGGTTATGAATTCTGAGTAATAGTAATGAAACTTACTGCTAAAAGTTCAAAGATTATTTACTCACAAAATGCAGAAAGACACAGTCATCTCATTTCTAAAAGAAATCAGAGCACATGGTTGTGAATTCTAAGTAATATCAATGAGATCTTCTGCAAATGGTTCAAAGTAACATATAAATCAAGACAACATTAACCCCATGAGAACTCATATCTGTTCAGGAAAACCTCTCTGCATTACTGATTATAGTTCATAGCATAAAGTAGCATCTAGGCCAAAAAGTCTTCCAAAACCCTTGCTAATTCAACCTCTTGCTTCATATATAGCATTTACAATATGGATTCCCTCATCCCCCATCAAGAGAATTCGAATTTTCTATGAGTGACATCTATTCTAACCATAAAACAAACTATTAAATACAAATGACAGCTAACTAGCAGTTCTAGAGACCTCATACAACTAGGAGTGTAACTCCTTATTATGATTACAACAACCTTATCTAAACATTGAAAGAATTCTTTAACAACTGCAACCTCATGAAGTCTAATTTGATGAAGCCTCCCACGTTGTCACCTGACTGCTGATGACAAACCCTAGAAATTAGGGAACATGTTTCCCTGTTTTTAGATTTAGGATCCTTGAAAATGGCACATGAGACAGAGCCTCTATCTTCTCATCCATGACATATTCTATGAAATTTAAGGAGGCTTTTGTATTCCATTCTATCTCAAACAAAAACCTCTCTTGGTTTTTAAAAAAACTTCTCCAGCTGTCCAAAATCTGTCCTTGAAAAACACGTGTAAAATAAGAAAAATTCGTTCTCTGAAATTAGGGTTTCAAAGAAAGATTAGTATATCCCAACTGAAAACACTTATGAATAAATTGAGATAGGTTATTGTATCTGCAAATTTTATGAAGAGAAACCTCCTTCAAAATTCCAAAATACCTTTTTCTGTGACCAGAAACTGATCTTGAAAAAGACTGCTAAAACCAGAAGACAAAACTGCACTTACAGCAGTTTCGTAGTGCAAGTTTAACCATAAATTTCTCCCACCTAATAATGAATTTGAAGAAAATGAAAGAGGTTTTTGTATTTCAGTATCTTAGTAAGAAAAGCCTCTTTCAATTTTCAAAATTGAGTTCTAAGCTGCTCAGGAACCCTTCTGGAATTTGACTAGTAAAAGCAGAAAACAGAGTATTTTATGCTGAAACAAGATTTTTCAGGGGTTTCGTAGCGCGCTACGAAAAATCCTAGTTCAGAATCCACGATTTCGTAGCACGGCCAATGAAAATTCTAGGTTTTGCGTTACGAAAACTCCTAGGCAGTTTTGTAGTGCATAAAAACCTTGACACAAGTTTGACACATGGAATTTATGTGTGATGTGGGACCAGTGATGGGCAAGAACGGAGTGTTGACCCTATTTGACCATACCAACAAGACTCTTTTCTAGATATTAGACACTAAAGCAACCATGGAAAGACTAGACCAAGACTAACACCAACCCTTTGGAATAGAACTGATGCTCAGACTTTAGGAATTTTTTCTTGAGTGATAACACAAAGAAAGCTTCCCATACAGTCCATCATATTCCTTTGTCTCTGTCATCTATTTCATTACTTTCTACCATCCAATCTACCAGTATCCTTCCACCTACCCTAGTCATGGCAGGGCAACAAGCACCCACGAAGATGGAAAGAATCATAGCTGCTAGGTATGGACCCCTGGTCTTGCATGTTCCTTTGAATGCCATGCCTGCAGGAGAGTATCAGAAACATATGCCCAAGTTCACTGGTATGGAGGGAGTAACAACTGAAGAACACCTTGAATCTTTTTATAGTTATGATGATAACCTAGATATTAGTGAGGATGATGTCTAGATGAGAGTGTTTGTCCAAAGCCTTGATGGAGAGGCTAGAAAGTGGTTCAGAGAACTGGCCCCTAGGTCTATAGTAGACATTGAAGCATTAGATGATGCATTTTTGAAGCATTGGGGAGATAAAAAAGACCTGCTATATTACCATACTGAGTTTGGTAACCTAAAGAGGGAAAATGGGGAATCAATGCCTAATTTTAATAAAAGATTAAATCATATGTATAATAAGATACCAGTTGAAGTAAAGCCAACCCCCACCTCTGCCAAACTCACTTATGCCAATTCCTTTGACTCTGATTTCTGCCTGTTGTTAAGAGAAAGAAGATGCACCACTCTAGTTGAAATGCAAGATGCAGCCCTAGAGGTGGAATCTAATATCATGGCTGCAGAAAAGCTCAAGAGTCATGTTGATAGAAGGAGGTAGAGGAGTGAGGCTTCTTCTTCCTCTGTTTCATCTTCAAAACCTAAATTAGACAAAATGACTAAAATGATAGAGTCATTGGCTGCTGAGATATCTAAGCTGAAGGTTGAGCAAAATTCAGGGAAGGGGAGGCTTCAAAACACATTTGCTCCAAGAAATCTGAACCCATTTAGAAGAGAAAATGAACAATTGCAAATCATTCATAGGGGTAAAGAGGCCAAAGAAGAACCAAGAGTTAAGGCTCCTTTCCAAAACGTAGTCATGGAGGAGGAGCAATTTGAAGAAAGGACGAAATTCATTGCATGGAAGATAAGGGTAGTGCTGCCTTTTTGACATTGGCTGCCTATGAAGAATCATTATTATAGGACCAAAACAGTCAAGAGTGGGACAGGAAAGCTGTTCTGCAAACTGATGAACAATAAAGATATAATCTGAGGTCAAAAGTAAACAATGTCAAGGAGAATCCTGCCCAAAGAACTGTTGTCCCCACAGAGAATCAGAACATCAAACATAAAAGGCCAGCAGCTGAGCCAGTCATCCTCAAAGCACTAGCTCAAGAGGTAAGAGGTCCTAACAAGTCCCCTTCCCCTTTCAGCTTTGAATCAGAAGTCCAGAAGTTAAAAATATCTGTGCCTCTGATAGAACTTGTAAAGAGAGAAGTCTTTAGAAATCCTATTCTTGATGCTCTTGAGCTGAAATCCATACCAGCCCCCACTGACTATGTCAATTTGCAAGATGATAAGCCTGCAGTTGTGCTTAGCCCAATGACTGAACCTGCTGATGATAATTCTCCATCATTTTATGTCTCCTTGACCATTCATGACAAAATCCTCCACAATTTCCTACTAGACACATGGGCCAGCCACAATTTGATGCCCAAAGCTGTCATGGAAGAGTTAGGCCTTGATATCACCAGACCATATCATGATCTATTCTCCTTTGATTCAAGAAAGGTGAAATGTCTGGGATTGATCAAAGATTTAGCTATTACCCTAACTCAGCTGCCCATGAAGAGCATGGTGATGGACATTGTGGTAGCAGATGTCCCTCCTAAGTTTGGCATGCTGTTGTCCAGAGGGTGGATTAAGAGACTAGGTGGGACATTACAGAATGATTTATCTTATGCCACTGTCCCAGTTTTTGGAGGGGAAAGCAGGAGATTGTACAGAGAAGCACAACTGGCCTACATCATCAGTGATGAGAAGAATCCTTACAATCATCCTATCTACGCCGTGGATATCGATTTTGGAGCATGTATCCTCCAAATTGAAGAATCCCAGAAGGCCTCAATGCAGATCAAGAAACCAGTGAATCAGGCTGAGGGAGAGCGAGGAAGTCAGGTCTAGGAAATGTTCTTTGATGGAGCATGTTCAAGGGAAACTGCAGGAGCAGGGGTGGTGCTGATATCTCCAAAACAAGAAAGCACACATCTGTATTTTAAGTTGGCTTTCCAAGTCACCAACAATATAGCAGAGTATGAGGCTCTCATATTGGGCCTTAACGTAGCTAAATACAGAGAAATAAGAAACATAAGGGTGTTTGGAGATGCTAATCTCATCATTCAGCAGGTGAAAAAAACATTTCAAGAAAAGCACCCAAGACTGAAAGCGTATAGAGATGAGGTATGGAGACTCGAAGGTTCTTTTGATAGTTTTTGCATCTCATACATCCCTAGAGTCAAAAATCAGCTTGCTAATTCCCTTGCCGTATCTACTAGCATGTTTATCCCTCCCATGCCTCCGAGACTAGTTTATGATGTTCAAATGAAATATAGAGCATCCTTGCCTGATAATGTCCAGCACTGGAAAGTTTTCGAGGATGATGATGAGGTAAATAGATTTTTTCAAGTCATTGATGAATTTTCTGAAATGCAAATTGACCAAGAGAATGAAGCCTTGGAAGAAATTCCCCAGCCCTGGCTTAGAAACAAAATTGGTAAAGATAGCATTGTCCAACTACCCAACAATCATATACCTAAGGGTCTAGTTCCTTTGGAAAAGTTGTTTGACCAGAATGATGTTCCTTATAAGGCTGCCCAATAAGAAGACCAATTTGCAGTCCATAGGCATAATGTAGGGAGTCCAGATCATCCAAGATATATAAATCTATCCACATGTCTATCTGCTGCCCAAAGTTCTAAGTACTGCAATTTGATGAAGCAATTTGCTGATGTCTTTGCCTGGGAATATAGTGACCTAAAAACATATGACAAAAAGATCATCCAGCATAAAATTCCCTTAGAAAAAGACACCATCCCTCTTAAGCAGAAGCTGAGACCCATAAATCCCTTGCTCCTTCCTCTGATTGAAAAAGAGATCAAGAAGTTACTGGCTGCCAAAATCATAGTACCTCTCAGATATTCAAAATGGGTAGCCAATTTGGTAGTGGTGAGGAAGAAAAGTGGAGAAATCAAGCTTTGCGTTGATTTCAGAAACTTAAACAAATGTTCTAAGAAAGATAACTATTCTCTACCCAAGATGGAGCATTTGCTGTAGAAAGTCTCAGGAGCCAAAGTGATGTCTTTCCTGGACGGATTTTCAGGGTATAACCAGGTTGCTGTGCATCCAGATGACCAAGAGAAGACTGCATTCACCACTCCTTGGGGTACTTTTATGTATTCCAAGATGCCTTTTGGGTTGATGAATGTTGGAGCCACCTTTTAGAGAGCTATGGATATAGCATTTGTAGGAGAGAAGGATAAGTTTGTCCTTGTCTACCTTGATGATATAACAGTGTACTCCAGAAGCCATCATGACCATTTGCAACATTTAAAGAAAGTGTTTTTGAAGTGTAGAAGGTTTGGGATTCCAGTCAATCCTAAAAAATCACAGTTTGCTTTAAAAGAAGGTAAGTTGTTACGACATGTTGTTTCTGCTGCAGGTGTTAGAATTGACCCAGAAAGAGTAAGAGAAATACAGACTTTGTCTGTCCCGAGATCAAAGAAGGATATCCAGTCCTTTCTGGGCAAGATAAATTTTGTAAGGAGGTTTATTCCTAATTTTGCAGAGCTTGTAAAACACATTACCTCCATGTTGAAAAGGGGGTCAGAGGTCAAATGGACTGATGCAGCAAGAAGATCCTTTGAATCCATTAAAAAAGTTATTATGGAAGCTCCTACTTTAATCAGCCCAGATTACAGCAAGGAGTTCCATATATTTTCATTTGCCTTAGAAGACACCCTTGCAACAGTTTTAATGCAAGTAGATGAGGAAGGCTCAGAGCACCCAGTGGCATTTTTCAACAAAACATTAAGGGATGCTGAGCTGAAGTATGATATCATTGAAAAACAGGCATATGCTCTTATCAAGTCTTTGAAAGCTTTCAGGATTTACATTCTGCATTCTAATATAATTGCGTATGTACCCTCTGCTTCAATAAAAGATGTCCTAACATAGCCTGATGCTGATGGAAGAAGGGCTAAATGGATTGCAAAGATGATTGAATTCAACATAGAACTGAAGCCCACTAAGCTTTTCAGAGCTCAGGGCCTTTCCAGATTAATGGCTGAAGAAAACTGCAGAACACTGGACATAAATCTCATAAGCACAATTTCAGAGAATGGTTAGACAGAAGAAGAAACAACTGAACCAGGGAAAAATCAGTCATTGACATAAAATCTAGCTTCTTGTCATTAGTACTCTATAATAGCTCAATTCTTACTAAAGCTAGAAATTCCTCTAGGCCTTAGTTCAAGCCAAGCTAGAACTATCAAGTTCAAGGCAGCAAGATACTGCATTCATGAAAATCTGCTCTATTGGAGGGACCAATCTATAATTCTTTTGAGATGTCTGGACAAAGGACAATCCATTGAAGTCATGCAACAGTTTCATTCCAGCATGTGTGGAGGACACCATTATTGGAAAACTACGACCCACAAGATTCTCAGAGTCGGGTATTATTGGCCCACCTTATTTTCTGATGTCTTATTATTTGTTAAATCTTGTGACAGTTGCCAAAGATTTGAAGGGAAGCAACAATTGAAGTCCCTGCCCTTAAAACCCATACATGCTAGTGGCCCTTTTCAGCAGTGGGGCTTGGATTTCATTGGAGAAATCAATCCACATTCTAGTGGCCAACACAGATGGATCTTAGTTGCCACTGATTACTTCACTAAGTGGATTGAAGCAATCCTTACCAGAAAGGCTGATCATCATGTGGTCATGAGGTTCTTGATGGAGAATATCTTCACTAGATTTGGTTGCCCACATAAATTAGTTACAGATAATGCAGTAGCCTTTAGGGAAAAAGAGTTGGTGGACATGTGTGACTCAATGGGCATTAAGCTGGTTCATTCCACCTCATACTACCCTCAAGGCAATGGTCTAGCAGAATATTCCAACAAGAGTCTGATAAGGATAATTAAAAAGCTGTTGGAAGACAACCAGAAGAATTGGGATTCTAAACTCAAATATGCATTGTGGGCTAACAGAGTGACCACCAAGAAATCCACAGGGGATTCTCCTTTCAAGTTGGTATATGGCACTGAGGCTGTATTCCCAATATAGTTAACCCTCCATGTGGCAAAGTTCTTGCAAGAAGAGCAGAATGAGGAAGAGGACATGGCAAAAAGGATCACTGATTTAGTAGAGGTACATCAAATCAGAGAACAACTGGTTGAAAAGTCTGTAGCACATCAAAAGAAGATCAATGAAGCTTTTGACAGAAGGACAAAAATAGATAACTTTCAGGTTGGAGACTTGGTCCTTAAGTGGGATGCACTAAAAGAGAAGAAAGGCAACCATGGGAAGTTTGATGCTTTTTGGGCAGGGCCTTTTATAATTTCTCAAATCCAAGGGAACAATACTTTCATGGTGCAAAGCATAAAGGGAGAGGCAGTTTTTGATGGCGTAGTCAATGGGCGTTTTCTGAAAATTTATGTTATTTAAGGTCTTTTGGCCTTAAAGTTGCAAATATGTTATTTTATCTATTTTAGTGTAGACTCAGTTAGACTCCATGCCCAATGGAACATTAGGAAATTTTGCTAATTTGGTTTTCACAGGAAAGGCAATGATTTGCAGTTCTTGAGACCTCACAAGGAGGCTCATCTCTAGAAGGAGCCAATGTTAGCTCTGTTATATAACATTGATTTTCTAAAGCTGGAGGCACACTTGGTCTGTGGTTGTGCTCAAAGAAGGCCTATAATGGTTACCCTCACCTTTTGCTTTACCTTGCTCATTCCCCTTTCATCTCTTTTTTCCCATGCTTTTGTTAAAAAATCACATAAAACTCTTTTCCTCAAGCCCCAAGCATTAAAACCCCATAAACCTGCATCCATACAACCAAGTGCCTTCACAAGCTCTTCATTCGTAACCTCATCGTCGCCTTTTAATTATGGTCGTCGATCGCTGCACCTCGATCCAATGGTCCTCCGTCGCGCCTGAAAAAAACCTGCGCGATCCAGTCCCCACCGTCTGATCACCTCTACCACGATCGGACGGCGTTTGCTCTCCCCACGCCTGCAAACTGTCGGGACGATAACACGCGATGAAAAGTGGTTTTGTCCTTTCCTTACCGCCACGCGTCACACTCCTAGTGGTATTGTATGCCATTGTACTTTTACCACCCATCGATCAATGGTGGTGCGAGCAATATCGCTTACTGCTCAAACCCATATTCTTGCCCGATGACGTCCTCACGTTTCCGTCGTCCGATCACCGTTGGATCTGTCCGCCCGAGATCCAATGGCCCACACTCGCCCTGCTCCCATATCTCTCGATACCCTCCACCAAGTGATCCTTGCCATCCATCCTCTTAATCCGATGGCTGATCTTCCCCTCCAATCCGTCCGTTCTCCATGCAGTCCACATCCCTTGACCAATCTGTGCACTCGAAGTACAAAGGTGACCAGTTTTCATTACTGTTTTCAGTTGCTCCTCAACAAACACATTCAACAGACAGCATGGCCAAGAAGGAAAAGGACAGAGCTCGATTAGGTAAATGCATTTAACAGTTATGGGACTTCATTCCATACAACACTCTAGCCACCTGAGAGGACAACAGAGCGTAGGAAAGGACCAGATTCATCCATTGAAGCAAGCGAATGCACCAGAGACTCCATCAGGAAGTTAAAGTGGTTAGTGGTCAATTATGACCAATCCATACTTAGAATGGCTGAGCGCCTTTGTAATGAAACCCTATATATATCCTCAAATAAGAGGTAATCAGGGTTGATGGTTGTTGTTTTGATGTAAGGTTCAACTTCTAGAGGCTGTAACTACTTTGATACCTGTAGTGTCTCGTCTTCATTTTCAACTAATACAAGCTTCTTTTGTTGTTAATTGCTCACTTTCCATTCTTCTTTTATTCCAAGCTGTGCTTGATATGCCGCATTTCTGAAATCTTGATGTTTAGCATTAGAGTAGCTTTCATCCTACCTCTGTGTTAAAATCTTGTATGTATCAGTGAATGATTTATTCAGGTTTCTTTTCACCTAGTGCCAGAGAGCTGTCATCCTTTTTGTGCATTAGGGAATTAGATTCACAGACTTCTTTACTGGTTGCAGCCATCCATCACATGGTCTTGTGCATCTGCTGGTGTGGTCAGTATTCTCCATATTCACCCAATCCTTGAACTATGAGTAATTGGTGGTCTAAAGCCTTGTGTGTTCATGCATGTCTGGAGTCAAGCAAAGTAGGAGTGGTTATCTGGCTTGGACAAGCATCATTCCTTCCATTCATCCATTTGCAACAATAAGTTGAATTTGTAATGTTCCTGAGCATCTCCGAGCTACAACCTAGGAGAGTTTCTTGGGTTGATAATAGGTCCCATGGTTTTGGGGTAATGTAGGACTATTTATCACTCCATGGTTCCCATATTTTGATGCCAACTCAATGGTGGTCTCAAAAATGCCAGTGTGGGTAATATTTCATAATATATCCCTTCATTTATGGCAGCCAAAAGTCCTCAAAGGAATAGGTAACCTTCTATGAAGATACATCAATATGGGTACACAAAGAACAAAAGGAGCAATATATACTTTTTCTTGAATTTCTGTAGAGGTGGACCTCAAAAAAGCACTTGTTGATCGTATTCTTTTTCAACACAACAATGAGTGTTGGACCCAATTCTTAAATTATGTGAATACAACATTCAGATGTCGCTTTTGTCTACAAATTGGACATTTACAAAACTCATGTCCTTTGACAAAGGAAGATCCTACAAAGAAAAAGAAACCAACCAAGAAGCCTAAGTGATGGCAATTCTCAGCAGAACAACTAGATGAGGAAGAGGAAGAGGATCCAACTGAGGATAACTCAAATCCTCCAACAAACGTAGGAATAAACCAAGAAGGAACGGTGGGAGCAAGGTCACAAAATCCAGATGCAGAAGGAAATATTGATCAATAAATGCAAAAAGAAAAGGAAATTAGAGGACACAAACGTCCTTATTCCTATGAGAGCTTAAACTCAGATAAAGAACATCTGAGGAAAATAATATACAACCAGCTGATCATTGTAATGTCCACTCCTGATCACGGAGGATGGCGAAAAGTAGAAAAGAATAAGGGTAGAAAAGGGTGACTAAGATTTTTTCCTTAGTCCCATCTTTCTTCTTTCTGTTTGGTTTTTGGCTTTTAGGCACCAACTATTGACTGGCTCTGCCTTGAAAGTTTCATGTAATTTTTTATTTTTTTTCTTTCTTTTTAGGCATCAGTCGAAAGCTTGATCTAAAGGAATGTCTACAGGCATTTGCAAAATTCAATTTAATTTTTCCCTGATTTTCAGGTTCACTAAAATTACGATTTTTCTTAGGAAACAAAAATTGTACCCTGCTTATAATAATATTGTTTGGTGAAAAAAAACATTCTTACATTTTATAAATTACTTGATATAAAAAATATCCTAAATTTTTGGTAGAGGATTCTAGCGCGCTTGAGAGAACCATGTTGAAGGAACTAGGAAATGTGAGTCCATAACTTCCGGAGTTAGTAAGATGTGAATAAGATTAGGAGATGGGTGGGTTACTGTATGAAAATCTTGAATTCACACCCTGGACAAAGAAAAAACCATCCCTATAAACTAGATTATTATGAGCCATACTTGGCATTTAGGTATCCACTGCAAAGGAAACATGTCTAAAATTACCTAATAGTGGAAGAGGTCAAGATCATCATGAAATGATAGATGAGTAAGAATATACAACACATTAGAATTCCCTTCTCGATGATCGTTTACTTCTACTAGAACAATATTCACAAGTTATGCTAAACATTCTCACTCACTAACAAATATCAATCTTTTTTTGGTAAAGAAGTATATTTACAAGTTAATTATTTATTTAATGTGATAGTCAAAGAATCAAATTTAATTTACTAAAGAAAGTGAGTGGGTTTAATGGATAGATATTGGTTTCAAGTTGAATAGATAATAGTAATAAAATTTATAGTATTTTCAATTGCATGGAAGAATGAAACTTAAGTTTACTAAAGAAAGTGACTGAGCCTAATGGATAGGTATTGGTTTCAAGATAAATAGATAATAGTAGTAGAGCGGCTTGTGCCTTCAATTGTGTAATAATGGTTGTTGGTTTTTATTGGAAGTTCAATTGTATGAGTTCATAAGGAGCAACAACATCATTGGCCCCTTCGACATTTTCATTATTGGGGGCATGGACTTTACAAATTTTAAAACTAACCATAGGAGTTTAATTTCCACCATTACATGGAAGAAACCACGTAGCAAAGATTCTAATATTTCATATAGGATTTTTCAAATCTCAAGGGGAGAGGTTGAGGATGGGAGCCAATTGTGGAGGGAATAAATTGTCCAATGAGCCACAAAAAAAATCAATCCACTCTCGCACATTCCTAGAAATAACATTCCTCTTTTGAGAAGATCATCCTTCTATTCAACATTAAAATTTGCCCTCACTTAAGTTCAACATAGCTTGAGGCAAAAAAAAGTCTAAAATTTTGATGTATATAAATCTTGTATTACACCTACTCATAAATATAAATTAAATATATTTCAATACATTTTTTCTTTAGTTTTAGATACAACTCAATTCATTTCATTATATTATATTAATATTATATATTATTATGAAAAATAATCTAAATATTATAGAATATTATTAATTCATGAGAATTTTCAGAAAAATCACATACAGAGAATTTGGTCGACGTGTTTCGAACCAGCCAGTGTGGTTCATCTTCAGGACAAGATGAAGAGACAGATCTCGGAGGAAGGTTAAATAAAGAACTAGGTCAACCTAATGGTCATCTGAAGAAACAACTATTTTTTACTGGGGAGGAAAATATTAATGGAAACCAACTAAACGGCTATATAAGACTAGGGAAAGGGGTCACTTTAAATTGATTAAGTAATTAATAAATAATAATTTTAATTAATTTAATTTTAGTATATTAATTAACTTATTCATATTTTATTTATTAATTAATATTATATATTTATTTATATGATTAGTCGATAAAAATAAAATATGAAATAAATAATATATGAAAATAAAGAGTGAGGGAGTTCTTTTACAAAAATAAATAAATAAAAATAGAATAAAATGAAACAAAAATATACCAAATTATTAAGTAAACTAAAATGTATATATATGCAGGTGAAATTAAATATTAAATAAACACTATTGAAAATTATTTAAAAATATATATAGATAAAAAAGGGTTTTTATATTATTAAAAAAAAAATGAGGAGAAAGACTAAGAGGAGAGGGCGGGAATCCAACAGCTACTAATTTTCCAGCCATCATCCCTATTAATGTTATTGGAGGACCGCTCAATTTTAATGGCTTCCCTAAACATACGGTGATGAAAATGAGAAATTTTTGCAACGACCTTAGCCTCTTCAATGCATATGTGATGCTTGGTCTTCACTGCATGTTCAGCTAAAGAGGAGGATTTGGTCCTCCCATGTTTGATATCAGCACCATGCCCCTTAATCCTTTGGTTAATAGATCGATTTGTTTCTGCAATGTATGAGGTCCCACATGAACATGGGATGACATAAACACCTTTCAAATCCATAGGGTTCACCTGGTCTTTAACCGACTTTAGGGAGCTTCAAATGGTATTGAGGGGTCTAAAGGTTGAGGGAACATTATGTTTCTTCAGGATTTTCACAATCTTGTCTGTCATCCCTTGTATAAAGGGGAGGTGAACTCCTGAATGTCGATCAAATGTGTCATTCTTAACCTTAGGACCCTTACCAGCTTTGAGGAAAGCTTTAACACCCTGCTGCCTACTATAACCATTTTGGACAAAAACATTAAGGAGATGGGACTTTTCCTTAGAAAGGTGGTCTTCATTTGAAATCCTAGAAGCATGGGTGGCTAACATGCTGAGAACACCTATTTTTTGAGCAGGAAAATGGTGGGAACATGCATGAATATACTGCTGAGTATGAGTCTTTTTTCCATACACCTGATGGGAAAAAGAACCATTAACCTTTCTAGAAATGAACACATCCAGGAACGGAAGACAACCATCCACTTCTCGTTCCATGGTGAACTTTATGGAGTTAGATTGATTATTAAGATGCTCAAAAAAGCTATCTAACTTATCAGGACTGTGCTGCCAAATGGAGCAGGTATCATCAACAAATCTTTTCCAAAGTTTAGGTTTAAAAAGAGCCGAGGATAAGGCTTTAGATTCAAAGTCTTCCATGAACAAGTTAGCAACGATAGGGGATAGAATATATATTATATTCTTTTTTATATTATATATTATTTCTTTTTAGGGTATAAATCAAATCAACTCAACATATAATATAAAATTAATACATAAAATAATATATTACATTTATTATATTATATTATTTAAATTTTATATATTATTTTAATGATATATTACTATATAATTAAATTGTAAAATTTAAATAATACAATTTTTAATTAATAATATAATGTACTCTTCAGAATTTGTATTTATCATTTATTTTAAGTACAGAGGACAAATGCATTAATTATTTAATAATAATAACTTCAAAAAAAAAAAAAAATGTAGTCTAACAAGACTATTTTTTTTCTCTTAAAGTCATGGAAATTCCAGCGATATTTTGAGAAAATCTAGTAGGGATTTTTGTAAATCCAAGTTATAGTTGTTAAACTTTAAGATTTTAGGTGCCTTAGAGGTTTTTGATGGTGTTGAATCTATTTCCACCATCAGAAACATAATTCAAACATTGTCTCTACAATATTTTTTGAAATTTTTTTGTCTACCACTTTTGACAGTCCAGGCATTTCCTTCGCCTCCACTGCCAAAAAAACTCATTTTTATTATAGTCACATCTATACATTTTTCTATCTGGAATTAGAACCCTGAGCTTATCTCAATTACTGATTTCCCGAATATTCGACAAACAGACTGACACTGGCTCGATCTGATTGCCTATTACCAAATATTCTGGGAATCGGCAATAAAGATAAGGATGCCTGAGTTAAAATGTGTCGACACTGTTCATCCTATCAATGACATAGCTTTGTTTTCTTCCTCCTCCGTTGACTAAAAATATAACCCGTCTCAGGAATCTCCGCGTCCTGGATCTCTTTACCGAGTTGACAGGTTCAGTTCCCACGTGTATAACCTGTCTCCGCACCCTCACTTCTTCCGACCTCCATGATAACTTCCTTAGCGGCTCCATTCCCTTGTCCTTGGGGAAATTGCTAGATATGTCTAACACTAGGGTCACAGGAATCTCCATCCTGTACCTGTATACAAACAAACTCAGCAGCAACATCCCATCCCGACCTTAGTAGGGAATACAAAGTCTCTGGATTTCTTCCTTTGGAGGAAAATAAATTGAGTGGAGAGCTACCAATTTTAATGGGACTTCTTGTCAATATTTGTAAAAACTGTTTGATTTCTTGTTCACAGAGCTTTCTGTATTCTTGGTTCATGGGGATGGCTCTGCTTTTGCAAGGCTTACCTGTGTAGCCTTCTTTGTATGGAAACTCTACTGTATGCTATTTTCTATTCCAGAATGCATTTGGCTCTTTAGAACAGCATTCATCTTCGATCTACTTCTTCAATTCTCCAATTTTTCTTTTGATTTATGGATTCTTCAACTGGTCTTCTACTTTAAGTGTACTCTTCAGATCTTTAAGATCTGTCAATCTGGCTTCTGCTTTGTCCAAATTTTGGACAGTCTGCACCATTGTAGAAACTCTAGAGTTTGAGATATATGGCATTTCAACCCTTTTTGTTGTTCCTGCAGAGGTAGGAACATATATGAAATAACCAACTCTATTACCTTTTAACCTTGTTGACTCATGGGGTTCAACAGCTGCTAGGAAAATGTTTCCTAGGATGCAGTCAACTGGAATGTCTGCAACTGCAAATTTCAGATTAATGCAACGGTGTTCGAAACATATATAAGCTTTTGGAACTTCATAATTGAGCGTTTTCTTGCCCCATCCCACTACCTTTCTTTCTGCAGAAACCCAGTATTTTGCTGGTATGACTTTTTTTTTTCAGAATATTCACATTAGCGCTTGAATCAAGGAGTGCTGTGAGCTCAAACATTTGTCCTTTGATACAAATGTTTATTTTGACATGATGTTGCTGGTAGGAGATAGCTAGTAGTCTCATGTCGTGGAATCCATATCTTGGATCCTTTTTTCCTTCAAAAATTTCAACATTTGAATTCTTGGCATGTTATGTAGTATCCCAATGGGATTCTTCTTTTTCTTTTGTAACCCTTTTCCCCTTCTTAATTTCAGAAAGCTGAGTTTTTAAAGCAGAGATTTCTACTTTAATATTGTGAATTTCTCTACTCACTTCCCCTAAGGTGAGGGAACGCACCTTATCAGGCTTCTCTTGATTTCTTTGAAAAGATCTAGTATTTTGTTCAAAAGAAGCATCAATAAACAATGGCTTTTTACCTGAGTTTCTGGAAGAGCTGGATCTGAGTTGATCCATGAATGCTTCAGTCAATCTGTTCTTCATGTCACCATCTTCCATTGCTCTGATTTGAGATAATATTTTTATCTCATCTTCTTCTGTTGCAGCCATTAGAATTTATTTATTTATTTATTTATTTTTATTTTATTTTATTTTATTTTTATTTTTATTTTTATTTTTTATTTTTTTATTTTTTTATTTTTTTATCTCTATTTTTATTTTTATTTTTTATTTTTTATTTTTTATTTTTTATTTTTTATTTTATTTTTATTTCTATTTTTATTTTTATTTTTATTTTTTTTAATTTTTAATTTTAATTTTAATTTTATTTTAATTTTAAATATATATTTTTTTATTTTTTTTATTTTTAATCTTTAATTTTTTTATTTTTTATTTTTTATTTTTCTGAGGTTTGAAGAAAGTTTCCTCAGAGCTTGAATCACTGTATGACTCTGAATCATAGTCATAGTGCATCTGACATGACATTCTTCAGAGCCGCCGCATGAACAAGATGTGTCTTTAGAGTCTGAATTATCTTGGATATGTGCTTGCAACTCATCCTGAGATGATGAATCAAAAGAATCAAAAGATGATTCTTCAAATTGGTGTTGTTGGAGTTGTTCTTTGATGAATACATTTTGGCATTGTTCTGTTGTATGAGAATGTGAGCCACATTTCATGTATCTAATATGTCCTACTTGTTTGACTTGTTTTCCTCTTTGGACAACAACTTGGGATTTCTTTCCTCTGTTATGTTTGGATTCTTCCCCTTCTGGACACCTTGATGATGTATGTCGGGTCTTTCCGCACAACCAACAGGTGAGCTTGTTCCATTTCTCCTGCTTTGAAGTGTGGATATGTATGTCAGAAGGATTATAATAATGTGTTCTTAGCACATACTTGTAATATCCTTTTTTGACTTTGGAGGATTGGCATTTAGATCGCTGAGGAGGCTTCTTATGATCTTTATAGCTTTGGAATTTTTGCTTATACTCTTTCTTGGCCCTTTTCTTTGCTTTCCTCCGTTTGACCAAGGGGTCATTTATAGTAAGTCCATATCTACTGCAAATGGACTTCTTATCTAGGAATCTTGAAAGTTTTTTCAAATATTTATTAACTTTGGAACTTGTGAAGAGACTTACAAGGGTCTTGGTAATGTGTGCATAAATCTCTCCCCATGTGTAAGATTCAAATGGTAATTGAAAAATTTCTTGTAGTCTGATGTAGTCCACAGACCTGCATGGCAGGGCTGCAAGATAGACATGTTTCCATAGTAGATTCTTTGAATATTTTACTTCATATATCCACTACATCTAATCTCTATGGAAATCTTCATACTGATACATTTTGTGACATTTTAAATTCATAAGAATGACCTCATTCTTATCAATAATTTCAGTTTCGTTGCCACACCAGTGTTCTAAGATCATAGATGTCAAAGCACCTATCATGTTACTGATGGTTGAGCCATCAGGATTATGTATGACATCTCCATGTTCACCTTTGAGCACTTCTTCTTCCATTTTTGCTATCAGTTTTGGAGATGATTCTTTCTCCGAGCATCTGAGTAAAGTTCCTGTAAAGCATTGGATAATTGTCTTGCAGGCTTCGATTTCACTTCCCCCCCTTAAACACATGAGCTTGTATTCTGTATACATCATGTCAATCGATTGTCTAATCTGGCCTATGCTCAGATTATCAATGTTCCATTCTCTATGTGAATCTGAGAAAAAAGTATGTGCTTCTGGGAGTTTTCCTTTTCCTACAATATTAGGTGTAGGATATGTAGTGAACCTGCTTTCCAGAGGTTCATATATAGGAAAGGCCTGAGAATCAGATTCTTTCTCTTTTTCTTCTTCCCCATCCTTGAACAAGGAAGCAATGGTGATATTTTCTGTAGCCTCTAATTCTGAAGATGTGGCTACTTCCTTTGGAAATAATGCTAGAAACCTGTTTACTGGCTTAACAGGGTCCTAAATCTTTATATTTATTTTATACAAAAAAGAAGAAGGAACTGGTTTTTTTTTGTTTTTGATAAACTGATTTTTCCTAGTTTATCATCTAAACGAGATATGAGAGTTTTAGTAGTATCAAGATGATCTACTAATTTGTCTTCTACTCCTTCTATCTTAGATAAAGATTCTTTAACATATGAACGGACTACTGAGGAGGCATATTGTACATTGTTGAGGTTTCTATTGACCTCATTTATTGATACTTGAACAGTATCAAACTGTTTTTTTTTTTTTTTTTTTTAGACTAACCTAAGTACCCATGGGGGATTTGAACCGGTGACCTATCGCAAGGTGTGCCTTAACAGCGCACCCATTCACCGTCAATCCAAAGCCCCGTGGGCATATCAAACTGTTCTTTTATTTCTATTGTCTTTGCTACATTTATTTCCAGGCCCTTAATAGCTGTGTTGGTCTAGTTAAGTTGTTCACTCACCTTCTGAATTCTCTTGTCAATGCCTAAAGCATTATCATCCTTTTGAACTAAAGGAATGGCTTTGGCTATATTCTGGTTTTCCCCAATGATAATTCCTTTTTACGAGGGAAAAGTTGATGGGGTTTCTATTCTGCTGCCATCTAAGGGAGTACATGCATGTTTGACAGATGAAGAAGAGGATGAACTAGTTAATACATGCATAGGGGAGACATTGTTTTTCCACTCATAAAAAGAAATCCATTAATTATTGATTTCCATGTAATGTTTCCAGTTTTCAGCTAGTTCTTTCTTTTCTTCAGGAGTATGATCTCTATCAAACTGTTCTGCTTCTGGATTTGTATATAAATCCCAATTTATCATTTCCTTCATCCATTTGGCAGGCGCTTCTGATTTTAGGCATCCAGACATAAGAGTGAAAAATTTATGCATTTCCATGACTGAAGGTTTCCTACAATCATTTGGAATATGACCAAATCTACAAGCTGGAATGGCGCCTTTTCCTTGCTCCAGATATCCTAGACCATATTTTGGTTTTTTAGGTCTCATTAGACTCATCATTTCTGTCAGTCTAGGGTCTTCTCCTTCAAGAGTTATGATCTCATGCATCATAAGGACATGATCAGAATCTGATTCATGTGGGAAAGGTATATCAGCACATTTAGGATTAGGGCATGGTTTAACAGAGGTAGAAGGAGAAGCTTCACCAGTTTTGTGATGATGATTGATATGAATGATAGACTCAACAAGCGTGCTCAAATTCACAACAGTTTGACACTTTGGACATGTAACTTCTAAGGAATGGAAGTTAACTATCTGGGCAAACTCAAACAATGAAATGTGTTTACAAAAAGTGGAACTGGAAGATGCGGTATCAACAATGGAAGGATCCTTATAGTACTTAGAACTCTTACAGGATTTCTCAATACCTCTATAGTTGATGGTAGATCTTCTGGGAAATGACAAATTGTAGAAGACTGACTTTCTTTTATATCGGCAAAGGATATACTTCTTGGAATAGGAGGCTTAGGATTATTAACAACCCAATGTTCAGGGAAAGTGAGGTCTTCCCACATGATAGTCTGGTGTTCTATTTTTTGATTCTTCAGATCTGTAAGAATAACAACACTAGACTTTGAATGACGGTTGGGAGTATGTTTTATAGCTGGCCATAGAGTATTTGTATGTCTGAAACATCCTTTGAACTGTATTGCAATGTTATGTCTTTTCTGTTTCATATCAAACCCTGAGGTTTGAATTTGCAATTGTAAAATATCTCTGATAGTCTCATCAAAGACATAAATAGAAAAGTTTGGATAACAGTCAAACTGGATAGGGCCATGCGACAGAGGAGCAACAATTCCTCCAATTAAGGAATCAGTATACTTATTGTGGGTAAGATCTCGGACAGTAGCCAACACAAAAGTATTTAACCCTTGATGTGTTAAAGGGTGGATTCCAATTCTAATACATCCCAGGTGTAAGTATTGGGTATTTAGTCTCTTAGCCTCGGCCTGTAGGGCTTTGGGATCCAGTAAAGGAATGGACTGGATACTATCAACATTCTCTTGTATCTGACTGGTGGACTCTTTAATACTTATTCTAGTAACAGCCTTTAGATGAAACATAGATAAATCACTATATACTTCTGATGCAGAAATTGCAGGTAACTGCCAGCGAGCAGAGGGCTGGGGTTCTTCATACTCAAGTTCAGCTTGGTTAAGAACTCTACTGGAACTTGACGCAAACATATCTCTAAGGGGATTCTCTTCTGCAGATGACTCTCTATCTTCAAGTTCTCGGAAGGAAATAGACTTCCTAAATGAATCCATCTTTATATGAGTATTAGATTTTAGAATACCGACCTTCAATTTTAGCAATAGGGGCTTCTATCACAAGCTTTCTCTAACTCTTGGCCTTGCTGTGTCTCTTCGATTGTCTTCACAAACCAACTCCTGGTGAACCGGTGGTGAACTCAGTGTGAACCTACTCAGATCTTTCACGCTCTGCGACCTCAACAAACGGCTACCTCGCCTAACAACGGTCTGGTGTCCCTTCGATCCTTTGGCGAACTCCTGATGAACTTCCTGTGAACTTCGAATGAAGATTCAAAGACAACTACTACCACAACAGACAATTTAAAATGTGCAGAGGTATTCAAATGCGGAATGGTGTACTCATATTATTTCAGAAACAGAGATGGATTACAGACTGAAGATTGCAGAGATTACAGACTGCAAATTAAAGAGATATTCCTTATCAGAGATTGAATATCATTGCATTTATCGGGCTTTATGCTCTTCACAAGGAAGGAGCAATACCGAAGGCTACCTGGCAACTGATAGGCTCTGCGTCAGAATATACAAACTCGACTCATATACATGCTCGACTGACTGCTAATAGATCTGGCCATTTTAGGTTCTTACCAGTGCCGAGCACACTAATACGCAGGCTTCTCAGATCTCTAAGATTCTCTAAGACTCTAAAACTCTCAAACTCTGAATGCCTAATGAATGAGCCTTACCCTCATTTTATAGGAAATGAGAGGGGACAAGCATTCCTGTAGATCATCGGACAAGTGGATGGAATCATTGCTTTCGGGTAACACCGAGGTGACATCCGCACAAAGATTCCAGTCCAGAAAAGTAAATCCTATGGATAATATACTGTTTACAAAGTGGATGCTTTGATATGATAAAAGCCCACGAGAAATTATTGTCAGACATTTACAGTGTGGATGCTTTTTGTACAACAAAGCCCACGAGAAAAGCTAGCCACAATTAAGTCCTTGTGACTGGACAACATAATTACACTATGGATGCTTTTATAGATAAGCCCATGGGAACCATTAGAATACCTTGGTTCCTGGGAATCTGTCCCTTTTATACATCAATTCATCCCAAGCTTTAGTAAAGATTCGCCTGACAATCATGGGTTTTCCCAAAACTATTTGATGTTTAATCTTGGTTAGGATTAACCATTCATAATGACCTTTCATGTATTCTTTTAAGGAATTGTTTACATCATGGAATGGTGTCCATTCATCATACATTTCTTTAACAGTTTTATATGGGGTATGAAAACATTCTACAATATTATGCTCAAAGCATATGTCACAATGCTGCCTGCAAAAGTTTTCATGATAAATTGGATCCATGGCTGTTCTGTTAACCCCATAATCAATCCACCATTGTCGAAACCAATCAGCTTGTTGGTTTCTCTGGAAAGATGCAATTGTACTAAACTTAAGTTTAGTATAATGCATCTCTTCTTTGTCATCTACATTAAGAAAATCCCACCACAACTTTTTATATCCTGCAAAATCATAAACAGTGTCAGGAAAAATAATCTTTGGATCTCCTTTTGGCCATGTGGCTGCATTGTGGGTGGGCCATGACCATGATAGATTTCTGGTGCGATGTATGCAAAAATATTTTTCATATATTCCACTACGGGCTCCTCCATGGTACCAGATGCCAGATATATCATGGAAATCTTGCTGTAAAGCTACTTCTGCATATCTGGCTTCTCTTTTTGCATGTTCATATATCTTGTCATGTATCCATCTGCTGCCTTTTGGATACACTTTCCTTTTTGGTACAAGATGTTGTATATCTGTATGTGGTTGTAGATTAGCATCAAGTACTTTTGTATTCCTTAGTTGCCAATTGGGTTTCCAATTTTTCTTGTATTCCTCCCAATCTTGGTTATCAGGAATAGTCTGAAGGACTTCTTGCTTTTGGGACTGGTCCCATTCAGTGACTATGACCATAATGTGATCTTGGGGCTGGATGTATTCTCTGCTGAGAAAGTCTGGAAGACTGTTATGTTCTCCTTTTATATGTTCGACTTGGAAGTCGAAATTAGCAAAGAGTGCTTGCCATCTGGCAAACTTTACTTCTAAAGGCTTTTTGATCTCTTTTGACAAAACCTTATGAAGTGTTGAAGCATTAGTTATGAATAAGAATTGTCTATTTATTAGGTAGACATCAAATTTACTGATGCAGTTCCATGTAGCCTTGACTTCTTTCTCTATTGTGGAATAGTTCTGTTCTGCCAGATTCCAAGTCCCGGATGCAAACTGAACAACTTGTTTAGAGTCACCAATTCTTTGCTTTAAGATTCCTCACCATCCAATATTACTTGCATCTGTCTCAACAATTTTAAATGAATTATCATCAGCAACATATAATATGGGAAGATTTTTCACCTTGGCTTTGATATTTTGGACAGCTTTGGTATGAACTTTTGTCCATTCTGGAGGATTCTTCTTAAGCCTTTTATTCAACACGCTCCTGTCACTGGCACAATCTTGATAAAAATTGCTAACATAATTCAAACATCCCAAGAATCTTTGCAGTTGATTCTTGTCTGTGATAATATCAGGGAATCTGTCAGCAAATTCCAGTGCATGTTTCTGTAGAGCTATTTGGCCATTTGAAATGGTATGGCCAAGAAACTTGATAGTAGTCTGAAAGACTTCTATCTTCTTTTTGCTCAGAACAAGACCATTATGTTTCACCAATTGTTTGAATATGTGGACATGTTTAAAATGATCTTGGATAGTCTTTGAAAATATGAGAACATCATCAATATAAACTATGAGCCAATCAAAATATGGCTTGAATATCTTGTCCATTACCTTTTGAAACTTTGATGGAGCATTCTTCAATCCAAAGGGCATAATGTTCCATTCGTAATGGCATGCTGGGATACTGAAAGTAGTTTTAAACTTGTCTTTCTCTGAAATAACAACTTTCCAGAAACCTACTTTCAAATCAAACTTAGAGAAAATCTTAGCTCCTGCAATCCTACTGATCAAATCTCCTTTATGAGGAATGGGATAAGTATCATTAGCAAGAACAGAGTTCAAAGGTTTGAAGTTTATTACTAGTCTGGGTATACCTCTGATTTTTTCAGCTCTCTTGTTGACATAGAACCCATAACAGTTCCAGGGATTGTTAGATTCTCTAATGAGATTTCTTTGTAAAAGTTGTTTGATTTCTTGTTCACAGAGCTTTCTATATTCTTGGTTCATGGGGATGGCTCTGCTTTTGCAAGGCTTACCTGTGTAGCCTTCTTTGTATGGAAGCTCTACTGTATGTTGTTTTCTATGCCAAAATGCATTTGGCTCTTCAGAACAGCATTCATCTTCGATCTTCTTCTTCAATTCTCCAATTTTTCTTTTGATATGCGGATTCTTCAACTGGTCTTCTACTTTAAGTGTACTCTTCAGATCTTTAAGATCTGTCAATTTGGCTTTTGCTTTGTCCAAATTTTGGATAGTATGCACCATTGTAGAAACTCTAGGGTTTGAGATGTATGGCATTTCAACCCTTTTTGTTGTTCCTGCAGAGGTAGGAACAGATATGAAATAACCAACTTTATTACCTTTTAATCTTGTTGACCCATGGGGTTCAACAGCTGCTAGGAAAATGTTTCCTAGGATGCAGTCTACTGGAATATCTGCAACTGCAAATTTCATATTAATGCAATGATGTTCGAAACATATAGAAGCTTTTGGAACTTCATAATTGAGCGTTTTCTTGCCCAATCCCACTACCTTTCTTTCTGCAGAAACCCAGTATTTTGCTGGTATGACTTTTTTGTTCAGAATATTCACATCAGCTCCTGAATCAAGGAGTGCTGTGAGCTCAAACACCTGTCCTTTGATACAAATGTTTATTTTGACATGATGCTCCTGGTAGGAGATAGCTAGCAACCTCATTTCCTGGAATCCATATACTGGATCCTTTTTTCCTTCAATAATCTCAACATTTGAATTTTTGGCATGTTCTGTAGTATCCCAATGGGATTCTTCTTTTTCTTCTATAACCCTTTTCGCCTTCTTAATTTCAGAAAGTTGAGTTTTTAAAGCAGAGATTTGTACTTTAATATTGTGAATTTCTCTACTCACTTCCCCTAAGGTGAGGGAGCGCACCTTATCAGGCTTCTCTTGATTTCTTTGAAAAGATCTAGTATTTCGTTCGAAAGAAGCATTAATAAACAATGGATTTTTACCTGATTTTTTGGAAGAGCTGGAACTGAGTTGATCCATGAATTCTTCAGTCAATCTGTTCTTCATGTCACCATCTTCCATTGCTCTGATTTGAGATAATATTTTTATCTCATCTTCTTCTGTTGCAGCCATTAGAATTTTTTCTTTCTGAGGTTTGAAGAAAGTTTCCTCAGAGCTTGAATCACTATATGACTCTGAATCAGAGTCATAGTGCATCTGACATGCACATTCTTCAGATCCACTGCATGAACAAGATGTGTCTTCAGAGTCTGAATTATCTTGGATATGTGCTTGTAACTCATCCTGAGATGATGAATCAAAAGAATCAAAAGATGATTCTTCAAATTGGTGTTGTTGAAGTTGTTCTCTGATGACCACATTTTGGCATCGTTCTGTTGTATGAGAACGTGAGCCACATTTCATGCATTTGATTTGTCCTTCTTGTTTGACTTGTTTTCCTCTTTGGACAGCAACTTGGGATTTCTTTCCTCTGTTATGTTTGGATTCTTCCCCTTCTGGACACCTTGATGATGTATGTCCAGTCTTTCCACACAGCCAACAGGTGAGCTTGTTCCATTTCTCCTGCTTTGAAGTGTGGAGATGTATGTCAGAAGGTTTATAATAATGTGTTCTGGGCACATACTTGTAATAACCTTTTCTGACCTTGGAGGATTGGCCTTTAGATCGCTGAGGAGGTTTCTTACGATCTTTATAGCTTTTGAATTTTTGCTTATACTCTTTCTTGGCCCTTTTCTTTGCTTTCCTCCGTTTGACCAAGGGGTCATCGATTGTAAGTCCATATCTACTGCAGATGGACTTCTTATCTGGGAATCTTGAAAGTTTTTCCAAAGATTTGTTAACTTTGGAACTTGTGCAGAGACTTACCAGGGTCTTGGTAATGTGTGCATAAATCTCTCCCCATGTGTAAGATTCAAATGGTAATTGAAAAATTTCTTGCAGTCTGATGTAGTCCACAAACCTGGATGGCAGGGCTGCAAGATAAACTTGTTTCCATAGCAGATTCTTTGAATCTTTTACTTCATATATCCGCTGCATCCAATCTCTATGGAAATCTTCATACTGAGACATTTTGTGACATTTTAAATTCATAAGAATGACCTCATTCTTATCAGCAATTTCAGTCTCGCTGCCACACCAATGTTCTAAGATCATAGATGTCAAAGCACCTATCATGTTACTGATGGTTGAGCCATCAGGATTATGTATGACATCTCCATTTTCATCTTTGAGCACTTCTTCTTCCATTTTTGCTATCAGCTTTGGAGATGATTCTGTCTCCCACCATCTGAGTAAAGTTCCTGTAAAACATTGGATAATTGTTTTGCAGGCTTCAATTTCACTTTTTCCCCTTAAACACATGAGCTTGTATTCTGTATACATCATGTCAATCAATTGTCTAATCTGGCCTACGCTCAGATTATCAATGTTCCATTCTCTATGTGATTCTGGGAAGAAAGTATGTGCTTCTGGGAGTTTTCCTTTTCCTGCAATATCAGGTGCAGGATATGTAGTGAACCTACTCTCAAGAGGTTCATATATAGGAAAGGCCTGAGAATCAGACTCTTTCTCTTTTTCTTCTTCTCCTTCCTTGAACAAGGAAGCAATGGTGATCTTTTCTGTAGCCTCTGATTCTGAAGATGTGGCTACTTCCTTTGGAAATAATGCTGGAAACATGTTTACTGGCTTAACAGGGTCCTAAATATTTATATTTCTTTTATACAAAAAAGAAGAAGGAATTGGTTTTTATGTTTTTGATACACTGATTTTTCCAATTTTATCAGCTAAACCAAATATGAGAGTTTTAGTAGTATCAAAATGATCTACTAATTTCTCTTCTACTCCTTCCATCTTAGATAAAGATTCTTAAGCATATGAACGGACTACTGAGGAGGCATACTGTACATCGTTGAAGTTTCTATTGACCTCATTTATTGATACTTGAACAGTATCAAATTGTTCTTTTATTTATGCTCTTTGATGACCGGTCCCATTCCGACTTCGTGGGGTAATCTTCAAAGATTTACTCACCTCTACCTCAATGATAACAAACTGTCGGGTGTCATTCCCACACCTATAGGAAATCTTTCTAAGCTTCAATTTCTTGATCTCCCTCATAACAATCTATCAGGGAGCCTACCTGATGAATTATTATAGTTTTAACTTTTATGATCTATAAAACTTGGATGTTTCATTCAATAATTTCAAGTTTGGGATTTTTCCCACATTAATATTGAACCTTAGTGGATTGCTTCAACTTTCTCTCAGTAGTTGTGGCTTCGAGGGTAGAAGTGCCTACGGGTTTTTTGATAATGATGAGAGGTTTCAAAATGCTTGACTTGTCAAGCAACGACCTTGGGGGCTCCACACCGCCATTGTTGGGCAACATGATGGGATTATATTCTCTCAACTTGTCAAACAACGCATGGACATCCATGATTTTAGAGGAGGTGCATAACCTGCAATATCTGGCCATTCTGGACCTTCATTCAAATCTCCTAACATGAACTATAACTGTTGTATTCTCCACGATTTTTATTCAGCCCCAGAGTCTTCAATTGTACTAAACTCGCCAACTTAACTGGTATGGTGATGCACAATGTATTAAACCTGAGGTCCAGCACCATCAACTAAATCTGGTATGGCTCCGCTCTGCTGTTCCATATTGTTCTGACCACCCACTTTCAAAGATTTTTATCCTGTGAAATTGTTGTGGGACAAGTCCGCGGCCTCTAAATCCCCATTTGGAAATAGACTCTTAAGTGGAGACCTCACGTTCCTCTTGCAACTAAGCGTGTCGCATAATTCCCTGTTAGGGAGGATTCCAGTGGGGTGTTTGCTTCAAAAGTTTCTAATATTATCATACTTTGATAGCAGCAGACTTTGGAGATTCTATTCCTTCTTGCTGATCCAATAAGATTCTTCAACTGCTCGAGATTGTTGGCATGTTTTTCTTTTGTGCCTTCTACCATACTGATGGATACTTTGTCTGTCATATTCTGTTGAACTTTCAAATGGTAGGCATAATGAAATGACTCAGTGTTTTAGATTTGTATATTTCATACATATACTTAACACAGATAATGAAGTTTTACTGAATCAGAAGTTTTGGATTCAAATCTTGTGTTATTAGTTCACATATATTCAAAGTGGTAAAGTCAGTAATTTTTTGTTTGAATTTCAAATATACTCTATTCTTAAATTTATAAATTTATAGTGATTTGCAAATATATATAATTCAACTTATCACATGCAAATTTAAAACAAGCAGTGATGTTATGGAGTGTGGTGCATTTTATTTAAGTCAACATTTTTTTTAAAGAAAATAAGGATATTCCATAATTATAAAATAAGAATCATTATCATAATTTTTTCAGTTACCGTAATTAGAATATTATATTAAATATTACCATAGAACATTTAACTATGTATTGTGCCCTTGAACTTGGAGGGTGCTTAGAACTCCTCACATAGTGACCCTCCAAACTAATAGTAATTAGCATAGTGAAACGAAATATGGAAGAGCTAGGCAAACTGAAACCTAACAAGACTAAGGTAGTATCACTATAGGGAGAAACACGGTAGAACCACAATGACACCTAGACTATAACTCAAGCCAAGATAAAGAACTAAGGACAACCTTGAACTTCAATCCAAAAGGAAAAGATGGTGAGAAATTTTGCCGAAAATGGAGTAAAACCCACACCTTCCCTTTTGAAATCAAACTAAAAGTCGAATCCTACCAGAGGTCCCACACCTTGTGGAAAATGGTTAATGAAATATGATACAACAACAAACATAAGCATTGTAACAAAGGCATAAACTAGTAATAATAGGTCCACATGCTAGACAAGGAGTAGACCTCTAGAAAAATAAAGTTACTAGCCATAGAATTGAAATTATTATGTGCACCATGTGCTCCCCTATGAGTTGAATTCAATGTATAATAAGAGAATTATTTGACCAATTTTCCACCTGAATCCTATCGTTGGTCACCAAAAAATTGAGATTGTAACCAAACCCCACAAGGGAACACAAACCTCCTTAATGATCACTAGAAAGAACAAAATTCCATGAGATCGAACACTGTAATACAAGCTCCCAATGCAAAAAATATTCCCCCCAGCTAGGAAATATTTGTTTTCAAAGAATTTAAAATTCTCCAGGAACAGAAAACCTAGAAAACATGAGTGCTCAAAGAGAAATTATGACTAAATAAAAATAGTTTCCTAACCAAAATCCTTTGTATAACGCCAAGTATCCATACTCACACCCTTTTCCTTGCCATGAGAGCTATCTTATGTCTCCTTCTTGAATAATCATGATTCTTGATGGGAGAGACCATCAAATGCATCAACGAGACAAAAAATAGTGCAAAAATAAACCTTACCACATGTACATGAACCATCTTCATATATAATTTCCATGTAGGTTGTTCATAGATCCCCACCTTCCTCAATTATTACCTCACTTAATCACTCGTTGTTCCCTCATTTATGAACACCCGCACTAGGAGTTAAATAACACATCTGTTAAATAGTTGATTTAGTATTGAATAAATATCGATCGTATATAAAATTTTGAAATGTGAGAAATATGTTAGCATGTTTTGAAATGGTTCACTAACAAATGGTTTTAAGTCAAATTTTTGCTTTCCATTTGTTTCAACATTTTGTATATATGATTCTTGCTTGATTTTACATCTAGTTAAATCCAATAATATATAGCTAAGGTATGGATCTTTTGATATGAATTTTTTAATTTTTGTAACTAATAAGTTCTCAATTTAACATATATTAATTTTATGTTGAAATAAAATTATAAAAAATATAATATTAAAAATTAATTCTCCCGAATCTAGGCGTTTTCTTGATGGTGGATCCCTGTCAGAATGGGCTACACAAAATTCATTCCTAAAATGATTGGTGCCTCCAAGTGGTAGCCATGCCTATCTTGAGGTGATAGATGCACGAGTTATTACAAATTGTCTAGCTCATTCCTTCATCATCTACTTCACAACTTCTCTAATGTTCCAATTAATTCTTATGTCCCTACTCATGTCCCAACCTTGTGGTCTCCCCCTACATTCCTTAATGCAAATATTAGCAACTAATAGGCACAAACACTCCTTTGCTCTCCTTGCGATTGTTGATAGGGATCACTGCACGAGGTTCATCGATTCTCAATATACCGTCATGGACATAGAGATAGGAAGAGCAAGACGGCGGGGAGGGGGTGAGATGTTGCTGGTCATCACCTCACATTCCCTTGATTGACGACGGCATGGAGTTATTTGACTTAGATGTTCATGTCCATATCCATTGCAAGTTGGCTTCCTTGGAGGTCGAGGAATGAGGAATTTTGGGTGAAGGACGCTGGGTTTTTCAAAACTGGTTGGTGCGCCATCTATAGACTATGGAGTTAGCTAGAGAAGACGTTGAAAGGAGAATGGTAGAAACAAAAGCTCAACTCAGTAGAACTCATCTCTAATTACACAATCTCTCTAGATCCATTGGTATAGACTTCTTGCCTGCTCCTGTATCCTCGACATCCTCCAGTTCCTTGGAATGTTATGAGGATAGAAATTCTACCTACCAACCCTGTTACCCTCCTCTCCCTGATCTCCCAATAGGAAAAGTGCAAGACAAAGGTCTTGTGGTCAAAGGTTCTCCAAGCCATAAGCCTAAAGAAAATGTGTGAAAATTCAAGTAGCCCCCCACCAACGCCACCCATATTGCCACTGAAAATCCCTCTGAGCAAGACATAAGTTCTTATCGATGCCTCATTGTTGAGGGACGACAAGTCTCCAAGAAATGCAAGCACCGATAAAGGAGGAATACAAAATGCACAACAAGTTCCATCTGGCATCAAGAGAAAGCAATCAACCCGAATAGGATTTCTATTTAGTTTCATTTATTTTTATTCCTCCTTAGCTCATTGCATGGCTCTAGGTTTGATGGCCACTCCTGTAGGAATCTCGACAAATCTTTAAGACCTCTATTATCTTTGAGGGGCCATCAAAACTAGATGGGCCACATCTAGATCTAGTCATTTTGGTCTTGACTCCATGCCTCACAGTGACTCTATGATTGTATTCTATGTAGCATATTTTTGCTAATATAAAGTTGCTTACTTGCTTACAAATTTATTTATTAAAATATTTATATTTTATTTTACTAGAATAAAATAGTGTAGAATAAATCTTTTTAATATAACATTAATTCTTTATATTTTTAAAGGAAAAAGTATACAAAATTAAAATTAAAATTAAAATTAAATTTTAAATATATTTCTAAACATATATTTTTAGCTTAATATTATTATTATTAAATAATAAAAACTTACTCTAATATTAATAAATTATATAATTTTTGTACTTTTAATTTTTAAATAAATTTTACTTGATCTCATATTAATACCCTTTCACCTTATTTAGCTTTTGCAAGTGTCATTTTCACTTTTTCTTATTATCCCAAGTGTCATTTTTTATTATGTCCACTCCTATATGTGTCGCGCCTTCACACATCACTGGAGGCAGTGCTAGCACATTCTTACACATTAGATGATCCTACATATCATAAGAATATGTGCTATATAAATTCTTATAGCTTAGCGCACTTTTTGGTCGCAATCGATGCTTCTGTTGCAATTTCTGTTTTAAGTGTCGCAATGCTATGTTTTTATTGTTGCACTTAGAAATAAGTGTTTCTTTGTTGTCGTTTCAAGATGTGATTGTTGATTGTGAGTCTTATGCATTCCCTTTGTCTATATTGATGAAACTCATGTGTGTGATCTATGTTTGAGTATCCTTTTAATTTTTTTCTCTCTTTTACTTTATTGATCCGCATATGCACAAATATTATGTATATGCACAACTTCTCTATATGCACATATCTTCTATATATGTGCAACTTTTGTATATGCACATAGCTTCCATATATGTGCAACTTAAGTATATGCACATATATGGAAGTTGTTCATATACATAAGCATTGTGCAACTTTTATAATATGCATATAAGACAACCTCCATAAATGCATCACTTTCATATATGCGCACATTTTCTATACATGCACACATTTTATATGTAAGCACTACTTCTGTATATGCGCATATCTTCCATATATATGTAGCTTCTGTATATGTGCATCTACCGTATATCTGCAAAGCATGCTTGTTCCTCCTCTCACTATATATGCATGGAACAAGCTAAATTAATCCACAAGGAAGACCACTATTTAAAAAGAAGAATTAAAGAGGCTATAGAAATTGAAAAATCTTCGAATAATATGAATAGGGATGATGGTCTTAAACTAAGTAATACCTGGAAACCCTTGTTAAACAAAATAAAGTAACTGTAAATTATACAAATTCTCCCTTAAGGCAGCATTTGCAAGTCAAGAAAGTAAATAAATTAATATATATATATATATATATATATATATATATATAATTACATAAATTAATAACTAAATTCTATTAATTAACTAATCAAAATTTAAATTTAATTTAAAATAATTTATTTAATTAACTAATTAAATTGATTCTATTTCAAATTCAGTTCAAACTAATTTTATTTTAGGCCAAATTAATTTAATCTTATAAAAAGTTTTAAATTTATTAATTATACTCAATCTAAATATTAATTAATTTATTAATTAATATAGTTTAAAATTGAATAAATTTAAAATTAATTTAATTAATTAATTAATCAATTAAATTGATTTAATTTGAATTTAGGTTAAATTAATTTTATTTTTTAATTTAGGTCAAATTAATCTAGTTAAAAAAAAATTTATTTTTAATATAAATAACTAAATTCTATTAATTAACTAATCAAAATTTAAATTAATTTAAAATAACTTATTTAATTAATTAATTAAATTGATTTTATTTCAAATTTAGTTCAAACTAATTTTATTTTAGGCCAAATTAATTTAATCTTATAAAAAGTTTTAAATTTATTAATTAAACTCAATCTAAATATTAATTAATTTATTAATTAATATAGTTTAAAATTTATTAATTAAACTAAATTTAAAATTATATAAATTTAAAATTAATTTAAAAAAAAAAAAATTTTTACTTTTAATACAGTTTTAATTTTTTTTTAATTAAAGTAAATAATTTAAAACATAATTAAAATTTATTTAATCCTTTTAGTTTAAACCAATTTTACTTTTAAATGAGGCCAAATTACTTTAAGTGAATTTAAAAAAAAAAAAAAAAAAAAGGAAAGAGAAGTTTTAAATTTATTAATTAAGCTTAATTGAAAAATTAATTAATTAATTAATTGATTAATCAATATAGTTTTAACTTTATTAATTAAACTAGATTTGAAAATTAATTTAATTAATTAATTAATTAACCAATTAAATTGTTTTTATTTGAAATTTAATTTAAATTAAATTTATTTTTAATTTAGGTCTAATTATTCTAGTTAAATAAAAAAATTTCTTTTAATATAGTCTTAAATTTATTTAAAAAAAAAAAAAAAAAAAAAAAAATTATTAATTTATTTAATCTAGTTATTAATAAGTTGATGAAAATCAAGCCGACCTCTCCAAACCTAGGTTAGCTATCCATCCTTCTATTAATAGGTTCTCATTCTCTTGACTCTCTCTTCTCAAAATGCAGATCTCATTACCCTGATGATGGACTCACCTTGCTAGTCCGAAACGTCGGTTTCAAAATCGCTCACAGGTCTTTCCATTAATTAAAAAAAAAAAAAAAAAAATGTAGCTTTCATTAGAAATCCTTAATTCCCAGGTGGCCAAGGTGTTTAACACACTGAATTTCTAGGTTGGATGATGATGGGACTTAACATGAAGGTCTTGCTCCACGTGCATCTTTTTATGGAACACTTGGTGCGAGATGGAAGGAACAACATTCTTGGAGATAAGTACATCAAGGAATGATAGGCTCCCATTACTCTGGACCTCCATAGGAAAATTGATAAAGTTTGATTGATCATTCAAATGCTACTTGAATGCTTCTAATTTATTAGGACCATGGAGTCATATAATAAAAGTATCATCGACAAATTATTTCCACAACTTCAGATGGAAAGTAGCAGAGGCTAAAGCCTTGGTCTTGAAGTCTTCCATGAAAATATTTGTCACAACTGGGGAGAGAGGAGAACCCATGACAATACCACATGTCTATTCATAGAATTCACCTTGAAAACTGGAGAAAGTGGAATTCAGACATAACTTGACATACTATGATGGATCCATAAGTATCAAATCAAAATTGGTCATCTCACAAAAGCTTTAAATCTGAAAGAAAAAAAAAAATTACAACTTTTTTAAAACACATTTAAAATATAAAAACCCCCAATTCAAATTTTCCAACAAAAACAATTGAAAATTTTGAAAATTAATAAATTAAAAACAAAAATAACCCCAAAGATGAAAAATACAATTTAAGAAAACCAAAAAAGGAAAGAAATATGGATGCTAAAAATAAAAACTAAAAATTGGCTACAAATACCTAAAATTATTTAAAAAATACAAAACTAATATTAAAAAATAAAACAAAACATTAAAAGAAATCCAAAAAAACATATTTATTTTGTTTTTAAAATAAAATTAAAAAGGGAAAAAATAATTAAAAAAATTAAAAAAGTGTTGAAAAAAGAAACTGAAACAAATCATTAAAACTATTAAAAATTCGTTTGTTTTGTGAGAAAACCCAAACCTCCACCCAAGCCCCCATCCTCTCACTACATCCATCCAAACAAGCTCCACCACCATGTCACTTGTAGGTCACCCGACCAAAGGTGGACACCCTTCCATCTTTCCCATCTATGCAGACTCCACCACCATGTTGTTGTTGAGGTGGCCCATGGCCAACTAGATAGTGGTTGTGTGGATAAACATGGCGGAAGGAATGGGAATGTAGGTGGAGGGGTCACACAATGCCCGTCCCCAAAATACTGAAATTTTTAATAGTTTTAATGTTTTCTTTCATTAATTTTTTTTTTAAATTTTAAATAGTTTATTATTATTATGTAACTTATATTTTTTAATGTTTGTTTTAATTTCTTTTAATTTTTAATTTTAGTTTAAAAAAAAGTGTTTTAAATTTAGTTTTTAAAAGAGTTTTTTTTGTGTTTTTTATTTGTTTTATTTTGTTTTGTATTTGAAAGTTATTTTTATGTCTCTTTTTTTTTATTTAATTTGGAAATGTGTTTTTGCTTTTTATATAAAAATTTTGGATTTTTATTTTATTATAAAAATTTAGAAAATATTGATTATGGATTTTTTGAAATTATTATTATTATTACTATTTTTTCTGAGAAATTTAAAAACACATTTATGTATTTTTTTTTTCTT
The DNA here is from genome assembly GCA_031772625.1 of Pinus tabuliformis. Classification (NCBI taxonomy): domain Eukaryota; kingdom Viridiplantae; phylum Streptophyta; class Pinopsida; order Pinales; family Pinaceae; genus Pinus; species Pinus tabuliformis. Next base: position 537,297,368 of record CM062818.1, on the reverse strand, counting down.
TTTTTCTATCCATTTAATTGTTTAATGTAAATGTAACACCCTCCTCCCACATCCACCCAAGTAACCATGCTAACCGGGATAAGCATGAGATGAGAGTCTACTATGATCAAATTTGACCTCATATGTGACCTTAAGGCAGTGGAATCGACGAAATATCACACACATTCATCCAACTTCATCAACAGAACCCTCAGGAGACAAGTCAGCCACTCAGATAGCTTGTCTCTAGGCCCCACTATTATTCTAGACCTCTTAGGCCATAGTCGCTCTCTTGTTTTGAAAAGTCTCCAACCTTCATTCTAATTTGATGATATCCTAAATGAAGATCTAGCTTGGTGAAGTAAATTGCTCCATGTAATTCATCCAACAATTCATTAATAACAAGAATGAAAAATTTATCTTTAATAGTGAGCTTGTTGAGCTCCCTATAATTTGGACACATACGCCATGATCCATCCTTCTTGTGCACCAATACTACTGGAGCAGAGAAATAACTTTGACTAGGTTGAATTATACCAACCTCTAGCATTTCTACAACCATATGTTTAATTTCACTCTTTTGGACATAGGGATATCTGTAAGGCTTGATGTTTGGAGGAACACTTCCTAGAATCAAATGAATAGCATGTTCATGATCACGAATAGGTGGAAGGCCATGGGGAGTCTCAAATACCTTGGAATGATTGTCCAAAACTTTTTGGAGATTTGGAGAAATAGATGCTTTCGTTGTTTGAACATCTAGTGAGCATAATTGTGCAACTACGCCTTGTTATTCTTTCTTCATAATATTTGTCATGCTATTAGAGTTGATTATCTTTCTTGTTTTCCCCATGATACCCCTTAATTTAGCTTCCTCTCCTTCCCAAAAACAATTCAAGAAAAGTTATTGAAAGTTAAAAGTTATCGTCCCCAAAGATTGTAACCATTAGACTCCTAGTACAACATCAACACCACCCATTGGTATGGAAATTATTGGACTATTCAATACATATTCCCCCATGGTTAAGTTGATATTATGGCACTTTCTAGAGCAATTTATAGTTCCTCCATTTGCAACCATCACTTGACACGTTGGTGTTGGATATAGAAAACAATTCAATTCTTTGGTTATCTTACAATGAATAAAATTATGGGCACTACCCGAATCAATCAACACTATTACCTTTTTCTTCTTGATATATCCTTCCGCCTTGAGAGTTTTAGGAGTGGTAATTGCCACTAATGCATTACAAGATATGGTCAAATTCATTTCTTCTTTCTCAGGGGTTGGTTCCTGGTGTATATCATCCTCTTTTGATGTTTCTTGTTCATTTCCTTCCTCCTCTTCACAATTTATGTAAAATGATTTCTTCTCAGGACACTTACGACCTTAGTGTATTTTCTATCACAACTATAACAAAGCCCTTTTGCTATTTTTTTCCTCCAATTGTTGTGGTGTCAACCTTGTAGGTTGTGGAAGGCTAGGAGAAACAAAACTTCCATTTTTATAGTTGTGAGTGGTAGACTTCCTTGTTTCCATAATTTTTCTTTCAACTTTTCTTTCTAGCTATAATGCTTTCTCCAATGAATTAGGCTCCCAAAGGATGTTGGGTTGTGTTATATTCTTTCCATGACTAGCCCACGTAGTTAACCGGGGGGTTAGAGGGGGGCAGAGTCCCTCATTCGTTGCGCCGATTGCGTAGCGGGGGGGTCACAAGGGGTTTGAGGGGTGCAGGTAACCCCACTCTATGGCGTCCTGGGAAACGCCCCGAAAACTTTTGATTTTGGACCCTATGTTAGGTTGGGCAGACCCACCTGTGGTTTTGTGCATGATTTTCACACATGGTTTTGGACGCGATGGTTTTCGGTCCATGGTTTTGGACGCGGTGGTTTTCGGTCCATGGTTTTGGACGCGATGGTTTTTGGTCCATGGTATTGGATGCTTCAGCATGTATAAATATGCATTGTAACATTGAAAGGAACATAATGAAAAATTAAGCTGGTAGTCCCGGTTTTGGGATCCAGGGGAAAATCTTTGTGTATATGTGTTTTATGTATTATGCTCTCGCATTATTTATTTTCTGTGTTTTAGAATTCGTATGCAGGTAATTTATGTACGGGGTTAAAACCTACATTTGGTATCAGAGCTGTTTTGGCTTCAAGGGGACACATTTGTTGCTGAGGGGTTTCACTCGGACTTGTGGTAGACCCTGTTCATTGGGAGATCTGCGAGATTGATTCTGGTGGTGTAAGAAGATGGCGAGCAGTGGAAAGATAGAGATCGAGAAATTTAATGGTCAGAGTTTTGAGTTGTGGAAACTCAAGATGGAGGATCTATTGGTGGCTAAAGATCAGTGGATCGCGATAGATCTGGGTACTAAACCAACGGGAGTGTTTGATGAAGAATGGAAGAAGTTGGATATGAAGGCAAAGAGCACAATACGATTGTGTGTCTCAGATTCAGTATTGCTAATTGTATCAGGGGAAGCTACGGTGAAGGCTTGTGGGACAAGTTAGGGACTTTGTACCAATCTAAGTCTCTGGTGAATAAACTGTTCCTGTGGAAAAAGTTGTATAACCTGAGGATGAAAGATGGAGACTCAGTGACAAAGCATCTGAATGCATTTAATATTGTGGTAAGTCAGTTAGCATCTGTTGATATTAAAATTTCAGATGAAGATATGTGCATCAGTTTGTTGTGTTCTCTACCAGATTCATGGGATAGTCTGGTTATTGCAATAGGTAGCAATACAACTGCCTTGTAGTTTGATGAAATAGTCTCATACTTGCTAACGGAGGAGATGAGATGGAAAAATATGGAGAGCCAGAATGGTGATGCCTTGTCTGTACGAGGACGGTCCCAGAACAAAAACAAAGATAAGTCATCAAGTGGGAGATCTAAATCTAGAGGGAGACCTAAATCTCCAGGAAAACCTATAAAGGTGGTGTGCTGGAAATGCAGAAAGGAAGGGCACTACAAGAGGGACTATAAATCTAAAGCTCCTGATAAAGGAAAGGGATCTGATGATGCTCCTTCCGCAGAGGCGAAAACCACCTCAGATGAAGGTGGGGATGTGTACTTGGCTTCTTCAAGTACAAATGTAGATCATGAGGCATGGTTGATTGACTAAGGTGCATCCTTTAACTTCACTCCCCATAGAGAGTGGTTCTGCGAGTATGAGAAATACGATGGTGGTGATGTCTTCTTAGGGGATGATAGGAAGGCTAGAATCGTTGGTCGCAGAAAAGTAAAGTTAAAGTTGCAAGGTGGAAGGGTTAGAACACTTTCGGGTGTTCTGCATATTCCTACATTGGCCAGAAATCTGATTTCTGTAAGCAAGTTGGATGATGCAGGTGTAAAAATAGTGTTCGGGAAGGATACCTGCAAGATGGTTCGGGGAGCATTGGTATTGATGTGGGGAGTTCAGATTGGAACTCTGTACAAGCTGTAAGGTAGCACGGTTGTTGATGGGTGCAACAGTTCTGTGGTTCTTGAAAGTGGAGCAGAAAATCTAGTGGTCTGTGGAGAGAAGACCATGCTATGGAATCAAAGTCTTGGACATAATGGAGAGAAGGGCCTTCAAATACTTCATGGTAAAGTTATGGTAGAAGGTATGAGTAATAGCTCTCTGGATTTTGATTTTTGTGAAATTGTGTATATGGGAAGAAAAATCGGGTGAGTTTCCTCTCTGGTGGTAAGACGGCGTAACATATATTAGATCTTGTGCATAGTGATGTGTTTGAACCTGTGAAGGTTCCATCACTGGGTAAGTCTGTGTACTATGTATCATTTATAGATGACTTCTTAAGGAATACATGGATATATTTCCTTAAGAAGAAATCTGAAGTCCTTGACATGTTTAAAGAATTCAAGGCTCTGGTGGAAAACCAGACAGAGAAGAAGATAAAGCTACTGAGGACAGATAACGGTAGAGAGTTTTGCAGTAAGGAATTTGAAGAATTCTGTAAGAAGTGTGGTATATCACGACAGAAGACTACTCCATATACACCTCAACAAAATGGAGTTGCAGAAAGAATGAACAAGACGTTGATGGAAAGGGCAAGAAGCATGCTCAGTGGTGCCGGGCTAGGACAGGAATTCTGGGCAGAGGCGGTGGAGACAGCATGTTACCTGGTCAACAGATCACCTTCATCAGCGTTGGAGGATAAATTACACAAGAGGTATGGATTGGTAAAAAACCCTCTCTTTCACATCTGAGGGTATTTGGATGTGATGCATATGTACATGTTCCAAAGGAGAAACGAACCAAGTTGGATAGTAAATATGAAAAGTGCATCTTTATTGGGTATAACGATGGTTTAAAGGGTTAGGATAGGAATTCTAGGCAGAGGCGGTGGAGACAGCATGTTACCTGGCCAACAGATCACCTTCATCAACATTGGTGGATAAAATTACACAAGAGGTATGGACTAGTAAAAAATCCTCTCTTTCACATCTGAGGGTATTTGGATGTGATGCATATGTACATGTTCCAAAGTAGAAACGAACCAAGTTGGATAGTAAATATGAAAAGTGCATCTTTATTGGGTATAAGGATGGTTTAAAGGGTTATAAGCTTTGGAACCCAGTAATAAGGAAGGTTGTGGATAGTCGAGATGTGGTGTTCAGAGAGGTGAAAGATGTTATTAAACATGAAGTCCAACCAAAGGAACCTGAGAAGATAGAGTTTGAGCTAAAGGAGGAAGAATTAGACTCTACAACAGAGGAGGAATTAGAAGATGAAGAGCCACAAACTCCGAGGGTGAGAAGATCAATTCGAGAAAGAAGGCAGCTAGAAAGGTATAGTCCATCTGCTTTCTATTCAAATTTTGCTTTATCTATTACTGATGATGATCCCAGAACTGTGAAGGAAGCAGTGGATTTAGAGGATGGAAAAATCTGGAAAGAGGCCATGGTTGATGAAATGGCATCTTTGCACAAAAATGAGGCTTGGGATTTGGTGGAGTTGTCGGCTGGAAGGAAACCCATTGGCAGCAAATGGGTGTTCAAGAAGAAGACAAATGCAGAAGGAAAGGTGGACAAATACGAAGCTCAGTTGGTAGCAAAAGGTTATTCCCAGGTGCCAGGAATTGATTTTGGTGACATTTTTTCTCCTGTTGCCAAGGTAACTTCTATTAGATTACTTTTATCTGTTGCTACTGCTTTTGATTTTGAGGTAGAATAGATGGATGTGAAGACAACATTTCTTCACGGGGATCTAGAAGAGGAAAGCTACATGAAACAACCTAAAGGCATTGTGGTGAAGGGTAAGAAAGAACTGGTATGCAAGTTAAAAAAGTATATGTATGGGTTAAAACAATCACCAAGGATGTGGTATCAGAAATTTGATACATTTATATAGGGACTTGGCTTCACCAAAAGCAAAGCAGATCACTGTGTGTATTTTAAATTAATTGGTGACCGTGTTATTTATTTTGTCTTGTATGTGGATGATATGTTGCTGGTTGGAAATGACAAAGAAATTATCTAGGATTTGAAGACCCAGTTGTCCTCCAAATTAGACATGAAAGATCTTGGTGCTGCAAAATATCTTTTGGGCATGGAAATTAAAAGAGATCGGGCAAAGAGGAAGCTCTGGTTAAACCAGAGGAAGTATGTCGAGACAATATTATAGAGATTTAATATGCAGGATAGTAAACTGGTGAAGGTTCCTATTCCTGTAGGTGTAAATTTATCTACTAAATAGTGTCCCAAGACACAAGAAGAGGAAGAGGACATGTCCCGTGTTCCATATGCAAGTGCAGTCAGTAGCTTGATGTATGCAATGGTCTGTACTAGACCAGACATTGCACATGCAGTGGGATTATTGAGCAGGTTTATGTCAAAACCAGGAAAGGAGCATTGGACAGTAGTGAAGCAGGTTTTCAGGTATTTGCGTGGCACTAGTGATTATGGTTTGTGCTACCAAGGAAGACTAGGATTGGACAGAGTGTTGGATATTCATGGCTTTGTTGATGCAGACTGGGCTGGAGATCAAGATCAGAGTATATCTACAAGTGGGTATGTGTTTAACCTATTTGGAGGTGCAGTCAGTTGGATGAGTAAGAAACAATTTGTAGTGCAACTATCAACTACAGAGGAAGAATACATGACAGCCACTCATGCAAGCAAGGAAGCAGTTTGGTTGTAGAGATTGTGTTCAAGTATGGGGTTAGTACAGGGAGCTATAACGATAGACTGTGACAACCAAAGTGCAATTTTCTTGGCAAAGAACCCTACATATCATTCAAATACAAAGAACATTGATGTTTAGTATCACTTTGTGAGGGATATGATAGAAAACAAAAAGGTGTTGCTGGTAAAGGTGGACACTTTGAAGAATACTGCAGATGCAATGACAAAATATATGAGCTCTGAGAAGCTCTCTTGGTGTAGAGAAACAATGGGTGTTGTAGGGCTGGATAAATGACTAAGCTCTCTTGTGGCCCCATGTGGAAAGAAAAAACAAGTGGGAGAATGTTGGGTTGTGTTATATTCTTTCCATGACTAGCCCACGTAGTTAACCGAGGGGTTAGAGGGGGGCGGAGCCCCCCCTTCATTGCGCCAATTGCGTAGCGGGGGGGTCACAGGGGGTTTGAGGGGTGCAGGTAACCCCACTCTATGGGGTTTGGGGCAGCGCCCCGAAATTTTTTGGTTTTGGACCCTATGTTAGGTTGGGCGGACCCACCTATGGTTTTGTCCATGATTTTCACACATGGTTTTGGACGCGATGGTTTTCGGTCCATGGTATTGGATGCTTCGGCATGTATAAATATGTATTGTAACATTGAAAGGAACATAATGAAAATTCAAGCTAGTAGTCCCGGTTTCGGGATCCAGGGGAAAATCTCTATGTATATGTGCTTTATGTGTTATGCTCTCGCATTGTTTATTTTCTGTGTTTTAGAATTCGAATATAGGAAATTTTTGTACGGGGTTAAAACCTACAAAGGAAAACTTCTTGTTGGATGTTATCCGTTAGAGTCCCTATGAAAAAATCAATCCATGGTCCTATAGAATATCAGTTACCCTGATATTTAATTTTTGGAAGTCCTCAATGTGCTCTGCCATTGAACCCTTCTGTTTGAGATTTATCAATTGGCTAAAGAAGGTGTTTCTCTTTGCATCTTCATAATGTGTTATCATTCCTTTGTAAAAATTGACCAAGTGACAAGGGGTTTACGAGAACAAATCCATCAATTCCATACAAACTGATTGGGTTCTAAATATAAAGATGAAATGCATACCTTTCGTGTGTGTTGCACATCATAGAGATCAAAATATTACTCCATCTGTAGTATCCATGTTACCGGAACCTTACCATCGAATCATATTGATATTTGGAATGTGGTTTGTATTTAACCAAATGTTGGAGTCTCTAAAATCATAATTCATATTCCTTTTGTTCTCATCATGGTTTTCATGGATTATCTTGTCACCATTGGGAAGCCTTTCTTGTAGTAACTTTTTCAATTCTTCCATCTTGACATTCATCATTGCTTCCACGTCTTCTTTTAAACCATCGTTCAAACCTTCCATGTCCCTTTTTATTTTTATGTATAAACCATCCATGTTAAAATTCATTATCACTTCCAATTCATTTTTGGTTACTCTTTAAGAGAGAGAAATTTGTTGCACTTGGTTTCGTAATTTTGATATATCATGTTGAATTTCTTCCTCTTCTTCATGTGTCATAGTCGAGCTTTCTGGTTTCTTACTAGGTGTGTCCATTTTTTTCTTTGAGGAATTTTTTAATCAAACAACGATACATATGATTCACTATGCCCTTTGAATCACTTCAAACTGATTTTTCAAACCAAAATTATGCAAAATTTAAAAAAATACACACACTTTTCTTGCTTTTTAGGAGCTCTATATTGAAACTATTGTATCTTTGTAATTTCGTCTCTACAAGGTCTGAAATTTCTTCTTGTGGTTTCCCTTTGAGTCTTCTTTCCAATTCCATAAGTCATACTGACATTGGATTATTCAAGGTAAAGTTATGCCCAATATCCCACTATGACCTGATTATGGACTGGTTTAGTTTATTGAACTTGTAGGTAATTCCATGTGTCACGCTTAAAACCTTCGAACTTGAAAATGATACAAGAAAAACTATAGTCCGTGAGATTTCAGTATGTTTTTGCGAAATTCAAATCCGATGCTCCTAGAGAAAGTTATGACGAATTTCCCTAGGTCACCTATTTTAGACTGAATTCTGGACCCTACAAAACCCCAACTTCCTTGGATCATATCTCATAAACTATAATGAACCAAGATATGAAATTTGTACATGAACTTCATCAAGATTTCATGTCCATGTGGTTGGAATATCAACTTCTGAAACCTCATAGAAAAAAATTATAGTGAAAATTCCAAGATGACCTATTTGAAGAAGCGAAACCCTAGAATCCAAAACTCTGATACCAAATGTTATAAACCATCTCACAAAAAAGAATAAAATATAGATCAACGACTTGAGAAATATCCTCTTCAATAGGGAAACCTCCTTTACATCACATAAATGAACAATTATTGGTTTATACAAATGATAAGGCCTCCTTGAAATACATAGAAGTCTAAGGGGGCACAATATAATCATAGCCTACATAACAATAATAATGTAAGGGCACAATAATAATAATAGTGGGCTTCTATGGGGCACAACAATAAAAATATGGGGGCAACACGGGAACAACAATAACAATAGGGGGCTACACTAGTATTATAGGGACATAACAAAATATGTTCCATTTTACACTTAGAGCTTAAAGTTACACAGATGGTATGGTGCTTTAAGGGCTTTGGGATAAGACCTACATAGCACTTTAGTCTGTTACATCATGCTTATTTCCTGGTTGCATTGTGTGCTATTATGAGGAACACTGGAATGTTGTAGAGGAGATAATTGTTGTTATTGAAACGACCTCTAATGGTTTCTTTTATATGCAAATAAATCTCAGGTTTTCATTGCATAAGGTTTAATGCACCATCGTTGATTTTCATATACCTAGATGCTACAGAATTTACTTTGAAACATGCTACCTATTAGAACATGACAACCAATGGTATCATATGTAAGGACTAAACAATAAATCTGTGTATATACATAATATTGTTCACCGGTTACAACTAATTAATATAATTAGTGGATCTACAAGTTTAAATCTCCTCTACATTACAACCAACATATGGATTAATAGGGCATGGTTATTATTGCTCCTTATCTAAGAAGTCCACACAGAGAGGCCACAAGGGGTTGTATCCATGATGAAATTTGGGGTTAACATATGTAATCTCGTAGTGTATGCATTACAATGGCATGTTATAATGGTTTTGTATGTTGATCAAGTGAATTTTGCACATGCGTAGTGTTTTCCTAGGTTGGATATGTTTACATTCGACTAGTTGTAAATAACTTCAATTGCAAAATTCCTTTTTCTATAAAGTAAGATAAATACTATGATCAATCTTAGAGTCATTGATTGTGAAATATATCTATATATATATATATATATATATATATATATATATATATATATATATATATATATATATATATATATATCCTGCATGTGGTAACTTATAATACATCGTTCATCACTTGCAAAGAATAGGAAGAATTTGAGGAGCTTCATTAGATGCACGAATAGATTCAACAAAAAGGGTGTCAAAGAAAATAGTCAAATTTCTAGTCCCCTTACAAAGCTGGAATGCCAAAATATCTCCATGTAAAGTACACTTGACATCTAATTCTGTTAAGTGGTAAATATAGATTAGTATTCCAGATCTCAGTACTAGGTACATTGACAACCAAACTTGAATTTAACTCTCCAAAATATCCATTATAGCTCGCAGATTAACCTGTATATGAACTACAACCCCTCTATTACCACCTAGACTATTGTTGTCCAGTGGTTGCCAAGGATATGCTTTTTGCTTCCCTTAAAATACTTTGAGACAAAATGCTTGACCTTGCAAATTTAAAATATGATGTAAGATATGTTTTCTGATCTAGAAAAATATGTTTCATCGTTCAAATCTCCATAATTCAATCCAACCAAAAACCAAACTTAATTAATGTGAGTCATAATGTTGTTGGGAAAAGTATCCAATTCGGAATGCCCCTATCCCACTCTAAGAGGCGATAGTGCCTTAGCAACAAACAAGGAAAGCTATCTGAGTATTCTTCTTTATGAGATGCAAAGAGAGAAAGAAGGATGTAACTAACCGGTGTCTTCCGCTAGTTTGTCGATCCAATCACTCTCTCTCTTTCGTTCGCTTCCCGCTGCCTGCTCTTTCACTGGTCCAGCTTCACACGGTTCCTGCAAGATCACAAGAGAAGAAGACTACACGAAAGATATAGATTCACATTCATAACTAGTTTAGGATCAGATATAAACTAAATATGAAAATATAACAAAACATCATTGAAATACAAGCATATAGGAGAAACTCAAGTAGCTTTGTTGATATGATAAACAAGGTTCAAGAGGAGATACAACCAAGTGAGTCCCGATCCAGCATCTACCTCCCAGCAAAAGAATCCCTTACTCTCCTCCAACAAAGCATAAATCACCCAATGTACTAATCTCAATCTCAAACCAACAACAATTCTCTGCAAAATACCAATTTCCAGCCTCTTGAACCTCTGGGTGAGAGATCCATATATAGATGTGAGCAGAGAGGATGAGTCAGCTCATGTTTTGACTTGTGGCTTCTCTCTGTCAGTTCTTGCTTCCACTTGGAGGTTGAGAACCTCTTACTCATCACTAGTCGAATTCATTGAGGCAAGTGTCATTGAGGAAGATTCTAGAAGCTTCCAGGGTCTTTACACCTCGTTGAATGAACTTGCCATTTGGAAATTCCCGCTCAGCGCACCCTGGTAGTGCTTCTACCTGCGTTGCAGTGCAAGTAGCCAGTGCAGACTTTGCATTTCAGCGCAGACAGCTAGTGGAGCTATTGAATTGATCCTGATTTGACCATTTCTGAGTGGTTTTTGGTGGAGAACTTCTAGGAGAAGCTGTCTTTGGTTGACCTTGTTCCTTTAGGGGTAGGAACAACTCATTTAGGGACTTTGGATCCCTTGGATTATGGACATTTCATGCTCAATGCTGTAAGGCACAAAAATGTCTATAACAGTTGCCCCATAAAGTATGAGGCCGTTTATCGGGTGAAATGCTTTATTAGGAGGATCCGAAGTTCTTCCAATGCTAGGAGGAGACTTGTAATAAGATACAATACAATACATTATTTTTCATACTGCTTTCATGATCTAGCTGAGGCGGACATTCCCATGCTCAGCTTTATAAATTCATTTTTCTGTACATAGAACAGACAATCGTCTGATGGTAGACTGATGATTTTGATGAAATCATCATCCTTTTGGTAGGATGATTATCTGTGCTGTAACGCTGTACATGTCAATGTCTTTATTTTTCCTGAATATATATCGCAGCCCGGATGGATGAAACTAGATCCGGGGTCTTCAATCTCGTTCGATCTTCACTCTAAGTACAAGTCGATCCATGTGAGGAATGTTCTGAAGTCGAACCTGGAAAGACATCGCTTGATTACTAGTCAATGATGTAAACTGTTAACAAGCGCGAGAGGAATCACCAATAATGATAATGACCCTCAAGGTACTGCAGTACAGTTCACGTGGTGTGAATAAAGGACTTGGCGTCGAACACCACGCAAAATCTTCTGGTCGAAGGTCATTGATGTATACCTGTCGCCAGAAGTGAGAAACTTGCCATTGAGGCATGCAAGCTTCAAAGTACTGAAGGGTGTGTTCCTAGATCAACTTCTTGGATAATGAGCTGATGTCGACAAGAAGCGATCCGTCAAAAGAGGGCCTTAATGTATCCCACATCAGTGACACCGAATGGAGCAAATGATTTTGATGGAGGTGAAAACGATCTGATGATATATGGTTCAGGGTGGCGGTCATGAAAGGATGAAGGATAATGTATGGTAGTGGATGGGACACGGTTGACTTCTCTTGAACATATCGGCGACACTTGTGTGATGGATCGGTAGCATTTACCCCAAAAGTGGATGGTATTGGCGGGACCATGGTGATGTGACCGGTGAATGAAACAACCCAACCCGACTCAGGCACGGAGTGGAAGTGTCATGTTCAAGAGCGACTTGCTACCAATAAAAGTTCTTTGAGTTTCTCCCAATTTTTCCCCAGTCATTTCTGACCAGTACCTCTTTATTTTTGTCAAGCTTGAGGAGGATAACATATGCTTGTTCTATAATTTTCCCTTCGGGAAAACCCATCGCTATGTTTTAACGAGCCTAGCGATAGTGAAACTCGTTCTCGTCTAAAGACAAGTTTGTCGCTATTAATGCTTTTTAACGAGTTTAACGACAAAGATAACTCGGTCCCTTTTCATTTTTCGAGAGTCTAAAAAGGTACGTAAAGATAACTCCAAGGTTCCTTTTTCGTCATCTAATCCCTTAAGTCTGAAAAAGTATAAAACAATACAGAAGGGATGAGTTTTCGATAGTTTTAACGAGCCGACCAAAACAAGCGCTCAATCTTTTTGTGCAATAATCCCTCAGGTCCAAAAAGATTAAAATCTAGAGGAGGGATAGCACTTCCGGTCGCTTTAACGAGCTGGAAGGCCAAGACTCGGCAATCTTTTCATATTTTACGAGTCAGATGAAAAGAGCTTAAAGAAGACTCGTCTTTCGAGGAACGAGTGATAAAACGGGTAGCAGCTGATTCCAGGTAAGGGTTGGAATTTTCCAATCACGGCAGTGTCACAAGGATGGCTAGAGAAATCACTCTTCGCAGCTGTTCCTCAAAATGGGTAAACAAGCAAATGGAGGTGAATGATCGGCCAATGGAAAAGTGGAGGTGATGGTGCAAACACGACCAAGACTTTAACGGCTGATAATTTACATTCGCAGTGGTTATTTACCGGGTAGTTCATTTTTTAACGAGCTTAAACGCGGATTGAAACACTTGCTTGATCTTATGTTTATCTTTTTTAACGAGCATGAACTATGTGCTAAAACTGCTCGATTCCAGTCATATGATAAGAATGTCTCATGTAAGATTCCATTTTTTATGGAGCTTGCGCCTCACAAAGCTTTTCTCCGGATCCTTTCGTTATGCAAGTTCGGAAACGACTAATCCTACGAGTTTAAAGGGTTAGACCTACAGGTTTAAAGGGAGGACCTAAAAATTTAAAAAATAAATAGCCGCCCCTTGCTTGCACTCCAAAAGGTTTGCATGCCCCCAGGTATAAAACAGAGTTTCAAAGTTACCCCTACTTTAGTCCGATAAAACATTTGTTTTGGCGAGAGAGGCCTACTTCTTACAGGTCACCCAAAGATTGTTTTATTCACACAGCAAACAAAACACTTCTTCGGCGATGTCTACCGAGATAGACAAAGGTGATTGACTCAGTTCTGTCAACTCACATAACTTTGACAAGAGAATCTTATTCTAGAATAACCCTCTTCCAGCATGGGTGGGGTACAGACTAGTCATATTCTCCCGCGGAAACCTACTCTATACCCAAAGTTTTCCTGCCGAAGCAGACCAGGATGCATGCCCCCTGGGTTCCAGTCATATCCTTCCGAATTACTCGCGCTCATCGGGAGGATGGACCGTGGGTTGAGACATTTCTTGCGTGAAGAGACCATTTAGGGATGGTATATGACTATTTGTGATGCATGATCTGGGAAATGAACGCTGGTCCACGAGCTTGACCACTCTTCCTTCATGCGGAAAACACATTACTCTAAAGAGTGAGGAGACGATGGCTCCCATGCAATATATATAGTCTCGTCCAAGGAGTAGGTTATAATCCAAGGGTCCTTGAACGACCATCACGTTCATTTGAACGGTCTTCCCTCTCAATGTGATAGGCACATTGGGGAGGATCCCTAAAGGTCGACTGGTTCCTTTATCAAAGCCCGTCAGATTTCTCATTTCAGGCAAAAGCGATGGCGAACCAAGCGCTTTCCAAGCAATAGAGAAAAGGATACTCACAGATGCCCCCTCATCAATGATGGTGCCAGCCATGACCATTCTGTATATTTGGACGATAATTCTGAATGGTATGCTGGCTGGCAAACGGGGTCTGCCTAGTTGATTCCAGTCGAAGGATACAACTAGGTTGCTTGGTGGTGGGACCGAGTAGACGGCCGGATATCGCTTTGACGAACTTCCTTCCTGCGATAAAGGAATGGGGGGATTGCCCCCGTGTCTGTCGGAGTCTGTGTTGATGAAAAGAATCTGGATGGTGTCATCCTTATCCTCTTCAGTGATTGTATCATTCGAAGATAAAGCCTCTGAAGGCAAGACCGGGTCAATTGCCGCATCGACCTTTTGACTTTCGTCGGGTATGGATTCAGCTGGTTCATCTTCAATGACTGGCGCTTCAGCTGACCACTTGAGCGGGCCAGCTGGATTCTCAACTAACGAAGGACTTGGCAAGAGTTTTTTATATCCAGGAGGAAGTCGTAACGGTGAGACTGGACGATCTTCCAAGACTCTTTTAGCCTCGTCTAAGAAGGGACAATGGTGGAGGGCATGGTTGCCTTCGCACAGTCTACAGGGAGGTCTAGTTCTCCCTTTTTGTCCTGGAACTTCACTTTCGCTAGTTGACGGTGTACTTTCAACATGGCTATCGGAGGTTGACGACACCGGATTGTGCAAACGGGGAGACCAGTCCCTTAGTATCCAAGGGATGTAGGGACAATCTCTGTGAAAGTGGTCTCCCTTGCAGATGACACATGGCGATTTAGGCCTAGACAGTGCTGTGTGTGGATTTTCACTAGACGAAACTTGTTTTCCCTTATTTGCCTTTGGCTCCTTCTTCTTTTTCTCTTTCTTCTTCTTTTCCTTTTTCTCCTTAGGAACTTGGTTTTTAGTTTTACCAGTCCCGTCATGCGAAGAGGAAGGAAGAGAGGAAGAATTAGAAGAAGTAGAAGGTTGGTGGGAAATTCTGGACTCGTCTAATTTCTGATTTGACTGTTCAGGAATAGCGGTGTTCTGAACGACATTGGTTGAGAAAAGCCAGACCGGCAGGCCAATTGTCAGTCCTGGAAGTGAAAATGTGGCCATATGGGGCGCACCAACATCTCCCCAAGAGGAGAAGGGACTAGGATTTCCACCAAGGGGAATTCCTTGGTTGGTGGGCTCCATTTTCTCAACCTAAAGATCAACGCAGGAAACAGGGGGTGATTATTCAGTTTAAAATAAATTTTAACGACGCTTAGACACAACTTGCTTTTTCAATTTTAAAGAGTCGAGAAAACGCTAAAGATGACTCTAGTCTCCTTCGATGTTTTAATGAGCCCGAAGTGACAAATGCTCGGATGGACTTTTTCCGTTATAGAGTCTGAAAAAGGCCAAAAGGAACTGCTTTGGAGTTCTAGGTAGAGGGTGTGCCAAACTTTTCGCAAAACCGCAGAATACTTTTTAGGGTACGGGCGGTCGATCTTCCTGAATGCTGTGTTCAGTGCATTGCGATCAGTAGGGCGTCCAACACGGCTTCCTATGGATAAAGGTTATATTCCTATAGGGGTCTCCCAATATATACACGACGGTACGTGGGAGCACAATCCGTACTGGCACTTATCGTCTCTCAGGAGGAATCACCCAACCATCAGTGAGGCGACCAGTGACCAGGTTTTACGACGCCGGAACACGTCTCTAGCCTAAACCTCTATGTTGTGCGTTAAGTTACAAAGCGTTGTTAAGTTCATTCAATTTATTTTAGGTTGATCTTTCTTAGACGTTTGCCTTTTTGGATCACCACGAGATGTATGATACAATTCCTAAATGCAGTCTAAAGATGATAAGCAAGCTTTTTATATCTTTTCAACAATGAAAATCCTAGCTACAAGGGGAAAAGAAAGACACCATCTTTTCTCAAAGAGCATAGAGCACACTGTAATGCACTTTTCCTAAATCAAAGCACGCAAACTGTCAAAATGCAAATGCACATATGCATGTATTTGTTTTCACTTTCTTAATATTGATGCCTAAAAAGAAAGCTGTTATATAAATTTGAATTCGATTTCAAGTGAAAACACAAACAAGTTCCTTTTTCGAAATCAAAAAGACGATTACGACACTTTATGATTTACTTCTTTCGACACTTTGAAATGCGTAAATTCAAACCAAAAGACAAAAGTAAAAGCTAAATCAACTGTGAAAAGCAAACAAACTCACTCCTAAGATCAAAACGACACTTACGACAGGTCTAGATCTAAGGGCGACAGTATGACTAGTTTACTTTTGTAATGGGAAACTGCAAATGATGTAACAAATACACAAAGAACAAATACAGTTTCTTTATATAACTGAGGCGGAATTGAGGCAAAGAAAAGGGGTTTCAGATAGGTACACTGACTGATAACAGGCTGCAAAAACAGAGATGAAAACTGAGCAAAAGGAAGCAGGGAACCACAGCTGCACAAGGCAAAGACTGATCAGCGCACCCCCAGCATAGAGGTTTTGACATTCAGTGTAGGTAACCTTCACGGGACCTGCGTTGAAATGCAGAACCTCTTCACAGAGTCTGCGCTGAAGCAGAAACGAGAGTTGTTTCTGGGTTCTGGGTTACGGTTTGCAGTTTGATCTACAGTTTTTGGCCGAATAAAAGCTATCAATTAGGTACAATTAGGAGGATGATTTATAGGAGGACTAAGATCTATCACAAAGGGCTATTAGAGCACTTGTGGATCAGCCGTTCATATCATAAACAGGCCCAGTGAGAGGACTAGAGTAGCTGATCTCTACTTTGCATTTGTAAATAGCAAATGCAGTTCGATTCGACACTCTTGAGTTTATGAAATGAATAGCAATAGAACCACAAATAAACTAACAAGATGCTCTCCCCATTTCATGCTCAATGCTGTAAGGCACAAAAATGTCTATAACACATAGAACCCATCCTCACCTAGAGAGACAGGTTCCCCTATTAGTCATTTCCCCAATTCCAAGAGGTGTGTTACAACAACTCCTTTCTTTGAAATTCGTCTTCTTCCTTTTATTGAAACTCTTATTTCTCCATTTTTCTTTGGTCATACAACATGCTCTTCATGTGTAGATTTTGGAGGCCACCTTTCAAATTAATGGAGGTGAAATGAATATTGATAGTTGGCTAAGAAGAAAACAATCGTGAGATGGAAAATAAAGGCATGAAAAAAATTGCGGGAATGGAAAATGCAGATAGGAAATTTTACATTTAATGCAGCTTAAATGTACGCCATGATTTCTGTTCTAGCAGGAAACCCAAGCAAATACCTCCAAATTCGACTTGGCCGAAAAACCCAGCAAAAACCTCCAAATTCGACCTGGCCGGAAAACCAAGCAAAGCCCCCATATTCGACGTGGCCACTGAAACAAGGGCCTTTGGGTAGATTTTTTAATTTAAAATAGCTAAATATATTAAAAGAGTTATATAGATTCGAGCTATTTAAAATGTTGTAGGAAGATATTGGATGGATTTGTTGAATGACTTTGCGTCATGACTGTATGTTGAACTGCTCTGCATCATCACCTATGTATCAATTAAGCTAATTTGAACCATCTAGGAAAGCAAAGACATCTAATTACTCATGATAGTGTGACTACCTACCAACTTGATTACTAAACCAATTAATTGCTCATGACAACATGACTACTTGCCATTTCTCGACTAAAATATGAGCAAAACAAAAAACCTTAATTTTTATAAATTATTTGATGCAAAAAATATCATATGAGACCACTTTGAAATTGGAGTTACATAATGCATTGTAAGTGCTATTTCAATTGGAACATAATCGTGTTAATTCTAATTTTATTGAGGGTGGGCATGGATTATCAAGTTCTTCAAAATGGAAAAACATAATCCACAAGAAAAAAATTATGTTCAAAAGTCAAGCCCCCATTCTCTATGACTTTAAGATTCCAACCATAATTTTAACACACGTAAAGTGGGGCTTATAGATGAATTTTGTGATTTTGTATCATTATGGTTAATTGTCATAACATTCTGAATAATGGATCTATCCGTATATTAGATGTGACTCTACAAAAAGTTAATAGGGAGGATTTGATTTTTCTAAAGTGAAATTGGTTTAATATCCTATGACAATTCTACCCTCCTTATGAAGTTCAGAGGAGAAAAATCACTCAAGAAAAAATGGTTTACGTGATTGATTCTAGGGTTTGTCTGCTACGCTTCTCTTGCTCAGATGTCACCGCTTGCCATGAGTTGGCTTACACCATTGGGGAAGGGCCAAACAATGGAGACTGGTTCTTCTATTATCTCGATGCAAACGATAGTGGGAACCTTTTAGATATGGCTGAGGAGGAACATATTTTTTCTAAAATTGAAGGTGTGGCAAGTCGAAACTGGGATCTAGATGTCTTCAGAGAAATGCAGAAGATTTTCCAACAAAGGGTTGCCACTGTCGTGCCCAACTTTTTTTCCACAACCACAGTGCTCTAACCATGGATTGGTAAATGGTGGTATGGATCCTCTGTGTGTAGTGGCTATTTTCTTCAATCGCTAGAGTATGTTTCCATTTATGTTCATGATTTTGATTCTAGCTCATTTGATGACCACGACCATGGAGGGTTTTCATATGGTTTAAAGATTGCACTCGATAATCATGGATGTGAGATTTACGAGACCAAATCCTTATGTTTCAGATGCATATTTAACACTTCATAGACCATGTAGCAGATCTGCCAAAGTGTTATATTGATTTTGGCAGTCCTTCTCTATACAAGACTTGATTTTTGCTTTCTAACTCCTTTCTTGGTAGAACCTGATGAAGACGAAAAGGAGGGTCTCCCAAGGTCGATGAAATATCGGTGAGAGGCATTTTTTTATTCCAAACGAGTGTCCATCAAAGAAAAGCGAGAAAGCACTTATCATGGGAAAATGTGCAGTATTTCAAATTTTCAGTCAAACCCCATTTGGAATATCTATCCTCATGGGGGTCAAAAAATGATTTCTTGGTATGATATTTGAAAAGGGAGATCCATAACAGATCTCGTATTCCAATGGAGGCGCAAAGTTTGATCTATGTCGGTAAATCTATGAAGGATGATCAACAAGTATAGGACTATGGCTTAGATAGGAACTCCACAATCTTCATTAACCTGAGGTTATGGGAGTCTTGCCTGGACGAACTTATGGATCTATTTCCTTTAAAGACGCTCTTAAAGGTAAATCTGTTGCATCAGGTAAATCTAAACCGACTCTAAACATTCATGGAGCTTATATTGTGGAGCAGATAAAACAAATCCTGGCAATGATAATAGATCTAGCATAGTCAACTAATATTCGTGCAACCTATCAATCCGAGGCAATTATTTGCAGGTTTAATGGTTTTTTCCAAAACCTCTGGATCTTTTTCAGTGGATTTTTATGACTTGGACACCAAACTTTGAGGTTCATTTATGGTCCAAGGGTTTCCTCATAGTTAAATTTCAATAATCAAAGACGAGAGTATGTTATACAAGAGGTCCTATGGTTTTGGGGCAATGTAGGACTATTTATCACTCCATGGTTCCCATATTTTGATGCCAACTAAATGGTGGTCTCAAAACTGCCAGTGTGGGTAATATTTCATAATTTAACCCTTCATTTATGGCATCCAAAAGTCATCGAAGGAATTGGTAACCTCCTGGGAAGATACATCAAGATGGGTACACAAAGAACAAAAGGAGCAATATATACTTTTTCCTGAATTTGTGTAGAGGTGGACCTCAACAAAGGACTTTTTGATCATATTCTTCTGCAACACAAAAATGAGTTCTGGACCCAATTCTTAAATTATGTGAATACAACATTCAAGTGTCGCTTTTGTGTACAAACTGGACATTTACAAAACTCATGTCCTTTGACAAAGAAAGATCCTAGAAAGAAAAATAAATCAACCAAGAAGTGTAAGGGATGACAATTCTTAGCAGAACAACCATATGAGGAAGAGGAAGAGGATCCCATAATTGAGGATAACTCAAATCCTCCAACAAACGAAGGAAACAATCAAGAAGGAACGGTGGGAGCATGGTCACAAAATCCAGATGTAGAAGGAAATCTTGATCAATAAATGTAAAAAGAGAAGGAAATCAGAGGACCCAAATGTCCTTATTCCTCTGAGAGCTCAGACTCAGATAAAGAACATATGAGGAAAACGATAGACAACCAACTAATCATTGTAATGTCCACTCCTAATCATGGAGGATGGCAAAAAGTAGAAAAGAATAAGGGTAGAAAAGGGTGACTAGGATTTTTTCCTTAGTCCCACCTTTCTTCTTTTTGTTTGGTTTTTGGCTTTTAGGCACCAACTATTGACTAGCTCTACCTTGAAAGTTTCATGTAATTTTTTATTTTTTTATTTTTCTTTTTAGGCATCAGTCGAAAGGTTGATCTAAAGGAATGCCTACAGGCATCTGCAAAACTTAATTTAATTTTTCCTTGATTTTCAAGTTGACTAAAAATACGATTTTTCTTCGAAAACAAAAATTGTACCCTGCTTATAATAATATTATTTGGTGAAAACAAATATTCCTGCTTTTTATAAATTATTTGATATAAAAAATATCCTAAATTTTTGGTAGAGGATTCTAGTGCACTTGAGAGAACCATGTTGAAGGAAATAGGAAATGTGAGTCCATAACTTCCAGAGTTAGTAAGATGCGAATAAGATTAGGAGATGGGTGGGTGACTATATGAAAATCTTGAATTCACACCCTGAACAAAGAAAAAACCATCCCTATAAACTAGATTATTATGAGCCATACTTGGCATTTAGGTATCCACTGCAAAGGAAACATGTCTAAAATTACCTAATAGTGGAAGAGGTCGAGATCATCATGAAATGATAGATGAGTAAGAATATACAACGAAATATAATGCCCTTCTCGATGATCGTTTACTTCTACTAGAACAATATTCACAAGTTATGCTAAACATTCTCACTCACTAACAAATATCAATCCTTTTTTTGGTAAAGAAGTATATTTACAAGTTAATTATTTATTTAGTGTGATAGTCAAAGAATCAAATTTAATTTACTAAAGAAAGTGAGTGGGTTTAATGGATAGATATTGGTTTCAAGTTGAATAGATAATAGTAATAAAATTTATAGTATTTTCAATTGCATGGAAGAATGAAACTTAAGTTTACTAAAGAAAGTGAGTGAGCCTAATGGATAGGTATTGGTTTCAAGATAAATAGATAATAGTAGTAGAGCGGCTTGTGCCTTCAATTGTGTAATAATGGTTGTTGGATTTTATTAGAAGTTCAATTGTATGAGTTCATAAGGAGCAACAACATCATTGCCCCCTTCGACATTTTCATTATTAGGGGCATGAACTTTACAAAATTTAAAACTAACCATAGGAGTTTAATTTCCACCATTACATGGAAGAAACCACGTAGCAAAGATTCTAAGATTTCTTATAGGATTTTTCAAATCTCAAGGGGAGAGGTTGAGGATGGGAGCCAATTGTGGAGGGAATAAATTGTGCAATGAACCATAAAAAAATTGATCCACTCTCGCGCATTCCTAGAAATAACATTCCTCTTTTGAGAAGATCATCCTTCTATTCAACATTGAAATTTGTCCCAACTTAAGTTCAACATAGCTTGAGGCCAAAAAAGTCTAAAATTTTGATGTATATAAATCTTGTATTACACCTACTCATAAATATAAATTAAATATATTTCAATACATTTTTTCTTTAGTTTTAAATACAACTAAATTCATTTCATTATAATTATATTAATATTATATATTATTATGAAAAATAATCTTAATATTATAGAATATTATTAATTCATGAGAATTTTCGGAAAAATCACATAGAGAGTATTTGGTTGACGTGTTTCGAACCAGCCAGTGTGGTTCATCTTCAGGACAAGATGAAGAGATAGATCTCAGAGGAAGGTTAAATAAGGAACTAAGTTAAGGAACTAAGTCAACCTAACGGTCATATGAAGAAACGACTAAATGGAAACCAACTAAATGGCTATATAAAACTAGGGAAAGGGGTCACTTTAAATTGATTAAGTAATTAATAAATAATAATTTAATTAATTTAATTTTAGTATATTAATTAACTTATTCATACCTTATTTATTAATTAATATTATATATTTATTTATATGGTTATTCGATAAAAATAAAATATAAAATAAATAATATATGAAAATAAAGAGTGAGGGAGTTCATATATATATATATATATATATAAATAGAATAAAATGAAACAAAAATATACCAAATTATTAAGTAAACTAAAAATGTGTATATATACAGGTGAAATTAAATATTTAATAAACACTATTGAAAATTATTTAAAAATATATATAGATAAAAAAAGGGTTTTTATATTATTAAAAAAAAAATGAGGAGCAAGACTAAGAGGAGAGAGCGGAATCTAGCAGCGACTAATTTTCGAGCCATCATCCCTATTAATGTTATTGGAGGACCCTTCAATTTCAATGACTTCTCTAAACATATGGTGATGAAAATGAGAAATTTTTGCGACGACCTTAGCCTCTTCAATGCATATGTGATGCTTGGTCTTCATTGCATGTTCAGTTAAAGCGGAGGATTTGGTCCTCCCATGTTTGATATCATCAGCATGCTCCTTAATCCTTTGGTTAATAGATTGACCCGTTTCTCCAATGTATGAGGTCCCACATGAACATGGGATGGCATAAACACCTTTCAAATCCATAGGGTTCACCTGGTCTTTAACCGACTTTAGGGAGCTTCAAATGGTATTGAGAGGTCTAAAGGTTGAGGGAACATTATGTTTCTTCAGGATTTTCGCAATTTTGTCCGTTGTCCCTTGTATAAAGGGGAGGTGAACCCCTGAACGTCAATCAAATGTGTCATTCTTAACTTTAGGTCCCTACCAGCTTTGAGGAAAGCTTTAACACCCTGTTGCCTACTATAACCATTCAGAATTTATATTTATAATTTATTTTAAATACAGAGGACAAATGCATTAATTATTCAATCATAAAAAAAAAAAAAGGGGATTTTTGTAAATCCAAGTTATAGTTGTTAAATTTTAAGATTTTAGGTGCCTTAGAGATTTTTGATGTTGCTGAATCTATTTCCACCGTCAAAATCATAATTCAAACAGTGCGTTTACAATATTTTTTGAAATATTTTTTTCTGCCACTTTTGAAGCTCGGGGGATTTCCTTCACCTCAACTCCCAAAAAAACTCATTTTTATTATAGTCACATTTATACATTTTTCAGTCTGAAGTCAAAACTCTGAACTTATCTCAATTGCGGATTCCTCGAATATTCGGCGATCAGAAGGACAATGGTGTGGGTCCGATTCCCTATTGTCAAATATTCAGAAAATAGACAATCGAGATAAAAACTCAGAGTTAGAATGTGTGGACACTGTTAATCCCCACCAATGACATAGCTTTGTTTTCTTTCTACTCCTTTGACTAAAAATATAACACGTCTCAGGAATCTCCGCGTCCTAGATCTCTTCACCAACGAGTTGACAGGTTCAGTTCCCACGTGTATAACCTGTCTCCGCACCCTCACTTCTTGCCACCTCCATGATAACTTCCTTAGCGGCTCCATTCCCCCGTCTCTGGGGAAATTGCGGTCTTTGCAGATGCTGGATATGTTTGACACTAGGGTCACGGGAAGCTCCATCCTGTACCTCTATACAAACAAACTCAGCGGCAATATCCCATGCCGACCTTAGTAGGGAATACGACGTCTCTGGATTTCTTCCTTTGGAGGAAAATAAATTGAGCGGAGAGCTGCCAATTTTAATGGGACTTCTGGTCAATCTGCAAAGAGTTTATATGTCAAATAACATGATGACCAATCCCATTCCGGCTTCGTGGGGTAATCTTCAAAGACTCACTCACCTCTACATCAACGATAACAGGCTGTCGGGTGTCATTCCCACGCCTCTAGGAAATCTTTCTAAGCTTCAATTTCTTGATCTCCCTCATAACAATCTATCAGGGAGCCTACCCGATGAATTATTATAGTTTTAACTTTTATGATCTGCAAAACTTGGATGTTTCATTCAATAATTTCAAGTTTGGGATTCTGCCCACATTAATATTGAACCTCAGTGGATTGCTTCAGCTTTCTCTCAGTAGTTGTGGCTTCGAGGGCAGAAGTCCCTACGGGTTTTTTGACAATGCTGGGAGGTCTCAAAATGCTTGACTTGTCAAGCAACGACCTCGGGGGCTCCACCGCCATTGTTGGGAAACCTGATGGGATTATATTCTCTCAACTTGTCAAACAAAATGGACATCCATGATTTTAGAGGAGGCGCGTAACCTGCAATATCTGGCCATTCTGGACCTATAACTGTCGTATTCTCCACGAAGATTCGGTTTCCAAATGGTGATTTAGAGACGCGGACTTGTCCCACAACAGTTTCACGGGATAAAAATCTCTGAAAGTGGGTGATCAGAACAGTATGGAACAGCTGAGCAGGAGCCATACCAGACTTAGTTGATGGTGCGTCACCATGCCAGTTAAGTTGGCGAGTTTGGTACAATTGAAGAGTTTCTGAACCTCACGTTCCTCTTGCAACTGAGTGTGTCGCATAATTCCCTGTCAGGGAGGATTCCAGTTGGGGGTTTGCTTCAAAAGTTTCTAATATTATCAAACTTTGATAGCAGCGGACTTTGGAGATCCTATTCCTGCTTGCTGATCCAATAAGATTCTTCAACTACTCGAGATTGTTGGCATGTTTTGCTTTTGTGCCTTCTACCATACTGATGGATCTGTCTGTCATATTGTGTTGAACTTTCAAATGGTAGGAATAATAAAAGGACGCAGTGTTTTAGATTGGTATACTTAATACAGATACTTAATATAGATAATGAAGGGAAGTTTTGGATTCAAATTTTGTGTTATTAGTTAACATATATTCAAAATGGTAAAGTCAGTAATTCTGGGTTGAGTTTCAAATATACTTTATTCTCAAATTTATAAGGATTTGCAAATATATATAATTCAATTTATCACATGGAAATTTAAAACAAGCAGTGACGTTATGGAGTGTGGTGTGTTTTATTTAATTAGTAATTTTTTTAAAAAGAAAATAAAAATACATAATTATAAAATAAGAATCATTATCATAAAAAAAAGTCGGTAACTTTAATTAGAATATTATATTAAATGTTAATACTATGTTTTTTAAATGGATTTGATGTATAGTGAGGATAATCCAATTTAAAAATAAATTTTCAAAGATAAAATAAGCATTATGCATTGTTAGTTTCTTTAAAAGTGATGTTGTTTTAAATATATTTTAAAATGATTTTATTATATATATAAAAGTTATAATATTGAATTTATAATATAAAATATAATATTGAAAATAAAATATTATAATAAATTGATAGTAAAAAATTTATTTTAATATATATATAAATTTGATGATATCATACAATATAATAAAAAATTGATTTTGTATATTTTACTCCTGTATTCATAAATATTTTATTTTAATATTTAATTAAATAGTTTTATTTTATATTAGGAGATAAAGTAAATGAATATATATATATATATATATATATATATATATATTTTATGTTTTATTTTTATTTTTTTTTTAAATATTTTAGTAGCAATTTTAAATTATATATAGTCTTAGAGGTTAGTTTAATTGGTGGAGTATATATGGTTAAAGCACTAGTTTAGTTCTCTCAACACCTTAGGGGTCATGCTTTGTGGTTGAGTTGGTAGGAAGTGATTTGTAAGGCCCACGAGTTGCGGATCGTTTGGCGAAGGGTGCAAGATGGGTGAGCAGGCGACGAGCTGGGGCAACTAGCGAGTTGTGGCACGCCCACATGGTGCGACGAGCTGACCGAACGGAGGAGATGAGCCAACATGTGACATGAAGAGTCATCACAAAAATGACTAAGTGTTGGGTGGTGGAAAGTTTATATGTGGGGTCGGTCTCGTACATGGGTGCCCACACCATGCACTGACGCAACGGAGGGGCAAGTTGGATGAAACGGTGGGTCGGCTTGGTGAGTCGACGCCCCAACTGATGGGCCAACCGCCATATCAGTAAAGTGTTGGGATGGTGGAAAAAATCATTCAAGCAAAGCTTCCAAGTGTTTATGCAAGCTAGGAGGGCGAGCTACTTGGGAAGACTGAAATTTGGCGAAGTGCAGACAGACTCTTGGGCCGTAGCACGGAGCCGAAGCAAACGAAGAAAACAAAACTGCAGGTTGTGCGAAGGCATTCGGGCGAGGGCATGCGAGAGCATCCGCCTGAACGATCAAACGGGAGAGGTCGTTTGAAGAAGAATAGGCGAGGGCGTTCGAGGGCGTTTGTCTGAATGATCGTTTGAAGGCATTTGGGTGAGGGCATGCGAGGGCATCTGCCTGAACGACTGAACGAGCGAAGCCATTCGAAGGCGTTCGAGCGAAGTCATGCGAAGGAGTTTAGGCGAGGGCATGCGAGGGCGTCGGGCCGAATGACCGAACAGGCGAGAGCGTGTGAGGGCACCGGACCGAATGACTGAATGGGCGAGGGCGTGCGAGGGCGTCTGTCACGCCCCTACACTAGCAATGATCTTTCAACCACACTATAGGAGGTGCGACACCACCGACCCTTTTCTTTTTAACAATACTCACGATCGTGGACTATGCCTTACTTCTATACTTAGAATATTTTTAAACTTCTAAGTACAATCTTTCATTAAACACAAAGCGGAAACTTTCACATCACACACATATTATCACCATTAACATTCAAATGCACAGTGGAATAACTCGGGAGAGGAAACTCCCTGTAAATATGAGTATGCCTGTATTAACAATGATAATATTCAGATTTACATGTAAGATTTACAATGGAGAGAAACCCCCAGTTTTGTCTCACACTTATAAAATCTCAACCTCCTACACTGCCGTGAAGCCTTGCCCAACCATCGGGCAAAGCCACACAAGTTGCTGCCCAACTCATGCACCTGTCGCACTTGTCACACAATCTGGGTGCTCGTTCAATCGTCGTGTCAAACGTGCACACCCACCCGAGCGTTCACCCTGACCACTCGTTGTTTCGTCAAACCTGGGCGCGTTTCACCACAACAACACGTCGTTCACCACGGGCGCACTTCATCGCACCCGCTCATTTCATCGTTTCGTCGTGCTACCTGTCGTCGTTCACCCGTGCCTAGTTTTCCCATTCACTGATGCCTTCGCCCGTCACACGATCTTTCGTTTCGTTCGGGCACGCCCACCACGGCCACCGAGCTCATCGTCATTTCGTTCGGGCACGCCTACCACACCCGCTTGTCACACGACTAACTCGCATGCCCAGATCGCCAACCAAATGCGTTACCGCCAGCTCGTTTCACCCGTCGTGTCATCCCACTCGACCGCCCGTCGCACACGATCCACGTTCGCACCAACTCGCCAACCGGTCACCACGCCCATCTCGCTCGCCTGGCGACCTTCGTTCAGCCCGTGTGTGCGTGCCATGCAGAGTTCGCCTCCCAACACCCATTCGTACCACGCCCGCACTTGCCAACTCTTGCCCATCGGTTGACACGACCCGTGTCTATCCGCCTGGCATTCCGTGCATGCCCGCCCAAGCCTGCTACTCGACCCGAGCTACCAACTTGAACCATCGACCTGTTTGCGAACCTACCTGCTGCCCATGTTTGCGCCTGTAGCCTCCATGCCCTGCGGCCACCCACTGGTTCACCTAAGCCTGCGGCTAGGGTGCTTTAACCCCTATGTCCGCTTGCACCTTTCACACAATTTCAGAACTCCAAACTTGCTTGCTTTGCGCCTAAGAGAAGGCTCCTTAGCTCGCATTTGTTGGATGAACTTGGATGCCAAATGCCAACTCCATCTCCGCCTACTTATACCCTTCGGATCACCACTTTTGACCACGTCGACCCATGCTAGCCAACCCACCAATTAGGTGTTTAATTGTTTTCTACAAGTCGGCCATGGTTAGGGTGCCCACACCCAGGACCGCCCTGCCATATAAACCTCCGTTGACCAAACACTTAGTCATTTTTCGCCTCATGACTTCGTGTTTCCACCTGAGGCTGCCCCGCTCATCCGCGCTCCTTCGTCGTGCGGCCTCGCCTCAACTATCCACAGCTTGAGGGCCTTACATCCTCCCCCACTCGAAGTCATTGTCATCCTCGACAATTCTTCATCCTGGCAACCATCCATCACCAAGATAACCGTCCACACAACTATGTATATGGGTAATCCATGTGTCCACTACTCAACGTACTTCACACCATAGATATTACGCTGTTATGCAAGGAATCATGTGCTGGTACCCCTCATGTCAGTGATTAGTTGGGTAGCTAATCCAACCATGCATCGCCTTCGCAAGAACTCATGCCCCCACATCATCATGACTGTCCATTGCATGCTACCTATAAACTTGTGTCATCTCACCCCTAGATGCTTGCTCAAAGTGTTTGGAGACTCACTACCATTAGCAGCTAACAATGTGCCTCGTCCTCCATGATAGTCTAAGATGTTGAGGAGAGAGCAGAGCCTGAAGGCTCTCCCTCACTAATCAACTCAATCCACCTATCCAGATCCTCTACTTCCATTCTTTGCAAGTATGCCTCCCGATCCTCCATATGAACATTCGGCCTCACATACTCTTCATCATCATCATCCTCCACTGCTTCCAGCCTCTTAGATAGATCCAAGATGCTATCTGACAATGTCCTGATAACCTATGACTGCTCCATAAGCTTTGCCTCTGCAACAGACAACCACTTACAAATCTCTTCATCTCGTTTCCCATTCTCCATATTCATCATTGTCAGCTTACATTCGGGCTTAGTTACTCCCAAGGTTGGAACACCAATGGGTACATCCTCTCGTCCATCGTAAATGTACATTTTCTTCATATGGGGAACAATCATCGCATCGAATTCCTTCATGAATTCTATACCCAGTACAGCCTCATAGTCATCTATCCGCACTACAGTGAAATCGACTTTCCCTGTCCATTCACCAAGTGTCACATCCACTTTTTTAGCCACACCAATCATAGAATCCAGAGGAGAATTCATTGTCTTCATTTGTGCCTGCACCGGTACAAACTTCAACCCAATCCTTCTCATAGTATCCTCGCTCATAAAGTTGTGAGTTGCACCACTATCCACCATAGTAAGCACAACAACACTCCCAACCTTCATTTCAACATACTCCAATTTGTTTCTTTCCGGGTCTCTCCTTGAGACAACTTCCATAGCCACCGCAGCTCCTAGGATTTGCATAACTCCTATGGAAGTTTCTTCTTTCTTCTTTGCATTGGACTATGCTAAGGCAACTACCTTTGGTCTTGAAGGACAATTCTTCACCATGTGTGGTTCCTCGCATATCCAACACTTCAACGGTTTCTTCGTCTTCGACTTGTCATTCGATCTCGAAGTCTCCTCTTTCGTAGTCTTTTCCTTCGGTTTGTCATACTTCTTCTTTTTCTCATCAGAACCCTCATCGTAGTGTTCCACCAAATGATCCACAACAACAAATGCCTCCTCAAGTGTCTTAATCTTTTGCCTCTTCACTTCATTTCGTGCCCAAGGTTTCAGACCTATGATAAAGTTGAACACCTTGTCCCTTTCCGCCATGTCTGGAAGTTCCAAAACCGCACTTGAGAACTCTCGTTGATATGCCTGCAGACTTCCCATTTGCTTTATATATTTTATCTTCATCCTTGCATCCCATGTTTCGTCTTGTGGACTGAAGTGGGTTTGCAAAGCCTTCTTCATGTCATCCCACGAAGTTATGTCTTCAGCATTGCCATTGGCAATCTGATCCATCCTCCTTTGCCACCACATCTTAGCATCCTTCGTCAAGAATTGAGCAGCTACCTTCACTTTGGTTTCCTCATCGGATAATCCCAAACGCTCCAAGTACTGTTCCATATCCCATATAAAGTTACCAAGATTTTTCGCACTCCTCGTCTCGTCATAAGAATCTGGCTCTTTGACTTTGACATGAGTCACACCTCCACCTGAATTGTGTCTCACAGCCTTCTTCAAAACTGCGATCTCATTTAGAGCATCGTCAAGAGCTTGCCGCAATTTCAAGATTTCAGCCAAACCTTGATCTCTTGCTTCACCAATCTTCTTGACTTCTTCTTTCGTTTGTGTATACTCCCATTCCGTATACTCGTATCGAACCTTGAGGTCTTCAAGTTCCTCTTTCACCTTCGCATAGCCTTCATGAACCTACATGTTCTCGGCCTTCATCGAAGCCATATCGGAACCCAATTCTTCCATACGATCCAATACCCTGTCAAGGAAAGCTTCTCTAGCATCTTGGCTAGATTCACCTGTCATCACCTGAGGTTCTTCCGCCATCTCTGCCATCTGCTTCCTTTGTGATCTTGTGTAGACCATAAATTGCAAATCTGAATCACCCTTCAGATTTCTTCGTCACGTATCAGCCTCTGAATCAACTTGTCAGTTGCACTTCAACTCGTTTTCTAAATCAGGGCTCTGATACCAACTGTCATGTTAGTGCAGTTTGTATCAGCTTCTCTTCAAATCACCAAATATTGCAGAATACAGAGCCTCTGATACCAAATTTCACGCCCCTACACTGGCAGTGATCTTTCAACCGCACTATAGGAGGTGCGGCACCACCGACCCTTTTCTTTTTAATAATACTCATGATCATGGACTACACCTTACTTCTATACTTAGAATATTTTTCAACTGCTAAGTACAATATTTCATTAAACACACAGCGGAAACTTTCACATCATAAACATATTATCACCATTAACATTCAAATGCATAATGGAATAACTCGGGAGGGGCAACTCCCTGTAAATATGAGTCTGCCCGTATTAACAATGATAATATTCATATTTACATATAAGCTTTACAACGGAGAGAAACCCCCAGTTTCGTCTCACACTTATAAAATCTCAACTTCCTGCACTGTCGTGCAACCTTGCCCAACCACTGAGCAAAGTCACACGAGTTGCTGCCCAACTCGTGCACCTGTCGCACTTGTTGCACAATCCGGGCGCCTGTTCAACCATCGTGTCAAACATGCACACCCACCTGAGCGTTCACCTTGACCACTCGTCGTTTCGTCCAACCCAGGCACGTTTCACCACAACCGCCCGTCGTTCACCCCGGGCACACTTCACCACACTTTCTCGTTTCATCGTTTCGTCGTGTCGCCCGTCGTCATTCATCCATGCCCAGTTCACCATATCACCGGCGCCTTCGCCCATCACACGATATTTCATTTCATTCGGGCACACCCATCGCGACCACCGAGCTCACCATCATTTCGTTTGGGCATGCCTACCACACACGCCTGTCGTACGACTAATTCGCATGCCCAGCTCGCCAACCAAATGCATTACTACTGGCTCGTTTCACCCGTTGTGTTGTCCCACCCGGGCGCGTTGACCCGACCACTCGTTGCACACGACCCGCATTCTCACCAACTCGCCAACTGGTCACCATGCCTAGCTTGCTCGCTTGGTGACCTTCGTTCAGCCTGTGCATGTCCACCCTGCCGAGCTCACCTCCCAGTGCCCGTTCGCACCATGCACACACCTACCAACCCTTGCCCACTGGTTGACACGACCCGTGTCTATCCTCCCGGCATTCCGCACGCGCCTACCCAAGCCTGCCCCTTGACCCGCGCTACCAACTCGACCTGCTGACCTGTTTTCCAACCTTCCTGCTGCCCGTGTCTGTGCCTGCGGCCTGCACGCCTTGCGGCCACCCATCGGTTCACCTAAGCCTACAACTAGGGTGCTTCGGCCCCTATGTCCGCCTGCACCTTTCGCCCAATTTCAGAACTCCAAACTTGCTTGCTATGCGCCTAAGAGAAGGCTCCTTAGCTTGCATTTGTTGGATGAAATTGGATGCCAAATGCCAACTCCATCTCCACCTACTTATACCCTTCAGCACACCACTTGTGACCACGTCGGCCCATGTGAGTCGACCCACCAATTCAGCGTTTAATTGTTTTCTGCACGTTGACCATGGTGGGGCACTCACACCCAGGACCACCCTACCATATAAACCTCCATCGACCAAACACTTCGTCATTTTTCACCTCACGACTTTGCATTTCCACCTGTGGCTGCCTTGCTCGTCCGTGCTCCTTCGTTGTGCGGCATCGCCCCAACCATCAGTAGCTCGAGGGCCTTTACAACGTCCGCCCGAACGACAGAACGGGCGAGGGCATGCGAGGGCATCCACTCAAACGACTGAATGACGTAATGAACAGTGCGATAGTGAATGAGTTGCGATGGATGGTAGAACCGGTGGGCAATCCGAACAATGGTTCGGGTAGTATGAACGGTGCAGGCCGGGTTACACGGTTGTGACATATATTGTACCAAGGAAACTTGGGGTTTCCTGCAAAGATTGTAAAACTCTATATTTTGTTAAATACTGTTATTATTGGGCAGACTCGTATTTCAGGGAGTTTCCCCTCCCATTAAAATATCTGTTGTGCATATGTGTAAATGGTAATAATGATGAAGATGAATAATTGAATGTTTCCATTGTCTATGTGAATGTTATACTTAGGAAAGTTGAAAAATAAACTAAGTATAAAAAGTAGGCATAGTCCACAATTGCAAGTATTGTTTAAAAGAAAGTGGTTGGTGGTGCCGCACCCCCGATCGTGCCATTGGAAGAGTACCTCCAGGGTAGGGGCGTGATAGGTGGTATCAGAGGCCTGATTCAGAGAATCATATTTGTAGAAAAGTTGATCCCACTGCACTTCGTGATAGGTGGTATCAGAGCTTCATATTCTGTGGGCTTTAATGATTTAGAGAATTGAGGAGATGTCCATTTTTCAGAAAATGGGTTTTGCGGGGATTATGACCTTTGAAGAATGGTAGGGGCACACATCGGGGCCAAGTCAATTTGAAGGAATTCTACTTGAAGAATCAAGTGATTTAGAGCAAAGAATTGCAGAATTGAGCAAGGACTTGTTCGAAACAAGGGATGCCCTTCATGCTTTTGTCAAGGAAGGGATCTCTAACATGAATAGGAATGAAGCCTATCGACTTGTAGGGAAAGTAGACTTATTTGGTGCAGAACTCAAGGAGTTGAAGATAAGGTAGAACTTGCTTCGAAAAAAGCTGGAATGGCTAACTCTTGAGAAAATCCAGTTCATAGCTTTCATTCATGTTAAGGAGAAAGCTGCAGATTGTAATGATCAGGAAGAGGAAGCTGTGATGATTGAGGATGTTGCAAATACTACAACTATGGAGGATGAACTTGAAATTTTTCAAGTTGGACCAGGATCGTGTAGTTTGCAAAATTGGTGGATGAGGATACTCACATGGAGGAGCCTCATGACGAAGTAAGTACTATTTCTACTTGTATTTCAGTGAGACTTTTGGTAGATGGGCCATATGCAGGAAAGGGAAAAATCAATTTGTCAATGCGATGGAGGATCTTACCATGGATGTCTACGATGAGACCTTGTATGGAGAGGCAAGGACCATTGGCTATTGCAGAACTGGTTGGGGCTATTTGTGACCTCATGGCAGAAATGCCCGTGACAAGTGAGGAACGTGATGATCATTGCAGAGGAATGGGTCATGCTTTAGTCATATCGATAGATTGGCTAAGTGCCTGGTATGACTCATGGATAGATTAGAGAGAGGGAACACACTTGGTATGATGATACTTGGGTGGAATTCTCATGGCCAAGACCAAGAGGAAGTCTTGGTGGAACCTTTAGTGGGGGAGCTATGATGGAAGAGGCTCATGACTTGATGATAATATGGTTTGGGTGACCGAGTTCACTAGACCGGATTGTAGATTTGGATGAGGATAACTAATTGTTGTAATGGGTCTACTTGGTTGGACAACATGGGCAACTTGATTCATGGACATCGAGTTGGAGACATGGAGCATGGAAGTCTTATGCAGGTAAATTATGCAGGAGCACTTGTAGAGGTGTCACTTATGGGCATCCAATGAGGAGTTTCAAGGCAGGGATGTTGTGCAGGTGGATTTGCTGATGTGACATGGAGATGTTTTACTTATGAGCAGATGGGATGTTGTGCACTCTTCTACAACAAGGCCATGGACTTGGTTGGACTTGTGAGCAAACTATGGAGCATTCCTACTACATGGAAAGTTGAGGCATCTTGCAGGGACCTCTGGGCCGAGACATGTATGCTTGCTAGGATGTTGGTTGGAGATGACTCATGGAGCTCATGATGACATGAGGTTGTGACTTTTGGGTACTTCATAATATGGTGGACTTAGAGGATCTGATGCATTGAGGAGCTAAGGTCAGGGACTTTGATGTAGTATGGAGTGCATACTTTTGAGCACATTTATGGGTGTTCTTGAGAGAGTGACTTGATGTGGAGGATCGATATGAGACACTTTGGAGTGATAGAGTTGTAGCGATGATGATGCCTTGGTGGCAACACTTGGGCATGGGTTGAGCTGAGACTTAACCACTTTTGACACATGGGAGCTGATTGGTCTATGATCATAGGTAGCACATGGATGATGAGACAGGTGTATACTTGTTTCTTTGGCAGACTTGAGGGATGGAACATTACAGATATGATGGAGGTTGCTTCATGGACCTGGATGTGGCATATCGAGAGTCGGTTTGATGAGAGGATCTCTTCATATTGAGGAGATGGATTTTACACACATGGATGATGATGTTGGGATAGATGAGACTGATTTCATGCAGCACATTGACACCAAACATCATGGGAAGCATGTTGCAGACGAGATGGAGTTTACTTCATGGACCTGGGCATGGCTTACATTTTGATGGAGATGGAGATGGATTCTTTATCGAGTTGATGTTGTGACAGGAGGCTAGGAGAAACGACTGATGATGGCATGAGGATGTGCATTCTCATGGTTTGAACGTGACAGTTAGACTGATCACCCGATTAGCTCGAGTCATGGGGGACGTCAGTGTATAGAGATGTGTTAGCATTGTGTTGGAGTATCATGGCAGCAGTTCACATGATGACGATACATGATGGGGTCGACATGATATGTTGCAGTGAGCATGTAGCTTGAGTTGGAGGGACCAGCCTTCCACGGTGGGGCAACATGTGGGGATTGCGGTAGATGTAGTTGACGCTCATGGATTGAGGAGACTTTCTGATTCATGAAGACATAAGCCTTTATGGTTTATACGATGGTAGAGCAGAGGCAGGTAGCATGAGCATTTTGATGTTGGAGCTAGCGACACTTTGCGATGTCGTATGATGGTGTTATCGAGGATGACAACCATTTAGAGTGGGGGAGAATGTAAAGCCCACGAGTTGTGGATCGTTTGGCGAAGGGCACACGATGGGTGAGTGGGTGACAAGCTGGGGCAACCGGTGAGATGAGCTGACCGAACAGAGGAGACGAGCCAACATGTGACACAAAGAGTCATCACAAAAATGACTAAGTGTTGGATGGTGGAAAGTTTATATGTAGGGGCGGTCCCGCACATGGGTGCCCACACCATGGGTTGACGCGATGGAGGGGCGAGTTGGACAAAACAGTGGGTCGGCTTGGTGAGTCGATGCCCTAATCAATGGGCCAACTGCCATATAAGTAAAGCATTAGGATGGTGGAAAAAATCAGTCAAGCAAATCTTCCAAGTGTTTATGAAAGCTAGGAGGACGAGCTACTTGGGAAGACTGAAATTTGATGAAGTGCAGGTAGACTCTTGGGTTGTAGCATGGAGCCGCAGCAAACGTAGAAAACGAAGCTGCAGGTTGTGTGAAGGAATTTAGGTGAGGGCGTGCGAGGGCGTCGGGCCGAACGATCGAACGGGCAAGGGCATTTGTCTGAATGATCATTCGAAGGCGTTCAAGTGAGGGTGTTCAATTTCGTTCGCCTGAACGACCAAACGGGCGAGGTTGTTCAAAGAAGAACGAGGGAGGGCGTCCGAGGGCATTTGTCTAAATGATCATTTGAAGGCATTCAAGCGAGGGTGTCCACCTGAATGACTGAACGGGTGAGGTCGTTCGAAGGTGTTCGGGCGAAGACGTGCGAAGGTGTTCGGGGGAGGGCGCCAAGCCGAATGATCAAATAGGCGAGGGCGTGCGAGGGTGCTAGGCCGAATGACCAAATGGGTGAGGGCGTGCGAGGGTGTTGGGCTAAAGGACCGAATGGGCGAGGGCATATGAGGGCGTTGGGCCGAATGACCGAACGGATGAGGGCGTCGAGCTGAACGATTGAACGAGTGAGGGCGTGCAAGGGTGTTCGCCTGAACAACTGAATGGGTGAGGGGGTGTGAGGGCATCCACCCGAATGGATGAATGACGTGCTGAACAGTGCAATGGTGAACGAGTTGCGACAGACGGTAGAACCGGTGGGCACTCGAAATGGTGGTTCGGGTAGTTTGAACGGTGCAGGCAAGGCTGCACGGTTGTGACAGATATTGTACCAAGGAAACTTGGGGTTTCTTGCAAAGACTGTAAAACTGTATCTTTTGTGAAATACTGTTATTATTGGGCAGACTCATATTTCAGGGAGTTTCCCCTCCCATTAAAATATTCGTTGTGCATATGTGTAAATGGTAATAACGATGAAGATGAATAATTGAATGTTTCCATTTTGTATGTGAATGTTATACTTAGGAAAGTTGAAAAATAAACTAAGTATAGAAAGTAGGCATAGTCCACAATCGCAAGTATTGTTAAAAAGAAAGTGGTTGATGGTGCCGCAGCCCCGATCATGCGGTTGGAAGAGTACTCTAAATGGTGCAGTATCTATGGTTAAAACATTTTTTCTATTGAGAGGTTACTAGTTTAGTTCTCTCAACACCTTAGGGGTCATGCTTTGTGTTTGAGTTGGTAGGAAGTGATCCCTTCAGGTGGATCTGTCTGGTACAAATATGTCATAAATATCATAAACCTCTCTCTCTCTCTCTCTATATATATATATATATATATATATATATATATCTATATATATATATATATATATATATATATATATATATATATATATATATATATATATATATATATGGGAAGAGAAAGAAACATTAAAAAAAAATTTAATTTTAATCATAAATAAAATATTTCAATGCATATGTTGAGTAAAATATGTTAAATGTCAATTATGTATGTATTATATAACAATTAAAATTTAAAATTATTTTATGGATAAAACATTTATTGGAGTGTTGCTAAAAAGGAATGAGATTTTTAATTCTTTCTATGTTTACTATGAAGTTCACTTATATATAAGAGACTCTCATAGATCTATCTTAATTCTAGATTTATCAAGTGTCCAAAAAGGATTATTTTTTTAGAGATTTAAACATGTTTTAAAATGCTAAACTTGAAAAAATATTTGCACCTCAAAAAATTTGATCTCACCTAACACTTGATAAATAGAAAGTTAAAATAAATATATGCAAGTTCGTATTTTTCAATCTTTCAACTTTATAGAAAATACAATTTTGACTTGCATTATGTACCAATATTAACCCATACATTCAAGCAATAAATATAGTATTATTCTAATTATTTTTATAGCAATAATGTATATTTATGTATAACCCATACATTCAAGCCACAAATACATCGTTATTCTAGTTTAATCACATCAATAATGTAGATATATATTTATATTACTAACTTCGACATTAGCCCTAACTTTAAAAAAATAATTAAAAAAATTACTACATTAGATGCTTATCTCATAATTGACATCGATATACCAAGTTGACTTGACATAAAGTCCAAACTTAATGTCTTTGTAATTGTTTATAACAAGGGTATATCTATGTTACTAATGTTGATATTTCGGTGTTCAACAATGAAAAGTAAAATATTGATACCTTAGGATTGAGCTTCCTCGTCTTCTTTTGCATTTCTTCAATGCATAGTAAAATTTCCCGCTAGGTTTATGAGCAGTTGACCAACACATTTTCTATTATTTCTTTTAGCTATTGATATAAGTCAATAGTCTTCATATAATTCATTTCGTAGGTTTTGGTGTTTCTAAAACCCAACTTCCTACCTTTTTCTTGGCTTGAGTATCCAATATCAATAATCTTTCTATGCTTGCCTCTCTTTCTG
This sequence comes from Pinus tabuliformis, assembly GCA_031772625.1. Classification (NCBI taxonomy): domain Eukaryota; kingdom Viridiplantae; phylum Streptophyta; class Pinopsida; order Pinales; family Pinaceae; genus Pinus; species Pinus tabuliformis. The sequence continues at coordinate 537,259,326 of CM062818.1, read as the reverse complement.
CATTTTGAATTTCTCTTCTCACATCAAGGGGGTGGATTGCACAAATATTGCTATAGAACATTCAACTATGTATTGTGCCCTTGAACTTGGAGGGTTCTTAGAACTCCTCACATAGTGACCCTCCAAACCAATAGTAAGTGGCATAGTGACATGAAATATGGAAGAGCTAGGGAGACTAAAACCTAACAAGACTAAGGTAGTATCGCTATAGGGAGAAACACGCTAGAACCATAATGACACCTAGATAATAAATCAAGCCAAGATAGAGAACTAAGGACAGCCTTGAACTGCAATCCAAAAGGCAAAGGTGGTGAGAAATTCCGCCAAAAATGGAGTAAAACCCAAACCTTCCCTTTTAAAATCAAACTAAAAGTCGAATCCTACTAGAAGTCCCACACCTTGTGCAAAATGGTTAATGAAATATGATACAACAAGAAACCTAAGAATTGTAACAAAGGCATAAAGTGGCAATAATAGGTCCACATGCTTGAAAAGGAGTAGACCTCTAGAAAAATAAAGTTACTAATCATAGACTTGAAATAATAATGTGCATCACATGCTCCCCGATGAGTTGAACTTGAGTGTAGAATAAGGGAATTATTTGACCAATTTTCTACTTGAATCCTATTGTTGGTCACCAAAAATTGAGATTGTAACCAAGTCCCGCAAGGGAACACAAACCTCCCTAATGAGCACTAGAAAGATCAAACTTCCATGAGACCAAACACTGTAATACAAGCTCCCAATGCAAAAAATATTCCCCCAACTAGGAAAATATTTGTCTTCAAAGAATTTAAAATTCTCCAAGAACAAAAAACCTAGGAAAAGTGAGTGCTCAAAGAGAAATTGTGCCTAAACACAAATAATTTCCTAACCAAAATCTTTTCTATAATGCAAAGTATCCATACTCATGCCCTTTTCCTTGCCATGAGAGATATGTTATGTCTCTTTCTTGAATAATGATGATTTTTCATGGGAGAGACCATCAAACACATCATCGAGACAAAACATAATGCAAAAATAAACCTTACTACATGTGCATGAACCATCCTCATATATAATTTCCATGTAGGTTAATCATAGATCCCCACCTCCTTCAACTATTACCTCACTTAATCACTGGTTGTACCCCCATTTATGAGCACCCGTATTAGGAGTTAAATAACATATTTTTTAAATATTTGATTTAGTATTGAATAAATATCCACCGTATATAAAATTTTGAAATGTGAGAAATATGTTAGTATGTTTTGAAATGGTTCACTAAAAAATAGTTTTAAGTCAACTTTTTGTTTTCCATTTGTTTCAACATTTTGTATATATGATACTTGCTTGGATTTACATCTAGTTCAATCCAATAATATATAGGTAAGGTATCGATATTTTGATATGAATTTTTGAATTTTTTTAACTAATAAGTTATGAATTTAACATATATTAATTTTATGTTGAAATAAAATTATCAAAAAATATAATATTAAAAATTAATTCTCCCGGATCAAGGTGTTTTCTTGATGGTGGATCCTTGTCAGAATGGGAAGGACAAAATTCATTCCTAAAATGATTGGGGCCTCCAAGTGGCAGCCATGTCTCTCTCTAGGTGATAGATGCATGCGTTATTACAAATTTTCTAGCTCATTCCTTCATGATCTGCTTCGTGATCTACCTCACAACTTCTCTAATGTGTCAATTAATGCTTATGTCCCTACTCATGTCCCAACCTTTTGGTCTCCCCCTACATTCCTTCATGAAAATATTAGCAGATGATAGGCACAAACACTCATTCACTCTCCTTGTCATTGTTGCTAGAGATCACTTCATGGGGTTCATCGATTCTCAGTCTAACAACATCGAAAGAGAGATAGGAAGAGAAAGGGGGGGGGGGGTGTATGATGTCGCGGGCATTCACCTCACATTCCCTTGATTGACGACGACATGGATTTATTCGACTTAGATGTTCATGTCCATATCCATTGCAGGGTGGCTTCCTTGGAGGTTGAGAAATGATGAATTTTGGGTGAAGGACACTGGTTTTTTCGGAACTTGTTGGCACCCCATCTTTGGACTATGGAGTTAGATAGAGAAGGTGTTGAAAGGAGGATGGAAAAAAATGCTCAACTCAGTATAACTCATCTCTAGTTACACAATATCTCCAGATCCATTGGTATAGGCTTCCTGCCTCCTCTTGTATCCTCGTCGTCCTCCAATTCCTTGAAATGTTCAGAGGATAGAAATTCTACCCACCAACCTTGTTCCCCTCCTCTCCCTGATCTCCCAATAGGAAAAGAGCAAGACATAGGTCTTGTGGTCAAAGGTTCTCCAAGCCATAAGTCTAAAGAAAAGGTGTGCAAATTCAAGTATCCCACCACCAATGCCACCCATATTTCCACTGAAAATCCCTCTCAGCAAGACATAAGTTCTTATAGAGGCCTCATTGTTGAGGAAAAGGTGGATGGCAAGTCTCCAAGCAATGCAAGCATCGAAAAAAGAGGAACAAAAAAAGCACAACAAGTTCCATCTGCCTCCAAGGGAAAGCAATCAACCGAATAGGCTTTCTATTTAGTTTCATTTGTTTTTGTTCCTGCTTAGCATACTACATGGCTCTAGTTTTGGTGGCCACTCTAGGAATCTCGACAAATTTGTAAGACCTCTATTATCTTTGAGGGACCATCAAAACTATATGGGCCACATCTAGATCTAGTCATTTTGGTCTCGATTCCAAGCCTCACAGTGACTCTATGATTGTATTCTATGTAACATATGTTTGCTAATATAAAGTTGCTTACTTGCTTACAATTTTTTTTTTTTATTAAAATATTTATATTTTATTTTACTAGAATAAAATAGTATAGAATAAATATTTTTAACGTAACATTAATTCTTAATATTTTTAAAGGAAAAAGTATACAAAATTAAAATTAAAATTATATTTTATATATATTTCTAAACATATATTTTTAGCTTTACTATTATTATTATTAAATAATAAAAACTTACTCTAATATTAACAAATTATACAATTTTTGTACTTTTAATTTTTAAATAAATTTTAATTGATATCAAATTAATACCCTTTAACCTTCTTTAGCTTTTGCAAGTGTCATTTTCACTTTTTCTTATTGTCCCAAGTGTCATTTTTTATTATTTCCACTCCTATATGCGTCACACCTTCACACATCACTGGAGGTAGCTCTAGCACATTCTTACACATTAGATGATACTACATGTCATAAGAATATGTGTTATACAAATTCCTACAGTTTAGTGCACTTTCTGCTCGCAGTCAATGCTTTTGTTGCAATTTGTGTTTTAAGAGTCGAAATGCTACATTTCAACTGTCGCACTTAGAAATAAGTGTTTCTTTGTTGTCATTTCAAGGTGTGATTGTTGATTGCGGGTCTTATGCATTCCCTTCGTTTGTATTGATGCAATTCATATGTGTGATCTATGTTTGAGTCTCATTTTAATGCTTTTTCCTCTTTTACTCTATTGATCCCACACTTGGCCATTATGGAGCTCTTCTTCGTCCTCTTGTTAGGTGAAAGTTGTGAAATCATTAATATTTCACCAGGTGATCCACACTGCCCATGCATGAACCTCATTGCTAAAATCCTACCCTCTGGACTTATGCACTAGGCCTTTCTTAGGGTTCTTTTTTGAATTTTGTGGAAAAACCTGTGAACAGTTTTGAAACCAACGTTTCGGACTAGCTTAGTGAGTCCATCATTAGGGCAATGAGATTTGTATTTGAGAAGAGAGAGCGTGAAGTTACAGAGCTTATTAATAGTTATTTGAAAAATAATTCTGATGACTTCATTTGTAGTCGGCTTACAAATGATAAATTAATTAATAATTATTTTATTTATTTATTTAAATAAGTATTTATTTTATTATTTATTTAGTTTTTAATTTTATATTATAATTGTTTATTTATATAAATATTTTCTTATTATTCTAATTTTATTAATTAATTAATTAATTATTATTATTATTATAATATATATATATATATATATATATATATATATATATATATATATATATATATATATATATATATATATATATATATATATTAATTTTATTTATTTGTTTATTTATTTATTTATATTCATTTATTTATTTATTTTTAATTAATTAATTATTAATAATATTTATTTATTTGTTTATTTATTATTATTATTATTTTTTTGAAATTTATATTACTTGTTTAAGATCCTCACAATATGTTAATTGTTTTATAGGAATGTATATAATTTTAAAGATTAGGTTTGCAATTTTATGTTAACTAATTTATTATGTGATTAAATTTTATTTGAAGGATTAGATAGGGAGTTAGCTATGCTAGATTATATTTATCAATTTAATTAATTAAATAATTTGGTTTATTTCTTAATGTTGATATTTGCTTATTTATTTATTTTTATTTTATTTAATTAATGAATGTGTGTAAATCTTTGTTTATTGCTTTTTAATTTTATTTAATAGGGGTTTCCAGGTGTTACTTAACTTTAGTCCGTCGTCTCTATTCATATTATTGGAGGACTTTTCGATTTCAATTGCTTCCTTCACCCTTCTTTTTAAATAATGGTCTTCCTTGTGAATTAATTTTGCTTGTTCCATGCAAATATAGTGTGAGGAGGAACAAGCATGCTCAGCTAGACCAAATTTTTTCTGACCTATTTCTTGATATGTCATTAATATGCTCTTTTAGCCTAATGCCAAAGGATCTCCCTGTTTCACCTATATATATTTTGCCACATGAGCAAGGAACCGAGTATACTCCTTTGTGATTTTTTGGGTCTATTAGGTCCTTGGCAGAATCTAGCATGTTTTTGATGGTGTTAGGGGGTGTGAAGGCAACCATAATGTTATGCTTGTTGAGGATTCTGGCGATTTTGTCTGTGGTTCCTTTAATATAGGGTAAGGAGATTCTAGGGTTTTCTAGAGTTTTTCTTTTTTGGTTATTGGTTGTGGATTTTTTGATTATTTTTTTGATAATTTTTTTTTGATAGCCATTGTTGATAAAGACCTTGTAGAGATGGTTAAGTTCTTCTTCTAAATGTTCAGGGTCAGATATTCTTGAAGCTCTGGTAGTTGGGGTTTTAATGACACCTACTTTTTGCTTCGGATGGTGGTGGGAATTTAAGTGAAGATATTTGTCAGTGTGAGTTTGTTTTCTGAAGACCTGGTGGCTTATTTTTCCATTTTTCTTGGTAAGGAGGACATCTAGGAACGGGAGCTGGTTGTCTTTTTCAATCTCAATAGTGAATTTAATGTGTTCTGAGAGGCTGTTTAAGTGGGATAGGAATTCATTAAGTTTATCTAAACCATGTCTCCATTTAGCGAAAATATCATCTACATATCTTTTCCATTCATCAGGGGTAAAGGGGAAAGATTTAAGGGCCATTTGTTCAAAATGTTCCATGTATAAATTGGGAATCAGTGGAGAAAAAGGAGAACCCATGGCAACTCCATGAATTTGCTCATAGATTTTACCTTTGAAGCTGAAGTATGAAGATTTAAGGCAAATGTCTACTAGATCTACAGTTTCATGGTCTGTAATATTCTTCAAAACTTCTATGGCTTTATCTACAAGAATCATAGTGTAGAGAGACAATACGTCAAAGCTAACTAGGAGATCATTTTCACTAATTTCCAGGTTTTTAATCCATTCTATGAAAGAAGTGGAATCTTTGATATAAGAGGGAGTGTTACCTGATAAATGTCTAAGCTTGCTTGCAAGGTATTTTGCTAACCAGTAAGTGGGTGATCCTATGGTGTTCACAATGGGTCGCAGAGGAATTCCAGTTTTATGGATTTTGGGAACACCATAAATTCTCAGGATGATGGCACTATTGGGTATTAACCTGTTCTTAATAGTAGAATCTAGAGAGGAGTTTTTGATTTTGTTACTAACTAAGCGGAGAATTTTGTTGCTGGGGTCCTTGTTAAGGATTCTATAGCAGCCACTTTTGTTAAGGTGTTCTTCCATCTTATTATCATAATCTGTCCTATCCATAATAACAATGGCATTTCCTTTGTCTGCTTTTAAAATTATGATGTCTTTGTTTTTCTTGATGTTTTTTAAAGCTATGGATTCTTGATGTTTTTTAAAGCTATGGATCCTTTCTCAGGGTTAACTCCTATCATTTCACATCCCTCTTGATCTTGACCTTCTTGCATCCATCTTGTAAATTTATCAATCTCGTATTCATCATCAGCATGATGTAATTCCTTCCTTGCATGAATTTAAAAAATATTATTTTTATAATACTCATTTTACGCCTTTTGCAAGTTTAAGAAACAAGAGATATGCACATATATGAAAGTTGCGCTTATATGGAATATGTACATATATTTCGTATATGCACAACTTCCATATATGTGAATATATTTTGTATATTCACATATCTTTCGTATATGCACAACTTCCGTATATGCACAACTTTTGTATATGCACATACCCAAAAGTTGCACATATGCAAAAGTTGTGCACAACTTCCATAACTTGCATATACAACAGTCTCCAGATATGCACAACTTTCATATATGCACATCTATTGTATATGCACAACTTTCAAATATGCACATATACAGAAAAATGCACATATGCGGAAGATATGCACATATACGGAAGATGTGCAGATCTTTTGTATCACATATCTTAGATATATGGACAACTTCCATATATGCTCATATCTTTTGTATATGCACAACTTTTATATGTGTGCATATATGAAAGTGCATATATGGAAGTTGCACATATACAGAGGTGGCGCATATATGGAAGTTGCGCATATACATAGGTTGTGTATATACAGAGGTTGAAGTTGTGCAAATCTTCTGTATATGCACTTATTTACGTTAAATGCACATATATAGAAGCTGTGCATATATAGAATATGCGCATATACATAATTTATGTGAAACTTCAGCCACTATATATATGCAACCTCCATATATCTACAATTTTCATATATTTATAATTTTTGTATATGTGCAACTTTTGTATATGCGCATATCCATTTGCACATATGATGAGCCTCATCATTGGGTAATTATATGGGCCTTAATTGGCCTTAATTCACCTCCCAGATTAGTCAAACCAACTATTCTCACAACTTATTGCATACTTTTGATTATATTTTGTTTATGAGATGAGTTAGAGTTGGATATTTGGCTTTGTGGTCTAATGTACATGTAATACAGGAATAAAGGATAAAAGTAAGGAAAATGCAGTTATAAAGGATAAAAGTAAAGGACTATGGAAAAGACCTTGGTAGAGACTTGAATGAGATAAGGGAGAGTAATTATAGGAGGTCAATCCTCCTCATTTACTACCCCTCCATTCGAATATTCCTGTTGGCATTATGATGCATGTGTTGTACTTGATGGAAACCCTCTCATAGAAGATCATCTCACTTGTATACATTCAGATGAATCCATAGAAGAGATATCAGATATGACAAATACATGGATGTAGGACAGTACAAAGGGATCAGATGACAGTTCACAAGTAAGCTTTGCCATCAAGTCCAAAGGGGGAGATTGTTGGCATTATGGCTAAAGTGTTGTCCTTGATGGCAACTCATACAGGTGATGGATCACAGTACAACCAGTCAGTAGCAGAGATTGATGATTAGCTCACAATAATGAAGAAAATAAGAAGTACGTAGGTACACAGTACAAAAGGCGCGGACCCGCAGGAATATCATAAATAAAGTGTGTACATACCCGCAGGTACACCATGTAAAAGGTGCGGACCCTAGTTCACGCACTTTCATGCAGTGAAAAAGTATTCTCACGTGGGAATCCGATGGTGGACCATAGTATTTAGCCCGACGTATTTGATCATGTGGTTTGGTCAGTGGTATTGTTTTTATATTATTATTATTATTATTGAGCCCCATGTTTTGGTCCTCTTGTTTTGGTTATCTATGGTATTGATCCATGATTTTAGGAAGGGCTTGCCTATAAAAGGGAAAGGAGATCATTTGGATAGACACTTGTGAAAATTAGAAGACCTCAAGAGAAGCTAGATCTGAAATTCTTGTGATCGGTTTGTGAGAGATAGCTGAGCCTAAATCAAGGAGAAAAATGAGGATTACAAGTCGGATCTACTAATGGGTTGAGATCTCCTCGGCGCATGATCAGATCTGTAGATCTGATAATCTGGGTTATCCTTGAAGTCTGGAAATTGTCTATGCCCGCAGGACCGCAGGTGCAGAGAAGAAGTAGTGTGGAGGTACGCAGTTGCAGAAGCGCTGCAGGTGCGGAGGCACGCTGGCCCAGAAGCGCAGTAGGCACGTAGGTGTGCAGGCATTTCATTAGACACCGAGCGGAGGTGTGCAGGCATTCCATTAGACACAGAGCGGAGGTACGCAGGCAAGCAGTAGGAGAAGGTGCGGATGTACGCAGGAGTTCTATGGGTGAAGCTGCAGACTTTTCATGAAATCTATTTAGCTGCCCTTGTTTATTATTGCTGAGTTATGGGTCTTGAAGTGATGTCTGTTTATGATATTATGGTCTGATAACAGTATTCTAAGAAGTGATAGATTATGTTCAGTTTCAGTTTTGATAGATGAATGGATCGGGTTCATAATGACTTATCTTCATATGATTTGATGGAATAGATCTCAGTGCTAACACTCATACTATCCTTGTTTATATATATTGATCTGGTGATTGGGTGATCTAGAAGATTGATTTATTATGAGCTTCGATGTTATTTATGGGTCCAGTATGAAAATTGGATGAAACGTGGCCTTTCAGATTATGTGTTGTGCTTTAGGTGTATCCAGTCTGAAAATGTATGAAACGTGGTACCCGGAGGAGAGAAGATTGTAGGCCAGCGCCTACGTACTAGTATCTTAGCTAGTACAAGAGCTAAAGGGGTGGAAGCTCCCTTCTAGTAGCAGTTGAGATCTTTGGAGCATTGTAGCAGGTAGCAGCCTGCGTACTAGTACTCAGCTAGTACAAGAGCAAAGGGGGTTGTAGCTCCCTTCCAGGAGAGTCTGGAGAACGAGAGGAGGGTTGTAGCCCTCTGCAGTTAGAAGCCTGCGTACTGGTATAAGACTGCACCAGTACATGAATATTGTAAAAGGATTTTCTTATTAAGAAGAAGATTGAGATGACTTGCAGCAGGTGGTTTTCTCCCGCATTGGGTTTCCACCTTATATCATGGTGTTCATGCGTGTGGCTTATGTGTGATGATCTATTCTATGTTACTGCACATGTTTATTGTTAATATGGTTGATAATGTTATAATCCACTCATCGAAGATTAATTAACTAAATCATAAGAAGTTGTGGAAGTAGCATATATGATTCAGAGTTTGGAAATGAAAAAGTTTGATTGACTTGATAATACTGATTCACCCCCCCTCTTAGTATTATTTCCAAAAATTGGTATCAGAGCAGGTCCTTCTGTAGAAGCTTGATCGATTGAAGCAGATCCATGGAACAATGGGAAAGAAGCTTAAGAAGAAAGCTCTTAAGAAGAAGAAGTCATCTTAGAAGATCTATGACAGTGGGAGAATCGATTGGGGATTAGGTATAAGAAGCTCTTCAGATTCAGAATCAGATTCAGAATCATTTCAGAATGAAGATGAACTATCAGGTATGAATATATTATCCTTTGATGTTCCAGCTATCTTTCCTTTTGGAAGAGATGAAAGTGATAGCGAAACTACTGAATTTGCTCTTATGGGTGAACAAGAAAGATATCAAATAGAGGCAGAATTTAAAAGGCTGACAGACAAAATTAGAGATCAACAAGATCTATTGAACAAAAGGGAATGTGACTTCAAAGAAGAAGCTACCAAACTGAAGGCCCAACTAGAAGAAGGAAACAAGGTAAGAAAACTACTCAAGGACAAGGAAGACCAATGTCAAAAATTACAGCATGAAGTGACATCATTAAGAAAAAAAGTCAACGAAAGAAGCACAACCATCAAGAAACTCAAAGATAGATCCAACTACTATGAAAATCTTGAAGCTACAATCCTCTCACTAAAAGGAGATCTTGAAGAATCAAAGAAGCAGAATGAAGATCTACATCAAGCAATTGAAAAACAAGACAATGAAGTCATCAGCTTAAAATCTCAGCTGGAATGTGCCTTCCGAGTTCGTCAAATGCAGCAGGATCTGAATGAAGAACAAGAAAAGGAGATTCTCAAACTAAGGGAACAAATGGAAGAAGGAAGGAAAGCTGAAGAAGATTTGAAAAAGCAATCTCTTGAAAAGGAAGAACAACTTCAGGTTGAGGTAAATATCTTGAAAGGTAAATTAGAAGAAAAGGATAAGCTTTTACGATTTCAAGATAGTTCTAAAGTCTTGGATGATATTCTTAGAAGTCAAAGGTCTCTTGCTATAAAGACTGGTCTTGGTTTCCATGAATCTGTTGAAGGTGAATCTAGTTCGTAAGGTGAGGCAAGGAACTCTAAAGAGAAATCTAAAGTGATCAACGAAGAAATGAAAGATCAATCTCATCATCAACCAAGGAAAGAGATTCCTCAAAGAAAATCCTTTACTCCTCCTATGAATAATGTTGAATGTTATGTATGTCATAATCTTGGACATGTTGCAGCTAGATGTAGAAGAAGAAGGGTTCAAGACCATTATGCAGAAAGATCATCACATTCAAGGTACTTTAATGGATATTGCTTTGCTTGCAATATGTATGGTCATAAAGCTGTTGACTGTTACAGGAGGAATATGAAACATGTAAGATGTTATGCATGTAACAAGCTTGGACATATAGCTAAGGAATGCAGGAACAAAGCACGGACATCACACCAAAAGGAGAAAACATCATCACGCTTGAAGATATGGAGGAAAAAGGAAGTACAGTCAGAAAAAGGCGGCACAGCACAACGTACAGATATACCAGAATCAGAGGGAGCTGAAAGTACAAAACTTCAGTGTCCTGAATCTCATATGCAAACTCCATAAAGGGAATTCGCGTATATACGCGAGTTGGATACTGCACAATCGCATATATGACTGTTTGAAGAAAGGCAGTAGGGAAAGTGAAGTTGGAAGTGAATCTATGAAGTATGATCTCTCGAGCACAAGATCAGATCTGGGAATCTGACTATCAGTGGCACATAGGAGGACTATTTAATTGGGTTCTAATCAGAGGTACGCAGACCATTCACTGCGAAAGTGCGGGCGTACGCAGCAGAGCAGAAGTTCCTGTGCGGAGGAACGCAAGTGATACTTAGTGAAAGTGCGAGGATACGCAGCAAAGACACAGTCCTAGTGCGGAGGTACGCGGCATGATGGAGGTTCAGGTGCGGAAGGACAGTAAAGGTACGTGGCGTGGCAGAGGTTCAGGTGCGGACGCACAGTGAAAGTACGCGGCGCTACAGAAGCCGCAGGTGCGTAGGTATGCGGCGCGATAGCATCTGAGGGTGCGTGGCCACAGTAGTAGTACGTGGCGTGATTGAAGAAACAGTGCATGGGTACGCACTGTAGTGGAAGGCTCTCTGCGGGAATACGCAGAAACACAAAAAGTCAAGTGCGGGGATACGTAGAGGAGCGGAAGGTGAAGTGTGGAGCCACGCAGGCCATATAATGAGAAACTGCGGATTTGTCTTGAGGCATTTATTGGCTGACTTTTCTTACTGATAAGATCTGATAGATGGCACCAGTTTAGGGGGAGCATATGTTTTTAATGCATTGTTGGAATTATGGTTAATAGTCCTTGGTGATGAAGATTATATGGCTAAATGATATATCTTGCTATGATGTGGTTATGAGTTGTCCATCTCATATGATTCTTGGATTTACATCGTTGATTTGCAGATCAGATTTATGGTTGATTCTCTGATGCTACATATCTGATACTATGGAGCAGATCATACAATGTTGTTGCTGATGTTTATCATGATCTTATCTTAGGTGATTGGTCTCTGTTATAAATATCATATCACGACTCATGATGTAATAGTGTGTCTCTATCTATTGTAGTCATCTCTTCAGGTCATGTAACGACCTATGTTGGTTTCCCCACTATGCCTGGGATGAAGATGTAATGTATTTAGTTCCTGATGTATCCCCACTTGGTTGGGTGATGGATGTATGTATTAAGTCTTTTGGTGATAGGAAGGTCATTTATGATATATAGAGTCATGTTCTTCTTATAGAACATCTTTTTGTAGACCTTGCTTACAGTCAGGGGAAGCTTGAGCATAAACAACACTATATAGTAAAGCAGACATTTCAGCTTGTTCTCAGAAAGAACATGATCAGATTGGTGCAACATGGCATATACAAAGGGGGAGCTCATTCAGAGACTTCAACAGATCTGGTTTATAGTCAAGAGGAGCATGTTCTTAGGGGGAGCATAACCCTTTGCCCTTGATGTCAAAGGGGGATAGTAATGTGGTGTTGTTGCCATCAAGTCCAAAGGGGGAGATTGTTGGCATTATGATGCATTTTTTGTACTTGATGGAAACCCTCTCATAGAAGATCATCTCACTTGTATACATTCAGATGAATCCACAGAAGAGATATCAGATATGATAGAATACATGGATGTAGGACAGTACAAAGGGATCAGATGACAGTTCACAAGTAAGCTTTGCCATCAAGTCCAAAGGGGGAGATTGTTGGCATTATGGCTAAAGTGTTGTCCTTGATGGCAACTCATACATGTGATGGATCACAGTACAACCAATCAGTAGCAGAGATTGACGATTAGCTCACAATAATGAAGAAAATAAGAAGTACGCAGGTACGCAGTACAAAAGGCGCGGACCCGCAGGAATATCATAGATAAAGTGCGTACATACCCGCAGGTACACCATGTAAAAGGTGCGGACCCTAGTTCACGCACTTTCATGCAGTGAAAAAGTATTCTCACGTGGGAATCCGATGGTGGACCATAGTATTTAGCCCGACATATTTGATCCTGTGGTTTGGTCAGTGGTATTGTTTTTTATATTATTATTATTATTATTGAGCCCCATGTTTTGGGCCTCTTGTTTTGGTTATCTATGGTATTGATCCATAATTTTAGGAAGGGCTTGCCTATAAAAGGGAAAGGAGATAATTTGGATAGACACTTGTGAAAATTAGAAGACCTCAAGAGAAGGTAGATCTGAAATTCTTGTGATCGGTTTGTGAGAGATAGCTGAGCCTAAATCAAGGAGAAAAATGAGGATTACAAGTCGGATCTACTAATGGGTTGAGATCTCCTCGACGCATGATCAGATCTGTAGATCTGATAATCTGGGTTATCCTTGAAGTCTGGAAATTTTCTATGCCCGCAGGACCGCAGGTGCAGAGAAGAAGTAGTGCGGAGGTATGCAGTTGCAGAAGCGCTGCAGGTGCGGAGGTACGCTAGCCCAGAAGCGCAGTAGGTGCACAGGAATTTCATTAGACACAGAGCGGAGGTGCGCAGCCATTCCATTAGACACAGAGCGGAGGTGCGCAGGCAAGCAGTAGGAGAAGGTGCGGATGTACGCAGGAGTTCGATGGGTGAAGCTGCGGACTTTTCATGAAATCTATTTAGCTTCCCTTGTTTATTATTGCTGAGTTATGGGCCTTGAAGTGATGTCTGTTTATGATATTATGGTCTGATAACAATATTATGAGAAGTGATAGATTATGTTCAGTTTCAGTTTTGATAGATGAATGGATCGGGTTCATAATGACTTATCTTCATATGATTTGATGGAATAGATCTCAGTGCTGACACTCATACTATCCTTGTTTATATATATTGATCTGGTGATTGGGTGATCCAGAAGATTGATTGATTATGAGCTTCAATGTTATTTATGGGTCCAGTATGAAAATTGGATGAAACGTGGCCTTTCAGATTATGTGTTGTGCTTCAGGTGTATCCAGTCTGAAAATGTATGAAACGTGGTACCCGGACGAGAGAAGATTGTAGGCCAGTGCCTACGTACTAGTATCTTAGCTAGTACAAGAGCTAAAGGGGTGGAATCTCCCTTCTAGTAGCAGTTGAGATCTTTGGAGCATTGTAGCAGGTAGCAGCCTGCGTACTAGTACTCAGCTAGTACAAGAGCAAAGGGGTTGTAGCTCCCTTCCAGGAGAGTCTAGAGAAAGAGAGGAGGGTTGTAGCCCTCTGCAGGTAGAAGCCTGCATACTGGTATAAGACTGCACCAGTACATGAATATTGTAAAAGGATTTTCTTATTAAGAAGAAGATTGAGATGACTTGCAGCAGGTGGTTTTCTCCCGCATTGGGTTTCCACCTTATATCACGGTGTTCATGCGTGTGGCTTATGTGTGATGATATATTCTATGTTACTGCACATGTTTACTGTTAATATGGTTGATAATGTTATAATGCACTCATCGAAGATTAATTAACTAAATCATAAGAAGTTGTGGAAGTAGCATATATGATTCAGAGTTTGGAAATGAAAAAGTTTGATTGACTTGATAATACTGATTCACCCCCCGCCCCCCTCAGTATTATTTCCAACAATTCCTCCATCATCTAGGAGTGCAAACAACCATCACTTGGAGGACTAGAAGACAGCTAAGCAAAGGAAAATGACAAAAAAACAGTTTTTCTTAAGTTGGAGGACAAGCCTCCCTAGTGGGAATGAAGTCGTTAGAGACGTCAGATGTATAAATAGAGAGGCTTAGGACCTTAGTAGCATTCAGACTCCTATTATAAAACTCTTTTTTATTTTTGAGCTGCAAAGACTTGTGACAGTTTGCTTGGTAATCCATGGTTTTTCTAATAAGAATGAGTTATGTTTAAGCCAGCTCTAAGTTAACTTCGAGGGCTGAAGCTCTTGGGTTAGGGCCTGACCCAAGTAGCCACAACTCCTCTTTACTATACATGTATGCTAGCATAGAGTTCTGTTCTATTTATTTGCTTAAGTAGTTTCATGGTTTTCTGTTCATTTGCTTAAGTAGCCTTATGGTTTTCACTATTTATTTGCTTAAGTAGTTGCACTTTCATTACAACAATATAACATAGATCATGCATGGTTTTCCTGTTCATCTGATTCAGTAGCTGCATTTGCTGTAGTTTACTTTCATTTATGCCTTCTTTCAGTTCACAGGTTAGTTTTAGGAATAAGATCACTATCAGGTTGTGCGCAGGTGTCTCAGCCTCATCTCCTCCCTCTGGGATGATGACTTGAGGAAGGGACCCTTCAACAGCCCCAAAAACACAGGTATCTCGTTCTCACATGGGCTATGGAGTTCACTGTTTAATGTAGTTATTTGTTCACCCGCACTGGTTTTCTCTGTCATTTTCATTTGAAACCGCCTCCAGCACGTTCCTCATGCATCGCTTCCTCACCATCCTATCATCAACAAACCTTCACAATCATCATCTGATTCACTATTTTCTCCAACTTCTACCTCGCGTGGAGTCCACCACTTACTTTATGAACTTTAAGTCCCCATCGTCGATATGCCTCACCTGATCCGACGACTATTGCATCACCCGATCACTTTAGGTGCTTTAAACCCCCGTCATCAATCTGCCTTGCCTGATCTGACAATTGTCACTTCACCCGATTGCCAACTAGCTTGGCCAATCTCCACCGTCGATCAGCCCCGCCTGATCCAATAGCTATTGCTTATTCTCGCGTGTATTAGTGCATGAATGTTATCCGCCCAAGAGCATGTGAGAAAAGTGGTTTTCTCGTGCTACGTGTCGCACAGTAAGGCTAATTGCGTGAAATTTCCAAATACTGCTTATAGTCTAAAGGGCATGCGCGAAACTACTTACCGCTTTAGAAACCCGCTCCCTCATTTCTGCACATTTCTTTTCCCCGTGATATGATCTCCACCATCCATCTCTTGACTTCACCCGCGCGATAAGATCTTATCTGTTCATCGCTCCTGTTAGCCTCGTCCGTCCATCTCTTGACTTCACCCGTGCGATTAGATCTCGGCCATTCATCTCCTGTTAACCTCGTTCATCCATCCACTCACCTAATCCCCCACGACATAATCTCCGTCGTTCATCTGCCTCTTTCCCTTGTTCGTCCATCCATTCACTTAAGCCTTCGCAATAAGATCTCCACTATTCATCCTGTTAATTAACCTTGTTCACCCATCTATCTACGTAACCTCCTGCGATCCAATCTCCACCATTCATTTGCCTTTCACCCAACTGATCCAATGGTTCTTATGCATTGTTGCTCCCTCATGTCCTCCTTTCACTGATTTCGACCTCTGATTGCTTTTTCCGCTTGAAACCTGATTTAGCCTAAGTTTCTTTGTTACACCTTAGTCTAGTTTTGATGCTCTTTACTTCTGCAACTTAGATAATTAGCATTAGGTTAGTGTTAATTTAGCAATTCTGCTTAGCATAGTTGTTTAATTGGTTAGTTAGGTTATGGTGTAAGTTTAGCATTTCATGTTGTTTTCTTCATTACTGCAGTAGAGTAGCTCTCTCTTAGAATAGGTTTGATCTCCTTCCATCAAATAATTAAGCTTATTTTGACCCTATAGAAGTTTGGCTTGGAACCCCTGGGGTCTCTTGCCAGACAAACAGTGACAACAGGCAGGACCTTCACTTCTACTTGTGCATATAGCACTGTCACCTCCAAGTTTGTACGAACCTCGGGTTGATAAGCAAACTTGGTAGCCCTGGGAGTTGCAACATTATTGTTGCAATACCTATGCTCATCACTTTTTGGCGTCGTTGCTGGGGAGGTGTCTAAGTAGAAGTAATTACTGCTTTCTTCTATTTCTAGTCTTCAACTTTCTTTTCTTCTACTTCTTATCCTCAGTATTCTTCCATTAGTTTATTTCTGCAAAAGTAATCTAGTTTCTTTCTTTCTTTCAGTTGTCATTATCTTCTTTCCTTTCCATTCTGCAGGTACTTTCTAGCTTTATCAAAATATTACAAAAACGAAACCAAAAAAATTTCTTTTCATGCCTCGTAAGAATAGGGACAATTCAAGTAAATTCTTGAAAAATACCCCCACTGCATCCAATAGTGAACCTTCTCTCTTCTTCGGTGACTGTGAAGTGGAAGAACCTTTAGGTGAGGAACATTACATATTTGAAGAACCTACAAGGGAAGAAGAAGAGGAAGAACCCATTCCTATAGAACCAATGGCTGGAAACCAAAATGACAGAGGAGATAGAGAGAGAATTGAGAGTGCCTTCCACATTAGGGAAACCAATGGGGACACTAAGATGAAGAATATAATGTAGAAATTTCCTACAAATCTAGCTTTGATGCCATGTAGAAAATTTGATGTAGGTTAACTCGATAATGCAATATAAATCAAAGCAGAATACTATAACCTACTTCTACTATCAATTTGCAGAAGCTTAAAGATCAAGCTGAACAATACAATAAGAAGAAAAAGAATCAATGCACAATACACATGAAAATACTTTGGGGAAATCCTCAGCTAAAAACCCCACTATCTGTATTATCATACAAGGTGGAAATACATAGGAATTATACAAAGCCTTAGCTCTCACAGCTAGCCAGCTCTCAGTACAATCCTCACAGATGCTCCTAGGAAATCTTGGCTTCTCTCTAGCCTTCCTCTCTGCCCTCCAAGCTCCTATTTCCTTGCGCTGTTCCTAGTGGATGATTCTCCTGTTACCAAGTGGAACACTTGCTCACCCAGTGGATGATCTCCTTCAAAACTGTGCAATCCTCAAGGATTAAATCCTTGAATGCATGCATGAGTTTTCTCTTTGAGAAAACACATGAAACTGATAGTACATTGTCCTTGACATTAATCTCAACTGGGTCTTTCTTAGAATAGACATGCATAAGTTTCTGATGAGGGAATATTCAGTTAACTGGAGTAGCACTACTTGAGTGCATTAATGCATCAACTGATTGTTAAGTCACCATTAGTTCCTCAAACAATTTGGAACTAATTTAACTGGACTTAACTCAATAAACTGAGTTAATTAATCACAATTCAAATATAACTCAATCTTATTTCCTTAATTTAAGGGATAACTCTTGCATGACTTCAGAAAGACTTCTAACTTGAATTTCTCCAACTAATTAATTTAAAATACATTAATTAATTATTTCCAAGTAGCTGTTAAGGCTAAATTCAGTTTTAATTCACAAATTAATTCAAGGAAAAATTAAATTGGAATATTCTTGTTGCCATATTTCAACACTCCCTCTCAACAAGAAAGGGATAATTTGCCACCCCGATCCTGCCTCTATGGAACTCGAACTTACACTTTGACAATGCCTTTGTCAAAATTTCAGCATCTTGCTCCTCTGCCGAAATATACTGCAGTAACATGATCCTCCTCGCTACACAGTCTCTGAGATGATTATACTGGATGTCGATGTGCTTGGACCTATCATGAAATATTGGATTCTTTGAGAGTTTGATACAAGTCTGATTATCACAATAGATCACAATTGGATCCATCCTTTGATCAAACAAACCAACTAGGATTTTCCGC
Source organism: Pinus tabuliformis (assembly GCA_031772625.1). Classification (NCBI taxonomy): domain Eukaryota; kingdom Viridiplantae; phylum Streptophyta; class Pinopsida; order Pinales; family Pinaceae; genus Pinus; species Pinus tabuliformis. The sequence goes on along the minus strand of CM062818.1, from coordinate 537,240,917 downwards.
ATCCAGATGGCCTCACATGCTGCCTAACTTGCAGCCATGTATTCTCCCTCTATCGAGTTGAGTGCAACCGACCTTTGTTTCCTACTGTACCAAGAAACTACCGTTGACCCAAGGTTGAAAAACCCTTCTAATGTGCTCTTCCGATCTGATGGACTCCCTACCTAATCTACATCAGTGAAGCCCCGTAGCTTCACTTCCTCTGTCCATCTGCACCATAATCCATATTGAGATGTGCCTCTGAGGTATCTCAATACATGCTTTTACGCCTTCCAAAAAATCTTGGTAGGTTGAACCATTGCTTGACTCAGTTGGTTCAATGCATAGCACAAATCTGGTCGTGTGTTCACTAAGTACATTAGTGAACCCACAAGCTGCTTGTATACAATAGCCTCTACTACTTCTCCTGAAGTGGCATCCTCCTTCCTCTAGTTACCTGCCAGAGGAGTCTACATGGGCTTGCACTTCTCTATGTGGAATCTCCTAAGTATCTCGTTGGCATACTTTCCCTGAGACACAAACAACTCCCCATCCTTCTGCCACACTTCCATGCCAAGGAAGTAATGCACGAGACCCATGTCTTTCATCTTGAATTCTCTTGCAACATCCTCCTTGCAAGACATGATCAACTGATCATCACCAGTCAATATGAGATCATCAACATAAAGTACGATGGTGAGCATCTTACCTTTCACCACAATGTGGTACAGGTTCACATATGCTTCACTCTTTGTGAAGCCCAACCCGGTGAAGTAGTTGTCTATCCTGGGGTACCAAGCACAAGGTGCTTGCTTCAGCCCGTACAATGCTCTCTTGAGTCGGCACACATGCGACTCACGATCAAAGGTCTCAAAACATTTTGGCTGCTCTATGTTCGTCTCTTCCTCAATTTGGCCATTGAGGAATGCAGTCTTCACATCCATCTGATGGATCTTCCAACCCATCTGTGCTGACAGTGCCAAAATAGATCTGATAGATGAGTACCTCTCGACATGAGAAAAAGTCTCATCATAGTCAATCTCCTCGACTTGTGAAAAGCCATAGGCAACAAATCTTGCCTTATGCTTCTCCACACTACCATCAGTAGCTTTCTTTACCTTGTACAACCAATGGGAACTCACAACTAACTTGTTCTCCAGTCTTAGAACCATGTCCCAAACACTGTTACAAACTTTGGAGTCATACTCCTCCACCATAGCATCAACCCAAATCGGCTGCTGCACTGCTTCCTCAAAGGAATATGGCTTAGTCTCAACACATTCCATAGCAAGGGCCATGTATCTAGTGTAACTCTCAAGTGACCTCCTCTGTCTACGCTGAGAAGATGGTGCTCCCACATTCTCTCTCGCATCCTTCAACAATTTGTCACCTTCTCTTGTGCACTTCCATCCATCTCTAGAAGACTCTGCTTGAGTGGATGTCTCCACTCCTGGAACCTCTGCATAGGGCTGCTCCGCATTAGTGTGAGGCTCCTCCTCCTTAGGAACCAATAGTTCCTCCATAGCTTATAGTTGGAGCTCCCTCTCAAGGGAAACTCGCATGGTCTTTTGCTCATCAAACTTGAGATCTCTGCGAACCACTGTCCTCCGACTGGTAGGCAAGTACACTCGATAGTTGTGAGGTGTATCAGTGTACCCCGAAAATATCCCCGAATCTATTGTCGGCTCAAGCTTCTTTTGTTCATCCTTTGTCACATTACAATATACCGATGAGCCAAAGATCCTGAAGTGACCCACATCTGGTCTCTTACCGGAGAAAGCTTCCTCTGGTGTCTTCATCCCAAGTATGCGATGCGGGCTTCTATTTTGCAAATGGACCGGTGTGTTGCATGCCTCAGCCCACAAGTGAAGTGGTAGACCTTGGTCATGCAGCATTGCCCGTGCTGCCCCTACAATAGTTCTATTCTTCCTCTCGGCCATCCCATTCTACTGTGGGTTATTAGGTGCCGTCAACTCTCGCTTAATTCCTTCCGCTGCACAAAATTCCTTAAACTCTTGAGAGACATATTCTCCACCATTGTCACTTCTGAAGGCCTTGATCTTCTTCCTTGACTGTTTCTTGACCAAAGCTTTGAACTCAAAAAACTTTGTGAAAGTTTGGTCCTTCTTCTGCATGAAATAAATCCAGCATTTACGAGAATAGTCATCAATGAAAATGACATAATACCTTTGCTTTGTCGTGGATGCTGTCGAGAATGATCCACACAAATCAGTATGAACTTGCTCTAAGATAGCCTCTGCTCGACTGTCTCGATCATGAAAGGAATACTTGGTGTACTTTCCCAAGGTACAACCTTTGCATGTGTCAACTTGCTCAAGTTTACCTTTGGGAAGTCTTGTAGATATCTGCTGCATTATCTTCAAAGCCCCATGATGCAAATGGCCCAACCGCCTGTGCCAAAACTCGCCAATGTCTTGGCTTTGCACCAATTCTGCTTTCATACTCAATGTTGTATAATCATCTACCTCTAGTTTATAGAGATTCTTTACCCGAATCCCTATCCTCTTGGTCTGACCCATAGATAAGTGTCTTAGGAATGCCTTTCCTTTACTGAAGACAACATCGTAGCCTTTGTCCTCCAACATCACTACCGATACCAAGTTCATCTTCAATCCAGGCACATATTTTACATCTTTCAAGGTGATAGGAGCTCCATGCTCTCTCTGAAAAGAAACTGTGCTCACTCCTAAAGCACTATACCTTCCATCATCACCCATCTCTTTGCATGTCTTGAGGTCTTTCTCCTCCAAGGCACTGAATAAATTTTTATCACCGGTCATGTGGAATGAGGCTCCACTATCAAGATACCAAACACAACCCATCACCAATGACACCATGCATGTGATGAGGGTAAAGTCCATTTCAAACTGAGAGGCTAATGCCTCACCTTCCGGTCCTTCCGACAATCCCTTCTTGGACTTCTTCGATGGGAAATTAGTCACATAATGTCCCATCTTGTGACAAAACCATCTCACTTTAGACATGTCACCCTTCTTCCCTCCATGAGAAGAATTCGATTTGAAATGGGAAGCCTTCCCCTTCTCTTTCCTTGCCTTACTTGCTAAGGCCATATTTTCTACATCATCATTCTTGGATGAAGAACCATCTCGTGTGCTCCTCCTGATCTCCTCCTACATAAGATCCGACCACAGTCATTCCCAATTCGGCAATTTCTCCCTTCCATTCACAGAGTCTTGGTAGCTATACCAACTCTTTGGAAGGCCAAGGAGAGCGAGGCTCACCATATCATCGTCGACAGTAGTTATTCCCACACTGCCAAGCTCATCTCTATAGTTGGTGAGATTGTTCATATATGTCGAAATAGTATCGCCCTTCTCCATCTTGATTCTTCGAAGCTTATCCTTGAGCACCAATTTCCTCTAGTCACTACTGTTCTGGTAGAGGTCCTTCAATGTCTTCCACATTGAAAATGGAGTATCCTTCCCATGGAGACTCGAGACAATATGGTCTCGAACTCCCTCAAGGATGATCCGTCTCACCTTCACCACACACTTCTTCCACTCAGCCAACTCTTGTGCATTAGTTGAAGCTGGCTTTGGGATTTCTTGATCAATGAATTCCTTCAAGCCATTGTCTTCTAATACAACCTCCATTCTATCTTTCCATGTTATGTAATTCGAGCTACCTTCCAAGGCATACTCTAGTCTCAAGCCATAGAATTTCATTGGCCAACCTTGAAGTATGATATGAATTTGATTTGCACCTGCAACCCCGAAATTCAAACTTCGAATTCTCTTCTCAGTATATTGTTCACAGCTCTGATACCATGTAGAAATTTCCTACAAATCTAGCTTTGATTCCATGTAGAAAATATGATGTAGGTTAACTCGATAATGCAATATAAATCAAAGCAGAATACTATAACCTACTTCTACTATCAATTTGCGGAGGCTTAAAGATCGAGCTGAACAATATAATTTGAAGAAGAAGAATCAATGCACAATACACATGAAAATACTTTGGGGAAAGCCTTAGCTAAAAACCCCACTATCTGTATTATCATACAAGGTGGAAATACATAGGAATTATACAAATCCTTAGCTCTCACGGCTAGAAAACTCTCAGTACAATCCTCACAGATGCTCATAGGCAATCTTGGCTTCTTTCCAGCCTTCCTCTCTGCCCTCCAAGCTCCTATTTCCTTGTGTTGTTCCTAGTGGATGATTCTCCTATTACCAAGTGGAACACTTCCTCACCCAGTGGATGATCTCCTTCAAAACTACACAATCCTCAAGGATTAAATCCTTGACTAAATGCATGAGTTTTCTCTTTGATAAAACACATGCAACTGATAGTACACTGTCCTTGACATTAATCTCAAATGGGTCTTTCTTAGAATAGACATGCATGAGATTCTGATGAAGGAATCTTCAGTTAACTGGAGTAGCACTAGTTGAGTGCATTAATGCATCAACTGACTGTTAACTCACCATTAGTTCCTCAAACAATTTGGAACTAATTTAACTGGACTTAACTTAGTAAACTGAGTTAACTAATTACAACTCAAATATAACTCAATCTTATCTCCTTAATTTAAGGGATAACTCTTGCATGACTTCAGAAAGACTTCTAACTTGAATTTGTAGCTGATAAGACTAAATTTGATTTTAATTTACAATTTAATTCAAGGACAAATTAAATTGGAATATTCTTGTTGCCATATTTCAACATATAAGCCCCTCTGCTCTACCTCATTTCGATGGCCTGACCACAGAGGACCCTGACACTTTCCTATTTGAGTTTGTTGTTATATGCCTAACCTATGACTATACAGATGATGAACAAAAATTAAAACTATTCCCATCTACCCTCAAGGATGCAGCATTGCGCTGGTTCATGGGTTTACCTAGAGATAGCATTACAACTTGGGCTCAGATGCAACAAAATTTTAACAACAAATATAGGGACTACTGTAGGTCAAAGGATACTAAAGAAGATTATTCAGGATTACCATAGGCTAGGATGAATCCCTAGAAGACTATGAAGAAAGATTCTAGCTCAGTTACAAAAGGGCCAGGTGCACACTTGACCCTGAGTCACTAAAGCTGGTGTTGCTTAGAGGAGTAAGGGAGGATCTTCTACATACCTTACATATGATAGAAGGAGGAGATGTCTACCAATTACCCTATGAGGATATTAAGGTTGTCTTTAGAAACCATTCTAGGGCAGCCAGGAAAAAGGGTAGGGGTAGTCAACCTATGGCCAGTACATCATCCTCCAACTTATCCATCAAGGGTGAAATTGGAAATATGCTAGAAGATTTCAAAAGTGACATGATGCAAACCCTTTCCTTGCAATTAGACACCATGAACATCAAAAGGAAGCAAGAGGAAGTAGAGAGAGCCTTGGCCATCTTTTGTCCTAGATGCACCAGGAGGCATCCTAGGAACGAATTTCCATTGAACTGTATTAAGATTTGCTCAGTCTGTGAAGAAAACCACTCCACAGACAAGTTCCCTTCTTTACCTGGACTCAAAGTTGTATATCAAGGAGCTGAAGGGGTCACTGAGTAGCTTTGCTACATCAACCAAAGGAGACCTCCTAGGCCTAGACCATACCAGTAGGGTATGCAAGGGTCATCCCATGCATATTACAACCCCAACCAAACCACAACTATACCTTCTTGGGGACCCCCTACTCATCCTTCCTGGTCTACACCCCCTCCTTGGTCCTATGCATCTTAGTATCAATCCCAGCCAGCCAGCTAGTCATTTCAACCTTATGTTCAGCCACAACATCAGTGGAATACCCCACACCAGTGGTGGAGGCCCCAGTTCAACAATGTTCCAGCCCTATTGCCTCCACCACCTGCCCAACCACAACTCCTACACTCTGCTCCACCTAAGAAACCCTAGATGTCTGCCTAGCCAAATTCAAACCTAGATAATAGGTAGACTCAACAAGCATACAGTGGAGAGACATCATACCCAACTTATGCTGTAGAAATCCAGGAGATCAACCTAAGATTTGGGAGAATTCTCCTAGACAACCAACCTCCCTCTCCACATAGGGAGGTTTGGGAAGAAAGAGAGGAAAGCAACCTTAAATTAAATCCACCCTTTCTTGAGAGATTAACCCAACCACTCCAGCCTACCCCAGAAGAAAGTGAACTTCTGGGAGAACTAAAAAATCTATGTGTAAATATCCCCCTTCTCCAGGCAATCACAGATGTTCCCATTTACAATAAGCTGAATAAGAGGAAGTGATTCAAGCATCCAAGAAGAATAAAAAGGGATTCCCCTACCATTAATGTCATTGGACAGTTGTATGACTTAATGATGGGGCAGGTAATATGTCCAAGATATTTGGACCCTGGAAGCCCTGTAGTAGATGTGCACATCAATTGCACCATTGTCCCACACACTCTGATTGATCTTGGGGCTACCATTAATGTGACGACTAAGGACACCATGCTCAAGCTCAACCTCCAAGGTCATTAAGGTAGACCATAATAGTTCTGCAACTTGCAGACCATTCCACGGTCATGCCTGAGGGAATTGTGGAGGATGTGATGGTCTCCATTGACTCCTGGGAGTACCTTGCAGATTTCCTAGTTCTCTAGCCTAGGGCTAAGCTTATTGGTTACCCTCTCATCCTTGGGAGGCCGTGGTTGGCCATAACTGATGCTTACATTAGCTGCAAAGTTGGGAGTATGACCATCAAGAATGGGCATATGTCCAAACAATTAGTCCTATACCCTCCTGCTCAACCTACCTTAGAATATGATTTACCTTTATGGTTAAAGGAGGAGGAAGAAGATGAAGTTTATTCTACCGAACTTTATGCTTTGGAAGCAACCATAGGAGGAGGACAGGAAGATGAGGATGACTTAATTGAACACCTACTCCAAATTCCAACTCCTAGTTCACTACCATTAGAAGAAGAAGTAAGGGAAGCCCAAAAAAATCATCCAATTGACTTATGCTTGGCCAATTCCAACCCACTCCATGTCAAAACCATAGAATTTGGCTTAGAGAAAACTTTGAACATTAATCCATCTCTTTCTTCTTTAGAAGAGGAAAGGCTATGCAACATGTTGAGAGAACACCTAGAAGCCTTCACTTGGAGTTACAAGGAAATGAAGGGAGTACACCCCTTAGTGTCTACGCACCACATATACATCAAAGAAGGTTGCAAGCTAGTCAGGCAACCACAAAGGGGGATGAATCCAACTCTTAAAGACATAATCAAAGAAGAACTGCAATAACTGCTAGATGCAGGATTCTTTTACCCTATCTCAAATAGTGAGTGGGTCTCTCCTTTAGTGTTACTTCACAAGAAAAATGGTAAGTGGAGGATTTGTGTTGATTATAGGGAGTCGAACAAAGCCACAAAGAAGGATCATTTTCCCCTACCCTTCGTTGACCAAGTGCCAGATGGCCTGACAGGGAAGAATTTCTTTTCTTTCCTAGATGGATTCAGTGGGTACAACCAAATCCAAATCTGCCCATAAGACTAGGATAAGACCACATTCACCTATCCTTGGGGTATTTTTGCCTACAGGGTCCTTCCTTTTGGCCTATGCAATGCTCCTGCCACTTTCCAGAGAGCAGTCTTAAGTATTTTTGCTTAATTAGGACATGATGCAGTGGAAATCTATATCGATGACTTTACACCTTATGGCTGTGATTTTCAAGAAGCCTTGACTAACTTAGGCAAAGTATTACACAAATGCAATGAAATGAATCTATCTCTCAGTCCAAAAAAATGTGAATTCTTAATGACTGCAGGGATTGTGCTAGGTCATTCAATATCTTAGCAAGGACTACTAGTGGACCCAAAAAAAATAGCAATCATCCAAAGGGTCCCACCTCCACAAAAGTAGAGAGATGTCAAGAGTTTCTTAGGGTTATCTGGATACTACCGAAGGTTCATAAAGGAATTCAGAAAGTTGGCCTCTCCTTTGTTTAGGTTGTTGGCCAAATATTCTAAGTTTATATGGTCAAAGAGCTATCAAGAGGCCTTAGACATTATAAAGGGTAAGTTAACCACTACACCAATCCTTAGAGGCCCAAACTGGGCCCTCCCTTTTCATATTCATGTTGATGTCTCACACAAAGCCATAGGAGCAGCCTAGATTAGGAAGAGGAGAAATTTCCCTATGCCATCTATTTTACCAGTAAGAACCTGTCAAAGGCTGAGCTAAACTATACTATGACCAAAAAGAAACTCTTGGTTGTTGTGCATTAATAGAACAAATATAGGCATTACATTACATGCTATCAAACATTTGTGCATACTGATCATGTTGCAATCAAATATTTAATGAATAAACCAGATGTGAATGCTAGAATAATAAGATGGTTGTTTTTATTACAACAGTTTGATCTAACTATTGTTGATAAGCATGGTAAGGAAAATGTTGTTGTTGACTTTCTATCTAGGATGAATCTCCTTGTAGGTTAAGAAGGAATGGTGGACGACCAGTTACCAGATGAGAATTTGTTTGTTGTTTCAGTTCTTTCCCCATGGTTTACTGATATAGAAAACTATCTGGTATCATCACAGTTCCCACCAAACTTACCCTCCAAAGAAAAGAGCAAGATAGTCAGAAAGAGCACCCCCTTCACCTGGATTGGGTGCAATCTGTTCAAACTTGGCCCAGATCAAATCTTAAGAAGATGTGTAAGGGAAGAGGAAGTCTTTGACATCCTTTTGACCTATCATGATGGGCCTTGTGGAGGTCACTTTGCAGCAAAGAGGACAACATTCAAAGTGTTTCAAGAAAGCTATTATTGGCCTACTCTTCATTTGGATGTGAAGAAGTACATTAGTCAATGTGATCGGTTCCAGAGGATGGGAAATCCTACTCCAAGAGATGAAATTCCCCTAAAACGTCAAGTGACTTTCGAGTCATTTGACAAATGGGGCATGGACTTCATTGGGCCTATCAAACCTCCTTCAAAGCAAAAACAACACACCATTGTGTGTACTGATTATTTGACTAAGTGGGCTGAAACCAAGGCAATTAAGGAAACAATAGAAGAGAAGGTGGCTGATTTCCTAAGGGAGAATATATTCTACAAATTTGGGTACCCTAGAGAGCTAATCACACACCAAGGCAGCCAATTTACCTCCAGCATGATTGAAAAATTGCTCAGCCATCACAAAATCAAGCATATGACCTCCACTCCTTATCATCCACAAGCTAATGGGCAAGTGGAGGTGACCAATAGGGCACTGGAGAACATCTTAACCAAGGTAGTGAGCAGCAACAGGAAGGATTGGGTAGAAAGACTAGTTGAGGCCACCTAGGCCTATAATACAACATGGAAGACCACCACTGGATTTACACCCTATGTTAAAAAGGCTTTGCTATCCATTGAGTTTGAATATAACAAATTGAGGATGGCAGCCCAACTAGATTTGGATCTCAGCCATGCACAGAAATAAAGCTCGTTAAATTTGAATGGCCTGGATGAATTCAGAATGCAGGCCCTCCTACATATAGAGATAGTTCAGCTTCAAAGGAAGATCTGGCATGACAAGCACATCAAGGAGAAGCAATTTCAAGAAGGAGACTGGGCATTGTTATATGATTCCAGGTTTAAAGACTTCAAGGAAAAGCTAAGGACAAGATGGCTCAGACCTTATGTGGTGGAAAGATGCCATGACAATGGTTCAGTACACATTAGAACTATTGATGAAGAATCCATTCCTTTGCTAGTTAATGGTCACAGATTGAAAATGTACAAGAGGCCTTTATCAAAACAAGAGCTCATTGACAGTATCAATAAGATGGTGATGATGGTAGAGCAAGTTCCAACTCCTCCCTCATCAGGTCACTGAAAAAGGAAAAAACAAAAGAATAAGGATTCAGGTGAAAACCTCCATTAGGCGTCTGAGTCCCATATTTGGGTTGAAAACCTCTTGAGGTGGCCGAAGGATGAGGAAAAATGGAAAAGAGTAAGAAGATCCCTGGGTAAAAACCTTCCTTGAGGCACCTAGGGTGGATATCTAGGGTGAAAACCTCTCTGAGGGAGCCTAGGTGTTTCTTTAAAAAAATATAATAATAAAAGAAAAAAACATAATTGATTTTTGCAAGTGGGTGAAAAAGACAAGCAAGGAGCAAAGAGAAGATCCAAAGGGAACCTTGCCTCACATATATATTCATCTCCTCCACTCCTTACCATGCACCCCTCATTCAATTCTATTGTTTTTCACTTCATTGCTTCAATTCAGGTGAAGATTGTGTTTTCTAGCACAATCACCTCAACCATTACCATCATCCCTGCATCCACATATACTCCTACTCCCTCTGTCCATTCATTACAGCATCCTCACAGCACCATCTAGAAACATGATCAAGAAATTCTAAGGGAAGCACCAAACATTTCCAAGTGGTAATGCAGGAGCTCCACAGTAGCAACAACATCAAATCTAGGAGCTCCACAACAGCAACAACATCAAATCCAAGAGCTCCATAATAGCATCAACAACATCAGATCTTCAGTCACCGACACTTGTAAAAGCTAATAAACCATCAACAGATAGTAGAGCAGGAAGAAGAATGACCATCAGCAACACCTTTGATCTTTGACAACTACAACATGGCATCAAGACCACAAGTAAGTATCCTACTCACTCACTCATGCATCATTTGATCAAAAGTTGTAAAGGTTAAGAGGTAGTTAGTTTATAAGTGAAAAGGTGGAAAAAAGGAATTTCTTTAATAAGTCAAAAGAGAATGCAAGAGTCCATAGATACGGTATTGTTATGGCAACCATTTGAGAATGCTTGAAGAATTAAGATTTGGGGTAGAAGCACCAATTCACCAAAGACTCAGCATACCCTATTTCTTGATGCAATCACTCATAGACTCCAGTAGAAAAGTAAAGGAAGGGAATTCCCAACAGTTGGCCCACCATGGGTTGATTAGAATCCTCTTTAAGGATGCCCTCCAAAACCTCAAGATCCCTATAAAATGTTCAGTCTTCAGAGACTTACCAGTAGAGGATGACATCAAAACCCTCACCTATGATGATTAGTCCTTCTGTCAGTGAGGAGGAGGCAAAACAAGAAGAAACTAATATAGAGGAACATGATGAAACATAACACAAGGAGGATGATGCTAAAATAGAGGAAGAAACTGATGGAGATGAGAAAGAACAACAAAAGGAAGAAGATAAGAAAAACAGAGAGGACAGTTGTAGGAAAAGGAAAGCCAACTAGCATGTATGGCCAGCCTCTCCTTGGAGGCCATCCAGTGTAGGATGCCAGCGAAATGCTATGTTTTTTACCTCAAAGAATAATGATTGCAATTTCAGATTAAAACACTAGCACAAAGGAGCACCATGTCATTTCAGGACTGTAGACAGTGTATTGATCTTTTTGATCAAAGTACACTAGAGGATAAGGCCACAATGGCTAAGTTTTACTTGCACAACATGGCCCTCAGAGACATGAATATTTGGGATCCTAATGCAGAGCTAGGATATCTACAATCAATGGCTTTGGCATCATGGATGAACCATGAGAAGTTAAGGGCTTCAGAGATGAAAACATATCAACCAAAGAGAAAAATGAACCTCTTTTCATCAGAGTTGAACAATTAAATCCCATGGCCCTATTCAGCACCCATAATATAATTGAAAATTATCCTCAGCTGGCACTTATATATCTTGTTGCCCAAGGGAAATAAATTTCACATTTTGAGGATATGTTTAGGCAACTAAGAGATGATAATATACATGCCTGCTAAAGGAGATGGAAAACACTGCCGCACAGCTTGAAGATCAGAGAAAAGAAGAAGAGGAAAAGAGGTAGTGGGAAGTAGTAGAAAGGAAAGCAGGCTTCTATGAACAAGAAGAAGAGACCACAACAGAAGAATGGGATGTCAAAGAGGCTACCAGAGCCATGAAGGACATGGACATTGACTAAGTTGCTCAGAGGATGAGCAACACTTTCAGTAGGGGGTGATGATGAGCCTCATCATTAGGTAATTATATGAGCCTTAATTCACCTCCTAGCTTAGTCAAACCAACTATTATCACAACTTATTACATACTTTTGATTATATTTTGTTTATGAGATGAGCTAGAGTTGGGTATTTGGCTTTGTGGTCTAATGTGCATGTAATACAGGAATAAAGGATAAAAGCAAGGAAAATCCAGGTATAAAGGATAAAAGCAAAGAACTATGGCAAAGACCTTGGTAGAGACTCGAATGAGACAAGGGAGAGTAATTATAGGAGGTCAATCCTCCTCATTTACTACCCCTCCATTCGAATATTCCTCCATCAGCTTGGAGTGCAAACAACCATCACTTTGAGGACTAGAAGACAACCAAGCAAAGGAAAAGGACAGAAAACCAGTTTTTCTTGAGTTGGAGGCCAAGCCTCCCTAGTGGGAAGGAAGTCATTAGAGACTTCAGATGTATAAATAGAGAGGCTTAGGACCTCAGTAGGATTCAGACTTCTATTGTAAAGCTCTGTTTTATTTTTGAGCTATAAAGACTTGTGACAGTTTGCTCTATAATCCATGGTTTTTCTAATAAGAATGAATTATGTTTAAGCCAGCTGTGAGTTAACTTCAAGGCTGAAGATCTTGGGTTAGGGCCCGACCCAAGCAGCCAAAACTCCTCTTTACTATACATGTATGCAAGCATAGAGTTCTGTTCTGTTTATTTGCTTAAGTAGTTTCATGGTTTTCTATTCATTTGCTTAAGTAGCCTTATGGTTTTCACTATTTATTTGCTTAAGTAGTTGCACTTTCATTACAACAATATAGCATAGATCATTCGTGCTTTTCCTGTTCATCTACTTCAGTAGTTGCATTTGTTGTAGTTTACTTTCACTTATGCCTTCTTTCAGTTCACTGGTTAGTTAGAGGAAAAATATCACTATCAGGTTGTGCATAGGTGTCTCAGCCTCATCTCCTCCCTCTGGGACCATGACTTGAGGAAAGGACCCTTCAACAGCCCCAAAAACATAGGTCTTTGGTTCTCACATGGGCTATGGATTTCGTTGTTTAATGTAGTTATTTGTTCACCCGCACTGGTTTTCTCTATCATTTTCATTTGAAACCACCTCCAACACATTCCTCATGCATCGCTTCCTTGTCGTCCGATCACCAACAAACCTTCACAATCACCATCTGATTCACTATTTTCTCCAACTGCTACCTCGCGTGGAGTCCACCACTTACTTTATAAACTTTAAGTCCCCATCATTGATCTGCCTCGCCTGATCCGATGACTATCACATCACCTGATCACTTTAGGCACTTTAAACCCCCACCGTTGATTTGCCTTGCCTGATCTGACGGTTGTCGCTTCACCCGATCGCCAACTAGCTTGGCTGATCTCCACCATTGATCAGCCCCGTCTGATCCAACGACTATCACACAATTTCACACGGATTAGCGCACGAATGTTATCTTCCCGAGAGCACGCAAGAAAAATGGTTTTCTCATGCTACATGTCACACAGTAAGGCTAATCGCATGAAATTTCCAAATACTTCTTACAACCTAAAGGGCATGCAAGAAACTACTTACCGCCTTAGAAACCCGCTCCCTCATTTCTGCACGTTTCTTTTCCCCACGATATGATCTCCACCGTCCATCTCTTGACTTCACCCGCACGATAAGATCTTAGCCATTCATCGCTCCTGTTAGCCTCGTCCGTCCATCTCTTGACTTCACCCGCGTGATTAGATCTTAGCCATTCATCTCCTGTTAACCTTGTTCGTCCATCCACTCACCTAATCCCTCGCGACACGATCTTCGCCGTTCATCTGCTTTGTTCCCTTGTTCATCCATCCATTCACTTAAGCCTTCGCGATAAGATCTCCACCGTTCATCCTATTAGTTAACCCTATTCGCCCATCTATCTACATAACCTCCTGCGATCCAATCTCCATCGTTCATTTGCTTTTCACCCAACTGATCCAATGGTTCTTATGCATTGCTGCTCCCTTATGTCCTCATTTCACTGATTTCGACCTCTGATTGCTTTTTCCGCTTGAAACCCGATTTAGCCTAAGTTTCTTTTTTACACTTTAGTCTAGTTTTGATGCTCTTTACTTCTGTAACTTAGATAATTAGCATTAGGTTAATGTTAATTTAGCAATTCTTCTTAGAATAACTATTTAATTGGTTAGTTAGGTTATGGTGTAAGTTTAGCATTCCATGTTGTTTTCTTCATTACTGTAGTAGAGTAGCTCTCTCTTAGAATAGGTTTTCTCTCCTTCCATCAAAGAACTAAGCTTCTTCTGACCCTATAAAAGTTTGGCTTGGAATCCCTGGGGTCTCTTGCCAGACAAATAGTGACAACAGGTAGGACCTTCACTTCTACTTGTGCATATAGCACTGTCACTTTCAAGTTTGTATGAACCCTGGGTTGATAAGTAAAGCTGGTAGCCCTGGGAGTTGCAGCATTATTGTTGCAATACCTAGTCTCATCAGCATATACGAAAGGTATGCCCATATATGGAAGTTACACCTATAAAATGGTTAAAATTCTGCACAACATCCGCATATGCGCATATATTTTGTATATGCAAAACTTCTCTATATGCACATATCTTCTATATATGTGCAACTTTTGTATATGCACATAGCTTCCATATATGTGAAACTTTAGTATATGTACATATAAGGAAGTTGTTCATATACATAAGAATTGTGCAACCTCCATATATGCATAACTTTTGTATATGCGCACATCTTCTATATATGCACAACTTTTGTATATGCACATATCTTCCATATATATGTAGCTTATGTATTTGTGCATCTACCATATATGTGAAACTTCCATATATTCACAACTCTTTTGTATATGTTTAAATTCCTTATATGCGCACATCTTTCGTATGTGTGCATCTATCGTATATACATAACTTCCATATATACACATATACGGAAGATATGTGCATATGGAAGATGCACTTATACATATGATATGTGCATATTCGAAAGTTGCACAGATACGAAATATATTCACATATACATAAATTGTGTATATATGGAGGTTGAAGTTGTGCACATGCATGTGAATATATGAAAGATATGTGCATATACGAAAGTTGCACAAACACAAAAGATATGTGCATATACAGAAGTTGCACAACTTTTATATATATGCATCTTCTGTATCACATATCTTCCATATATGCATAACTTTTGTATATGTGCAACTTCAACATATGCACATATATGGAAGTTGTGTATACAGAAGTTGTGCATACATGAAAATTGTGCATATCCTGAAGTTATGTATACAAACGTTGTGCATACACAAAAATTGTGCACATATGGAAGTTATGAATCTACAGAAGATTTTCTTGAAAATTGTGTATGAAATTAGTTGAATCACATATCCTTCTCTACTCTTTGAGCACTAAGTCACTTTTCAGTGCTAGGGGCATTAATAAGAACATATGGTAAGAGAGGCCTATCCATACATTCCCTTTGTGGCTCTTAACATAATGAATGCCTTCCTTGTGAGACATGTAGATGGAACATCCTACATATTAAACATGTGGGCCTAGAGTTGACTTCATGGCATTGATTAAGAGTCTTATTTTATACATGTTTGTTCAAGGAACAAATCAAACTTACTTGGTCTTAGGTCATGCTCCTAGGCCCAAAAGGTATGATTTCATCAATGAGGCTCATGTATAGGAATTACTCATCACCTGGTGAAAGCTTAATTATTTCATAACTTGCACCTAATAAGAGGATGAAGAAGAGATCCAAAATGGCAAAGTGCAGGACTAGTAGAGTAAGAAAGGGAAAAACATTCGAACGAGACTCAACATAAATCACACACATGAATTTCATCAATATAAACCAAGGAAATGCAGAGGAATCACAGTCAACAACTACACCTTGAAATGAAAACAAAGAAACACTTATTTCTAAGTGCGACAGTTGAAATGTAGCATTACGATGCTTAAAACACAACTTGCGACAAAAGCATCGACTGCAACCAGAAACTGTCCTAAGCTATAGGAATGTGTATATCACACATTCTTATGATACATATGATTATCTAATGCAAAAGAATGTTCTAGACCTACCTCCAGTGATGCACGAAGGTGCAACACACATAGAAGCGGACATAATCAAAAGTGACACTTGGGATGGTAAGATTGAAAACGACACTTGCAAAAGCTAAATAAGGTGAAAGGGTATTAAAATGAGATCAATTAAAATTTATTTAAAAATTGAAAATACAAAAATGATATAATTTGTTAATATTAGAGTATGTTTTTATTATTTAATAATAATAATAGTAAGCTAAACATATCTATATAGAAATATATATATATATATATATATATATATATATATATATATATATATATATATATATATATATATATATATATATATATATATATATATATATATATATATATATTTTAAATTTTGTATTGTTTTTCCTTTAAAAATTGTTGTAGTGGCTATAACCACCCTCCAAAATTTTGGCTCGCATGCAAATTTTGGAGCCTACCTTGGATCTTACGATCAATCATCCTTGGTCACTTATTGGTAAGCTGATGATTTCAAGCTCCCCTCCTTGATCCTAAGAGATGTCTGCATTCTCATCTTTATGCAGCATGTGTCATTTTTGGGCATATCGGTTGTTGTTTGTCATGCAAAGGGAATGTTGTTTTGCTTCAAGGGAAAGCAAGTGCGCATAAGTGGTTGTCATCACATACACATGTTTCACACTCACTTCATGCAATTTTATGACGAAGTTTGTTGCATCAAGAAAAGTATGTATTATGTATTATGGATGGTCTATGTTGTGTCACTAAGTGTTTGTGTGTGATCACAATCAAGTCCTATCAGTGTTTACATATGTTTCATTGATCTCACACTTAGGCATTTTCCCGAGCAACCTAGCCTCATCCAACTTCCCAGAAATGTGGGCTTTGCTTCTGCAACCATCAAACTTCCTCTCTTGCCTATTGAAACACCAAAATGCACAGAGACACCAACCTCTCTTGCCTACTAAAACCCCACAACCTGTAAAGACACCAACCTCCCTTTCCTGCTGAAACCCCACATCCCGCAGAGACCCCAACCAAAACTGCACTCCAAAAATGCGCAGAGCATTCTAGCTGCACTACACTCAGAAATTGCGCAAAGGTGTCCTCCCAGGACCCCCATCCCATAGTAGTGTCATGTGCCTCAAAACTGTGCAATGTTGTCAAAGTTGCCTTGTCTGTCTTGCATGCAGAAACTACGCAGACGAGCCTCCTAGGGCCTCCTTCGGCAGCCACTGTCCGCTGAAATTATGCAGATCTACCTCTCAGTGACTACAGGAAAAGGTGACATGTTGAAATCGCTTCCAAGGAGTTGAGGAGAAGGACCAAGGAACCAAGTAATGGAAAAGATCAGGACCACATGCAAGTCCATCGAATGCATGATCATCTTGAGGGTAGTTATGGTAAGTAAAGAACACCTGTCGAATTTCACATCTTAGTTGAGTTTGAAGAACTTCTTTTCACTGTCATATCATCTTGTCCTCAGTAGCATGCATGTGCGAAAACATGAAAAGTCATTTTATATGTTTCTTCTACATATCTTGCTTCCTTTTCACTTATTTGACCAACTGCCATCTTTGTCATGTTGATTGTTATGTATTTCTTGCAACCTCGTTCTGGTGATGTTGAGGGCTGTGTTTGAGTTGTGCTCACTATGTAAACATCTATCGCACTCACACACGATGTTGTAAACACTATCACGCAAGTGTGGTTGTGGTCGTTCAACGATCTATCACAAGTGTCGCGCTTGTCACTCGCACCGTCGGTTAGTCCTACTGAGTGTATGTTGTCTTGATGGTTCGAGGTGTCTTGTCGTCAAGTCAAGTTGAATGTGTGTTTGCAAGTTCATGCATATACAAAGTCACTCATTCACATGCTTAGTCATTTTGTTGAAACTCTGTCGATCAGACCACCCTCCAACGACCGAACATCCGCTAAGCTGCAATGCGCAGTCTCAGCTCTTAGTGATCATGTACTATTGCACAGAGCTTGAGGCTACCTCCCAAGCAGTCTGCACTGCAAAATCTTGGAGTTGACCCAATTGACTGTCGCCAAGAATAGCACAGAATTTTCTCAGCAAGCCATCTCAATATGATTTTCCTGCAAGAAAAACCATCAAGCCTCTAGTTGGTCAACCATAAAGTTTAACCGGGTAGTGACCCTGGGCCTAACTCCTCCAAAAAATTGCATAGAAGATGCAAAGAATGCCCACCTCTGCTGACTAAATAAATTGCATAGACATACCAGATAGACACTCGTAGCCTGTCACCACACTGCCCTAAAAAATTGCGCAGTTTTTCATCCAGTCACCTATCAATCAGCCTGCTGCTCGTTCTGAAAATTGTGCAGCTTTCATGGGTTGTCTCCCAGCTGCCTGACATCTCGCTCAACCTAGAAACTACGCAGGGATGTCCTCCAGGCCAGTCTCCTAGCTCTGCGGAGTTTTGAGCAGCAACCTCCCATAGCCCGTTACCAGCCTCCCTGGAGAATCTGTGCAGTTTTCATTGCCAGTGTCCCCTTGTTGCCTGCACTGTCTCCCTGAAAAATTGCACAGATCTGCCCCCCAACGGAGCTAGATCTTGCAGATAGTCATTGATGACCCGGACTTCCCATCTCATCCTCCGAGTGACCTATGCATAATTTTCATTGACAGTGCCTGGAGCCTACATCCCAGCCTAAAATGTGCTCTGCACAACTTCAGAGCCTTGTCCTCTCTATTGGTCACTTGCACCTAAAAAAGAAAGATGATGCATCATGGTATACTAGGAGATTTCTAGATTTGATGTCATCTCATCATGAGTGATTGCAGATACAGGTACATGGATGATACATGACATGACGATGAATGGGATGAAAAGGGAGAACATGCTAGGAGACTTGTTTGCGAACAAACAAACACACAAAGCGTACCAAGAAGCAAGTGAAGAAGACACATGCACATGTAGGAACTATCAAGCGAACACCAAGACCATCGAAGACTTTGCACACCTTTCAATGCAGAGGTGAAGCTATGATAAATCAAGAGCACACTCATCACTCAGCAGCGTTGCAGCTCGACATGGACACCACCATTTGCATGAACATACTAGCACTGTCATGTCGATTCATGTCATGAGTCATCTCAGGCACATTGCAACTGTCGACCATACTGTTGTAATCAATGTAATGTAACGTGGAAGTCCAAGAGACCCACATGAAGAGTCATGTAAAGTTAAAAAGTCATGTAATTCAGACAGTGATGAGGGAAGTCGACAGTCACAAGGGTTAGTTTCACCCTTGGCTATATATACCCCTCATTTGTACATGCAAAAGACTTTACGCCTTGGCTCCTCCCACACAGCCTTGAGAGTTTGTAATCTTTTCTTTGAGGAGCGAGCAATGGCTCCAATGCCTCGTTATTGGGGTTAGTGATGTAATGGTATATGGATTTGTCTTGGAACTTTAGCTTAATTCAGAAGCCTATTAACATGCCAACACATTTTCACACATGTATTGTATTCGTTTGTAAGACTATTCTTTGGACACTTGTAATGCATGTTTCTTTAACTTGTATTAACAAAATTGAACTATTTTGGTTTTTCTAGTACATATGCTATTAGAAATGTGTTGTATCAGTTGCTAACCTTATCTCACTCGTGTGGTCTATCCTGCTGGACACTTGACACATTAATTCTTGTAAACTTGTTATAACTCCCATCACACTCATGTGGACTATTACGAAGGGTGTTGTACGTGCTATCTGTTCAGATTGTGTTTGTGACTGCCACATCCGTGTGGACTACTCTGTCGAAAGTTGCGCATGTCATGTTGTGTTGTGTGTCTCTAGCAGAGTTGGGATTATTCCCTTTCAACCTAAGACTCACTTTCACCCTCTCCCTCTATAGTGAAAGAACTTTGACACAAGCGACACTAAGAACTCACCAGGAATGCAAGCCTCATTGTTCGAAGACTAGGGAATCCACTCTCACATGCTAACAAGCAAGAGCTAAGGCATATATTTATGATAATGGCAACTGGTCCATTGTACCAGATGGGACTCCTACACCAAATGGTGTGAGGTCTAGTTGGGACTTCATACTGGGGAGATCCCCTGAATGTTGGAAGGTCCAACACTGTTAACATTTATGGCACTAGAAGGAGGGCCAGATGACAAGCTAAGCCCTCACAATCTGTTTTGAATATTTGCATGTCTATCGTGGAGTTTGTTATAGTTCACCGTTTGAAATGTTTGTCCAACAAAAATATCTTTCACGTTAAGAGGGAGTTATGGGATGAATTATCAAAAATCATGTATGATGGTGAAGTCAAAGTGGCCTAGCCTGAGCACTTAGATGACTTCCATGCGCTTGTGGAGAACATGGAAGGTTTTAGTGAAATAGAGGTATGTTCGCTACTTACACACACACTTCACGACTACCCATTGTAATGGTGTAGCATACTGCCTTATAACTCCATGAACTCATTCAAGCAGTTCAATGATATAATAGAATCTATTTTTAACCATTTCAATCATGAAGCACTTGATAAAAAAATGTTACAACAATGGAAGGCCCCACAGGAATCTCTAGAGGAATTTTGGGGGTGCTTCCATCTACTCATGTTTGAAGCTCCAAAAAGTTAGATGAAATGCCAATATCACATGGACATATTTTAATATTTCCTTCACAAATCAATTTATCCCAATGAGAAGAAAAATTTCAAACCCCTCTCAGCATACTTGGGTGATGGAGTTGCATGATCACAAGCAGACATAGTCATTGTCACAAGTGAATGTTCGCCTTCCCCTCAGCAAACAACTTTGCCCCCGTAGAGTGATGTGGGAGAATGTGCACACATGTCTATTCAACTATCAAATCCTCCTAGCCCACCTTCCCTTGATATCTATACAGATTTGGATTGCAAGCCTGCTGGTTGTCACGTGGATTTGTTTGCTAAACCTCTGTGTCTATGCTCTATTTATCCTTTGGATTATACTGTCTTTTGTTCTTATGTTGCAGACCCCACACATGTTGTGAATGAGGATCGAGCTATCAACGAAGTTGATGTTGTGAAGCCAACCTATGCTATCATTCATGATGAGTGTGTGTAGGAATCTGAACATGAACCCGCGGTAAAGGATGACCTCCTTCTGTCTGCACCTCCTCTTCTTTTTCCTGACATCTCTGGTGATTCTCCTATCTCTGATTTCCCTTTTGTAAATTCATCCACGGATGCACCTACTTCTGATCATTCGTAGAACACAGTCAATGTCAATTTATCATTCGATAGCGGAGAGAACAAATCATTCATTGAGAATCCACTTGAATTTTCATCTACTTTTTCCGGAAATACAGAGGGTGAACATCCTTGCTTCTCATCTTCCCCTTTGCATGATTCATCAAATCATGAGGATGCCAATGAACATCCTGAATTTTCTGATCATGGTTTTCATGATCTCTGTACTTCTTCATTTGATCACGATGTTGATTCACTCACGATTAATCTATCTAAGCCACTGGTCTCCGGTAATCTATGTATTGATGAAGTTGAAACCTTGCAGGTTTTCGAGGCACTTCAGCCTAGGCTGATGGTTATGTTAGGCCCTGACTGTCCTGAGGTTATTTACACTTCCAATCAAAAAAATTGTGAACACCCAAGACTCCTCATCACTCATCGGTTTTCACTGAGGATCAATCCAACACCCAATTTTCACTTCCTCCACTAGAATCACATGATCCCATCGCTTACGCACGGGACGAATCATTCACATCAAACACACTTGCAAGGTGTAAGTTGTCTCTTGTTCTCATGTTTTCTTGTTTGTCACAGTCAAGAGAGTGCACATGCTTATCATCTCTATGCAGTGTGTCATGGCACCATGGTATGTCCACAGAGTGTTTGTATTGTGCTTTCACTCTTTTCTTTTCTGTGGACACATTTAAAATCGGAGTGTGTTGGTCTTCATTGTTATATCTTTCATGTTTTCTTGTTCACTTGACTGCAATTTTCACGAACCATGCCTTCACCAACATGGGCCAACCAATGCATCAGTGTCTGCATTGGAAATATCACTTCATGTGATTAGGCCCATGCACTGTTTAGCGTAGGAGTAGGAGTAGTCTTTGCTTCTTGCTTTGCTTTGATTTCTGGTTTGCATGGTTGTTTTCTTGCTTACTTAGTTTGGTTTTCTTGCTTGCTTGATTTGCTTACTTGTTTTGCTTTCGCTTTACTTCTACTTTTTGCTTTTTTCTTTCTTTGCTTACTTGTACCCGTAGGTTAGCCTGTCGTGAAACCGTGTTTGGCTCTCAAGACAAGCTGGACAAATCTAAGAGGACTTGTACAACTATCAACATCTCCTTATCCATTTTCTTCTCTCTTTATGAAAAAATTGTTGTCTTCAGTCGATGATGCCTTGATGGAAAATACATTCTATTCAGAGTGATTCTTGGTGAAAACACAACGCTTGCACTCTAACTAGTACCACCTACTCTAGTTGGTTGTTTTGGGCTAACCCTTTTCAGCTAAGTCAAGTAGAGTAAGACGAGGAGGGAAACCTAAAAAAGTATGTCAGAGATATACATAACATACTTCTCTAAAGGAGCAACCTATTTTTCTCTCAATAAGTTGGGATCCCTCTTCCGCCTCTAAAATAAATAAGTGCCTATGCACAATTTTTTGAAAAAAAACATGAAAAAAAAAACAAAATGAAAAATGAATAAGGCGAAAGAAGAGAAAGGTTTCGTGCACAGGGAGTTGATGCAAGTAAATCTGTCGGGGTACTGACCAGGCTTGCTATCAGCGGAGCGATGCTTGGGTTCCTGTGTGGCCCCATTGGGGTACTGTTCAAGCCTGCTGGCAGCAGAGCAACACCAAAGATGAAACTTAAACTATGACATTTATATTACTTGTGCACCAATATACCCCTCATCCCCAATCGAAACAAGTGAGTTGAGTTGGCTTGGAATGTGTGCCGCCCAATCAAGAGTATGGAAGGTGTTATATCTTTCAATCAAGCTAGTGTGGAAACCATGATGATTAAAGAATCGAACAATACTTCCAAAAGTGTTGTAGCAGCTACAACAACCCTCCAAAATTTTGGCTCGCATGCAAATTTCAGAGCCTACCTTGGATCCTGCGATCGATCATCCTTGGTCACTTATCAGCAAGCTAATAATTTCAATCTCCCCTCCTTGATCCTAAGAGCTGTTTGCATCCTCACCTTTATGCAACATTTGTCATTTTCCAGCATAGGGGTTTTTTTTTGTCATGCAAAGGGAATGTTGTTTTGCTTCAAGGGAAAGCATGTGCGCATGAGTGGTTGTCATCACATAGACACGTTTCACACTTACTTCACGGACTTTTGTCATGAAGGTTGTTACATCAAGAAAAGTATGTCTTATGTATTCTAGATGGTTTATGTTGTGTCACTAAGTGTTTGTGTGCAATCACAGTCAAGTCCTACCAATATTTACATATTTTCCATTGATTTCACACTTAGCCATGTTCCCAAGCAACCTAGCCTCATCCAACTTCCTAGAACTATGTGCTTTTATTCTACAGCCATTAAGTTTCCTCCCTTGCCTGGTAAAACCCTGCAGTGCACAGAGACACCAACCTCCCTTGTCTGTTGAAACCCCGCAACCCATAGGGACACCAACCTCCCTTTCCTATTGAAATCCCACAGCCCGCAGAGACCCTAGCCAGCACTGCACTCCAGAAATGTGCAGAGAAATCCAGCTGCACTACACTTAGAAATTGTACAGAGGTGTCCTCCCAGGACCCCCATCCCGTAGCAGTTCCTTGTGCCTGAAAACTGCACACTGTTGTCCAAGCTGCCCTGTCTTTCTTGCATGCAGAAACTGCACAAATGAGCCTCCCAGAGCCTCATTTTGGTAGCAGTCACTGTCTATTGAAATTGTGAAGATCTATCTCTCAATGACTACAGGAAAAGGTGACATGTTGAAATCGCTTCCAAGGAGTTGAGGAGAAGGACTAAGGAACCAAATAATGGAAAATATTAGGACCGCATGCAAACTTCGTCGGATACATGATCATCTTGAGGGTAAGTATGGTAAGTAAAGGACACCTTTCGAAGTACACCTCTTACTTGATTTTGCAGAACTTCTTGTCATTGTCATATCATCCTGTCCTTTGTAACATGCATATGTGAAAACATGAAAAGTCATTTTATGTGTTTCTTCTACATGTCTTGCTTCCTTTTCACTTATTTGGCCAACTGATGTCTTCGACATGTTTATTGCTATGTCATGTGTGTGACCTTTTTATGGTGATGTTGAAGGTTGTGTTTGATTTGTTCTTGCTATATAAACATATATTACACTCACAAAAGATGTTGTAAGCATTGTCATGAATGTGTCGTTGCAATCGTTCAACAATCTATCACAAGTGTCGTGCTTGTCGCTCACACCCATCGGTCAGTCACACTAAGTGTATGTTGTCTTGATGGTTCGAGGTGTCTTGTCATCAAGTCATGTTGAGTGTGTGTTCGCAAGGTCATTCATATAGGAAGTCACTCATTCACATGCTTAGTCATTTTGTTGAAACTTTATTGACTGGAGCACTATTCAATAGCCAGACCTTCGCTGAGCTACACTGCAAAGTCTTAGCTCTCATTGATTATGTACTACTACCCAGAATTGCGCAGAGCTTGAGGATGCCTCCCAGGCAGTCTATACTGTGCAATCCTGGAGTTGACCCGACTGACTGTCACCTAGAACAACACATAAGTTTCTTAGCAATCCATCTCAATCTACGTTGGCTGCAAGAAAAACCATCAAGGCTCCAACTAGTCAAGTAGAGAGTTTGAGCGGGCAGTGACCCTGGTCCTCACTCCTCCAAAAAATTGCACAGAAGTGGCCAAGAAAGCCTTCCTCTACTGACTGAACAAATTTTGCAAACATGCTGGATAGACACCCGCTTCCTATCACCGTACTGCCCTAAAAAATTGCGCATTTTTTTCAGCCAGTCACCCTATCAGTTGGCCTACTGCTCCTCCTGAAAACTGCGCATTTTTGATGGGTTGTCTCCCAGTTTCTTAGCATCCTTCTTAGCCCAGAAACTACGCAGGGATGTCCTACAGGATAGCCTCCCATCTCTATGCAGTTTTGGCTAGCAGCCTCCCGCAGCCTGCTGCCAGCCTCCCAAAAGAATCTGCGCAGTTTTCACTACCAGTGTCCCCTTGCTGCCTGCACTGTCTCAAAGAAAACATTGCACAGATATTCCCTCCAACCGAGCCAGATCCCACAGATGGTCACTGCTGACCTGGAATGCCCATCTTAACCTCCTAGTGACCTCTGCGCAATTTTCATTGGCAGTGCCTGGAGCTTGCATCTCGGCCTGAAATGTGTTTTGTGCAGTTTGAGAGCCTTGTCCTCTCTCTCGGTCACCTCCACCCGAAAACGAAATATGAGGCATCATGGTAAACTAGGAGATTTATGGATTTGATGTTGTCTCTTCATGAGTGATTGCAAATACAGGTACATGGATGAGACATGGCGCAATGATGAATGGGATGAACAAGGAGCGCATACTAGGAGACTTGTTCGCGAATAGACGAACACACGAAGCATACCAAGAAGCAAGCAAAGGAGACACATGCACATGCATGAAATATCAATAAGACACCGAGACTATCGAAGACTTCACACACCTCGCCATGTGGAGGTGAAGTTATGATACACCAAGAGAACACTCATCACTCAACAGTGCTATAGCTTGACATGGACACCACCATCAGCGTGAACATAACATTGTCATGTCAAGTCATGTCATGAGTCATCTCGGCCACATCACTAATGTGGAACATACTGGTGTAATCAATGTAATGTAACGTAGAAGTCCAAGAGACCCACATGAAGAGTCATTTAAATTTGAAAAGTCATGTAAGTCAGAGAGTCATGAGGGAAGTCGAACAGTCATAATGGTTAGTTTCACCCTTGGATATATATACCCCTCATTTGAACATGCAAAATACTTTTCACCCTGGCTCCTCCCACATAGCCTTGAGAGTCTGTAATATTTTATTTAAGGAGTGAGCAGTGGCTCCAATGCCCTGTTATCGGGGTTAGTGGTGTAATGGTGTACAAATGTGTCTTGCAACTTTAGCTTAATTTCAGAAGCTTGTTAACATGCCAGCACATTTTCACACATGTATTGTATTCGTTTGTAATAGTATTATTTGGATGATTGTAATGCATGTTGCTTTAACCTCTATTAAGGCAGTTGAACTATTTTGATTTTTTTAATACATATGATATTGGAAATGTGTTGTATCAGTTGCTAATGTTTTCTTGCCCATGTGGGCTATTCCACTGAACACTCGACATATTCATTCTTGTAAAAATGTTATAACGGCCGACGCACTCATGTGGACTATTCCACTGGGTGTCGTATGTGCTATCTGTTCACCTTGTGTTTGTGACTGTCACATCTGTGTAGACTACTCTGTCAAAATTTGTGCATGTCATGTTGTGTTGTGTGTCTCTAGTAGAGTTGGGACTATTCCCTTTCAACCTGAGACTCACTTTCACCCTCTCCCTCTATAGTGAAAGAAATTTGACACAAGTGGCACTAAGCACTCACCAGGCACGCGAACCTCATTGTTTGAAGACTAAGCAAACCACTCTCATGTGCTAACAAGAAAGAGCTAAGACATATCTTTAAGATAATGATAACCGATCCATCGTACTGGATGGGACTCCTACACCAAACGATGTGAGGTCTAGTTGGGACTTCATACCGGGGAGATCCCTTGAATGTTGGCAAGTCCATAATCATCAACAAAAATATAAAGAATTAATGTTATATTAAACTACATTGTTTTATTCTAGCAAAATAGATTATAAACATTTTAATAAAAAGAATTTGTAAGCAAGTAAGAAACTTTATATTAGTAAAAATATGTTACATAGAATACAATCATAGAGTCAATGTGAGGTCTGGAGACGAGACCAAAATGAGTAGAGATAGATGTGGACCATCTACCCATGAAGGGGAAACTAGATGACCACTCAAAGAGAATAGAGGTCTTAGAAATTTTCCGAGATTCCTACACGAGTGACCATCAAAACTAGAGCCATGTAGTGAGATAAGGAGGAACAAAAACAAATGAAACTAAATAGAAAACCTATTTAGGTTGATTTCTTTCCCTTAGAGCTAGATGTAACTTGTTGTTCTTTGTTGATTCCTCCCTTTTCAATGCTTTCATTTCCTAGAGACTCGCCATCCACCTTTTCCTCAAGAATGAGGCATCCATAAGAACTTATGTCTTGCTGAGAGGGGTTTTCAAATGGAAATATGGGTGGCGTTGATGGGGGCCTACTGGAAGTTGTACACCTTTGCTTCGGGCTTATGGTTTGGAGAACCTTTGACAAGAAGACCTTTGTCTTGCAATTTTCATGTTGGGAGATCAAGTAGAGGAGGGGAGCAAGGTTGGTGGGAATAATTTCTACCCTCAGAACATTCCTAGGAACTGGAGGACACTGAGGATATAGGAGTAGGTAGGAAGTCTATATCAATGGATCTAGAAATATTTCATAACGAGAGATGAGTTATACTGAGTTGAGAATTTATTTTTTCCATCCTTTTCAACACCTTCTCTAGCTAACTCCATAGTCTAGAGATGTCACGCCAACAAGTTCCAAACAACCTATTGTCCATCACCCAATCTTCTTTGTTCCTCGAACTCTAGGGAAGCCACCCTACAATGGATATAGACATGAACATCTAAGTCAAATAACTCTATGTCATCGTCAATTAAGGGAATGTAAGGTGGACGCCTATGACTTCTACCCCCCTCCCCATCTTGTTCTTTCTTTCTCTCTGTCCATGATGGTAGACTAAGAATCGATGAACCCTGTGCAGTGATATTTGGCAACAATGACAAGGAGAGAAAAGGAATGGTTGTGCATATCATCTGCTAATATTTACATAAAGGAATGTAGGCGGATACGACACGGATGGGACATGAGTAGGTACATTAGAATTAATTGGTACATTAGAGTAGTTGTGAGGTAGATCACAAAGTAGACACTGAAGGAATGAGCTAGACAAGTTGTAATAGCTCGTGCATCTATCACCTAGGGAGAGGTTGTGGCACATGACCGCCACTTCGAGGTCTAGATCATTTTAGGAATGAATTTTGTCCTACCCATTCTAACAAGGCTCCACCATCAAGAAAACACCTAGATCCCAGAGAATTAAATTTCAATATAATATTTTTTGATCATT
Organism: Pinus tabuliformis; assembly: GCA_031772625.1. Taxonomy (NCBI): domain Eukaryota; kingdom Viridiplantae; phylum Streptophyta; class Pinopsida; order Pinales; family Pinaceae; genus Pinus; species Pinus tabuliformis. Next base: position 537,212,672 of record CM062818.1, on the reverse strand, counting down.
TTATTTCAATATAAAATTAATATATGTTAAATTCATAACTTATTAGTTAAAAATAAAATAAAAAAATTCATATCAAAAGATCCATAACTTACGTATATATTATGGGATTGAACTAGATGTGATGTAAAATCAAACAAGAATCACATATAAATTTTTTTAAAAAAAATTGAAAACAAAAATTTGACATAAAATTATTAGTTAATGAACCATTTCAAAACATACTAACATATCTCTCGCATTTCAAAATTTTATATACTATGGATATTTATTCAATAGTAAATCAACTATTTAAGAAATGTGTTATTTAACTCCTAGTGTTGGTGCTCATAAATGGGGGTACAACCAGTGATTAAGTGAGGTAATAATTGAGGGAGGTGGGGATCTATGATCAACCTACATGGAAATTGTATATGAAGATGGTTCATGCACATGTAGTAAGGTTTCTTTTTGCACTATGTTTTGTCTTGATGATGTGTTTGATGGCCTCTCCCATCATGAGTCGTCATTATTCAAGGAAGTGACATAACATATCTCTCATGGCAAGGAAAAGGTTGTGAGTATGGATAGATGGAATTATCCAAAGGATTTTGGTTAGGAAACTATTTGTATTTAGGAACAATTTCTCTTTGAGCACTCACTTTTCATAGGTTTTCTTTACCTAGAGAATTGTCAATTCTTTGAAACAAATCTCTTCCTAGCTGGGGGAATATTTTTGGTATTAGGAGCTTGTATTATAGTGTTTGGTCTCATGGTAGTTTATTCTTTCTAGAGCTCATTAAGGAGGCTTGTGTTCCATTGTGGTATTTGGTTACAATCTCAATTTTTGGTGACCAGCAATATGATTCAGGTGGAAAATTGGTCAAATAATTCCCTTATTCTACACGCAGGTTCAACTCATAGGGGAGCACGTGGTGCACATTATTATTTCAAGTCTATGAATACTAACTTTATTTTTCTAAAGGTCTACTCGTTTTCTATAATGTGACCCTATTATTGCCACTTTATGCCTTTGTTACAATGCTTAGGTTTGTTGTTGTATCATCTTTCATTAACCATTTTCCACAAGGAGTGGGACCTTTGGTAGGATTCAAATTTTAGTTTGATTTCAAAAGGGAAGGTGTGGGTTTTACTCCATTTTTGGCAAAATTTCTCACCACCTTCTCCCTTTGGCTTGGAGTTCAAGGTTGTCCTTAGTTCTCTCTCTTGTCTTGAATTATTCTCTAGGTGTCATTGTGGTTCTACTGTGTTTCTCCCTATAGTGATACTACCTTAGTCTTGATAGGTTTCAGTCTCCCTAGTTCTTTCATATTTCATGTCACTATGCCACTTACTATTGGTTTGGAGGGTCACCATGTGAGCAGTTCTAAGCACCCTCCAAGTTCAAGGGCACAATAAATAGTTGAATGTTCCATAGAAATATTTGTGCAATCCACCCCCTTGATGTCAAAAGAGAAAATCAAAATGTGAAAAGAGAGGCAAGCATAGAAATATGATTGATATTATCTGATGCTCAAGCCAAGAAAAGGGTAGGAAGTTGGGTTCTAGAAACACCAAAACCTAGAAAATGAATTATATGTAGACTATTGACCTATATCAGTAGCTAAAAACAATAATAGAAAATGTGTTGGTCGACTACTCAGAAACATAGCAGGAAATTTTACTATGCATTGAAGAAATGCAAAAGAAGATGAGGAAGCTCAATGATAGGGTATCAATATTTGTTTTTTCATTGCTCAAGTTAACAATGAAATATTGACATTAGTAACGTAGATATACCCATGTTATAAACAATTACAAAGACACCAATTTTGGGCTCTATGCCAAGTCAAATTTGGTATATCGATGTCAATTATGAGATAAGCATATAATGTAGTACTTTTTATTTATTTTTATTAAGTTAGGGCTAACGTCAATATAACGAATTTAGTAATATAAATATATATCTACATTATTGATGTGAAATAACTAGAATAACAACGTATTTGTGGCTTGAATGTACGGGTTATACATAAATATATCTACATTATTGCTATAAAAATAATTAGAAAAATACTCTTGAATGTATGGATTAATATTGGTGCATAAAGTCAAAATTGTAATTTTTATAAAGTTGAAATATTGAAAAATAAGAACTAGCATATATTTATTTCAACTTTCTATGTATCAAGTGTAAGGTGAGATCAAATTATTTGAGGTGCAAATATTTTTTCAAGTTTAGCATTTTAAAACATGTTTAAATCTCTAAAATTTTGATCTTTTTTGGATGCTTGATAAATATAGAATTAAGATAGATCTATAAGGGTATCTTATATATAAGTGAACTTCATAGTAAACATAGAAAGAACTACACATCTCATTCCTTTTTAGCAACACTCCAATAAAATGTTTTATCGAGAAAAGAATTTTAATTTTCAATTTTTATATAATGCATACTAATTGACATTTAACATATTTTACTCAACATATGCATTGCAATATTTTATTTGTGATTCATATTGTCCATACTATTAGTATCTTTAATGCATTGAAAGAATTAAAATACCCTTAATTAGAAAGCAATTATCAATAGAATAAGAAATACCTATTTCTATATAGATCATTTAAATGATATATATCAACTATTCTTTAAGAATTGAATAAATTATACATATTTTTCTAGCCAAAAAAGTTGGAAGTATTTGAACATTGAAATATTTTATTTATGATTAAAAATAAAATATTTTTTAATGTTTTCTTCTCTTCCTATATATATATATATATATATATATATATAGTTGCATACTATATATATGCAACTATATATATATATATAGTTGCAAGCCTTGGAGATCGGTGATTGCTACTTCCATAGAATATTATTGCCGGGCAGATCCACCTAAAGGTATCAGTTTCTGTGCGCTCAACCACAGAGGATGACCCCTAGTATTCCGTCCACGAGCTGCAGGTAAGACCGCGCGTAGGCAACGAGCTGGGAGCAAAAGTGCGATGGGAGAAAATGCGACTAAGTATGGGAGTCGGTTGGTTTATAGCGTGAGGTGGTCCCGGGTGGGGGCGCCTAGCCAACCGACTGACGTGCGAAAGGTGAAGAGTTGGGTCAGCCGAGGGGCGAGCCGACTCATTCGAAAGGAGTTATGTGGTGGTTGGCCAGCATGAGGACATGACGGTTCAAGGATGGAAAACCATATATATGTTGGAAACTTGGCGTGGAGCTAAGGCAATAAATCAACAACACATAAGTCTTCAACGTGAAGTAGGAAGTGTGAAGTGTTGATGAGTTGAAGAAGAAGGCGTAGTGCAGGCAGTTGGTAGGCAGAAGCACTCACGCCGAAAATAGAGGTGTGAGCTGAGGTGCAGGTCGAGGGCACCGCAGGGCGAGCCAGGGCGCACGGGCAGACGCACATGGGATTCTAAACAGATCGTTCAGGAAGTCATTCGGAGGGCTAAATGAATGGTCATGCAGGGTTGAACGAACGGTCATGCAGGGTCGAACGAACAATTGTGCAGGGCTCAACGAACGGTCGTGCAAGGCTAAACGAACGTGCAGGAAGTCGTTTAGAGGATTGTTTAGAGGTCGTTCAGAGGATCGTTCGAAGGTCGTTCGGGGGTCATTCAAAGGTCATGCGGAAGGTCATTTGAGGTCGTTAGGAGAACCGTTCTGAAGGTCATTTGATGGCGTGGCAGGGCGGCCACCCAAATGACACGAGTTGGTGAACGGGGGTTCGTGCGGAGTCTTGAACAAGTGCACAATGAAAGACTCGCCGATGGAGACTTGGATGGTTAGGCGTTTGGTGGGAGCGCCCGACGAGTCCGACGAGTTGGACGAGTTGAACGAAACATGTTCAGGTGAACGTGTGGAGGCAAATGAAGAGTTGGGCAGAGTCGTTCAGACAACCGTGTGGGCGTGCCAACGAGCTGGGCTAACTGAGTTGTGCCAGTGAATGTAAGAATATTCTAAGTGTAAATTTGGGCTTTCCTCAAGATTGTAACTTACATATATATTATTATTGTGGGAAAGTTCGTTATAGGGAGTTGCCCCCCCCAGTTATACTGTTGTGCATTTATGTTAATGTTGATGAATGTTTAACTATTGTTTTATAATGAATGAAAGTACTTGGTAAAAGAAGAAAATAAACTAAGTATAGAAAGTAGGCGTAGTCAACGATCGCAAGTATTGGTGAAAAGAAAGTGGTTGGTGGGCCACACCTCCTCTAGTGTGGTTGGAAGAGTACCGCCACTTCACTAACGTGACAAGTGGTATCAGAACTGATGGTGAACAAGGTGTAGGATTTGTAGAGAAGCTAATCCCACTACACTTCGTGACAGGTTTAGCAGGGGTGAAGCATCTTGCTTGGGCCAAGCTGAACGACAAGACATGGAAGGTTTGGAAGAATGTGAAGGGAAGCTCTTGTTGACCTTATATAGGTTGAAGCAGATGAAAGAAGGGAACCCACGGGTTCGAGATAAACTTGAAGTATTGGAAAATAAGGTTGAATATGAACTTCTTCGACTTGGTTGGGCAATGGAGCAAGATGTAGCTGCAGATTGCGACGACGAAGAAGAGGAAGCCATGATATTTGAGGATGTTGTAGATGTTAGAGCTCAAATCTTCCTTAGGCTGAAAGAAGATAGGATTCAAGATAACACCATACCACGCTTAGCCTCTTAGCTAGCCCTACGAGGACAGGAGAGGGCTCTCTCTGGGTCAACTCGGTAAAAATACTCAATAGGGTCTGAGATGACTTAAATTGGATACTGATTTTCGGCTAGTAAATAAATATGAAAGAGGTAATTTAATAAATGACTGAGTTTTCAGGGCTCTATGGGACAAAGAAAAGCATGAGCTGGGAAATTAAATCAAAGACATAGAGTATTTCGTGAGGCAAGATAGGCAGGAGGTTTAGCAATCAAACTGAAATAATATGGAGTGGAAAGACTGTTGAGAAGCTGAAAAGGGCATACACATGAATCCTTTTCAGACAGAAGAAGACACACAAAGTATGAATGCTTTACAAGGCAGAGCATAAACTGGATTCTACCTTTCTTACTTAAGAGCATTCAACTAGAAATGATTATGAATGGATGGTAAAACATAACAAGGTACATATGAAACAGAAAGAAGAAACAAATGCCAAACTCATACCACATGAATCTCATGAATCAGAGCTGCATCATTTTATTAATTTCCTGGCCAAACTGTACAGTGAAGCGCTGAGTTTATTCCTCCACACCTTTCCCAAAACTCAGACCTTTTTACAAAATATTTTCAATACAATAAATAAAACTAGAGGTGGGAAAATAGATCGATGAAAATAGGGAGCTGTTTAATCATCATTAACAAACTAAAGCTGAAGAGCCAACCATTTGTTCTAAAAGGGAGCAGCATTCAATTGATGACCAATGAGTAGGCAGAACCTGTAGCGCAGACCTTCTGAATCGCAACTGAAGACAAAAATAGACCATCCATCCCTATCTCTCTACTGTGGTAGATATTCTTCATTCTAATTTTGGCTTTCAGTCTTTGACTTTTCACCTTCCATTTTCGTTTGAATAAAAACCAATTTCTTAATAAAAATAGCGTCGAATGTAGATTTCACCTTTAATAAAGGGAAAAATGCATTGTAAATGTGAAAGAGGAAAGGATATGACCAAAACTATAGGCAGCAAGCTAAATGACATGTATGCCAGTCTATTATGAAGGCATCAAAACTAAAATGGTGAAAAGAGAGTCTGAATACTTTCACAATCAGTGTCTTCGCTCAGCTAACACCAATACAACAAAAATTTGTTTGTCAACAAGATATAAGGATATGGATTTAACAGGATGGGTTCCGTTTAAGAACTGAAGAATGTATCATAGCACTTTTGATAGCAATCAAAAATGTCGACAAACTGTGTAAGATACTTGGTTACAGAAACAATAAGTAGGTTCATTTGGATCGACTGGCAAATCGAGATCCATACTAAGTGGCTCTGCCACTATTTGTGATCTTTTCCACCCAGCTTTGTTGCTCTCTCATCCCCTTGCTGATCCACTACTAGTATCAGTATTATGATCCATAGCTCTACCCCACCTGCAAGTTCCTTTCTCGTCGGAGATCCTCATCAAACTTTTTCATATACTTATCCAAGCGCTGAATATGTCCGTCTACCAGATCATATGCCTGAACTGCTAAGGATACTTTTTCATCAGCTATATTGGAACAACCCTTGTAATTGTTGATCTAATTCACGCATAAGTTCATAACGGCGTTTCATATCAGAAGGCAATGATGCAATGTAGGGAGCCAAGGAGATCGAGTTGTTTTAAATTCATGGAACAAAGGCAAATTTTTTGTGTGTCGGCTCTGTGCGCCGTGCACAAGCCCAGTGCGCCACGCACAAGCCCATGCGCCGCATCAATGTAAATTTACACTGTGAAATGTCACTCTATGCGCCGCGCACCTTCAGTGCACCGCGCAGCACTCTAATACCCAGTTTCGGCTCCAAACTCACGATTTCATTCCTCCACATTTAAACTCGACTTCTGTGATGTCTTTGGCATGCAGATGAATTGACAATTGTGGAAACATCTTATGTATCAAAAGGATTTTAATTCTCGCTTCCATCTTTGTAATGTTTCAATTGTGGCATTTTCATTTTTAACACAAACTCTGTTCTGCTTGCTTCCATACTGATTTTCTGAGCTTAAATGATGGCTCCTTTCAATTTTGTGCAGGGATGATGACATTGGATTTCGGCAAAGGATCAGGAGAGGCTGCATGTGAACATCTTCAACTGAAAAACCTTGAAAATATACATGGCAATTATTTCAAAAGGCGAAAAGATGACTTTTTCTTCAAAATAGGGTTTTGAAGAAAAGTCATGATCAATTAGTATGACAATGAAATTTTCGAAATGAAAACATATTTTGAACCTCCCTCTGGCCTGCTGGTATTGTTGGACATTTTTGAAGACCAAATCAACTAACCCTAGACTTAGTGACTGAAATGACTCTTGCTGATCAAAAGACTAAAACAGGACTATAAGTGACTTTAAAACTTGATTTTGATGAACAGACCTGAGCCAGCAGTGCAAGGCATGAGGGGTAATGAATAACAAGATCCTTTCATCAGATTATGGCATGCCCCTAGTGGAATGCAACTGAGTGAATCGAGCGAGACACCTAAAAATGAAATGCAATAAGAGAAATGATCTCTGACGGAGGGATGTAAAGACCGACTCTAACATTGGCTCCAATGGGGATGGTAGCTCCTTGGAGGTGCCAAGAACGGCAGATCTCCGGGAGAGATAGACAACGCCTTCGTCCATTGGGCTATGGAGTCCATTATTTTGACAAATTGACACAAGATTGTTAACTGATTTATTGACTGAAAATCTGACTCAATTTTAAAACTGAAATGACTGAAAAAACTCGACTTTAACAAAATAACTCAAAATGACTAAGACCTGAACTTAAAACTTAAAGCTTGATGGCAGTACATGACCACCTGTGTTTCTTACAAGACAATATACCATCAAACTATATCAAAATGCCAATGTAACCAATCAAGCAGATGCCTTCTTGATTGATTCTCCTGATCAGATCTTCTGGTCAACAATAGATACTTGTAACTGGGCATCCAAAAACATAATTGACCATGATCTCCTTCATCACTGAATACTGCAATAATCACCTTCACTACTGACTGCAACAGATTTTCCAGAGGATCTTGAAAAACATGAAGATTTACCTCCTGCTGAAGAAACAAGGTGTCTTTTTCTTTTGATTCTGATCTTTCTTCATAATGTACTTCAGTAAAAGTATGTTCCTGGTCCTCAAAAAATTTTGAACAAGTAGATGAGCAGATTTCCTCTTCAAAGAACATTTCAAAACATGAGACATATGAAGAAGAATCTGAAAGGCAGTCCTGAATGTTCTGATCTTCTGTAGTCTGAATATATTGTAGGTCATCTTCATATGATATGACAGCCAGATTATCATGTTCCTCATTACATTCATCAATCATGAGAAAAGAAACTTCAGATGTTTCGTGAAACCCAACACTATCATTTCTATCATCTACCATAAATTCATCCAGAGAAACTTTTTCACTTACTTGAACAAAGATCTCATCTTGTTGTTCATGAACTGACTGGATTACCTCTTTATGAAGGCTTTGTTCTGATGACATGAGAACATTTGGATCCATAACTCTGTCTTCTTCATTCCAGATGATTTCAACAACAGAGTTCTCCTTCATGGGATTCAGTACAAGGTATTCTTGGTCATCACAATCTGAATCTAGATCTGAAATGGCTGACTTAACGTTATCACATTCTAAAATTGAAACTTGACTTCCCTGCATGTTGTTTTCTTCTATGGATAGATCTGAAACAAAACTTTCTCTTTCATCATTTTCAGCCATATGGAAATCTTCAACCTGCTTATCTTGGATTACTGTGTGCTGCTGAAACGAACTTTCATACAATGATTCCATGATTTCTCCATCCATGAAGTCATTATCTCCATAAAAATTCTCAAGATCTTCAATGAAACTACTAACGTGTTCACAACAGTTCTGAACTAAAGCCAAGGATGGATATGATTCTTTATACCTTTCAAAGAATATTGTATGAAAATATTTTAGACAATAAATGGAAGCAGGTGGCAAACTTTCATACCAATATCGGGCTTCATCTTCCAGAGTAGCCATAAACATTTTCATCAAACAGTCTTCAGGAAAATTGATCTTTAATTTATGCACATGAATGTGAAATTTCACCAGATGAAGAGCAGTGTCATTACCTTCCACATTTCTGAACATAGGCAAATTCTGAAGCCAATCCACCTTGGGCATTTTATTTGGAAAACCTGGGATGTGATCTCGGCTCATGGGAGCGTATCTTCTTGCAACCTGTTCCATCTTGAAAATCTTAAAACTACTGATCTTCCTGCAGTGGAGTCACCATGAAGGATTGATTTCTGGATTTTTCAGTGAATGGAGTCACCAGGTGAATGATTTCAGCCTTCTTATGTCTAATCGTTGTCCACCATCAACCATCAAATCTAAACTTGATACATGTACTGGGGCAAGACAATCTACAAGTCTAGTGTCACATTCACAAGCTAGATCGGAGATTGACTGAAGCAGTGTTTATCTACTTCGCTGATGCATAGAAAAAGCATTTCGAAGGCTACCTGGTGTGACTTCAGGCTCCGTTTGTAGCTTATAAAACAAATGACATGAACTAGCAAACCATTTTCTTCCCCAGTACGGTCGCCACTATGTTAGAGCTCAAATCTGCCTTAGGCTGAAAGAAGGTAGGATTCAAGATAACACCATACCATGCTCAGCCTCGTAGCTAGCCCTACGAGGATAGGAGAGGGCTCTCTCCGGGTCAACTCGGTAAAAATACTCAATAGGGTTTGAGATCACTTAAATTGGATACTGATTTTAGGCTAGTAAATAAATATGAAAGAGGTAATTTAATAAATGACTGAGTTTTCAGGGCTGTATGGGACAAAGAACAGCATGAGCTGGGAAATTGAATCAAAGACGCGGAGTATTTCATGAGGCAAGATAGGAAGGAGGTTTAGCAATCAATCTGAAATAATATGGAGTGGAAAGACTGTTGAGAAGTTGAAAAGGGCATACACATGAATCCTTTTCAGACAGAAGAAGACACACAAAGTATGAATGCTTTACAAGGCAGAGCATAAACTGGATTCTAGCTTTCTTACTTAAGAGCATTCAACTGGAAATGATTATGAATGGATGGTAAAACATAACAAGGTACATATGAAACAGAAAGAAGAAACAAATGCCAAAATCATACCACATGAATCAGAGCTGCATCATTTTATTAATTTCCTGGCCAAACTGTACAGTGAAGCGCTGAGTTTTTTCCTCCACACCTTTCCCAAAACTCAGACCTTTTTACAAAATATTTTCAATACAATAAATAAAACTAGAGGTGGGAAAATAGATCGATGAAAATAGGGAGCTGTTTAATCATCATTAACAAACTGAAGCTGAAGAGCCAACCATTTGTTCTGAAAGGGAGAAGCATTCAATTGATGACCAATGAGTAGGTAGAACCTGTAGCACAGACCTTCTGAATCGCAACTGAAGACAAAAATAGACCATCCGTCCCTATCTCTCTGCTGTGGTAGATATTATTCGTTCTAATTTTGGCTTTCAGTCTTTGACTTTTCACCTTCCATCTGCCATTTGAATAAAAAAAAATTTCTTAATAAAAATAGCGTTGAATGTAGATTTTGCCTTTAATGAAGGGAAAAATGCATTGTAAATGTGAAAGGGGAAAGGATATGACCAAAACTATAGGCAGCAAGCTAAATGACATGTATGCCAGTCTATTATGAAGGCATCAAAACTGAAATGGTGAAAAGAGAGTCTGAATACTTTCACAATCAGTGTCTTCGCTCAGCTAACACCAATACAACAAAAATTTGTTTGTCAACAGGATATAAGGATATGGATTTAATAGGATGGGTTCCGTTTAAGAACTGAAGAATGTATCATAGCGCTTTTGATAGCAATCAAAAATGTCGACAAACTGTGTAAGATACTTGGTTACAGAAACAATAAGTAGGTTCATTTGGATCGACTGGCAAATCGAGATCCATACTAAGTGGCTCTGCCACTATTTGTGATCTTTTCCACCCAGCTTTGCTGCTTTCATGTCCCCTTGCTGATCCACTACTAGTATCAGTATTATGATCCATAGCTCTACCCCACCTGCAAGTTCCCTTTCACGACGGAGATCCTCATCAAACTTTTTCATATACTTATCCAAGCGCTGAATATGTCCGTCTACCAGATCATATGCTTGAACTGCTAAGGATACTTTTTCATCAGCTATATTGGAACAACCCTTGTAATTGTTGATCTAATTCACGCATAAGTTCATAACAGCGTTTCAGATCAGACAACAACGATGCAATGTAGGGAGCCGAGGAGATCGAGTTGTTTTAAATTCATGGAACAAAGGCAAATTTTTTGTGTGTTGGCTCTGTGCGCCGCGCACAAGCCCAGTGCGCCACGCACAAGCCCATGCGCCGCATCAATGTAAATTTACACTGTGAAATGTCGCTCTATGCGCCATGCACCTTCAGTGCACCGCGCAGCACTCTAATACCCAGTTTTGGCTCCAAACTCACGATTTCATTCCTCCACGTTTAAACTCGACTTCTGTGATGTCTTTGGCCTGCAGATGAATTGACAATTGTAGAAACATCTTATGTATCAAAAGGATTTTAATTCTTGCTTCCATCTTTGTAATGTTTCAATTGTGGCATTTTCATTTTTAACACAAACTCTGTTCTGCTTGCTTCCATACTGATTTTCTGACCTTAAATGATGGCTCCTTTCAATTTTGTGTAGGGATGATGACATTGGATTTCGGAAAAGGATCAGGAGAGGCTACATGTGAACATCTTCAACTGAAAAACCTTGAAAATATACATGGCAATTATTTCAAAGGCGAAAAGATGACTTTTTTTTCAAAACAGGGTTTTGAAGAAAAGTCATGATCAATTAGTATGACAATGAAATTTTCAAAATGAAAACATATTTTGAACCTCCCTCTGGCCTGCTGGTATTGTTGGACATTTTTGAAGACCAAATCAACTAACCCTAGACCTAGTGACTAAAATGACTCTTGCTGATCAAAAGACTAAAACAGGACTGTAAGTGACTTTAAAACTTGATTTTGATGAACAGACCTGAGCCAGCAGTGCAAGGCATGAGGGGTAATGAATAACAAGATCCTTCCGTCAGATTATGGCATGCCCCTAGTGGAATGCAACTGAGTGAATCGAGCGAGACACCTAAAAGTGAAATGCAATAAGAGAAATGATCTCTGACGGAGGGATGTAAAGACCGACTCTGACAACAGATATGACAATGATGGAGGATGAACTTGAAATTGCTCAAGTTGGGCCAGGATCGTGTATTTTGCAGACATTGTTGAATGAGGAAACTCACATGGAGGAGCTTCATTATGAAGTAAGTATTATTGATACTTGTGTTTCAGTAAGACTTTTGGTAGATGAACTGTATGCAGGGAAGAGAAAAATCAGTTTGCCGATGCAAGGGAGGATCTTACCATGGATGTCTACGATGAGACCTTGTATGGAGAAGCAAGGGTCATTGACTATTGCAAGGCTTGTTGGTGTTGTTTATGACCTTATGGTAGAAGGTAAAAAGGCCCGTGACAAGGGAGGAACATGATGATCATTGCGGAGGAATGGGTCATGCTTTAGCCACATGGAAGAATTGGCTAAGTGCCCGGCATGACTCATGGACAGATTAGAGGAGGGCACACACTTGAGTATGGTGATACTTGGGTGGACTTCTCATGGCCGAGACCAAGAGGAAGTCTTGGTGGAACCTTCAGTGGGGGAGCCATGGTTGAAGAGACTCATATGTTGATGATATGGTTGGGTGACTGAGTTCACTAGACCAAGATTGCAGACTTGGATGAGGATGACCGATTGTTGTGATGGGTCTACCTAGTTAGACAACATGGGCAACTTGAGTCATGGACATCAGGTTGGAGACATGGAGCATGGTAGTCTTATGTAGGGACATTATGTAGAAGCACTTATAGAGGTGTCACTTATTGGCATCCAATGAGGAGTGCCAAGGTAGGGATGTTGTGCAGGTGGATTTGCTGATATGACACGGAGATGTTTTATTTATGAGCTGATGGAGATGTTGTGCACTCTTGTATAACAAGGCCATGGACTTGGTTGGAATTGTGAGCAGACTATGGAGCATTCCTACTACATGAAGAGCTGATGCATCTTGTAGAGACCTTTGGGTTGAGACATGTATTCTTGCTGGGATGTTGGTTGGAGATGACTCATGGAGCTCATGATGACATGTGGTTGTCTTTTGGGGACTTCATATTATGGTGGACTTAGAGGATCTGATGCATTGAGGAGATGAGGTCAAGGACTTTGATATAGGATGGGGTGCATACTTTTGGGTACATGTATGGTTGTGCTTGAAAGAGTGACTTGATGAGGAGGATCGATATGAGACACTTTGGAGTGATAGAATTGCAACGATGATGATACCTTGGTGGCAACACTTGGGCATGGGTTGAGCTGAGACTTAACCAGTTTTGATACATGGGAGCTGATTGATCTATGGTCATGGGCAGCACATGGGAGATGAGATAGGTGTATACTTGTTTCTATGGCAAATGTGAGGGACGGCACATTACATATATGATGGAGGTTGCTTCATGAACCTGGATGTGGCACATCGAGAGTCGCGTTTGATGAGAAGATCTCTTTATTTTGAGGAGATGGATTCTACACATATGGATGATGATGTTGGATAGATGCGACTGATTTCATGCAACACATTGATACCAAACATCATGGACAACATGTTGCAGATGAGATGAGGACTACTTCATGGACCTGGGCATGGCTTACTTGGATGGAGATGGATTCTTGATCGAGTTGATGTTGTGACAGGAGTCTGAGAAATGACTGATGATGACATGAGAATGTGCATTCTCATGGTTTAAGCGTGACAGTTGGATTAGCTACCCGACTAGTTCAAATCGTGGGGCTCGAGCAGTGTACAGAGATGTGTTGGCATTATGTTGGAGTATCATGACAACAGTTCACATGATGATGGTACATGACGAGGTCAACACGATATGTTGCAGTAAGCATGTAGCTTGAGGTGGAGGGGCCAACATTCCATAGTAGGAGCAGCATGTGGAGATTGCAACGGATGTGGTTAATGATCATGGATTCAGAAGACTTTTCGATTTATGACATATCGATGGATTATATGCCTTGGTATGGGTATCTTGGTGACAGATGGTTGCTGAGGTGGGAGATTTTCGAGGACGACAATGACTTCAAGTGGGGGAGAATGTTCCGTCCACGAGCTGCAAGCAGGAGCACACGTAGGCGACGAGCTGGGAGCAGAAGTGCAATGGGAGAAAATGCGACTAAGTATGGGAGTCGATTGGTTTGTAGCGTGAGGTGGTCCTCGGTGGGGGCGCCCAGCCAACCGACCGATGTGCGAAAGGTAAAGAGTTGGGTCGGCTGAGGGGCAAGCCAACTCGTTCGAAAGGAGTTATGTGGTGGTTGGCCAGCATAAGGACATGACAGTTCAAGGATGGCAAACCATATATATGTTGGAAACTTGGCGTGGAGCTAAGGCAAGAAATCAACAATGCATAAGTCTTCAACGTGATGTAAGAAGTGCAAAGTGTTGGTGAGCTGAAGAAGAAGGTGTAGTGTAGGAGGTTGGTAAGCCGAAGCACTCATGCCGAAAACAGAGGTGCGAGCTAACGTGCAGGTCGAGGGCACCACAGGGTGAGCTAGGGCGCACGGGAAGACACACATAGGATTCTGAACAGGTCATTCAGGAAGTCGTTTGGAGGGCTGAATGAACGGTTGTGCAGGGCTGAACAAACGATTGTGCAGGGCTGAACGAATGATTGTGCAAGGCTGAACGAACGGTCATGCAGGGCTGAACGAACAGTTGTGCAAGGCTGAACGAACATGCAAGAAGTCGTTCAGAGGATTATTCGGAGGTCATTCAGAGGATCATTCGGAGGTCGTTCGGAGGTCGTGTGAAAGGTCGTTCGAGGTCATTCGGAGAACCATTCGGAAGGTCATTCGAGGGCGTGGCAGGGCGCCCACCCAAACGACACAAGTTGGCGAACTGGCGTTCATGCAGAGTCTTGAACGGGTGCATGGTGAACGACTCACCGATGGAGACTTGGCGAGTTGGCCATTCGGTGGGAGTGCCCGACGAGTTCGACGAGTTGGACGAGTTGAATGGAACGCGTTTGGGTGAATGTGCAGAGGCAAATGAAGAGTTGGGCAAAGTCGTTTGAACAACCGTGTGGGCGTGCCGATGAGCTGGGGTAATCGAGTTGTGCCGGTGAATGTAAAAATATTCTAAGTGTAAATTTGGGGTTTCCTCAAGATTGTAACTTACATATATATTATTATTGTGGGCAAGCTCATTATAGGGAGTTTCCCCTCCCAGTTATACTGTTGTGCATTTATGTTAATGCTGATGAATGTTTAACTGTTGTTTTATAATGAATGAAAGTACTTGGTAAAAGAAGAAAATAAACTAAGTATAGAAAGTAGGCGTAGTCCACGATCGCAAGTATTGGTGAAAAGAAAGTGGTCGATGGTGCCGCACCTCCTATAGTGCGGTTGGAAGAGTACTGCTAGTGTAGGGGCGTGACACCTAGGGTTTTGAGAAAACTAAATTATTAATCTCTCACTAGAAAAGGTGTTTTAATGATGGGGACTCCACCAATTAAACTGAACTCTAAGGCTATATATATAATTTAAAATTGTTATATATAATCAAAAATTGGTATTAAAATATTTTTAAAGACAATAAAGGAAACACACATACTTTATCTCTCAATATAAAATAAAATTATTTAATTAAACCCCGAAGCAAATTATTTATAATTAACAATTTTTTTGTTATTAATAAATTATTTATAATTAACAAATAAATATTTTATTATTATTAATAAATATAAGTGAAATATACAAAATAATTTTATTTTTATTTTAGTTTGTGATCAATAATTTATTATTATTATTATAATAATATATATATATATATATATATATATATACCTTTTTAATTAATAAAACTATTTTAATTAATGATATGTCAAATAAACTTAATTAATAATAATTGACATTTATAAATATAATATTTATTATTATATCTATTTTAATTTACCACCGTTCAAATGTGGTTGGCATTACAACAATATTATAGGTCTTGAAATTCCAATGAAATTTGTATGCATTTTTTTATATTTTTAAAAAAATCATTGTTTAGGGTGGCCATACATGTGATATATCTAAAAATCTAAAAACCATGATAAACATTTAATAGGGAGTTTGTATGGGAGAGTTATAACTCTAAAAAGTTCACATATTAATTTAGTTATTTTACATTCTTTCTGCCGACTCTATGTCTAATATTAAGGTTTTGAGCTTTAAATTTTTTTGTTATTATATTATTTCATTATTTTATATATATATATATATATATATCATAATATTTTTATTATCAATTTATTATAAAATTTATTTTCAATATTATATTTTATACTATAAATCTAATATTATAACTTTTAAATAAATTAATTAATTATTCATACTCAAAAAAATAATTTTAAAATATATTTAACAAAACATCACAAGTAAAAAATACATAATACTTATTTTATATTTGAAAATTGAAATTGAAATTTAAATATCCTCACTATACATCAAATCCATTTAAAAAACATAATATTAATATTTAATATAATATTCTTGTTATGGTGATTGGAAAAAGTTATAATAATGATTCTTATTTTATAATTATGGAAAATTCTTGTTTTCTTTGAAAAAGGACTATTTAACTAAAACACACTATACTCTATAACTATTTAAATACACTACACTCTATAACATCACTGTTTGTTTTAAATTTACATGTGATAAGCTGAATTATATATATATATATATATATATAGTTATAGTGCCAATACATTTTCAAATATATAAAACTAAACCAATTTAAAATTTTATAACTAGCAATTGCACCATATGTTGCAAAGGAAACTTTGTAAGGCGGTAGCATAAATGAAATAAGTAAAAATTTTATGCAATTTTGTTCCTTTAATGGTTTTTTCTAAGAAAAAAATAAAAAATAGTTTATTTTCCCATCTGACAAAGAGTAACAATCAAATTTGCTAGTGAGAAGAATGGTAGAAAATTTTAAATGTAAGAAGTCACTTCCGTGGTGATAGTACATTTTAGTTTTCAAAAAAACGTCTTTTCGTGATATTTTAAATAACAAATTCCTCTCTAACAAACCCTTTAGAAAGACCCTTTTCATTCAACTCATTAAAATAGGAAAGTGTCTTTTGTCTAGTGATTTATGAGTTATTGAAATTAAGGGAATAGGGAAAGATATTGCTAGACAAAAAAGAGTAGTGTAAGTGAATATCAAATGACTATCACATTGAGGAATCTCTTCAGATCTTCTCATGTGGTCCTTTGTCAACTAATGAGGTAGTAGGAGGTTTCTTGGCTCCAACTCCTCCAGAATAAGGTGTAGAGAATTATGGTTAGTGAACTACTGGACCTCAAATCAAAATATCAATCTTGGTGATTGCTATGGAACAACTTCTTTGTTATTTATTTCATGTAAGATGCACTTTTTCATAATGGATGAGGCAGTTGGGCAAAGTACTCAGGACCTCTATATGAGGAAATATGCATGCTTATTTTTTTCTACATGAAGGATGCACTTGGTTTTTATGACTAGGTTGGGTAGACTTCACCCTTCCAGGAAATGACTTGCTTCTATCACATTCCCAATGTTGAATTCCTCTGATACTACTCATGGAACTTTGACTCCACTTTATGACCAAAATGCTTTAATGGCATAAAGCAGAGTCACAGACTACTAAGAAGCTTAAGTATGGTATATAATTATAATATTTACATTATCCATCTTCACCTGTCATTTGAACATAGAGCAAAGAGTTATCTTAATTGTCAATTTTTATGGATAAGGGACATTTGGGCCTTTTTTAACCCTTGGGGATGCTTAATAAATCTATGTTCAGATAAATTTATATTAGTAAATTATCTACAATCATCTTGCCATAATTCCTCTTTGAACGACCAATATTCCACTGCTTTGGAACTTTGCACCCCAGTCATAATAACAAACATCATCAAGAACCAAAAGTAAGAAAAAAACATCTCGTAATAAGGGAATCTAGTCACTTGTTTAAGGATCATAATTCAAGACCTTAGTGCCTTTCAAAGATCATTTATTTTCCCATCAAATAAAAAGCAACAATCAAATTTTCTAGTGAGAAGAATGGTAGAAACTTTTAAATGTAAGAACTCCCTTCCTTGGTGATAGTACATTTGGTTTTAAAAGGAATTATTTTCTTCATATTTTAAATAATAGATTCCTCTCCAAAAAACCCATTAGAAAGACCCTTTTTTTTAAACTAATTGAAATAGGTAAGTGTCTTTTGTCTAGTTCTTTCCGAGTAATTGAATTTAAGGGAAGCAGTAAAGAGACTGCTAGAAAAAAAAGAGAAGAGTGTCAAATGAAAATCACATTGAGGAGTACCATTAGATTTTCTCATGTGGGCCTTCTTCAACTGATGAGGTAGTAGGAAATTTCTCGGTTCCAACTCCTCCATAATAAGGGGTGGAGAATTATGTTCAGTGAAATACTACTCATGGAACTTTGACTCCACCTTACAACTAGAATGTTTCTCTTCCCATAGCTCTATCTTGGGATATAATTCCAACTTTCTCTTGTTTATAAATACATTGTCTCTATATCACTTTCGTCTCTGAGTGACATCCTTCAACAGTGATATGTTTTCCCTCTGGAGATTTCACTATTGGTTTGGAATTTTCTCTGCATTGAAAGAGGTATGAGTTACCAAAATAGCAATTAACAGCGCAATGCAATATAATGAAGCAACAACAACAATTCCAAATGCAACAAGATGCATATCATTTAACCCATCTAAATATCGGTTTGATAAAAACATCGAGATTGTCAAGGCGAAATATGCATATTAAGGTTTCATACATGAACTAGTTCTATGTTGTCAAAATACACAGTCGAGATTCACAACCCAAATATACATATTAGAGAAGGTTTAAATGGATACGTGTAAATATTCATATTCAGTGCAATGTACCTTCAATTCACCTATAGAGACAAAAAGTGTTTAAATCCTTTAACCTCACTCAGTACAACACCTCAACGTCAACAAATGCAACCTGACATTGATATTAAACTTGGTTTACAAGAGTCTTTGCTAATATCCATATTCAATGGACGCTAGATTCAATGAACCCAACCTTCACCATGTATAGCACATGGCTCTCTTGGTACAATAAACTAACCCCAAAGTCTTAAATAATTATAGGGGACAATGAAGAGAGGATAATATTTTCATTAGTAAACTCTTTAGTTGAAAGCATGCAATACACCTAAATGAAGAATCGTAATAAATTACAAGAAAAAAGAACATTATCATTGTTGAATATTTTTTTTTGTAACTGTGTGAGATATATTTTAATCCCACCCATTTCAAAACCCTTGATGGATCATCAGGAAGCCAATAAGAATAAAGTGCTCTTCATTTATTTCCACAAAGTAAGCAACTAACCGCATTATAGTGAAGAAACATTTATTTATTTGGAATTTTTACTAAAGAAACATTGTAATGTAATGCACTTAAATTCTAATCCCAAAAGATCCAAATTTTTCAAGTGAGCTAATGTAATATGGAATAAGGACGTAAGATTTATCATTGCTTGAAAAATTCCCAAAGCTTCTAAAAGCCATAAAGGCTCAAAACAATGATTGGACCTTCAAAATGTTTTTAGGAGTTGTGTGGAACCTTGAACTCTAGAAGGTTATTAAGAGTCAATAGGAATCTTGACATTCATAAAAAATATCAATGGCATATAAAATATTTGGTCAAACAAAAATTTATCAACACCCAATGAAAACACCAACCTATGAGTATTGATGCTCAAAGAAAACTTGTTATGTTACACTTTTCTACACACCCCCAATGACTTATCGGCCTCACAAGAAGACTAGATTATGGGTACATTTTGGCTAACCTATGAAAACCACCTAAAGAAAACTAACACTTCAATACTTTTTCTTGAACCTCTAGTAAGTTTATTAACAACTAGAGTAATAATTTTATTTTTTAAGCTTTTTTTTTATATTTGATTTTTTTCTTGTTTTCTCCTGGAATGTGGGACTTTAATGATGTTCTTAATATAATATTTGTTGGGAGTGTGAGAGTGCGAGAGTGCGAGAGCTTCAGAGCGATCCGGATTCGATCTCTGCGATGGCAATGGCTCTCCGCCTTAACCGCGTCTGCCAAACCTTCGATGACCCCATAAGCCGGAAGCCTAGATCCGCACGACTAGCACTGGTCATCTTCGCGCCGCCAAGAGTAAGGGTTTCAAGTTATTTGCTGCAGTTAGGGTTTATAAGAAGAACAGAGGTGCGAATCCGGCCGGATCTGTTGCATACTGTGTCTCCTCAGGCGGCGAATATAGCTGATAAACCCCCGATCGGCTCAAATGGGTCGGCTATGCTTTTGAAATGCTCACGGATCGGACACTTGACAATTTGCTCTGTGTACGCCGTCCTTTTGGGGATAGAGAAGCCGCTACAGAACTTTGTAGACAAATTCCCTGTGCTGATTACTGGTTCCTTCCTATATTTATGGGCTTCTGGAACAGAGATCAGAGCTGCCATAGCACTACAAACCAGCGAAGGGGGATATAATGAAACAACACAAAGTCTCCATAGGAAATCGATAACAGAGCCGGGTGAATCTGAGGTGAGGTCAATAATTTGGCCCCAACTCGACCCAGAGAATGAATATACGGCAGAAGATCGATCCCCATTCAAGTCCAGAGAACGCACTTTCCTCCTGAAATGGGGTGATTTATACGGGGCAGTACATAGATCTACTGCAAGGTTAGAACCTGGAGCTTACCAGCCAGCCGACCACAAGCGCAAAGGCAAGAGATCGGCTATCTCGCCGGAAGAGGACGAGCGTGGTTGGTCATGGGACGCGCGGCCTGCTCACCAACAGCCTCCGTTTGGCCATGGATCATAGTATACAGCACAGATTTGGGGGCATGAAACAGCCAAGATACCCCTTTGGACTGAGCTTCAGGCCAAATGCGCTGAAGAAGAACAGATCGGCAAACAGCATGCAGGTAAAAACCTCAAATCCATCACTGATCAAATGGTTTTAATACCTAATAAACAAATCAGTCTACACCAAACTTGGATCTGGATGCCTGATAACAAAAAGGCTCCTCACAGATCTGGATCACAGTCTCAGATCATAGATCAGAGCAGGCAACAGAAAGATTCGATGATTATGACGAATCAGCAAAACATCCAAACAACACCTGCATCGGATATGCTCGAAGGAAGAAAAAGTTCTCTCTTTATCAGATCCATGGGAGGGAACACAATATGCATCAAGATAGGGAAATGGGAGGCGACAAAAACACTCAAACAGAGGATACAAGAAAGGACTAGAATCCCACCATGCAAACAACTCCTCCTCTACACAGGAAAAGTACTGCAGGAGGAGCGCAAGCTAATGGAATACGGTATAGGAAATGACTCAACCATCTGTCTTAGCACAAGACTCTGTGGAGGCTGTTCTGGCACAAGTTCAAAAGGACCTGCTTCCTTCAAAGATGCAGTAAAAGGGAAGATGGAACCACAAAAGAAACCAGAACAGCAAGCTACAACACCAGGGGCCTACATTGTTGAGCAGACAACACAGAACCCTGCATTAACAATCGCCATACCAGAGGTAAATGAAATACATGCTGATTATTTAACTAAAGCAGTGATATGCAGGTTCAATGGTTTTTGGCCCAAACCGGAAGCCCTTCGTCAATGGATTTACTCCATATGGACAGAAAACTGTGATATCCATCTCTGTTCAAAGGGATTCTTTATTGTCAAATTCGACACCATAAAGGACAAGGAATATGCATTGAACGAGGGACCATGGTTTTGGGGAAATGCAGGCCTTTTTATGAAATCTTGGTTCCCGGACTTCGATCCAAACAGCATGGTGGTCTCCAAAATGCCAGTGTGGGTAAAATTATTTAACTTACCTATACACTTTTGGCATTACAAAGTATTGGAAGGAATCGGCAACGCCTTGGGGACATTTTTAAAAGTAGACAATGAGCGCCTATCCAAGGATATCTACACTTTTGCCAGGATCTGTGTGGAGGTTGATCTCAGTCAAGGCCTACCAGATCACATTCTCTTATTCCATAATGGAAAGCAATGGGCACAGCCACTTGATTATGAAAACACTGCCTTCCGCTGCCGCATATGTCGACAAACTGGTCATCTTCAGAGTGCATGCCCACAAAACAAAAAAGATAGGAAAAGAAGACAACCACCAAAGCCGAAAGGATGGCAGTTTACAGCCACATGGGCAGAGGATATAGAAGAGGAAAAGAATGCAGAAACCACCAGTATACTTCAAGAAGATGAAGATGGAAGGAATAATCCAGAAATCAGCAAAGAAAGCTTTCCACACCACTTACAAAATAATGAAAATCTGATTGAATATGCAACAGATCCAAATGCAAGCAGCCCACAACAGCAATATGAGACTCCAGGACAGGAAATTGGTGGCAGCAAGCGAGCATACTCTACAACAAGCTCAGATTCTGAAAAAGACATCATGGCTGCCACAAACGAAGCACAAATGACAATTGTAACAGCCACGCCTAACAATGAAGGCTGGCGGAAAGTGGAAAAAAAGAAAGGTAGGAAAGCATAGATAGACAGTTAATTGATTTTTAGATCCTGTTCTTAGCAGGACAAGTTTTGTTACAGCATATGCTATTACAGCATCTACAACATGTAATTTTACTCAATATTGAATAAAATTACGATTTTTCTAGTGGAAAAATATTTGTTTTGGTTTCCTTACTAAGACGAAGCATCACATAAATAGTTAAAGGAAACATGTGAAGTCTATAGAAGGATAAATTCCTTAAACTATAAGATAACAATAATGCATTGAAATAAAAGTAGTACCCAAAAATTGAAAAATTTTAAGGTGTGTTGTGTACTCAAGAGTTTCCTATTATTATTCGAGGTTTCTTATAGCATAGCCTAAATAGTCAATAGGTTATGATGATATCATGTATGTAGTAAATCCTACACCAATCTTTTAAGATTCTTAGAAACTATTGAAAATGGAAAAGAAATATATTGAAAATATGATGCAATTATAGTATCCTAAGACAATATGCCCACTAAGGATGCACATAAGACATTGTTTAGTTGTGTAATATTGCATGGTTCTCAACTATACTAGTGGCTCAATCCATTCCAAAGCCTCTAAAGAGAGGCCCACTTTTTTATTGTAGCCTTTATTCATGGATCCAACTATTTAGGGAACACTCTTCCCCCTCCTCGAAAGAATAAAATGATGGAGAAAATGCCTTTGGATTTTTGGTTGACAAATTATCTTAGTATCTAGGGAGGATTAACAATCCTTGTTTTAATACTATTAAATTATTCTCTAGCTAGATTTACTTTTTTAATTTATTTTTTTTGTTAAGCTTGGCAGGACCTTTCATTTTCTATTTATAATTGAAAAATTTACACCACATAGGTTGGCTAGGTGGCCTCAACTTGCCCAATGGGAAACCAAGTCTGTTGGCCACCTATCCTCGTTGTAAGCCATCCAAAAACAATAAAGTTTCAATCTTTCTAGCCAAGCTATATATGTCTTTGTTTCATGACCAAACTCTATATATCTATCTATCCTTAGACAAGCATGACTAAAAGTAAATGCTAAATGCATATATAACAAAAATAAACATGGTAAACTCACTAGCCCTTCTGCTCCTCCAATGCTGATTCCACAGGTGTCGGATCCATGACAGTTGCTCCAGGCATCTTAGACAATTCCAGGATACATGGAATGTGCCTTTCAATTATGTCCAGTCTAATGTCTTGCTTATGGAGTTGAAACTGAATTCTCTGCAGATCCTATTTGTAACTCGACATCCCTTGGAGAGAGACCACCATCCCCACTGAGATCTGTTCCATGGCCTTACCCAATAGGCTTTTCATTAGCTAGTAGAGGTATAATGTCTGCTTGAATTGGGTTATCCTTCCTCTGGTATTCCCAGGGTCCGGGACTAGTGTCTTTTAATTATCCATCTCCTCCTCAGTCTCATTGTCCTACTTGATTTCTTCTTCCCATTCTTCTAGCAAATTCTAAATGCCTTCAGTTCCCTCTCAGTATGCCGCAGCTGCTTCACTGATAATATGCACCACTGATTTCCTTCCTCTGCGGGGTTCCAACGTGCTCGGGTCCTTAGCCTTTCTAGGCTCCTGGCCCCATCTTCCACATCCCCGTCCTCTCGCTAGCTGATCCATATCAACATGGTTCAATACATGGTCACAGGAAAGAGTTGTTAACCTCAAGCACTGTAACATATTGTATCCTTGGTTACTGTCCTGACTAGAATTTTCAGTGCCGTCATTCTTCCCGTTCATTGTCTTTTCCCATTTTCTAGTAGTACCGGGGGTAGGATGGGTAGAGAGCTAGTCCTGAGATAGAGCCGAACTCTGTATCCCTTCTAATTTTTCACTCCTCCCTCTCAGTTTCCTCACATAATTAGTGTGATTGACAAACCCCTACCGATGCCATGCAAATGAGATTAACCTCAGCCCGACCAGTTTTCTTCTGTGGTGTTCCTTCCCATTCCCCTCTACCCAGTAAGCCAGAGCAATTCCTCTGCCTCTGTCATGCTCAACCTCCCCCATAAGGATCCTAGCTGGTCTCTTAGCGTGGTAATTACTCCTAGTTCCCCATAGCTTGCCATGGTTACAACCATTGGTCCATCCTCCTACCTAACATATTAGCTGCCCTTTTCTACCCTCAGCCTCCGATGCCGAGCTGCTGCCTACCCGACCCCAATAACCATGCCCACTTAGCCCATAATAAGCGAAGCTCGAGTTCCCATTACCACCCAAAGCAAGGTCCACACAACTACATGCAAGGTCAAATCTTGGTAGGCTTAAAACAAAGATGCATAGCCAAACTACTGTAGCTCGATGCCTCCTCCATTTCCCCCTGCATTTCCCCCAATTACCCTTCTCGAGTATCTCCCTCTCCTCGCAGAAAAAATCAAACTAGGTCGACATTACAGAGGCGAAGATCCAAGATACATACCTGTTTCCGCTCCAAGGTTGATGTTGTTGTTGTCATCGCCTTCCCTTTCTATTGTTCCATCTCCTTGCTCCACAAGCCAAATTACAATTATTACATGCCTGTCTCGCCTTAATTGCTATACATCCCACCTCTCCCCTGCCATCTCTGCCACCTTTCCCACCACCCTTTCATGTACTCATGCCAAGGTCCACCAAACTCATCGCTTTGAGCTTGTTGGGGGGGTGATGGTACATAAGTCACCTGTACTCTTCATCACTGCCTGCAGGCACTTTCATCCACCGACACGCACCTCGATCGAGGTTTAGATTAAATTTTTAAATTTTATTAATAATATAATTTATAATAAAAAATATATGGCATAATTATTTTATTTTTATAAAAAATTCATGGACATCCACATTAAACCTTATACCTCTCATAATAACCCAATCTTACTAAATACAATAAAGTTGTTTCTTTTCCCTAATACCATTTATTTTTTTAACCATGGTGTATACCATATGCCATGTATTTTATATACATAAAATAAGACAATAAGACCACAGATTAAGTATGGCATTTTTGTGTTAATGTCTTACAAGTGTTTATTGTTTTGTAGTGATTTACACCATATCCAAGTGTATTTAGTATGTGTAGGTGAGTGGGTGCAATGATACATCATATGTAAGCATATGGTTTGTTTTAATATTTGTGGATGTTTATATATATATATATATATATATATATATATATATAATATTTTGTATTTTAAATTTTATATCTATTTAAAAGTAGTTTTTGGTGATTTATATAATATATTATAAAACATTATTTATTAAATTTAATATTAAAATATATGTTTTATAAATTTTATGGAAGCTTAGTATTGTTTTATATTTGGTGTAATTTTATAAAGTTTTAGATATGTAAGAGTTGGTAAATTTAATAATAAGTTTCATTATGAAAAGTTTCTAATCTAATATAGGAGTTGCTATGAAAAGTGACTAATCTAGTGCGTGCTTGTCATCATAGACATAGAAAAGTTACATGAACATTGTCATTAAACTTAATAGGAAGGCTAACTAAAGCATCACACAAATCAATCCACCATGACCACAAGTATTGTTCATTATGACATCAGCGTTAAAAAACTTATTTTATTAAATTATATACTTTACATTTATTTTTTCTTTTGTATTTCTTTTCTACTTGTATAATGTACATTTATTTTTCTTTTGTATTTCTTTTCTACTTATATAATGTACACTTATTTTCTCTTTTGTATTTTTTTTACTAGGTTTAATATTAAGATAAATTTCTTTTTTAATATATATATGAATGATTGATTGCAAATATATATAATTTAATGAATTTCTAGGTTTTTTTAATGAAATAAATTAAAATTAAAATTAATAAAATATATATTTTAATTGTTATATTTTAATTTTAATTTTTAAATTAAGATAAATAAATATTTATTATTTTATTAATAATATAATTTATAATAAAAAAACATATAACATAATTATTTTGTTTTATTTTTATTGAAAATACATGGACATCTATATTAAATGTTATAACATCCATAATAACCTAAATTTACTAAATATAATAAAATTATTTTTTTAATTTAAACTATGTTCTAAACCCTTATTTATTTCACAATTAAAATGTTTTCCAATTTCTTCATAAATAACGATGTTAATGTGGGCAAACTAAGACTACCAACATCCACCTAATCTTTAGGATGAATGATTACTATCCACTAAATCAACGAATGAAGGAAAATTTCTTGTTTCCAAGCTTGTGATGCCAAGAATAAAATCAATTGAAATTTTGCCTTCACCATTTGAAGATAAATCTCACTCATGATAAGTTAAATTGAAAATAAAATTAAACAAAATGCCAAATAGTGAAAACACATTGAAATATATCAGCGAAGGGATTTCAAATGTGGAGAAATTGGGCAGTACAATCCCTATTCCGGATTGTATATCCATGGATCACATACTCTCCCTATGACCTTCCGCTCTTTAAAATGACAAAATTTTCAGTAATAAAAAAATTCATTATAGTACATGTGATGAGGGCCGCCCTAATGCTTCTGAACTCCTCAAAATGAGTATGATGTAAATGAAAAAGTGTATTAGAATATTTTCTTGATTTGAAAATGCACCCTCCTTGTTTTCTTGCCTATTTTATTATGCATGAAAGTGATTATGTGTTGTAGTTGATAGATTTAGATTCTCAGTACATTTAATGGCTCTTTGAATTCAATTTTCTAAGATATTGCTGCAATAGTTAGGATATTTCTTAGAGCTAATATTGTCATCATGAGTGTGCTTCCACAAATAGGTGTCCTTGTTACAAGTATTGTCACCCTTTCATCATATGTTGGAGCCATGCCTCCCCATAAACTAGCCTCCAAATATGTTTTAAAGGAAAGCACTGAGGAAGTAGTTGAAGTTAACAAGAAAACTATTCCCATATATGTAGACACATAGTGCTTCATTGATAAGTCTATTGAGGTCACTTGGAGCAACATAAAAGACACATTCATGCAGAAAAAGTTTCTTGAGAACTTGGAGAACTTGGAAGTGTATATCAATATCAAGAGTTCCAGGATGCATATGATCACATTTAGGTTCCCATTCATCCCATATGTAGAAGTGATTGAGTGGATCATTACACATATGGATGAATCTCATCGTGTTCTTTGTAGTGAGAGTCGCAATCAACTTGCTAACTATTATGGAGAAGACATGTATACCTACTACAAGATGCTTATGCTTACAAAATATTCAAATAATGACTTCTACATCAGATGGGCTGATCTGGACACAAGTGATATCATCAAATATTGGTGTCGAGAGCCTACTAAGTTTCACCACCGCCCATCTGAAGTTTATCCGACGTGGATTCTCAGTGATATATATCAATAGCTTATTGTCATGTGTTTTCAGTTTCATGGGCAGAAGATCATTGAGGTGTTTGAGGAAAATTGGATATATATGCTTAATATGGTGGTTACTCGAGTAAAGCTTTCAATTGGGAAAATATATTGTCATTTGAGTTGCAGCGTCATGTGGGGTAGGAAAAAACATATTTGAGGGTGAATCAGGCATCATAATTATATATGTCTACATTTCTTTTAGATGGAATCTGTGCGCAGTATGCTTGCCAGACAATGTACTGGAACTAGACCCCTGAGAACAAGTTCCCAGTTTACTTCCACTTCAGAGTGTTGTGAGAATCAAGCTTCAAAGGGGCATACAATAGATTGGTCGAACACTTCTTTATAGTTATATTCCACATGATATTCGATATCGATCCTCCTTGCATGGCTAATCAAGTGAAGGAGTCACAACAGGATATCGCAGATTGGTTTGCAACACCTAAGGGCACATACATTCATTTTTTTGGATGCTAGGTATCCCCTCATCTCATGCCATGATATGTGACCAATACGATGGTCATGCAAGAAGTAGCATATCAATTGGACAAGGGATTGTTAGAAGTCCTTCATAGGAGAAATAAAGCCCTCTAGCCCATCTTTCCTTTGAGGATCAGGTAGTATGAGTTAAAGAGACACAATGCGACAACTGCAAAAATACAAGAGTTGGATCACTTGTACTTCACAATTAAGGACTTTCATGGATAGGATCCCAGGAGAGTGTGGAGGAAACATTGTGAAAGGATCAATTTCAATTTTAGGTATTCTTTGATAACTACAAGATAAGATGAAAAAGTGAATAAATGGTATAATGCAATAAAAAAAACATCCAGGGATAGAGACTAGTTTACCTTAAGATCCACTAGCTCCATATGTGAAGATTCGGTAAGAAGAATAGATGACCCCTCAAGTAAGGAGTGTAGTTCCTAAGAAAAGGATCAAGTATGATTCAATAGGAAAAAGCAACGGGAAATGGAAAGATAATCCTTTGAACATAGGAGCTACTCAAGTAGAACAAGACATGAGAGAAGCAGAAGAAGAGGAGAAGAGGAAGTGGGATGAGTTTCTTAGGAAGCAATAGGAAGAAAAAGATGAAAAGAGAAGAATAGAAGAGGAATAAAAAAGGTTGTCCGAGGAGGAATAAGCCACTCAGAGACTACATGAAGAATAATGGACTTAGGACATAGAGGAAGAGTTGGAGGAAGAAGATACCATCCAACCAATGGATGATGAACCGGGTTCCCTTGAAGAACCTCCTCTCACCGTTTATCATATTTCATTTGGAGAAATGGTAAGCACTCCTCTACCTACAAACGAGTCATGGATGTGTGCAGTATCATGTTTGATTATAATAAAAAGAGGATCATATGGCAGAGACGAAGGCACTTCTCAAATGATCCTTAAAGCCTAGTCTCTGTACCTACAAAAAAAGGTGGTAAATGTCGATACCAGAAGGAATCCTAGGGAAATCATGGTGACAAATGTTGCTTTCTCTAAAGCAGTACAAGAAAACTTTGAATATCTATTGAGTGAGAATGCAAGATTGAGGAAAGAAATGGTTTCAAAGCAGCATGCGGATCACCTTGTGGCAGAGAATCAACAGTTATATTCACATAGTTATAACATTGTAGAATGGTAGTCATCCATGTAGGAGGGTCTAGGGCCAATGGAGGACACAATGGCATGATTATATGATGACATTATAATTCTACAACAAGTGGTAGATCCTCTCGTTGGCTTTCATAAGAAAGCACAAGAAGTAAAACTCCTGAATGTGGAAAACAGAGCAATTGACCAACTTCAAGAATGGGATACAAAGTAACCAGGTGATTTGTAAAATTTGGAAAAGAAATGTAGGATTTTTGTAGAGATGGATAAAGTTCAACTGAGAGTCCACCATTAGAACTACATGTATCTTGGAGAATCTTTGATTAGTACTATTGTTTCTTATAGTCGACTGCACAATGGTTTGGAGCCTCTAACACAAAAACATGGGATGCTCGCAATAAGATCACTTGAAGAAATCAGAGGCAGGGAAATCATCTTCCAAGAGATTAGAAAATATATCGAATAGATAAAGAAAGAATTAGAATAGGAAGGCTTGGAGATTACCAAATACATTATTCTGTAGTATGTCATCACATAATTCAAAGTTCATATGAAACTCTCATGGCTATGGAATAATTTACAATCGAGCTCCAAGATTATATTGATGAAGGCACTACAAATGAAGTTGCATTAAATAGGAGAGTTTCCAGTTCATGTCAAATTCATCTCAACAAATTATAAAGAAGGGTACACATACATCACAAATGAGCTCCATGAGGAAGCAAATGAATTGCCTATTTGATAAGACTTTTTCCTATTTTCAGTTTTTCTTATTAGGCCACTATGTCATATGTAATTTTTCTTTTGTAATAAATGTTGTGTAATGAAGTCCAAAAGACAAATGTGGAATGTGGAAATACACATATGGAATGCAAAGAGTCATGTAAAGAATATGAACAGTCATAGAAGTTAAAGAGTCATGAGGAAGCTCAAATTTCATTCTCATTAGTTATAAATGGCTCCTCATAACTCAAGCTAAGGGCTTGGATTCTAGGAGTCTTGCCTTGGCTTCTCTTATAGTGAATAAGAGATAGATCATTCTTTGGAGAAGCTAGTTGTGGCTTCATGTTCCACTAATGGATATAGTGTTTCATTAATTTAACAATGTACTTGGGACATTTCATTCATAATCAGAATCTCTATGAGCTAGCACTTCTTCATATATGTATCGTAGATATAGTAGGACTATTATTGTTATGTTTGTGGTATATGTTGCTTTAATTACATACTAAGTTCAATGAACGAATTCGTTGATTAGATGTTACTATTATTGAATAAGTGTTGTTATGATTTCATTAGTGTTGTTTTTTATGTGGACTAATCCACACGTAATCAACAAGCCTTTATCTTTATCCCTGGGTCCCCCCTTAAGGATAGTACTATTACTTTTATAACCATAGGCTCATTTTCCTTTACCATCTGTGGAACTTCCCTCATGCAACTTACATTGGGTGTCTCACAAATATTACATACTTGCTTCCTAAAGATGTGTTGTGATCTATTGTGTGTGATTGTATCCAAGACATATCTTTGAAGCCTTTCCAACTATAGTTGGACCGTATAGTCAGATGGGACTCCTACACCAAACAGTGTGAGGTCTAATTGGGACTTCACATCAGGGAGATCCCCTTACATTTTGGTAACATCCAACACTGTCAAAATTTTTGGTACTAAAAGGAGGGATATATGACAAGCTGATCTTGTGAATTCTGTTTTAATCTCTTACCTTTAATGGCTTCATCCTAGATCATAATCCGGAGGTGCTTTTCTGAAGCTTTAGATATTTCAATCCCCATGAAATTTTTACATGACTTATCACATTTGAAATTTGATCGAAAGGGTACAACGACCGTCCTTGATTACATAATTTTTTTTTTTTTTCAAGTGGTGTTTATTTTGAAGAAATCCTTGCAAGGTTATTTACCCTTACCCTTACCCTTGATGGTCGTGCCAAGAAATTGTGTTATTCTTTACCCGCTACTTCTATCTCATCTTTTAATCACTTGGTTAATGAGATTCATCACGTTTTTGACAAATATGAACATCAATATGTTCTTAATGAAATCGATCAGCTTAGAATGGAATCAAATGAATCTCTTGAACATTGTGTTGACTAATTCCTTCATCTTTGTTATGAATTTCCAGACGAGGATGTAGACTGGAATTTCTTAGATGAAAAGTTTCATTCCTTAGTTAGGATGTCAAGAAAATATTTGGAATCTGAGTCATCATGTTCTTATATTAGCAAATAATTCTGACATCCTGAAGAAGAATCAAATGTTCCTTTCATTCCTTTTCCCCATCCTTTTGATGTTCCATATGTTGGATATAAATTAATCACTGAAGCGGAAGACTAAATGCAGATGAAGAGATGATTTTTCTTTCACATATTTATCTTGATGATGATTTGTCTAATCCTATTAATCATTCATCTTTGGATCTTGATATTTCTCATGTCGATCCTCAACCCATTAACCAACTTGAATCCTTGGAAAACCATGACCCTGTTGATTTCCTTTTTTATGAATTGTATGATGATGATTTTTCAAGTTTCATGGATGAATCTTTGTTCCCACATGAAGATTCAAATCTGGAGAAGTTTCAAATGGAGTTTGATGCGATTATCAAATATTTTCTTTTTTGTATGTTTCCTTTTGATCAAGAAGACAACATACTTATCATTAAATATTTTTTGGGTAATATTGAAAATCTATCTGATGACACTCAATCAAGTTACAAATCTCATGATTTGAATAATGACTTGTGTTTAGATAAGTAGCTAAGCTTGTTTTCTTAGAATTGAAAGTTAAGTCAGGTGAGTAGGACACTTTAACCTATGATATTGGTTATGTCAGTATCTTGTCACCTGGACGGTATTTGTAATTTCTATCAGTTTAATATTTTCTCGCATGATCTTGTTGTTAATGTCATCTTGCGGGATGTTGATTATCTCTTGAGGGATCCTCACTTTCTACATGTTAAATTTTTAAACCCTTAAGGGAGAAAGTTTAAAGTGACTATTGATATTCAATCAATACATCCCATCTCAAGCAAATAATTAATTTGTAATGTGGAAACGAAGAGTGATTTTAATGTGTCAAATCTCTTAATCTGGCTTACCTTCTACATCCTCCGTTGGAGATTTTAACTTGCATGACAACATGAATTGTGGTCAACTAGCTAATTTTGATTTTGATATGAATTTGTCTTTGGTCAGTATTTCTTGTCAAGAACTCCCTAAAGGTTGTTTCCATGGTCCTATTGCAGAGTCCCTTTAAGACTCCTATTGGTTGGGACCCATGTCTTGTGTCCTGTTCTTACATGCTTATAATCAAGCCTTGTATGGTCATTAACCTGGTAGTTACTGTTGTTATCGATTTTTTCATTTGATAGAGCAGTCAAGTGTGTTACACCATTGTGATTGCACTTCCTATTTCTATTTGTCAGTGCATATGTTTGCATTGTTTATCCTTTTCACTGCATTGTATTCCATTCTAGTTTTAAACGATCATATACGACCCAAAGGTCATGAGTAACTTCTATGGCTGCATTGGAAATTTCATTTCACATGACCTAACCCTATACTATTTAGTTTAGGATAGGATAGGTTTCATTTAGTTAGATGCATTGCATTTCGTTATACATTTTCATCCATCCATTCTATTCTTTTGGTTTTATTGGTCCTTAGATAAAGTTAGTTCCAAGCTTCGAGATGATGTGGCTAATCTTTTGTGAAAGGAAAGTTGTGGTAATGCACAACCCTTGGCTTATCTTCTACCCTCTTGTTTGTTTTGGTTCATATCTTTAAAACAAGTAATTTTTTGATGGAAAATAAAATCCTTCAACTGAGAAGCTGTAAGTAAACCATGATACCCGTATCCATTTAGTATTATCATTCTTACACTCAGTCCTGTCTATTGATGAATAGTGTGTTCTTGCCTATCTATATGAGTAAAGTAAGATAAGGGGAATTTTTTTAGCGAAAAAAGCATCAAAGGTCTTAAACATGTCTTTAAAGGAGAAATCTCTTCTACTCTCAATAAGTTGGGATACCTCTTTCACGTGTTGAAAATAATAAGTGCCTATGCATACTTCTATGAAAAAATAAATAAAAATGAAAGGTGAAAGAAGAGAAAGGCTTCTTTTGCAGGGATGTGAAACAAGGGACTTCATTAGGGTACTATCCAAGCTCATTTGCAGTGAAGCAACGTTTGTGTTCCTGAAGCGATTCCACTGGGGTACTATATAGGCCTGCTGGCTGTAGAGAAAAGCTAAAGATGTAAAATTCACACTCTGATTGTCTTTAACTCGCCATGATATATTACCCTTATTTACCATGAAAAGATAATGATATGTTACACCGAGCAGTTGGAAACTTGGAAGACTATATATTTAACCGACTAAGAATAGGGAGATATGGCAACTCACTAATTAACTCCATACTTCCTAGTGAATTGAGACTTTGTTCCTAAATGAAACCATTTTAGAGAAGTTGGGGTTCACCCAGTATGTCGCCAAGTGTTATCGCTGCAACAACAATCCTCTAAAACAATTTTGTAAGTCAACTTTGGAGCCTACATGAACTATTGTTTCAAGCCCCTTAATGTCGTCACATTGTTTGTTTTGATATTCTGATGTTTTATCCTAGTGTCACATCTTCCTAAGTTAAAATTTCCTAAGTGTTGTCACTTGACCTTTAGAAGTTATTGTGTTACCTTGTTCATGGTTAGGTGAACTCACAACTTTTCTTGACTTAGAAACTAGCCTTTTCACCATGCACACACTTGAAAAGCACACAAAAGCAAACAAAAACAAGAAAAATCACTTGAAAAGGCAAAAGAAACCTCCAAGATTGCGAATACTTGCTCTTGTGTGGAGCGTACTCCTTCAGGCTGAAGAACTGCACCCTCTTTGAGTGCACTCCTACATGTTAAGCAAGTGCACCCCAAAGGCCTAAAGGTTTTCTCTTTGTCTCTTTGACATGTGCCAATGCACCCTCCTTGAGTGCACTCCTTCAACATGAAGACATGCACCCTTCTTGAATGCATACATGAGCTTCCTTGTTGCATGTGGGCAGACTCCTAGAAAATAGGAGCCCACCTAACTTCCCTTAACTAACTCATTCACTTGTCAGCAAGTGGCGATCATGAATGAGACAATTTTGCATGTAATTTTGTTTAAATCAACCCAGAAAATCATTCATTCTCATAATCATTCTCATTTGGGTTGGGCACATAGCTTTGGATCAAGATGTTGTTAAAAATACTGAGAGAGGGGGGGGGGGAGTGAATCAGTATTTAAAATTTCACAAGAATAATTTTCTTTTTCAAACTGTATATGCAATTTTACAGAAACCAAATAGCGTATGTCCACGACTATAATAAATGAAACCAGCGTATAGATAATAAACTTGTAAAATAGCTAATTCATTGTTTATTGAACTTAAATCAGAGTGTGATGCATTTACTAAGTAGTAAATAGATGTAGTAAGAACAAAATAAATCGACACACATAAGAAGCACACATGAACACTAGGATTTTTCAGGTGGAAACCCAATGTGGAAAAAAGCCACCGCTGATTTCATTTCAGTGTTCAATCTTCCTATTAAAAAGTGTTTACAAGTTTTGTATTGGTGGAGACTCGTTCCAATATGTAGACTTGTACCTGCTGAAGGCTACAACCTTCAGTCATTTTCCAGCTTCTACTGGAAGTGAAATCTAACCCCCTAGCTCTTGTGCTAGCTGATATGATTACCAATACATAGGCGTTGGGCTACAGAAGGCTAGCACCTTCACTCTTTATCTAGGGACCACGTTTCATAAATTTTCAAACTGGATACTCCTAGTACACATCAACACAATATGTAGGCCAAGTTTCATCAAATTTTCAAACTGGACCCATCAGTAATAACCATCAAATACAACTACATTTACCAATCAATGAAACCCATGAACTCTGAAGAAAAACATAATCAATCAATCTGAACAATTAGATCACTGTCACCAGAACACAGAGCTGAACCCAAAATGCTGCATCAACAACCAGAACCAACTACAACCTCAAAAATCATATTTCAGAATGTATACGCTACTTCAATGAGGACAACCTGCGTGTATACGCCACTTTCTATAACCCAACCTGTGTATACCTCTAAAGATACTGAATCATAAAACTTTCGAACCAAAAACTATTCTAACCAAAGACATTCTAAGGATCTACTATCATATTATAGAGTTCTAAATAGATAGCAGCAAAGATCACCCTTCTTACTCAATCAATCAGTCAACTAGACTCAATCTCCTTATATAATTAGTTTAACTTTAGATCTAATGAATAAGTCATTGAAAAACAACAGTAAAACAATAGTATTGATTAGATAGATCATTCATTTCTGAACAACAAGCCCTTCCTTTGCACACACTACTTGGTAGTGTCGAATCCATGTGTATGCGTGCCTTCACCAAGGCGAACCTTCGTATAGATCTGCAAATAATGACTAATAACTTCACAGCTTTTCAAGACTTCAGATATACCCAAGTCATAGCATTTAAAGGATAAAACATGCGTTAGCACTCAGATCTAGACTATCCATTATCATATCATACAATGATAAGTCATTTCAGGTCTCATGATCCTGATCCAACATTGTATCCAAGGGTGCACAAGATATTTCAGATCTATATCATAACCATATCCCTTACAACACAAATATACTTCAAATAGAAGTATTCATGAAAAACCCTTTCACTTTCACGTTTAGCCCTTTGATCTTCTCCTCCTTATATACTTAGAGCCTTTATCAATACCATGCACCAAAACAACACTTAGAACCTATGGTATTCTTAGACGGGATCAAGTAACCACTATTTCGCTCAATATTGTGTGCTAATACCATGGTATGGACACTTGGTATTCTTTAACCTTAATTTTCCATCCCATACGTGCTTTTCCTTCTGCGAAACTGTGTGCATACATATACGTGATTTTTATTATGTGTACCCACATGTATACACGACTTGGACTAGGTTAGATAACATATACAGCTTAAATAATTCTCTTTTCTCAACTTCTTGATTATGATCTGTAATCCTTTGTCCCATGATCCTGTTCTTCTGTGCCATTACTCTGTTACCTATTAATTGACCTGTTACAATGTGACTTTCCATCATGTATGACTTTATCATTTCTGAACTGACCTGTGGATACATCTAGTTATCATATATGTGAGTTTCCATCAAGGACAACACCTGTACCATAATTCCAACAATCTCCCCCTTTGGACTTGATGGAAACCATATTGGTGTTTATCACTTCAAGTTGTAGAACCTGTTATATATATCAAACAACACCAAGATACTCTCCCCCTTTGACATCAAGGGCAAAGGGCAGACCAAGATATTCTCCCCCTTAGTACATGCTAAGATGCACTATACTATCCATGCTCCCCCTGAGCACATGCAGAGTCTGTAGAAATATTTTTTAAAAGAATAACATGACTCTATAACTCAACTATGTGAGTATGACCTTCCTATCACCAATGACTCATACATACATCAATCACCCAACCAAGTGGGGATACATCAAATGTTCATACATGACTGAAAATTGCAATTATTACATCATCCTTCCCATGCATAGTGGGGGTACAAATTACATCATGTGTCCAAAAGGACTCATCCATAATAGACTATGACAGAAAGAGACACATAATTACAACAGAGGTCTTTACATGACCTTTTTATCAAATGACATTAATAACTGAGACCATAGCTAAATTTAGCAACCATGATGCCAACAATGCATAATATTTTGAAGGCTAATGCTCCCCCTGAACCTGTGCTACCTGTGCATTGTCAACAATTCATTCATCAAGGCATCTTCATCAATCAAATAAACATCAATGAGAAAATAATATCAGCAGACTGTATCCATCAACATCAGACTGAACAGGCATGTCAGAAACTGATTTTGAGTCTGACCCATTATTTTTCTATTAGAAAAACACATATGCTATTGTTGGCATAGAAACTCATGTGTATACGCGACTCTACTTCATGAAATCCGCATATAGAAAAAAAATCCTCTAATTTTGTACATGTCAAATTGGTTTTAACAATAAGATGAGGTAGAAACAACTCCCATCTTTTGTCTGAGATATTCAAATGCTTCTCTGGGAAGAGGTTTGGTAAATATATCAGCAACCTGATCTTTGGAGGGAACATACTCTAATTTAACCTTTTGTTCAAGCACTTGTTCTCATAGAAAGTGGTACTTAATGGGTATGTGCTTGGTCTTGGAGTGCATAATAGGATTTTTCAAAATACTAATCGCACTTGTATTGTCACATCAGATGGAGATGGGTGGAGAACATTTAATTTGAATATCTTGTAATGTTTGCATCATCCAGAGAAGTTGTATGCAGCAAGATGCAGCAGCCA
This sequence comes from Pinus tabuliformis, assembly GCA_031772625.1. Lineage (NCBI taxonomy): Eukaryota > Viridiplantae > Streptophyta > Pinopsida > Pinales > Pinaceae > Pinus > Pinus tabuliformis. The sequence goes on along the minus strand of CM062818.1, from coordinate 537,174,859 downwards.
CATATTCTGATTCTGCTGTAGGTAAGGAAATCAATTTTTTTTTCTCGTTGAACCATGATACTAATCGTGATCCCATATAAAATGCACCTCCACTAGTTCTTTTTCAGTCATCAACATTTCCATCCCAATCCGCATCTCTATATGCATGAAGGGTGATATCTGTATCTTTAGGATACCATAGACCAAAGTCTTGAGTTCCTTGGAGATATTTGAATATTCTCTTTACTACCTGAAGATGTGATTCCTTTGGATTGGCTTGGAATCTTCCAACAATTCCTACCGCATGCATGATATCTCGTCTAGTACCTATTAGATAAAGTAGACTTCTAATCATAGATCTGTACTCTGGTTGATTCACATTAGGAGAATCATCATTAGAACTGATACTACATCATGTTACCATTGGAGTACACACTAGTTTGGAATCTTCCATTCCGTACTTCTTCAGAATTTGCTTGAGATATTTATTTTGTGAGAGAAAGATGCCATCTTTTGTTTGTTGCACTTGTAGACCAAGAAAATAGGTTAGTTCTCCAAGCAAAGACATTTCAAATTCTTGCTGCATAATAGAAGCAAAGTTTTGACTCATAGATTCTTCATTACTTCCAAAGATGATATCATCAACATAAACACCAATAATTAGTAGTTTATCATTCTCAATTTCTATATATAAGTTGTTGTGTGCAGATCCTTTTGTGAAGCCTTGTTGTTGAAGATATTTGTCAAGATGATACTACCATGCCCATGGAGATTGTTTCAATCCATATAAAATCATTTTTGTGTTTGCATACTAGATTTGCATTATTTCTCAAAATGAATCCTTCTGGTTGTTCAATGTATAATTCTTCTTCTAGATCTCCATTAAGAAATGCAGATTTTACATCCATTTGATAAACTTTGAATTTTTGAAAAAATGAAAGAGCAAGAAACATTCTTATGGCTTCAAGTCTAGCTATAGGTGCAAAAGTTTCTTCAAAGTCTATACCTTATTGTTGTGCATACCCTTTACAAACAAGCCTTGCTTTATTCCTAATCACCTCTTCATTTTCATTCAACTTACTCTTGAATATCCATTTTGTCCCTATAACATTTTTATCATGAGGTCTAGGAACTAATTCCCAAGTATCTTTCTTTTCAATTTGGTCAAGTTCTTCATCCATGGCCTTAACCCAACATTCATCTTTGCTAGCTTAATTTACATTTTGTGGTTCTATGGAGGATAATAAGGCTAGATAACTAGAAGATCCTACAAGAGTTCTTCTTGTTTGTATTTGAGGCCCCTTTTCTCCTAGAATTTGAGATTCTGGATGATTCTTTTGAACATACCTCGATGGAGCCTTTTCCCTGTTAGATGTATCTTCTTCTGGTGCTTCATTTGTTTCTTCCTCTATGTCATTTCAATTTGATATGGCAAAGAATTCACCGTCTTCATTATTATTATCTTCTTTTACTGATGTCACCTATTTCGGATTTCTGCATGCTTCATCGATTACAACATCAATGAATTCAACAATTTTTAGAAGTCGCTTATTGTAAAATTTGTATCCTTTACTTCTAGATGAATAACCAAGAAATATTCCTTCATTTGCTCTGGGTTCAAACTTACCAAGTTTTTCATCAGTCTTTTTGATGAAACATTTTCTTCCAAAAACTCTAAAGTGTTTTACAATGGGAATCTTACCATACCAAAGTTCATATGGAGTTTTATCACTATTTACATGAACATGAACTTTGTTGAGAATATTAACTGCAGTATGTGCAGATTCACCCTAGAAGGTGTCAGAAGTTCCATACTCATCAAGCATAGCTCAAGCCATTTGTTGAACTATTATATTCATTCATTCTGCCATGCCATTTAGTTGAGGAGTTCTGGAAACAGAGAACTGTCTCTTTATTCCATGTTGTTCACAAAATTCAAAGAATTCATGTGATATGAAATCTCCTTCTTGATCAGATATGAGACATTTGATTTTTAGATCTAGTTCATTTTCAACTAAATATTTGAAGATCTTAAACTTTTCAGTTTATGTTTTAATAACCTAGTCTAGCACATTCTAGAAAAATCATCAATGAATAAAATGTAGTATTCTTCTCCATGAGGTGACCTTTTCCTTGTTGGTCCACACAAATCAGTATGAATAAGTTTAAGAGGCTTACTTGTTGATCCTTCTTTGGCATTGAATTGAACTCTGGTTTTCCGACCGAATTGACATGGATTATAGATGGTACTTTCTAGGATGATGATATCTAGAAGATCACAAACAACCTTGAGCCTGCATGATTTTCTTATTTGAGAAAAGCTTAGATGCCCCAATCTTCTGTGCCATAACTAGTTCTCTTTTGTTTTTCTTAGATAACATTATTCTTGACCTCCTTCTAGTATATATAGATCGCTTGGAGTTCTTGTACCTTTGATTATGGTCTTTCTTGTGTTAAGCTCACGAACCACACATTCTTCTGATCGAAACACAACTTCATTTCCTTGATCACACATTTGACTAACACTCAATAAGTTATGCTTTAATCCATCAACATACATAACATTTCCAGCTTTAACCTTTTCTTTTAGATAAACAAAACCTTTACCCTTAATGACAGCTGGTGTGTCATTTCCAAAATAGACATTCTTTTCCTTTTCTAAAGCATTGTATGAAATGAGTTTATCTTTATCACATGTCATGTGTTTTGAGCATCCGCTATCAATGTACCATTGATTTTATTGTCCTTCTGCAAATAGATCTATGCCACATCTTTCTGACTGTAATTGCTTCTTTTTCCATACCTTGGAGTTTGATGATGTTTGCTCTTTTTGATATGTTGGCCGAAATTTGCTCCTGCATTTAGATTCTTCATAGCCAAAGTTATTGAAAAATGAACATTCAATTTATTCTTCAATAGGTGAAAAGTTATTATAAGATCTCTTCTTGATTCCTATCATGCTTCTTTGATTTCTTGCTTCTCTAGTCATGATAGTTTTGTAAGCAACACATTGAGTAGCCTTATGACCAAAGTTATGGCATGAAAATCATTTTTCAATAAAGAAGAAGTTTCTGTTAACATAAAGTCTTTTGGTATTGTTCACCTTTTGGTTAGTGTTTCTATTGATGTTCACCCTTGGAATAAAATGAGTATGATTTACCTAGGGAGTACCTTTAGGATTTTTCTGAGGGTTGACACATTGTTGACTAGTTTTTGCTGCATTATGATAGCTTTTGGTGATAGTTGAAGACTTTTCTGGTTGGTATGTTGCTCTAGTGTATCAAAGGCTAGTCTTTATAAGAGGAGAACATTAAACCTTGATGATTTCATCTAAGGTTTCTGATCCTTTAGAAAATCTAAGATTAAGAGATTTTGTCTTCTCAAGTTCCTTTCTTAGACTCACTACTTCACACTATAAGTTTTCATTGTGCTTTTCCCTTTATGTGAGTTGATGTGTCAAAGTGTCTATGACTATATTCCTTTCTTCCAAGGAGATTTTGAGTTGAGTGATTTCTTCAAGAAAATCTTCTTCTTCTAAGGCATTCATAAACTTATCATTTTCATAAGCCACAAGAAGTTTAATATCTTGATCATATTCACCTTCATCACTATTAGACAAGCCATCACTATCTTCATGAGTATAATAACTCTTTCTATTAACAAACTATTTCCTATTACCTTTTGCATAATCCTTTCCTTTGTCATGGTTATCTTTATGATGACATTTAGCAACATAATGACCAACTCTACCATAAGAAAAACATTTGAAGGGAAGCTTACCTCTGAATCTTCTGGAACCCAGTTGAAGTTTCTTCACAAATTTTACCTCATCTTCTTCTGATATATATCCTGATTCCTTGAGATCTTCCTTTTATTTTCCCTTTGTAGAGGCTTTGAAAGCAGCTTCTCTAATTTTTGATGGACCATCTTTCCTCATTTCAAAGGCAGTTAAAATTCCATGAAGTTGAACAATAGTAACATATTTTAGATCCTGCTTCTCTTCAATGGCAGATACTTTTGACTCAAATTTAGAAGATAGAGATCTTAAAATTTTCTCTACTATAGTAGCCTCCTTTATTTCTTCACCTATATTCTTCATACAATTTACAATCTCATCTACTCGTAAAAAGTAACTAGAAATACTTTCATCACTATGCATCTTGAGAGTTTCATATTCAATTTTGAGATTTTGGAGTTTAGCACGTTTTACTTGGGAGTCTCATTTGTAGCTCTAAATGATTTTGTCCCATATTGATTTGGTTGTATTGAGCTACATGACTTTCATGAATTCTGATTCTGATAGACTTCCCAATAATGCATTGACGACTTTGGCATTGGTTTCATATGATTTTTTTTTCTGCTGGATCTGTGGGGACTTTTGTTAGATATTGGTATCCTCCTTCCACAATTTCCCAAACATCAGCTCCAAGTGACTGAAGATGGGCTCTGGTTCTTATCTTCCAATATGATAAGTTATTTCCATTGAAGATTGGTGGTTTGATAGATGCCATTCCTTCTTGATTGCTCATCTTGAAAGATCTTCCTTCAAGCAATCAAGCTTCTTCTGAAGGACCTGCTCTGATACCAATTGTTGGGATAAATACTGAGAGGGGGGGTGAATTAGTATTTAAACTTTCATAATAATAATTTTCTTTTTCAAACTGTATATGCGATTTTACAGAAACCAAACAACATATGTCCACGATTGTAATGAATGAAACCAACGTATAGATAATAAACTTGTAAAACAACTAATTCATTGTCTGTTGAACTAGAGTGTGATGCATTTACTAAGAAGTAAAAAAATGCAGTAAGAACATAATAAATCAACACACATAAGCAACACACATGAACACCAGGAGTTTTCAGGTGGAAACCCAATGTGGAAAAAAACCACCACTATTGTTGTCTTAGTCTTCAATCTTCTTATTAAAAAGTGTTTACAAGTTTTGTACTAGTGTAGACTCTTTTCAGTATACAGGCATCTACTTGCTGAAGGCTACAACCTTCACTCATTTTCCAACTTCTACTAGAAGGGAGCTCCAACCCCCTAGCTCTTGTACTAGCTGATATGATCACCAGTACGTAGGAACCAACCTACAAAAGTCTACCACCTTCATTCTTTCTCTAGGGACCATGTTTCATAAATTTTCAGACTGGATACTCCTGGTACACATCAACACGATATGTAGGCCACATTTCATCAAATTTTCAAATCGGACCCATGAGTAACATTGAAGCTCAAAATCAATCACCACTACAATACAACCATCAAATACAAATGCATTTACCAATCACTAAAACGCATCAACTCTGAAGCAAAACACAATCAATCAATCTGAATAGTGAGATCACTTTTACCAGAACATAGAGCTGAACCCAGAACACTGCATCAACAACCAGAACCAACTGCAACCTCAAAAATCATATGTCAGAATGTATATGCTACTTCAATGAGGACAAACTGTGTGTTTATGCCACTTTTTGTAACCCAACCTACATATACCTCTAAAGATACTGAATCATAAAAATTCTGAACCAAAAACTGTGCTAACCAAAGACATTCTGACGATATACTTTCATATTATAGAGTTATAAACAAATAGTAGCAAAGATCACCCTTCTTACTCAATCAATCAGTCAACCAAACTCAATCTGCTTTTACAATTAGTTTAAATTTAGATCTAATGAAAAATCATTGACAAACAATAGTAAAACATCAGTATTGATCAAATAGATCAGTCATTTCTGAACAACAAGCCCTTCCTATGCTACGCTACTTGGTAGTTTTGAATCTGCATGTATATGCACCTTCACCGAGGTGAACCTGCGTATAGATCTGCAAATAATGACTAATAACTTTGCATCTTTTCAAGAGTTCAGATATACCCAAATCATAGCATTTAAAGGATAAAACATGCATTAGCACTCAAATATAGCCTATCCATTATCAGATCATATAATGATAAGTCATTTCATGTCTCATGGTCCTGATCCAACATTGTATCCAAGGGTGTACAAGATATTTCAGATCTATATCATAACCATCACCCTTACAACACAAAATATAATTCAGATAGAAGTATTCATGAAAAACCCTCTCACTTGCATGTTTAGCCCTTTGATCTCCTCCTCCTTATATACTTAGAGCCTTTATTAATACCATGCACCAAAACAACACTTAGAACTTATGGTACTCTTAGATGGGATCAAGTAACCGTCATTCTACTCAATATTGTGGGCTAACCATGGTATGGACCCTTGGTATTCTTTAACCTTAATTTTCCATCCCATACGCGCTTTTCCTTCTATGAAACTATGTGTATATGTATACGCGCCTTTTATTCTATGTACATGCGTGCATACACAATTTGGACTAGGTTAAACAACGTATACAACTTAAAACATTCTCTTTTCTCAACTTCTTGATTTTGATCTGTAATCCTTTGTCCCATCATCCTGTTTTTCTGTGCCATTACTTTGTTACCTCTAAATTGACCTGTTACAATGTGGGTTTCCATCATGCATCACTTTATCATTTTTGAACTGACCTGTGGATACATCTGTTTATCATATATGTGAGTTTCCATCAAGGACAACACCTATACAATAATGCCAACACAAGAAACTCTTCGTTTATCTTTTTGCCAAGTAAGTTTTGCATGTTGAATCTATTCATTGCCTTTCATGATTTTACTGTTTATATGTATTTGCTTGTTAGCGATTCTTTGTTTTTCAGTTTATTTACTGGGGTTTTTTTTCAATCTTACTACTATAAGTGTTAATATATTGTCTCATGCTAAAACTCTACATGTTCCTTGACCTTTCATATTTTTAGCATGAGTGTGACAAAATCTATAAAATATTGTAGATATTTATTCTTCTCATTTCTATCATGAAATATTTCTATTAGACTTTTCCTTGAGCCATTCCTCAAGCAGAGTGCACTTCTGGAACTCGAAGCCCCATCAGATTTGAAAACTTTTCCTAAAAGAAGACAAGTTTCCCTCTTGAGCACACTCCGTCACGAAGAATTGCACCCCTCCTTGAGCACATGAGCACACCCTAAAGGCTTGAATGTTTTTCCTTCAACCCTTCGGCATGCGCTAGTACGCTCTCCTTACCACTGAGTGCATGAGTGCACCTTGAAAGCCTGACGGCTTGAGGCTTCATCCCTTCATCTCTTTAGAGTGTGACATTGTGCCCTCTTTGTCTCTTTGAGAGCGTGAGCGCTCCATGAAGGCTTGAAGGCCCAAAGGCTCAACCCTTCACCTCTTCAAAGTGTGTTAATGCACCCTCAAGGTTTGTCTTCCCTTGATTAATCACATGAGTGCACTACAAATCCCTGAATGACCCTTAACCCCCTTCGTGCTTTGAAACTGCATGGTCCTTATTTGCATACCTATTTTCTTATGCATGAAATTGATTATGTGTTTTCGTTGATAGATTTACATTCTCAGTACATTTAATGGCTCTTTGAATAACATTTTATAAGATATTTCTACAACAGTTAGGATATTTCATAGAGCTAATATTATCATCATGAGTGTGCTTCCACAAACATGTGTTTGCGCTACAAGTATTGTCACCCTTTCATCAACTGTTGAAGCCATGCCTCCTCGTAAAGTGATCTCCAAAGAGGTTTCAGAGGTAAGCACTGAGGAAGTAGTAGAAGTTATGAAGCCAACCATTCCATTATATGCAGACACACAATGCTTCATGATAAGTCTACTAAGGTCACTTGGAGCGACATACAAGACACATTCAAGTAGAAAACTTTTCCTGAGAACTTGGAGGGCTTGGAAGTGTATATCAATATCAAGAGGTACATGATGTATAAGATCACATGGAGTTTCTCAGTCATCCCATGTGAAGAAGTGATTAAGTGGATCATTACACATATGGATGACTCTCATCTTGTGCTTTGCAGTGAGAGTAGCAGTAATCTCGCCACTTATTATGGACAAGACATGCATACCCACTACAAGATGCTTAGGCCTAAAGAATATAAAAATAATGACTTCTATATCAAATATGTTGATCTCGACACAAGTGATATCATCAAACCTTGGTGTCAAGAGCCTGCTACGTTTTGCCACAGCCCATCCGTAGTTTATCTGACCATGATTCTCAAATATGTATATCAGTATCTCATTTCCATGTGCTCTCAGTTGCATGGGTGGAAGAATGCTGAGCTGTTTGAGGAAAATTGGATATATATGCTCAATGTTGTGGTTACCCAGGGTAAAGCTTTCAATTGGGTAGATATATTTTCATTTGAGTTACAACGTCATGTGGGGCAGGAAAAAGCATCTTTGAGGGTGAATCAAGCATCATAATTCTATATGTCTACATTTATTTTAGATGGAATATGTGCACAGTATGCTTTCCTAGCAATCTATTGGAACTCAACCCCTGAGAACAAGTTCCCAGTTTACTTCCATTGTCGAGCACTTCTTTGTAGTTATATTCCACATGATATTTGAGATCAATCCTCCTTGCATGATTGATTAGGTGGAGTCACTACAAGATATCATAGATTGGTTTGCAGCACCTGAGGGCACATACATTCATTATTTTGGATGCCATATATCTCCTCATCTCATGTCGTGATATGCCACCAATAAGGTGGTCATGCAGGAAGTAACATATCAATTGGACAAGGAATTGTCAAGAGTCCTTCATAGGAGAAAGAAATCCCCTTAGAACACCTTTCCTTTGAGGATCAGATAGTATGAGTTAAAGAACCACAAGGTGACAATTACATAAATACAAGAGTTGAATCGCTTGCACTTTGCAACTAAGGACTTTCATGAATATGATCCCAGGAGAGTGTGTAGGCAACTTTGTGAAAGGATCGGTTTCAATTTGGAGTATTCATAAAAAACTATAGCAGAAGATGACAAGTGAAGAATTGGTACAATGAATAAAAAAGACACATCTAGGAATGGAGACCAGTTCATCCCAAGATCCACTAGCTCTAGATGTGCAGATCCAGGAGGAAGAACAGATAACCCCTCAAGCAAGGAGTGTAGCTCCTAGGAAAATCATCAAGTATGATTTGATAGGAGAAATAAACAATAAATGGAAAGTTTATCCTTTTAACACAAGAGTTTCTCAAGTAGAACAACACAAGAGAGAAGTAGAAGAAGAGGAGAAGAGGAAGCAAGATTGATCATGGGGATAAAAACATATGCTCAAAATCTCCAAAAACTAGCACAAAGTTGTATTTCTCATCGTTCTAATTCCAACGACGCTTGAATCACCTCAATCTGACACCGTATGAAGAAGCTATCACATTTTGAAGTTTTTGGAAAACAACTAAAAAGTCAACTTACAGGGTTGATTGGGTAGTCCGTACAATGACGCCATGCTAATGTCAGTGGGTTGAATGGGAGGTATGGTGGTTGGAAGAGCCAATATGGGATTTACAAGTGGTGTGATGTGATTAGTTGAAGGAGATTTGGTTTGGGCTAATCTCGGGCCACCACGTAGGCCCATCAAAGGACGCCATGTGGGCCAATGAAAGGCTTCCACGTGGCCTCAGAAAATGTGCCAAAATTTGGTTTTTGGGCTAATAGGCATTTTCCAGGTTTGATCACACAACCTCACAGTTATCAACCAACCGCCAAACTATTACACCACCAGAATTCGTTAATGCATAGTAGCGAATTTATATTTAAAATGAAGAAGTTTTAGCATTGTCAGAAGGGGCAGGACATGTGGCCCCAACCTCGAGTCATGTGGAGGCTAGGTGATTGTGGCACCAGGCGAGGGGCGATGTGGGAAGCCCTAGCCCCCAATTTTAACAAACACCATGTAGCCACCAATGGGTGCTATGGAGGAGGGCTCGCATGTGGCACCTAGACTGCTACCACATGGCCCATCATATGACAAAAAAGATGGAACCGACAGACATGTGGCCTCTGTCCTACACCCCTAGCCACACTGTCTGCCACATGACTGAAAAAAGGGCATATGAATAGGGCGCGGGGGCCAATTAATGGTCTGACATTTTTCATCATTAATGGCGGAATCAACGTTGAACCCATGTCAATTTGTTGCATGGAAGATATGCCAAATGAGGAATTCATTTCTAGTTTTTCCTTTTTTGTCAATTTGTAGAGCAAATAGTAGGAAAATGAACAAGGAGGCCTAAGTTGGTCATTTTTCAACCTTTTTGAACCCAAGATGAGCGTACACGGGTGTTTTTGGGTGTTTTGGACACAATGGAAACATTATTTTTACGGTTTGAGCATTGTATGTTTATTTAATTGACATTTTGAGCATATAATTTAAAGGGACAACATTAGAAGTTGTATCTAAATATGTACCCTAGGAGGGGTGAACTCCGTCATCAAATTAATGTTTTTTGATGCTGCTTGTTGTCTATTTTTCTCTATTTAAATATGCAAAACTAAACTAATTTTAATAGTTTTATGTTCTTTTGCAATTTCAATCCATTACCCACAAGACATAAACTAGCTTGCAAACTTTTTCAAGAAAATTTCAATTTTTAATTTCATATTAGTTTGGTATTAGAGCATGGTTGTTTTGAAGGTTTAACAATTTTTGCAAGTGTTTTCTTGATGCTTACAATCTAAATTGAAAAGAGGAGGAGTGCTTAAAGAACCAAAAGCTTAAATTGGTTCAAGGAGGTCACAAACTCCTCAAAATCCACTAGTCATGGCACATGAAGAAGGACAAGAGCTGATGTCTGAGGATGAGATAGCTTTCAAAAGGTATTTCTATGATATGTCTGAGATGGTGAAAGTGTTGTATGAAGAGAGAAAAATGAGTTTCAAAGAGAAAGTTCAAATCATCCAAAAGGTAATGGTGGTGATGGGAGCAAGCCTCCACCTCCATCACCTCCATCTTCACCTCCATTTACACCTCTGTCTTCACCTCATGGATATATTCCTCCTAAATCTCCAAAAGGACATGCAAAGTCTCCTTTCCTTAAGCTTTATGTCAAGTTTGAATCGCCTATGTATAATGGGGAACTAGAACTCAACCTTCATATGGTGGGAGGCTAGAACTCAAGAAGATTTGAAGAAAAGTGGTAAAATTATCTATTCTTGGAATGATTTTATAGCTACATTAAGAAGGAAATTTTATCCATTAGCTTACATACAAAAAGAAATTATGGATTGGCATAATTTTAGACAAGCTAAAGGTTAGAGTGTCCAAAGTTACACATAAGAATCTAGAAGGAGACCTTTAATCTTGGGTGTTGATTTGTCTTCACAAGATACTCCTGTTAAATACATAGGTGGATTACATAGTTATTCGAGACATACTATACTCATGTTTAATCCCACCAATCTAGATGAAGTATGTGTTCAGGAAATTCATTTAGAATCAAGAGGAAAGAATGTTCCTCAAGAGACTAGCAAGAAACCTTTCAAATCTAGAGAGAAAGGAAAGGGGAAGTTTAAAGGAAAAGGAAAAAAGAATGATACAATCAAGAGAGAGGGAGAGAAATGTACCTGTAAAAATTGTTCAAAAGAGGGCCATGATGGAGACTATTGTTAGAAACTACATCCAGAAATGAGACCAAAGAAGTTCAATAACAAGGGGAAACAAAAGATTGCTGCTACAACTCAACAAGATCTAGGATCTAATTAGGGTGATGAAACCAAAATCATAGCCATGGGAATAAAAGGTAAAGATCCTAATGCAAGTACTAGTTATTCTAGTAAGTCTATTGAGTCCCAAAATGATAAAGAAAGAAGTGAGAATTTTCATATCAAGATCATTACAAAACATACAAAATTTGATACATTGTTTTATAGTGGATCCCAAGTAAATCTTATCTCTGAAGAAATTGACAAGAAACTAAATCTATAAACTACACCTCATACTAAACCTTAATCTTTGGGTTGGGCATGTGATGATGCCAAATTTCAAGTGACAAGGAAGTGTAAACTCAAATTCGCCATCACTGCAAAGTTTATAGATGAGGTAGATCTTGATGTTGTCCCACTTGACATATGCGGATTGTTTTCAGGGATTCCATACATATATGACCGAAAATTCATATTTTATCATCATGAGAACAAATATTATCTTTTTAAATATGGAGTTGATTATATTGTTAGAGCACTTTGCAAGAGGATGAACTTATCTCTTGTAAGTGTTAGTCAGATGATAAGGCTTGTAAGTGCTAGTAAGGATTTTGTGTTGTTGATGATTAAAGCTAAATATACTGTTGAATTTGAAGCTTTTACATCGTTTGATTAAAAACTCAACCAATAATTGGTTGAAGTTAACACTTATGACAAGATGTTTCTGGAACCTGAAGGGTTGCCTCCTAAAAGAGGAATCCAACATGAGATTCACTTGTAGCAGGATGCACCACTTCCAAATATTGTCATGTACAGAATGTTAGTTTTGGAGAATGCTGAAAATAAGAAGCAAATTCAAGAGCTGCTTGACAAAGGGGTCATCAAGCCTAGCACATCTCCTTGTGGGTCTCCTATTATTTTGGTTCCAAATAAATATGGTACATGGTGCATGTGTGGGGATTTTGGAGCTTTGAACAAGATCATGGTAAAGAATTGTTATCCTCTTCCTCACATTGATGATTTTATAGATCAATTAAAGGAACATGTTTACTTTACTAAGTTAGATTTGAGAAGTGGTTATCATCAGATAAGGATTGTTGAAAATGATATTTGGAAAACTGATTTCAAGACAAAACAAGGTTTCTTTGAATGGTTATCATGTTGTTTGGGCTTTGCAACGCACCTGCAACATTCATGAGAGTTATGAATGATGTGTTGAGACCATTCCTTGATGATTTTTTCATAGTCTTCTTAGATGATATTTTTATTTCCAATAAGACTCATGAAGAGCATGTCAAGCATGTGAAACAAATTTTAGATGTCTTGAAGAAACAAAAGTTGTATTTGAAGATGTTTAAGTGTGAATTTGGGAAAATCTCTTTGTTTTATTTGGGTCATATTGTAGGAGGGGGTGAATTGAAGATTGATCCCTAAAACGTTGAAGTCATTGTGAATTGACCTAAACCCAATAATGTAACAAAAGTTAGGAGATTTTTGGGAGAAGGCCAATATTGGAGAAAATATAAAGCTAACTTCTCACTCATTGCAGCACCATTACATGCTTTGAAAAATGTGAAACATGTCTTTCAGTGGGGAGGAAAGCAACATAAATCCTTTGACACTTTGAAAGAGAAAATTAGTACAACACCAATTTTAGCACTTCCAGATCTTAAGCAACCATTTGAGATTCAAACCGATGCAAGTGATTATGCTATGGGAGTAGTTTTGATGTAGCATGGTGAGCCTATTTGTTATCATTTTGAAACCTTTACCAATGCAGTAATTAGCTATCCAACTTATTATAAATAGTTGTATACTTTGGTACAAGGCGTGAAGAAATGGAAGCATTATTTGATGGGTACAGAAATGATTCTTCATACTGACCATTAATCTTTGCAATATTTACAATTGCAAACCAAGCTACAACAAGCTAGACGTTTCAAGTGGATGGGATTCCTAAAGGAATTTAATTTGGTAATAAAGTACAAGAAAGGTATATACAACAAATTTGTTGATATGTTATCAAGGCCTATTGTTAATGCATATGTCATTCTTAAGCATAACTCATTCATGCATGAAAGTTATATTGAACAATATGCTGAAGATGAATATTTTAAAGATGTTTATGTAACTTTGATTCAAGGCAATCATGTTGAAAAGTTGGATTATCATGTTCATAACAAGTTTTTGTATCATCTTGGCAAGTTATGTGTTCCACTGGGTGAAAGAGTCAATGTCATAAGGGAAGGCCAGACTTCTCTTACTGTTGGTCACTTTGGTTTAGGCAAAATAATTGCACAAATTTAAAGGTATTGGTATTGGCCTCGCATGAAAGAAATTGTTTCAAGATATGTAAGAGGATTTTCCATGTCTGCTACTAGCAAGAATAGCAATAGGAAATTGGATTTGTATGCTCCACTTCCTATTCCTTCTCATCCTTGAGAAAGCATTTCTATGGATTTTAAAGGGGGACTACCAATGTCTAGGAAAGGTCATGATTATCTATATTTTTTTTGTGGATATTTTCATAAAAATGTGTGTGTTGATGCCATGTAAGAAACAAGTTACAACTAAACAAACTGCAAAGATGTTCTTCCAAAATTTATGGGTTCACTTTGGGTTACCCACTTCTATTACTTCTTATCGCTATTCACGATTTGTTGAGAATTTTTGGTCAAGTTTATGGGAACTCATGGACACCAAGTTGAAGAAGAGCACTGTATTTCATCCACAAACCGACAACCAGATAAAAGTAGTGAACATAATAGTAGTGAGCCTCCTTCGTGGATATTGTGGTAAGAATCCTAAACTTTGGGATGAGCATTTGCATTACATCTAGCATGCCTATAATCATGCCAAGCATTCATCTGCGCAAGTATCTCCATTTGAAGCTTGTTTGGGTTATTTTCCAAAGTCTCCTTTGGATTTCTTCTTTGGTAAATATATTGCAATAGATGGACATAGTGACATGGACAAAGCCAAGCATTTCATTGAAAAAATTCATCTAGTGCATGAATGAGTCCAAGAGAAACTAGAGAAAAGCAACACCAAGTACAAAGTAAGACATGACAAGCATCAGGTTGATCATGATTTCCAAGTGGGAGATCAAGTTTGGTTTTATATCAACAGGGAAATACATCAAGCTAAAGGTAAAAATCTCAAACCAATAAGATATGGTCCTTTCAAAATCTTGGAGAATATTGGTAACAATGCTTTCCGATTAGATTTTCCACCTTACATGCAAATTTATTCTATTGTGAATGTGGAAAACTTGAGATTGTATGAGCCTCCAGTGATTGATGATCATGGAGAGAATTTTTAGATTCCATCTATAGAATATTTTTCTCCTAAATAATTAAATTAGTTGCAGAAAGACTCAACTCTTGACAGGAGGATCAGGACTTCATGCAGAGGCAATGTGGAGTATATTCAAGTGGGGTTCAAAGGTACCAATCCAAGTAAAGAAAGGTGTATTGAGATTGGGAAAGTGAAGGAGTTGTAACCTCACTTACTTGATGACTAAAAATAGACTTTTGGTGGTCCAAAAGCTTTCAGTGGGGACGAATGATCCCAGGGATAAAAAATATGCTCAAAACTAAAAGTGCTCATAATATCCTAAAATTGGTGCCAAGTCGTAGATATCATTGTTCTGATTCCAACGATGCTTGAATCACCTAAATTCAACACCATATGAGGAAGTTATCACATTTTGAAGTTTTTGGCAAACAACTAAAAAGTCAACTTGTACAGTTGATTGGGTAGTTGATCCGGATTTAAACAGGAACGCAATAGATTACCAAGATAACCATAAATACAGAGATGCGATAACCATAAATACAGAGATGCAACGGAAATAATACTTCATTTCGTTACTGTAAAATACTGAAATATGCTTACAAATAGAAATGGAAAGAAGCCAGCTAGGGCGATGGTAGCTTATCTCTGAGAAGAGATGTGGCGGCTACATGCCTCTGAACTGTTCCGAACTGAATTACAATGAGGCTCGAAGGCCTATTTATTGTTGAGAAACAATGGAAAACCCTTCACATCCCGAAACCTAACCCTAGAAGATGAAACGCCAAATTGTGGGCCCCGTTTGGGTAAATTGGTACACCAATTTCCCGGGGTCATAAATTTGGCATACGATCTTCGTTTGACGCGTACGATAGCTTGTTAGAAAGATCTATCCGAGTACTACCACTTTGGGAGGCAACATCGGTCCATGGACCGATGTTGCCCCAGAATCCCAAAAAACGTCGTTTAGGGCCTCAAAACGGCTCCGGAAGTTCAGGACCCGAAAAGCTGCTAAAAATAGTAAACTGTGCTACAATTTAGGAAACTAAAAAGACTGAAAGAGACAGTTGTGGGGGTCCAAATGGGATAGGTGGGTGGCCACCAACATCCACCTGGATCATTCCTCCCCCCTTAGGAAGCAATGGTCCCCATTGCGTTGAGTTCCTTCATCTGCTGAACTTGTCCTGCAATCTCTGATGTGTCCAGTGATGGTGGGAAGCATGGTCGACGATGGTCCACATTGAACATTTGGTGCAGGCAAAGAAATGGAGGAATGATGTGCTCCAAAGCATTGTTCCCCATAGCTCTGATACCACTGATCCGGATTTAAACAGGAACGCAATAGATTACCAAGATAACCATAAATACAGAGATGCGATAACCATAAATACAGAGATGCAATGGAAATAATACTTCATTTCGTTACTGTAAAATACTGAAATATGCTTACAAATAGAAATGGAAAGAAGCCAGCTAGGGCGATGGTAGCTTATCTCTGAGAAGAGATGTGGCGGCTACATGCCTCTGAACTGTTCCGAACTGAATTACAATGAGGCTCGAAGACCTATTTATTGTTGAGAAACAATGGAAAACCCTTCACATCCCGAAACCTAACCCTAGAAGATGAAACGCCAAATTGTGGGCCCCGTTTGGGTAAATTGGTACACCAATTTCCCGGGGTCGTAACTTTGGCATACGATCTCTGTTTGACACGTACGATAGCTCGTTAGAAAGATCTATCCGAGTAATACCACTTTGGGAGGCAACATGGGTCCATGGACCCATGTTGCCCCAGAATCCCAAAAAAACGTCGTTTAGGGCCTCAAAACAGCTCCGGAAGTTCAGGACCCGAAAAAGTGCTAAAAATAGTAAACTGTGCTACAATTTAGGAAACTAAAAAGACTGAAAGAGACAGTTGTGGGGGTCCAAATGGGATAGGTGGGTGGCCACCAACATCCACCTGGATCAGCAGTTCATACGATGATGTCAATATGCTGACTGGGAAGTACATTGGTTGGATGAGCCAATCTAGGATTGAAAAGTGGCACAATGTGACTAGTTGAAGGAGATTTGGTTTGGGCCAACCCCGGGCCACCACATTAGCCAATGAGAGGGTGTTGCGTGGCCCAATGAATGGCCGCAACATGGCCTCAGGAAATGTGCCAAATTTTTGTTATTGGTCTGATAAGCCTTTACTGGGTTCGATCGCACGACCTCATAATTATCAACTAAACTTCGAACCATTGCACCACCAAAATTCCTTCTTAATGCATAGTGGTGAATTTATATTTAAAATGAAGCAGTTTTGGTGTTGGCAGAAGGGGTGGGGCATGTGGTCCCAATCCAAGGTCATGTGGAGGTGAGGTGACCATGGCTCCATGCAAGAAGGGTGGGGTGGGAATCCCTAGCCTCTGGTTTGAACAAACACCACGTAACCACCAACGAGTGATGCATAAGAGGGCTAATGCGTGGTGCCTAGCTTGCAGCCACATGGCCCATCATATGAATAAGAACATGGAGCCAATGGGCATGTGGCATCTAGCCTGTACCCTTGGCTACATTTGGCAGCACATTACAAACAAAAGGACGAAGGAATAGGGTGTGGGTGCCAACTAACGGTCTGACATTTCTCACCATTTACGGCAGAATCAACACAAAACTTGCACCAATTTGTCACCTGGCGGATACACCAAGGGAGGATTTCGTTTGCTAATTTAGCCATTTTTGTAAATTTGCAGAGAAAATAGAAGGAAAATGAATAAGGAGGTCTAACTTTCCCATTTTTCAACAATTTTTAGCACAAGAAGAGCTTACACAGGGGCTTTTGGGTGTTCTGAATACAATGGAAACATTATTTTTTTGGTTTGAGCATTGTATGTTGATGTAATTGACATTTTGAGAATATATTTAAAGGGCCAACATTAGAAGCTGGACCTGAAGTTGTAGCCCAGGAGGGGTGAACTCCATCATCAAATTGTTGTTTTGTGATGCTGTTTGTTGTCTATTTCTCTATTTAAATCTGAAAAACTAAACAAAGTTTAATAAGTTTATGTGCTTTTGCAATTTAGATCCATTGCCCACAATACATAAACTAGCTTGAAATTTTTTTCAAGAAACCTTCAATTTTTAAATTTTATCAAGGATGAGTTGCTCAGGAAACAACGGGAAGAAGAAGAGGAAAGGAGAAGAATATAAGATGAACAAAAAAGAGAGTCCCAGTAGGAAGAAGCATCTCATATACTGGAGGAAGAATAGTGGACTTAGGAGATAGAGGAAGAGTTAGAGGAAGAAGATACCACCTAGCTAATGGATGATGAACCAGGTTCCCCTGAAGAACCTCCTTTCATAGGTGGTCATATTCCATTTGGAGAAATGGGAATCACTCCTCCACCTGTAGATAGTCATGGATGTGTGTAGTGTCACATTTGACCAACACAAGAAGAGGATCGTGCAATAGAGAAGAAGGCACTTCTCGAATGATCATCAAAACCTAGTCTCAATATTTATAGAAAAGGTGATAACTTTCAGTACCAAAAGTATTCCTAGGGTAATCATGGTGGAAAACATTTCTTTCAATACAATAGTGCAAAAAATTTTTGAATATCTATAGTGTGAGAATGCTAGATTGAGGAAAGAATCGGTTTCATTGAAGAAATAGGTGGAACACCTTGTGACAAAGAATCAACAATTATCTTCACATAGTTACAACACCTCAGAATGGAAGTCAGCCATGTAGGAGGAGCTGGGGCCAGTGGAGGACACCATGGCATGGTTATATGATTAGATGATACTTCTACAACAAGTGGTGGCTCCTCTCATTCACATTCATAAGAAAGCACAAGAAGTGGTAAAAATACTGAAAGTGGAAAATAGAGCAGTTGAACAACTTTAAGAATGGGTTGCCAAGTACCCGGATGCTCCGCAACAATTGGAAAATAAAGACAAGATTGTCGCATAGATGGATAGAGTTAAGCTGAGAATCCACCACTATAATTACATGTGTCTTGCAGAACATTAGATTAGTACTATTTCTACTTATAATCGACTGCACAATGGTTTCAAGTCCCTAACACAGAAACGTGAGATGACCACAATAGGATCACTTGAAGAAATCAAAGGCAGGCAAATCATCTTCCAAGAGATTAGACAATATATATAACAAATCAAGCAAGCATTGGAATAGGAAATCTTAGAGATTACCAAAGACATCGTTCTACAATATGCCATTGCACGAGTCAAAGCTCATATGAATCTCTCATGGCTATGGAATAATGTACAGTTGAGCTCCAATACTATATTGATGGAGGCACTAGAGGTGAAGATGTGTTATATAGGGGAATTTCCAGTTTGGGTCAAAGTCATCTCAACGGAGTTCAAATCATGGAACACATACATCGCAAATGAGCTCCATGAGGAAGCAAATTATTTGTCTATTTGATAAGACTTTGTCCTATTCTCAGTTTGCCTTATTAGGCCACTGTCTCATAAGTTAATTGTCTTTTGTAATAAATGTTATGTAATGAAGTCCAAAATACACGTGGAATGTGAAAAGCATGGAATGTAAAGAGTTATGCATAGAATATGAACAATCATAGAACTTAAAGAGTCATGAGGAAGCTGAAAGTTAATTATCATTAGTTATAAATAACTCGTCATAACTCAAGATTAGGGCTTGGAATTTTGGTGAATTGCCTTTGCTTCTCTTGTAGTGCATAGGAAATAGATCATTCTTTGGAGAATCAAGTTGTGTCTTCATGTTCCATTGCTGGATATAAAGTTTCATTCATGTAATAATGTTCTTGGGACCTTTCATTCATAATCAGAAGCTCTATGAGCCGACACTTCTTCATACATATATCATAGATATAATAGGACTATTCTTGTTATGTTTACGGTATATGTTGCCTTAATTACATAATGAGTTTAATAAACTAATTCATTTCTTAGATGTGACTATTATTGAATAATTGATGTTATGCTTTCATGATTGTTGTTTATTATGTGGACTAATCTACAGGTAATCAACAAGCCTTTCAATTTATCCCAGGGTCCCCCCTTTAGGATAGTACTATTTGTTTTCTAACCTGACTCGGCTCATTTTCCTTTACTAGTCATGGAAGTTACCTCGTGCACCTTACATTAGGTGTCTCACAAATCTTACACTTTCTTCCCACAGCGGTGTTGTGATCTCTTTTCTGTGATTGTAACTAGGGAATATATTTCAAACCTTTCCAATGGTGGCCATATGGTATAGTTTGATGGGACTCTCACACCAAACGATGTGAGGTCTATTTGGGACTTCACATTGGGGATATCCCCTTACATGTTGGTGACATCCAACATCATCAACATGTCCTTTCATGTCTCTGTCAATAAGGCTCATCCTCCAATGGAGTCTTGGAATTTGATTTGTAGTTTGATTGAAGTCATTAGGTGAATGATGTAGAGCTTGATTATGTCTAATATTTTTCACCATCAATGATTAGATCTAAAACATTGTCATTCTCTAGGGTAATTTACTTGAATACTTTGTCTCCTTGGCAATGGTGCCAAAATGTTATCACTCCGTAATTTTCCCAACTGTGAAAGGAAATCCCAACACTAACATTGAACTATTATTGGAGATTGGAAGTTATCCCTTCCAATCCAGAGATGGTTCTCTCTTATAACTCAATCACTCAATGTCACCACAACAACTAGTTATTCAATTAGTACAATGGCTAGGTCTTTTGTAAAATTGGAAATGTAGGGGTTTGATTGGATTGAACAAAGTATAAACCATTGGCCATGGAGTCAAGCATGAAATATCAATCAAAGGTCTTAAATATTTGTTTTATGAGACATTACTTTCCAAATGTAAGATATATAATATTCCACTAGACCTAAAATTGTTGCAATGTGGTGATTGGAAGAAATAGCATTTCAATTAAAACATAACACTATCAACAATGAATTATGTAATAATATCATAAATACATGGAGAAATATCTGAATGCGATAGAGTAGAGAATCAAAGATGAATTTTATTCCGATGAATTGGAGAATCACAAGATGAATTCCCATTCCATATATGTTCATTCATATACTAAGGAAATACAAAATATGAAATACTTAGAAAGAAAAACATACACTAAGAAATAGACTGTGAAAACATCATAATATGAATCTTTGGAGTAATGAGTCAAGTCCTTCTGCTTGAATTTCTTTTATTAATATCAGATAAAGATATACACAATAACGGTCTCTAAATTTTCAAAATCCCACCCCCTCCCATTACAAAATGCTCAAATATATATAAATTACATAAGTTGTTACTAGTAGGAAATTAGCTTATCCATAAAAATAACAAAATAACTGTTTCAAACAACTTGCAAGATTTATGGAATCAGGTGCCTTTGAATATGGAAATAGTTGGAAATTTGATTATTCCATGTCTTGAAATCTCTAAATAACCCTTGAATCTTGAGTTTACCATCTCACTGTTGATTCTCATCCATAAAAAATCAGATTTGATTGCCAGATATGTCCGGTAACATTTGATTGTTGGGTTCTCTACTTGAAAACCTCTGCCACATGTGGTTAATGACTGATAATATGTACCTGGAAATCTTCAATTTTGATCCTTTGATGATATTATGCCTGAAAATGCTCAACTGTTGATTTCAATCTACCTTTGGGATGTGCAGGAATATCTTTATTGGCAAATCATGAAAAATATTTTCCAATGGATACAAATGATTGTACAACACCTCGTGTACCTTCGTTGCAACAGGAAACTCTGTATTATTAAAATCCAGAACATATAATCAACAAAATATCTAAAAAAAAAGGATCATTGAAAGATTCAATGAATACCTCGATTGGAAAGCTTTTGTTGCAACTCAGAGATTTAAAAGGATCCAACCAATCATCTTAGATAGAACTAGTTTCAAGAACACATGAAACCTCATTAAATACCAAAATCCTAGACCTTAATAATTATTTCTTTTTATCAGTAATGTCTTGTAGAATCTAGCCCAACATATAGAACTGAGGTTCTCCCTTCTTCGTGAAATTGAAGAAAAATTGTTTCCAAATCAACTCCAAGGGTTTTCAAATGGTTGTCTTCAACAACTTATGCCTTTCCCTTGAGAATTTCTTTCACAAGAAATTTAAACCAAACTTGTATTTCATAAATATCTTGTGAAATAATCAACCATTTTTCATATGTAATAGCACCCTACTGCCAAAAACAGTGGATTTTTGGAAAACTCCAACAAAAGAAAAGAATGAAAATAATCCAATTGTTTCGCTGCTTTTGTATAACATGCATTAATATTTCAAACATGGTGACTTCAACAGATTGGATGATAATGAGTTGTACAATTCTTTGGAGGAAATTTATGATCTCAAAAGACATTTGTGTTGCATTATGTTTCTATATGTGAAGACCTCCCATATAATTTCCACACAAATCTTGTGTAGGTGTATCTATTGACTATTGGCATCGACAGGTTGACTAGCAAATGAATGCCCTATTTATAGTATCCTCCTAAAAATTGCACACAATTCCTTACATGTTGGTGACATCTCCCTAGCAGAATTCACACATGGCTTGTATTTTGAAGGCTTCATGTCATTAATAAGAATGACTAGGTGAAAATAATTTTAGGCACGAGTGTCTCTCATTGAAAAAGAAATTTGTTACTGTCATTTGGCACTATGATTTGGGTGCATAGAGTTTGGACAGGCATTGTTTTATATTTTTTCTTATTTCTTCCATGGCTTTAAACCCATGTGTATGCGAAGATATTGAATTAATTTATTTATAATACTCCTTAGCCACAAAGTATTTGCTGCGTTGTGCACTTTATACTCTCCTCTTCAACCGTGGGCTTGGCGCTTGACTTGGGCATTGGGCTTTAATATTGTGTTGTGTTGAATTGTGGATTGTCATAATGCAAATATGTTGTTTTAAAAAAATCTTGGAGATTAGGCCGAAAGGCCGAATATTTTTAAATGAAACCTTGCATGAACCCAAGAAAATTTAGGACCTTTTGATGATTAGCCTTCTTAACCTTGACAGCACATCGACCTATTACACCCAATTTTTGCTCAAATTATAATTTTTTTTGAGAAAAATTATAAAAGAAATTGTATGCAATAACACTAATCATTAAGATTATACTTCAATAATTATAACTTATCATGACCATGAAAAAATATAATAAAGTTATTATCTATGAACCTCTTCTAAATCTTTGGTCAAAAGAGTGAAGAAGCCAAAGCCTTGGTTTCAAATTCCTCCATGAGAAGGTTTGCCACCACTAGGGAGAGAGGAGAGCCCATGGAAACCCCATAATTTCACTCATATAACTCACACTGAAAACTCAATAAAGTGGAATTTGGGAAAATTATGACTAACTTAGTGATATCAACATTAGTTATGAAGTTATTAACATCAATGGATTCATTAATGAGAATTTTCATGAATGGAGAAACGATGTCAAATCTCACCAAAAATATCAGAGGGATCAAGCTTGATATCTTTGATCTCATTGAAAAATAAAGGGAGTCCTTAACAAAGGAGCTGGTGAGGCCCACAAGGGGTTTAAGTTTTTGGACCAAGTGCTCAACGAGAAGATAAGTGGGCCCACCTATAATATTAACAATGGGTGTCAAGGGGGGATCTTCTTTATGAATCTTGGTTAGGCCATAGATTCTAGGTGTGAGGGGATTTCTCTCAATTGGTTTCTTCCTTATATGGTTGAGGGCACTATCAGATCAGATAGCATCTGCAATCCCCCTTGATATTTTCTTATTGGGACCCTTGATCAAATTTTTATAGCTTCCACTATTATTAAGGTGGTCCAACATTTTTTTCACATAATCAACCATTTCTTCAATAATAGTACACCCTTATTAGCTTTAAGAACAACAATGCTAGGGTTATTATTAAGAGCCTTCAAGGAAATGAAACACAAGCTTACTATTGTTTCTCTTAGGAGGCTTAGCTCCGAATCTAAGGATAACAACACAATCCTTCCTAATTACTTCTTTAGTGCTTTCTGGTAAATCTTTAATACCAAACTCAGTACTCCACATAATATCTTCAATATGTATTTTTTAGGGGCGATAGAAAAAATTAATCCTTTTCCTAAAATATTACACATGTGTCTATCTAACACAAAACTTGAGAAATTAACCACTTTCTTTCTAGGGGAAGAGGGAGTAACACTATTAGGAACTCCATCCCTAATTAGGGTTTTAAGAAAGGGTAAAGGGAGAATAGAAGGAGGCAAGATGCAAGTATTAGAGGTAGGGGGCAAGCTCATGGGAGAGGAGGAGCAAGAGTCACACAAAGTAGGAAAAATGGGAATGGGCCTAGAGGAGACCGAGTTTAAGGAATTGATGACCATGGAAAGGGAAACCATGTTGGAGCACATTTTGTGAGAATTTCACCAAATGAATTTTTTCAATAAGGAATTATTCTTAGAGTTGATATAATTTTCCATGAGAAAATTGAATATTCACCTACCTTAAAATGGACATTGAATATAATATTCACCTCCATTTATAAACTTTATGAAAAATATCACATCCTTAAAGTTTCCCTTGGCCTTCCATGGCATGCTAGATTTGGACATATTAATTATAACAACCTTAGTTTATTGAAAATGAATGGTGTTTCTGTTTTTCCTACTATACCTAGGATGAAGCAATTTTATGCTTGTATCTTTGGAAAGCACAAAAAACAACCCTTTCATGAATCTACTTCTAGAACATGTAGAAAACTTGGAATGATACATTCTGATTTGTGTGCCCCTATGCTTGTCCCATCTACTAATGGAAAAAAATATATGATGGCTTTTATTGATTATTATACCAAAATATGCTAGGTGTACTTGTTGAAAAATAAATCTCAAGCTTTTGAAACTTTTAGAAATTTCCATGTATGGATTCAAAATGAAGCACAATCACTCATTGGATCTCTTCATACAGATAATAGAAGGTAATATACATCTAATGAATTTTAAAATTATATTTTCTGACATGGGATTCATCATCAAGCCACCATTCCACACTATCCTCAACAAAATGGTGTTGTTAAAAGAATGAATAAGACTATCTTAAAATGGTTCACTCCATGATGTATCTCAAAAATATAAAGTTGATGTTTTGGGTTGATAAAATTCTTTGTATAGTATATGTGAAAACTGGGTGTCCATTTCATGCTATTAAGAATATGACTCCTCAGAAAATGTGGTATGGAAACATTCCTTCTATAAGGAATCTCAGGGTCTTTAGTTCCACCTACTATTCCTTGACTCCTAAGGAGAAAAGAAATCATCTCAATGTGAGGAGTCAAAAATCTATATTCTTCAGGGATTCAAATACAACTTAGGAATATAGACTTTACGATGAGGTAAACAACAACTTTATTCTTTCTAAAGGTGTAATTTTGCTTGAACCTTCCAACATTAACAATATTGTTGACCAACAACTTAATCATATTGATAGATTCACTAATGTAAAGACACATAATGAATTTGATAATGATATTTTGCATCTAGAATGGGGGATACTTATCTTGGATAAATCTCTGGAATCTCACCTTGAAGCACTATCTTCCCCTCATGAAGTCCCAAACATTTCATCATATTAGGAAGATCCTTTGAAAGACGTGATTGAGAGGATTGAACGGTAGAATCTTGATGTAGCCCCATGTCAATTAGTGGAGAAACCTAGACCATCTTAGAAATGTCCCCCAAAATCGCTCATTAAAATACTTGAAAGTGTTCATCTTGATGAGGTCAAAAAGTTAGGAGCCAGATAATCCACTAAAAAAAATGGAGGTGATGTAGATACCTCTGATTCAGTTGATGATATGGATTTTCATTTTGGATTGCAGGTTTCTGTGGAGTGGTTTTTGAGAGGTTGAATTCGGATAATCCACAGTGTTCATCTTATTTCTTTTCGTCGACGTTTCGAGCCTAGAGCAAGACTCATCATCAGGACTTGAAATACAGAGAAGAGGAAAGGGATAGGTGATAAATAAATAAGGAAAAGGATGACAGCTGGGATTTTTAAGCCGACCTAATGCCTATGTTAATAAACCTTATATTTTATTTTGTTAAATTTAATAATTGTAAATATCCTAAAACATAGTCTAATTATTACGAAGAGCCACGGGTTTGCTAGCTTAATGCTTGCTTTTATTAATTTAAATTGGCTGTTAACTACGCTAAAAAACCTATCCTACTAGCACGAAGGTTGAGCCATATATAGAAGAGGGTATACTAAGATCTTTAAATATTGTTTATAAACTTTAGACTTATATGTTATGATAATTAATTTGATTTATTTGTTTTGTTTTATTATATAAGATTATGATAAGAATTAGATATTAATACAACCATGCGGGAGATTAATTTTATAATGTCTATTTACATGATATAAGAGCTGAATTTTTAATCTATAAATATTGTCTATGATTAAAGATTAGACTAGAAACATTAAGCCAACAAAGGTCCTAAATTTTTACGGAAACAAGGAGGCTTAAGGAAGGGATAGGGAACAAGCTAGGCCTGGGAAAGATGAGAGGAAGAAGGGGAATGCGGAGGGGAGGAGGGATAACTTTTTCTAAGCAGAGAGTTCCAATTTTTACTAATGTCCCATCCTCCATCCCTGTTAAGGTTACTTGGATGCTTTATGATTTCAATGGCTTCACGTATTTTTCGCTTAAAATGGTGTTCCTCTTTAGCAACGACTTTGGTTTCTTCAAGGCAAATGGATTTTCATGTTATTGTGTTTTAAATTTATTTACTAACTTTGAACGAACTTCCTTTACAACAGTTGCTTCTCATGATGAGTGGAAATAAGAAATGCAAATGAAGTATGATGCTCTCATAAATAATGGAACAAGGAAGTTGGTGGATCCTACATTTAGAACAAAACCGATTGTTTGCAAGTGGTTCTATAAGAACAAGTAAAAATCGAATGGCTCACTTGAAAATCACAAAGAAAGGCTTATGGAAAAATATTTCCATGGAAAGAAGGTGTTGAATATGGGGAGACCTTTTCCCACATAAAAAAAGGGGCCACCATCTAGACTCTATTTTCCCTAGTAACTCATAATGGACAGAAATTTCATCAAATAAATGTGAAGCTTGTTTTCTTGAATGAATATTTGAAAGATAACGTCTTAATGTCTTGGAAGTTTTTTTTTTGTGAAGGGAAAAGAATATAAAATATGTAAACATGTCAAATCCTTATATGGCCTAAAAAAACCATTATGATCCTGGCATGAAAAATTCACTAAGCATATTCTAAAATTGAATTTCAAACACTTTGATCTTGATGATGCAACTTCGCTTGTCAAGAAAGCTAGAAAAATTGTTGTACATATTGTAGTGTATGTAGATGATCTGTTGATGACAAGAACAATTAAAGTTGTATTATATCCATAAAGAAAGAATTGAATAGGGGCTTTGAGATGACATATTTGGGACATCTTCACTACTTCTTCAGTATTGAAGTGACTCAACATCCAATGTACATATTCATCTCCCAACCCTCTTCCTACTCCAATGGAAAATAATTTGAGGCTCTCATAAAAACAAGAGAAGGGATTTGAGGATGCAACCAAGTATAGATAGTTTGTGGCAAGTCTTATCTACCTTACTACCACTAGACTAGATATTTCATTTATTTTGGGGATTCTTTCCAAGTTTATGCAAAAACATTATGAGTGATATGGGTATGTTACAAAAAAGTTCTAAAATACTTAAAGGGAACTTAATAATGTGGACTCAAATATTTAAATGTATATGGATTCAAATTGATTGGATACTCTAATTTAAACTTTGACCAAGACAAAGAAAATGAAGTGTATAAATTAGGTTATCCCATGAGTCTTGGACCAACAACTGTGTAACAACCTTGGGTTAAAAGTTCATGTAATAAAATTTAATAAAGGTAAAATAAGACCACGAGCAAGGGATACTTATTCCAAGTTGAATGTTGGGAAAAATATCCTAGTGGGAATCATTTGATGTGTTTATGGCTAAGGGAAATTGCCAAAGGCAATAACAAAGGCTTTGGAAAGGAAAGTGGCATTATTTGGCATTTAAGTTATGAAAATAAAGGAAATTAGGAGAAAAGGGAGGTGAAAGGTCATAGGTTGCATGTGAGGATGAAATTGAAAGAAAATAGTGGAAAAATGAATAAATTAGAGGCATCAATGATAAAAAGTATTATGAGGATCAGTTCACAACCTTTTGTTAGTTTATTGTTAGAATTTGTCTCAAAGAGGAGAAAGCACCAAGAGGAGAAAGGAAGTAAGCAAACAAAGAAAGGAAAGAAAATGAAAAGCAAGGAAAGGAAAGAAAAAGCAAAGAAGGACAAGGAAAGCAAGGATCAAGCAGCTTCAATAGGAATACTTGTAGGTAACATATTGCATGTGTGATTTCCTAGCTGGTTTTGACATGCATGGTATGTGCATGTTGGTATGTGGTTCTTTTGTTGTCATTGGCATGGATTTTGCCAGGATTTAACAATGTATTTTTGCCTAGCCTTGAAATTTCCAGATAGCCATGGTGTGATGGGATTCTTTATCTGTTTGAGCTTTGGATTTCCCAATGGTTTTAGAATCTAGGGTGAGGTAGTCTTAGGAAAATACCCAAAGGCCTAGGAATCCCTTGACTAGTAATGGTGGGATACACGGTAAATCCTAAGGGTGGAGATGGGAAAATTCCTCAAGGATGGTGAAGGAATCCGGAGGCATCCAAGCTTGGTTTTCTTTTGTGATCTAGGGATTGGTTTAGGTGAGATCATGGTATGGTGAGGGTGGATGTGGTTTAACCTATTGATTCCATTGGTTGTTTATGGATTGGTTTATCCCATGAGATCCCACATTCATGCTTGGAATATGGCACAGGGGTGATTGGCTAAAGAGAGATTTGGCTTACGCAATCTATGGTCGGGTGGAATGTGGAAGTGCCAAACCCGGTTGGTATTTTCCTATGGTTAATAAAAACTAAGTTTATCTTTCTTTTGTTAAGGAAATCTATTGGTTATTATGTGGCTTTAATGATTTTTCTCTTATGGTTATTTATTTGGTTATATGCTAGTTATAAGCATGTTTTTATGAAATATCTTAGTCATGGCTCTTTTCATGTTTTGACTCATAATCGAATAAATAATGAGTGTAATACCCGATTGGTGTTAAGAAAACTAATGAGAGAAGGTAGTGACCCATCTTGTTAAAACTCAGATAATTTTTCATATCTTTATGTTTAGACTTGCATTCATGACTTGTAGGTTGCATGTTCATCATGTGTATGACAAAATGAATGTCATGGTTTGGCATGGTTAGGTCAAGTCCTTGATCAAGTTTTGCGTTAGAGCCTTTATATTGGTGTCATTTGTTGTCTTGGAAAGTCTCATCAAGTTCCGAGCAATGGTTTGGAGACTAGCCCTGAAAAAGTGGCTTATATCTCGCTTTCTCTGACACAGAACTAGCTGAAAAAAACTACGGTCTCTCCCTTGAAGGAATTATGGGAGTGACTCGAGGGTTCTAGTTGCATGCATGTCTTTTCATAGGAGTGACTGGGGGTTCAATTCATTGAAATGCTAGGTTAACTTAGGGGTTGGGCACCAGGAGTGGTGGATTATCTCTTAGGGGTCCTGTAGTGCCTTAGGGAGGTGTGTGAGGTCTTTATTTTCCGACTCCATTTCCTTAAGGTCATATAGGAGGTTGAGTCTTATCATAGTGACCCTCAGCTCATTTTTACCCTAGGAAAGCCGGTGAAATTGGGTAAATGTGGGAGGAGGTGTTTTAGAGTGGTAATAGAGCATGGTTCAACACTTGGACTAGATGGGCTAGATGCATGTTGTTATGCATGCGTTGTCATGCTTAAGGTTGTCATGCATGAGGTCATTGCATGTAGTTTATGTCATAATGATGCCACTGGTATGTTATGAGGCTAACATTTTGTTGATATGGAGTAGGAGATTCAGATCATCAGAGCGAGGTTGCAGCACTAGTCTTTGGGGTAAGAGCAGGTCATCATATAGGTATTGTATGTTTGACATGCAGGTATGTTTGTCAATGGTTGTTATACGCATTAGGGTTATTTACATTCTTGTAATTCTATTTTTGTTATGGTTACCTGCATGATGGATGCTAGTTTATTAGTGTGGTCATCTGCATATGCATCTGATAGTCATGATGGATAGTAACTTGTTGTTATATGCATTATGGTAGTATGCATGATGGTTATGGTAATTGTACTTAGGATCTTGATGTTGTATGTATCATGCTAATTTGGGTTGGGCTTATGCGGATGGTTAGGGTTACAAAATTCAGGTATGATTCAATATGTTTGCGATATTGTGTCATAATAATCTAGACTAACTGTGCATATGCGATTGTTATGCATGCATGACAATTGCTTATGAGTTTATGATGTGAACATGTTAGCTAGTTATTTCTATGGATATCATGACCTTAATTATGTTTGGGTTGATATGTTGTGAAGTTATATCATGCTAATCTAGATTGATTGTGCAAACAAGATATCCTCCCCTGAGCTACATTGAGGTATGAGTTTGATTGTGTCGTCTATTTGGTGTTGTGTGTTTGATTATGTCGCCTATTTGGTATGAGTTTGCTTATGTCATATAATTCGTGCTTGAATGTTTGATTATGTCATATATTTGGTGTTTGAGTGTTTGGTATCTATTATGTCATCTATATGTTGTTTGAATGTTTCACTAGTTGCATGATATGAGTTTGTATCTATAAGATTGCATGAAGGAATGATCTTGTTTGATATGGTTGCACTAACACATATGTGCTAAGAACCACTGATATGTACATGAGTGTAAGTAGGTGATAATTGTAGCATTATGTATTATGACTGATGAATGTGAGTTGATTGTTGATGATGACATGGTTTTTATACTTGGTAAAAGTTGATTTCAAATTAATAGATATGATGTCTTGATCTTTGGAACATGTGGTTCACATGTGTGTCATAGTTACAAGGTAGCGTGCTTGGCACACTAAGGTAAGATAACTAGTATATTGTTATTTATACACTAATAGTTATGTGTTTATGGAAGTATGATACATGGAATTGCATGGTAAAGAGATTTCCATGAAATATTGGAGAAGGCTTAGATTGAGGTTTTCTTTGGAAGTATTGGGAAGCCTTGGGGATTGAGTCATGGTGTTTGTTGCTAGTATTGTGATTTTCGTCTTTTGTGATTTTTTGTGTTTGATTGTGGCTTTGTTTATGTCTAGTGTATAGCCATACCACTCTGTTTGTGGTGTCGTATTACTATTGGTTTTCATGGGATCCTTCTTGGTTTCTTGTTTTTCTTTCCTTTTATGTTTTGAGGGACTTGGGGATTGGTTGGGGAAAGAGGAAAGTTAGTGGAGTTGGGGGAGATATGAATGAAGTCCAATATGTAATATAAGACTCAGATGAAGCTTGGTGCATGTATAAGGGTAGTGGAAGGCAAGAGTATGAAAATTGGTTGGTGGGGTCCATTGGGGTAAATGGATGGTGGCAGGATAGTCATGAGAAAGATAACAGGAAAGGTAAGGTAAATGGATTTGAGGTGTTAAATGCCTTGGATATGTTGGGGACTATTGTTCTCAATGTTGTGCATGTGTTGCATGAATAAAGGGAATTCTCTTAACCTAGACCTTATGATATCTGGTAATTATGTGGTGATCATGATTATGCTAATGTGTATATATGTATGTATGTATCTCATTGTCTGAAAAGGTCATCAGGGATCATGATTGATTTATGCTAATGATTATATATATGTATGTATGTATGCCATTTTTTTGATAGGGTCATTAGAGATCATGATTGTTTTATGTTGATGTTTATATATATCTATATCTATATATATATATATATATATATATCTATATATATATATATATATATATATATATATATATATATATATAGATATATAGATATATATATATATATATATATATATTTCATTGTCTAACAGGGTCATCAAGGATCATTCTTGTGGAGGAATGATAGCTAATGCAAGTGAATGGCATGAAGAGGTTCCTAGTTTATGAGGAATGAAGTGGGAAGGGTATCCCTGATAGATCTATGAGGTCAGTATCATGTGGATGTGAATGGACATTATGTGATTATATTATGTCTATGTTTATGTTATGGACAGGTAATGTTGAGGGATACATCAACGAAATGAAAGCAGTATGATTTGCGACATGTTGGGACAAGCATGGATAAGACACTAGAAGCAAGGTTTCTTGGTAATGATAGTGTGGTCTTAGGATGTGCAGTATCAGTGTTTTGTACATGTAGCATATGTAGTATTGTGTACATATGATGTTGTGTGCATGTTGCATATATGATGTTATGTGCATGTTGCATATATAGTGTTGTGTGCATGATTTCACACGCAGTTATGGGTACCAATGGTGCTAAGTACATGTTGTATATGCAGTATTATGTACAGATGGTGCAATGTACATGTTGTGAATGTGGTGCTATGTACATTTTGTGTAGTGTACATGTTGTATACGTGGTGCTATGTACATATGGTGCAGTGTACATGTGGTACATATGATGTTGTGTACATATGGTGTAGTGTGCATGATTGTACATGTGGTGTTGCATGCATGTCGTGCTATGTACATGTGGTACATGTGGTGTAGTGTGCATGTGGTGTTGTGTACATATGGTGTGGTGTGCATGACTGTACATGTAGTATTGTGTGCATGTGGTGTTATGTACATATCGTACATGCGGTGTTGCATGCATGTGGTGTTGTGTACATGTTTTGCAGATGATGTTGTGTACATGTGGTGATATGTACATGTCGTACAACTGGTGTTGTGTACACATGGTGTTGTGGACACGTTGTGTAGGTGGTGCAGTGTACATGTGATGTTGTGCACACGTTGTGTAAGTGGTGTTGTGTATATTTGGTACATGTGGCGTTGTGTATATTTGGTACATGTATATTTGGTATAGGTGGCGTTGTGTACAAGGGGTATTGTGTACATGTTGTACATGTGGTATTGGGTACATGTTGTACATGTTTTGTTGTGTATATTTGGTATGGTGTTATGGGTATTGTGTAGTTGTTTTATCGCAACATGTGTATTCGCGGTATTGTACAATGTGTACGTATATGTATTGTGTTGTACACTAGGTGTAGGTGTATATTTCATGTTGTACACTGGGTGTAGGTGTATGTATTTTGTTGTACATCAGGTGTAGGTGTATGTGTGGTGTTGTATGCCAAGTGTAGGTGTATGTTTTTTGTTGTACACCAGGTGCTGGTGTATGTGTTGTGTTGTACGTGTAGGTGTATGTGTTGTACAGTGTGATGGGACAAACATGTATGGTATTATCTGTCCCTTATTGTTGCTACTGAGGGTTGAGGCGGTTTACTCTCAACATACCCTTATTGCTATTGAGGGTTGAGACTATTTAGTCTCTAGGTGTTGATTGCTATTGAGGGTTGAGGCGGTTTTGTCTCGGGATGCCGTTGTTGTTATTGAGGGTTGAGGGGGTTAGTCTTGGGATACCCTTGTTGGTTATATTGACTGAGGAGGTGGTTCAATCTCTGGATTACCTTGTTGCTTAAAGAGAAGGCATTGGGCGCTTGTTGGGTTTGGCGACCGATTCAGTGTGTGTATAGAAAGGATAAAGAACAAAGGCAGAAGAAAAAGAATCATTTGAAAGATAAGTCATTATTTTATTTCAATTTTATATTTTCATGTGATATATTACTTTGATTTATGCTAGTTACATGTGATCTATGATTTTTATTTATGATGGTTGTGTTTTGAGCTACGAACATGGTATGTTTATACATGATGATTTGGTCAAAGATCTGGTTTGACTTGTTGTGATAGGAAGTAAACAAAATTGCAAGTGTGCCTTATTGACAAGCTACCAATGAGGTATGATTTAAATTTATTTCAATTCCTTTTGGGTCTAATGGCAGTTTTGTGCTTGGTACAGGAAAGCATGGTTGGAAATTCCCAGTTTGGGTGGTTGGTTGGAACTGGCTGCAAGAATTAGTAGTAACAACAAAAGGAATTGGAACAGGCAGCAGTATACTGGTAAAGCACTTTAGGAGTAGGACCATTATGGGACACTGGTACCTAATAGTGTCCATTGATTTCCATGAGCATGCTATGACCAATATGATGGTTTTGAGGCAGGTATATACCTTGGTTGTTTGACCTTTCGATTCGAGGAAGCCTTACCAAGGGATGGATCGCCTGTGATAGGAGATGTTAGGGAAATTGGAAGGTGGGTGACTACACAAAGGGGGATGCCCGGATTTATTGAAGGATTATGTATTAGAGAAGGGAAGGTCAGGGAATGGATTTGTTTTGGT
The DNA here is from genome assembly GCA_031772625.1 of Pinus tabuliformis. Lineage (NCBI taxonomy): Eukaryota > Viridiplantae > Streptophyta > Pinopsida > Pinales > Pinaceae > Pinus > Pinus tabuliformis. Next base: position 537,140,615 of record CM062818.1, on the reverse strand, counting down.
CATTAGCATTACTATATGGAATCAGATTCGCATTGGGAGTGTGCCTTGAAATAATGAACTGACAACTGTTCATTGAGAAGACAAGTAGCACAGGATTGTAGCACTGGACATTGGATGCATGTTTGACTTTGAAAGTGGATTTTGGACTTCCTGGGAAGGAGATGAATCCTGGTATTACTTTGAGGGTGGAGGTGTGGACCTTTGGAGTCCCTTGTTGCAGATGTAGGCATCATATCATTTTATTATTTGGTTGAGTATGTGCACATGTATATGTGTATACTATTGTAAATATTGTATTGAGATGGATTTATAAAGCTCCATAGACAGTATGGTTATTTGTAGGTTGAAGAAAATGTGCATAAGTATATGCGTTTGTTAATGTAAATATCGTAATGAGTTGTGTTATAAATCTCTAGTACACACTATGGTTGTCATATATTTAGCAGGTTGTTCATTGTAAATACTACAACGAGCTGGGTTATAAAGCTCTAGAGGCAGTATGTTTTTTCTTTTCAGTAGTTTTGTTGGGTATAGGTGTGATTTAACACCAAGGAGGGTGTTCCCCTAAGGGGGAGGGGTCTATAATAGCACTGGGTTAAAAGTTCATGCAATAAACATCAATAAAGGTAAAATAAGACCATGGGCAAGGGAAACTTATTCCAAGCTAAATGTTGGGAAAATATCCTAGTGGGCATCACTTGATGTGTTTATGGCTAAGGGAAATTGGCAAAGGCAATGACAAAGGCTTTGGAAAGGAAAGTGGCATTATTTAGAATTTCACTTATGAAAATAAAGGAAATTAAGAGAAAATGGAGATGAAAGGTCACATGTTGCATGTGAGGAGGAAATTGAAAGAAAATAGAGGAAAAATGAAGAAGTTAGAGGCATCAATGATAAAAAGGATCACTGGGGGAATTTTGACGTCTAAAATGGGCCTCCTAAGAAAAGTGTACAACCAAAATGAACTTTATAAGAACCAGTAGGATTCAAGATGATGATGTCAACCATGGGGTATGATTCACCATTTTTGGAGTAAAAAACTAAAAATAATAAAAAATAATATAATAATAAAACTACTTTTTCAACTCGTATTTTCAACTTATCTCCCTAAGGTTTTACTCAAATTTTGAGCAGGAGTACTTTTTGGATGCAAAATTTAATTACTCATCCAAGGAGTACCCATGTTGCATACTTTTGATGGACCCTGCTGTTAGCTCCACTGACAAAGGGATAAAAAATGGATTCAAAACACTCCCAAAGTCTTCAAATAAAAAAACCTTTCCACCGGCATAAACCCAACAATGCACAACCACCGTCCGATCTAGCCGATCAATGGCCCAGATCTAATTGGAAAATCACAGATCGGGAAGACCAGGGGGCAGGGCCTTTACATATAGTGATATGCGATTACGATCAAATTGCATCACTGTATCGCATCGGCGGAGGTAAGTTGGCAGGGTAAACATGGACCAAGTGGGACTGCGATTTGCAATCAACGATGAAGGATCGCTATCGGAGAAAATCAGCACCATACCAAGGGTCGTAGGGCCCACTTCACATCGCAGGATCGCGAATCGGCATATCGCAGTGGCACTTCAGTAAGGGTCTGCGCTAAGGCCGTTTTCAGTGGTTTGGTGTATTTTCGTTGCATGAGCAAAATACAAAGGGAAGCCGGGTTTGTGATATGTGATAAGACACAGATCCGAAAGGGTCCGAGAAGCAATATTTTATGAATATTGAGGTCTGCAAGGGCCACTTTTTCCTGTTTTTAAATGTTTTTCCCACATGGCGAAATCCACGGAAAATACACAGGAGCGGGCTTTGTGTGATTGCCGATGGCAGCAAGGGTGGACCTAAGAAAAGAATGAACCATTTTTCTAAGACCTTTGAGGCTAAAAGGGACAATGATTGGTGGGATTTAGCAATATTGCAGCATTTTCGCTCTTTATGACCCGAACATCCACAACAACAGAAAAACATTCATGGCTACCATCTGAAAGGGACCGGTTCAGGGATTTCATAGGCACGATAGCCACTCCATTGTAGATTCAGTCAGCCAGCCATCCTTAGAGGAGTCTTGTAGTCATGTTACATACCAGGAGAAGGATTCGGCGGAGAGACAACGGCCGGAAAACAGAGCCCAGAAGGGGAAGGAGAAGGGCCACTGCACGCCGCAACCCAAATAAAACGAAATCATGAAGCATTAATAGTCCTGCCAGTGTAGTAGCCGTCATAACAAACATGATGGGTCATCTCTAGCACGAGAGAGCTCCCAAGCATCATAGCAGGCTGCCCAAAATATCTGAATATGGTTATTCCTCTGTCAGAAGAGGAAAACCATCGAGCCATGCCTGCCTATTGAGGGAATCAAATGGTTAAGGGATAGATCAGACAAGGTTAAGACTCCGAGCCTTCTAGAGAGCTCAGGAGCATTGTAAAGGGCCTATAAAAGGCAGAAAACTAGATGTAACAAGGGTTCAACTTTTGGAGATTATTCCTCCTCTGTTCCTTCAAGCTTCTCATCTGCATTCTTTAGTAATACAAGCTTCTTTGGCTGTTATATGTTCAATGTCCATTTCTCTTCTGTTCCATGCTTGCACTTGAACAATTTGTTCAATTTTCTTTGTGTTTAAGGCCAAATAATTGTTATATTATCTCTGCTTTGATATATTATATTTGCAGGCTTCTTTGCTGCCTGTAGCTAGCCATTTATATGTGTTATTATATATGCATCTGCCAGTATAGTCAGTAATTTCATTTGCTACCTGCAGCTAGCCATTCATATATGTTCATGTATGCAATCTGCTGGTACTGTCAGTATTCTCCATCTATCCATTAAATCTACAAAACATTGAGCATTTTTGGTCTAAAGCCTTGTGTTATTGGGGGTGTTCATGCATGCATTGAGTGAGAATAGAGCTGAAATGCTTATCTAACTTGATCCAAACCATCATTTATTCCAATAGTTCAGAGAATAATATTGAAAATTACATGTTATCAGGCATCTCCGATTTACAACCTAGGAGAGTTTCCTGGAGTGCTAACATAAGTGGCGTCGTTTCCGGGGACAGGAAACTGAAGCTCAGCTTCCTTGGGAAATGACATAGATCCAACCTTGATGATAGACAAAGTCTGGGCACTTTTTGGGTTGTAATCATCTATCTGGCGACTCCACTTCATAGTTCTGGCTCAGTTTGTGAGGCATACTCGGAGAAATCCTCAAAAACTACAAGCTGATCCAACACCTGATCCTGAAAATATCATCAAAGAAAGAAAGTTATTGTAGAAAGGAGCATCAGGTTCAGGTAAACCTAAACAATCTCCTATATCTCATCAAGAAAGGCTTGTATTAGAACAAATACATGTTGAGAGTATAGCATCTAACACTAGCAGTGAAGAAAAACTTTCAGAGATTCATAAAGCTCCTTGTTCTTTAGGTTTTCCTTTTGCTTTAAGCCCAAAGGAAACCTCACCTCCTATCCATCATACTCCTTTAGTCCCATCAATCACTCCTCATCCCTTTATCATTCAAACTGCCAATACTCTTTTAGCCACCACAGCTATGGCAGGTCCACAAGCACCTACCAAAATGGAAAGAATCATAGCCACTAGGTATGGACCCCTAATACTGCCCACTCCTTTGAATGCTATGCCTACTCGAGAATACCAGAAGTATATGCCTAAGTTCACTAGGACTGAAGGTGTTACTGCTAAAGAACATCTTGAGTCATTCTATAGCTATGCTGATAATCTGGACATTAGTGAAGATGATGTGTGGATGAGAGTCTTTGTCCAAAGCCTAGATGGAGAGGCTAGAAAATGGTTCATAGAACTAAGCCCAAGATCTATAATAGACATTGAAGCTTTAGATGATGCATTCCTAAAGCATTGTGGGGATAAGAAGGATCTCCTCTACTACCACACTGAGTTTGGCAACTTAAAGAGACAAAATGGTGAGTTGTTGTCTGATTTTAATAAGATGTTTAACCGTATGTACAACAAAATACGAGCTGAAGTAAAACCCACTACTACCTCTGCTAAACTCACCTATGCTAGTGCATTTGATTCTGACTTCTGCCTACTGTTGAGAGAGAGGTGATGTGCTACTTTGGCTGACATGCAGGATGCAGCCTTGGAAGTGGAATCAAACATCATGGCTGCAGAGAAACTCAAGGGAAATGTTGATAGAAGAAGACAGAGGGGCGAGTCTTCATCATCCTTTGATCCTAAGATAGATAAAATGACCAAAATGATCGAGTCATTAGGCTCTGAAATCTCTAAATTGAAGGTTGAGAAGCAACCGGGGAAAGGAAGAATGCCTAATACCTTTGCCCCAAGAAATCTAAATCCAAATCCATATAGAAGAACGAATGAGCAGTTGCAGATTTTGCAAAGAAACAAAAATGCAAATGAAGACCAAAGGGTGAAGGCTCCTTTTCAAAATGCAGTCATGGAAGAAGAGTAGTTCAAAGAAGATGATGAGATCCATTGTCTGGAAGACAAGGGAAATGCTTCCTTTCTAACCTCAGCTACCTATGAAAATTCATTATGTAATGACCAAATCAGCCAAGAATGGGATGATGAAGCTGTCCTACAAACTAAAGATCATCGCAGATATAATCTGTGGTCAAAGATGAATAATTCCAAGGAAACTCCTGTTCAAAAAACTGTTGCCCCTACAGTACAACAAGCTAATAAGCAGAAACAGCCGGCAGTTGATCCCATCACCCTCAAAGCTCTAGCTCATGAGGTAAGAGGCCTTGACAAGTCTCCTTCCCCTTTCAGTTTTCAATCAGAAATTCAGAAGCTAAGAATACCTATGCCTCTGATTGAATTAGTGAAAAATGAGTCCTTCAAAAAATCCATCCTCGAGGCTCTTGAACCTAAAGCCATCCAAGCCTCCAATGATTGTGTAAGTCTGTAAGATGACAAGCTAGCTGCTATTCTCAGCCCAATGATTGAAAATGGTGAGGATAGCTCCCCATCATTCTATGTCTCTCTAACTATTCATGATAAAATCCTTGAAAACTGCGTTTTGGACACTGGAGCCAGCCATAACCCAATGCCCAAGGTTGTTATGGATGAGCTGCGTATAGACATTACTAAGCCTTACCATGACCTGTTCTCTTTTGACTCTAGAAAAGTGAAATGTCTAGGATTAATCAAGCACCTAGCCATCACTTTGTCTCAACTTCCCATGAAAAGCATGATGATGGATATTGTGGTAGCAGATGTACCACCCAAGTTTGGCATGTTACTTTCTAGAGGTTGGATCAAGAGACTAGGTGAATCATTACAAAATGATCTGTCCTATGCTATTGTCCCAGTTTTCGGAGGCGAAAGCAAGAGATTATACAGGGAGGCGCAATTGGCTTATATCATCAGCGATGAGAACAACCCAAAATCATCCCATCTATGCAGTGGATACTAATTTTGGGGCATGTATTCTTCATATTGAAGAACCTCAGTTGGCCTCCATGCAGCTCAAGAAACCAGTTTTCCAGATCGTAGAGGATTTGGGAAATGTTTTTTGATGGGGCTTACTCTAAAGAAGCTACAGGGGTAGGTGTAGTCCTTGTGTCCCCAACACAGGAATACATTCACTTGTATTTCAAATTAACCTTTCAGGTCACAAACAACATAGCAGAGTATGAAGCTTTGATTCTGGGCTTAAGCATTGCTAAAGAAATGGGTATCAAAGGCCTGCAAGTGTTTGGACATGCAAGCCTCATCATTCAGTAGGTAAACAAAATGTTCCAAGCAAAGCATCCAAGGCTGAAAGCATACAGGGATGAGGAATGGAGGCTCAGAGATTCTTTCAAAGATTTCAGCATTTCTTATATTCCAAGAATGAAGAACCAGCTTGTTGACTCCCTTGTTGTCTCTGCTAGCACGTTTTTTCCTCCTTTGCCTCCTAAATTGACATATGAAGTTCATGAAAAATACAGACCATCCCTTCCAGACAATGTCAAATATTGGAGATTTTTTGAAGATGATGAGGAAATTAACAGGTTTTTACAAGTCGTTGAGGAATTTTCTGAAACGCACGTCAACCAAGAAAATGAGAACATGGAAGAATCCGGCCAGTCCAAGCTAAAAAGTGAAATTAGCTGAGGAAGCATCATCCAGCTGCCCAGTAACCACATGCCAAAGGGACTAGTGCCTCTAGAGAAGCTTTTCGATCATAATGACGTGCCCTACAAGCCGGCCAAAACAAAGAATGAGTCTGTTGTTTGTAAACATAACATAGGGAGCCCAACCCATCTGAAATTCATCAATCTATCTACTCATTTGTCTTTTGCCCTGAATTCCGATTATTGCACCCTCATGAAGCAATTCATTGATATTTTTTCCTGGGAATACAACGATCTTAAAACCTATGACCCAGACATTATTCAGCATAGGATCCCACTGGAAAACAACACCACCCCTTTTAAGCAGAAATTAAGACCTGTCAGCCCTCTCTTACTGCCTTTGATCGAGAAAGAAATCAAGAAGCTGTTGGATGCCAAAATCATAATTCCTCTAAGGTATTCGAAGTGGATAGCCAACCTTGTGGTGGTAAGGAAGAAAAATGGAGAAATCAAACTTTGCGTCGACTTCAAAAATCTGAACAAGTGCTCTAAAAAAGATAACTATCCCCTACCTAAGATGGAACACTTGCTGCAAAAAGTTTCAAGGGCTAGAGTCATGTGTTTCTTAGATGGATTTTCAAGTTACAATCATATTGTTGTACATCCTGAAGATCAGGAAAATACCACCTTCACTACTCCTTGGGGTACTTTCATGTAATCCAAGATGCCTTTCAGACTGATGAATGTTGGGGCTACGTTTCAGAGGGCCATGGACATAGCCTTTTTGGGAGAGAAGGACAAGTTTGTCCTTATTTATCTTGATGACATAACAATCTTCTCCAGTAGCCACAAAGATCATTTACAAAATTTGAAGAAAGTCTTCCTGAAGTGCAGACAATTTTGAATTTCAGTCGAGCTAAAGAAGTCACAGTTTGCTCTAGAAGAAGGCAAACTTTTGGGACATATTGTTTCTACTGAAGGTGTGAAGATTGATCTGACCAGGGTTCAAGCCATTCAGACATTGTCCATCCAAAGGTCAAAAAGAGACATTCAATCCTTCTTGGGTAAGATTAACTTCATAAGGCGGTTCATTCCAAACTTTGTAGAGCTTGTAAAGCACATCACTTCCATGCTAAAGAAAGGAGCGGAAATAAAATGGACAGATGCTTCAAGAAGCTCTTTTGAAGCCATCAAACAAGCTATCATGGAAGCCCCCACTCTAATCAGCCCATATTACACTAAGGAGTTTTGTATCTTCTCTTTTGCCTCTGATGATACACTTGTGGCAGTTCTATTACAGAAAAATGATGAAGGCATAGAGCACCCTGTGGCCTTTTTCAGCAAAACTCTAAGGGATTCTGAACTAAGGTATGACCTTATTGAGAATCAAGCTTATGCTCTCATAAAATCTTTAAAGGCCTTTAGAATTTATATTCTGCATTCCAAAGTAGTTGCATATGTACCTTCAGCCTCGGTAAAAGATGTCTTAACTCAGCCAGATATTGAAGGAAAGAGGGAAAAATGGATTGCAAAATTCATAGAATTTGACATAGAGGTGAAGCCCACTAAGCTTGTCAAAGGCCAGGGCTTGGCTAAGCTCATGGCTGAAGAAAATTGTAGCTTGTTAGACATAAATTGCATGGGTCTGAATTCAGATGATGAGCAGACAGAGGGAGCATCAGAAGAGCAAAAGCAGAATCAGTCCTTGGCTAAAAATCTAGCCACATGCGAATGGTATTCCAGCATAGTTCATTTCTTGTAGAAGCTGGAAGTCCCTCCAGGGCTTAGCTCAAGTCAAGCTCATACCATTAGACTCAGATCAACCAAATTCTACATTGACAAAAATATGCTTTATTGGAAAGACCCATCAGGAATCCTCTTGAGGTGTCTAGATAAAGAACAATCTGTGGAGGTCATACACCAGTTCCATTATAGCATCTGTGGCGGGCATTATTATTGGAAAACCACAACTCACAAAATCTTGAGGGCTAGATATTATTGTCCTACTCTATTCTATGATGTGTTTTCTTTTGTAAAAGCTTGTGACAAGTGCCAGAGGTTTGCAGGAAGACAACAGCTAAAATCTCTGCCTTTGAAGCCAATACATGTCAATGGTCTCTTCCAGCAGTGGGGCTTGGACTTCATAGGTGAAATCAACCCACATTCCAGTGGCCAACACAAATGGATCTTAATAGCCACTGATTATTTCACCAAGTGGATTGAGGCTATACCCACTAAGAACGACAATCATCAAGTTGTCATCAAGTTTTTGAATGAGAATATTTTCACTAGATTTGGTTGCCCGACCAAACTAGTCACTGATAATGCAACAGATTTTAAGGAAAAAGAATTGATGGACATGACTGAATCCATGGGAATCCAGGTGGTTCATTCTACCTCATATTATCCTCAAGGCAATGGCCTGGTAGAATCATCTAACAAGATTTTGATGTGGGTAATCAAAAAAATGTTAGAGGAGAACAAAAAGAGTTGGGAATCCAAATTGAAGATTGTGCTATGGGCTGATAGAGTTACCATCAAAAATTCCATAGAGAATTCCCCATTCAAACTAGTTTATGGCACTGATGCAGTTTTCTCGATCTAGCTGATTCTCCCCATGGCTAAGTTCTTGCAAGAAGAACAAGATGAAGAGAATGACATGGTAAGAAGAATGAACATCTTGGTGGAACTATAACAGATCAGAGAGCAGCTGGCTGAGAGGTCCAATGCTTATCAGAAGAAAATCAAAGAAACAGTTGACAGGAAGGTGAAAGTGGACAATTTCCAAGTTGGTGATTGGGTGCTCAAATGGGATGCATTGAAGGAAAATAAAGGTAACCATGGCAAGTTTGACTCCTTATGGACAGGTCCATTTCTCATTGCTCAAATTCAGCAAAAAAATACATTCATCATGCATAATCTGGAAGGAAGAGATACTTTTGGTAGCCCAGTAAATGGGCGGTTCTTGAAACTTTATTTCATTTAAGGCTTTAAAGCCTTGTCATTGTAAATATATTTTTCCAGTTTTTTTTTCTTTTGCAAAATAGACTCCATTCCCAATGGAACACTAGGGCGAAGATTTAATTTTGTTTTCACAGGAAAGGCATTGATCTGTGATTCCTGAAACCTCACAGGAGGCTTTCATCCCCAAAAGGAGCCAGTGTTAGCTCCGTTGACAAAGGGATCAAAAATGGATTCAAAACACTCCCAAAGTCTGTAAATAAGAAAACCTTTCTGTAGGCGTAAACCCAACAATGCACAGCGACCATCCGATCTAGCCGATCAATGGCCTAGATCTAATCGGCAGATCGTAGATCGAGAAGACCAAGGGGTAGGGCCTTTACATATAGTGATATGTGATTGCGATCAAATCACATCACTGTATTGCATCAGTGAAGGTAAGCTGGCAGGGTAAACATGGACCAAGTGGGACTGCGATTTGCGATCAACGATGAAGGATTGCTATCGAAGGTAATTGGTGCCATACCAAGGGTCATAGGGCCCACTTCCCATCGCAGAATCACAAATCGGCATATCGCATTGGTGCTGCACCAAGGGTCCACGCTAAGGCCATTTTCAGTGGTTTGGTGTATTTTCGTTGCATGAGCGAAATACAAAGGGAAGATGGGTTTGCGATATGCGATAAGACACGGATCTGAAAGGGTCCAGGAAGCAATATTTTATGAAGATTGAGGTCTGCAAGGGCCGCTTTTTCCCGTTTTTAAATGTTTTTCCCACATGGAAAAATCCACGGAAAATACACAAGAGCAGGCTTTGTGTGACTGGCGATGGCAGCAAGGGCGGACCCGAGAAAAGAATGAACCATTTTTCTAAGACCTTTGAGGTCCAAAAGGGACAATGATGGGCAGGATTTAGCAATATTGCAGCGTTTTCACTGTTTATGACCCGAACAGCCACAACAAAAGAAAAAAATTCATGGCTATCATCTGAAAGGGACTGGTGCAGGGATTTCATAGGCACAATAGCCACTCCATTGTAGATTCAGGTGGCCAGCCATCCTTAGAGAAGTCTTGTAGTCATGTTACATACCAGAAGAAGGATTCGGCGGAGAGACGTGGCTGGCAAACAGAGCTCGGAAGGGGAAGGAGAAGGGCCATTACAGGCTGCAATGCAAATCAAACGAAATCATGGAGCATTAATAGTCTTGCCAGCGTAGCAGCCATCATAACAAACATGATGGGGCATCTCTAGCATGAGAGAGCTCCCAGGCATCATAGCAGGCTGCCCAAAATATTTGAATATGGTTATTCCTCTGTCAGAAGAGGAAAACCACCGAGCCATACCTGCCTATTGAGGGAATCAAATGGTTAAGGGACATATCAAACAAGGTTAATACTTTGAGCCTTCTAGAGAGCTCAGGAGCATTGTAAAGGGCTTATAAAAGGCACAAAACTAGATGTAACAAGGGTTCAATTTTTGGAGATTATTCCTCCTCTGTTCCTTCAAGCTTCTCATATGCATTCTTTAGTAATACAAGATTCTTTGGCTGCTATATGTTCAATGTCCATTTCTCTTCTATTCCATGCTTGCACTTGAACAGTTTGTTCAGGTTTTCTTTAAGGCCAGATAACTGTCATCTTATCTCTGCTTTGATATATTAGATTTGCAAACTTCTTTGTTGCCTGTAGCTAGCCATTTATATGTGTTATTATATATGCATCTGACAATATAGTGAGTAAGTTCATTTGCTGCCTGTAGCTAGCCATTCATATATGTTCATGTATGCAATCTGTCGGTACTGTCAGTATTCTCCATCTATCCATTAAATCTACAAACTATAGAGCATTTGTGGTCTAAAGCCTTGTGTTATTGGGGGTGTTCATGCATGTCTTAAGTGAGAATAGAGCTAAAATGGTTATCTAACTTGATCCAAACCATCATTTATTCCAATAGTTCAGAGAACAATATTGAAAATTACATGTTACCAGGCATCTCCGATTTACAACCTAGGAGAGTTTCTTGGAGGGCTAACACCTGCTACACAAAAAATGAGAAATACATTAAAAAACGTGATTGCAATCACGTTTTTCATGTGTTTCTCATTTTTGTGTAGCAGGGTCCATCGAAAGTATGCAACATGGGTACTCCTTGGATGAGGAATGAAATTATGCATCCATGAGTGTTGCCGCTCAAAATTTGAGTAAGCCGATAGGGAGATAATCTAATATTATTTTATTATTTCCACTATTATTTTATAATTTCTTTAGGAGGCCAATTTTAGACCTCAAAATTCCCTTAATGTCTGAGGATCATTTCATAGCCTTTTTTCAGTTTAGTGTTAGAATTTATCTCAAAGAGGAGAAAGCACCAAGAGGAGAAAGAAAGTAAGAAAGAACGGAAAGAAAAGGAAAAGCAAGGAAAGGAAAGGAAAAACAAAGAAGGACAAGGTAAGCAAAGGAAATAAAGGGTCAAGTAAATTCAACGGGAATACTTGTAGGTAACATATTGCATGTGTGATTTCCTAGCTGGTTTTGACATGCATGGTATGTGCATGTTGGTATGTGGTTATTTTGTTGTCATTGACATGGATTTTTCTAGTATTCAACAGTGGATTTTAGCCTAAACTTGTAATTTCTGGATAGCCATGGTGTAATGGGATTCTTTATCGGTTTGAGCTTTGGATTCTCGGATGGTTTTAGAATCTGGAGTGAGGTGGTCTCAGAAAAATTCCCAAAGGCCTAAGAATCCCATGACCGATAATGGCAGGATACACGGTAAAGCCTAATGGTGGATATGGGAAAATTCCTCAAGGATGGTGAAGGAATTCAGAGGCATCCAAGCTCGGTTTGGTTTTGTCATCTTAGGACCGGTTTAGGTGAGATCATGGTATTGTGAGGGTGGAGGTGGTTTAACCTCTGGATTCCCTTGGTTGTTTATGGATTGGTTTATCCCATGAGATCCCACATTCATGCTTGGAATATGGCACGTGGGTGATTGGCTGAAGAGAGATTTGGCTCAGCCAATCTATGGTCGAGTGGAATGTGGAAGTCCCAAACCCGGTTGGTATTTTCCTATGGTTAATAAAAGTTAAGTTTCTCTTGCTTTTGGTAAGGAAATGTATTGGTTATTATGTGGCTTTAACGCCTGTTCTCTTATGGTTATTTATCTCATTATATGCTGGTTATAAGCATTTTTTTTATGACAGATCTTAGTCATAGATATTTTCATACTTTCACTCATAACTGAATAAATAATGATTGTAATACCTAATTGGTGTTAAGATAACTAAGGAGAGAAGGTAGTGACCCTTCTTGTTAAACCTCATATAAATTTTAAGATCCTTATGTTTAGACTTGCATTCATGACCTGTATGTTACATGTTCATCATGTGTTTGATTGAATGATTGTTATGGTTGGGCTTGATCAAGTCAATTCCTTGACCAAGTTTTGTGTTAGAGGATTTGTCTTGGTGTCATTTATTGTCTTAGAATGTCTCATCAAGTTCCAAGCAGTGGTTTGGAAACTAGCCCTAAAAAAGTGGCTTAAATCCTGCAGTCTCTGACACAGAACTGGCTGAAAAAGACTAAAGTCTCTCCCTTGCAGGCATTATGGGAGTGACTGGAGGGTTCCAGTTGCATGCATACCTTGTCATGGGAGCGACTAGGGGTTTAATTCATTGAAAGGGTAGGTTAAATCAGGGGTTGGGCACCTAGAGTGGTGGATTATCTCCTGAGGGTCTTGTAGCACTTGAGGGAGGTGTGTAAGGTATTGTTCTATTGACTCCATTTCCTTAAGGTTGTATAGGAGGTTGAGTCTTATCATAGTGACCCTCAACTCATGTTTACCCCGGTTAAGTTGGTGAAAGTGGATAAATGTGGGAGGAGGTGTTACAAATTGTCTCCTAGAAGTCACAACAATAGTTAGTTCCAACATATTCCACAACAGAGGAAGAATATGTGGACACAACATAAGAAACAAAGGATATTATGTGGTGTTAGCCTCTTGTTGCAACAGGGTTTCATCTTTCATGATTGACATTTTTACATGCCAAATATGTCATACTTTGCAGGCTGCAGTGTTCCATATTTCCACATAATGCCATGAAATGTGTTAGTCCAAATGCACTTTTGTATTCCAATTTTGATGAGTTGTTCCAGTTTTGAAGAGTTTTTCATTTAAGGGAGGTCCAAACAGCCTAATCTTGGTCTCCCTAGGTTTCAATTTCCTGTTTTAGAATATAGAGAATGCATCTGTCCAAACAGTTTAATCTTGGCAGATTTGTAGATAGGTAGAGAATCAAAGGGACCCAACTGCTTAATCTGGGCCCTTGGAAGAAAAAAGTGTAGATTTCGATAGGAAAATAGAAAAAAGAATAATTGTAAAGCTGGGTCTGCAAGTCTAAGTGCACCCACCAAAAAGAAGAAAAAATGTTAGGAAAGTAGGCTGGGTAGGTAGTTGTGAGGTTGAAGAATGATGAGTCATGATCAATTTTGTGTTCCAAAGAGCTATATCTTTACAGATCATAGTTATCAGGTAGTTTTCGTTTGAAGGAGCTCAAGCTGGACATAACTAACTCCCCTTTTCTTCTTATTCCCCAAGTCACTTACTAACTTCCCCAAAGAGGTCAAGATCTGCTTGATTCCTCTTAGTTTCATCATCATCCATATCAGTTGCCTTGGTGAAGATCTGCTTCACTCAAGGATTTCATTTCTTTACAAGTTCTTTTCCCCAAAAAATAGCCTAAGGTTCCTGACCTTAGCGCTTGCTGGTCATCTCCATATTAACTACTAATCCTATTATGTAACTCCCTAATCTATTTCCATTTTCCCTACCAAAACTATGTATAAATTCCCAAAAAATATTAAATATCCCCTCCCTGGCACTATAGCCATATTTTCCTAAGTCCGGGGAAAAATAGTCCATCTGGGCTGCTTTTAGCCCATCCGAGTCTAAAAGGAGTTAGTTTGACACCTGGTCATACTAACAGCCATTTCATTTAACCCTAGCCCTAGAAAACCCTCTTTTCTTCCTCTAACCTAAAGTTTTGTGCATAAATCATTAAACCCCAGCTCATAGACCCTCAAAAACCCACGTTTTACCCCTTATTCCAAAGTCCCGAGTGTAAATATATTAACCCGTCCGTTTATAACCCCAAAACCCACAAAACCTAAGTTCTAAACCCCCGCCGCGCCATATGCAGATGCGAATATTCCGCGCGCTCTGTACGTTAACTCCCCACCGCCTCGTCCTTCCCGCTGACCGTCCAATTGCCCACCCCACAGATCTACGGTGGGTGGGCCTTCCCATCTCCCAAGAGCTCGAAGGTTAGCATCCGGGAGATGGGCGGTATTGCCGCCATACTCCCGCCACGTGTCACCTTCCCGGGCGTGGCGGAGCCCCCTCCCCCGAAACCACCTCTGTCCAAAGGCGATGCGCCCAAAACCATTTACCGCCCTCCTCCATCCTACATCAGCACCACGTCATCGCTGACGTCATCCACCTGCGTGGCCTCCTGCCACCATACCATCGAGTCACCCTGCCACGTCACTGCCACCGTGTCTGCCTGCCTTACTTCCACGTCACCTCCGTACTGCTGACGTCACCCTGCTGACGTCATCCTGCCACGTCATCTGCCGTACAAGGTCCCACCTGCTAACATCATGCTGACGTCATCATCAATTTTTGGCGCGAAGGGCGAAATCGCGACTCTGGAGCCCCAGAATTAGTTTCTGAGGCAGTTTCTGGGTAAAATGGTCCAAAATGGAAAATCCCTCATCGCGCAGCCCCCAGCAAGCCCAAAAAGTGCAGAATGACTCATTTTTCTTCGCGAGGCATGCAGAAAGGAGTAAAAGACAGTTCTGAAGGAGACCGAGGGCCAAACAGCAGCCATTAAATTTTGATTTAACGCACAACACATCAGAACAGTAGCCCAGATTATTGTCAAAGAGTATCAGAGGAAGAAGAAGACGTCAAAGAGTACCAGTCAAGAGTTTTAGGGGCTCAAAGCAGCTGGAAATTAATGAGCCCCCCGGAAAGTCAAAATCAACAGGTGTAAGCCCATCCCTGCTGTCAAATCTCAGCTAAAATGTTTAATGCCACCGGACGGAAATGGAGTAGACACCCATGCTCAGTTATTGCAGAAGCACAACACCAAGCCACCGAGGACAACATAATTTATTCAGTTTTGATACGGCCGCCCTCAGCGCAGCCCGAGTTTTTTTTCATGCATTTATTTCTAATAGAATTAGGTCAATTAATCATTTTTTAGACCTGTTTAGGTCAAGATGTAATAAAGATATTGTAGAGAGTTTTTTCCTATTTATACCGCCCTATATGTTATTTCAAGAGTTGGTCGATTGAGAGTTTTCACTAGAGACCCGCACTGTATACCTGAGTTGTTTCTATAATCAAAGATTGTTGAAATTCCAGAGAACTGACTGTCTGATGTGTTGTTAATGCCTTTCTAGAGATTGAAAGATGGAATTCTTGTGCTGCAGCCTGAAGCAATAAGTGCATCTTACCTCTGTTTTATTGTTTACCACTATCTAAATAGCAGAAAGAAAGAATAGCTTAGAATTTGTTTACAACACTCTATGCTCAATTTCTGTTGTTTCTTTATGTTTTCCTCTTAATGAATTGGTAATGAGTATGAATTCCTTCTGGCTCATATTTACCCCGATTCTCCTGTGTTTGCCAATTATCTAGGGATTCTTTACTACCCCTAGGTAGAGCTTTGTTATTCCCCTCTGTTAAGCTGAAAGAGAGATTCTTAATTGCCTTTCTTTCCTTAGCTTTCTTTCCACCCTTTAAACCTAAAAGCATTGTTTCATTCGCAGCTATCTTGCTCCTTTTTCTGTCTTGTGACCAAGAAAACGCATCACCAGTCATTCTCCTCGACTCCATGCCCAATGGTTTGAAACCGTCAGACTATGTTTTGCCTCTTTACCTGAAAACATTAATCTTCCCACCAAAAACAAAACAAAACCCCTTGAACTAAATAGCTAGCCTAAAATCCCTTTCAACAAAGCTAAATCAGAAAGAGAGAGCCCTCTCTAATTGCAGGTGGGCTAGAACCTGCAATCCAAAGTTGGTCTGTGGTTACCTCGGCCGTATCCCTCACTCCAACCTGGGGACAACCTGAGTGATAACATAATGGCGACTCCATTGGGGAATTCCCTTAGTTAGTTTCACAAAGAAGGTTGGAAAAATCCCGTGGAAAAATTGATTTTCTAATTGCTGTATATTCCTTAAAACTACAGATGAAGCCTGAATGTCAGCCAGGATGTTGGAAATAATACTGAGAGGGGGGGGGTGAATCAGTATTATCACATTAATAAAACTTTTTCATTTCCAAACTATGATTCATATATTCTACTTCCACAACTTCTTATGATTAAGTTAATTGATCTTCAATGAGTGCATTAGAACATTATTAACCATATTATCAGTTAACAGATGTAGTAACATAGAATAGATCATCACACATAAGGCACACACATGAAAACCATGATATAAGGTGGAAACCCAATGCGGGAGAAAACCACCTGCTGCAAGTCATCTCAATCTTCTTCTTAATAAGAAAATCCTTTTACAATATTTGTATTGGTGTAGTCTTATACCAGTATGGGAGCTACAACCCCCTTTGCTCTTGTACTAGCCGATCCATTTACTAGTACGCAGGCTGCTACCTGCTACAATGCTCCAAAGATTTCCCTTAGCTCTTGTACTAGCTTAGATACTAGTACGTAGGCGCCGGCCTACAATCTTCTCTCCTTCAGGTACCACGTTTCATCAATTTTCAGACTGGATACACTGAAGCACAAAACATAATCTGAAAGGCCACATTTCATCCAATTTTCATACTGGACCCAACAACAACATTGAAGCTCATAATCAAACAACCTTCTGAATTACCCAAGCACTAGATCAATACATATACAAGTGAGTCATCAATCAGATCTAGTCAATCAGATCACATAAAGATGAGCCATTAAGAACCTGATCCATTCATCCATCAATGTATAATCATTCACTCAATCACTGCATAATATCAGAAACCAGACATCACTTCAAAACCCAGAATACAGCAATGATAAACATGGATAGCTAAATTGATTTCATGAGAAGTACGCAGCTTCACCCATATAATGCATGCATAGAAGTACGCACTGTTTCCAACTGCCCACCTGCGTACCCATGCACTGTGCCTCACAGACTTCCTGCATACCTGTGCTCCATGTCCAATGAACTCCCTACGCACCTCCGCATCTGCAGCGCTTCTGGCCCTGTGTATCTGTGCACCTGCAGCACTTCTACGCCTACTTATCTCTGCACTTTTCTTTCACTGCACTTGCGTACCTGCGGGTATAGACAATTTTCAGACTTCAAAGGTAACCCAGACTATCAGATCTACAGATCTGATCATACGCCGAAAGGATCTCAACCCATTAGTAGATCCGACTTGTAACCCTCATGTTTCTCCTTAATTTAGATTAAGCTATCTCTCACAAACCCATCACTAGAATTTCAGATCTAGCTTCTCTTGAGATCTTCTTCTTTCACAAGTGTCTAGCCAAATGATCTCCTTTGCTTTATATAGACAAGCTCTTCCTAAAATCATGGATCAAATACCATAGATAACCAATACAAGGGGCTCAATAATAATAATAATAATAATATAAAGCAATACCACGGGCCAAAACCATAGAATCAAGAACGGCGGGCTAAATACCACGGGCCAAACATTAGAAACCCCTCGTGAGCGCGCTTCTTTGCCTTGAAGTGAGTGAACTGGGGGTACGCACCTCATGAACGAGTGACCTACGTGTATGTACGCACCTTCTCTAAGACATGCCTGCGTGTATGCACCTTTTGTACAGTGTGCCTGCGTACCCCTTATTTTCTTCAATATTTGAGGGCTGATCATCAAACTCTGCTACGGACCTGAAGTACTGTGATCTGTCACCTGTATGGGTTGCCATCAAGGACAATACTTTAGCCATAATGCTAACAATCTCCCCCTTTGGGCTTGATGGCAAAGCTTACTAAGAACTTGCCATTTGATTCCTTTGAACTGTCCTGCATCTATGTATTATGTCACATCTGATATCTCTTTTGTAGATTCATCTGAATGTATATAAATGAGATGTTCTTCTATGAGTGGGTTGCCATCAAGTACAACACATGCATCATAATGCCAACAATCTCCCCCTTTGGACTTGATGGAAACAACACCAAATCACTCTCGCCCTTTGACATCAAGGGCAAAGGGTTATGCTCCCCCTAAGAACATGCTCCTATTGACTATAAACCAGATCTGCTAAAGTCTCTGAATGAGCTCCCCCTTTGTATATGCCATGGTGCACCAATCTGATCATGCTCTTTCTGAGAACAAGCTGAAATGTCTGCTCTGCTATATAGTGTTGTTCATGCTCAAGCTCCCCCTGACAATAAGCAAGGTCTGCAAAAGGATGTTCTACAAGAAGAACATGACTCTATCATAAATGACCTTCCTATCACCAAAAGACTCAATGCATACATCCATCACCCAACCAAATGGGGATCATTCATCCAACCAAGTGGGGATACATCATAAATATGAAAACCAAATACATTACATCTTCATCCCAGGCATAGTGGGGAGACATAGGTCGTTACATGACCTGAAAAGATGACTACAATAGATAGAGATAGACCATTACAACATGAGTCTTGCTATGACCTTTACATCGAATGATATACATGACATTTATAACAGAGACCAAACATCTAAACAAGATCATGACAAACATCAGTAACAACACTGTATAATCTACTCCATTGTATCTGTCAAAAGAAACTGGACCAACAACTTGGATTAGTGCACGAATCCCCAAGGTATGTTCACATCAACTCATCCTTTTGAGAGAAACACCATAGCCATCATGAACCAAGTATCATCAATTGGGAATATCTGCATCAATCAACCATGTATACAAAACAACCTGTCATCATATAGGTAGGAACTCATCATCATCAAGTCTCCATCAATGCAATAATCAACCATGTATCCATCCAACAATCCATAATAGGAATCCTGCATCATAGTTGAATTATATGATCTTTATGTATAGGATGACAACAGCATATGAGTGACTCATTATCAAGAGAGGAAGATGTGTATTCAAGCTTTGTACTTCTCCTTATCCTTATGAAGATCACCATGTAAGCACCATAAAGAATCAACCATAAATCTGATCAGAATGCCAACTATGTAAACCCAAGGACAACTTATAGTCATATCACATCATTTAGCCAAATAAGCATCATCACCAAGGACTATTAACCATAATGCCAACAATGCATTAAAAACATATGCTCCCCCTAAACTGGTGCCATCTATCAGATCTTATTAACAAGAAAAGTCAGCCAATAAATGCCTTGAGACAGATACACAGTTTTTCTTTATCTGGCCTGCGTAGCCACGCACTTCACCTTCAGTTCCCCTGCGTACACCCGCAGAGATCCTTCTGCTGCACTGCGTATATATGGAGACAGTCTTCTACTACAGCGCGTACCCACGCACCTGTTCCATCAGTTGCGCCGCGTACCCCACGCACCTTTGCTTCTATCGCACCGTGTACTTCTATGTACCTTCGTAGGTTATCCTTCTATCGCGCCGCGTACCTCCGATCTTGCTACGCACCTCTTCCTCTGTCTCGCCGCATCCGTTCGCATGTGCTATTTTGTTACGCCGCGTACTTACGCACCAGGACCATTGCTGCGCTGCGTACCCACGCACTTTCACTGTGTATCACTTGCGTACCTCTGATTAGAACCTAATTGGCAGTCCACCAGTGTGCCACAGATAGTCAGATGCCCGAATCTGATCTTGTGCTCGAGAGATCATACTTCACAGATCAACTTCACTTTCCCTACTGCCTTTCTTCAAACAATCATATATGCGATTGTGCAGTATCCAACTCGCGTATATACGGGACTTTCCTTTATGGAGTTTGCATATGAGATTCAGGACACTGAAGTTTTGTACTTTCAGCTCTCTCTAATTCTGGTATGTCTGTACGTTGTGCTGTGCCGCCTTTTTTTTACTGTACTTCCTTTTTCTTCCATATCTTCAAGCGTGATGATGACATTTTCTCCTTTGGATATGGTGCCCATACTTTGTTCCTGCATTCCTTTGCTATATGTCCAAGCTTGTTACATGCATAACATCTTACATGTTTCATATTCCTCCTGTAACAGTCAGCAGCTTTATGACCATACATATTGCAAGCAAAGCAATATCCATAAAAGTACCTTGAATGTGATGATCTTTCTGCATAATGGTCTTGAACCCTTCTTCTTCTACATCTAGCTGCAACATGTCCAAGATTATGACATACATAACATTCAACATTATTCATAGGAGGAGTAAAGGATTTTCTTTGAGGAATCTCTTTCCTTGGCTGATGATGAGATTGATCTTTCATTTCTTCGTTGATCACTTTAGGTTTCTCTTTAGAGTTCCTTGCCTCACCTTGTGAACTAGATTCACCTTCAACAGATTCATGGAAACCAAGACCAGTCTTTATAGCAGGAGACCTTTGACTACTAAGAATATCATCCAAGACTTTAGAACTATCTTGAAATCGTAAAAGCTTATCCTTTTCTTCTAATTTACCTTTCAAGATATTTACCTCAACCTGAAGCTGTTCTTCCTTTTCAAGAGATTGCTTTTTCAAATCTTCTTCAGCTTTCCTTCCTTCTTCCATTTGTTCCCTTAGTTTGAGAATCTCCTTTTCTTGTTCTTCATTCAGATCCTGCTGCATTTGACGAACTCGGAAGGCACATTCCAGCTGGGATTTTAAGCTGATGACTTCGTTGTCTTGTTTTTCAATTGCTTGATGTAGATCTTCATTCTGCTTCTTTGATTCTTCAAGATCTCCTTTTAGTGAGAGGATCGTGGCTTCAAGATTTTCATAATAACTGGATCGATCTTTGAGTTTCTTGATGGTTGTGCTTCTTTCGTTGAATTCTTTTCTTAATGATGTCACTTCATGCTACAATTTTTGACATTGGTCTTCCTTGTCCTTGAGTAGTTTTCTTACCTTGTTTCCTTCTTCTAGTTGGGCCTTTAGTTTGGTAGCTTCTTCTTTGAAGTCACATTCCCTTTTGTTCAATAGATCTTGTTGATCTCTAATTTTGTCTGTCAGCCTTTTAAATTCTGCCTCTATTTGGTATCTTTCTTGTTCACCCATAAGAGCCAATTCAGTAGTTTCGCTATCACTTTCATCTCTTCCAAAAGGAAAGATAGATGGAACATCAGAGGATAATATATTCATACCTGATAATGATTCTGAATCTGAAGAGATTCTTATACCTAATCCCCAATCGATTCTCCCATTGTCATAGTTCTTCTGAGATGCCTTCTTTTTCTTAGGTGCTTTCTTCTTAAGCTTCTTCCCCATTGTTCCACGAATCTCCTTCAAGCGATCAAGCTTCTATCAAAGGACCTGCTCTGATACCAATTGTTGGAAATAATACTGAGACGGGGGGTGAATCAGTATTATCACATTAATAAAACTTTTTCATTTCCAAACTATGATTCATATATTCTACTTTCACAACTTCTTATGATTAAGTTAATTGATCTTCAATGAGTGCATTAGAAAATTATTAACCATATTATCAGTTAACAGATGCAGTAACATAGAATAGATCATCACACATAAGGCACACACATGAACACCATGATATAAGGTGGAAACCCAATGCGGGAGAAAACCACCTGCTGCAAGTCATCTCAATCTTCTTCTTAATAAGAAAATCCTTTTATAATATTTGTACTGGTGCAGTCTTATACCAGTACGAGAGCTACAACCCCCTTTGCTCTTGTACTAGCCGATCCATTTACTAGTACGTAGGCTGCTATCTGCTACAATGCTCCAAAGATTTCCCTTAGCTCTTGTACTAGCTTAGATACTAGTACGTAGGCGCCGGCCTACAATCTTCTCTCCTTCAGGTACCACGTTTCATCAATTTTCAGACTGGATACACTGAAGCACAACACATAATCTGAAAGGCCACATTTCATCCAATTTTCATACTGGACCCAACAACAACATTGAAGCTCATAATCAAACAACCTTCTGAATTACCCAAGCACTAGATCAATACATATACAAGTGAGTCATCAATCAGATCTAGTCAATCAGATCACATAAAGATGAGCCATTAAGAACCTGATCCATTCATCCATCAATGTATAATCATTCACTCAATCACTGCATAATATCAGAAACCAGACATCACTTCAAAACCCAGAATACAGCAATGATAAAC
Source organism: Pinus tabuliformis (assembly GCA_031772625.1). Taxonomy (NCBI): domain Eukaryota; kingdom Viridiplantae; phylum Streptophyta; class Pinopsida; order Pinales; family Pinaceae; genus Pinus; species Pinus tabuliformis. Next base: position 537,118,260 of record CM062818.1, on the reverse strand, counting down.
ATGGACAGCTAAATTGATTTCATGAGAAGTACGCAGCTTCACCCATATAATGCATGCATAGAAGTACGCACTGTTTCCAACTGCCCACCTGCGTACCCATGCACTGTGCCTCACAGACTTCCTGCATACCTGTGCTCCGTGTCCAATGAACTCCCTACGCACCTCCGCATCTGCAACGCTTCTGGCCCTGTGTATCTGTGCACCTGCAGCACTTCTACGCCTACTTATCTCTGCACTTTTCTTTCACTGCACTTGCGTACCTGCGGGTATAGACAATTTTCAGACTTCAAAGGTAACCCAGACTATCAGATCTACAGATCTGATCATGCGCCGAAAGGATCTCAACCCATTAGTAGATCCGACTTGTAACCCTCATGTTTCTCCTTAATTTAGATTAAGCTATCTCTCACAAACCCATCACTAGAATTTCAGATCTAGCTTCTCTTGAGATCTTCTTCTTTCACAAGTGTCTAGCCAAATGATCTCCTTTGCTTTATATAGACAAGCTCTTCCTAAAATCATGGATCAAATACCATAGATAACCAATACAAGGGGCTCAATAATAATAATAATAATAATATAAAGCAATACCACGGGCCAAAACCATAGAATCAAGAACGGCGGGCTAAATACCACGGGCCAAACATTAGAAACCCCTCGTGAGCGCGCTTCTTTGCCTTGAAGTGAGTGAACTGGGGGTACGCACCTCATGAACGAGTGACCTACGTGTATGTACGCACCTTCTCTAAGACATGCCTGCGTGTATGCACCTTTTGTACAGTGTGCCTGCGTACCCCTTATTTTCTTCAATATTTGAGGGCTGATCATCAAACTCTACTACGGACCTGAAGTACTGTGATCTGTCACCTGTATGGGTTGCCATCAAGGACAATACTTTAGCCATAATGCTAACAATCTCCCCCTTTGGGCTTGATGGCAAAGCTTACTAAGAACTTGCCATTTGATTCCTTTGAACTGTCCTGCATCTATGTATTATGTCACATCTGATATCTCTTCTGTAGATTCATCTGAATGTATATAAATGAGATGTTCTTCTATGAGTGGGTTTCCATCAAGTACAACACATGCATCATAATGCCAACACAGGAAGCCTTTGAAACTGTTTCTGTTTTACATTAACAGAAGTAAATAAATGTTGCTTCATTCAATCTTCATGTTAGTTTTAAGCTATACACAGCCATTCCAAAATATAATCAGTTCCTTGCTAGTTTAAATAAAAATATTCCCATAAAAATACCAAAAAACAAATTCGAAAGCTGGCTCCCAAGAAGAATCTGCGATATACAAGGTCAAATCCCGACCCAAACCCCCCAGCTGCTTTTGATAACCCGAACCTAATCCCAAAGACCCTTAGGAAGCAAGTAAGACAGGAAGATTTTGCTGATTTGAGTCCTGGAACAGCTCACCCTAGCTGTATTCCAACTCCTGTCAAGGTTTTATTTCGTTCAACCCCTGTTTCCCCTATTTCATCATCCACATCTCATAGCACTCCTTCCACACCTCCATTCACTGCACATACTACCACTATTACCACTACTACCATTCCTGTTAATCCTATTATCCCTGTTGTCCCAATCGTTCTTGTTGTTCCATTTATCCCCGCCAATATGGCCAACAGATATGCACCCCTGCAATTACCTACTAATGCTGGGGCCTTACCCCAAGATTACCAATCTAAAATCACGTATTTTGATTCCACTGGTCCTTTCACAGCCATTCAGCATACCAAAAAGATGCAAGATTATTTTGAAAACTACGAAATAGATGATGATAGCGTGAAAATGAGAATTTTTGTTCAGAGTCTAACAGGTGATGTAAGAACTTGGTTCAGATCGCTTGCCGCTAATTCCATAACCACTCCAGATGAGCTTTACCAATCCTTTACTAATAGATGGGAGAAAAAGAATGACCCCTTGCACATACTAGATGAATACGATACAATTAAACGAGGTCCTCAAGAGACTGTTTTGGAGTACTGTGCAAGATTCAATAATGTCTACAATGCAATACCACAGAACTTAAGACCCCCACCTGACCTTGCCTTGTACAAATTTCCTGACGGTTTTGACCCGGATATGGCATACCAGTTAAAAGAAAGAGCTCCTCAGACCCTTGCAGACGCACAAAATGTTGCTGTTACCGTAGAGGCCAACTTAATTGCCAAGAGAAACAGAGCTAGAATGGAAAGAAGAACCACCTTTAAGGAAGAACCCTCAGCCTTTGATCAAAAGCTTGATGCTATTATCAGTGGCCTACAAAGGCTGGGAGAGAGAGTAGAAAATGTTGAGAGAAAAGCATCATGGGAAGGACAACAGTCCAATACCATAAGGAACCCAAATTTCAGGAAAACACAGAACACAAATGCTGGTAGGTCTAGCCAAGACCATGACATAAGACCCCCTTTTCAAGATAACTATGTAGAAGGATCCACATCCAATGAGCAAATAGATGACACTCACATGAATTTGATGAATCTAAAGGGTGAGCATCAAACCTTCCTGACACAAGAAGACCAAAATGAGCATGACTGTAATCAGTTTCAGACTAAATCTGGTGAGTATTTTGATTTTAAATAGGGTTATGATACTGCTGTGTATGAGGTACACAAACAATATAAGCTGAGAAATAGGACCATTGACATCTCTGATCCTAGCAAAACAAAGGATGGTAAACAACCCAACAAGATTAAAAACAAAGCTGTCCTAACAGAACCAGCTGATACAACTGTCCCAAACCCGCATCAAGTGACTATAGAAGACATAACAGACATGCAGCCTTCTGTTGATCAGCCTTTGCCTCCATCTTCCTCAAAAGAAAACTCGGAAAGCATCCCAAAAGGTTCTCTTGAAACTAAAAAACCGCAAGCAACCAATTCCCAAAACGCTGATAAACAAGAGCAAATCGCAAAAAATTCAGATGAAAAGGAAAAGACTGCCATTATCAACAACAAGTCTCCATTGGAGAAGCCCTTCAACTTAGAAGCAGAGATTGGAAAACTCAAGATAGCCATCCCTCTCTCAGAACTGGAAAAAAATGATGTATATAGGCAACAAATTCAAAGATCGCTTCAACTCCCAGAAAACAAAGATGATGTAAATGTTTTGGATGATTCCCCTGAACTACTGTTTGGCCTAGAAGTTAATGGAAAATCAACACACGGACCCGTTCCACCATTTTATATCAGCTTGCATATACATGACAAAGTCCTGCACAATGCTATGTTTGACTCAGGGGCATCGCACAACCTTATGCCCAAAGCAGTTATGGAAAAACTGAGCCTTGATATTACCAGACCTTACAAAGATTTATACTCATTTGACTCAAGTCAAGTCAAATGTTTAGGCCTCATCAAAGACTTGTGTGTCTCCTTAGTACAATACCCCAACAAGACCATCCTCATGGATGTGGTGGTGGCTGACATCCCACCAAAGTACGGTATGCTCCTATAAAGATCATGGGGAGCAAAGCTCCAAGGATCCCTTCAGTTAGACCTTTCCTATGCCACCATTTCAGTCTTTGGGCAACCAAAGAGACTGTACAGAGAAACACTCATGAAATATGTAGTGAGTAGTGAGAGCAAGCCTGAAAATTTCCCCATTTACTCGATCCACTCTGATATGGATTCCTTCATTTTGTTCAATGATGATATAAACTCTCCAACTAACTATGAGCATTTGGCTCTAGAACAAAAAGCACACATCAATGAAGAATCGGGTACATGCACCCAGGAGACTGTCACAACAGTTAACGCAACCAGCACACAAGAAGAACCTCCCCAAACATAAATTTCAAATCTGCCCAATCCTATAACAGCTGAAACTCTTAGTACGAACCACAAGCAAGAAATCACATGGTACCTAGAGTTTGATGGCTCAGTTAACAAGTTAGGAGCAGGGGCAGGAATCTAGATTCATAATACACATAATAACCACGCGGAAGGCCATGCCTACAGACTGAATTTCAAATGCAAAAACAACACGGCAGAGTATGAGGCTCTGTTGTTAGGCCTTAAACTGCTGAAGACTCTAGGTGCTGTAAAAGTGTCTATCCTAGGTGACTCTCATTTAATCATACAACAGATGAAAGGTAATGTTATTACCAATGTGTTATAGACATTTTTGTGCCTATCAGCATGGAGCATGAAATGTCAATAATCTGAGGGATCCTAAGTCCCTAAACATGTTGTTCTTACCCTTAGAGGAACAAGGTCTGCAAACCACAGCACTGAGAATCAGTTCTCCACTCAAAAACACTCAAAAACGGGCTATTTCTGGGTCATGTCAGCTGCTCCACTAAGCATCTGCGCTGAATGTCAACTGCTTCTCCTTGTACCTGCGCTGAAGGTCAAAATCAATGAAGGCTACCTACGCTGGGCGAGATTGGCCAAGTGGCACAGTCATTCTGCAAGGTGTCAACTGCCCAGGAAGCTTCCAAACTGACACTTGGTTCAAGGAATTCGCCCTATGATGAGTAAGAGGGTCTTGATCTCCAAGTGGAAGCAAGATTCTCCAAGTGGACTCAAGAACTGAAGATTAACTAAAGTGGGAGAGGACACAAGTCAGCTTCAGGCCAGTCTCAAGATGACTCATCCTTTCTCCAAAAATCTATATATAGAGCTCTCTCATGAGGTCTATGGAGGCTGGAATTTTGTGCAAGGAAGTGCTGTTGGTTTGTGATTAGAGCTATTGGGTGTTTGCTTGAAGGAGGTGAAGAGGAGATTTCATTCAGCTGGGAGGTGTTGCTGGATTGGGCCCATTGTGGTTGTAACTCTCTGAGAACTTTACTTCTATTATCAATAAAGTATTCAAGATTCTTCTATGTGCATGTATGTTTATGATGAATAGATGTTTGTACATTTGATTTATGCTAATCCTATAATCGATTATGGATGTATGCTTCTTGTAGTTTCCTTTTCTTGTGCTTTTACAGGATCTGTGTGTAGCTAGGCCGGTGAAAGGGCAAGGAGCTAGGAGCAAGCGGCAAGGAGTGAAGACTGGGTCGACTATTAAGCGCAAGATAACGGTTAGTAGATCATCCTTTTCTTCCCTCTCTCATCTCATAAAGAAGAAACTTTGAATAGCTTTGCATTCAGTTGTTGCTGGAGTACTATCACCTTCAGAGTAGGGATAGAGGCATTCTGCATTAGATACATTTCCCCCCAACAAGAATGGCGACTCCGCTGGGGAGAGGATCTTGGTAGTTTGTTGTGTTTCTTGCTATTCATTTCATAAACAAGGAGAGTACTGAATCCTGTGTTTGAATCTATCAAACACAAAGTAGAGGGCAGCTACTCTGGCTCAGTTTCTGAGCAAGTTTATGAGATGAAGAGCTGATCCACAGAGACTCTAATAAGCTCTTAGTGATAGCTTTTCATCCTCCTTTACATCCCTTAGTGTGTCCTTGACTGATAGCTTCTGATTTGAGCAAAAACTGTGAATTTTTTAGCAATTTGTGACCCGGAAACCAAGACGGACGAAAGTCTCGTTCTTCATTGCAGGCTGTACACTGGCAGTCTGCATTTCAGCGTAGTTCCCGAAGGGGCTACCTGCGCTGAAGGTCAAACAGGCAGTGTTACACCTGCGCTGAACCAGTCTTGGCTTGAGTTCCTAGAGTTTCCTGCTGTGTCTTGATTTGTTTTCACTGTTGTTTTTGTTGTTTGCTGCCAGTCATTAGGCCTATCTAAAACCATCTTCCTTTGTCATTATTCCGCCTCAGTTGTATAAATAAACTGTATTTGTTCTTTTGTATTTCTTATGTCATTTACAGTTTCCCATAACAAAAGTGAACCAATCCTGCATTGACCTCTTATATCTAGACCTGTGATTAAGTGTCGTTTCTAATCTCAAGAGTTAGCTCATTTGCTGTTCATAGCTGATTGAGTTTGTCACTTTCATTATATGGTTTGAATTTACATATTTCTAAGTGTCGAAACAAGTAAATCGTAAGGTGTCTTTTGATTTTGGACGAACTTGTTTGCTTTCGCTTGAAATTGAATTCAAAGTTATACAATAGCTTTCTTTTTTGCATTTCATCAACATTAAAGAAAGAGAAAAGAAATACTTGCATTGTGCGTGTACATTATGACAGTTTTCATGTTGATTTAGGAAAGTGCATTAGTGTGTGCTCTATGATCTGTGTGAAAAGGTGTTATCTTCCTTCTCCCTCAGTAGTTAAGGTTTTCAAAGTTGAAAGATTGAAAAGCTTGCTTATCATCTTAGATTACATTCAGGAGTGTTTATATACATCTCGTGGTGATCCATAAAGGCAAACTACTAAACAAGATCAACCTTAAAATAAATTGAATTTACATAACAACGCATTGAAACATAACGCAAACATCTAGAGGTCTAAGCTAGATACGTGTTCCGACGTCGTTAAACGTGATATCTTAGCGTTGAGTGGTTGGGTGATTCCTCCACGGTGAAGCGATAAGTATCAATACGGACTTGTGCTCCCACGTACCGTCGCGTATATTGGGAGACCCCTATAGGATCTAAGCCTTTATCCATAGGAAACCGTGTCGGCCGCCCTACTGATCGCAATGCAGTGAACACAGCATTCACGAAGATCGACCACCTGTACCGTAAAACGTATTCTGTGGTTTTGCGAAAAGTTTGGCACATCCTCTGCCTAGAACTCCAGAGCAGTTTCTTTTGGCCTTTTTCAAACTCTATAACTGAAAAAGTCCATCCGAGCATTTGTCACTTCGGGCTCGTTAAAACATCGAAGGAGACTAGCGTCATCTTTAGCTTTTTCTCGACTCTTAAAAAGTGAAAAAGCAAATTGTGTCTAAGCGTCATTATAAAATTTATTTTAAACGGAACATAATCACCTCCTATTCCTGCGTTGATCTTAAGTTGAGAACATGGAACGCCTCAACCAAGGAACTCCACATGATGGAAGTCCTAGTCCATTCTCCTCTTGGGGAGAAGTTGGTGCACCCCACATGGCCACATTGTCGCTTCCAGGACTGACAATTGGCCTGCCTGTTTGGCTATTCTCAACTAGTGTAGTTCAGAACACCATGGTTCCTGAGTAGTCGAGTCAACAGTTAGATGAGTCTAGAGCATCCCACCAGCCTTCTACTTCCTCTAACCCTTCCTCCGATCCTTCATCTTCAAAAGGTAAAGCTGGCGAAAGCCAAGCTCCCACGGAGAAGAAGGAAAAGAAGAAGAAAGAGAAGAAGAAGAAGGAGCCTAAGGCGGCTGGGGGCAAGCAAAAGACATCTGACAAAAACCCACGCACAGCATAGACCGGGCCTAAATCGCCATGTGTCATATGTAGAGGAGACCACTTCCATAGAGATTGTCCCTGTATTCCCCGGATACTAAGGGACTGGTCACCTCGTTCGCACAATTCGGGAGCATCAACCTCTGATAGCCATGTTGATTTCTTACCGTCAACCAGCGAAAGTGAAGGTTCAAGACAAAGAGGGGGAGCAAGATCCCCCTGCAGACTGTGTGAAGGCGGTCACGCCATCCACCGTTGTCCCTTCTTAGACGAAGCGAAGAGAGTTTTGGAAGATCGTCAGGTTTCTCCGGTAATACTTCCTCCTGGATACAAAAAACTCGTGCCAAGTCCTTCGTTGGTTGAAAATACAGCTGGCCCACTCAAGTGGTCAGCTGAAACGTCAGTCATTGAAAATGAACCTACTGAATCCAGACCAGACGGAAGTCTAAAGGTCAATATGGCAGTTGACCCGGTTCTTCCTTTAGAGGTTTCATCCTCAAATGACACCGTCATTGAAGATTCATCTTCAAATGACACCCTCACGGAAGAGAATAAGGATGACACCATCCAAATTCTTTTCGTCAATACAGATTCTGACGACCATCAGGGCAATGCGCCCATTCCTTTATCGCAGGAAGGAACATCGTCAGGATCGTATCCGGCCGTGTATTCGGTCCCACCACCAAGCAACCTGGTTGTGTCCTTTGATTGGAACCAACTGGGCAGACCTCGGTTACCAGCCAGTATACCATTCAGAATCATAGTCCAAATTTATAGAATGGTGATGGCTGGAACTATCATTGATGAAGGGGCATCTGTGAGTATCCTTTCCTCTGTTGCTTGGAAAGCACTGGGTTCCCCGGTGCTTTTGCCTGAGATGAGAAATCTCTCGGGCTTTGATAAAGGAACCAGTCGACCATTAGGAATCCTCCCCAATGTGCCTGTTACATTGAAAGGGAAGACCGTTAATTTGAACGTGATGGTCGTTCAAGGACCCTTGGATTATAACCTACTCCTTGGACGTGACTATATATATTGCATGGGAGCTATAGTCTCCTCACTCTTTAGAGTAATGTGTTTTCCACACGAAGGAAGGGTGGTCAAGCTCGTAGACCAACTTTCATTTCCGGGATCACGCATCGCAAATAGTCAACTACCAATCCTCAATGGTCTATTTACCCAAGAAATGTCTCCACCCCCAGTCCTCCTTCCCGATGAATGCGAGTGATTCGGAAAGATAGAACTGGAACCCAGGGGCATGCATCCTGGTCTGCTTCGGGCAAAGGAAACCTTGGGTATAAAGTAGAATTTCCGCGAAAGAATATGACTAGTCCGTACCCCGTCCGTGGATGGAAGAGGGGTTGTTCTAGAATAAGATTCTTTTGATAAGGTTACTTGTCTGACAAAGTGTCACTCATCTTTGTCTAAACAGGTAGGCTACCAAGGAAAGAGATTCTATTGCGGCAGCAAATGGTAACCGTCTTTGGGTAAAAGGCAAGCCTCACCCATTAAAACTATGTTTTAGAGGATAAGTAGGGGCAGCCCCCAAAGAAGGGGACTCTTTGCTGCAACAAGTAGTAACCATCTTTGAGTAACCTAATGATAGACATCGCCGAAGAAAGAGTTTCGTTTGCGGCAGCAAATGAAACCATTCTTTGGGTAACCAGAAAGAGGCAAGCCTCACCCTTTAAAACAAATGTTTTATCGGATAAGTAGGGGCAGCCTTGAAATTTTACTTTATACCTGGGGGCATGCAAACCTTTTGGAGTGCAAGCAAAGAGCGGTTATTTATCTGCTTTTTGGATTGGTCGTTTCCGAACTTGCATAAAGAAAGGATGAGGGGCAAAGGTCAAAATTTGCCAAAGGGCATAGCTTTGGTAAGGCGCAAGCTCTATAAAAAATGGGATCTTTCAGGAGACATTCTTATCTTATGACTGGTATATCGAGCAGTTTTAGCATAAAGTTCATGCTTGTTAAAAAATAAATGCAAGATCTGAGCAGTTTTAACGCGGTCTTCATGCTCGTTAAAAAATAAATATAAGCAGTGACCAATGTTTCCTCCAGAGTTTAAGCTCATTTTTAAATAAAAAATGAACCTATTCCGGTAAATAACCAGTATGATCGTAAAATTATTAGCCATAAAAGCCTTGGTCGTGTTTGCACCCGCCACCTCCATTTCATTTGGCCTATCGTTCACCTCCATATGATTGTTTACCCATTTTGAGGAACAGCTGCGACGAGTGATTTCACTTAGCCATCCTTGTGACACTGCCGTGATTGGAAAATTCCAACTTGTACCTGGAATCTTCTGCTATCCCTGTTTATCACTCGTTCCTCAAAAGACGAGTCTTCTTTGAGCTCTTTTCATCTGACTCATAAAATATGAAAAGATTGCCAAGTTTTGGCCTTCCAGCTTGTTAAAAGGACCGGAAGAGCTATCCCTCCTCTAGATTTTAATCTTTTTGGACTTGAGGGATTATTGCACAAAAAGGTCGAGCGCTTGTTTTATTCGGCTCATTAAAGTTATCGAAAATCCATCCCTTTTGTATTGTTTTATACTTTTTCAGACTTAAGGGATTAGATGACAAAAAAGGAATTTTGGAGTTAACTTTCTGTACCTTTTCAGACTCTCTAAAAATGAAAAGGACCGAGTTGTCTTTGTCGCTAGACTCGTTAAAATGATTAAATAGCGACAAACTTGTCTTTAGACGAGAACGAGTTTCCCTATCGCTAGGCTCGTTAAAACATAGCGATGGGCTTGCCCGAAGGGCAGGTTATAGAACAAGCATATGTTATCCTCCTCAAGCTTGACAAAAATAAAGAGGTACTGGTCGCAAGTCACTCTTGAACATGACACTTTGTCCTCCGTACCACATCGGGTTGGGTTGTTTCATTCACCGGTCTCATCACCATGGTCCTCGCCAAACCATCCGTATTTGGGGTAATGCTACCGATCCATCACATTAGTGTCGTTATATGTTCAAGAGATGTGTTCAGAAAGAGTCAACCGTGTCCCATCCACTGCCATACATTATCCTTCATCCACCCATGATCACCACCCTGAATCATATCTCACAGTTTGTTTTCACCTCCACTAAAGTCATTAGCTCCGTTCCGTGTCACTGATGTGGGATTCATTAAGGCCCTCCTTTGACGGATCGCTTCTTGTCGACTTTAGCTCATTATCCAAGAAGTTGATCTAGGAACATCGCCCCCAGTACTTTGAAGCTTGCATGCCTCAATGGCAAGTTTCTCACTTCCGGCGACAGGTATACGTCAATGACCTTCGACCAGAAGATTTTGCGTGGTGTTCGACGCCAAGTCCTTTATTCACACCACGTGAATTGTACTGTAGTACCTTGAGGGTCATTGTCATTATTGGTGATTCCTCTCGCGCTTGTTAACGATTTACATCATTGACCGGTAATCAAGCAATGTCTTTCCATGTTTGACTTCAGCGCAATTCTCACATGGATCGAATTGTACTTAGAGTGAAGATCAAACGAGATTGAAGACCCCAGATCTAGTTTCATCCATCCGGGCTACGATATATATTCGGGACATAAAGACATTTGATATGTACATTGATTGCAGCAGATGATCATCCTACTCAAAGGATGATAATTTCAGCAGAGAATTATCAGTCTATCATCAGACGGTTGTCTGTTATATGTACCAAAATGAATTTATAAAGTTGAGCATGGGAATGCCCGCCTCAGCTAGATCATGAAAGCAGAATGAAAAATAATGTATTGTATTGTATTTTATTGCAGGGCACCTCTCAGCCGATTGAATGAACTTTGGATCCTCCTAATAAAGCATTTCACCCGATAAACGACCTCATACTTTAGGGGGCAACTGTTATAGACATTTTTGTGCCTATCAACATGGAGCATGAAATGTCAATAATCTGAGGGATCCTAAGTCCCTAAACATGTTGTTCTTACCCTTAGAGGAACAAGGTCTGCAAACCACAGCACTGAGAATCAGTTCTCCACTCAAAAACACTCAAAAACAGGCTATTTCTGGGTCATGTCAGCTGCTCCACTGAGCATCTGCGCTGAATGTCAACTGCTCCTCCTTGTACCTGCGCTGAAGGTCAAAATCAATGAAGGCTACCTGCGCTGGGCGAGATTGGCCAAGTGGCACAGTCATTCTGCAAGGTGTCAACTGCCCAGGAAGCTTCCAAACTGACACTTGGTTCAAGGAATTCGCCCTATGATGAGTAAGAGGGTCTTGATCTCCAAGTGGAAGCAAGATTCTCCAAGTGGACTCAAGAACTGAAGATTAACTAAAGTGGGAGAGGACACAAGTCAGCTTCAGGCCAGTCTCAAGATGACTCATCCTTTCTCCAAAAATCTATATATAGAGCTCTCTCATGAGGTCTATGGAGGCTGGAATTCTGTGCAAGTAAGGAAGTGCTGTTGGTTTGTGATTAGAGCTATTGGGTGTTTGCTTGAAGGAGGTGAAGAGGAGATTTCATTCAGCTGGGAGGTGTTGCTGGATTGGGCCCATTGTGGTTGTAACTCTCTGAGAACTTTACTTCTATTATCAATAAAGTATTCAAGATTCTTCTATGTGCATGTATCTTTATGATGAATAGATGTTTGTACATTTGATTTATGCTAATCCTATAATCGATTATGGATGTATGCTTCTTGTAGTTTCCTTTTCTTATGCTTTTATAGGATCTGTGTGTAGCTGGGCCGGTGAAAGGGTAAGGAGCTAGGAGCAAGCGGCAAGGAGTGAAGACTGGTTCGACTATTAAGCGCAAGATAACGGTTAGTAGATCATCCTTTTCTTCCCTCTCTCGTCTCATAAAGAAGAAACTTTGAATAGCTTTGCATTCAGTTGTTGCTGGAGTATTATCACCTTCAGAGTAGGGATAGAGGCATTCTGCATTAGATACTTTCCCCCCCAACACAATGACAATAGAATGAGAGCTTACAGGACTGCTGCCACTAATATACTCAATGCATTCACGGAATTCAAGCTTGAGAAGATTTCAAGAAATCACAACATTCATGCACACAGCCTAGCCACTTTCGCAAGTACATGTAAGCTTCCTTTTGACCCAAACCATCACTTCACAGCTGAAATAAAACATAGGCCCGTTGTCCCAAATAATGTTAAGGACTGGCAAGTGTTTGAGAATGACGCCCAGATTAATAATTTCCTCACTCTTGAGCATGAGTTTACAAATATTAACATTGACACTGACGCTGTGAACGATTCCCAACAGCAAACAACTGAAAATCAACAAGAAAATCAGCAAGCTGTAACAGTTGCAACAGCCAAACAAATCATGAAACCAGTTGTTTTTGACAATGCAAACATAGATCAGCTGAAACAAATGCACTTGGAGGAAATGGACAAAACAGAGGCCGAGATCATTGACTTAAAAGATAACTTTTTGCCTACTGGCCTCACCCCACTAGAAGATATGTTTGACGCCAATGATGTTCCCAGAAAACCAAATTTGCAGCCCATAAACAGTGATATAGAAGAGCACAACATTGGGACAGCAGAGAATCCCAGAATGATCAAACTGTCCAAAAATTTGCCACCTGATCAAAAGCCCAAGTACATTGATTTGTTCAAATAATTCCAAGACGTATTTTCTTGGAGCTATGAGGATTTGAAATCCTATGACACCTCGGTAATCCAACACACAATTCCCTTAAAACCAAATCAGAAACCATTCAAGCAGAAACTTAGAAGAATTAACCCTATGCTTCTTCCCCCGATTGAGAAGGAAGTGAAGAGGATGTTTGAAGAAGGCATAATAGCACCCATCATATTTTCCGAATGGGTGTCCAATCTTGTTCCTACAAAAAAAAAGTTAGGTGAAATCAGACTTTGTGTAGATCTCAAAAATTTAAATCAAGTTTCCTTAAAAGACCACTATCCTTTGCCCAAAATGGACCACATCCTACAAAGGGTAGTGGGGTCATCTAGAATCTCTTTGTTAGATGGCTTTTCAGGTTTCAACCAAATACTTGTTCACCCAGACGACCAAGACAAAACAGCCTTTACCGCACCGTGGGGAACATTTAAGTATGTGAAGATGCCATTCGGTCTTAAAAACGCTGGTGCTACCTTTCAACGAGCAATGGATATTGCGGTTGCTAAGGAAATACATGACTTCCTAGTTGTTTACCTGGATGACTTGACCCCATTTTCCAAATCTAATGAAGAGCATCTCAAGCATCTTAGACAAATATTTGTGACATGTAGAAAATATGGCATTTCCTTGAATCCCAAAAAGTCACTCTTTGGCCTTGAAGAAGGCAAATTACTTGGTCACATCATATCAAAGGATGGGATTAGAATTGATCCTGAAAGAATCCAAGCCATCCTCCAAATCCCATACCCGAGAAACATAAAAGAGCTACAAGCATTCCTTGAGAAAATCAATTTCTTGAGAAGATTTATTCCAAATCTAGCTGAACTGATACGACTGTTAAGCAACATGTTAAAAAAGGATGCCAAGGTAAGATGGTCCCTTGAAACCAAACAAGAATTTGAAAGTATCAAATCTGCCTTAACCAAGACCCCTGTCCTAACCAGCCCACAGTTTGACAAATATTTTATCATTTTCTCATTTGCATCTGAACACACAATAGCCGCTGTCCTGTTGCAAAAGGATGAGCAGGGAGCTGAGAAACCAATCGCTTTTTTCAGCCGAGCCTTAGGAGACGCCCCTTTGAAGTACCCAGTCATGGAAAAACAGGCCTACGCGCTGGTTAAGGCCATCAAGGAATTCAGAATTTATATCTTATATTCACACATGATTGCCTACGTACCACACACTGCTGTTAAAGACATATTGACCCAAGACGGATTAGAAGGCAAAAGAGGCAAGTGGATTTCAAGCATCCTTGAATATGACATAGAAATAAAACCAACCAAGCTGATAAAGGGACAAGGTTTAGCTAAACTGATGTCCGAAACAAACTTTCAAGCTTTAGACATTAACCAGCTGGACAATGAACAGGAGCTGGCGACTCCACAGATCAGTGAAATATTTCTACAATGCCCCTGGTACACTGATATTTGCTTTGTATTGTTAAACCTGTGTGCTCCCCCAGGATTGTCCAGGACCAAGAAAAGATTTTTAAAAATGAAGGCTTTGAAATTTTGTGTTATAGATGGTGCTTTATTTTGGAGAAATCATGAAGGTATATTGCTGAATTGTTTAACCATGAATGAAACTAACAATGTCATGAAAGAATTCCATGCAGGTGATTGTGGAGGACATCTCTACTTGAAGTCCATGGCTGACAAAATTTTAAGGGCTGGTTTCTACTGGCCCACTCTTTTTGCAGATATAAAGAAGTTTTGCATATCATGTCACAAATTCCAAATCTTCGAGGGCAAGAGAAAGTTATTGCCCCTACCCCTTAAACCTATCTCGACAGAAAAGCCTTTTCAACAATGGGGTCTCGACTTCATTGGGGAAATCCATCCCTCTTCCTCAGGCCAGCACAAATGGATCTTAACAGCCACCGACTATTTCACTAAGTGGGTTGAAGCCATCCCATGTAGGCAGGCCAATGACACCATCATTATCCAATTCCTTGAGTGCAATATCCTTTCTAGATTTGGTTGCCCTGAGAAAATCATCACTGACAATGCCGCTGCCTTTAAGTCCAAAAAGATGATCAGTTTCTGCCATAAGTTTCATATCACCCTGGGCCACTCTACAGCTTATTACCCTCAAGGTAATGGCTTGGCCGAATCATCTAACAAGAGCCTCATCAACATCATAAAGAAAGTGCTGGAAGAAAACAAGAAGAACTGGCACAAAAAGCTGGTAAATGCCCTATGGGCAGATAGACTCTCCACAAAGAAATCCATTGGAATGAGCCCTTATGAGCTGGTATATGGCATGGAGGCCAGATTTCCTTCATCCCTGGGCATTCCTACTATCAAACTGTTACAGGAGATTTAGGCTGAACCAAATGACATTCAAAGAAGAATTAATCAGACCATTCATCTTCAACAAACCAGAGAACAAGTTTATGGCAGAGCTCAAACTCTGCAAGAAAAGCTCAAAAAGATGTTTGATAAGAGAGCCAAAGCTGAGGATTTCAATGTTGGTGACAAAGTTATAAGGTGGGACTCAAGAAGCGAAGACAAGGGCAAACATGCAAAGTTTGATTTTTTATGGAAAGGCCCATTTGTTGTTTCTGTTGTTCAAGGAAATAACACATATTTTCTCAAGTCTACAGATGGCAACACCGCCGAGGAAGGCCCTGTTAATGGCCGTATGCTGAAACATTACCATGACCCCTTTTAAGGGACACAATGCAAGCTTTGTATATATCTTTGTACAGTCTTATCTGTATATATCAGCACTCTATTTTTGTATAAGCAAGCCGATTGTTTAAGAAATAGCAGTAAATTTTGTGAAGACACAGCCAAAGCAAGTATTCCAGTCTCAAAAGCTATGTTTCTGCACCAATTCCAGCAAAACAGCGAGAGTAACAATGTCACATTACAGGCAATTCATGGCCAACAAAACTGTTTGCAATTTTCAGTCAGAGGTATCAAAACATAGCAATATTTTAGTTCATATCAGCACCATTGCCCAAAGCAAAAACAAGGCAAACACATCAGTTTTGATCCATGTTTTGAGACCATTTTAAAAGACATGCTCCAGCAGCACTGTACATAATTATCAAGCACGCAGAAGAAAGCAGGCGATGTTGTACAGTCCGCAATACCCCAGTTGTGGAGAGAGCTGTTCAAATTTCAAAGTTTTTACATTTTTAGCAGCCAGTACAAAGAAGTGTTTCCAATCTACAGCAACCATAGAAGATCAAGGTAGTCTGACTTGTTGTTATTGGCTTTTCACAAGGAAAATCCATCCCCAAGTGGAGCCACTGTTAGCCTCCTGTTGCAACAGGGTCTCATCTTTCATGATTGACATTTTTACATGCCAAATATGTCATACTTTGCAGGTTGCAGTGTTCCATATTTCCACAGAATGCCATGAAATGTGCTAGTCCAAATGCACTGCTGTATTCCAATTTTGATGAGTTGTTCTAGTTTTAAAGAGTTTTTCATTTAAGGGAGGTCCAAACACCCTAATCTTGGTCTCCCTAGGTTTCAATTTCCTGTTTTAGAATATAGAGAATGCATCTGTCCAAACAGTTTAATCTTGGTAGATTTGTAGATAGGTAGAGAATCAAAGGGACCCAACTGCTTAATCTGGGCCCTTGGAAGAAACAAGTGTAGATTTAGATAGGAAAACAGAAAAAAGAATAATTGTAAAGTTGGGTCTGCAAGTCTAAGTTCACCCACCAAAAAGAAGAAAAAATGTTAGGAAAGTAGGCTGGGTAGGTAGCTGTGAGGTTGAAGAATGATGAGTCATGATCAATTTTGTGTTCCAAAGAGCTATATCTTTACAGATCACAGTTATCAGGCAGTTTTCATTTGAAGGAGCTCAAGCTGGACATAACTAACTCCCCTTTTCTTCTTATTCCCCAAGTCACTTACTAACTTCCCCAAAGAGGTCAAGATCTACTTGATTCCTCTTAGTTTCATCATCATCCATATCAGTTGCCTTGGTGAAGATCTGCTTCACTCAAGGATTTAATTTCTTTACAAGTTCCTTTCCCCAAAAAATAGCCTAAGGTCCCTGACCTTAGCGCTTGTTGGTCATCTCCATATTAACTACTAATCCTATTATGTAACTCCCTAATCTGTTTCCATTTCCCCTACCAAAACTATGTATAAATTCCCAAAAAATATTAAATATCCCCTCCCTGGCACTATAGCCATATTTTCCTAAGTCCGGGGAAAAATAGTCCATCTGGGCTGCTTTTAGCCCATTTGAGTCTAAAAGGAGTTAGTTTGACACCTGGTCATACTAACAGCCATTTCATTTAACCCTAGCCCTAAAAAACCCTCTTTTCCGCCCCTAACCTAAAGTTTTGTGCATAAATCATTAAACCCCTGCTCATAAACCCTCAAAAACCCATGTTTTACCCCTTATGCCAAAGTCCCGAGTGTAAATATATTAACCCGCCCGTTTATAACCCCCAAAACCCATAAAACCTAAGTTTTAAAACCCCCGTCGCGCCATATGCAGATGCGAATATTCCGCGCGCCCTGTACGTTAACTCCCCGCCGCCTCGTCCTTCCCGCCGACCGTTCGATCGCCCGTCCCACAGATCTACGGTGGGCGGGCCTTCCCATCTCCCAAGAGCCCGAAGGTTAGCGTCCGAGAGATGGGCGGTATTGCCGCCGTACTCCCGCCACGCGTCGCCTTCCCAGGTGTGGCGGAGCCCCCTCCCCCGAAACCACCTTTGTCCAAAGGGGGTGCGCCCAAAACCATTTACCGCCCTCCTCCATCCTACGTCAGCACCACGTCATCACTAACATCATCCGCCTACGTGGCCTCCTGCCACCGTACCGTCGAGTCACCCTGCCACATCACTGCTACCGTGTCTGCCTGCCGTACTGCCACGTCACCTCCGTACTGCTGACGTCACCCTGCTGACGTCATCCTGCCACGTCATCCACCGTACAAGGTCCCACCTGCTGACGTCATGCTGATGCCATCATCAATTTTTGGCGCGAAGGGAGAAATCGCGACTCTGGAGCCCCAGAATCAGTTTCTGAGGTAGTTTCTGGGTAAAATGGTCCAATATGGAAAATCCCTCATTGCGCAGCCCCTAGCAAGCCCGAAAAGCACAGAATGACCCGTTTTTCTTCATGAAGCATGCAGAAAGGAGTAAAAGACAGTTCTGAAGGAGACCGAGGGCCGAACAACGGCCATTAAATTTTGATTTAACGCACATCACATCAGAACAACAGCCCAGATTATTGTCAAAGAGTATCAGAGGAAGAAGAAGACGTCAAAGAGTACCAGTCAATATTTTTAGGGGCTCGAAGCAGCTGGAAATTAATGAGCCCCCCAGAAAGTCAAAATCAACAGGTGTAAGCCCATCCCTGCTGTCAAATCTCAGCTAAAATGTTTAATGCCACCGGACGGAAATGGAGTGGACACCCATGCTCAGTTATTGCAGAAGCACAGCACCAAGCCACCGAGTGTTGGCATTATGATTCAGGTGTTGTCCTTGATGGCAACCCATTCAGGTGATAGATCACTATTCTTGATGATCAGCTCTCTATTTTTAAGAAGGACGCAGGAAATCTGTTCAGAAAGTGCGTCCCCGCAGGTATACCATGCAGAACCCGCGTCCAGGGACGCAGGCCAGCCGTTCAGGAGGTGCGTCCACCCAATGCACACATTTCAAGGCAGAGAAAAGCACGTGGGGGTTTCTTGTGTGGTATCTAGCCGACGATTTTTGTGTTTCTATGGTGTCGGCTCGTGGTATTGTTCCATGTTTTGGGGAGGAGCTTGCCTATATAAAGCAAAGGAGTTCATTTGGATTTTGCATCATCTTGGTTGAATATCTTTTGGTGAGATCTAGTCCAGATCTATGAGGGAGAATCTTCTAATGGACTGTGATCTCTTTGGCGCATGATCAGATCTATAGATCTGAGTGGTTGGGTCAGTTCTGAAGTCCTCATATCTTTTATATCTGAAGGGACGCAGGTTCAGTGAAGGACAAGTGCGCCGAGACGCAGGGAAGACCGGGCTCAGGTGCGTCTCTGAAGCGAAAGACGCGGCGCGACTGTGTTATTGGGTGCGTCTCTGAAGCGAAAGACGCGGCGCGATAGTGTTACTGGGTGCGCCGGTACGCAGAGAAGCTTAAAGGAACAGTGCGTCTGCACGCAGAACAGCAGAAGGTAAACTGCGTCCAGTCGCAGGCCACAGAAAGAAAAATTGCGTCCCTGTCTTAAGATGATCTGTTAATTGTATATTTCTGTTCATAAGGTGTTCTGGGTTGTTCCTGTGATTACTGATCTGATATCTGTAGTGGACTGTATCTGTTGTATACTTGTTGATCATTTGATTCTTCATGAAAAGAAGTAGGGGGTTGTAGCTCCCTTCCAGGAGAGACTGGAAAACGAGAGAGAGTTGTAGCTCTCTGCAGGTTGCAGCCTGCGTACTGGTAAAGGACTGCACCAGTACAAAATCATTGTAAAAAGAATTTCTTGAAAGAAGATAGAGACATATTGCAGCAGGTGGTTTTCTCCCACATTGGGTTTCCACCTTACATCTTGTGTTCTTTGGTGTGACTGTCTATTTTCTTTGTTCATGCTCATTATTTTATGGTACTGATATGCAAGAATAATTCAAAAGATCAAATAAGGAAGATTTGTTAAATTGATAGATAATACTGATTCACCCCCCCTCTCAGTATTATTTCCAACAATTGGTATCAGAGCAGGTCCTTCAGAAAAGCTTGATTGCTTGAAGGTAGATCGTTCATCATGAGCAACTACGAGAGAGAAGCATCAATCAGGCCACCAGTTTTTGATGGGACAAACTTCAATTATTGGAAGGTAAGAGTTACTGCATATCTTCAATCTCTTGGTACTGAAGTTTGGGACATTGTAGAAACAGTCTATGCTTTTCCTTCAGCTACTCCTACAGATCCAGCTGAGAAAAAGAAGTATGAAACAAATACAAAAGCAGTCAGTACTTTATTAGGAAGTATATCCCAAACAGAATTCATGAAGGTAATGCACTTCAAATCAGCAAAAGAAATATGGGACAAAATGATCACAAGCTATGAAGGAGATGAACAGGTAAAACAAGCCAAACTTCAAACTCTCAGGATTCAATATGAGACTCTCAAGATGTATAATGATGAAAGTGTGGCTAATTATTTTCTTCGGGTAGATGAGATTGTAAATTGTATGAAAAATTTGGGTGAAGAAATAAAGGAGTCTATAGTAGTTCAAAAGATTCTAAGATCATTATCCCCCAAGTTTGAATCTAAAGTATCTGCAATAGAAGAAAAAGAAAATCTCCGTGTTCTCACTATGTCTCAGCTACATGGAATTCTAACTACTTATGAAATGAGAAAGGGAGGACCATCAGACAGAAGGGAGGCTGCTTTTAAAGCATCAGGCAAAGAAGATCACTATGAAGCAAGCCATGTTCCAGAAGAAGAGGAAGAAGAATCAAATTTTGTCAGAAATCTTCAAAGGGGTTCTGGAAGGTTCAGAGGTAAGCTACCTTTCAAATGCTTTGCTTGTGGAAGAGTAGGTCATTATGCTGCAAAATGCTCTTATAAGGATAAAGGAAAGGAACCAGTTAGATGGAACAAGAAACAAAGTGCAAATAAGAAAAGCTACTACACCCATGAAGATAGTGATGGCTTATCAAACAGTGATGAAGATGAACAAGGTAATAAATATAGGTTGTTAATGGCATTTGAAGATGATGATTATGAGGATGCTGTAGATGTGGATAACCTTTATGATGAAATTACTAGACTCAAGAGATGTATAGAAGAAAAGAACATGATTATTGATACTCTACAATTTCAAATTGATGAAAAGGAAAAACATCTTGAAAAATTAGAAGGTGAAATTGTTGGTCTTAGAAAAGAAATTGAGAAAACAAAAACTATTAATCTCAAGTTTGTCAAAGGATCAGAAACTTTGGATGAGATTATCAGTGTGCAGCGGTCTCCACTAAATAAGACAGGTCTGGGCTATAATGGAGAAACTTCTCAAGCATCCACTTCAAAAAGTTATCTTGATGCAGCAAGAAGAAATGAGCAAGAGCACAAGGAAGATCATCAGGTAAAGCAGGGACAAATGTCAAACAGAAACCATCAGGGGCAATCCAGCTTAAGGGTGAACAAAAGCCACAACCAGCCACAGGTAAAATCTTCTCATTTTGGTTCAAGAATAGATGAAAATAGAAATTACAATCAGTTGGCTGGTAGATTCAATAATCGCAGAAGCTTCTTCAATGGACAATGCTTTTCTTGCCATAACTTTGGTCACAAAGCAGCTCAATGTGTTGCGTATAAAACAATCATGACTAGGGAAGCTCAAAAACAAAGAAGTATGACAGGGATTACAAAAAGGACCTATAACAACTTTTCAGCTCTTGAAAATGAAGTCGAATGTTCTATTTGCAATAATTTTGGACATGAAGACTTTGAATGCAGAAGCAGGTTTCCGGAAAGAAAACTACAAGAGCGGAAAAAGGAACAAGCCTCAGGCACCAAAACATGGAGAATAAAGGAACCTCAAACAGAAAGATGTGGGATAGCATTTTATGCAGAAGGGCAAGAAAATCTATGGTACATTGACAGTGGATGTTCGAAGCATATGACAGGTGATAAAGAAAAACTTGAGTCTTATTCTAGTTTAGAAAAGGGAAAGAAAGTCTCTTTTGGAAATGATACTCCTGCAACTATAAAAGGAAAAGGTATTGCTCCTTTAAAAGAAGATGTTAAGGCTGGAAATGTTTTGTTTGTTGATGGTTTGAAGCATAATCTTCTAAGTGTCAGCCAGATGTGTGATCAAAGAACCGAGGTTATATTCAGATCAAATGGATGTCTTGTTCGTGATCTTGATACAGGTAAAACAGTTCTCAAAGGAAAAAGAACTCCAAATAATCTATACATATTTGATGAAGGACAACAACAATGCTATCTAAGCAAGGATGAAGAGCACTGGTTATGGCATCGAAGGTTGGGACATCTAAGCTTCTCACAAATAAGGAAAGCTTGCAAATATCAGGCAGTTCGCGATCTTCCAGATATCAAAATTCCTGACAACACCATATGCAGATCATGTCAGTTTGGAAAACAAACCAGGACTAACTTTCCAGAGAAAGAAGGATCAGCTAGCATGCCTCTTGAGCTAGTACATACAGATGTATGTGGACCATTCAGGAAAAGAACACCTAGAGGAGAGGAATACTTGATATTATTTATTGACGACTTCTCCAGGTTTGTTTGGTTAGGACTTATGAAGCACAAAGATGAAGCATTCGAAAAATTCAAATCCTTCAAAGCCTTGGTTGAAAATGAATCAGGTCACAAAATTAAGTGCCTCAGATCCGACAGAGGTGGGGAATTTACTTCAAATGAATTTTTCGATTTCTGTGATGAACATGGGATAAGGAGAGAATTCTCTACAGCTAGAACTCCTCAGCAAAATGGAGTTGTTGAAAGAATGAACAGAACAATCCAACAAATGGCTCGTGCTATGCTTGATGAATCAGGAACTCCTGCAACTTTCTGGGGTGAAGCTGCACATACTGCGGTTATTATTCTCAACAAGACAAATGTTCGGGTGAACAGCACTCAAACTCCTCATGAGCTCTGGAGTGGTAAAACTCCTTCAGTAAAGCATTTCAAAATCTTTGGGAGTAAATGCTATATCAAGAATACTGAGGAGCAGCTTGGTAAACTTGATCCTAGAGCAGATGAAGGCATTCTTCTTGGCTATTCTCCACATAGCAAAGCATACAAATGCTACAATAAAAGACTTGGCAGAATTGTTGACAGCATTGATGTAGTGGTTGATGAGAAGGGATACATTCCTAGGAAAATACATCGTGAAGATATCGAAGAAGATGAAAGCTACCCTCAAAGACAGAATGATGAAGAAGAAGAACCTCAAGAAGAATCTCAAGAAGAACCTCACGAAGACGCAGAAGAACGAACAAGAATAGAAGAAAAGACTCCATCCAGATATGTTCAGAAGAACCATCCAGAATCTCAGATCATGGGACAGAAAGAAGCAGGTATACAACCTAGAAGAACAGTTGCAGAAGCTTCAAGCTATTTGGCATTACTCTCCTCTACTGAACCACAAAATGTGAAAGAGGCATGCAAAGATGAATGTTGGGTGAAAGCAATGGATGAAGAACTTGAGCAAATCGAAAAGAACAACACTTGGGAGCTGGTTCCTAGACCAAAGGATAAGAATGTTATCGGAACAAAATGGGTCTTAAAAAATAAATTGAATGAAAATGGAGAAGTAATTAGAAACAAAGCCAGACTTGTTTGTAAAGGGTATGCACAGCAAGAAGGAATAGACTTTGAAGAAACTTTTGCTCCTGTTGCAAGACTTGAGGCCATCCGAATGTTCCTTGCTCTCTCAAGTTTTCAGAACTTCAAAGTATTTCAAATGGACGTAAAATCAGCATTTCTGAATGGAGACTTGGAAGAAGAAGTGTACATTGAACAGCCAGATGGGTTCATTCTTGGAAATGATCCAAATCTTGTATGCCAATTGAAAAAGGCTCTCTATGGTCTCAAACAAGCCCCAAGGGCTTGGTACTACCGGTTGGACAAATATCTTCATCAACAAGGATTTTCAAAAGGTTCAGCAGATAGCAATCTATATATAAAAGTTGAAAATGACAAATTGCTAATACTTGTTGTGTATGTAGATGACATTATTTTTGGCAGCAATGAAGAAGCTATGAGTCAAAGCTTTGCCTCAGTCATGCAGAAAGAATTTGAAATGTCCTTGCTAGGAGAACTGACATACTTCCTTGGTTTGCAAATCCAACAAAAGGAAGGAGGAATCCTTTTATCTCAAACCAAGTATCTCAAGCAGATTTTGAAGAAATATGGCATGGAAGATGCAAAACCAGTATGTACACCCATGGTCACAGGATGTAGTCTCAGTGCAAATGATGAATATGCAGCAGTACATCAACCAACCTACAGATCTATGATTGGAAGTTTACTATATTTGACAGGTACCCGACCAGACATCATGCATGCAGTTGAAATAGTTGGAAGATTTCAGGCAAATCCAAAGGAGACTCATCTTCAAGCAGTGAAGAGAATTTTCAAATATCTTCAAGGGACTCAAAATTATGGCTTATGGTATCCTAGAGATACAGATCTCACTCTTCATGCGTACACAGATGCAAATTGGGCCGGAAGCGTGGATGACAGGAAAAGCACAAGTGGCGGTGCATTCTTTATGGGCTCCAGACTGGTATCTTGGTTCAGCAAGAAACAGAGTTCAATTGCCTTGTCTACAGCTGAAGCGGAATATGTTGCTGCTGCATCTTGTTGCACCCAACTTCTTTGGATGATGCAGACTTTGCAGGATTATCAAATCACTTGTACACCTCCTATTCCTATCTTATGTGACAACACAAGTGCAATCAGCATCTCAAAGAATCCGGTTATGCATTCAAAAACCAAGCACATACCAATCAAGTACCATTTTCTCCGGGAACAAGTACTTGAACAGAAGGTCAAATTGGAGTATGTTCCTTCTAAGGAACAAGTTGCTGATATTTTCACCAAACCGTTGCCCAGAGACACTTTTGAATACCTCAGGCAAAAGCTGGGGGTTGTTGATGCATCATATTATTGTTGATCATCTTCCTATTGGTGGTATAGGCTCAGGGGGAGCACATAATGCATTGTTGGCATTATGGAGAAGGAGATCTTGGAAATAGCTGCAATATGTCTCTATCTCCTTCATGATGGATTTCTGGTTATTTGTTACAGATCTGGAAGAGCATGAGCATAGGGGGAGTATACCCTTTGCCCTTGATGTCAAAGGGGGAGAATGAAGCTGAAGATCATGAGGTTGCCATCAAGTCCAAAGGGGGAGATTGTTGGCATTATGATTCAGGTGTTGTCCTTGATGGCAACCCATTCAGGTGATAGATCACTATTCTTGATGATCAGCTCTCTATTTTTAAGAAGGACGCAGGAAATCTGTTCAGCAAGTGCGTCCCCGCAGGTATACCATGCAGAACCCACGTCCAGGGACGCAGGCCAGCCGTTCAGGAGGTGCGTCCACCCAGTGCACACATTTCAAGGCAGAGAAAAGCACGTGGGGGTTTCTTGTGTGGTATCTAGCCGACGGTTTTTGTGTTTCTATGGTGTCGGCTCGTGGTATTGTTCCATGTTTTGGGGAGGAGCTTGCCTATATAAAGCAAAGGAGTTCATTTGGATTTTGCATCATCTTGGTTGAATATCTTTTGGTGAGATCTAGTCCAGATCTATGAGGGCGAATCTTCTAATGGACTGTGATCTCTTTGGCGCATGATCAGATCTGTAGATCTGAGTGGTTGGGTCAGTTCTGAAGTCCTCATATCTTTTATATCTGAAGGGACGCAGGTTCAGTGAAGGACAAGTGCGCCGAGACGCAGGGAAGACCGGGCTCTGGTGCGTCTCTGAAGCGAAAGACGCGGCGCGACTGTGTTATTGGGTGCGTCTCTGAAGCGAAAGACGCGGCGCGATAGTGTTACTGGGTGCACCGGTACGCAGAGAAGCTTAAAGGAACAGTGCGTCTGCACGCAGAACAGAAGAAGGTAAACTGCGTCCAGTCGCAGGCCACAGAAAGAAAAATTGCGTCCCTGTCTTAAGATGATCTGTTAATTGTATATTTCTGTTCATAAGGTGTTCTGGGTTGTTCCTGTGATTACTGATCTGATATCTGTAGTGGACTGTATCTGTTGTATACTTGTTGATCATTTGATTCTTCATGAAAAGAAGTAGGGGGTTGTAGCTCCCTTCCAGGAGAGACTGGAAAACGAGAGAGAGTTGTAGCTCTCTGCAGGTTGCAGCCTGCGTACTGGTAAAGGACTGCACCAGTACAAAATCATTGTAAAAAGAATTTCTTGAAAGAAGATAGAGACATATTGCAGCAGGTGGTTTTCTCCCACATTGGGTTTCCACCTTACATCTTGTGTTCTTTGGTGTGACTGTCTATTTTCTTTGTTCATGCTCATTATTTTATGGTACTGATATGCAAGAATAATTCAAAAGATCAAATAAGGAAGATTTGTTAAATTGATAGATAATACTGATTCACCCCCCCTCTCAGTATTATTTCCAACACCGAGGACAACATAATTTATTCAGTTTTGATACGGCCGCCCTCAGCGCAGCCCGAGTTTTTTTTCATGCATTTATTTCTGATAGAATTAGGTCAATTAATCATTTTTTAGACCTGTTTAGGTCAATATGTAATAAAGATATTGTAGAGAGTTTTTTCCTATTTATACCGCCCTCTATGTTATTTCAAGGGTTGGTCGATTGAGAGTTTTCACTAGAGACCCGTACTGTATACCTGAGTTGTTTCTATAATCAAAGATTGCTGAAAGTCCAGAGAACTGATTGTCTGATGTGTTGTTAATGCCTTTCTGGAGATTGAAAGATGGAATTCTTGTGCTGCAGCCTAAAGCAATAAGTGCATCTTACCTCTGTTTTATTGTTTACCACTATCTAAATAGCAGAAAGAAAGAATAGCTTAGAATTTGTTTACAGCACTCTATGCTCAATTTCTGCTGTTTCTTTATGTTTTCCTCTTAATGAATTGGTAATGAGTATGAATTCCTTTTGGCTCATATTTACCCTGATTCTCCTGTGTTTGCCAATTATCTAGGGATTCTTTACTTCCCCTAGGTAGAGCTTTGTTATTCCCCTCTGTTAAGCTGAAAGAGAGATTCTTAATTGCCTTTCTTTCCTTAGCTTTCTTTCCACCCTTTAAACCTAAAATCATTGTTTCATTCGCAACTATCTTGCTCCTTTTTCTGTCTTGTGACCAAGAAAACGCATCACCAGTCATTCTCCTCGACTCCACGTGCAATGGTTTGAAACCCTCAGACTATGTTTTGCCTCTTTACCTGAAAACATTAATCTTCCCACCAAAAACAAAACAAAACCCCTTGAACTAAATAGCTAGCCTAAAATCCCTTTCAACAAAGCTAAATCAGAAAGAGAGAGCCCTCTCTGATTGCAGGTGGGCTAGAGCCTGCAATCCAAAGTTGGTCTGTGATTACCTCGGCCGTATCCCTCACTCCAACCTAGGGACAACCTGAGTGATAACATGTGGATGATGAAAATACTTGAATATTTGAAAGATAAACAAGTGAATTCTACTCCTCTTGTAGTTGACAATACTTCTACAATCAAGTTGGCCAAGAATCCCAAATTCTATGATTGAACCAAGCACATCAACACAAAATATCATTTGATACAATATCATATAGAGTCCAAGACCATTCATTTCAGATATTGATCCACAACCTATAAAATTGTGTACATATTCACCAAATCACTTAGAAGAGAAAAGTTTAAAAAGTTTAGGATGATTCTAGTACTCACAAACACCCCTTTGGATTAAGCGAGAGAATGTTGGACACATAATCCCTTGGGATTTTGTGTTAATGGTAAATGTTGTAAATAATAGAAAATGAAGAGTCATAGGTGGATAGAAAGAGTGACTTTACCTTGGAATATGAGACCAAAGGTTGCATAAATTGTTTTGTATAACATATTGCTCATTAATATGAATCATCCAACATTGGAATTATTGCCATGTATGAAATTGGTTATACTAAACTAGCATGTAATCTAAAATGAATTGGGTGAGAATTCCTTTCAGTATATTTTTTATATTTATTGATAAGAGCATGATTAGAGGAATGTATGTCATTAATACCCAAGTAAGGTATGGTAGTGGTAGGAAGTTGTAGGTGTGTAAATATTCGTGAAATATTTGTGTTGCATTCATCACTTTTATAAATCATGATTGAATTAGTAAAACACATGAGCTTAAATTATGAAGGCTAACTCAATGTGAGAATGCATTAAGGAGACAAATGTTTATGTTGAATGACATTGACATGATTTCCTGTTTATGGAAGGGAAGTCCTTCCAATACTCCAGGAAAGAGAGTTGATAGTGAAGGTGATTAAAAATGCATGAGTATTAACACATAGGTTGATTGGAAGAAATACCTAATGGAATTATGTAATGTTTAGTATGTTAATATTGCATATATGATGAATGATTGTTTCACTCCATTGAAAATAATTTAAATCATGATATGTGGGAATTTTGAAATCATTGCACAAGAACTATGTATATAAACACCCACATGTGTTTGGTTGATTGAAAGTTCAAGTTACGAGTAGAATGGTCTTGGATATGGCATTGAGTATAAGTCCATAATGAAGACTGGGTGCTACCACTACTACAATATTGAAATATTACAAGGAGGAATATCATACTTGGAAAATTTAATTTCCTATATGAAACAAATTTAAAAATTTAATGTGTGTGAAACAAGTTTAAAATATTTTTTGTTGAAATCACTATGATGATAGCTCATGCTAATTCAATGGACATGATGCAAGTGAGCTAATGGATCTATCTAGGGAGGATAGATCATGGATTTTGATCTAGAAAGCATGGAAAAGAGGCTATTGTTGTGACTCAGGAACCCTATGATATTCCATGATCATCATTGACATGTGCTATGCTATTTTAGAGTAGGCTAGGGGACACCTTGGATATAAGACTCTATAACTATAAATAATCCTTTATTGTAATGAATCCTTATCAAATGATGGGTCGCTCAAGTGACGGTGTAAAAAATAATGGGATACATAAGGTTGGAGGGTGAGTGACTACAAGAGATAGGAGGCTTGAGTAAATAACATGCTAGCTTCGATTGTGAGTACATTGGGTGTGTTCAAGAGAACAATGAGCTGAGTTCTATTTGTTGTGGTCATATGGATGTGGATATATAATTATACAAGAAGGTATTGTGTTTAAGTGTATACTTTACCTTGAGTTGTGAATGCTAATGGAAAACTTATGCATAGAAGTGGTTATAATATACAATTGTTATAGGCATATGCTTGAATGCTAGAAGTTTGAAGGTGGTCCACACCATGCAAAGGGTGACATTGCTTAAGCAATTGAAGGAGGAATACATAGAGATTGTTTCTAATATGAAGAGAGAATTGAGGATAGTGTTCTTTAAAGGGAGATGGTTTGTAATGTTCCCAGTTTGATCCCCTAATTAAATTTGTAATTAATTATGCCAATTGTGCTTCATTTCTAGCATGGATATTTAATTGTTATGCCATGATCATGAGGACATGTTTTTTAAATATCTTGTCCCCTTGTTGATAGAAAAATGTTGTAACAATCCTAGGTTAAAAGTTCATGTAATAAAGGAAAAATAAGGCCAATGTCATGGAACATGTATTCGAAGCTAAATGTTGGGAAAAACATCTTAGTGGGTATTCATTTGTTTTATTATGGCTAAAGGAAATTGGAAAAGGCCTTGGAAAGGAAAGAGACATTAATTGGCAATTTATTTATGAAAATAAAGGAAATTAGAAGAAAAGGAAGGTGAAAGGTAATAGGTTGCGTGTGAGGAGGAAATTAAAGGAAAATAATGGAAATTGAAGAAAATATAGGCCTCATTAATAAAAAGGATTCTGAGGATCAGCTCACAACTTTTGTCAGTTTAGTTTTGGAGCTCTCTCTCTATTATCTCTACTCTCCCATACCCTTTCACACTTAGACCATTTTTGGATCACTCTAGCTTTGGAGAAAGGAAGGCAAAGGAAGGAAAAGGAGGAAAATGGAAGCAAATATAAACCAAGGAAAAGTTGGATCAAGTGGCTATACACTAGTACAAAATGGCTAATTAGTTACTAAGAAAAGGACTAAAATTTGCATATAAACGACCATTTGTCAGTCGGTGACCAGTAGCAGCTAATTTACAGTATCTTATAACGCGACCAAATTTTAATCATTTTTAGATTAGTCACTAATTGGTTGTCTCAATTTTATCATCTAGTTGCATATTTAGTCATAAATTTAGTCATTAATTGTCACAATTAATGACCAAATATACAAAAAATATACTACTATATGATCACTGTAGAAAACAGATTAATGACCAAAAAAATATGACCAAAATGTTGGTCATGTTATAAGATACTGTCAGGGAAAATTTTAAGAACCCCCCTAAATTTACATGTATAATAAATGGGCGAATCTCCATGGTATATAGGAAAAATGGAAGGCGATTTTATCAATAATATGATATGTATATATAATTTTTTGGCGAATCTCTTACCAGGCATGGCGAATATTTTACTCAATTATAAAATCTTGTGTTTATTGAATACACAAATGAAATCATTGCATTTCTTTAAAATATCTTTTGAAATCAAAATTACCGAAATTACATATCGATAACCTAGTGGGTGTAGGATAAAATTCACCCATGCCATTCACAGAAAGCATGAGAAAAAACCTAATACTATATATAAAACCAAGAAAAATTCAAATTCATCACTTCTAGGGACCTCGTAACCACCCTGCCAATACACAAGTATGTTCCTGTTTGCAATTAGAAAAATTACCCAAATTACAATCTATTTACTCCACTTCTAGGGACCTCGTAACCACCCTACCAATACACAAGTATGTTCCCGTTTTCAATTAGAAAAATTACCCAAATTACAATCTATTTACTCTAGCATATGTTGGAAAGTTATAGAAGGATGACTAGTGCAATCAATCCATTCCTTTTAGCCCTGGATTTGTTTCAGTTTAAAATAGAAGTATACAAATATACTTGTCCAATGTCTATGCTTTAACCATTCACCTTAAGATGTTTTTATAATATAATTTCCTAAGTCTATTTAATATCTTCATTATCATTAAAACCAACCTATATCCATCTTAACTCCACATCTACCACTCTTAGGGGGATGAAATCTATTTATCCCTCTGAGCACTTGGTAGACCTAGAATTAAGATGGATCTAAGATAGAGTTTCCCCTTTAAATAGTCTATTCTCACATGAATACCATGGGTTATCATAAACGTAGAGCTTAAAAATTACTATTAGTAATTTATAAAAATTAATAAAATTAATAGTTGATTTTTATTTTATTTTTTATTTTAACCAAGCTAAAATGTTTAACATACATTAAATTACAACATCCATTTTTACTCTTGATCGGATCAAATATTTTTTCACTCTATGCTAGTTTGCATATCACGATATTTGATACCTCTCGGGGGTTAGTAGATCCAGAGTAAAGATGGATCTATGCTAGTTTAATTCCCCCATTTAAATAGGCTACATTCCAAGTGAATACCATGGGTCAATACCATGTGCCATTTTTATTTTTATTAATACTAATATTAGGGTTAATAATGTTTTTTTGCATGGTATTAATAACAATCTAGTCCATGGTATTTGCCCCATAGTATAAATATAAGGTGACTTATGGAGTAAATATAAAAAAATGTTTTATTTGTTTACCATACCTCTCGCTTATTTATATTTTTATTAATTTACCATACCTCTTTTACAAATATGGTATTTGGCCCATAGGATTCACTTAAATAAAACCTGTTTCTTGAGCCTTCATAAATTGAACGAGGGTTATGGACTAAATATAAAAAGAGGTTTTATTTATTTACCATGCGTCTAGTTTATTTATATTTTTATTTATTTACCATACCTCCACTTGACTTATATTTTTATTTGTTTACACCCTTGCATGTATATAAGGTGACTTATGAAATAAATATAAAAAATGCTTTATTTATTTACTATACCTCTCATTTATTTATATTTTTATTAGTTTACCATACCTCTTTTATAAATATGGTATTTGGGCCTTTGGCCCATAGGATTCACTTAAATAAAACCTATTCTTGAAAATGGGCGAATGGATTCACTTAAATAACACCTATTCTTGAAAATGGGCAAATGGAAGGTTGTAACTCCTAATTTCAAGGGCTAAATTTACTTTTTTACCCTCTCCCTTAAAATAAGGTGGGCTATTTGAGGTGATTTGTAAAAATGTACTATGATACAAAATATTCGCCCACTAAAAATTTAAAACCCTTTAATTTCGCCAAAGGGCGAACATTCGCCCCTAAAATCACCCCTAGATACTGTAAATTAGCTACTAATAGTCATATATATGCAAAATTTAGTCATCGCTTAAAACCAATTAATGACCAAAGAAATATGACTAAATTTTGGTCATGTTATAAGATACTGTAAATTAGCTACTAGTAGTCATATATATGCAAAATGTAGTCGTAATTTGTAATCACAAATTTATCAATTGCAGTAGTCATTTATCTTTTCTTGGTAGTTTCATATTCATTATATAAACAACTAATTTAGTAGTTTATATTCATTTCATTTACTTTCATTAATAACCATTATAAACGACTAATTTAGTGATATATTCATTTTACTTGTATTCATCATTAATTAGTATAAACTATTAATTTAGTAGTTTTAGATTAATTTTGTGTTCATTATTAATCAACATAAATTAATTAGTATGACTTTGTGACTAAATTAAAAAAAAAAATAAAAATAAATAAATAAATAAATAAAAAATCAAATCATACAATGTGCATGTTCATCTAATATGAAAACGCAAAGTTGCATATGTTAATTACAATACTAAACAATATCAACTGCAACTATAAATAATTTCAACCACAAAAAATATATTATATGAAATGTCAAGTATTACAATATGAGTTTCCAACTTAATATTGGTTGGACTACAATTTACACATGAAATATTGTTTCATCACTTTAAAACATTATCATTGTGTTGCCAAGGCAATATTGCATGTGAATTCACCAACTATGA
Organism: Pinus tabuliformis; assembly: GCA_031772625.1. Taxonomy (NCBI): domain Eukaryota; kingdom Viridiplantae; phylum Streptophyta; class Pinopsida; order Pinales; family Pinaceae; genus Pinus; species Pinus tabuliformis. The sequence continues at coordinate 537,085,685 of CM062818.1, read as the reverse complement.
AGACTTGACCATTAGTATCTATGTGCGCACCTTATGTGGGATATTTTCTCTAAGGATATCACTAGACTGATTCTCTTCTCTCTCTCTTTTTTCATTTGTCACTCCAGCGTTACTGTTCTCCTCTTTCTTCAATTATTGCTTCTTAACATCAATACTAAGTTCCTTTTCTGAAAGAAAAAGAATATACAATACAGAGTATAAGACATGAAAGACAATGAACACTGGAATATAAACTAAACTAGACTATAAAAGAGGTATACAACATATACCTCAACATCAACAATGTCACAACCATTTTCTCCCATCAAAGCAAGAAACTCGAACAAGTTTTCTTCACTTGGGCGATAATGGCCACTATGTGGCTAGATGACCTGTATAAACAAAGAAAATAAAACATCACCATAGAAAATAACACCTAAGTAACTTAGTATTCAACCTTCAGGGAAAGCTTAGGCACATTCATGTCAACTGTGTTACATGCTAAAAATATCAAGTTGTGGATAACTTGTGAAAACTAATAATCTGAGGTGTGATGTCTAATCCTTGTTTTATTTGCAACAACATTTCATTATCTAACACATGAACTTGGTCAAGTATATAAACAACATGTGCTCAAATAACAACATGAAATTAAACTTTTCTAATAGCCATGAAAACATGTTAACACAAAACAGCTAAAAAGATTTCAATCAATGAAGTGTAATACTAATTTCATCTTCAAACTTTAGTTGTTGTTTGAATGGACATGATACCAAGTATTTTCAATTTCATATTTAAAAGACAAAACAAAATAAAAAGAAACATTCAAAATACAATCAAACAATAAAGAGAGGATATCATGCAATGGACATTACAATTATAAAAAAAATTGTTTACCTGTCCATCGATGTCTTGTTGGGCATTTCTAAAACATTTGCTTGCCCAAAATAACCATGAGGTGAAAGAATCACAACATTAAAAACCATAGGAATCCCTACTAGAAACTCAAACAAGTTTTCTTTAGTTGGGAGATAGTGGCCACCATCTAGCTAGATGACTTGTATAAAGAAAGTAAATAAAACGTCACTATAGAAAAGAACACCTTAGGAACTTAGTATTCAACCTTCAGGAAAAAAATTAGGCATAATCATGCAAACTAAGTTCCATGTTTTAAGAGCCAAGTGGTGAATTAGCATACCATATTTCCAACCCTCCATTTTTTATTGCACCAAACCTACTAACATCTAATACAAAAAAAAGAAGCATTATAGTGGATCAAGAAAGTTTCTACAAGAAACTTCTTAAGAATCACCTTCTCCACTCTCCACTCAAGAGGAAAATTCAATGCCCGATAAAGATGAAGATCCCCTTTCTCGCTAATCTCAAGAATCATGTATATCTGCATATACAAAACAACAGTGTAAGAGGAAAGTGTGCAGAAAAAATATCTATAAAATTGAAATAGATGACAACAATGACATAATGAGAAAAAGGAATGAAAATTGAGAAACCTAATTTATTTTCATAAGGAAAAAGTCAAGTAGAAATCATAAACAAATCTCAATATTTACACAAGAAAAATGTCACCCTTATTACCATTTTGTTCATACCAGTGCTCCTAAACATCATCAAAAGTGTTGTTATTTTAAAGTGTACCCTCAATAGGATGATAAAACAAGCAATGCACATGATTTCAAGCTAACAAATTTAAAACAAGCAAAAAAATAATGTTGATCTTTCTAGGTTCCAGAAACATTCTTTAAATATTAACAACCTTCTTTACAAAGAAAAGATGCATTAACCAAAAGCCCAAGGAATGGATTTTTTCTTTCATAGCACCACAATTTTCTACTATAAAAGTTTACTAATTAATCCTAATGTCACTCAAAATTTTCACAAAACCATTTACTAAAGAAATTGTCTCATTTATATTTGACAAGATGAAGTTTCAAAAGTGAAAATTGATTTTGATTTGGAGTTGGTGAGACTCAGAGCTTGAACATAATTTTGTGCTTATTACGCACCCATGTTCTCATCATGGCTTATGAGGTTCAAGCTAAACACTTTGATAACTTTATATTGCAATCACCATGACTTGGGACATTTCCATGATAATAATGGGAAAGGTGAATGGTAAAACCCCATTCGTTGACATATACGTACCTTGAGGAGAGTACATGTCCTATCCATTTAGGTATTGGCTCATCGAGCGTGTAAATATCAATAACATAGAAGAGTGAATGCAAGGAATGGTTGTAAGAAATGCATGTATCAGTAAGAATCTTATACTTAAAGTGAGATAATAATTGTATAGAAGTTACCTATATTTCAAGAAGTCAACTTTTAGTTCTAATTAAACAAGAACCCCAATGAAACATCCTTCACTTCGAAACATATGTTTACAAAATCACATTAATAAGATATATATTTACTCACCTACCTATCATAGTGAAAAACATAAGGATAAGAAAGATGAAACTCTTCATCTACACTAATGCCTAAATGTTTCCAGGTGGTTCTTGATTAATGCTTTTTTCCACACCAATGTCTCCTGACATTGTGATATAATTCTTTGTCTCAAGGAATAGGTACAGAAAATCTCCCTATACATCAACACCATGTGAATCAGTTTTATGTTGAACAAGCTAACTACCATCTTAAGTAATTTCATTGAAAAAATTCAATCCTGAGCTAACTATCTAGAAACCATATAACAACTTGTAGTTTTAGTATTCTACCACAACTGGCCAAACAGACAAATAGAAAATCATCGAAACATGGTATGCTATTATGACCCAATCCACTAACTTCAAGAAATATAAATAATATATAATTGAAACATTTTCACAAAGCATCAAAGTTTGATCCTACATACCGTATTGAGTTGTGCTTCCATTTATTGAAGGTCTTATGTGAAAATGTAAAACCCAAAAAGTAAGATGACATTTATAATAGCATCGGAGATACAATTTTCATATCCTTTATAAATTTGGAAAAATGAATGCATGTGAACAACGGGACAAACAAACAACTTAAATGGGAAAGCATAGAAACATGGTCCACCACTGTCCCAATCCATCAAACTCCAAGAAATAGAAAGAATAAATAATTGATTCATTTTCACAAAGCCTCAAAGTTTGATCCTACATATTTTATTGATGTGTGCTTCCATTTATTGAAGGTCTTATGTGAAAATGGAAAACTCATAAGATAAGATGGAAGTTTTAATAGAACCCGAGATACAATTCCATATCCCTTTTATTATACTTTATAAATTTGAAAAAATGAATGGATGGAAAATAAAGGGGTAAGGAAGATGCGAGGTAAACTAGTAACTAGAGCAATTTTGGATGGTCAACCCAAGGAGAAAATCAAGGGAGGAAAGTAAAATGATGTCGACTTTCAAATGATAAGTGGGAAAAAGGGGCAAATCTTTGTTTTTGAATAAATTAATACATTGCATACAAAATCCTACAACTTATGAACAACTTGGGCTATTTTGCATGGTGTTTCAAGGATGGGGGTGAGGGGAAGGGTTTCAAGGATGGCTAGGAGTTAACCCCAAATTTCAATTGGACAACCAAAAATATTTTTAAAAGATAAAATTTTAAAGAAATATAAAATTTAAAAACAAAGATTCTAGAACATAGTGTTATAATATAAGTCAATAAAAGTAACTGCCATAGATAATAGATCTAATGTAACTCAAAAAAAGTAACAAGTCTTAGATAATAGATCTTAAAGATCTTGTCTACATGGATGTTATAACTCTCCCAAAAGAAAGAGTTGATATAGGATACACAAACCTACCAAACATGGGAGTCAAAACTGTGAAGGCAATTAGTCCTCATTACAAAAACATACTACATAGTATTCACGCATGCAATGCATAGATAACCTTTGTCCAGGTTTGAATGTAGAACCACTTGGTGAATATTTTTATTTGAGAATTGGAACCAAATGGGCATTATTTTCGATAGTGGGTATTTAAATGTCCTCAAAACCATCCCAATAGATCTCCCAAAACTCCCTGTTTTTGGTAAGAACCATCTAGAGGATTTGGGATAAGTCCCCAAAACCATCATAAGATGTCTCCCAAACATCCCATTTTATGGAAAGAAACATTTAGACAATGTGGGAGAGGATCACACATCCTTAGAGATGTCTCATTCAAAATAGGGAAATTCCCCTTGCAAACCCCAAGGGCGGAAAAATCCAGAGGATGCATCCCAAAAGTAGGGACAAGTTCCCCTATGCAACATCATCCTTAGTGCATAATCCACATGATACACTATAAAATGATCTAAGAGAGTGACACACTAACATATGAACTCATGACCAAGTGTATAAATTGACCTATATATCCACAAGTAGAATGTAAGGAAATTATTAAATCATTCCACAAATGCATGGAAGATAAAATCTATCATATCTAATTAAATTTTAATACTAGCAACCCTACAATTGGAGGGCCTAAATTAAGGAACACTGGAAAGTAAAACTTATAATTGGATATATCTATTGTACTTCCTATAGAATGCAAGCAGATTATGGATTACAAATTTACAACCATGATTTCATAAGAACTACTTACAGGTTTCAGGCGACCATACCCATGGGCTTCGTTGCAAAAATGAAATGTTTTGAAATTTCCACTAATGGCTTTGAGAGCATCCAAAGCATTCAACTGCTCCATTCTCATATTCAGACCACTCTTTTGGGTGCTTCTTGCACACTACCAACCTTAGGGATAGTTTGGACAGTGCTTACTTTCATATCCATATATGTGACGCCATATGTTACTTCATCATATCCTAAGGATGAGATGATTAAACTTCACTTTAACGTAGCAACCAGATGTAACCTTGGGTTGGCAAGGGCTGGTGGAGTCCCTAAATATAAAGAGGGTAGAGTCTTTATATCTATTAGGAACTCATTTTCTTTCTACACTACCTCCCACCACTCTTCTTCCAGTAAATTCAAGTTGAAACAAACCTCTACCTGTTTCCTTGCTACCACAATTGCACAAGAATTGATCTTCTGGAAACCAACTTTCAAGAGAGAATTAGTTCTAATAATTCTACAAATTTTGAACCAGATTTTAACCTTCCATGCATGATATGGTTCTATAATTCCCTAATACATCGACATAACTAGATTGGCACTCGCAGAGTGCAGCGACCACAAAAGTAGTGTACTTAAGAAGCCACAATATACAGATGCTACAAAACTAAATATGATATAATTAATAATGGAAATAACATAAAATAAAAGGACAACCTAACCCCTTATTGAATAATATATTTATTTGAGCTTGTGAAATGCAATCTAGAGGTTGTAGTCTCTCAACAATTCATATTATTTTAGACTAGCATGATCAAACTGCCAATCAGTCTTAGACTTCCCTAAACATGAGCTGGTATTCATTTTATTCTTCTTCTTTTAGTTCGTTGGAGCTGAACCCCTTATTATATTGTAGAGCTGGAGTTGAACCTTCTATCCTATTTCAGAATTGGAGTTGAACCTTCTATCATGTTTCATAATTGGAGTTGAACCTTCTCTTCTCCCATTGAAAATTGTTGGAACTAAACTCTCTTTAGTTCATTCACTAGATTTACAATTGACCCTCAAACTATTAATTTCACGTGGTAGTCCAACAATCTTAGTGGCACTTCACCTCCTCCTGAGTTGTCTCAATGAATTCCTAGGGGTAGTGCATGGTGAATCTCCCTTTGACAGTCCCAATAACTTCCCATGCATTTGTCTTTAGCAATTCTGTAGCAGTGTGTCAATTCTATAGAAATGCGTGAATTTTGTGGCAATGCATGGATCCACAAAATTTTTGTAGCAGTGGAAAATTCTTTATTACTCCTACTAATAAAATAAACTAAACAAGAAGAAATGCATATCAGAAGATAATATTTTGATACTTACATGAGCCCAAGGATGCTAACTTTATGTGGGATCAACACCTCTAACAATTATTCTCACATTATCCTATTCATCTTTCAACTCATCCTACTGGAATTGGGCTTCGATTACCATTCATCTTCACAGTGATCATTCACATCATTCTAAATCCAACATTCCTCATGCTTCTCCTTTTCCAGTTCAAATGGATTCCCCTCTGGGATGTTTTTGGGGTTGCTCTAATATCAAAACTGATGCAATTTTTTTTACTGTACACTAGACAAATTTGGAACTGACTCCAAATGGGTGTCTCTGGCTTCTACAGGCACATATCTGCAAAACTGATGAAGACACCTCCAGTCTACACGTGTAGATTTACACACCCTGTTCTAGCTCACAGGTAAGTCCAATAATACTTCTCAAGATCTAAAAAAGTGTTATTAGCAACTAAGAATTACATTCTGCCACACAACATTATAATTGGAGGAATCAATAGATATTTAATACCTAATTCTAGAATATCATAAATGAACATGAATACACAACCTGTGGCATCATAAACACAATGCCTTTATTTATTAGCTCCTCCTCTAATCCTTAATGCAACACACAGGTCCAAACCATGGTTTCCAGCCAATGATTAATGCCAAAGGCATACTAAGCCTCCTCTAAGAACATTATTTCTATCTTTGTTACATAGAGGTATGATTGTTCCTTTGTACATAGAGATTACAATCATTATATCCTAAATTTCTAGAAATAAATACATCTAAAGACCCAAACACCAACACTGCCACATTTTTTGGGTGTTAGAGACCCACTAAACAACGCATAGGAATATTTCTTCATGGTCTTATTGTAGTTTCTCTTCTTGCCATTTGGTTCCAAAAGTAATTCCTAGCTCCTCATGATTAATAGACCCAACAACTCCCATAAATGGGTCAATAATTTGGATGTGTGTCATGCTCTACTGCCCCTACATAAAGCACAAATCTATATAGACCTGAGTCTGAGATGCACTTCCCAGTTTGTGAAGATTGAAGTTGCATATCTCCTATTTATATATTTCAGAACTTGGTGATTTGTGTGCATTTGATAGATCCTCAAGCTTAGGAACCCCCAGGTCAATATCAAACATGAATATAGATGGGTGTGTGTGAACATCATATTCATGTAGTCAATGCATTGTTTATATTTAATGTCCCATCACATCGACATACAAACACTACAATGCCCACCCATGTCCAGGCTATTAGCATGGACCTCAACTCTTTCTCAGTGCAACTAAGGTGGATGTGATCCAATTTCCATCTCTCCAAAAGTATACAGTAAGCATTACATCAAATAAGCTTTACCACTATCCTTGAAAGGACATACTACTAGGGACATTGTGGCATAAACATATATATGTAAAAAGGATGGAGCTTTAACAGAAACGATCCAACTTTGCATCAGGAATAAAATCTATTCACTAGACATTGAATGGGGCTCCAAATTACTCATTGACATTTTAGTAGGAAAATTGCACAAATCCATATCCTTTAGATTGTCCTAATACATCTGTTGCAATCTTACAAGAGAGAATAGACCCAAACATAGAGAAAGTATCATAGAGAACTTTAATGTCTATTACTTTGTGAAGATTCTTAATAAACATGTTTGTTGATCCACTCTTGCGGATGCTAGGATCATGATGTGAATACATTATCCAAATGGGCTTTACATTAAGAGGCATAAAATTCAACAAATCTCAAGCCTTGCTGGAATTTTTAGCAATGCCATAATTGATATAGGCGTATCCAAGAAAACTCTTGGTGCTGATATCTTTGTAGATGCGAACAGAGAGAACGAGACCAATCTGCTGGAAGAGCCCATAAATCTGGCCATCAGTAACACTGAGGTCTAGATTCCCCACATACAGAAACGTTGATAGGAATTGATTAGGCAGATTTTTGTTGTCATTCCCAATAGCCTATTGCTGTTGTGAAACAACAAATTTTTGGAGTTGGACTTGTATCTGTGTCATTCTATCTCTCTTTTATAGAACTTTTATCTCTACTCTCTGATATTGGAAAAAATAGAAAGCACAACCTCCTTCAACTACCACAAATAATTTAAAAATAAAAAGAATGAAATCCAGATCAAAATCGAAAATAAAAATCCAAAACCACCCTAAAAACACATGTGAAGTTTAAAATCAGGGTTGGGAGATTCAAACAAAGCAAACCAACCAAGCCCTCCTTTAAAATTCTTAAATCCTGAAAATTGTTAAGTTTGTTGAATTTTGAGTGAGATCTAATATTCTTCTTTCTTACCTTCTTAGTTAGTGTTGTTGCCTCTCTGAGGTTGGGCCCCTAAATAGTTCCTCCCCCTAGGAGTTTCGTACCTCCATTTCTCCCCCCTTGGTCTACGGGATAACCCCACCGCACTTACTTACTTACAAAGAAACATGTATATACACCAAAATGGAATGCAAGCAACTAAGTTCTATTCAGACTAACCTCAGGTTTTATTATGTATAGTGCTAATGTTAATGTTAATGTATCAATAGTAAAGGCATGTGCACTTCCTACACCACCAACTTGAGGTGGGGGAGATTTTGTGATGGTTTGGATATGGGAACATGTTCCACCTGACCCGATTCTTTATCATCCAAAAACCCAATAATTAGAAATGGATTATGAGAAAAAAAAGGAAATGTCTATGAAAATCAAGGTCGGATGGGATCGGTCACTACATATCACAAACCGAGTCAGGCTAAACCTGATGATTGAGTTGATTCAAGTTCAATATGTGCATGCCTAGGAGGACTAGGTAGGTGTATGAAGTTAGGCAGTAAGGCAGGAAATGCTCATTGAGGAAGGACGTGGCTGGAAGAAATCAAATTGCAGATTTGCAAATATGGTGTAAACTATAAATTTGACCATCCTCCCCTAGGAGCACTTGACAAAGGTCATGCTCAGCAACTTATGAAGTTGACTCTTGCAGGCTTCCCAGGATGAGAGGGTGAGGCTACATGCCCGTTCTATATGAAAACTGGAACTTGCAAGTATGGTGCAACTTGCAAGTTTGATCATCCCCCTCCTGAAGAAGTTGTAGCCAAATATGTTGCAATGGTTGCAACCACTAAAGATACCTCAACAGATTATGATAAGATTGATTGAGGGAATGTTGGAGCCAAAGCTATAGATGAAAATATCAAAGATTGATGAACATTGCGCAAAGTGGATTAAGGTATTCTGTTTGAAGGAGACATGAAGAAAGGTAGATCTGTTTGGGGTTGTAAGATTTCACCATCAAACTGCTATTTGGGGGATGCAGGAAAATATGTCAAATTCAGGGTTGCAAGGTTTTCCCATGAAGTTGTTGTTTGGGAGTTTCTCTGAAAATGTCAAAGTTTCCATGCATGCCTAATATTTTGAGGAGCATTGAAATATGTATTTTGGTTGTTTCATATGTTGTAAGTTTTTGACTGTATGACATAGGGTAAAGAATTTTACACTGAAGATGTTATTGTAGCTATCGCAGGAATGTTTAGAAATTGACTATGATTTCGTACCAAAAAAATAATGCAAACCTAGAGATATAGAGATCGACTCAACAACACCTACTTCGACTTCGATAGATAATAAGAAAAGGGAGAAAAGACAGCTACAAACTGCGTCACTCACCATTTGGTAACCTCATCCCAAATCTTTCATGTATACCCCTAAATCAAGGGCTCTCCAAACTTGTTGCCACTTTATTGAGGGAGGTGTGCAACAAGTCGATATAAGTGATTCCTAGACAATTACGATCTCAGCTTCTCATATTCTAATTGATAAAATAAAATGGTGATAGCTTCATGCTACAACCTTCACGATATTGATCTTTCAATGACATCAATGACAATACATGTTCGACTATAATTCTCAATTCCATAAATATATATAAATGATTGAGGGAAAATAATGATATTTCCAATTATTCCTAATCACAAAAAGGATTGTTGAATAGAGAAAGCCAGTTTAGGTAGTATTTGGGGGCAACAAAAATTCAAATTGTGTAAACAAATTTTCAAAATGCATACAAAAAAATAAAGTATGACCCATAAAAGCATAGAAAATCAATTTTGGGGGTCTATATCTTAAGCATGTGCGAGCAAAACAATGTCACAGGGTTTATATATAGTAGCATTTAAGGTAATTTCTAGTTATTCAAAGAGATGTCTGCAAGTAAATCAATAACAACTAAGATTTTTCTTTCCAAGATATCGCTCAAACAAGAAGCTTCAATTCTTTTGGGCTATGAGTAAATCTAGTGAGTTGCAAACTTTATTTTATAGAAAAACACAACTTCCCATAGAAGAAGTTTTTTCTCCACAACCACAACACCGAAACCAGCCCTAAAAAATCGAAAATCAACCCTAAAAGCATGAAACAATTGACAACAGAAATGGAAAATTTGACAAGACCTTAATTAATTCTAATCACAGTGAAGTCCATCATACCTTCCAAGCGACAATGATGTGATCTGGCCTTTCTCAAGCACTAGGGGAAACCCCAGGGTATCAGAAAAGGTATATCATTCATATCTAGTAACCTAAACAAACATAGCATTTAATACAGAAACAATTTATCATAATCATCTTCTAGAGCAGCACCATGAACATGAAAAAGTGAGTTCTCAAATTATTTTTAGGTGTTTCTTTGGTTACTCTATCTCATCACCAACTTAGTGTCCATTCTCTAAAGGACTTGATAGACACATTCATGTAACCTCTTAAACAACAAAAGATCTTAATATCGCCTAACTCCAGGCCATGCATATGAATGACCTTCAGTAGAGGGCAAGCGAAGTTGAGGTCTGCTAGATGATCCACTATCGTTGCCTTCCAGCATCCTTGATCTACTTCTTGATCTAGGGAGAGAACTTGTTGCATGTGTTTCCCAAGTTTCATTGAATTTGACAGCTTCCTCTTCAGTCAAGTTGTGAAGAGTCTGTACAGTATTCTCCCTGCCATCTGCATTTTGTTTCTTATAGACAACATGCATCTTGTCACCAATTTCCTGAGAAACTCCATTATTCTCTTGTTGTGAGTCATCCCTAGGCTCTTGCTAAATGCGAGAAGGCTTTAACCGAGTTGGGTGTTGCACTGGAAAATGTGGATGACACAGCAAGTGCTGCTAAGTTTATAGCCACCCATAATTACAGAGATACAAGAGTTGTTGCAAGTGCTCAAGCTGCAGAGATTTATGGCCTTGATATTCTTTTAAATGGGATCCAGGATGATTTTTACAATGTTACTCGCTTCTTGATGTTAACCAGGGATCCAATAATTCCACGAACTGACAGACCTTTCAAGACAAGCATTGTATTCACTGTTGAGGATAGACCTGGGGCGATTTTCAAGGCACTTGCTATATTTTCTTTTAGAAATATCAATTTAATCAAGATTGAAGGTAGACCCCAAAGAAAGCGGCCATTGAGGGCGGTTGATGATAGGAACAATGGGACTGCAAAATACTTTGACTATCTATTATATGTTGACTTTGAAGCCTCTATGATTGATCTACGAGCACAAAATGCATTAACTCACCTACAGGAGTTTGCAACATTCCTCTGAGTACTGGGTAGCTATCCAATTGATATGACCCCCGTGAATCATCCTGCAGTTTCATAGGCTTACAGATCATTGGTTTAAACTTCAAAGGTTTCTACCCTTGTGAAGCACATTTTTTTCCACTGCCCTACTTCATGGCTGAGGCGAACAAACATTTTGGCCTCTGCTTATTTATCCTTGGTGTCCTGTCAAGGAGATTGCATTCTAGAGGTTCCCGCAGTGCTCAGTTGGCATGCACGGGTTGAAAATTAGCAACTTATCCATATTAGTACTACGTATAGCTTGCCAGGTTTTGATGTGGGCCTGAAGTGAGGATTGTCACCACCTGGTTCTGTAAAATATAAGATAGATGCGTGTGCATCTTTTGTATATTTTATTTTTTGTAAATATAGTTGTAGGACATTGATAGAGACAAACTGAATTAGGAATAAATGATGCCTTTCTAAACTTAAATATAATATTATTGTGCTATATTGAATCACTAACATTTTATTTGGATTAAAAAAACGCCACTATTCTCTTGCTTCCCTTGGCTATTGTTCTGATCACTTCTTTTTCATTATTTCATGAAGGTTAAGAATTCGTTGAATATAACTCGACCCTCTCGTAGAAATATTTGATCTCTCTCGTAGAAATGGCAGTGATGTTCACCCTCTTGGGAATCATAATGGGGATGCAGATAGTAAGGAATGTATGCTTCCACTCTCAGCTCCGTGGGAAACGGGACACCAGAGAAGCGATATCCATAGTTTGAGTTTCTCCCCGCTACTAAAACACGTCCGTCGGGCAGAACATTGGTAGTGGAATGATACATCCTTGGGATTTTAGTGGGAGCCAGGACTGTGAACCTGTCGCCCAATGCTTCTGTGGGTGTGTGGAGAAACAGACTCAATGCAGGCTCCCGGGCAGATTGCCAGCTGGCTGTGCCATTTCTGGCACCGTTGATTATGAGAATCTGGGTAGTGGGGAGAATGATCATGTCGCCCATGACTCTCGGGCCAGGCATGTGTCAACACCATTGTTATATGGTCCTCATTTCCCATTTATCACTCGCCACTTTGCTAACACACTTGACTATTCCCACACCACCTGTTGGAAAATATCTTCCCACCATTTACTATATTAAACTGCCTTTACCATTCCTTTTCATGATACATACCTTTAACAAGTAACAATTTTCTGCTCGAAAGGTCTTGGAATTGAATACAAGATCAAAAGTCACCTCTCCCTTTCACCACACATAGTTTTGTCGTGATCTTTAGTGGCCCATAGTGAGATCCTTCCATATATATGGTAGATCTGTTCTAATTAACAATATCAGAGAGAGCTGTGATACTCAAATCTGAGTAGAGGAGGAGCACACTATTGTTTTAATGGTGTTGGGTAGCGGATCCCCCCGTGTAACGGTTTTGGGTCTTAAAGTCCACAATTTTGGGTAAAAGTATGGTAAAGGTTCCACGAAGTGCGTAAAGCGCGAACTGTAATGAGTCAAGTCAAAGGGTTGTCTGAACGAGAATAATCTAAGATAATAGAGAGCGAGTCGGCCTGCCCATGGTCCGCGGACCATCGGAATGTATAACTAGAGTAGGGCTCTAAGGTTAAAGGTCAGATTTTGGTTTTGGATCTTTATGTGTTATGGGTTTGTGAAAGCAATATTTGCTCTGAGTCTATAAGTCCGAGTCGTGGGTGTTAGTAGTTAGATAGAGGCTCTGCAGTTGGGTGTGTGGAGGCCTGGTAGAGTCCGCAGCTATGTGCGTGGACCCTTGCAGCTGTGTGCGTAGGGCGGGAAGTGGATTTTACTGAAACAAAGACATTTATAAAGATATTTTGGTTCTGAAATATTGTAGATCTGTTTATATTCTAGTTTATGCATCTGTTTTGGTCCATGAATTTATGCCTATCCTTAAGAATTATGCTGGCGCGCACTGGTTATAACTTTTAAATGTTTGCTTAAAGACCTTAAGAATTATATCAGATCTATAATAATCACATTTAACAATAAGAGTTTAAGAAGTACCTCATTTCCGAGCTACGCGAAGGTCTAACATTCGAGTAGAGGAGCACGAGTGCACAAATCGGTTCGCGACCCTTCCAGTCCCCACCAAGACATCCCTAGGGTGCGGAAACATGGTTCCAACACCCTCCCCTACTACCTCAGGTGAGACTTCAGTCCTCGTTGCACGGATTGTTACCGAAAGGGCCGGTAGTGCAGGATTTTTTTCGCTAAAACACTTCCGAACCTGGGTCAGGCCCAAACAAGCCAACAAATGGTTCCATTTCTGGGACTGGGATCTGCCTAAGGGATGTTTGATGTCAGAACACTGGAACCCTATGAAGAAAGAGATTGAAGATTGGTTGGATCAGAAGTTGCACGAGTTCGTGGTACAGGAAAACAAAAACCCACAATTGTCTGAGGAGAGGTGGCTGGATCGCTACATATACACAGAGATCCACGAGATCTTCTTCGCGAACTTCTCATTAGAACTGTATGAGTGGATCGTGAGGCTAGCTGATAGTCTGGGAAGGTTTAAGCTTGATCACCCAATAGTGTGGACTCCAGAGTTGGTGCGCAGGCTAGAGGCGTCTGAAGATAAGATCGCACGAGTGGTAGATCATTGGTTGGGTCGGATAATAGGAGGGTTTATCACTGAATTTGTGATAGACACAACCGTGAGTTACAGCGAAGTGGAAAGACATTTTCTTAAGGGGCCGTGGGGTAAGTACATCAAATCATTGAATACTTGGATTAAAATGTTGTTATGTGAAAAATGGGTTATGCGAATCCATTGATGTCTAGGGTACTGTGAAGTGGAAGAGGCTACCAAGGGATCAAAGGGATAGAGAACAGTCCCTTGATTTCACTGTCACGAGAAAGTGGGGAGGAGCTTGCTAGTTTTCCTCTTAGAAGCGTGGTCGGGTTGATAAAGCAACGTATTCCACTGGTACCACCACCATCCACGCCATCACCCACTTCACCTATATCAACCCCATCTTCACTTACACCCCATTCGCCACCACTGAGGGTTGGAATGGCAAATGTGATCAAGTTGCCTGTATTTAGAGGAGTAGGAAATGAGGAACTAGAATAGTTCTGGTTCGTGGTAAAGGCAATATGGGAAACCCAAGGCGTTATAGATGATAACATCAAAAAGGCTACTTTGGTAAGCGCATTGTATGATCACGCATTGACGTGGTATATAAAGTACTCTAGCAATCACCCAAACGTAGGAATAGCGGTGATCCAGGATGCATTGAACAAAGAATTTAGCTGGCCAAAATCAGAGACGCAGTCGATCATTGGGTTCAAAGAAATCATGATGCTGCCAGGTGAAACCCCTTGGGATCTGGATCAGAGACTGAAGAGTATGATCCGTGAAGCTAACATGACATTGATGGATGCGCAGCACCACGTGTGGTTTGTGGTGTCTTTGACACCACATCTGCGGACGGTGCTATCACAGCAAAAGATCTCGACCCAGGCTAAAGCCTTAGAGATAGCGATGCAGTTGCATGAAACTCCAATACAGGATCTTGGGTTGGGAGTTCAACAAATCCAAGTGCAACTACAAAACCTATGCTTAGAGATGCAAAGTTTAAAACAGGATAAGGCACCTTGGCTAGCAGTGCGTGAAGAGGTATGGTGCATCAAATGTAAAGGCCAGGGCCATGATAAGGATCATTGTCCAATATTCACGAACTATTTGGCAGGACCAATGCCGTTGAGACCAGAGGCACAGGTGGGGCTAAGTGCGGCACCCGCACTCTAGTGCGCGATCTATCAAGTGGGAGGAAAACACTCAACGAACAACTGTCATCTATTGTAGAAATTTACACAAACCCCCAATAGCTATTTTGCAATTTTTGTAGATCGGTGGGCCACGATGAATGAGACTGTCGGAGTTATGAATTGTTGATGGACCGAACATCTGCCTACAGGATGCAGACTGAGGCGCGAGTTCAGGATCCTACTGCAGCAATAGTGCGTGATGGATTCCAGGGACGCGGACGGGGACGAGGAGGAATGGGACCCGGACGAGGGCGTGGATAGTTAATCTGCTACAATTGTGGAGGACCTGGGCACTACGCGCATGACTGTATGAACCCAACCAAAACATGTTGCCCGTAGTATTACCAGTTTGATCATGAAGCAGTAGATTTCCCCACACTAATCACACATATGCATGAAAAAGGGGTGCTTCATTCTACTCCTACACAGAACATCCAAATGATGAAGGCTAAACCACGTGAAGAGGACCCTAACATGAACATGGTACTCAGAAGTAATGCAACCATAGGGGCGGATAAGGGGAAGCAACCCAAGGAGGATACCTGGGTTCACAAGGCGCCTATAAAGCAACCAGAGTTTGATTTGGAACGTGCAAAGGAGACTTTTATGGAAGCTTAGAAGAGCTTCGCGAAGGCCTCTACTTCAGGTAGTAAGGATCAAATTGAGCCAGAAATGGATCCCTCTATGCTAACGACCTTTTTAGAAACCTGCATGAAGCTACTATGGGATAACAAAGTAGTTAAGGGATTGCAAGAACTAATAACTAGGTGCGCAGGGCCAGGTGAACTACACATGGTCCGGAAACTAGGCAAGCATGTGTTTCGTACCAGACGAGAGATGCGATTGACTGCACAGATTGGTGACTATGAGATGGATCAGGTTGTCCTGGACTTGGGGTTGGATGCGAATGTGCTACCTAAACAAACCTGGGAATGCATGGGCAGGCCCGCACTACAATGGTCTCCTATTCAATTACGGATGGCGAACCAACAAAAGATCTTTCCCATGGGGAGATTGCAAGGAGTCACAGTGGACATCGAAGGTGTGAGCACACAAACAGATTTTGAGGTAATAGAAATTGTGGATGACAGTAACCCTTACCTCGCCTTGTTAGGAATAGACTGGGCCACGAACATGAATGGAGTCATCAACCTAAAGAGATGAAAAATGACATTTGAGAAAAAGTCCCTCCGTGTAATAGTCCCACTAGATCCGGCCGAAGGAGCGCGCTACACCGAACCTGTGCACAACGAAGACAGTGATGATGAACTAGACTGCATTTATCAAATAACGGTGCAAGACTAGGATCGAGAGAATCCCACGACGGATGGAAGAATTTCATGGGATCGTGACAGTTCCTACATGTCAGATTCTGATGAAGAAATAGAGCGATGGCAGAACCGACTACATGAGGTAACAACGCTGAATTGTAATCTAATGGTTAGATCACTACGTCGCGTAATGACAGAAGCAAGGGAACTGCCAACAGATGCGGGTGCAACAAATGTGGAGGAACCTGTAGACTATTATGAAAAGGAAATACTGGAACAAAAGTGGCAGAGCACGCAAACAGGGGCATTGTGCGCAACAACTGCACATGGGTGGAGTACTCGTCAAAAGACTAGGAAAAATCGGCGCGAAAGTAGAAGGCAAGCGCATGTAAGGTTTGGAGGACAAAGTACGTTGCATGTCCATCAGCGACGTAGGATGGAGGTGTATGTGGTACAACTGCCTAACCAACTAAGAATAAAAGATCAGAACCCACCACGACAGCATGAAAAGTGATGCCTTATCTCAACTATCCACGACAAAGCCATCAGAAAAATAAGTGGGAACATGAACAGAGTGCGCCAGATAAAACTGCATGTACCAAGGGTTCGATGGGCATGTAGGACCATAAGCAAAAATAGGAGGGCGAAGGTGATCATATCATTGATAAGACAAGATGGAATCAGGAGGACAGTGGAATCTCCCCAGACTACAGCCCCCATAGGATGCAAGAACCAGGGTAAAAGAATTCGACAGGAAGACATTCGGCGCAGGAGCTTGAGACTTCACAGGCTCGATGAAGAATGGGCACGGTTGAGGAGGAAAAGCGTAATGTTGGATGAAGAAATCAGCAAATTAAACACTGGAGTCGCACAAGTAGACCACACGGAACTAAGGGGACTAGGTCTGGTCGGCCCCACTACTGCATTAGAACAAGCTGCGACCTTGCTATCATGGTTGCGATTGCACCGTACTGAACAAAGGAGCACAGAACGTGATATTCTACCAAATACAAAGATACTCGAAGAGTGCCCGCAGCCCGAGCTAGCAGGGAAGCGAAGGTCTCACATGTTGGGTACGACCACCTAACTATCTGTGAGAAGCATAGTCTCAGCGCTCCAAGTAGTTGAAAGGAAGCGCGGGACTATAAACAAGTATGCAGGAAAGCTACGTGGAAAGGAGACTCTGCGCAGGGCTATTCGGTTGTCAGGATTGTGGTTGCGCAGAGGAGGTTGTGCTGTCGCGTGGGCAGGTTGGGAGGTGACCGTTGACATCACTGTTCATGACAAGAAGTCTGAATTATGGCAGAAACGAGTGGGCGGCAGGCCATTAAGACAGGAATTCCGAGAGAGATACGAAAAGATCTTCCACCAAGATGATATTAATGATTCAGAAGTGGAGGGAAGGATCGAATTCAAATTCACGCGATCCTACAAAAGCCCTTGGAAAACACTTGCATATTTGAGATTTGAGCCAACAGAGAACAACAAACACCTAGCTACCAAGCCTCCCATGAGTACCATGTCTAGAACCAGAGCCTGGTTCACGGAAGAGCTATATCCAACCTAGGAGGAGCCAGAAGAAGAGGATACTGCCCTAGAGGTTCCAAAGTCCCCACGCTCACCGCAACCCCGAAAAGACAAGCAGACCATGGGCTAGTCTGTGTATCCTCGCGATTCAGTAAATTATCAATGGCAGAAAAGGGTAAAGAAATCGCCACTGAACTCGAGGAGGAAGAGGAATATTTGCAAGCCCTGATCGATCAGATTGAAGCACAAGATGAGGAAGAGGAAACTATTTTCCAAGTACCGTCACTCCCACCATATATCTCTCCATGGAAAGGGAAGGCCAAGATACCGAAGGACCTGGAGGCCATGAAGAGTATGCTCCAGACTCTGCTTCTTCCAGATGAAATAAGGTTTGACGGTCTGCCGTTGGGTCGAGTACCGAATATCAAGTTCGAAGATTGGGATCTTGTGGATAAAGAGAAGTTCCCCCAATTGGCTGAGGTGAAATTACTACAGCAGAAATGGTTAAGGGGTGTGGATAAGGCAGGATTAATCAATCTAAGGTTGATACCCCACTACCACCGCGCGACCATCATGAATTTTGTGATCCGACAGTTACTATGCCTAGTACATGATGGGTATCTCTGGCTGGAGGAACTGATTCCCATCACGGATGATTTAGTACACCGAATTACCCAACTGCCTACTAAAGGGAACGACCCCGCAGACATAGCCGGAACAAGTAGCGATGTGGGTCTCATAGAAGCAATGAAGGCTAAATATAAGCTAGAAAAGTGGAAGCGGAGGTATGTAATATCAAGCATCAAAGACCAAGGGGTGCGAGTTGCCACCTAGTTACTCGCCAGTAAACTCATGAGGAAATGCCAGACAAATGAGGTGCCAGCCCTTGTCATTGTGCTTGCGGAGCAGTGTGCAGAAGGGGTTTAGTTCAACTAGGCGCAGTTTCTCTGTGACGAATTTTTGACGAATTGGAAGGAAGCCCAGGAGAAAGGTAAGACTTTCCATTACGCATGGTTGCCACTATCAATTCTTATGGTTGCAAGAGAACTACCGAAGGGTAGCTAGCTTCCCAACATTGAGAAGAACCTACTTGAAGCCGTGTGGTATAACTCACTCTGGGCCACAAAAGATGCCACGAGGGTTCGTGAGATCAAGGTGTTTTGGATATTTATGGAGGATAGTATCCGGACACGAATTAACCGCAGACCACGGTTATCCCTGACAGTATATGACAGGTTGCAAGGTGCAGCCGTGTTCAAGGTAGATATACATAATCTGTACATCCGGGCATGGAAGGATCCAACTCGCACATGGGTAAAGCTCCCGTTCATTGCAACAGATGATGCTATCTTTGAAGCAATGGCGGCATGGCCTCCAGAATGGCACACTCTGGACATGGCCGAATTAGAAAAGAGTGTAGCTCAGCAGCAGAAGAAGGAAATCAAGCTGTGCATCACACAGTTGGCAGAAAAAACACGCCAGAAAGTGTCCATGCAGCAGGAGGCAACCAAGTTAGCAGCAGAACCCATCGCTCCCCCTCCCAAAGAGATTGTGGAGGCTCAGGAAATTTCCATGGAGCAGGACATACAGGGGGAAGTGGAGACACAGGAATGCACAGGCCTGACCATAGCATCGACCCAACTTAAGAGGCTGCACGTTTAGGAGTAGCCCCCTGCACGTAAAAAGACGAAGATAACAAGGACTTTGGAGAGCGATCTTCTTAGTAGCGAACCAGGGCGCGATATCACTAAGGGAGCTCTGGAGGAATTGATGATGGAGCAGAAAACTGTGTTGGGGGCACTCAGAGTGTAGCTGCAGGCATTACAGGTGCAACCCATAGGAGGGATGATACCAAACCTAGCAGATGATACATCTGCAGCTGAGCAGATGGTGTGCGCCCACACAAGGAACACTTTATTGTTGACAGCAGGCATTGTTTTAATGGAAGTTGAAGGTGACATGCGAAGTTGGGGGTTGAATTTAGCCACCCTTCATAAAGGAGATTCAATATTTATATGATTCCCAAGTGGAGCCGATGTTAGACTCCGTCTTGTATGTCAGTGTGAGATTGATTCTTCTTCAAAACCCTGTTTTGAAGAAGAAATCATCAAATATGTGTTTAGAATATGTATCAAATTCTCCAGCTCTTCAAATGGCAGCAGTTTCATCAGCTCCTATCCCTGCAAGCAGACAAAGAAAAAGCCCTCATTCAAAATCAGCAAATTTAAAAAAAAAAAAAGGGAATTAGAAAACAAGGAATATTGCAAAGAGGATTTCATCAGATGGTGGCGGTGCACTCATCATTGATTATGGACAAATATGGAAGGCGCCCACTTCTAATGATTGTTGCAGGAGGAATGTGCATAAGCTGCTTCATTATTGGATCATTCTACATACAGGGACATTTTGATGGGTCTTCTCTTCTGCTACTTGCAAGAAAATTATCATTAATTGGTCTTTTGGGTTATATTGCAACATTTTCAATGGGCATGGGTGGAATTCCATGGGTCATAATGTCTGAGATATTTCCTTTGAATATGAAGCGTATTGCTAGCAGTCTGGTGTCTCTCACAGCTTGGTTTGGTTCATGGATTGTCACCCTCACTTTTAATTGTCTCTTTTCTTGGAGTTCTACAACTTCCTTCTTTATCTTTTGCATATGGCTTTTCTGAGGTTCATATCATCGCACTCTGTGGCATCCAAGGATCGTATATAATCTTTGTACCTGTGGCTTGCATCTATGATTATAATGGTTCGATTTGTTCAGAATCACAACTTATTGAGGTGTTGGAAGTCCTGTATGAGCAGTATACACAATATTTGACTTACTGCAAGTCTTCTGATTTATCTCAAAACACAGGGAAATGCTACAGAACTATATTGTTCATGTTTCCATCTAGTAATCATTTCCCTTTAGCTTGGCATGAGAATCAACAGATCGGAGAACCGATAACTATGACTGTGACTCTGAGGTCATATCTTAACATGCTCGAAGGAGGCACAGGCTGTTGTATTTGGCCAGCAAGTTTGTTCCTATTTGAGTTTTCGTTCTCTCATCCACAATTTTTTCTAATAAATCTTGTTTTGAGGTGGGATCTGGTGTTGGTTTAGTTGGAATATGTCTCGCTAATGTTAAAGCTTCTAAGGTCATACTGAGTGATGGAGACTTGTCTAGTTTATCCAATATGAAGTTTAAATTAGAAACAAATCAGGTAGCCATCATGGAAAAGTTAAAACAAAAGTATTATCAGGATCTTACATTTACAACGCAGTTAGAATGCAGATATCTAACATGGGAATCGGCCTCTGCAGATGAAATTCAAAACTGTGGTGCAGAAGTAATATTGGGAGCAGATGTAATTTATGACCCATCATCTATGCCACACCTTGTACGGGTTTTGGTTGCACTTTTGGGGACCAAAAAGGGTTCATTGGGGAGTCATGATGGAACACCAGTTCCAGAGCAACCAATTAATGAGAATAGATCCATGTTTGGTTCGATTGAGCTAGAAAAGCCTGATAAGAGTCACAAGGACAATAAAGGTCCTAACAACACATACCTTTGTAATTATTTCTCGCAGATTTTATCCAGACTTAGAGTTAAAAACATCCAACAGGCACACATGTACTACAAATTGGACCAATTACAAAGGAATGAGGTCACGGGAATCCAAATTTGCAGATCTTCATACGGTTAGATAGTTCGACAAATTCTTTGATGCGATTGCAAAGAGCAGAAATTGATATGGCTTTCACACTATATCAGGAGCAAATGATTTGAGTCTAAATCCAGATGGCTCAGCTGTAAATCCTACAGCTATGCAGCAGCACATTCGAAATGATTCACATCTTATGAACCTATTGCTGGAGAGAGATCCAGCTTTTGCAGAGGCTGTTATTGGGGATAACTTGAATGTCTTTTAAAATACTCTCAGACAGCAGCACCAGCAAAGGCTGCAGCTTGAACGCCAAAAACAGGAAGAAATAGCACTCCTTAATGCAGATCCTTTCGATGTGGAAGCACAGAAGAGGATTGAAGAGGCTATTCGACAGAAAAGTGTTGATGAAAA
Source organism: Pinus tabuliformis (assembly GCA_031772625.1). Lineage (NCBI taxonomy): Eukaryota > Viridiplantae > Streptophyta > Pinopsida > Pinales > Pinaceae > Pinus > Pinus tabuliformis. Next base: position 537,063,539 of record CM062818.1, on the reverse strand, counting down.
TTGGGAAGCCGCACTAGAACATAATCCAGAGGCTTTTGCACGAGTGGTTATGTTGTATGTTGACATGGAGGTCAATGGTGTTCCTTTAAAGGCATTTGTAGACAGTGGAGCCCAGATGACAATAATATCTAGGAGATGTGCAGAGAGTTGTGGTTGATGGCATGTAAGGTTGCTGAGACTTTTGGATCGACGATATGTGGGTGTTGCTCGTGGGGTCGGTCAATCTGAAATAGTCGGTCGTATACATGTGGCACCAATTAAGATTGGAACACAATTTTACCCCTGTAGCTTCACAGTGCTTGATTCTCCTAACTTGGAATTTATCTTTGGGCGTGGACATGATGCTTGCTGGTTATTCACCATCAAAAAAGAGACTCTTAAAAAACTCAGAAAGCAGTGTGTTCGTGAATTTGATGTCGATGGGAAAACTACAGTCTTTTCAGGGCATGTCAAGGTCCAAGGAGTGCCATCTCATAATTGGCAGCGCTATTCAAACGAAGCCAAAACACCATATTTCTTGGATAGTATAACGGTGAACGGCAGCAAAGTAAAAAGTCAAAGTTTAAATTGGAACGTAGATATTCATCACAGCAGAAAACAAGATTCGATTGCCTATATTTATCTTCAGTAATGGGATTGACACCTGTAAAGGCCACCGCTTCATCAGTTATCAACAGATTCGAGTAGAAGAAGGAGCGCTTTTCTATTTTAAGAAGAGTTGATTATTTTTTTAGTTTTATTTATTAATAATGATAAAACAAATTCCTTTTCTTGGGGTCGATTTGTTTTTCCCCTAGTAGCGTTTATTTAATGTATTAAAAAATCATTTGTAAAAGAGTTGGAGAGGGGGAGAGAGTTCTGAGCACTGGTGGAGGAAAACAGAGCTTCCATTGTACAGTCTTTGACAGAGATTTTAATGAAAATACACAGCTCTGGCTTCTGAGATTCCTGTGGTATGAGATTTAACAATTGTGTCCTCCTTTGTCTCATGTATAGCCTGTTATGTGTTCATTTCATTTCATGATCGTTTGCAATTGAACAAATGAAGTGTTAAGGTAGAATTCATATTTTGCATGCTCTGCCTTTAAGTTTGTTCATATTTAATGTTTTCTTCTGTTTGACAAGGATTCATCCTCTATGCCCTTGTCAGCTCCTCAGCAGTCTTGCCATTCCATTTAATCTCAATTTGATGTTAAACTTTCTTGCCTACCTTACCTCAGGAGACAATCTATGTTTTGATTACATTCTCCGTTCACATTGTTTCTTTGCCCCAAGCAGCCCAGAAAAACCCCATCATTTTATTAAAAACCCCTTGTTTATCAATTTACTAGCCTAAAATCAGTTTCTTTTAAAGTCATCTCAGCCCCTTTTAGAAAATTTTTTGCTGAGATAGACTGGAGAGAGCCCTCTCCTGTCCTCGTAGGGCTAGCTACGAGGCTAAGTGGTTTGATGTTTCCTTGGATTTTTCCTTCCTCAACCTGAGGCAGATTCAAGTGTTAACAGGTGTTATTAGTTAGATAGAGGCTCCACAGCTGGGTGCGCAGAGGCCTGGTAGATTCTGCAGCTATGTGCGCGGACCCCTGCAGCTGTGTGCGCAGGGCAGGAAGTGGACTGTACTGAAACAAAGACATTTATAAAGATAAGTTGGTCCTAAACTATTGCAGATCTATTTATATTCTAGTTTATGCATCTGTTATGGTCCATGAATTTATACCTGTCTTTAAGAATTATGTTGGCACGCACTGGTTATAACTGTTAAATGTTTGCTTAAAGACCTTAAGAATTAGATCAGATCTATAATAACCACATTTAACAACAAGAGTCTAAGAAGTACCTCGTTGCCGAGCTACGCAAAGTTCTAACAGCTGACCAGAGGAGCGCGAGTGCATAGATCGGTTCGCGACCCTTCTAGTCCCCATCAAGACATCCCTAGGGTGCGGAAACCTGGTTCCAGCACCCTCCCCTACTACCTCGGGTGAGACTTCAATCCGTGCTCTGTGGATTATTTACGAAAGGGCCAGTAGTGTGGGATTTGTTTAGCTAAAACACTTCCGAACCTGGGTTAGGCCCCAACAAGCCAACAAATGGAGAAAAAAGAGTAACCTGAGGGTGCCCCAAAGGCAGAGGAAGTAGCGCCTGCGACCTTGCCCATGTCGCAACAGGCCGTTTGAAAGCAATTCGTCTGAGTACCGCCGGCAGGCTTCACAAGCCTCCTGTCGGGGTTCTTGATCATGCTAGTCATAATCATGGACATCATTAATCGGTAAGATCTAGTTCGACGCATACCATCGGTTGGCAGTGAGGTGGACCGATGATTCAATCCAGTTGCAGGTCGCGTCGGAGCATGGGCCGAAGTAGCGAATGACTCTTGTCCCATCGCTCCATCCTCTGGTCTGAATGAGTGTGTCGTTGCTGGAACACGAGCAACTACATCCACTGAATCTTACTGATACAGAACACAGGGTCCCGAGCTTGGCTACTCGGTTTGGCTCATGGGCTTGGATCCCCATCTACAATTGCAAGCGATTTTCAAACAGAAGAAGAGGGTTTCCGGGAAGCTGAAAAAATCAATATTATGCACAACTGTGATGGCTACGCTAGTTACAGTTTCGCGAAAGTAAAAGGATTCATCGCGAAATCTAAAAACTGAATGATTTACCAATTTCGACACATTTGCTATGAGAAAACCATCCAGGAAGAGCGAAAAAATTCCACTTGCAAGCTCCAATCACTGCAATTAATCCAATCATCACGGCTACTGCTCCCACAGTTATCCCAAGAATTACATAACATTTTTTCCCTTCTGCAATTTGCACAGAGTTAATGGGTATGATCTATTTAACCCAAAATATATAAACCCTTACTAAATTAAGTAGTATATTCCTTGTCATGCTAAACTATGTGAAACAAATACCAAATACTACAGGAAGTTTACCTGGAGGGGCTATTGTAGGAGGCGGCGGTGATGGGGGTGGATGCGGGGGGAGCACTGACAAATTGACATGAAACCTGATTTAAGAAAAGCAGTGATGATAAAATGATCAAAGAAACCCTCTGCGCAGGCCATCCTTTCTATCAATCCCTCTTGTTGTTCTCAATCCTCAACCCCTCTCCCAATCAACCCTCCTACTATTGTTGATACCTCTGGGAATGATGTTGTTGATACCTATAATCCGTCGATTTCCCTTCTAATCCATCTTCATAACCATTGGACTGTCGAATTTTTATCATTCCTCATCCTGCCTAAAATCCCTGCCTAAGTTGTTGATACCTATAATCCATCGATTTCCCTTCTAATCCGTCTTCATAACCATTGGACTGTCGAATTTTTATCATTCCTCATCCCGCCTAAAATCCGCACCTAAAATCCCCCTTGTCCTCACGTGCTGATTCTAATATTCTCCCGCTCGATCCCTATTCTTCCATCACTAATAATTTTTTTACTAAAAATAACCCTAACAATATTATTAATTATAATAATATCTCCAACCTTTCTAATCCTAATCTTGTTTTCCTAAGTCCCCAATTATTTTCCTCCCCTTCATTTATCCAACTTTAATAATATCCTCTCCAATTATAACTCTCTTACTAATTATAATTTAATTAATAATAAATTCTCTAATAATACCTCTAACAATAATAATAATAAAAATAATAATTCTCTTAACATATGTAATAATTTGAATAATATGACTCCTAACAATAATAATAAATGTATTTTTAATAATAATAATAATACTAATACCTACCCTTAGTTGGATTGGTTTTAAAAGCAAACCCATTTTATCTTGAAATGAAAAACAAGCACCATGATCGAGGCATGTCGTGAGAAATGCTAAGGGTACAAAAGCCAAAGGTGTACAAATTAGGGAAAAACTCCATAGGACTGAGGGACAAGGATAAATGCACCAAACTCTTTTTTCAGGATCTTCAACAACAATAGGAGTTTGATTACATCAAAGCTATTCAAATTAAGAAATGTAGGCTCATTAAGAATAAAGAGATTTTTCAAAATCTTGTAGCCTACCACAAACTGATATCACATCCAACACTTCAATGAGAAGTCTAATGAAGCATCATGGAGAGAAGACTCTTCTTACAACCAATTTCCTTTTCCAATTTTTAAAACAAACTCCAACTAGAAAACCAGGAGGAGGAGCAAAAGGAAAATATTTTTTGGAAGTAGAGGAAGAAGTTGGTCATGGCCTTCAATCTTGTTAGCACATGACAAGGAATCTCTATCTAGATTGTCAAGAATATTCTCATGTTCTAACTTCTCTTCTACCACTAACTTTATCTCCAACATTGTTGCACAAGAAATCAATGTCATGTATGCTAGTAGTTTCTATGCTTACAAATATATAGTCTTATGATTAAACAATTATCATTTCCAAGATAACAGTCAAGAGTTTTATAGATGGGTTGTGCTAGCAGTTTCTATTCTTGAATCTGTGGGTACCCTACAGAGTCAAAGTTTCCTCATGCATATACCTACAACTGAAACATCTTTTGCTGGTTGCAAAATTTTAAACTACTGCCATCTCCCGCTTTCATTTTTTGCTGCAACCTTCCTGCTTACTTGATCTTTCCAGTTTTTAACAATAAAGTTTTGATTCTTTTCCTAAATAGGTTTAGGTTTCTCATCAGGCTTAGTTTCTTGTGTTAACCTTGTCTTACAATTTGAGTCCCTTGAACGTTTATCATGAAAATATTTATCAATAAAATCATAGCCAAAAATAAATATAATCTTAGTGGTACTCTCATGTGGCAGTTCGACTTCAACTACTTATAGTGCATTTTCATTTTATTCCAGGTTCTTCCTATATGTATGTATATAAAGAAGATGATAAACTTGAGGCATCGGATATGAAATGACATAATGCTATATCTAGGCTACATTATGATTCTAGGTATTGAACCCAGGGTTTTTCATTATGGAATTGAGTTTGGTGTTGGCAATTGGAAATTTTACAAGGTTGTTTGGAGAGACATAGATATGACAAATGTGTGCTGGAAGTTGTTTCCAGAACCACCTAATATTTCTACACTGACATCAATAGAGGGTGGAGACAAGACTGGTGCAGATGTGGGATTTAGAGATTAGGGACCTATTCATAGGGCTCTACAAAAAGCACCAAAGTGAAATGTAGTCTATGACAATGGATATTTGTGTGTTGTGGTTGAATTGATTTGGGAAGTGGTATGCACCCATGATGCAGTTACTGTGGATGCATGAAATTTCTCTCCGTTGTAACCTAACCAACAAGGAAATGTTTAATCTTGGCTATATGGCTAGTGGAAGATGAAGTCTAGGAATTGTTGAAAATGTTCCTGTAGATACTAGATAGTGAGAGATATGTAGTTAATCTAAGGGGGTTACCTATCTGGTTACTAGGATGATTTGAAAATACATTATATAGACCCTTACACCATGTCTACTTAAGGGAAAAAATAAGCATCAAGTGTGTTAGGACATTAAATGAGGCTCTGCATTTACATGATATTTCCAGTTTAGGACATCAACAGAGGGTGGAGCCAAGACTGGTGCAGATGTGGGATTCATAGATTAGGGACCTATTCATAGGGCTTTACAAAAAGCACCAAAGTGAAATGTAGTCTAGGGCAATGGATATTTGTGTGTTGTGGTTGAATTGATGTGGGAAGTGGTATGCACCCATGATGTGGTCACTGTGGATGCATGAGATAGTCTATCAGTTGTAGACTGACCAACAAGGCAATGTTTGATCTTGCCTATATGGCTAGTGGAAGATGAAGTCTAGGAATTGTTAAAAATGTTCCTGCAGATACTAGATAGTGAGAGATATGTAGTTAACCTAAGGGGGTTACTTGTGTGGTTACTAGGATGATTTGAAAATACATTATATAGACCCTTACACCATGTCTACTTAAGGGACAAAATAAGAATCAAGTGTGTTAGGACATTAAATGAGGCTTTGTGTTTACATGATGTTTTTAGTTTAGGACATCAACAAAGGGTGAAGCCAAGACTAGTGCAGATGTGGGATTCATAGATTAGGGACCTATTCATAGGGCTCTACAAAAAGCACCAAAGTGAAATGTAGTCTAGCACAATGGATATTTGTGTGTTGTGGTTGAATTGATGTGGGAAGTGGTATGCACCCATGATGCAGTTACTGTGGATGCATGAGATAGTCTATCAATTATAGCCTGACCAACAAGGCAATGGTTGATCTTGCCTATATTTCTAGTGGAAGATGAAGTCCATGAATTGTTGATAATGTTCCAGCAGATACAAGATATTGAGAGATATGTAGTTAACCTAAGGGGGTTACTTGTGTGGTTACTGGGATGATTTGAAAATACATTATATAGACCCTTACACCATGTCTACTTAAGGGAAAAAATAAGCATCAAGTGTATTAGGACATTAAATGAGGCTCTGCGTTGACATGATCTTTCCATTTTAGGACATCAACAGAGGGTGGAGGGAAGAATGGTGCAGATGTGGGATTCATAGATTAGGGACCTATTCATAGGGCTCTATAAAAAGCACCAAAGTGAAATGTAGTTTAGGACAATGGATATTTGTGTGTTGTGGTTGAATTGATGTGGGAAGTGCTATCCACCCATGATGCAGTTACCGTGGATACATGAGATAGTCTATCATCTATAGCCTGACTAACAAGGAAATGTTTGATCGTGCCTATATGTCTAGTGGAAGATGAAGTCCAAGAATTGTTGAAAATGTTCCTACATATACTAGATAGTGAGAGATATGTAGTTAACCTAAGCGGGTTACTTGTGTGATTACTAGGATGATTTGAAAATAGATTATATAGACCCTTGCGCCATGTCTACTTAAGGGATTAAATAAGCATCAAGTGTGTTAGGACATTAAATGAGGCTTTGTGTTTACATCATGTAAGAAGAAATTGCCCCGGTTTTCATTCTGAACATATATTTGACAAAATTATTGTACATGTCCAAAATCCACTAGTTTTATTTGATCAAGACTAGATTAAAAACAATTTTTTTGAAGATTTGAAACAAATCCCATTGGAGAAAACAAAGTCTTATGACAATGTAAATCATGATAAAAGTGATGAAATTATGAAGATAACAAAGGAAAAGAATCAAAACATTATTTTTAAAATATGGAAAGATTGACAAAAAAAAATATCTAGAAAGATCAAGTAAGCAGGAAGGTTGCAGTAAAAAATGAAAATGGGGAGATGGCAGCAGTTGAAAATTCTGTAACCAACAAAAGTTGTGTCAGTTGTAGGTAAATGATATAAGATGGTTCCTTACACCATGTATGTATGTATATAAAGAAGATGATAAACTTGAGGCATCAGATATGAAATGACATAATGCTATATCTAGGCTACATTACCATTCCAGGTACTGAACCCAGGGTTTTTCATAATGGGATTGAGTTTGGTGTTGGCAATTGGAAATTTGACAAGTCTGTTTGGAGAGACATAGATATGACAAATGTGTGTTGGAAGTTGTTTCCAGAACCACCTAATATTTCTACACTGACATCAACAGATGAAAACAACTTGAGAAGGGACAAAATAAGCATCGAGTGTGTTAGGACATTAAATGAGGCTCTGCGTTGACATTATGTAAGAAGGAATTGTCCCGATTTTCATTCTGAACAGATGTTTGACAAAAATATTGTACATGTCCAAACTCCACCAGCTTTATTTGATCAAGACCAGAATAAAGACATTTTTTTTAAGTTTTGAAACAAATCCCATAGAAGAAAACATAGTCTTATGAAAATGTAAATCATGATAAAAGTGATCAAATTTTGAAGATTATAACAAAGGAAAATAATCAAAACTTTATTGTTAAAATATGGAAAGATCGACCAAAAAAAATATCTAGAAAGATCAAATAAGCAGGAAGGATGCAAGAAAAAATGAAAGCGGGAGATGACAACAGTTTAAAATTTTGCAACCAGCAAAAGGTTTTTCAGTTGTAGGTATCTGCATGAGGCAACTTTGACTCTGTATGGTGCCCACAGATTCAGAGCTATTTTTATTTAGGGATTTGAGTTTTGAAGGTCCAATGTTCAAACAACACCTATGTGCAAAAATATGGATTCAGTTAGTATCTGATTGAGCGTTAATGAATAGACATTATTGTTAGGATATTTGCACACTTAAGAGTTGGTTAAGATCAACCTGCTCTAATATGTTTTTAGATAAAGTGTGCTTCTTGAACAATTATCACATAAGCTTGGTGAGAAAAGTAACACATCGTGAGTAAGCCTAATAGTTGAGAACAATGCTTCCATCCTGGAAATCAAAGGGCATACATCATAAAAATGGATTAGCCCTTGTGCTTAATCACTGATAAAAACACTCTCAGGTGTCTATTAAACTAGTTTAAATTTACTTTTTCACAACTTCAATTATGATTCTAACTTTAAAGTTCAGATATATAATTAGGAAAATAATTTTTTTACAGGTAACATTTTCATAAATTGTTGTTATGAAAAAGCCCAGTCAAAACATTTAGAATCAGTTCTTCAGGGTTGGTAAGAGCATAGTTAAAACCCTGATCAGTGTGGAATTTCTACAAGGATCTATATGCTTATGGCTGCATCACTGACTGAGTTCATGTTGATTCTAAGACAGTCAAGAACATTTTTCTTGTGAAGAGATCCAATCTCAAGGGCATCCATGAAGTCCCCGTAATCCAAAGGGAATAAGGTTTGTAAACCACCATAGACTAAGTAGAAAAAAAATCACTCCGTGAAGGTTTGGCTGAGGCATTGGAGACAGAGACTGATTGCCGAAATTATGTGTAGGACTTGGATTACATGAGATACCATTCAGGTGCACACTAGAGATAGTAGTTACACCTTCATGAAGCGCAGTTGAAAATCTTTCAATTTCTCAATGCATTCAGACCAAAGGAATCACTAGAGTTGAAAAGATTTTAATTTCTCAATGCATTCAGACCAAAAGAATTGATGGTATAAATCTTAATTTTCATATGATGATGCAACTTCATATAACGTCATAGAAGGATGTAACTCTTTGCCCAATCCTACAAAACCCACTCTACTCTACATTCATTTCTGATCGATCCCTTAGCAAAAGAAAATAAAAAACCATGTCGATCCCTTAGCAAAAGAAAATCAGAAACTGTAGAACTAACAAAGGCTTTCCTTTCACAATAACAGGTAATAAAAATTCATGTAAACCCATAAATCCAACTAACCTGTGATTCCAACTCCAAAATTGCAGACTTCAATTGTGAGTTAGCTATTTCCCACCTCTTCAAAAGCCTCCAAGTTCTCTTTGTTATAAACATATTTGGGCACTGCAACCCCAATCACATATGTCCATAAGCCAAGGGATTCTAAACCCCTAAAAGTTTTGTTTCATACCCTAAAGGAACAAGGTCAGCTCATTACATCATTTCCCAGAAGTTCTCCTTGAAAAACTACTCAGAACTGGTCAAAACTGGACCATACAGACCACTCCATGCTGAGGGTGCGATGCATCTCACCTGTTACACACGGGGGGTGTGATGCATACTGAAAAGCCCTTCTATAGGGTGCAATGATCGAGAGCAAACAAATGGCAGAAGAAGTTTTCTAGGTGGAAACTCAAAGAATCTTTTAGAAACTGCTCGTATGACACTTGCCTCTCTGAATTCGCCCAGGGATGAGTAAGAGATCATGAAATCTCCATGTGGAACCAAGAACTATCAGTGAAATGACACTAATCAAAATCCCAGAAGCTGAATCACTCCCCTGCAAACATCTATATATGGATCCCTCATCCTAGAGATCCAGAGGCTGGAATTTTGTAATTTGTAAGGAAGTGTTGTTGGTTTCTATTTGAAGACATTGTTGGGTGATATTGCTTTGTATGAGGTGAAGAGGGCTTTCATGCTGGGAGGATGATGCTGGATCAGACAGCTTGGTTGTAATCCTCTCTTCTACTACTTCTATCAATAAAGCTATTTGAGTTTTCCTCCATATGCTTGTATATCTCTGAATCTTGTATTTTTATATGCATTTATATGGTTAATGTATATCTGATCCTACATTGTTTATGGTTATAGATCTCTATGCTTTGATGGTATTTTGCTGCTTTAGCTCTACAGGTGTTCTTTAAAGCAGGACAAGTGAGAAAGGAGTGGCGAAAGCTCTATTAAGGGAGAGAGGAAACGAGCAAGGAGACTAGCAAGAGACTGAGGTTCGTACTCTCTGCTTCTCTCTCATATATCTCTCATAAAGGAAAACACAAGTAACTTTAGTTTGTTTGTTTCTAAGATAGCTACCCGTTTTAGTGGGACTAGCAGCTCTGAATGGACACTAGTTTTCTCGATAACAAAATGGCGACTCCGCTAGGGAACAAATAGTTTGTTTGTTTTGTAACTATTGTTTGCTTTATAAACCACATATGGAGCCTGAAGTTAAGCCAGCTAGCCTTCAAACTGCTTTTGCTATGCAACTGCAAAGTAGATCAACACTGCTTCAGTCAATCTCCGGGTTGGTTTATGAACTGAACATCTGACTTGCAAACATCCTAAGTGCCCTAGTGGTAGCTCAAATAACCTCATTAGATCAGCCCCTATACTTTGTGTTTACTGACAATCATTAGCTCAGCCTAAATCCCTAAACTTAGCTGCAAAATGTGAGTGAAAACCAAGCTCAGTCTCATCCCTGGACCATCGCACTGTCTCTTATTGGCAATCTGGATGCATTGCACCTCCCATGTATTGCAGGTGAGATGCATCCATGTTTCGCTATGTTACAGGTGCGATGATTGACTAAGATTGTTTCTGCATCCAGATTTGGTTTTTTCTTCATTGTCTTCATATTTATTCAACTTTATTGAAACCATCTTCCTTTGCATTATTTCAGCCTCCATGATAAGGAATTGTGAATGTTTTTTTATGTATTTTTCATCATTTACAGTTCTCCTTTGCAAATAGTAGCTTAATCGAACTGTCGTCTTTTGATTTGAAAGTGTCGCAAGTGTCGTTTTCAGTCAAGAAAAAGAGTGTCGTAACGCATTCCTCTTTTAGATAGTCGATTACACTTTTGTCGTTGTATTTGATTTTAATTAATAGTATTTCAAGTGTCGAAAGCAATTTTAAATTTGAAATTGCAAAGTGTCCTCTTAGTCTTCCTTTCGTTTTTTGAATTCGAAATCACAAAGTTTCGTCTTAGTCTTCCTTTTTTTTTTTGAATTCAAAATTGCAAAGTGTCGTCTTAGCTTTCCTTTCGTTTTTTGAAGAGAAAATTGTTAGTACTATCGCTTTGAAAGAACATAGTTCAGATCTGTACTTAGTTTTCTTTTGTCATTCTCACATTAAGGAAACTAAAAAACAATACATGCATGTGCATTTTCATTTAGACTGCATGCTGAAATTGATTTAGGAAAAGTGCATCTAGTGTGTGCTCTCTGCTCTATGTTCAAAGAATTTCATTTCTCTTTCCTTAGTAGCTAGGATTTTCATTGCAAAAAGAAAGTAAATGACTGTTTATCATCTTCGATTTCATATTTAGGAATTGTATATCTACATCACGCTGTGAACCTTAAAGGCAAACTTCTTCAGAAAGATCAACTGTAAAATAAACCTCAATGAACATAAAAATGCTTTGGAACCTAATGCACAACATCTAGAAGTCTAGGCTAGAGACGTATGTAAAGCCTGGTAACTATCGTTTTCGTCGTAGGTTGGGTGATTCCTCCTCTTTGATACGACAAGTGTCAGTACAAACTCTTGCTCAAATGTACCATCGAGTATATATTGGGAGACCACAATAGGCTATATCCTTTATCCTTAGGAAGCCGTGTTTGCCGCCCTATCGATCACAATGCACTAAACACAGCATTCGGGAAGATTGACTGTCGTACGTAAAAAGTATTCTGCAGTTTTGCAATTGGTTTGGTAATCCCTCTGTCTAGATTTCTAGAGTAGTCACTTTCGTTCCTTTTCAGACTCCTTAAAAGAAAAGGTCCATCTGAGCACTTGTCACTTCAGGCTCATTAAAAATCGAAGGCGACTAGAGCCATCTTTAGCTTTTTCTCGACTCTTAAAAATTGAAAAAGCAAGTTGTGTCAAACCGTCATAAAATTCATTTAATTCGGAATAACACTTTCCCCTTTTTATTTTGAGTTGATCGAGTAATCCGCAATCGTGGAAGAAAGTCAATCAAAACCCCGTCGTTCGTGGAGACTAGTGAGTCAACCATCTTTGACCCTGGAAATGAAACCATCCCAGGCAAAGCATTCTCGTTTAACTAAGTCCAATTCACCTGATTTATTTGAAACTTGCGTTTCAAAATCGTCAGAGACTACAGTTACTCCAATTATCTCTGGTACATCTGCCTTTACAGAAGAAGTTCCGCAGTTACAAGAGGACATTAGAACTGATCCTAGTGTAATGGTAGACACCTCTATTCTTGAAGCAGCTCCACCTAGGACTGATCAAGAAACTGAAGTTCACTTACTTGAACATCTGGAAGTTGAATTCTAGAATTCAGAAGGTGTCACCCCTCCAGTATCTGTTACTGCAGAAGCTACACATTCTTTGGCTCCAAAAATATTTTACAGACCTGACGGTCTACCTCTTCCACTTGGATTGATTGCTATAGAAGAGATAGTGGAGGATCTTCCACCTAGTACTCCAGTGCATTTTGGAACTGGGATCCACTTACATCCTTCTACTACAAAAGTTAGTTCTTTTTCATCGCAAGTTCCTGTCGAATCGCTAGGAAATCTTTTGGATAGACTAAACATGTCTGAACAACCATCAACATCTAGGACTATGTCGACCGACACAGCTACGGCAGAGCTTCCTGCTATCGTTCCTATAATGATTGCTGGTATACCATCTGTCCCGACAAGTTATCAACAACAAGCCAGAGTCCAATCAGGGACTGTTTCAACGACATGGTCAGTTCCTATTTCTTAATCTGGATTCTCATCTGGTATTTCTTATGTTGAGACTCAACAAGTCGATCCGATATGTCTTCAAAGGCCAATCTACCCTTTAAGTACCTAATTTACACCATATGGAGGGCAGTATGCCTTTTCATTGTTCCCTCCAGGAGAACAACCATATGAGATTTTACAACAAGGTTCAGGTCAAACTGGAATTACATCCAGCGGTTGGGTACCAATACTGCCTCAACAACCAAGGGTTGTATATTCAATGCAACTAGTCCATCATGTGTCAAATATTCCCACTACACTTGCAATTATGACTGTATCATAAGTACAAGCACTACCTGTTGTATGTCAACCTCAAGTTTCTTAGGCTGCAATACAATAGCTTGTCGCCTTAGCGATTCAATCACAACTCCAGGTTAGTGCCTCCTTATCTGGAGTGACTCAGGCTCAAATAGGTACTATGACTCCTCATGTTGGTCAATCATTCAGTATTAGGCAACAATAAATGGTCCAACAACCATGGCTGGTTCAATTCCAACAACTGCAATTCCAGCAATCATACCAAGGACCTGAGCAACAAGTCTTTGTAAGTAACGGGTAATCGCATTTCCAAAGCGATTATCAACAACCATACTATAATGGTTATGCCCATCAACCTTATCAAAGTTACCAACATCAAATACATTATGATGGTATGCAAAGACCTACTGTTCAGGCGATTCCATCTTATCCTGGGTATGCTTTGCCTAACCTGAATCAATAGTTGCCCTTTGTAGCAACTCTAGAATTACCAAATCTAAACTGTTTGATGAATGATTCAATTACTTATGCCCCTTGGTGGCCTGCGATTCCTCATAAACGTCCCTCTGATATTCCTATTTTTAATGGAAATTCGGGTGAAGATCCATCGAATCATGTGATGACATTCCATTTGTGGTGTTCATCCAACACCCTGAATGATGATTCAATTAGGCTTCACCTTTTTCAGAGAACGTTAACTGGTTCGACAGCTAAATGGTATATATAATTGCCTAGAGCTTCATTTGACAACTTCAGTACCCTTGCCACTACCTTTTTAACCCATTTTCAATTACCTATAAGGTACAAAACAGGGACAGAACTCCTTACCAACTTTAAATAGACAACAACCACTCACATATCTGATCATATTCATGAGTGGCGGCGTTGTCAGAGAATGGTGAAGACGTATGTTCCTGATCAACTTTTAGTTGAATGTTTATAAAGTCATTATTACCCTCTATTACATAGGATGTGGCTAAGGGAGGAGTTTTCACTGAAGAGCAAGTCATTGCTCATGCGCAATATTTATACTTGATCTATACTCAGTCTAGCACGCTCTACGACAAAAATCCTGAGGCTCCTAGACTGGAATTTTCCGTTCCCCCCCCTCCTAAATCAAACAAAGACTCTCATGCCGGCGATGGTGTGATAGGTACGAAAAGCATGAAAACCTCAAAGGCTACATCTAAGAAAGCCCGTATGGTTTCTAGTTAGAAGGCAGATGAAGAAACTCTCACCTTGGAGGTCAATGCCGTGTCAACCAACAAAGGAAAAAATCCTAAGCAACCAGGGGGCAAGAAGAAAGGGAAAAAAAAGACGAAACAGGAGGATTTGACTCCTGAAAAACCTTCTGGAAACCCTACTAGGCAAAAAAAACCTCGTTATCCATGTTACATATGCGATGACGAGCATTTCACCAAAGATTGTCCACATAAAGCTAAGGTTATGAAATTTTAAAAAACTTCAAATACCTTAGCGGTGCTGACTAATTCGTTTCCGAGCCCAGAAACAAACCTAGTTGCTAGTGATCGTGCTTCCCCATCCCAAGTGCTTATGCTATCCATCTCAAAACAACAAAATGATGCTTTGATATCTACAAGGAATAAGGATTATGGAAATCCACAATTGTTGAACGGCAAGGCTACAAATCAACCAAGAAATTCGACAACAACTTCGTCAAAAGTTGTTCCACCAATCATTCCTGAATTAACAATAAAACCGCCTAAGGGAGTAGTACATAAATCGACATTTAATCCTCATGCTCGAGCAGCACAAAATTATAATATAGTGGAGGATCTAGCCCAATCGCCATCTGCCATGTCAACACTTGAAGTACTACAGAATTTCCCATCCCAAAAACAGGGTTTGTTATCAGCAATAGGTGGGATTGATCTAGCGGATTCCAATCTAGTGGCCTTTAATCATAAAGGATACAAACCTCAGTTACCAGCATAACTCGCTTTCCTCATACAGGTAAAAGCCCTCAACAAAACTGTTCATCAAACAATCATTGATGAGGGGGCATCTACCTGTATTATGTCAATGAGTTGCTGGAAAACTTTAGGCTCTCCACCGTTGTCACGATCATCAATGACATTAAAAGCGTTCGATGGAAGAAAATACACGTCATATGGGATATTAAGTAACTTGCAAGTCGAACTAGGGGGCAAGACAACAGAAATTGAAGTCAAGGTCATTGATGGAAACCTTGACTACAATATCCTACTAGGTAGGCCGTGGATTTATGCTATGGCTACTATTGTGTCAACACATTTTAGAAAGACTGCATTTCCCTTCCAAGGTAAAATTACAATCGTTGACCAACTAACATTTTTACCCAACAGTTCGCAAGTTACTGGAAGCATTCCATTGATCCATGGAAGTTCTCAATCACTTCAAAATATCGTAGTAGGTTTCCTAAAAGACCCTTCCTTAATGGGTACTTTTACCCTCCCGCCTCCAAGTAATCTGGCGGAAGTGGCCACAGTGGAAACCTGTCATATGATATCTTCTACATCATCAAATATTAAGAAGAACTTTGACCATTTTGATAGTGTGGATCATAGTGAGGTATTGCCCCCAAGCCCTACCATACCTACATCATCTGACGATCAATTCAGTGATGTTGTACATTATGTACTGGGGGCATTGGAACCATATCTTTCCTTCATGACCCCTTATTAGTTGTGATCAAAGGTCGGCAGAGGATAGTTCGTTGACTGGTGTCAACCTCATTAAAAAATGAAACCAAGGATCTGAGCAAAATTCCTTTTCTTGTGTCAAGCTCGTTAAAAAATGAAACAAGGCTGAGCAAAGTTCCAAGTCGAGTCTTTCACTTGATCTTGTAAAGGAACCTTCATTCCATCCACCTAATTACCACGAGTAGTCTGGTGAATGTAACGAAGCTTAGGGGGCATGCACCCTTGTCTATTTTGCAGAAAAACCTAGCTGTAGAGATAAGTTTCCCTGTAAGTTATGTGATTGGTCCGAGTGACTTTTCACCTTTGTCTATTTGGCGGACAAAGTGCAGGAAGTGTTTTGTCTAAGTATTGATAGAAAATCATCCTGCTTAACCACAACAAGTTTCCATATGGTTACTGAAGACTTTTTTTTGTTGGGGGCATGCAAACCTTTTTATACAAGCAAAAACGACCAATTTCATTGTTTAGCTTTTTAGCATTTCTAGCTTTTTAGCTCTATAGTTTGGTCGTTCCTAGCTTACATAAAAAGGAAACATGAGCAGTGTTATGCAAAGTTCAAGCTCGTTAAAAAAAAAACCTAGCAATGAGCAAATGTTCCCCCAGAGTTCAAGCTCATTAGAAAATGGACCCACCTTCGGTAAATAACCATTGTGATCTCATAATTATTAGCTTTAGAACCTTGGTTGTGTTCTTACCATCACCTCCACTCTTTTTTAGCCGATCATATGCCTCCATTTGATTGTTTACCCTTTTGAGGAACAACTGCGATGAGTGATTCTATTAGCCACCTTCTTTACACTGCCATGATTGAAAAGTTCCAAACCTTACCTGGAACGAGTTGCTATCCAAAAACATCACTCATTCCTCAAAAAATGAGTCTCCTTTAAGCTCTTTTCTTTTGAATCGTAAAATATGAAAATATTGCGGAGAAATTGGCCTCTCCAACTCGTTAATGCAATCGGAAGTGCCATGCCTCCTCTAGATTTTAATCTTTTTCAACCTGAGGGATCATTACACAAAAGGATCGAGCTCTTGTCTTGTTCAGCTCGTTAAAACTATCGAAAAGTCATCCCTTTCATATTATTTTATAGTTTTTCGGACTTGAGAGATTATATTACGAAAAAGGACTACTGGAGTTGCCTTTACATCTCTTTTTAGACTCTCTAAAATTGAAAAGGACCGAGTTATCTTTGTCGTTAAACTCGTTAAAACAATAGCGACAAACTTGTCCATGCAGACAAGAGTGAGTTTCACTGTCGCTAGGCTCATTAAAACATAGTGACAGGTTTGCCTGAAGGGAAAATTATAGAACAAGCATATGTTATCCTCCTCAAGCTTGAAAAAAATAAAGAGGTACTGGTCAGCAATGACTGGGGAAAAAAGGAAGAAAACTTGAATAACTTCATTGGTAGCAGGTCGCTCTTGAACATGACACTTTCACTCCATCACCATGATTGAGTCGGGTTGGGTTATTCCGTTCACCAGTCATATCACCATTGGTCCGCTGTACCATCCATTTTGGGGTTAACGCTACCAATCCATTTCAGTGTCGCCGATATGTTCAAGAGAAGTCGCTCAGAGAATTCACCAACCCAGCTAACGCCTGATCTGCTGCAATATCTTCACTCTCCATTCTTTCATGACCACCACCCTAAACCTTGTATCATCAGATCATTTTCACCTCCACAAAATCATTTGCTTTGTTACATGTCGTAGATGTGGGATTCATTAAGGCCCTCCTACGAGAGGTCACTTCCTTTCCACATCAGCTCATTATCCGAGAAGTTGACTTAGGAACAACCGTTTCAGTACTTTGAAGCTTGCATGCCTCAATGGCAAGTTTCTCACTTCCGGCGACAGGTTTTACATCAATGGCCTTCAACCGAAATATTTTGCGTGGTGTTTGACATCGACTTCTAAACCCCTAAAATTTTTGTTTCATACCCTAAAGGAACAAGGTCAACTGATTACATCATTTCCCAGAAGTTCTCCCTGAAAAACTACTCAGAACTGGTCAAAACTAGACCATATAGGCTGCTCCATGCTAAGGGTGCAATGCATCTCACCTGTTACATAGGACGGGTGCGATGCATACTGAAAATCCCTTTTGTAGGGTGCGATGAGCGAGATTAGACAAATCGCAGAAGCAGTTTGCTAGGTGGAAACTCAAGGAATCTTCTAGAAACTGCTCGTATGACACTTGCCTCTCTGAATTCGCCCAGGGATGAGTAAGAGATCATGAAATCTCCAAGTGGAACCAAGAACTATCAGTGAAATGACACTAATCAAAATCCCAGAAGCTGACTCACTCTCCTACAAACATCTATATATGGATACCTCATCCTAGAGATCCAGAGGCTGGAATTTTGTAATTTGCAAGGAAGTGTTGTTGGTTTCTCTTTGAAGTCATTGTTGGGTGATCTTACTTTGTATGAGGTGAAGAGGGCTTTCATGTTGGGAGGATGATGTTGTATCAGACAACTTGGTTGTAATCCTCTCTTCTACTACTTCTATCAATAAAGCTATTTGAGTTTTCCTCCATATGCTTGTTTATCTCTGAATCTTGTATTTGTATATGCATTTATATGGTTAATGTACATCTGATCCTACATTGTTTATGGTTATAGATCTCTATGCTTTGATGGTATTTTGCTACTTTAGCTCTACAGGTGTTCTTTGAAGCGGGACAAGTGAGAAAGGAGTGGCGAAAGCTCTATCAAGGGAGAGAGGAAATGAGCAAGGAGACTAGCGAAAGACTGAGGTTGGTACTCTCTGCTTCTCTCTCATCTATCTCTCATAAAGGAAAACACAGGTAACTTTAGTTTGTTTGTTTCTAAGATAGCTACCTGTCTTAGTGGGACTAGAAGCTCTGAATGGACACTAGTTTTCCCAATAACACTCTTCAATGCTCTTATATCGATGACAAAGGCTATAATTATATAGAAAATTTTACAAGCCCTAAAAATCTCTAACCACATCATGCATTTCTCTCAAATCTCTCAAAATATATCAAAACCCTCCCACCAACAACAACAATTTGGCACCAAAAGAGCCATCTTCATGGACAGAACATCCTATTTTCATGGAGAGTTTAGAACTAGGGTAAACCTAAAGTGGACCTCTTCATCACAGTAACAATAACCAGTTTTCATGGAAACAAGGTTCTTAGCAAGTTTTCGTGGGTAAGAATAACAAGTTTTAGCGGGTAAGAATAGCAAGTTTTTGTGGGGTAAGAATCTTTGGTTTTTGTTCCTAGGGCTTTCATACCAAGTTTTTGTAGAATTGGGCTTTCATAGCTAGTTTTCCACTCGCCATGCCTTTCAGTCCCTAACCTTTTCAGTTATTGTGAGTCTAATTTTCTTTTTAGTTTCTTTTTAGCTGTGAGTCTAAGTTCCAAGTTTTTGTTATTTTGTTTTTATTTTATTTCGAGTTAAATGAGTTTATTATAGTTTTTATTTTATTTTGTTTTAAATTTAATTAATATTAATGCTTAGTTACCATCTTTAAAGGATTTTGTGTTTTTTCCTTAAATTATTTTATCACTAATTTTACTTATCCATTGTTTTTTATTAAAAAAGTTAAATTATTAATCCATTATCTTTTATTAAAAAGAATTAAATTATTAACAAGTTTCAGATACCATTAAAAAATTAACAATTTGATTTTCTTGAAATGAGCTTCATTTCATCACTTACTTTATCTAGCCACTATTAAAAACAATTAAATCACTTTTTTTTTTTGTCAAAAACATTCATTATATTATCATTGTAGAAGTGTCAACAAAATATAGTGTCATGGGCTTAAGCGTTGGCACAAGCCTTGCTCTAAATAGTAAGAATCTTGAAGAGAAGCCAAGACATCTGGTGTCTTTGGTTATTTTCAGAACAAAGAGATCAAAATTACATGTCTCAAAATTAAACATTAAGGAGGGGTATTGCTAGGAAACGTGGGAGGTGCAACAAAGAAAGCAGTGCATTCATGCATATGATAATCAATGTGTTCCACCAGAGTCTCTAGGGCACGGATATGGTCATTTGTGCATTAGAGCTGACGTCGGAGACCTTCCACCAAGTCGAGGGTCTCATTTTACATATGTTGGAGATCATTGATATAAGCAACCAATTCATTTCTATCATCGTACCTCTGCTCCCTCAGTGTATCAATGTTGAGTTGTATGTTATTCAACTGGGCCGCGATGGAATCCAAGGTGACCTGAGCTTCTACGTGGCTTGATGAGCGAACTGGGGACAGGGTTAGGTCTGCACTGGAGTGGCGACTCTCAGTCGACTCAGAGTCTAAGTTAGGCTCTCCATGTTGCTGGAATTCATCCATACGTGGGTTGGCACCCCCCCTTCAGGCAGGCCCTTGCTATTGAGGCATACAACCAACACCACCACCACTGACCACACCACCATAGGAAGCGTACTGTCTGACCAGAGAAACACACCATGAAATTTTGAATTGACAATACTTAAATAAAATTCCACTTGTTGTACCAGAGAAAGTGAAAATTAATATTATTTGGCTAAGAAAGAGCCTGAAGTCCCGATCACCAACATCATGACCACGACCAGAAAAGAAGAAGGAAGGCATGTAAGAGGTCTCGGGGTCCAAGAGCTCAAACAACCCTAGAGATGGCACCTGAAGTCGTTCTCCCCCAAAAACCTGATTATCCAGTGGAGTTTCCTCAAATCAGAGATAGAGCTAGACTAAGGAAAAATTTGTGTCTGCTCCTGACCCACACATTCAAGTCCCAAAACCAAATAGTTCGTTATGTCAGGCAGAGAAATCTCCTTCGGATCCCATGGCCATGCTTGATGCAGGTGCCAATTCCCCTCCCAGCCACATTTGATGGTCGCGTCTTTTTCTACTGCCCCACACCATAGCTTGAGCTAGCATGCAAACAAACCACACCTCATCCTCTTCTAACACTCTCTCCTCATCGCCCAACACCTGCAAATGACCTCCTGCATGCAGTCCCTATGCGGTATTAAACACTACTCGTGGGGAGCAGGGTATGGGTTCTGGGGACTCTTCATTGTGTTCGTGTGGCACGTGGAGGCCCCTTTGGCTCCTCGATCCAATGCACCACCAACTAGCCCCCAAAATGATCACCCCCATCAGGGAACACTTAATTAGTCATTAGCAAAGGTTCATATACCATTAAAAATTTAACAAAATTAAATCATTAACAAAGGTTCATATACCATTAAAAATTTAACAAAGGTTCATATACCATTAAAAAATTAACAATTTGATTTTCTTGAAATGAGCTTCATTTCATCACTGACTTTATCAGCTATCCACTATTAAAAAAAAAATCATTAACAAAGGTTCATATACCATTAAATAATAACTAGGGATAGGATTTTTTTAATCATATATATATGCACTGCAGATGGATTCAGAGACCCTTGTATGAAACGTAACACTTCGGTAACAAAATTGAAATTTTCCATTTCTGGAGTGACACAATTAAAAATTACTAACATAAATGTTTAATTCATATACTTGTTGTGCTTGTTATTTGGTCGTATTTTTATTCTTTGACTATAATAGTCATTTACGTTAATCATTATTAATTTTCACTCATTATCTAGTCATATATTTTAATCCTAGACTAAATTAGTCATTTAAGTTAGTTGCTTTTAGTTTAGTCACTTATTATCTAGTCATATATTTTATCCCTAGACTAAATTAGTCGTTTAAGTCAGTCATTTTTAGTTCAGTCACTTAAAATTGCTCAAATTTAGTAGTAATTCACTTGAAATAATTGTGGTGACTAACTTTTTTAGTCACCTAGTCATTAATTTCATCATTTTCTACTAGTGATAGTGGGATTACTTGCAGGTATTGATTTTCATGTATGATTTCCTTGTTAGTTTGGCATGCATGGTACATGCATGTAGGTATTTGGTTCTCTTGTTTTCATTGGCATGGGTTTTGTCAGGTGTGAAGTGGTTTCAACATTTCCTTGCCATTTCCAGATAGTCATGGTGTGATGTTGTTCTTTCATTTGATTGAACTGGATTTCCGGATGGTTTTGGAACCGAGTGAGGTGGTCTCAAGAAAATTCCCAAAGGCCTAGGAATCCCTTTCTCGGTAATGGTGGGATTCACAGTAAAGCTGGAGGGTGGAGACGGGAAATTCATCAAGGTATTGGCAAAGAAATTTAGAGGCATCCATGCTTGTTAGGCCTAGTGATCCCTTGATCGGTAATGGTGGGATTGCGATAAAGCATGTAGTGTATATTTATTTGTTTGGGCATAGGAATCCCTTGAATGGTAATGGCAGGATATGATGAGCACCAATATTGCAACAAGAATGTTGTAACTCCTGGGGCTGCCAGATTTACTTTATCAAACTGGGGTTTATACAAACTTGGAGGTAACAGTGCTATATACACAAGTAAAAGCGATGGTTCTACCTTTTGTCACTGTTCATCTAGTAAGAGAGACCACTAGGGTTTTCAAGCCAGACTTCTACGGATTTAGAAGAAGCTTGATTACTAATGAAAGAAAGAGAAATCTACTCTAGGAGAAAGCTTGTCTACTGCAATAATGAAAAAGACTGAAATTCAATGCTAAACACACCATTTCCTAACCAACTGCTAAGAAACTATGCTTTACAAGAATAAGATAACATGTATGAAATGCTACTATCCTAAGGATGGAATTTTAAAACATCAAACATCAATATTGTGCATGTAAAGGACTTAAATAAATCTGTTTTTATTTTTCTTTTTATTCTTTTTATGGAAAATCAAGTGTGAAAGCTAATCTCATTTGGTGATGTGGCAAGTGGCTTAGGGATTCTGGAGGATGGTTGGGAGGTTTGGGAGACCCTCAGTGACCTTGTGTGGCTTCCTAGAGATTTTCCTTCAATTCAGCCTCAAAACAGGCCACTACAGGAAAACCTACACGATGTCCTAAAAACCTACAGGATTCCCTGTATTTCTACAACATACAACCGAGAGAAAAATGATGGGTCATGAAGGTGATGTAAGGCTTAGGTAAGTTGGTTGGTGGGTGGAATGGAGTGAGAAAATGCCTAGGGTCACTCAGATCTCAAAACCAAGGTTGGGAGATGGTTGGATTTGCTCAACATGCTTGGAGGCGTTTCTATGTAAAATGATGAAATTGGTCAAGGTCTTGGTGAAAGCAATGAATGATTATGGATGGATGAAGTTGGAAGGTGGTCACTTGCTATGAGATCTCTCTCTACTTATGAAATACCTTCTCTACATCAAATGTTGATGTTTTCAAAAAATCATGTAAACAAGAGGAATTCTAACAAGCTAGAAAAACATAGTTTAACGAGCTAGCTATCTACTTCATGCATGAGGAAAATTGAATAATAAAATGGAATCATTAATGAGATCTACTGTAAGACTAAAGATGGAAGAGATGGTAATTAAATCCTACACTTGCAAACTGATCAAACGCTGGTTCAAGTACAATAAACTCTAAATTCTATGAGAAAATAGAAATCTACCTTTGTGAGGCTGCATAGGGGTGCTTTCCTCAAATCATGATCCTTGAAGGAAGAGGTGATGCCAAGACACCTACTGAAAGCTTTGTGATGCTCCTTTTATCCCTTATAGCCTATTGTTGAAGGAACATGCAAATGGAAGCAAACTAATAAACAACTAATCACATTTACACTACATGCAATGAAATACTTCTAAGGACAATTTAACCATGAATCTATGAAACTAAGCTAAGCATATAGATACAAGAAGAGGAGACTTTTCTGCTAGGGTTGGGCCCTAACCCAAGAGCTTTAGCTCTCTGATTTAACTGAGTGCTAGATCAAGAAAAAGCTCATTCTCATTATCAAAACAAAAAATTACATAGCAATGTCTTCCACAAGTATGGAGCTCGAAAATAACTAGAGTTTTTACAAAAAAAAATAGAATCCTAATGAGGCTTTAGGCCTCTTTATTTATACAACTAAAGTCCCCAATGAATTCCTTAAATCTAGGGAGGCTCGGCTCCCAAACTCGAGATGAACTAACTCTTTGACTATCACTTGCTTGACTGCCTTTTGATCTTCATGACTTGGTTGCTTGTACTCTGAGCTGGTGTGATTGATGGAGGAATATTCGAATGAGGGAGGAGTAAATGAGGAGGATTTACCTCCTACAATCTCTCTCCCTTGTCCCATTCGAGTTTTAGGCCTTAATCTTGCCAAAATTCCTTGATTTTCTCTTTCAAACTTGCATTCAATGCTTATTATTCCACTAGGCATAATATCTCACTTTAACTCATCTCATTAAACAAAATACAATCAAAACATGTAATAAATTGTGAGAAGAGTTTATTTGACTAAGCTAGGAGGTGACTTAAGGTCCATATAGCTACCCAATGATGAGGCTCATCATCACCCCCTACTGAAAGTGTTGTTCATCCTCTGAGAAACTCTATCAATACCCATGTCTTTCATAGCTTTAGTGGCCTCTCTAACATCCCATGCTTCTATTGTGGTTTCTTCTTCTTGTGCATAGAATCCTGCCTTCCTTTCTACCTCCACCCACTGCTTTCTTCTTCTTCCTTCCTTCCTTCTAACATCCCCAAGAGAAGTGGTGGACTAAGTCACAAGCCAATCCAATTGATTTTGAGGCTTTGGATGGTTTGTTTGTACATGGGTGTCCTGTTTAGTGCTTCTCTCAACCTTTGAGGAGAATGGTACTCTCTGATTTTCAAACTATATGGCAAAGTATTCCATCTCCTTTGGAAAGCTTGGATGTTGTCATCCCCTAACAATCTGAACATATCCTCAAAATGTGTAACTACTTGCTCTTGAGCAGCAAGATGCTTGGGTGCAAGTTGAGGATCATTTGAAATTAAATTATGTGTGTTGATGAGAGCCATTGGATTGGACTGCTCAGCTCTTATCATGAGAGGCTCTATTTGTTCCCTTGCCAATATATTCTTCATTTCTGCAGTCCTTTCTTCCTCATGGTTCATCCATGATGCCAAATCCATCAACTGTAAATCCCCTAGCTTTGCATTAGCGTCCCATACATTCATATCTGTCAAGGCCATGTTATTCAAGTAGAACTCATACATCTTAGCCCTATCTTCCAATGTGCTTTGATCACAAAGATCAATGAACTGTCTATAATCCTGGAATGGCATAGTGCCTCTCTATGCTAGGGTCTTGATTTGGAACTGCAGCCACTGTTCCTTAAGGTATAATTCATAGGACTTAGTTTTCATTCTGCACTAGATGGCTTCCAAAGATAGATTGGCCAGGGATGCTAGTTAATTCTCTCTTTCTTGCATTTGTCCTTTCAACCATGCAGTTTTTGCCTCCAACCGAGTTGTCATCATGGCCTCTTTGTCCCTTAGGCTACTAAGTTCTTGGCCCATGTCTTTGAGTTTCTCCTGCATGTGACCAATGTCCTCCACTCCCTTGGACTTGGCAATATGCATCCATATATGTGTTCTGGCTCTTTCTTTCTCAAGCTCAAAGAATAATGGGATGGAAAATCTTTGTGGGATGACCCTGGACCCTTCAATAAATCTATAGTAGGAGTCAAGGTTAGGTTGAGGGCTAGGTTCCCTTAGCTCTGGGTCCTCTCTCTTTGTTTCTTACTGCATACTTCCCTCCTTATCTAATTTTTTATTTTCTTGTAGCTTTAGCAGAGTTTCCTGTAGGACTGCCTCTGCTTCCTGTAGGTCCTGTTGTGTATCCTGTAGGATGTCTTTTCCTTTGGATGAGGTAGATCTGGTTACAGGCCTTATAACATAGGTGATAGTAGACTTAGGGGAGGTTTGTGCTGAGGATCCGTCTCCTTAAGTTTTTATAAGAGGAGCCATCATCTCTTGCTATTTAGGTGAGTCCTCAATAATAATGGGAATTTTGGTTGGAGTTTGGGGTTTTCCGTGCCTTATCCTTGTACTTTTTCTTGTTCTGAAGTATAAGGGGATTTGCCTTTATCTTTTGCCTTTTTGTTTGATAGGGGTGCTAAGGGTAGTGTGGGCAGTTGTTGCCTCTTTTAGAGTGGGTTCTGCAGACACCTTGGGTGACTCCTCCTTGTCTTCTGCCTCCTCTTTTCCATTTCCCTTTTCACCCTTGTCTTTCCCCTCTTCTTCTCCCTCTAGAACCTCATCTTGCTTATCAATTTCCTCCTTGACATCTTCCTTTGTTTCTTCATTACCTTCTTTCTCTTTCTCCTCCTCTTCCTCCTCATCTATCTCCTCTTCATCCCTCTCTACTTCTTCTCCATTTGTTTCAGTCCCTTCTTCATCCTTTTCACTGACAGTAGGGCTAATATCATAGGTGAGGGCTTTGATATCCTCCTTTTTCTGCATGCCTCTGAAAATTT
The DNA here is from genome assembly GCA_031772625.1 of Pinus tabuliformis. Lineage (NCBI taxonomy): Eukaryota > Viridiplantae > Streptophyta > Pinopsida > Pinales > Pinaceae > Pinus > Pinus tabuliformis. The sequence continues at coordinate 537,037,290 of CM062818.1, read as the reverse complement.
CCCATTGGATAGGAATTCTGAGGTTTTGGAGGGTACCTTCTATGATGATTCTAATTAATCCATGGTGGGATTACTATTGGTAGTTTCCTTCCTATACCTTTATGCTTGTATCTATCAGTGATTGTAGAAGGAAGTATGGTATGTTGAGCCTATGGTGAGGAGGTGTTTCTGCTCCAAACCTCAATTCTTCAAGAAGCCTAAAATGATATCTATAGACCATACTATTCCTTCCTTCACATGATATGTAGTTTATAAGGTGGTAGATTACCTCATTCCAGGGGTATGGTAGGCTTGCTCTCCTCATTGCGTTCTTGTCTTCAATGGGCTCCTCTCCCTCCAAAAAGAATTTCTTCTTGGTAGTTTGGTTATTTCCCTTGTCTTCCTTTCTCCAAGGCACTCCTAGGGGAAGTGTGGTAATTCTGCTTATGAGTTCAGGGGTGAGCTCTATGGAGAGGCCTCTCACCACAACAGTGGCATGGGTTCTGGTCAATGGAATGAGGGAGAGAGAAAAATCTCAAGCTACTTCATCATCATACCCCCTCAATTTCTTGAAATACCCATCCAATTATGCCTTGTGAATATTTCTAGCACAGGAGGCTATTGATGAATCCTCACAATGTTAATTTTATCCCTTTTAATAAACCCCCTTGTCATTTTGTCTAGTGAATTTTGAGGAGCAGAGATGTATGATACAAATTTTAATGAAGGAGGAAATGGGATTGAAATACTTGTGGATACAATTCCCTTACACAACTATCAATTTCAATCAAACTAGGAGATTTTTCTGTTCTTTTTACTTGGAAAAATGGAAGGAAATGTAGAGCCTACCTCCTCATAGTGCTTGTTGTAGCCAACCCCTCTGTTTCCCCCTCTGAAATTGCTCTCTGCCAATCATGTTAACTGCCTGACTGTATCTTGTAAGATCCCTGTGTGATCCTGTAGGATTTCCTATGTGATCCTATATGAAGTCATGCATAGGAAAAAGATGAAATTTATCTCTTCTATATGTTGCTTGGGTATGAGAGCGACTCTACTAGAGTGAGCTTCGAGAAGATAAATGCATGAGTGCATGGGGATCAACGTTTATTTCCTCTTATGGTCGAGTTGAGTGAGGTGGTGTGCTGGCAACCGAGGTACGATTTTCTATTTTTGGACCATTGGTCCCCACTACCAAATCATCATTCCCATCCCCTTGTAATCAACTCCCTCTTCGGGCATCCGTAGTCTCAACTACTTCCATCCTCATCCTCCTTTTCTTTGACTTAACTACTGCCACGTGTGGGAGGACCAACTGTTTTGTCCTTGTTCACTGAATGAAGGTGGCCAAGTTAACTAGACACCTTTCACTTATAAACCAACTCGCTCACAACCTTTGCATCTTTTGATTACATTATGCAAATGAGAAAGTGAAGCGAGATACTTGCCTGTGGTAACAATACCTTGCTACAGTTTGTTGAAGAAATGAGGTTTTTTGTTGTATGTTGGTTGCATGTGATCTCTCCTTCTCATTTTTATTTTTATTTTGTTGTCCTTTGGTGATTTACTTGATGTGTAGGTACCTAGTGTTGAAGATGATGGTGCTGCTACTGCTCTGGAGCTTCTTCTACCCTTGGATCTCCATGCTGGAAGCTTGTTGCAACTTATGATTTTTATTCTATGGGATAGGCTGCTACAGGATTTCCTACAGCTGCTTCTCCCTCATAATTTTTAATCATTTCTACTATTGGGACATGAGGATGATGAACATGGACAAAGAGGAGGTCTAGGGGTGTGTGAATAATGAGAAATACATTCAGGTGTTGTCCCCCTTTTCTCTCTGTTTCATTTTTTTCTGTGTTTTGCTTGAAGACTGTGATTTTTTTTTTCTTTTTGAAACTGATATTTTTTTTAGGATGAATGCAGGGTTGATCAAGGTGGAGAATGTATGGTAATTAAGTGGTGAGGTAGGGATTTTGTTTTTTGTTTGACATGGGCAGGTCATTACCTTGCCCTAGGGTTAATTCCTTTAGGATTCCCAAGTCACTGTAATTCCTACAAGATCATCGTGTAGGTTTTCAGGGGATCCTATAGGTTTATAGGGGATACTGTAGAAAACATAGTACCCTTGCAAACTGAGGCAAGTTAGTGAAAAAATGAAAAGAATGGTGGAATGATGGAGGATAATGGATGGATAAATAAAAATATGAGTGGAATAGGTCCCTTTTGATTTTCCCTTACTCTCTGATCATCCTCCTCCTGACTTGCAAACAATCTTTCATGATTTTTCTTTTCTCCTTTTATTTTTATATATTTTTTTAAAACAACTAGTCTGCCTCCAAGAGGTTTTCATCCTAGTTGTTTGCCCTGGGTGCCTCAAGAGAGGTTTTCACCCAGAGATATTTTTTTATTTCTCTCCTTTTTTTGTTTTGATACCATTGGGCCACCTCAAGAGGTTTTCAACCCAACAATGGGACTCAGGCACCTCATGGAGGTTTTCACATGGGTCTCTTTATTTTTTCTTTTTCTTTTTCTTTTCCCAGTGACTTGATGAGGCAAGAGCTGAGACTTGCTCCACCACCATCACTGTTTTAATGATACCATCAATGAACTCTTGCTTTGATGATGGCCTTTTGTAAAATTTCAATCTGTGCCGATTATCAAGTAAAGGAATGGCCTTTGCATCTATGGTTATGATCTGCATTGAACCACTGTCATGACATCTCTCAATAACATAAGGCCCGAACCATCTTGTCCTTAACTTGCCCTTAAAGTCTTTATATCTGGAATCATATAACAAAGACCAATCACCTTCTTGAAATTGCTTATCCTTGATGTTCTTATCATGCCAGATATTCCTCTGAATTTGAGTTACCTCTATGTGTAGGAGGGCCTGTGTTCTAAACTCATCTAAACCATTCAACTGGAGCAATCTCTTTTTTTGTGCACTACTGAGATCTATATCTAGTTGGGTTTCCATCCTCAATGTGTTATACTCAAATTCAATGGACAACAAGGCATTTTTCCCATATACCAGCTCAGCGGGTGTGAATCTAGTGGTGGCCTTCTAGGTGATATTATAGGCCAAGGTGGCCTCAACGAGTCTATCTACCCAATATTTCCTACTGCTGCTAACCACTTTGGTCAATATGCCCTCCAACACTCTTTTGGTCACCTCCACTTGCCCATTAGCTTGTGGGTGAAAGGGAGTGGAGGTTCTATGCTTGATCTTATGCTGGCTTAGTAAGTCTTCAATCATGTTGGAGGTAAAATGGCTACCTTGGTCAGTGACCAGTTCTCTAGGGTACCCAAATTTGTAAAATACATTCTCCCTTAATAACTCGGCCACCTTCTCCTCTATTGTTGCCTTAATTTCCTTGCTTTCAAACCACTTAGTTAGATAGTCAGTGCACACAATGATATACTGCTTCTGCTTGGAATGAGGGTCAATAGGTCCAATGAAGTCCATGCCCCACTTGTCAAATGGCTCGAAAGTCACTTGAGGTTGTAGAGGCATTTCATCTCTTGGAGTAGGCTTTCCCATCCTTTGGAACCAATCACACTGACTAGTATATCTTTTCACATCATGATGAAGAGTGGACCAATAATTCCCAGCTTGTAACACCTTATATGATCTCCTCTTTGCAGTAAAGTGACCTCCACAAGGCCCATCATGACAGGTCAGAAGGATGTCAAATATTTCCTCCTCCCTGACACTCCTTCTCAAAATTTGATTAGGCCTAGTTTGAAGAGGCTGCCCCCAATCCAAGTAAAGGGGGCACTCTTCCTTACAATCTTTCTTTTCTCTTTGGAGGACAAATTCGGTGGGAACTGTGCAGATACCAAATAGTTTTCTATGTTAGAAAACCATGGAGAGAGAAATGAAATGGCGAATAAGTGATTATCCAATAACTGATCATCAACCATTCTCTCCTCACCTGCAGGCAAAGTTAATCTAGAAAAAAAATTTGAAACAAAATTTTCCTTTCCATGGTTATCAACACTAGTTAGATGAAACTGTTGTAGTAGATGTAACCATCTAATAATCCAAGCATTCACATTAGGTTTGTTCATTAAATATTTTATTGCAACATGGTCAGTATGTACAAATGTTTGGTAGTCTGTAATATAATGCCTAAATTTTTTCAATGAATGCACAACAACCAGAAGCTCCTTTTCAGTCACTATGTAGTTCAGTTCGGCCTATGACAAATTCTTACTGATAAAGTAAATGGCATAAGGAAATTTTTCATCTATCTGGCATAAGGCTACCCCGATGGCTTTATGTGAGGCATAAATATGTATATGGAAAGGAAGGGCCCAATTTGGGCCTCGAAGAATCGGTGCAGTGGTTAACTTGTCCTTCACGGTGTTCAGAGCCTCTTGACAGATTTTTGACCATACAAACTCAAAGTCTTTGGCCAAAAACCCAAATAAAAGAGAAGCCAACTTGCTGAAGTCTTTTATAAACATTTGGCAGTATCCAGCTAACGCTAGGAAGTGATGAGCCTCGGTATTGCAACAAGAATGTTGCAACTCCCAAGGCTACCAACTTTAATTATCAACCTGGGGTTCGTACAAACTTAAGAGGTATCTGCACTATATGTGTGGCATAGAATGTGTCCTTCCTTTGCTATCATGACGTAATGGAGTGCATGTACTGAAGCCAAATCCTAAACTAATTGCTGAAAAATGGAATGTTCGAAATGGAACCTTAACCTATTACAAGAAAGAAAGTACAAGGAAAGGGATTGAAATCAAATGTTAAAACATACCATTTTCTAACTAACTACCAAGAGGCTTTCCTTCAAAGGAATGCTAAGTTAACATGTATGCAGTCCTACTATCCTAAGCATGTAAATGAATAAAATAAATATGTTTTTCTTTTTGTCTTTTTTCATGCGAGAGTGTGAAAGCTAATATCTTTTGGTGATGTGGAAGGTGGCCAGGAGATGATGGTGAATGGTCAGAAGGCTTGGGATACAAGTAGGGACCCTTTGCTAGCTTCCTAGAGGATTTTTTCTCAATTCGGCCTCAAATCAGGATTTCCTACAGGATGCTACAAGATTGCCTATAGGATCCCCTGAAAACCTACAGGATACAATCGAGAGCAAAAGGATGGATGTTGAAGGTGATGGAAATCTTATGGAAGGTGGTTGGTGGATGGAATGAGGCAAGGGAGTGCCTAGGACTACTTCATAACTCAAAACAAAAGTTGCGAGATGGTTGGATTTTCTCAAAAAGCTTGGAGAAGTTCCCTTGTAAAATGATTGCTGGGTTGTGTTATATTCTTTCCACAACTAGTCCACGTAGTTAACCGGGGGGTTAGAGGGGGGGCAGAGCCCTCCTTGATTGTGCCGATTGTGTAGTGGGGGGGGGGGGGGGTCACGGGGGTTTGAGGTGTACCTGTAACCCCACTTTATGGGGTCCGGGGCAACGCCCCGGAAAATTTTGGTTTTGGACCCTATGTTAGGTTGGGCGGACCCACCTATGGTTTTGTGCATGATTTTTGCACATGTTTTTTGGACGTGATGGTTTTCAGTCCATGGTATTGGATGCTTCGGCATGTATAAATATGTATTATAATATTGAAAGGAACATAATGAAAAATCAAGCTGGTAGTCCCGGTTTTGGGATCCAGGGGAAAATCTTTGTGTATATGTGTTTTATGTGTTATGCTCTCACATTGTTTATTTTCTGTGTTTTAGAATTTGTATGCAGGTAATTTCTATATGGGGTTAAAACCTACATTTGTTATCAGAGAAGATTTGGCTTCAAGGGGATGCCTTTGTTGCTGAGGGGTTTCACTCGGGCCTATGGTAGACCCTAATTAGTGGGAGATCTATGAGATCGATTCTAGTGGTGAAAGAAGATGGCTAGCAGTGGAAAGATAGAGATCAAGAAATTTAATGGTCAGAGTTTTGAGTTGTGGAAACTCAAGATGGAGGATCTGTTGGTGGATAAAGATCAGTGGATCACAATAGATTTGGGTACTAAACCAACGAGAGTGTCCGATGAAGAATGGAAGAAGTTGGATCGAAAGGTAAAGAGCACAATATGATTGTGTGTCTCAGATTCAATATTGCTAAATGTATCAGGGGAAGCTACAACAAAGGCTTTGTGGGACAAGTTAGGGACTTTGTACCAATCTAAGTCTCTGGTGAATAAACTGTTCCTGTGGAAAAAACTGTATAACATGAGGATGAAAGATGGAGACTCAGTGACAAAGCATTTGAACGCATTTAATATTGTGGTAAGTTAGTTAGCATCTGTTGATATTAAAATTTCAGATGAAGATAACTGCATCAGTTTGTTGTGTTCTCTACCAGATTCGTGGGATAGTTTGGTTATTGCAATAAGTAGCAATGCAACTGCCTTGCAGTTTGATGAAATAGTCTTAGCCTTGCTGATGGAGGAGATGAGATGGAAAAATATGGAGAGCCAAAATGGTGATGCCTTGTCTGTACAAGGATGGTCCCAGAACAGAAACAAAAATAAGTCATTGAGTGGGAGATCTAAATCTAGAGGGAGATATAAATCTCTAGGAAAACTTGTAAAGGTGGTGTGCCGGAAATGCGGAAAGGAAGGCCACTTCAAAAGGGACTGTAAATCTAAAGCTCCTCATAAAGGAAAGAGATCTGATGAGGCTCCTTCCACAGAAGCAAAAACCACCTCAGATGAAGGTTGGGATGTGTACTTGGCTTCTTCAAGTACACATGTAGATCATGAGGCATGGTTGATTGACTCAGGTGCATCCTTTCACTTCACTCCCCATAGAGAGTGGTTCTGTGAGTATGAGAAATATGATGGTGGTGATGTCTTCATGGGGGATGACAGGAAGGCTAGAATCATTGGTCGTGGAAAAGTAAAGTCGAAGCTGCAAGGTGGAAGGGTTAGAACACTTCCGGGTGTTCTGCATATTCCCGCATTAGCCAAAAATCTAATTTCTGTTAGGAAGCTGGATGATGCAGGCCTAAAAACAGTGTTCAATAAGGATATCTGCATGATGGTTCGGGGAGCACTGGTATTGATGCGGGGAGTTCGGATTGGAACTCTGTACAAGCTACAAGGTAGCACTATTGTTGATGGGTGCAACAGTTCCATGGTTCCTGAAAGTGGAGCAGAAAATCTAGTGGTATATGGAGAAAAGACCATGTTGTGGCATCAAAGGCTTGGACATATTAGAGAGAAGGGCCCGCGAATACTTCATGGTAAAGGTATGGTAGAAGGTATGAGTAATAGCTCTCTAGATTTTGATTTCTGTGAAAATTGTGTATACGGGAAGCAGAATCAGGTGAGTTTTCCCTCTGGTGGTAAGAGGGCAAAACATATATTAGAGCTTGTGCACAGTGATGTGTTTGGACCTGTGAAGGTTCCATCATAGGGTAAGTATGTATACTATGTATCATTTATAGATGACTTCTCAAGGAATACATGGATATATTTCCTTAAGAAGAAATCTGAAGTCTTTGACAGGTTTAAAGAATTTAAGGCTCTAGTGGAAAACCAAACAGAGAAGAAGATAAAGGTGCTGAGGGCAGATAATGGTGGAGAGTTTTGCAGTAAAGGATTTGAAGAATTTTGTAAGAAGTGTGGTATAGCACGGAAAAATACTACTCCATATACACCTCAGCAAAATGGAGTTGTAGAAAGAATGAACAAGACGTTGATGGAAAAGGCAAGAAGCATGCTCAGTGGTGCCGGGTTAGTATAGGAATTTTGGGCAGAGGCGGTGGATACTGCATGTTACCTGGTCAATAGGTCACCTTCATTAGCGTTGGAGGATAAGACTCCCCAAGAGGTATGGACTGGTAAGAAACCCTCTCTTTCACATCTAAGGGTATTTGGATGTGATGCATATGTACATGTTCCAAAGGAGAAACAAACCAAGTTGGATAGTAAATCTGAAAAGTGCATCTTTATTGGGTATAAGGATGGTTTAAAGGGTTATAAGCTTTGGAACCCAGTAACAAGGAAGGTTGTGTACAAGCAAGATGTGGTGTTCAGAGAGGTGAAAGATGTTATTAAACATGAAGTCCAACCAAAGGAACCTGAGAAGATAGAGTTTGAGCTAAAGGAGGAAGAATCAAACTCTACAACAGAGGAGGAATCAGAAGATGAAGAGCCACAAACTCTGGCTGTGAGAAGATCAATTCGAGAAAGAAGGCAGCCAGAAATGTATAGTCCATTTGCTCAAATTTTTCTTTGTCTGTTACTGATGATGATTCCAGAATTGTGGAGGAAGCAGTGGATTCAGAGGATGGAAAACTCCAGAAAGAGGCCATGGTTGATGAAATGGCATCTTTGCACAAAAATGAGGCTTGGGATATCGTGGAGTTGTCGGCTGGAAGGAAACCCATTGGGAGCAAATGGGTTTTCAAAAAGAATACAAATGCGGAAGGAAAAGTTGAGAAATACAAAGCTCGGTTAGTAGCAAAAGGTTATTCCCAGGGGTCGGGAATTGCCTTTGGTGATATTTTTTCTCCTATTGCCAAGGTAACTTCTATTATATTAATTTTATCTGTTTCTACTGCTTTTGATTTTGAGTTAGAACAGATGGATGTGAAGACAACATTTCTTCATGGGGATCTAAAAGAGGAGATCTACATGAAGCAACCTGAAGGCTTTGCGGTGAAGGATAAGAAAGAACTGGTACATAAGTTAAAGAAGTCTCTATATAGGTTAAAGCAGTCACCAAGGATGTGGTATCAGAAATTTGATACATTTATATAGGGACTTGGCTTCACTAGAAGCAAAGCAGATCACTATGTGTATTTTAAATTAATTGGTGACCGTGTTATTTATTTGGTCTTGTATGTGGATGATATGTTGCTAGTTGGAAATTACAAAGAAATTATCCGAGATTTGAAGACCCAATTGTCCTCCAAATCCGATATGAAAGATCTTGGTGCTGCAAACTATATTTTGGGAATGAAAATTAAAAGAGATCGTATAAAGAGGAAGCTCTGGTTAAACTAGAGGAAGTATGTCGAGACAATACTGCAGAGGTTTAATATGCAGGATAGTAAACTGGTGAAGGTTCCTATTCCTGTAGGTGTGAGGTTATCTGCTGAATAGTGTCCCAAGACATAAGAAGAGGAAGAGGACATGTCTTGTGTTCCATATGCAAGTGCAGCCGATAGCCTGATGTATGCAATGGTCTGTACTAGACCAGACATTACACACGCAGTGGGAGTATTGAGCAGGTTTATGTCAAAACCAGGGAAGGAGCACTGGACAGCAGTGAAGCGGGTTTCAAGGTATTTGCGTGGCACTAGTGATTATGGTTTGTGCTACTAAGGAAGACCAGGATTGGACAGAGTGTTGGATATTCATGGCTTTGTTGATGCAGACTAGGCTGGAGATCTAGATCAGAGAAGATCTACAAGTGGGTATGTGTTTAACCTATTTGGAGGTGTAGTTAGTTGGATGAGTAAGAAACAATCTGTAGTGGTACTATCAACTACAAAGGCAGAATACATGGCAGCCACTCATGCAAGCAAGGAAGCAATTTGGTTGCAGAGATTGTATTCAAGCATGGGGTTAGTACAGGAAGCTATAAGGATAGACTGTGACATCCAAAGTGAAATTTTCTTGGCAAAGATCCCCGCATATCATTCAAAGACAAAGCACATTGATGTTCAATATCATTTTTTGAGGGATATGATAGAAGACAAAAAGGTGTTTCTAGTAAAGGTGGACACTTTGAAGAATACTGCAGATGCATTGACAAAATCTGTGAGCTTCGAGAAGTTCTCTTGGTGTAGAGAGACAATGGGCATTTCAAGGCTGAAAAAATGACTAAGCTCTCTTGTGGCCCCCTGTGGAAAGAAAAAAACAAGTGGGAGAGGGGGGGTTAGAGGGGGGTTGGAGCCCCGCTTCATTGCACCGATTGTGTAGTGCGGGGAGTCACAGGGGGTTTGAGGTGTATCTGTAACCCCAATTTATGGGGTCTGGGGCAGCGCCCTAGAAAATTTTGGTTTTGGACCCTATGTTAGGTTGGGCGGACCCACCTATGGTTTTGTACATGATTTTCGCACATGTTTTTTGGACGCAATGGTTTTCGGTCCATGGAATTGGATGCTTTGGCATGTATAAATATGTATTATAACATTGAAAGGAACATAATGAAAAATCAAGCTAGTAGTCCCTGTGTTGGGATCCAGGGGAAAATCTCTGTGTATATGTGTTATGCTCTCACATTGTTTTTTTTTTTTTGTGTTTTATAGTTCGTATGCAGGTAATTTCTGTAAGGGGTTAAAACCTACAATGATGATATTGGTGAGGGTTTAGTGAAAGCAATTGAGGACCATGGGTAGATGAAGTTGGGATGCGGTTGTTGACTATGAAATCTCTTTGTACTAATGAAACACCTACACTGCAAAAAACATTGACATTTACCCAAAAATCATGCAAAGAAGAAGAATTTCAATTATCTAAAGGAAACAGAATTTCATGAGCTAGTTTTCTACTTCATGCATGAGGAAAACTTTGTAGAATGATATAAAACATTGATGAGATCTAATGTAAGACTGAAGATAAAAGAAATGGAAATCAAATCCTACCCTTGAAAACTAGAAAAATTTGACCTAAGCATGGAGCAAGATGGTTAAAATGGTATTGAGGGCATGGAGGTCAAGTAGAGGCCTAATCCCAGTTTTAATGATGATTTTTCTCAATTCGAGCTCAAAACAGGTTTTCCTACAGGATGCTATAGTGATTTCCTACAAGATGTACATATTTACTATAATTCATCGAATGACCAAGAAAATCAAATCCAAACTGGAGGGGAAATTTTTTTTTATTAGCTAGGAAGTCTTAGTTCCCCATTCCAAGTAGAATCACTCAAAAATACCTCTGTTAACCCATGCTAAAAAATAGAAAAACATTACTAGTCGAAAATCTAGAAATTCGAGAACTAGTGAGCTAGTAAATATAAAAAATGCCTAACCTAATCAAGTGCAAATGAAATGGGGTAGTTTTTGTTATGAACTAGAATTTGTTTTTGATCTAATGCAAATGGAACCGACTTGATTGAAGCTCATTAGCATGCTCTAAAAAATAGCAGAAATTTATTTTTTTTTGCCACAAAGGAGGTCGAGAAATCTAGATTTGGGAATAAGAAGACTAATCCAAGTAGATCAATGATTACTGTGAACTTCCAAAGCTTTTCCAAGGATTAAATAATGCTTATGATCTTGCAAAAGAACTTACATCAACCATTTAACTCAATCCTACAACAAGAAATCATTAATACTAAATACAGAAATAAAAAGAAATAAAAACAAGAGATGCATGTGAATAAGAAGTGAAAAGAAGGAAAGAAAATGATACAAAAGGGCTTTGAGGCTCTTGGTATGGACAAGCCCAAGGAAACTCAGAGACATGTGGAGGAGAACAAGATTTAGAATCTGAACATGACACCAATCTTCATTATTTTCATCAATAGAATTACATCCATGCAAGAAAATACAATGGAGCTGCAAAAATACGAGTTCTCTCCATAATAACATTAACGAAAATCTCTTTCTAGAGGAAAATTAGACTTGGTACTTATACAAAATGATTAGGAATCATTCCCCATGAATGGAGGAAACTTTGCCCACCAAAATCCCTTGATTAGTGGATCTGGTCCCCAATACTATGAATCTGCATTAAATGACAGGGATCACATTCGTAGATTTTCTCAATCATTGGAGTTCCACAATCTGTGCCATAATTCCATAATATCTTGTTGATTTACTATTTATTATTGATCCTCCTGTAGTAGTGAACAAGTTCCTAAATTATCTCCTCCTCCAAATCTTCATAATCTGCCCAATATTCTCATAACATTCCACAAAAATAAATAATATTAGGCACAAATATGCAATTATTCATAAACCTTCCTAATGAATATAATAAAGTTAAAAATACATTATCTACTGTAAAAAGAGAGGTTTAATATGTTGAAGGATGGTCATAGGCCTTAATTTATGTTTAATTTAGAGGTATGGGCCTTAATTTATGTCTAATTTAGAGGCCCATCATACCCCCCTACTGAAAGTGTTGCTCATCCTCTGAGAAACTTAGTGACCTCATTGTGCCTCATCCATGGCCTTGGTGGCCTCTGTTTTGTGCATTAATAATCTCGGTTGTAAGTTTTTCAAGGACAAGCTCAAAAATATTTGTGAAAAGAAAAATCATTGTTTCTTGAGACCATTAGCTTGCCTTCTCCCCCTCATTCAAGATGGGTTCTTGAACATTTCCTAGTTTAGCAAGGTCTTCCATATCCTTATCAACCTTCTGCTACCTTGTTCCACCATTTGGACACCTCTAAAACCTTTAAAATGACTTTATATGAGAACTATGACATCTTATAGTAATTCCTGTCAAAACTACAGGAAACCCTGTTAAAACTACAGGAAACCATTTTTGAGCATAAATGATATTTTGAGCCTAGGACAAGCCCTCAACTTGACTCCCATGCCTTTTTCCCATTTTTAGGCCTTGGACAAAAGCTAGAAAGAGATTGGAGACCTCTTGGAAAACATCTTTTCATCATTGCAGTTTGAGTTTTGTTTTGATGGTGAATGCCTCATTTCCTTTTGTTGCCTTCTTCTCTCTTGTGGCCTAGATGGTTGCCTAATGGCCTTGGAATTCTCTGTTTTGATTAGGTCTCTCTTAGGCACTATCATTTTGGGTTTTAGCATAATTTTTTCTTTCTTCCTTCTTGTAGCAACATTTTGCCTTCCTGTAGTAGTCATTCCTCCTCTTTTAGGGTCTTCAAACTATATGGGAATGATGAGAAATGATGAAGAGGGATTGGATGATGATGCTAGGGCTCAAAGGGAGTAGTGTAGGTTTGTGAAAATGGAGAGGATGCTCTTTTTTTGTTTTTTTCAAGAATGAAATGGGATGGATGAATGATGAATAGATAGTGAATATGAAGTGGATGGAGGGCTTGGAGTGTTGTGGTGACTTGGCCTTTGCAAAAATTTCTTATTTTAACTGCTGTCCTCATTCCTTGAAATCATCACCCTTCATAATTTGACTTTTCAACATTGCATGAGTGAAGGAGTGAGCTACAATTAACTAGTTAAAGGTGTTTGAGACTGCTGACCCATCCTTAGCTTATAAAACCTCATCTGTCATGCATAGACAACAAATTTCTAACTATAATATGTTGAAGAGAAGAGGTCAAGAATATTGCATACATGTGCCTACCTGATGGCCTTGCTGTAAATGTTTTTTGTTTGAGAGTGAAATCATTGCTTTTATTTGTTGCATGTGTTTTTCTCTTTTTTTCTCTGATGTTGTTCCTTGATGTGCAGGTACTGTATGGTGATGTTGATGAATCCTCACTGTGTTGGTGGGTTCCCTCTTGTTAAATCCCCTTGTCATGTTTCTCTGATGGATGTGGAGGGTTGTATATGTCTCCTTATCACTGTCTGATGAAGCCAACCTCTAGTTTTTCCCTTTAAAACTGCTCACTACCAATCTTGTAGGTGTTGTTTTGTATCCTGTAGGATCTCCTATAGGATCCTGTAGGTTTTTAGGGAATCATGTAGGTTTTTGGGACAACCTTTTGTAGCCAACTTGTTTTGTCCATATCTCCCAAAAGGTAGAATGGATTGACCTAAAATTTTCTGAGCATGTTGCCATTATCATTATGCACCTCCCCATAAAAAAAAATTGGTCAATGGATGCACGGATCTCAAGAAAAACTAAAAATGGCTGAAGGTGATGGAGGTTGATTTCTTGGAAACCGTGCACTGGAATTTGCTGAAATTTCTTGAGCATGTTACCATAATCCATATGCATCTCCCCATGAAAAAACTTTTTAAATGGATGCATGGATATCAAGAAAATGAACAAATGGATGTAGGTGATGGAGATGGATTTCTCAAATACTGTGCACTAGAACTTGCTGAAAATTGGTTGACCATGTTACCATCATCCATATGAATCTCCCCCTCAAACATCTTGGCAAATGGATGCATGGTTTTCAAGTTATGGAAAAAACAAATTTCTGCTCTAAGTATTTTTGTATCTTGTAGTAAAACAGAGCATCTTGTAGTTTTTTAGGACAACAAGCAAACTGTATGGGAAAAGCTTGAGAATGATGGGTTCGTACAAACTTGGAGGTGAAAGTGTTGTATACACAAGTAAAATTCATGGTTTTTTAATAATGAGTCCATACAGGATGAGAGTATTGAAAGAGTGTGGAATGGCCTATTAAAGAGTTTTAATAACCCAAAGTTTCAGACTACAAAGTGAGTCCATAAAAAGTAATGGTTCTGACTTTTGTCACTATTCAGTCGGTGAGAGAGACCACTAGGGTTTTCAAGAAAAACTTCTATGGATTCAAAAGAATCTTGATTACTAATGAAAGAAAGAGAAATCTACTCTAGGACAAAGCTTGTCTATTGCAATAATGAAAAAGACATAAATCCAATGCTAAACACACCATTTCCTAACTAACTGCTAAGAAACTATGCTTTACAAGAATGCCAAGCTAACATGTATTAAATTCTACTATCCCAATGATGGAAATTCAAAACATCAAACATCACTATTGTGCATGTAAAGGACTTAAATAAATCTGTTTTTTTCTTTTTATTCTTTTTATGGAAAATCAAGTGTGGAAGCTAATCTCATTTGGTGATGTGGCAGGTGGCTTAGGGATGTTGGAGGATGGTTGTGAGGTTTGGGAGACCCTCAAGTGACCTTGTGTGGCTTCCTAGAGGTTTTCCCTCAATTCGGCCTCAAAACAGGTCACTACAGGAAAACCTACAGGATGTCCTAAACATCCACAAGATTCCCTGTATTTCTACAGGATACAGCCGAGAGAAAAACGATGGGTGCTGAAGGTGATTGAAGGCTTAGGGAAGGTGGTTGGTGGGTGGAATGGAGTGAGAAAATGCATAGTGTCACACAGATCTCAAAACCAAGGTTGGGAGATGGTTGGATTTGATCAATATGCTTGGAGGAGTTCCTATGTAAAATGATGAAATTGGTGAAGGTCTTGGTGAAAGTGAGGAATGATTATGGATGGATGAAGTTGGAAGGTGGTCATTTGCTATCAGATCTCTCTCTACTTCTGAAACACCTGTTGTGCATCAAACATTGATATTTTCCAACAATCATGTAAACAAGAGGAATTCTAACAATCTATAAAGACATAGCTTAATGAGCTAGTTATCTACTTCATGCATGAGGAAAATTGTAGAATAAAATGGAATAATTAATGAGATCTACTATAAGACTAAATATGGAAGAGATGGTAATTAAATACTACACTTGCAAATTGATCAAATGCTGGTTAAAGTACAGTAAACTCTAAATTCTATGAGAGAATAGAAATCTGTATTTTTGGGGCTGCATAGGGGTCCTTTCCTCAAATCATGATCCCTGAAGGAAGAGGTGAGGCCAAGACACCTACTGACAGCTTTGTGATGCTCCTTTTATCCCTTCTAACCTGCTACTGAAGGAAAACACAAATGGAAGCAAACTAATAAACAACTAATCACATCTACACTACATGCAATGAAATACTTCTAAGGACAATTTAATCATGAATCCATGAAACTAAGCTAAGCATACATATACAAAAAGAGGAGCCTTTTCTTCTAGGGTTGGGCCCTAACCCAGGGGCTTCAATCCTCTGAATTAACTCAATGTTGGATCAAAAAAAAGCTCATTCTCATTATCAAAACAAAAAATTACATAGCAATGTCTTCCGCAAGTCTGGAGCTCGAAAATAACTAGAGTTTTTACAACAAAAATTCGAATCCTAATGAGGATCTAGGCCTCTTTATTTATAAAGATGAAGTCCCCAATGAGTTCCTTAAATCTAGGGAGGCTCAGCTCCCAAACTCAAGATGAACTAACTCTTTGACTCTCACTTCCTCGGCTACCCTTTGATCTTCATGACTTGGCTGCTTGTACTTCCAGCTGGTGTGATTGATGGAGGAATATTCGAATGAGGGTGGAGTAAATGAGGAGGATTTACCTCCTACAATCTCTCTCCCTTGTCCCATCTGAGTTTTAGACCTTAATCTTTCCAAAATTCCTTGATTTTCTCTTTCAAACTTTCATTTAATGCATATTAGTCCACTAGGCATAATATCTCACTTTAACTCATCTCATTAAACAAAATACAATCAAAACATGTAATAAATTGTTAGAAGAGTTGATTTGACTAAGCTAGGAGATGACTTAAGGTCCATATAGTTACCCAATGATGAGGCTCATCAAGATACATGACAAAGCCTGAGAATCCTTGGTTGGTTTTGTTGTAAGTCCTACATTCATTCTTGGAATATGGAACAAGGGTGATTAGATGAAAGAAAGATTTGGTTTAGCCTAACCTATGGTCGGGTGGTATGTGGATGTCCCTCACTTGGTTGCATTTGTAAGAACTCATTTATTCTTATATTTCATGAATATTTATGCTTGTTATTATGTGGCTTTGATGGTTGTTATATCATTGTTATTATTCTTGTTATATGTTGGTTATAAGAATGGTTAATGACAGACTTGAGTTATGGATCTCATCATGTTTTGATTAGTAAATGAATTCTTAATGAATGTATGACCTAATATATGATAATGCAACTATTCTGAGAGGGTGTTAGACCTTCTTGATGAATCTCAGATAAGTATGAGGCCCTTATGTTCAGATGTGTATTTATGACATGTACATTACATGTTCATGATGTGTTTGATGAAATGCCTCTCATGGTTAGGATGAGTCAAGTTAGGTCCTTATTCAATTTCTACTTTAGAGGCCTTGTCTCCTTATTATTTATCATCTCTGAGAGTTTCATTAAGTTCTAGGCATAGGCCTAGGTCCTAGCCTTGAAAATGTGGCTCAGATCTCAGGGTCGTTTGTACATAACTAAGTGAAAAAGGGTATAGTCACTGAGATGCAGGCTCATGAGAGTTCCTAGGGGGTCTCAGGCACTGGCTTTCCTTGTCATGGGAGCGATTGAGAGTCTAGGTCAATGAAAAGTTAAGTTAACTCAAGGGTTGGGCACCTGGAGTGTTTAGTTAGCTCCTGGGGGTCTTGTAGCACCTTAGCGGGGTCTTTAAAGTTTTTGTTTGTTGGTTCCACTTCCTTTATTGTACTTAGGGAATTGAATCATATCATAGTAACTCTTTGTCACATATTTACCCCGGTGGACCAGTAAGCTTAGGTAAGTGTGGGAGGATGGTGTTATAAATGGAAACAATTGATGGAGGTTCGAACGCCTATAGGGGCCATGATACTAGGAGTGGGGAATAATGAGGGGGTCAATAAGGAAGTTCTACATGTCTATTAAATCTCAAGCCAACTGTATAAACCAACCTTGTGAATCATTCTTTATTTCTCCCCTTTTCATAAATCCAAGGTAATCATTGAATGGTTGTAAGGAGGTTGGTGGAAATTGTCACATCCTAAATTATGAGAGTCTGAGAGGGTAGGTTAGAGAATCCTCTTAATAGTAAATGTAAGGAATGGGTTGAATGAAATCATGGTGGAATGTGGAAGACCAAAATTTGCATGGGAAAAATAAAATTGTGGATGAGTTAAGGCAAGGAAGATTAAGGAGGGAGAGAGGATAGTTGAGATTTGAGTAGAGCTAATGATAGTGATAATCTAGTTGAAAAGCCATGGCTTGACACCCTAATTCACATTTGAAACTCTATAAAATCAATTGGAACATGAAACTATAGTATAGGGTCTCATTGGATGCACGTAACACATTGTAAGGGTGAGTTCTTTGAGGTATTGCAAAGTGGCAAAAGGGACCTCACTCATGTGTTGTGAAAAGTTAACAGAAGGGGCATGTGAGGATTACATGGGTCTTGAGATCCAAATGAAATTTTCCTTGTGAGAATGTCTCTTAAGAGGATATCATCTACCCATATTTTCTAACAGTTTTTTATATTTTCCATAATGATGGTGATGGTGGTGGTGGTGTGTGTGTGTGTTGGGATGTGAATGTAGGTAAGTTAACTAGGGTAAATAATTATTTATTTGTAATGTTGTTTGCTTCCTTGATACAAGATAAAGTCCACTTCTATTGATGTAATAAGAGATATGTGAAAAGAACTAAATGAAGGAGCACTCTGAGTCTCCTTGTGTGCATCATAGGTTGCATCGTTTTTTTTATAGATTGTATAATATCAGAGATCAAGTTAAAATCCTTGATAGTTTCTTAAAATATTTGTAGAATATTAAGTCTAGTCAATTGTGTGGAATGGATTATTAATATAATCATGAATGTTAAGAATGCATTACATACACGGATCACACAATGAGGGTATCTAATTGAGGTCAAATAATTTACATTTTACACTTGGTTGAATGAATGAATGAATGGATGAAAGAGGGAAATTCTAATCACTGCATTTAGGAATTAAGTTAGTTTTCCAATCTTTTATTCCATGGAACTCATTTTTCAAGGAAATATTTGATCTGAACTTAAATAGGAACCAACAAAATATAGATCTAATCATAAATATAAAGTTGCAGCAGAAATAACACTTCATTTCATTAATATCAAAGAATTGAAATATGCTTACATACAAAATGGAAATAAATTAGCTTGGGCGATGGTATCTTATCTCTGAGAGAAGAGATGTGGCAGCTACATGCCTCTGAATTGTGTTACAATGAGGCTCAAAGGCCTATTTATTATTGAGAAACAATGGAAAACCCTAAACATCTGAAAACCTAACAGTAGGAGATGAAGCACCAAAATTGTGGGACCCGTTCGGGTAAATTGATACATTAATTTCCCAGGGTCGTAACTTTGGCATACAATCTTCGTTTAACACACACGATACCTCGTTAGAAATATATATCTCACTACAATTGTCAACTACAAAAGTCGATAAAACACTCCCATTCTCCAAAAAATGTCGTTTAGGGCCTCAAAACGGCTCTGGAAGTTGAGGACCTGAAAACTGCCAAAAATAATAAATTATGCTACAATTAAGGAAACTAAAAAACTAAAAGAAACAATTGTGGGGATCCAAGTGGAATAAGCAGGTGGATAGAAATATCCACCTGGATTAATCCTCCCCCCTTAGGAAGCAATGGTCCCCATTGAGTTGAGTGCCTCCATGAGATGGGGAAAATTTTGCTGAACTTAGTCCCTAGTGAGCCACTTGTCTTGGTGCAGGAGTTGGCCAACTTTGATAACCCGATACAGTTGGATCTTCTATTGGCAAGTGTTCTTGAGTTGCGTGTCCATGATCTGATAAGTTGTGGCCTGTTCCATGCAGTCTAGTTTTAACTCTATTGGTGTGAGTTGTTCTGCAATGTCGGATGTGTCCAATAATGGTCGAAAGTATGGCTGAAGGTGGTCTACATTGAACACTGGGTGCAAGCCAAGGAAAAGTGGACTACTAATCTCGAACGCATTGTCCCCTACAACATTGGTGATGATGTACGACCCATATTGGAGCGGGTGAATCTTGCAGTGGGGCCCAATCAGGCGCTTCTTCTACAAATGTAGACAAACTTTGTTGCCTACCTGGAATTTGTGTGGCATCCGATGTTGATCATGTCGCTGCTCGTACTTAGCATTGGCTATGTCCAATATGTCATGGACCTGCTAGTGGATGTGCTGAATGCGATCAATAAAATTGTTAGCCCCGTTAGCTTTGGACTGGACATGAAACGAATCAACCTGAGTAGCTGTAAATGGTATGGCCACATCAATGGGACATAGTGGCTGGAATCCATACCCCACCTGAAAGGGGTTGTGGCCAGTTGAGATATGGATAGCTCTATTTTAGTTGTGCTAGACATAGGGGAGGATTTCATCCCATGTGCTTGGATGCTTCGATTTGTACATGCACAAAATGTGTATTATCATCCTATTAACGACCTCTATTTGGCCATCAATTTGGGGGTGGAAAGTCATGGACTTAGTGAGCTTGGTGTCCAACATTGACTAGAGACTTGACCAAAATGTACTTAGGAACCTCTTTTCTAATCTAAGATAATGGAATGTGGGATAACAAAGTGTACCCACACTCGTTCAAATAAGAGCTTAGCAGGGGCTTCTATTGTGATACTCTTCTTGTAGGCTGCCATAATGGCCATCTTAGATAATATGTCGATGACCACGAAAACACAGTCGTTTCCATGCTTAGTAGAAGGAAGGCTCAACATGTAATCCATGGATATGGATTCCCAAGGTCGACTAGGAGTAGGAAAAGGAGTATATAGGCCTTGTTTCTTGATGGTTGGTTTGACAATGGCATAGACATTGTAGGATATGTTGTACTTCCAAACATCATGTCAAAGGTTTAGATAATAAAAATACTTCTGCAACACTACCACTATTTTCTCTACCCCGAAATGTCCAGCGACTCAACTATAGTGCGCCTCCCAAATCATCTTGGCATGCTCGCTTGAGGGAACACAAATGTGTCCCTGGTGGCATCATAGTGTATCTTGGAGGTGAAAAATTGGAACTTGCTTGCCTTCCAGGAGCGTCTGGTATGTGTTGTCGAATTCTAGATCGCTCATGTAAAGGTGTGGCCACCTCAAAGTCTCATGCCCACAAGATTTGAGCACAGTGATCAACAACATGATTGGCAGTCGATTGAGGTAGTCTACAACATTATTGGTGTTGCATTTCTAGTACTTAATTTCAAATGGAATTGCTGCATTTATGTGGACCATTTCTGATGGAGATCGTTTTGTAACTTCCCTTGTGTTTGTTGATTTGCGGGGGTCGGTGGTCTATGTGGTTGATCATTTCCTTCCCCAGAATGTAATGCTTCCATTGTCAGCAGGATTTCATAATGGAATACATCTCTTTATCATAGGTGGGATACTTTCAGACTATGTCTGAAAGTGTCTCACTGTAATATGGCACTTGATGCCCCTTGTTATGTGGAATTTTGCATCTACGGATAAATACAATTTCCCTAGGTGGGTAGCTACACCTAGAACAACAAATTTAAAGTGTTTATCCCTTTTCTATAGAAGATAAATAAGAAAAGGTACCTACTTGTTATCTTTCGCTTTCCGTTTGTCTCCTTTGTTTTCCTGCCGTCGCTCCTTCTCGAACTTAATCTGCTCGACAAGTACTTGCAATCATAAACAGAGGACAAAAAACAATCAAAGCAAGAGATCTATCTACTATAAGAAAATGGAATTAAAAGCATTTACACATATAATCATCATACATTAAGACAATAATATGGGAAAAGGTGTAAACGACTTTATTAAGTAGAAGGAATAGTTGCAACCATGAAGTCTGATCCATTGTCACTCCTCCAGCTTAGGTTCCAACCAACATCACATCTAAAGCACAACACTCCGGAAACATAACAATACTTGCTTAAAATATCAAACCTCACACCAATAGTATCTCCTTATAAATTCTCAAAGTCTAGCCCCTAATCACTTAGATGAGGGCTCAATTTATAGGAAAATGGTGGTGGTTTGGTCATAAATGAGGGTATTTAATGGCCTTCCAAACTTAGAGTTAGTTTCCATGGAGGAAGGGATGAAAGGATAGGAGGTTACTTAACTCATTCCCTATCCAATTTCAAGCTCATAGGAGACGATAAGTGTGGAAATCTTCTAGAAGGCTCCAAAAGATAAGAATATTCCCAGAACCCTATGAAGATTTCGCTCAATCTCACCCAGCGCAGGTCAAAGTGGGCCTAAGTGCTCTGAAACGAACCCTGACATGGGCCTACCTGCACTGAAGCACACTTATCCCTGACCAAGGTTGCGTTGGTCCCTCAAGGAGGAATTCTGGAGGGCTTCAGGCCAGGAAACTCTCATGGAAGGAGGAGTTCAAAGTGATGACTTGTCTAGGGCATGTAGCAACCAAATTATGTTTTGATGAGTCCTAATAGTACTGATCTGAATGTTGGGAGTGATGTGCCCAAATAGACCTGTAAGAGTTGGCCCCTAAAGCATGAAGTCAAAAATATTAATGTCGAGTGATATGCTTTACGATGTGATGAGGAAGTTTCGAAGCGGATGGTGACCTACATCAATTACAATATATAATATCATGATATTTTGAATTTTTTCATGAATCGTTGAGGGAAGGAATACCCATGCTGAGCATATAAACTTTCATTACAATTACATAGATAGTCATCTACAGATATAGACCCATGATGGGATGACTATCAGTGTAGAGCCATTGTACAAATGATTTAGTAATATCCTGAAATTATAGTCTGGATGGATGAAACTAGATCCGAGGTCTTCTATCTCGTTCAATCGTTCACTCAAGTATGAGTCTAACCATGCGAATATGTGATTTGAAGTCGAACATCGGAAGACACCGTCTGATTACTATTCAATGATGTAAGCCATTAAAATACGCGAGAGAAATCATCGATAATGATAATGATCCTCAAGGTACTGCAGTACATTCTACATGGTGTGAATGGATGTTTTGATGTCAAACACCATACAAAGTCTTTCGGTCGAAGGCCAGTGATGTCAACCTATCGCCGGAAGCGAGAAACCTGCCATTGATGTATGCAAGCTCCAAGGTACTGAAAGGGTGTTTCTAAGTCAACTTCTTGGATAATGTGCTGATGTTGACAAGAAGCAACTCGTCGTAGGAGGGCCTTGATGTATCCCACATCAATGACACGAAACGAGTGTAATGATTTTTTGGAGACGGAATGTGGCTGATGACACAAGGTTCAGAATGGCGGTCATGAAAATGAAGGTTTATGAGTATTGCAAATGATGAATTTTAACTGAGTGACCTCTCTTGAACATGTCGACGACACTGAATGAATTGGTAGCATTGACCCAAAACCAAAGTAATAGATGGTATGATAGGCCAAGGTATGATGACCATCAAGCAGATAACCCAACCCAAATAGTCACAGTGATGAAGCGAAAGTGTCATGTTCAAGAGCGACTTGCTGCGATAAAGTGGTTTACCCCTTTTCCCATTTTCCCTAGTCATTGTTGACCAGTACCTCTTTATTTTTTAATCAAGCTTGAGGAGGATAACATATGCTTGTTGTATAATTCCACCCTTCGAGTGAATCCATCACTATGTCATGTTTTAACGAGTCTAGCGAAGGTGAAACTCGGTCTTTTCATGAGGGACAAGTTTGTCACTATTTGATGTTTTAATGAGTTTAACGATAATGAGAACTCGGTCCTTTTCATGTTTAGAGAGATTGAAAAGGGAAAAAAAGAAAACTCCACAAGTTCTTTTTCGTAAATTTGTCTCTCAAGTCCAAAAAAGCGTAAAAAAATACAAGAGAGAACCTATTGATCATGTTCGATCAACGTATTCCTTTTTCGTAAATAATATATCTCAGTCCAGAAAAGGGTTAAACTTATACTGAGTAGATGTCATTTCCAATCCGTTAACAAGTTGGAAAGGACAAGCACTCGACAATCTTTTCATGTTTCAAGACTCTGAAAAGAGCTTAAAGAGGACTCCAAGGGGGTTCCTTTTTCGATGTTTAACAGAGCTCGAAAAAGAGATAAAAGTATACTCTTTGGTCAAAGTACAATTCACGATCGTGCACGTCAAATTCTGTAAGTCAGCTGTAAATCTGTTCAAAGCAACACCAAATGGATCAAACATACTTGTTTCATTGGTAAAAATAGGTAAATACTAAAGTTTACTCATTAAATGATCATGAAATAAACATAAAACAAGAATTTACCATGTTATTTTCACCATTTGATATTTACCATTCAATTTGTGCTCTGACCCTGTTTTTACCTCGATCTTCAACAACTGATTGTGAGAGATTTTGTGGATAATTTCTTGTGTCATCTGGACCAGGTAGAATATCTACCCCTCCTCTTTCTTTTCATGTCATTCTTTTATAGTTTCATGCAGATTTTTAGGGTTTTTAAGGCCCATGGGGTTAGAATATTTCGCCCTGGGATCAGCACAACCTTCCACATCAAAAACTACACTGCAGAGCACCCAAATAGAATGGTAGCTGCTTTGTAATGCACTGTCTCCTTGCCTAGGTTGTGCTGGGCAAGTTTCACAAACTTGTTTCACCTGTGTGGCCCAAAATTTCTCCAGTTCTTTGCTTGAAATGGATCCTAACTAAGCTTATGGTTTCATTTTAGGCTTTCATCGGATCAAAATGTCTATTACTTAGTGAGGAAAAGAGCATGAAGAACAAGACATGGTTTCCCTAAATGATCTGAGTAGTATTGAGGCCCTAAAAAACTGTGGGTTGCTCAAATACTTCAGGTTGTCCTCGATGAGGCAACAATCATAACTATTGTAGTTCCTAGTTCGTGCATGGGATCCAACGAACTAGGCTTTTCACATAAGGGATAAAGTGGTCCCTATTATGATCGATGATGTTTACTTTCTTACAGGGTTGTCGAGACGTGGTGCCCCCATTTCTCTTTCAGGTTCTTCCCATGGGGGTGAATCAGTGAAGGACTATGTTCGACAATTTTTTCGGCCAGGTACATAGCCTACCAAAGACGAAAAGATAATCATAAAAGATATTTGTGATTTGCCTTTGAGAACAATCCCTTTAACTATCGCAAAGTTTCCAGGCAGTGTGACACTTCATCCAGTGAACATATCATACATGCAGTATGCACTTGAGTGTCTTGAACCAACTCTATTCAACTGGTGTGAGGTTGTACTTTCTTCACTGAAAGAATAGATGACAAAGGTAAAAAGTGGTAAGATGAATAATTTTAGCTATGGATCACTCTTAATTGCTTTTACCTTAGAGATAATTCCATTGATGCAACCTCAACATGTAACACTGGTTGTCACTGGTCCTAGAGATCCACGGATGCATAAGTGGGTTGAATTGATGGCTAGACATGCTGGTCAGTCATCGATTACATTTTCTACTACATTCTTTAGTTGGCTCGATCGACAACACATTGTCATCGAGGAGCATCCATATGCAGGGATGGATTTTCGTGGAGATCCAGAGTTGAGTTTACCAATGGGCACTCAATGGGGTGCTATAGGTAAATTGTTTTTGACCAAATGTTTTTGTTTTTTAAGTTTCTACATGTTTTTGTGTTTTTGATGTTTCCAAGACTAAACTAAAATCGTTCTCATGCATATAGACATTTGTATTGTTCGACCTATCGGACACCAATAGGAGGCAGGTGGACCAGCGCGGAGAAATGTTATGAGAGCAGTTCTCCAGGATTTGGATTTGACCGAGACACTGGCAGTGGTGCATGATCCACTAGTAGAAAATGACTAATTAATTACTAAAAAAATGACTAAAATTTGCATATAAATGACTATTTTCGGTCGGTGACCAATAGTAGCTAATTTACAGTATCTTATAACGCGACCAACTTTTAGTAGTTTTTAGCCTAGTCATTAATTGGTTGTGTCAATTTTATTATCTAGTAGTATATTTAGTCATTAATTTAGTCATTAATTTGGTCATTAATTTAGTCATTAATGTGGTCATTAATTTAGTCATTGATTTGGTCATTGATTTAATCATTGATTTGGTCATTAATTGTCACAATTAATGACCAAATATACAACAAATATATTACTAAAAGATCACCCGAGAAAACCAATTAATGACCAAATATATATGACTAAATTTTAGTCATGTTATAAGATACTGTAAATTAGCTACTAATAGTCATATATATGCAAAATTTAGTCGTCATTTGTAATCACAAATTTATCATTTGAATTAGTCATTTATATTTTTTGGTAGTATCATATTCATTATATAGATTACTATGTTAGTAGTTTATATTCATTTCATTTATTTTCATTAACAATCGTTATAAGCAACTAATTTAGTAGTATATTCATTTTATGTGTTCATCATTAATAAACATAAACTACTAATTTAGTAGTTTTAGATTGATTTTTTGGTTTCATTATTAATCGGCGTAAATTAATTAGTATGATTTTGCAACTAAATTATTAAAAATTGGCTTACAATGTACATGTTCATATAAATGAAATCGTAAAGTTACATATGTTAATTACAATACTAAGTAATATCAAGTGCAACTATAAATAATTCCAACCACATAAAATATATTATATAAAGTGTCAAGTATTAAAATATGAGTTTCCAACTTAATATTGGTTGGAGTACAATTTACACATGAAATATTGTTTCATCGCTTCAAAACATTATCATTGTGTTGCCAAGGCATTGCAGGTGAATTCACCAACTTTGAAGATTTGACCATTAGTCTTTATGTGTGTCTTATGTAGGATATTGGCTCTATGGGTACCACTAGACCAATGCTCTTCTCTTTCTCTTTAATTTTCATTTTGTCGCTCTAGTGTTATTGTTCTCCTCTTTCTTCAACTGCTGCTTCTTACCATCAATATTGAGTTCTTTTCCTGAAAAAGAGATACAATGCAAAGTATAAGACATGAAAGTCGATGAACACTGGAATATAAACTAAAGTAGACTATAAAAGATTTATATGATATATACCTCAACATCAGCAATATTGTTAATGTCATTTTTCCCCATAAAAGCAAGAAACTCGAACAAGTTTTCTTTAGTTGGGCAATAGTGACCACTATGTGGCCAGATGACCTATATAAACAAAGAAAATAAAATGTCACCATAAAATAAATTTTGTACCTACTATGTTCTCAGTGTACAACATTTGTTCATGAAATGTTATCTTCAGCTAAAGTAATAAATGCAAATAGACGCACACATTTCTATCCCAATATTTTGAATTCCCATGCTTATGGTACATTGCAATTTTGATTTTATCCAACATAATCAAACACATCGGAGCTAGCAATTTCTATTAAGAATGTTTCATGCGTCACTTTTTTATTTTTATCATTTCTTCTAGTTACCTTTAAGAAGCACTCACACTTCAACAATAAAACTAGTCAGCAGAAATCTAATGGGTGGAGCAAAGTATTGCTGACACAAGATTACAACAATAAACTAGAAAATAATAAGACAAAACTTTGTAAATTGTGATACTAACTGGGAATATAGCTTCAACATAGTAATATTCAATTGTCAGCGTACCATTCCAGGAGAAAAGGAATCCAATTCCTAGAAGCCAACAAATTATGTATGCCCCTTGTTTTCCCTGTAATTAATTGAGCAAGATTAGCACATGCAAATTCCATTTAGAATCTCTGAAATGATTCTATAAATATTCAAATCAAACTTAATGTTACTCATTCATTTTTCTCTAATGCAAACAAAACTGAATATGTTAACATGTTTTTGAGCTAGAGAGTTATGTGATTCATTGTGTCCAAAATCATTGCTTATTGTCATCACTGTTTTTTTTTAATGATCATGCAATGGGCCTATATAATATTTGATTAAAAAAACATATTTTTCAAAATATATTCCATTTTTCTAATTCAAAGCTAAATTTCCTTCCAGTTTATGGCATTCAAACAAACCGAAATCTTTTTCCTTTAACAATTCACTGTTGTAATATATTACTAAACGAGCAACTACATAATGAAGTTATTAGTGGTTGAATACTAATAAATCACAAATACATGCAAGAAATAACACCACTATGTCCTAGGCATGCCAAGTCTTTATCCTCTTGGTTGGCAATATTACTTCATGAAAACATATTTGACAGAGAACTTTTCTGAAACTAACCAATGCCAGTGTATCCAACAACAACGACATTTCTATTGGCATGCCCTCAAAATGTGTGGAAGTATAAAACATGTGTCCTGCACTTCCCTATACACACTCCTCTTTCTTTATGTCTTCATAGGAAGCCCTCAAGTTTGATACTCTTGAAAGTATTGCTACAAAGTTCTAGATCTAAAGGCACTTAGATTTCAAATAGATGAATGTATTGTATCTTGGTTCTAAATGATAGGCAAAGTGATGGAAGCATAAAGGAAAAATGGATGCAATTTGTGGTCATCAATTTGAAAATGAATTAATTACTCTCAATCCTAGTAATTTTGATACTACTTAAGGTTTCATCTCCAAGTTCTATCTCTCTAGCCTCAATTAAAAGATTTTCAAATTGATAAAAGTGATGAACAACTCATTTTGGTAGTGCTCTCTAAGTTGGGCAAGTTTTATTCAGTGTTTGTTTCCACATTTATATTGAACTCAAGATGCCTTGGGCCAAGATTTTGTGAGTCTGCCTACTTTTGATGCTTTTATTGAACAACTACTTGCGAGCAGGATAAACTCATCGAAATGGGTGCTCTTGTCTGTGGAATTTTTATAGCTATCTCACCTTCAAATTCAAGGATACAACATAAAAAGGCATCTAAGGGAAACAAATGAAAAGTACAAAGGAGTGTTAACTTTTCAAATCCCTCACTGAAACAAGATTTTAAAGGAAATAATAGACCTCTTAAATGTGCTTTTTATGGAAAGGTAATTCAAAATCTTGTTTGTAGAAATTGGTTTCCTTCGCTTCAGAAATGAAGAAACACAATTTAATTGTCAATCTATCTTCTTTTGGAAATCATACAAGAAATGCTAAACCGATCTCTGCTATTGCAAGTTTCTTCTTACCTAAATGGATAATTGATTATGGAGCAACCCATCACATGGCTGCACCTAAGAATTTTTTTTCTTCCATTAATTCATGCAATACAGGGCATATCTTTATGGGCAATGGGCCTATATAATATTTGATCAAAAAACATATTTTTCAAAATATATTCCATTTTTCTAATTCAAAGATAAATTTCCTTCCTGTTTTTGGCGTTCAAACAAACTGAAATCTTTTTACTTTAACAAGTCACTGTTGTAATATATTACTAAACGAGCAACTACATAATGAAGTCTTTAGTGGTGGAATACTAATAAATCACAAATACATGAAATAAATAACACCACTATGTCCTAGGCATTCCAATTCTTTATCCTCTTGGTTGAAAATATTACTTCATGAAAACAACATATTTGACAAAGAACTTTTCTGAAACAAACCAACACCAGTGTATCCAACAAATACCACATTTATATTGGCATGCCCTCAAAATGTGTGGAAGTATCAACCACGTGTCTTGCACTTCCCTATACACACTCCTCTTTCTTCGTGTCTTCATAGGAAGCCCTCAAGTTCGATACTCTTGCAAGTACTGCTACAAAGTTCTAGCTCTAAAGGCACTCAGATTTCAAATAGATGAATGTATTGTATCTTGGTTCTAAATGATAGACACAGTGATGGAAGCATCATGGAAAAATGGATGCAATTTGTGGTCATCAATTGGAAAATGAATTAATTACTCTCAATCCTAGTAATTTTGATACTACTTAAGATTTCATTTCCAAGTTCTATCTCTCTAGCCTCAATTAAAAGATTGTAAAATTGAGAAAAGTGATGAACAACTCATTTTGGTAGTGCTCTCTAAGTTAGGTGAGTTTTATTCAGTGTTTGTTTCCACATTTATATTGAACTCAAGATGCCTTGGGCCAATCTTTTGTGAGTCTACCTACTTTTGATGCTTTTATTAAACAACTACTTGCGAGCAGGATAAACGCATCGAAATGGGTGCTCTTGGATGTGGAATTTTTATAGCTATCTCGCCTTCAAATTCAAGGATACAACATAAAAATGCATCTAAGGGAAACAAATGAAAAGTACAAAGGAGTGTTAACTTTTCAAATCCCTCACTCAAACAACATTTTAAAGGAAATAATAGACCTCCTAAATGTTCTTTTTATGGAAAGGTAATTCAAAATCTTGTTTGTAGAAATTGGTTGCCTTCGCTTTAGAAATGAAGAAACACAATTTAATTGTCAATCTATCTTCTTTTGGCAATCATACAATAAATGCTAAACCGATCTATGCTATTGCAAGTTTCTTCTTACCTAAATGGATAATTGATTATGGAGCAAACCATCACATGGTTGCACCTAAGAATTTGTTTGCTTCCATTAATTCATGCAATACAGAGCATATCTTTATGGGAAACTCTTCACCTTTACCTCTTCAAGGGAAATGTTCCATTGAGATGATAGATGACATGATCAACAATGTTCTATATGTTTCTAATATTTCAACTAATTTGCTCTCAATTTATCAGATTACAAATTTTGTTTCAAGGAAAACAATCTTGTTTACTCTTTATTTTTGTTTCATGAAATTGAGGACCCTTCACAAATTGTTGCCATAGGGAAAGTGGATCATCATGCACACTTGAACTTATTTTCTCATTTTGTAGTGGAGCCTCCTATCAATGTATTACTTGGTCACTTAAACTCTTGCTATGATTATCAACTAAGTAAACTTTGGTCACTAATCTTATGTTTATTTCTCTTTTTGATGGTGTTTGTACTGGGTGTGTTCTTGGCAAGAATCCTCAAGGTACTTTTGTTAAGGACAAATCTTGGAGAGCTTCTAAAGGTCTTCAACTTGTTCACAATGATGTTGCAGGTCTTATTCCTACCTCGTCATTTCAAAGGCCCGTTATCTGCTTACATCCATTGATGACAACTCCAAACAAACTTGGGTCTACTTTTTAAAGAACAAAAGTGAGGCTTTTGACACTTTTCTTGAAGCAATCTGGAAATGTTTATCAAATGTTTGTAGAGAGTTAGAGACATAATGGTATTGAATATGTCAACCTCAAATTTGAAGACTATTCTGCACTGATTGTATTCAGTTGCAACATATGGTGCTCTACTGTCCACAAAAAAATGATCCTCCCTCTCTTTTTCAACTGTTATAAGCATTTTGTACATGGGTACCTATCATGGCCATGTAGCCAGGACCCATTTTTGGAATTTAGCCTCCTTTTTAATACTCGCCTAAGTTTCACTTAAGGGGTTTGTTAGTGTACAGACAATTGTAAGTTAACTTGGGTAAATCATTAAATACTTGTATACTTGCCAACTATCCTTCTTAAATGCTGGACTCCTCCCAGGTTGCTATAAATAGAGGGCTTCCCCTTGTATTTCTCAGCAACAGATCTAATAGATGCAGTAATTATCTTGTTCCTTCTATTGGCTTTGAGTCTATGTTAATCTTTTTCTGTTTTGTTGTCTATATCGAGTTTGACCATGTTATGATCTTGCTGTATCTGGTTTGATTCCACATTAGTGGAGGCTACTGCACTTTCAGGTTTTCAGATTTCTCTATTTGTCTGACATTACTTTTTTCATATATTCTGGAAATATTTGGAGCAGGTTAGTAGGTGCTAACTTGAGCCCTCTGAGACAATTCAACATTGCTCTTGTATTTGGGCTGAAGTCGTTCCATTTTTCAAACTCTCTATTAGGCTTGTGATCCAAGTGGATGTTGGTGGCCACCCACCTATCCCACTGGGACCCCCACAATTGTCTCTTTTAGTTTTTTAGTTTCCGTAATTGTATCACAATTTACTATTTTTAGCAGTTTTTCGGGTCCCGAACTTTCGGAGCCGTTTTGAAGCCCTAACGATGTTTTTTGGGAAATTTGGGAGCAACATGGGTCCATGGACTAATGTTGATCTTCCCAAAGTTGTAATGCTTGGATAGATCTTTCTAACCAGCAATTGTACGCATCAAACAGAGATCGTATGCCAAAGTTATGACCCCGGGAAATTGATGTACCAATTTACCCAAACAGGGCCCACAATTTGGCGTTTCATCTTCTAGGGTTAGGTTTTGTGATGTTAAGGGTTTTCCATTGCTTCTCAAAAATAAATAGACCTTTGAGTCTCATTGTAACATAGTTCAGAGGCATGTAACTGCCACATCTCTTCTCAGAGATAAGCTACCATCGCCCTAGCTGGTTTATTTCCATTTCTGGTCGTAAGCATATTTCAGTATTTTCCATTAATGAAAATGAAGTATTATTTCCGCTGCATCTCTGTCTTTATGGTTATCTCTGTAATTTGTTGCGTTCATGTTTAAATCAAGATTAATGGTATCAAAGCAGTCTGATTTTTCTCTGTTTTTCTTTGCATGTCCCCAACGAGGTTAGGATATAAGGAGTTAGGGCTTGAACTGGTGGAACCTTTGCAAGACCAGCCTCGCGAATCCCGATGGCCTCCCATGGCGGATGAGAAGAAAGACGAGGGCGCAAGAGATCCTATCAAAATCTTTCTCAAAGAAGCCCTCGAGTGACAAAGGAACGCGATGATGGACAGTTTTGCTCAGATCCTTCAACGGCTACCCAGAGGCGACGCATCGGCTTCCAACAGATACTCTGGAAATGCCACACCGTTTAAGGTACAAGTTAATTTCAAAATCCCCATATTTGAGGGTCCAATAGACGCGGACATCGTAGATAAATGGTTAAATGTGCTAGAAGGCTATTTTTTTGTTCATGAATTTTGAGTCGGGAAAAGATTGTTTTCGCTCTTCTCAAAGCATCCCCCCACGTCAAGGACTGGTGTGAAACCTACTGTGAGTAGAAGGATGAAAGCACAGCTCACTATTTTCAGTTGCACCCACTTGGGATTCATTCCAGGATGCCATCAAGGAGCAGTACTACCCTGTCAAAAGCTAAGAGGACAAACACATAAAGTGGACCACACTGTGGTAGGGAAGGGACCAAGATGTGCCAAAGTTCACAAACTTTTTTCATACCCTTCGCACACAGTTGGGTATCAAGGATTATGAGCTACATTTGGTACTCAAATACCGTGGCTACCTACACAAGTACATCCAGGAAGATATGGAGTTCCTAAACATTTCCTCACTTGGCATGGCATACTGATATGCTGTAAAAATTGAGCAGAAGTTGAAACAAAAGAAGCGAGACTTTGGATTTGAAAATCTGAAGACCAAAGGACAAAGCCAAGGCGGGGTGACCCAAGACAACCCATTGAAGCCATAGGAAAAGAACAAAACCATGAAGCTGAAGAAGGACACAGGAAATTGGTGTGAGTTCCACAAGAGTCCCACTCATAACACAAGTGAGTGTTGGACCAAGCAGTCATTGGTGGCCGAGTTGAAGGCTTCCAAATCAGATGCATGTTCCGACCCTGAGCCAGAACCCGACAAGAGCAATGGCAAAGGGAAACAGATCATTGATGTGGAGCCCAACACCACTGTTGCCACCGCCAAGATCTAGAAGAATGAGCCTGAAGATCCAGAGGAGGGGGAGCGCCTTTTCCGCTCACAGATGTGGGTGAAGGGTTCACCACTGCAATTCATTGTCGACAGTGGCAACCAAAAGAACCTCATTTCAGTAGAGGTCGTGAAGCGGTTGGGCCTACCGACTACATCACACCCGCAACCATACATTATCGGGTGGCTTCACGAAGGACGAGATCTAAAAGTTCACCAACAATGCCGCCTTTCCTATAGCATCAAGCCCTTCACAGACGAGGTATTGTGTGATGTTACACCTCTGGATGTTTGTGATGTACTATCAAGACAACCATACTTGTGGAGGCGACATGCTGTGTATGATTCAAGGCCTCGTACTGTTATTATTTCTTTAGATTATTCATTATACAGGATACCAGAGGTAGCCCCACCTACCGCCACCTCTTTGATCACTGCTAAGAAAGGCAACAAGCTCATCTCCCAGACTAGGAAATTCATCTGTTTGGTTCGCTCCCAAAGAAAGGGGAAGATCGTCACCACATCCATGACCCGTGCAAAGGGTTCCTCCATGCAGCAGCAACAGAAATAGGATACGGTCATGAAAAAACACAGGAACAACTTCTCCTCACCCAGAGGGGTACCACACAAGCTTCAGGTGGGAAACAAAGTCTGGTTGCATCTACAGAAAGAACACCTTACAAGAGCCCATCAGAAGCTCTGTCCACACCGACATGGTCCTTACACCATTACCAAGGTTGTGGGAAATAATGCTTTGGAGCACAAAATTCCTCCATTCCTTCACCTGCACCAAGTGTTCAAGATGTACCACCCCCAACCATGCTTCCCACCATTACTGGACACATCCGAGATTACAAAACAGCTCACGAGAGACCAAGTTCAGCAGATGGAGGAACTCAACACAATGGGGACCATTGATTCCTAACGGGGGAGGAATGATCCAGGTGGATGTTGGTGGCCACCCACCTATCCCACTGGGACACCCGCAACTGTCTCTTTCAATTTTTCAATTTTTGTAATTGTAGCACAATTTACTATTTTTAGTAGTTTCTCGGGTCCCGAACTTTCGGAGCCATTTTGAGGCACTAAACGACGTTTTTTGGGAAATTTGGGAGCAACATGGGTCCATTGACCGATGTTTCTCTTCCCAAAGATGCAATGCTCCGATATATCTTTCTAACGAGCTATTGCACGCATCAAAAGGAGATCATATTCCAAAGTTACGACCCACGGAAATTGATGTACCAATTTACCCAAACGGGGCTCACAATTTGGCGTTTCATCTTTTAGGGTTAGGTTTTGGGATGTTAAGGGTTTTCCATTGTTTCTCAACAATAAATAGGCCTTCAGAACTCATTGTAACATAGTTCAGAGGCATGTAGCCGCTGCATCTCTTCTCAGAGATAAGCTACCATTTCCCTTGCTGGTTTATTTCAATTTCTGGTTGTAAGCATATTTCAGTATTTTCCATTAATGAAATGAAGTATTATTTCCGCTACATCTCTGTGTTCATGGTTATCTCTGTAATTTGTTGCATTCCTATTTAAATCCAAATCAACTTGCAACTGTAGATTCACCAACCGATACATGAAATTCAAGGAAAATTATAGAGAATATTGATAATGAAGTGGGTGTTATACAGGGAAAAAATGGAAGGAATCTGATCTTCAGTTTTCGGTACTTCCACTCTACCTGCATTGGCAGTAGCAATGCTTATCATCAACTTTATTGACTGGTTACTTGAATTGGTTATCTTTTAGGTGTTGCATCCATCTTCCTCTTTTCTGGCTTTCGATCCCCATTCATATTTTATTCTCTTCGAAGTTATGAGCTTTAGACTCATGCCTTTGAATCTTGAGACCCTGAATATGCAGGTCAATCTTTGAGTTTTTGTTTGCAGTTAGAACTTACAGGTTTTCTTAAAACTCATGCTCCTGATGTTCACGTCTGAAATTCAATATTCAAGCATAGAAACCTTGTCTTTTAGAGCTAAGACTTGCTCAGGAAGAATTACCAATTGGGTTCTCTCCTATTTTGCAACCATTACTCTCAGGGAAGTATTTGAGTGGTGGAAATGAATGAGAAAGAGATCTCTCTCTAACCACACACCCACTTTTTTCAATTTGAATGCTTTCAAATCCTTGCCATATCATCTTATAAAGAGGGGAGTCATATCAGACTGTCTTTACTTTCAATGAATTTGAAGCCAGATCAGCCCCCTTATTTGCAAAAATGCCAGTCACCTTAAACAAATGCCTAGTGGGTGAGAATACAATCCTGTCAAAAAAATTGTTTTCCCATCAAGTAGTGCCTTTAGTTTCCTAATGTTGATGGACTATGTGCTACTACTAACAACATTGTCTATGAGCCTAGGGTGAGCTTGTAATCCCCATAGCATTTTGCCATGACTAAGTCCAAAGTTTTTTTTTGTTTTTTTGTTTAATTAATTTCTAGAGATAACATATAGTGGATTTAATGGCAAATTTTGGTCATCAACAGTTAATTATTGTCCAAGCACCCCACTTAAATATTATTTTATTAATTTGGTTAAATTGGTCCATCATTAGTTTTGAAATGCCATCAAAGAATCTATGGTATTTGCCCATGATAATCAAAAAATTGACTTGGTTAAATATGCAAGGTGATTAGACAATTGGGAGTGCACTTTAGGGTGATCAATCTGAGCATTTTGAAGACTACCTTTTCTACGGATCAGTCTGGCTCTAAAGATGGATCGTTCTAACTTCTGACTGCTTTGACATAGGCACATATATTTTATGTTTTAGTTTCTTTTGATTTTTTCTCGCTCAGGTATAAAGGATCAAAGGCATGATTGTCAAAGCATATTATGATGGTGCATATGCAGTCTCTGAGACACTTGTGTGCATGGAATCTGGTCAGAATGCAGTGTGAGAACATTATTTGAGTTTGGAGTGGAATTAGTAGAGATTGACTTGAGCCAAAAGGAAACTGTGTGCATGGAAAAATTAAATCTACCTGTGATGGAAAAGTGATCATACAAAGTATTTTCTAGTGAATGGAATATGGCACCTATAGCACGAGATTGTTAGACAATGTGTGGTAAGTGTAACTATGTGCATGATCATGTGTATTGGAATGAGTTGCTGGTGCGAATGAAGTTGCATTATTCCAAAACTAATGACTGAGACAATTACCAGTGTGCATGACAGAGATTAAAGACATCTGAAGCAAATATAATAAGTAGAGCATAGAGTCAGAGGATTTCTACTGTTGTGTATTCCTTGTGCTAACAATATTCTTGCAGGGATCATGCTACCATAGATGATCTTGTAGCTCTCATTTTATTGATATATTGCTATGGTGTGTCCTTTTGCCAGTATGGTAGAATTGTTGTGTTTTAGCTAAGTGTGAGCCATGTTGAGATATATGCTGCTAAGGGCAGAGTATAAGTCTATTAATATGTATGGCTGAGGGATGAGGTGTTTGGATGAGTTTTCTTGAGGGCAGAATAAAACTTGTTTGATGGAAAGACATTATTCATGGTACTAACTAATGTGGTTATAGGGACAAAGTGTTGTATGACAGTTTGATATAGTTCGTATATATGTTGTTGACCTAAGAGAGGATGTAATGTATGGGTTTAATACCTTGATGAGTGGTTGGTTGCCTTATGGTTTGTAATGATATTTTTCTGTAGTTAATGAATTGTGCAACTATCTATTGTATGGTACTAATACAAACATTTTGTCAGAGAACATGGGTATGGATGAGTAAATTTATAGCATCTTATTGCCTACGCATTTCACTGTATGTTGCTAGTTAACATGGCAATTAGGTGCATGGTAAGAGTATGATTCTTGCTAGGGTTTTATGAATGTATTCTGCTAGGGCTTGTCACAATAGATGGGCATAAAGGTTTTATGATGCAGAGATATTTGGTATTATTGTGAGCGGAGGTTATGCTATTGTTGTTGGGGTAATGAGCTAGGGCTTTGTCACTGTATGAATGCTAGTAATTGTTGCTTGTATGGTTAAAGTTTTTGTGGCTAGGGTATTGAGAAATTTGTATTGAGTTGTTGTAATTGAGGTTGAGATCATTGTGTTGGTGATTGTATATGCCAGAGTTTGTGATGTGCTAATCTTCATAGTTGTTGTGTTATTGTCATGGTGGTATGCTGCTAGATAAGTCTTGTATTGATGCCATTATGGTTTGACATTGTATTCATGTTCTAGCTAAGTGACATTGGTGATGTGATAATTTTTTGAAGCTATTGAGTCACAAATTTTATCAACCCTTAAGTAGGCAGTGATGGAAGTCATCTAACACATAGGGAAAGAGGCTACAATAAGGGTATTGGTTGCCGAGAGGGAATTGATTAATACCAAGCAAGAGGCATTAGCTATGCTTTTGCGGTTGAAACACAGCATGGATGCTCATTGTGTTATTAGTGTTTATTAGAAGTTCTGTAATTTTGAGGTGATAACAAGGCCTCTCTGGCTCTGTTCTGCCAGGGTTAGTTCTAGCCACTCCATATTCATCATGCCTCATTACAACATTTTTAACAATCTTTTTTGTATGATTTAAGATTTGTGTTATCAGATTCCCTAGTACAGTCATTAGATTCTTAAAAGGTGTTCCTTGTTCTTTCATTCCTATCTTCTGACATAAATTAGCTTCTCTGGAAGAGATAGAATGAATAAATGCCTCGCAGTGATTTAATCGAAAAACATAGGATGATTTAACAAGTCCACAAACTTCAGGCGAATCATATTTCTTGTGTGGCTCCAAATGATGAGAACCATTGAATGGAAGATGTGAAAAAATATTTTTAAGCCAATCTCTAGGAAATATTTTCCTCCCTAGAAACATATGAAGCCCTAAGAAGCCAAGTTGTTGAACCACTTTCTTAGCAGATCTTGCATTTCCACTGTCAACCATCAGAAAAAAAGGAACTTGAAGAAGAAATAGCCTTGGTAACATTTTCCCGCACTCCAAGTAGATGCTTATCCACTTGGGAAATGATGGAATTATCATATCTTCCTCCCCTCACATGCTTCATAAGCCTAGAAATTTCAGTAAGTTCATTTCCTAGATCTTCCGTAAATATCTTTCTCTAAGAAACACAGTGAGCAAGAACCAAATCATCCAAACCTGCACTAAAACCATCTAAGGATAATAAAAAAATGTTCAACTAAATTCAAGCACTTCACTGTCGCTCATAGACCTTTACACTTAACAATTGCATTAAAAATTTTAGTCAAAGAACTCAACAATTGGGTTTTATCACCATTGAATAATATTATTTCACTATTGCTTATGAGAAGCCCATTCTTCTCACAGTTCAATTCCGGAGGTAAACCCATATGAAGAAGTTGGCTAGCTATCCAAAAAGGCCCTCCATCATGAACTTTAGTGACTGTTGGTTCAGGAAATTGTTTATATGTCTACATTCATAGTTGATTCAGTGTGGTTTTATCCAACATAGATTTTTTGGATAGAAGCTTGGAAGCCAACAATGTATCTACTATCAACACTCAGTTTTGTTTGCCTCTCCACAATGGGAACTAAACATTTTTTGATCCACACTTAGAAGTTGAGAAAGCTCAGCTTGAGATTTTAAAGATTGGGGATAAAAAACATGAATGCCATCCCCATCAAAATCTGCACCAAGTGGCCAACATATGAGAGGGTTAATAATCATTGTAGAGCTCGGATGTACATATGCTTTTAATGCCTCCAATGAATGTTTGTGGACACTTGGAGGATGATTAATCAAAACAAAATCCCCATCATGAAGTCCACAGTTAATCACTTCACCAATTTCAACTTTCTTCATTGTTTTTCCAAATGCATTTGAACAAAACTTACCTCCTTAGTCAACATAGGTTCTACACTGTCCCTTTTGTACAATTTTCTACAATTTTTCCCTATTGTAAACATTTACATGCTCCACAAATGTTCCTCTCTTGGCTATTTCTATAGATATACCAATTTCAATTATCCTTCTATATGCATTTCCAATGACAACACATCGAGATCATATATTACAACTCTTAAACACTAAACAATTAACACTAAATCTCAAAGGGACTCACCTATAATAGTTGTTGAGAAACAAGGACAATAATCAAAATGTTGTAGCTTGCTAACATTATAAAACTTCCACCTTGTCCATGTACTTTTTTCAAACCATGAAAGGAATATAATGTAGATAGAGGAATGAATAATCTAATTTACATAGAAGGGAACCCATATTACCTGAATGTTTCAAGAAGCCTCAATGGTATCTTGGAGGTACATCCTTGAAGAATATAACATCCTCTTGAATCCAATACTTTCTCACTACAACATAAAGGAACTCACCTGAAACAGTTGCAGCTGCACTATAAGGAATATCATTGAAAAGCAGTTCCTTGCTACCACTACTAAAAAAATTCTCATCCACGTACTTTCCTATAACCATGAACATGATGCAAATGGACAATTGACTGAAACTAACATAAAAGGGTACTACATATTACTTGAATGTTTCAATAAGCCTCAATGGTATTTTGGAAGTATTCTTATCCAAAGAGAGATGTTCCACCATCGTAACAGATTCTTGTTGTAGCATCAAAGGAATCATGATTATCAAAATCTATAATGAGCTTAAATTGATTTCCACCTAACCTCATAATTGAAATCAAACTGGATTTAGGCTGACAATAGATTCTTGCACTAAACTTCTGAAAACAAAAATCAATTTGCAGTCTTGTACATAAAATGCAAAGGTACTTGTAACTTAAAGGAAGATGTGGTTGAGAAAATCAATTTCTTCTTCATGAAACATTCTCAATAGGTAGAAGGTAAAATGATTGTTTCTTATACTAGTGAATGCTATGTGAAAGAAGTCCATGTCTACCATGAATAAATATTCCTTTTG
The DNA here is from genome assembly GCA_031772625.1 of Pinus tabuliformis. Taxonomy (NCBI): domain Eukaryota; kingdom Viridiplantae; phylum Streptophyta; class Pinopsida; order Pinales; family Pinaceae; genus Pinus; species Pinus tabuliformis. The sequence goes on along the minus strand of CM062818.1, from coordinate 536,997,451 downwards.
CTTATAGAAGATGAAAAATAGTTTATCACATATGCATTTTCTATTGTGTTTGCTTTAAAATTTAAAATATAAAAGAACAGAGAGAATCAAAACAGAAACTAATGCATTTTTTTTTATCAATTATCATGGATTTGGTATTGGGATTTTCAAATTGGGTTCAGACTGACAATAGATTCTTGCACTAAACATCCAAAAATAATAATATATTTGCAGCCTTGTACTTCAGATGCAAAGGTGTTTGTGACTTGAAGAGGGATGTGGTTGAGCAACTCAATTTCTTAATGAAACATTCTCAAAAATTCGAAGGTGAAATGATTGTTTCTTATACTAGTGTGAATGTTGTGTGAAGGAAACTCATGTCTACCACGGATAAATATTTTTTTTGCATGTAGAAGATCAAAACTAGTTTATAATGCATGCATTTTCTATTGCATTTGCATTAAAAGATAAAAGATAAAAGAACAAAGAGAATCAAAACATAAATTACTACATTTTGTGTCAATTATCATGGATTTGATATTCATATTTAGTTTGAAATTTCGAACTGCACAATTTTTAAAGAGATCTCATTAAACATGAGAACATTGCATATCGAAGATTCTAGGGTGTATTTTTCTTTAATATTAATGTTGAAGACAATTATCAACTAGAAACTTTGAAACAACAAGCAGTTCATTCATAATTTTTTATTAGGGTCAACCTTCAAATACAAAAATGCATTTTGAATCAGATTGGTTAGATGATTGACCTAGAGAGTAAGACACCTTTATGATTATGTGTAACACTACTATTGTCCTCTGGTTCCCAACTAGGTGTAGGGGACATTCATACAAAGAAAGTGGGTAAAAAGCATAAAGTTTCTCAGAATGATGATGGTACTGCAAAGGCCTTGGAAAATATCAATGGGATTCTCAGAAATGTTGTTGAGTCTGAGGAAGAAATGGAGTTTGCTCTACAAAAAACTGTGTCGGCTATTGATCCTTATTTGGTAGAAAAAGTTCTCTGTATGCATGTGAACAATTGGAAAATTGCATATGGTTTCTTTGTTTGGGCTGGTAGGCAACCTGGATATCAACATACCACAGAGGTGTGCAATGCCATGGTAAACATACTCGGTAAAGTTAAACAATTTGATATAGCTTGGGAAGTGATTGAACAGATGAGTAAAGGTGAAAAGGAAGGCTCTTTGGTTACTGCAAAAACTTTTGGAATCATGTTCAGGAGGTACGTTGTGGCCCATATGGTGAAGGAAGCTGTGGAGACATTTCATAGGATGGGAGATTTTAATCTTGAACCAGACAGGACTACTTTTCATAGTCTTATCAATTTTTTGTGTGAGCACAATCATGTTGAAGAGGCAGAACACATGTCTATTGGGAAGGATTCAAAATTCTCTCCAGATACGAAGACCTTCAACATTCTTCTTATGGGATGGTGTAAGAGAAAATCTTGGAAAGAATGTAAAAGGTTCTAGAAAGAAGCAAATGAAATTGATAGCTTTTTCCCAAACCTCTTTTCTTATTCAATATTTATGGATGTATTGGCCAAGTCCGGGAATCCGAAGAAGGCACTCAGGTTATTTCAGGAAATGGAGGAAAGAGGGATTCAGCCAGATGTCATAGTCTATAATATTTTGATTCATGTTCTTGGCCAAGTAGACCATGTTAACGAATCATTGCAGGTCATGCATAAGATGTTGGAGATAGGATGTCATCCCAATGTTATGACATACAATTCATTAATCAGGAATCTCTGCATAGCTGGCAGAATGCATAAAGCTTACCGGCTATTGGAACAGATGGTTCATCAACGGTGCATTCCCAATGCCACCACTTATCACTTTTTCTTTAGTAAACTGAGAAGGCCAAAGGAGACACTGGAACTTTTTGATAGAATGGTTAATGAATCAGAAGAAAAAGTAACATGAATTATATCCAGAGGTACTGCAGTATGGTGACTTCCTTGTGCCTCAACTGGGGGATAATCAGGTCCTTGTTAGAGTCTGTGCTGCTGCACTCAATCCCGTAGACTTCAGACTACGCAATGGAGAAATCAAGGACAGTAGTTTGGAATTCCCTGTGAGAGAACTCTTCTCATGAATTTTCTAACAAACCATCGTTATATTTTATATAAAGATGAATTGTGTCATTGAAGGTCTCTTTTACAAGATGAAGAATTCATATGATCCTCCATTGAATTACTTTTCATTTCATTGCAGCATATCTATCAAATTTACAGAAACCTGTTGGACGGATTTCATCTCTAGTTTTTTATCAGACTCCCAGCTTGTTTGAGTTGATTTCCTCAATGCTTTTAAGTTCCATTTCATAGCTTGCAATGATTTGCAAAACGAGCATAATCTTAACTTCATAATTTCCAGAGTCCATAGTTTTGACTAGAATTTATGTTTTCTGGACTGTATACCCCCGTTATGTTTTTGAGGTCCATTACCTCATTTCCTATAAATTTACAAAACCCTCAATGAATAATCTATTTCTAAAACTACTAGTTCTGGTCAAGACCTACATAGCCAACCCTGATCTGAAAATCATTATAACATCTCACTAATAGATTGGATAACTCTCCTCGTGAAATGTTGCTCAACACCAATGTTTTCCATAAGAAAATACCTATCAGTATGATCATATCCCACATGGTATTGCCTAGCTATTGGATCATTTCATTAAGAGAAAACTCAACAACAATCCATTATTGCACATTTTTTTATTGTTCAGTAGTCAAATGTAAAATGTCTACCAGGAAAAATAAGGTGAAAAAACATAATCTGTATTGGACACTACAAATAATATTGATGAGAATTCATGGTTGTTTTGGGATCATATAACCCTTTTGTTCCAATAATTTTTAGGTCCATTGTATCACTCTGAATGAATATTAAAACTACCCATATTCTTTAATGTCTATAAAACATATGAATTAGATCCAAGGCCATGATTTTCAGAATCTGCATGTCTCTTTGAATTGTTTTTCAGGTAGTGCCAGGTTGTGATGTGGCAGGAGTAATAGTTGATGAAGGAGATAATGTCTCAAAATTTAGCAAGGGTGATGAAGTATATGGAAATATCCAAAACTTCAACACAGGCAGGCCAAAACAATGTGGAACTTTAACACAATACACAGCAGTGGAAGAGAGTCTGATTGCTTTGAAGCCTGAAAACATATCCTTTGAAGAAGCAGCCAGCTTTCCTCTAGCTCTTCAAACTGCCCAGGAAGGTTTTGACAGAGTAAATTTTCAAAGGGGTCAGACTGTGTTCATTGTAGGTGGAGAAGGAGGTGTTGGTAGCCTGGCTATTTAGGTAAAAGTGAATACTAGATCTTTTTCCTTTAATAATCTTCTTCCTCTGCATATGATCAAGTAAGAAGTTGTACTAATATATTGGATGTGTTCCAGCCATTGATACTTATGTCTTGTTGATGAGAAAATTTGGAAGATGGGGTTTGTTGAGGGTAGTTTTTATAATTTGGAATCAAATGCAGCAAAGAGGTTGCAGTCTAGATAAGTGTGCTTATGAGGCTCTAGTCTACACACTCAATAAGCGGGGTAGATTCTCTTTAGCTCGCAAGTACAGAGAAGAGATGGTAGCAAGAGGGCTCTCATTAAAACCTAGGAGGGACGTTTTTCCAGATATAAGTTTGGCAGAATCAGGCAATGAAGATAGTTGAAGTTGTAAAATATCAAAAGAGGTTACTCCTCAACCATAATATGGAAATGATTCACAGTAATCTCATATTCGTAAGATCTGATACATATGATTTATTACCATCATGTTATTGGAATGATAACAGTACAGGCTCCTTAATAAAAATGATAATACAAAGGCATCTTCTTTGAAAGAAAATGTTCTAATTCTTGCTTCTGTTTAGGTATTTGATGTAACTCTAACATTATTCAATACCATTGATCTTATTTTTCCTTATTCTAGTAAAGTACTTTTTACTGGATTCTGTCCACCTTCGATTTGAGATTAATCAAATATCATGTCAAGGACTTTGCATGTGGATTACCTAACACTTGTGAAATCCGCTAGAAACTTTGAACTTATCTTTGGTAAAGGTTGTATAGGTATTTTTTGGATGTTCACTTCATTCATTTCAGCAACCAGCGGAAGAGCTCGCTCTTACTGGTTTGTTTGTCCTCAAACTCTCTGCTTTTTAATCTAGCTATCACTTATTTGCCCGAAGACCTAGAGAACCTACTGGCAATATAATTTTGCAGATTATTACATTTTTGTTGCAGTCCCAGGGTGAAATTGCATGGTTTGGGTTCAATATTTTCAAAGTTTGTGGTAAGGTGCACACAAGTGTGCAAAATATGGATACAAAACAATATTTAAACCATAATATTTAAATAGATTATGACATCATAATACTTTAAACCAGTAGAAAAAAATATGATTTGATAAGTTCATTAGTTCAATGACAAAGAAATTGAAAATATAGCATGTAAACGTTTGAATGGCTGAACTTATATATGCTATATTTACATTATTTAGTTCATGTTTTCAAGGTTTGTGCTAGTACGTGGATTAATACAAATGTGTTAGTTTTCTTTCTACCCATTTCTACCTGGTTTTCATTAGAGAAACCGTGAGATTTGAAGGATACTTCGTGGAATTATTTTAGGATTCATCCAAGGGAACCTTGGAGACTTCTCTTTGGAACCAAAGGAACCTAAACCCAAACTCATTGAAAATCGTTGAAGTAGACAAACAAGGACTTAAAGTTTTCCCATCCTTGCAGCAATGACAATAAACTTTTAGGCTTCCAATCAAGCCAAAGCTTTTGGTGAAATGGAGACACAATTGGATCTGTTTATCATTGCTTCAAGCTCTTGTTTGGTCATGGACAACAATTTGTTCTTTTCCAGTCCTATTTTCAAATTATTTGTATTATTATCACCTTTGGCAAGGAGAAGTTTTGAAACTGACCACTTTTACCAGGCCACACTTTGTGAAAACTCTGTAACTTATGCCTGTTACAGTTCCCTATAATTGGCGACTAGCCATTCCAGGAATCATACTAGAATTCTACTTGTTTCCTATGGCCTATATTCTAGGTTAGTTGATTCCTTAGCATCTTCTTGTGCTTGTATTTTGTGTTTGCATTGAACTGGTTCTTCTGAGAGTTGCAAGAAATAGTGAGAGAATCAAATGGAACCAACACAAACCCAAATTTTTCTATAAAGAGAAGAACAAATTGGCTCTAGGGCAGCACAACACTTGAAGAGAAATCAGTGAAGAAGGAGGGTTATTCTGATGTTTTGGGGACTTTGGAACTTCTTGGAAACATTTCAAAATGCTTGCATGGAGCATTCTTGGCGAGAGGAAGACTCCTGATTCCCTTCATTCCTTGATTTGGAATGGATGACTTCCAAGAGGGGGATTTCGATGCTCCTTGCCCCTGGGTTCTGAGAGTTAATTTTTCATTGTCATTTTCCTCTTGTGACTCCTATTGCTCTTCTTCACTGTCCAGAGGTCCAAATTTGTTTCCCTGGGCAGCATTTATCCTATCCTTGTTTAAATATGATGATTTCCCTTCTTCTGGCAGTGGGGTTACACAACTGAAACAAAAGGTGCAACATAGAGATCCACTTACTCAACAACAAATTGGAGAGCAAAATATTTCAAAGGAATCCTCTTCAAAGATTCTTGAATTCTTGTAGCTTTCTCCTCAAAATGTGTTTCATCAGCACAACATCTTCTCATGTGAATAATTACCCATCTATCATTTGGTTGTAAGGTAGAATTATATCTACTCATTAACATTTCTTGTTGTCATTGGCTTCAAATTTAGCCCTCCCACTGTATAAAAGGAAATCATACTGAAATAGAATGTTAATGACAGGTAAGGAACATGATCTCAACTACCTTAAGGATGTCCAAAGGGGAAATAGGAATCAACAAGTGCTTTGTAAGCTGAGTTTGCAATTGTTGTAGCAGCCAGAGTCCCTACGTGTTCTCCTGGAGATGAATGATCCAAGCTACTCCCAGACTCCATCTTGTTTGAGGAATTACATGCTACTGAAGAGTTTATGTTCCCATATTCAAACTGAATGAGAAATTTTCCACAAGCATCTTTGACCGTCCCATCATAGAAAATCGTCAGATCAAGTAGAAATGCCATTAGATTCTTAAAAAGAATTCCTAGTTCTTTCATTCCCATCTTCTGATAGAAAAGACCTTCTCTGGAAGAGATAGAATGAATAAATGCCTCACAGTGATTTAATCCACAAACATAGGATGATTTAACGAGTCCACAAACTTATAGGCGAATCATCTTTCTTGTGTGGATCCAAAGGATGAGAACCATTGAATGGAAGATGTGAATAAATATTTTTAAGCCAATCTCTAGGAAACGTTTTCCTTGAAACATTTGAAGCCCTAAGAAGCCAAGTTGTTGAACCACTTTCTTAGCAGATCTTGCATTTCCACTGTCAACCATCAGAAAAAATGAACTTGAAGAATAAATAGCCTTGGTAACATTTTCCCGCACTCCAAGTAGATGCTTCTCCACTTGGGAAATGATGGCATTATCATATCTTCCTCACCTCACATGCTTCATAAGCCTAGAAATTTCAGTAAGTTCATTTCCTAGCTCTTCTGTAGATATCTTTCTCCCAGAAACACAGTGAGCAAGAACCAAATCATCCAAACCTGCACTAAAACCATTTAAGGTTAAAAATTCAATAAAAAAACTTTGAACTGAATTCAAACAATTCATTGTCACTCCTGGACCTTTTCATTTAACAATTGCATTAAAAATTTGAGTCAGAGAACTTAGCAATTGTGTTTTATCACCATTGAATAATATTATTTCATTGTTGCTTATGAGAAGCCCATTCTCCTCACAGTTCAATTCCGAGGTAAATCCATCTGAAGAAGTTGGCTAGCTGTCCAAAATGGCCCTCCATCATGCACTTTAGTGACTGCTGGTTCAGGAAAGGTTCCAAAAGTCCATAATGATAGCTGATTCAGTGTGGTTTTATCCAACATAGATTTTCTGGATAGAAGCTTGGCAACCAACAATGTATATTTTTTCTTTCAACTGAAGAAATAACATTTAGAGTAGCTCTGGGGTGTACATAGTCCTGCCTGGGATTGCTAACAACCATGGGAACCTAACCTCCCCACCTAACTATTGGATCATATCCTCATGACTAACCAACCAACAATGTATCTACTATCAACACTCAGTGCTATGTTTTCCTCTCCACAATGGGAACTAAACATTTGTTGATCCACACTTAGAAGCTGCAAAATCTCACCTTGATATTCTAAAGATTGGGGATAAAAAACATGAATGAAATCCCCATCAAAATCTGCACCAAGTGGCCAACTTATGAGAGGATTAATAATCACTGTAGATCCCAGATGTATGTACATTTTTAATGCCTACAATGAATGTTTTTGGACACTTGGAGGACAATTAATAAAAAAAAAATCCCCATCATGAAGTCCACGGTTGATCACTTCACCAATTTCAACTTTCTTCATTGCTTTTCTAAATGCATTTGAACAATAATTACCTCCTTTGTCAACATAGTCTACAATTTTATGCAATTTTTCCCTATTGTAAACATTTACATGCTCTGCAAATGTTACTCTCTTGGTTATCTCTATAGGAATACAAATTTCATTTATCCTTCTATATGCATCTCTAGTGACAACGCATTGAGATGATAGATTACAACTCTTACTAATAAAAAAAACTACGCAGTTTTTCAAATTTTTTACTTTTTGCATTTCGAGGAAAGCTGTTTGTTGGAAATTTTCTTCCAGGTATCTAAAAAAGATATTGTAGAATGTCAAAATACAAAATATTGTAAAAAATATTAAGATTGATATCCATCCTAAAGACTCTTTTAAGTTTCTACTACTACTCTGTATACCTTTCTCCCTACCCTTACACACAGATAATCTGTGAACACGAATTGTAGATCCTTTGATTCAGCCTCATGTGACATGAATTTAGTCTTGTCGTATCTTGAATCTTTGATCTCGTCAACAACACTAACAATTTTCTTCAGTGTGTGTGCAACACGTTCCTAGGACAACGAGACTAATATTGACAATCTAAATTTAATATTACCATTTAGATCTGAATTCCAATAAAACAATTGTTTATACTGCAATTACAAAAATGAACTAACAATAAAAATCATGTTACTTACATATGTCGTTAAGGGTTTTCCCCACATATCAGGAATTTGTACACAGTTAGGAGTTCAAGGTAGAAGTTAAAACAGAAAATTTCTCTTGCTTGAGGGTTAATTTCAACTAACCTCTGAGAAATTTGTCATCTATGGAAAAATCTTCAATATCATTGAAATCGATCTGGGGTTTTCTGAGTACGATCCCTTGACCTAAATTTTGACAGTGGGATTTAGCAGCGAGGATCATATTATCATTAGCAAGGGTTGTCGCCTTAGTATCTTGAGTCTTGGAATCGACTCTTCATTGCAACACTGTAGATCTTCATGTCTTAATGTGGGAAAACTTGAGTTCCTGGGCTCGATCCCTATTGTTGGAAGCCCCAGGGTCCAGGGAACGATTCTAATATGTCAATGATCTCTGGATGACATTTGATTTCATGATCTTGGTTACAAATGGCTGGGTTTTCACATTCTCCGTCATTATTTTCATAGCCAAGAGTGAATGACCAGCGTTTCCATTCAAAATTGAGGCCTCGGGAGAATGTAGGAGCTTCAAAGTCGTCCATTAGAGTAATTCAAGAAAAATGCAATGCACAAATTCAAAATGTTCTTTGAATTTAAGAAAATTAGCACCAAATTGGCGGGATGATGTTGCAATATTGCAGTCTATAACTCGATGGATCTAGCGTATTTTGTGACTTTTTGTTGTTGATGTTGCAAACATCTCCATTATGGTCTACAATCAATTGGATGGATTTGGCTTGGTATCTTTAAACTCAAATTTTCTCCTACTTCTTAGTATTGTAGATGGTTTGGAACAATCATTGTGCTTAGTGCTATGTGGGAGGGTGAAAGTGAAGTTGGAATCTATGATTTGCTAATATTTTTTTTCATTTATATTATTACATTAATAATCCATAGCTTATATTGGGTGCATTAATTTAAATAATTATACAATGAAAAATGATTATATGCATTGATTTAAGAAATAGTAGTGAGAAAATTGATAAATATTGATTTCAACTCTAATATAGTGAAAATTATCTAAGTGATTTCAAAACTAATATATTACAAAACAGTTTAGAAATACATATTATAATGTTATAAAATAAATATTCTATTACAAGGTAAAGACCAACACTTTGTTTATCCAATACTAATCTTTTAGTATACTTTTTTGATGAAAAATGTTTAACCAATGAATGTGATGCATTGATTTTTAGTGAAAATACAATCCATTTTGTCACTCATTCAATATATGCAATGTATCAAATAAGCCTGAGAAAAATCAAGTAATTGCATTGATTTCAATAATCATATAATGTATCCCTAGATGGGTTAGCTAGCATGAGACAGATGGGAGGAATGAGACCATAGTCCCACTCACTACAAGAGGAGGGAGACATTCCATCATTGCCCCCAATGAATTAAAATGCACATACAATTGCATTGTGTGCCATAATTATGTTACCACCCCATCAATCATGTCACCCGTGTTTGTTTAATGGCATATTTCCCTTGGCTCATTAGTCTTTTAACCCCTCTTGTACTTGGAAGACTAACATGGTTTGTAAGCCTACTCTAAATTTCCACATTAGTCATTCTAGGAGGTAAACAATTATGATGGCACCTGAGCCATCTCTCTATACATGAGGGTCAGGCTAATAGTTTGTATGCAATTGTATATTGTGCAGTAATGGTGTAATGGTGTCTGGTATATTTTGTGAGTTTCAAGCCTGATCATAGGTATTTAGAAGGAACATTGGTCATTTTTGTATCATTTTATGTTTTTCACCCTATAGTGATTCATCCCCCTCAATAAATTTGGTGGTATTTCTTACTGAACTTACTATGTTGAGACCATTCCCCCAGTCCATCAGAGCTACTTCTACTAAATTTTCCTCATTTTTTCTTGGCCTTTAGCTAATTACTTCCTCACTATATTTTCTTAGCTTGAATTCCTCTCCCCTTTTTAGGCACACAATCTTGCCCTCTAACCTCGTCAGGCCCCACCACTTTCACCTTCCACTTCCCACTAGCCTATCTTTGTGGAATTGTCCCTCCTATAAACTCTTTCTTTCTGATTTCTTATAGTTTCCTTCTCCTATGGAGACCATGGTGAGATAGAGAGCATAGGTCTACCATGGAACTTCCTATTATAGGGACTTTGGAAGCCCCAAAACCCAAGAATGAGTTGAAATCTTTGCTACTCCTTATCATGATTTTACTCCTAGAAGTGTTCAAGAGGGAATTTTTCAAGATAAACATGACATTGTAGATGAAATACAATGCATTATTAACTTTTAGGTGCTTACTAAGGTGGAGAGATGGGTTGCAAGCATGGCCCACTACTAGAGTTTCCTCAATCACTATATACATATAGGCAATCTTTACTGGCACCTCAGGTTATTTTTTGGTTGCATGGTGATGGAGAAGAACACTACCTAAGAAGAGATGATTTTCAATTGGATGAATTGTTGGTGTTAATGTGCTTCATGGACAACAAACTAGGGAAAATTAAAGCCCACTTTGACTTGCCCCCTACTCTAGGTTGTTCTCTAGGAAGTGAAAGGGATCCTATCCCTGTGGAAGCCTTAGAATATAGAAAATATTAAATGTTAATTATGTTCTCTAGTTATCTACTATATCAAGTACCACTAAATTTGTTTTTTTGCTTCAATATATCCCTATAGCCCATGTATTTTTGACAAACTTGTTCATTTTTTGGTACACTATTAGTAAACTTTTTGTGTGGCTCTTAAGGAAAATGAAATTGTGTGCTTGGTTTGGTTTCTATAGTGGTAGACCATGAAATATTTCAACCTCTTTTGATGTAAAATAATGATTTGATGGAATGAAAACACTTTCACTTAAGAAAAAAATACAATCATATAATGCAAATCAATAAGGTGTATTGATTTCACTATTAGTAAATTGAAAAATGATTTGGTGCATTCATAACAAAAAGTATTAAATTAAATGGATTCATCATGGAAAAAAATTTCAAAATGTTGATTACTATGATATAAAATATGTTATTTCTTGTAAGTTATAATACAATGCTTTCTTTAATTGAGTGTGAATTATATCCTATTAGTTTTTTCAATTAAAATCGTAATGATTTGGTGCATTGATAACACAAATTATTAAATTAAATGGATTCATCATGGAAAACAATTTCAAAATACTGATTACTATATTGATATAAAATATGTTCTTACTTGTAAGTTATAATCCAATGCTTTCTTTCATTGAGTGTAAACTATATCCTATTAGTTTTTGCAAATTAAAATCGTTATTTTTTTTGTTATAATGTTAAGCTAGATATAGAGTGAACTCATATATAGAATACATTAAAAAACCAAGAGCATGTTAGAGAGGCTAAATATAATTATGATAGGAATATGAGAATATAGTTATTTACTACTACTTGTTAGTATTGTAGATGCTTTAGAAAAATTGTTGTGCTTGGTGCTATGTGGAGGGTGAGAGTGAAGTTGGAGTCGATGATTTGCTAATATTTTTTCCCCTCTCATTCATATTACCACGTTAATAACCCATAGCCTAGATTTTTCTTAGTTGATTTGAGCATCATTCAGGGCTGTGTAATATTTAGAACCAAGGATTGAGGATTCTATGTATGTTTATTAGTGTTTCCTCTTCATTACGTGGGTTTTTGTTGGATGTTGGCATTGTTGTATTTGTCTATCAGTATTTCTAGACGATGTGTGGAAGTTGTGTGAGGTTGTTGTTAAAGTTGAGGGTTCACAAGGATGTTATGTGCATTCACTCTTGACAAATGATTTGAATTTAATTCCTTGTGAATGTTATCAAAGGATATAACCTTGAAGATTCTAATCAACTCCCTAATTGTAACCATCCACTGATCCAATAAAGAAGTGTTTAAGGAAGTATAACCTTTCAACCAATCTATAAAAACCTTTGAATCCCCTATCACTTATAATTTTAGATTGAAGAAGTCACATAATTAAAATGACTAACTTAAATTTCTAATTTCTATTATTGTAGTACTTGCTAGGTAGTCATATTTTTGTTCGTAGACTAAATTAGTCATTATTTTTAGTCATTTTTATTTGTATTACTTATTAGCTAGTCGTATATTTTAATTTGCAACTAAATTAGTTGTTTATGTTAGTCATTTTTAGTTGGGTCAATTGAGATTGCTTAATTTTGGTAGTATTTCACTTGGAAAAGCTACAATGACTAATGTTTTTAGTCACCTAGTCACTAATTTCATCATTTTCTACTAGTGATCATGTAGAGGGATTAATCCTCGGTATTCTAGATATCTGGATCGAGGAGTTACCTATGAGACTAAAATTCCATACTATTGGTGTTCATGGCCATTGGATGTGGCTATTGCACATGATAGCTCAGGCTGTGACCTGTTATCATGAGCATCACTAGGTCTACTTAGGATGATTTTTGTATGCATTTTGAGTTTTTAGGTTAGATGACCAAACATGTCTTGGACACAAATTTTGTAAAAAAATTTAAAACATCTATCTATTTTTTACTTTCAAAGTTTTTATATATGGTTATGTGCAATGCTATTCAACTAATGATGTGAATTGAAAATTTACTTTTACATGTGTTGCAAATGTCTGTTTAACACATAGTTCACTAATGAATTAGTTAATGTGTTAAAGTTTCTAGAAATATGTTGATATTGAATGTACTCAAAATGTCTTTCCAAAATACAAACTCTAAGGAACATACAAAGAATTGTTGGGTTTTGGACGGTATAAATGCTTGTTATTTGCAGTACGACAAGTTGTGGGTCCAGCCTAATGATGATTCAGCGAATTCCAAGTGCAATGGCATCAAAGAGAAGTTCAATCAATGCGCTATACTCCATAATATTGTTTGTAGAAAGACTGATACAAATCCCTTGAAAACTCACTAACTCGCCACTTGAGGTGAAAATGGCCCATGCTACAGAAGATAGGTTCTGCATACTACGACTAGCACCATCAGTGTAACCAACAAATGGTTCCAAATATTCCGACATCTATAACAAATGCAAAGCGGATTACTTAACCACATAAAAATTCTAAAAGACACACTAACACACACACATGCAATTAAAGCATATATACAATGATTTTACTACACTCAATTAAGCATAGTAACGTTTGAGGTACAACCCATTTCGGGGCTGCGACAATGGAATTCCATCATAATCCACCAACTCGTAGGCACCTTTTGCCAAAACATACTTGACAATGTAAGGGCCCATCCATAGTGGTTCAAATTTTCTTGCTCCTAGTTTATCAACTTCCTGATCATAAAGCAAGACCAGGTCTCCTTCTGAGAAAATGCGAGGCTTGACATTTATGTCGTATTGCACCTTGATTCGTTTCTTATGTGCTTCGTTAGCCAATGCAGCTTCACGACGAGTTTCATCCAGATGGATGAGTTCTAAGAAACGTGCTTCTTCATCAGAAGTGTTGGGTAACAGGTCAATCACGAGTTTAAGAGATGAAATTTCACATTTTATCGGCAAGATTGCCTCCAGAATTCAGGCTCAGAATAGATTCACTAGATTCTAGTTCAGAAGTAATTTCTTGTTGAAAAAATTCCGGTTGAGAATCAACTTGTTGTTGGACAACTTGGGTTACCATTTCACTAGATTCAGTTCCAGTATCATCAGGTAATTGTGGAGATTCCACTTCAGTAACAGATGTACCAGTGACTGTAGAAGTAACTAGGGTCACAGTACTTACCGGTATAGGTGTTTCCTGTAATTCAGATGAAGAACCAGAAGTTTGTGAAGTACTAGATTCAATTAAACGAGACCGCTTTGACTGGATAGGTGTAGCTTCGGGCAGTAAAGGTATTTTACTCGCTATCCTCCACGAACGACAGGGTAAGGGTTGATGTTCCTCCATGATTGCTGATTGATTTTATTACAAAAAGGAAATAAACAAAAAGGGGTAAACTAGGCAAAAGGTTTACCAAGCAACTGTGAACTGCAAAATACCTCCTTGTGAACTGAGAAGTATGGGTAGGAAATATCCCCGAATGTTGTGTTCGGTGTATCACAGTGTACAAGGTGGCCGACTCGGTTACCTAAGGATGGATAGAAACCTAGTGTTGTCCTCCCATATATACTCGAAAGTACGTGGAGGCCCAATCCGTATTAGCGTTGTCTAATGCGAAACTGCATAGTGAGAGAATTCCTTTATCCTTTATGTACTGTAACACCACCCTATATACCCGAAGGTATGTGGAGGAGCTATGAAATGCTCAAGTATGTGGAATGAGGTATCACACTCGGAATGTATCGCAGAAAAGTTACCGACAACTCCTATGTTTTACGATGTCGTAACATGTCTCTAGCCTAGAACCTCTAAATGTTTTGCGTTAGGTGACAATGCTCCATTAGGTTAATTGAGATTAATTTTAAGTTGATCTTGATTAATAATTTTCCTTTCAAGGCTCACCACATGATGTCTTTGAAATTCCTAGAATGCAACTAATATGATAAGCATCCTTTTCATTCAATTTTAACAATGAAAACCTTAGCTAGTAGGGATAGAGCAATTAGATTCTTTTAATCAAAGAACAAAGAACACATCTAATGCAATTTCCCTGAATTATTCCTATGAGCACACTCAAAAATTTTCAATGCACAATGCAAGTTTTTCTTTTCAATTCCCTTAATATTGAAATGAGCAAAAATAAACCAATTCACATACAATCAATCAATATTTTTGCAAGAATGAAGACTTTACGATAGTTCCCTTTAGAAAGAAATGAACAATTTTATGATACTTTCTTTTGAACAAAGATTAATCGACTGTAAACTAACTTTGACAATGAATTGATAGTGATAAAGAAATCATTTAAGAAACAATAAACAATCAAGGCCAAAGTAGGGCTACGAGAGGAAACACAAATTGATTTCAGAAGTACAACAATCACTGATCTTTAAGCAAGCACAAACAAAAGGAAATTCGGGAAAAATCAAGTCAAAGGAGGGATTTTTAACCTAAGGAGGATTAGCGCAGCCCTGAATGGAAGATAGTGCGCTTTAGAGCACTGTCCTCAAGCCAAGGGTGCTCTGCAGCACCCTGTCTCTTGAGCAAACCCTTGCTGGTGCCAGAGAGGCCATCCTAAGGGCTTTCAAGCACAATTTTTACCAAAAAACACTTCAAAAAGGCTGAAACAAGATCAATGGAAGCAAGTAAAGTCTACTAGGGTGTACTAGGATGAAGGTAAACTACCCGGAATGATGATCGTTCCCCAGTGGAGTCGCTAATTTGTTATGTGGAATTTTTCATCTATGGATAAATACAATTTCCCTAGGTGGGTAACTACACCTAGAACAACAGATTTAAAGAGTTTATCCTTTTTCTATAGAAGATAAATAAGACAAGGGACCTAGTTTTTATCTTTCGCTTTCCCTTTGTCTCCTTTGTTTGGCTCCCATTTCTCCTTCTCGAACTTAATCCGCTCAACAAGTACCCGCAATCATAAACAGAGGACAAAAACCAATCAAAGAAAGATATTTATATACTGTAAGCAAAGGGAATCAAAATCATTTACACATATAATCATCATACATAAAGACAAGAATATGGGAAAAGTTGTAAACAAATTTATTAAGTAGAATGAAGATTTACAACCATGAAGTCTGATCCATTGTCACTCCTCCATCTTAAGTTCCAACCAACATCACATCAAAAGCACAACACTTTGACATCATAACAATACTTGCTTATAGTCTCAAACCTCGTACCAATAGTATCTCCTTACAAATTCTCAAAGTCCAGCCCCTGATCACTTAGATGAGTGCTTAATTTATAGGAAAATGGTGGTGGTTTTGTCATAAATGAGGGCATTGAATGGCCTTCCAAACTTAGAGTTAGTTTCCATGGAGGAAGGGATGAGAGGATAGGAGGTTACTTAACTCATTCCCTATCTAATTTCAAGCTCATAGGAGAAGATAAGTGTGGGAATCTTCTAGAAGGATCCAGAAGATAAGAATATTCCCAGAACCCTATGAGGATTTCGCTCAATCTCGCCCAGTGCAGGTCAAAGTGGGCTTAAGTGCTCTAAAATGTACCTTCACATGGGTCTACCTGCACTGAAGCACACTTAACCATGACTAAGGCTACATTGGTCCCTCAAGGAGGCATTTCTAGAGGGCTTCAGGCTAGGAAACTCTTAGGGAAGGAGGCATTCAAAGTGATGACTTTTCTAGGGCATGTAGCAGCTGAATTAGTGTTTGATGAGTCCTAATAGTACTAATTTGAATGTTGGGAGTGATGTGCCCAAATAGACTTGTAACACCCCTGCTAACTAAGAACTGCGCCAATAGCATAGTCGAAGGCATATGTCTCAATCTCAAATGGTTGTTGTAGGTCTGGTAATATGAGCATTGGTGCAGAGTAGAGGTGATGATTCATCTTGGAAAACACCTTCTGTTGGGATTTGGACCAAAGGAAATTTTCTTTTTCTCTGCCCTTGGTGACTTGACTTAAAGGCCTAGCGATATGAGATAAACCCAACATGAACCTATAGTAGAAATTGGCAAGACCCAAAAATATGTAGAGCTCTGTTAAACTGGTTGGGGTTGGCCAATCCTGAATGAATTGTATCTTGGCTGGGTCCACATGCACACCCCTCTCATCAATGATGTACCCTAGATATTGAACCTAGGTCATACCAAAAGTGCATTTATCCAAACTAACACACAACTTATGTTATTGCAAGGTGTGGAAGACTTATTGAATATGGTGGAGGTGCTCTTCCAAAATTTGGTTAAAGATTAGGATGTCATCCAAATACACCACCACGAATGAATTGGTGAATGGTCACAAGATGTCGTCCATCATTCTCGTGAAGTTCACGGGGAATTTATCAACCCAAAAGGCATGACCAGTCATTTGAAAAGGCCGTCCTTGAGTTTGAAGGTAGTCTTGCACACATTGGAGGGTTCAATTGGTATCTGGTGATGGCTAAACTTCAAGTCAATTTTGTTGAAATATTTGTCTCCCTTGAGTTGGTCCAGAAAGTCATGAATATGTGGGATTAAATACCTATTCTGGACAATGATCTTGTTCAGTGCCCGATATTCAGTACATAGTCTCCAAGTCATGTCCTTCTTCTGTACCAACATGATCGGGCTCCCACAGGGTGATGAATTTGGCTTGATGTACCCTTTCTACAACAAATCCTGAATTTACTTCTTGGTTTCATTGTTCTCCAGAACATAGCATCAATAGAACAATCCATTGGGCAATGAGTGCTTGACCTGATAGTGTAGAGGTACCCCTATGGGTGAGGTGAAAATGTCCTTGTACTCCTCCACGACCTTGCCTATCTACTGATGTCATGTAGAGGATCCCTATCTAGAGGTGATGGCCACAATATTCTTCTTTCCCTGAGGGTGAATCATAAGGGAAAAGGATTTCCCAGTCTTGGAAATGATCTTACTGCATTGCTTTGCAGTGATCAAAGAGATGGTGGTAGGTGGTGCTACCTCCAGTATCCTGTACAACTTATTTCCCAAGGCAATAATAACAATGTGAGGCCTAGACTCATACACAACATGTCACTTTCACAGGTATGGTTTTCCTAATAATACATCACAAACTTCAAGAGGAGCAACATCACATAGTACCTCATCCGTGAAGGGCTTGATGCTATAGGGAATGCGACACTGTTGGCTAACACGAAGATCTCATCCTTGGTGAAGCCACCCAATGGTGTACAAATGCAGGTGTGTTGTGGTCAGAGGCCCAATCATTACATGACCTTTGATGAAATGAGGTTCTTTTGGGTCCTGTTGTTGACAATGAACTGCAACAGAGAACCCTTCACCCAAATCTGTGAGTGGAAGAGGCATTTCCCCTCCTCTAGATATTCAGACTCATTCTTATAGATCTTGGTGGTGGAAATGGTGGCACTAGGCTCTGCGTCAATAATATGATTCCCTTTGTCATTCCCCTTGCCGAGTTCTAACTCAGAGTCGTAACATGCATCTGACTCGGAAGCCTTCAGCTCAGCCACCAGCAACTTCTTAGCCTGACACTCACTTGTGTTGTGAGTGGGGCTCTTATGTAACTCGCACCATTTTCCCGTATCCTTCTTTTTCTTCATGGTTTTGTTCTTTAGTTGCGTCTTTGGAGGTTATCCTGGGTCGCCCTGCCTTGGCTTTGTCCTTTTCTCCGCAGTTTGGGGGTGCCTTTCCCTTGCTCCAGATTTGTAGAAATTATGAATAATTTAACACATATTCAACAGAGATTATCCTGATCATGTATTATTTGCGGAACCATACACAATACATAAGCTCCTCTACGTTGATCAACAATTTAGCAGCATCAATAACAATAAAACATCAAGAGCATTCACACATTAACACAGTATGTAACCCGAGGAAAGCTTATAGCTGAAAACCCCACACTATTTGTATATTAATGATTGAGAAAATGTAACATTACACAGCATAATACTTCTCACAAGTATCTCCAACTGTTACACACAACACAGCTCAGATCTGATCTCCAAATCTATTCCACTGCTTGCCTGCCTCCACTGCTCAATACTTGCTCAAGAATGAATGAGAATGCATTAACCAAACTCGTATTTACCTCCAAAGAGTCACTCACACTGTGAAAGACGTGAGCAGAGGCTATAATCACTTGGTATTGGCCAATTCTCATTGGCATAACTCAATCCCATTGATTGTGCAAGATCTGATGCACAACTATAGTCACAACTGATAGCAATCTGATTCTCTAACACCTGTCCCTGCTGAACTGTACATGCACTGACATGCAACTGAGTTAACTGATGTATTCATTAGTTTCATTATGAGTTAATAATTAGTTTAGAAACTCATCATTAGTCTATTTGCAGTTAGACTAATTACAACTAGTTTAACCAAGTCAAACTGAACACAACTCCACCAAACTGAAGTCATGCATGCAACAACTCAACTGACACATAAGAAAAGCATATTTCCTTATGTCAGCTACATGGGCCACATCTATAGCTCAAACTGAAGTGCTCTAAGAGAATAAGATAATTTTTATAGTCTAAATATTATTATGAGACAATAATATTTGACTTTCCTATTTTTTGCAGCCAGTCTAAAAATACACTTTGATCACTCTTGCTATGATCACTCCTACTGTGATCACTCCTACTGTGATCATCCCTACTGTGGTCACTCCTGCTATGATCATCCCTGCTGTGATCCAAAAATAGAACTTGCGCCATAATTTGCCTATGGGCCCACTTAGTGAAGGCAACTCTTTTCACTAAGCTCCATCATCTTGTTGCAATCTCAACACTCCCTCTCGACAAGATATGGATTATTAGCAACCCCTATCCTGCCTCAGTGGTATTTGAATTTTCTCCTGGTGAGCACCTTCGTCATGATATCAACATCCTGATCCTCCGTTGGAATGTATGAAAGTAACATGATCTTCCGCTGCACACAATCTCTGATATGATAGTACCTGATGTCATCCATTGAGCTCCCTGCCCAATCTGCATCCTCCTATTTGTACCAATCTCCATATCCCGATGTGCCTCTGTTGAGCCTACACACATGCGACTCCAGCAACTATCGATATACAGTGGCATCCACTACCTCCGTTGAAGTAGTATTCTCCTTCCTCCAACCTCCAGGAAGGAACACAGTCTTCACATCCATCTGATGAATGTGCCACCCCATCTGCATCACTTTGTAGATCCATCTCGAACCCATCACTGATTTCCCCTCCAGTCTTGGAACAATCTCCCATGCACTGTTTCTAACAATAGAATCATACTCTTCCACCATGGCGTCTACCCATGCGGGATCCTCCACAACTTCCTCGAAATAGGATGGCTCAGTCACAACACACTTGCTCATAAGAGCCATGTATCCAGTGTACCGATCAGGTGACTATCTCTGCCTGCATTGGGCTGTAGGTGGTCCTACAACTTTCTCTGCATCTTGAGCCAGTCGTTTAGCTTCTGTCAAGCGCTTTCACCCTCTGATGGCTGGCGCTAGATGAGTGGTCTCTTCCACTCCATGAACCTCATCCTGTGGCTGATCCACGTCCTGAAGCTCATCCTTAGGAACTAATAGCTCCTCATCTACATGCAAGTGTAGCTCCCTCTCAAGCGAACACTTCATGGCTTTCTCCTCCTGAAATTTTATATCTCGTCGCACAACAGTTTTACCAATGTCTGGAAAATACACACGATAGTTGTGGGGCGTATCAGTGTACCCACAAATATCCCAACCTCAGCGGTCGGTTCCAATTTCTTCCTGGCATCCTTCGTCACATGCATGTAAATGTTAGCACCAAAAATCCTCAAATGAGAAAGATCAGGCTTCTTACCAGAATAAGCTTCCTCGGGTGTACTCATGCCAAGTATCCCGTGAGGACAACAGTTCTGCACATAAACTACTGTATTGCATGCTTCCACCCACAAGTGAAGGGGTAGGCCCTGATCATGCAACATCGTCCGTGTAGCACCCATGATCGTTCTGTTCTTCCGCTCAGCTACCCCATTCTGTTGTGGGTTATGGGGAGCTATGAGCTCTCTTCGAATCCCTTCTGTCTTGCAGAAATCCTTGAACTCGTCCGAGATGTATTCACCACCATTATTGCTCCTAAGAGCCTTCACCTTCTGTCATGCGGAAAGAGTCGACTTTGCGGACAAAGCTGACCTCCCTAGAAACTAAAGTGTTTCTAGTGACAAACAAGACAATTAAGAACTATCCTTCTCTAAATATGCATTTACAATATAAGTAATCAAGTGTTTAGATCCTACCTTTAGTCCAACATTGTTGTAGCAGTCCAGCCTCGTCGATCCGGATGAGCTCCTCCTTCTCTTCGAAACCTGCATTCACTAACAAGCAAACGATTAAATAGCACCTGAATAACTCATAAAATAAAACATATTTAACATACAGACCAAGGAGTATATGAAACAACTCATAAATAACAAATTGTTGAGAAGAATGGACTTATTTGTATTAATAGGAAACAAAAGAAACCTTACAACCTGAGCCTTGGTGTTGTGCAGGTCCCTCCCAGGGTCCAGCAAGAGTTCTCCTTTACTCTGATCAGCTCACCCACTTCCAAATGAAACAAGAAAGGATGGGAATCTCTCCTCACAAGCTTCTACAAGGAAGTCCTAATTCTAGCAGCATCTACCGTTACGAATCTTCAGCTTTCAACCTCCTCTCCCTCTGGCCCAATGCCTGTATTTATAGTGCTTTGGAGGAAGTTAATCAGGTCCACCATGAATGGGATAAGCCCCTCTTTCAATGGGATAGCTCCCCTCTTCATGGGATAAGTTCCTCTTTCTTTGGGGTGCATGAACCATCTGGAGGCGCTCAATACACATCAAACCATCTTCTAGAATGCTCTAGATTTGACCACAAGTAACTTTTTGAAGTGAAACTCACGCCTTTTGACCTTTACAGGAGTACGCACCCACCTCCTTACAGACAGAGCGTACAAATAGGCAGGTATTGTGAGCTTGGAGTGTGTACACGCAGGTAAGGCTAAGAGAAACTGCGTAACCAGAGTTAATTGAATTTTAAAGGACTTTCTCTCTTTCTTGGAGTTTGACATGAGGAGCAGAGGTATAAGACTTGCGAAGGGGGATAGTATGACAGTTGATGGAGCCATACTAACTGCAAATAATCATGGTGACAAATTTTAGTGTAACAGATTTCCCCCTAAAGTGCGAAGCCTGTAGTAGATTATGGTTTCATATCATCTAGGAAGGGCGAAGTACTTTATCATTTCAAGGATTATCTTGTGGAGAGCCCGGTCAGAACCTGCAAATATTCAACACAAAATACATATATAAGATCATATCATTGCTGAGGTAGGCATTCCCATACTCAGATTGAAAACTTTAACTAACAAACTAACTACTACTCTGATATAGGAATGATTTCGCAGTACATCACAATCATAGACTCATGTAGACACAGTATGGACGCAGCCATCTGTTTATGATTAGTCTACTATATAATGAATACAAAACTCCTCACAACCTGGATGGTGGAAAATAGATCCAGGGTCTTCATTTCCACTTCCCGAAATGGTACGATTCTATCCATGTGAATAAATGAGTTGATGTCGAACATGGTAGAAACCACTTGATTACCAGTCAATGATGTAAACTGTTAACAAGTGTGAGAGAGACCACCAGTGATGTCAATGGTTCTCAAAGTACCCAGTACAATCCATGAGATGTGACTGAATGTGTCGATGTCGAACATATCACGGAATCCTTCGATCGAAAGTCAATGATGTAAACTGTTGTCAAAGGCGAGAAACCTGCCATTGATGCAAGCAGACCTCAAGGTATTGACGATTTCTAAGTCATCTTTCTAGATAATGTGCTGATGTCGATAGAAAGCGACCCGTTGCAGGCAAGCCCACAACACGAAATCATAGTTCAAGTTGAAGAAATGTTGCTGTAAAGACTGACTCAGGGATGGTCAAAATGGATGACAAGTATTTTGCATATGAATGGTTTATTTGCAGCGACCTCTTGAACACATAGCGACACGACAGATGGCTTGGTGACAATTGACCCAAAGTTAATACCCAGAAACGGCTGAAGACTTTCAATGTGGTTTGATCAACTTTTTAGGCAAAGGATTTCCCAACCCAGGTGAATGAAAAAGTGTCGTGTTCAAGAGTGGTGATAAGGTTTTTTTGTGACAAAGGATAACAAGTAGGCTCATTCTTCTCTCTTTTCCCCCACCATTTCTGGCAAGTACCACTTTATTTTTTATAAGCTTCAGGAGGATAACATATGCTTGATTATAAGCTCATCCTTCAGATGAGTCAAACTTAGTTTAGATTCGGACCCTAAGAAGGAGTGGTTCGTTCCTGTTTGTAATCGAACAGGTCCTTTACTGTGAAATTTTAACGAGTCCAGTATAGGCGAAACTCGGCGTTTTTCAGTTTTAGATAGTTTGAAAAAACTTAAGAAGACTCCAGGGTTGAACTTTTTCGTAAATTTGTGTCTCCCAAGCCCGAAAAAGTATAAAATAATACTTGAGAGAACCGCTTGATCTTGCGACCAAGGAGTACTTTCATGATTAGTGTCTCTGACCTGAAAAGTAAAAAGCGATCAAGGGCACGTCGTTTTATTTCCAGTATCGAATTTGAAACGACAAAAATCCGGCAATCTTTTCGTGTTTTTACAGTCAGAAAAGGGCTATAAGAGGACCGTCTTTTGATTCCGTTTTAACGAGTGCAAAAGAGACGCTCGGAAATCTTTTCATTTTTTAGGAGTCAGAAAAGGGCTTAAAAGATGACTCTGATGTTTTGGTTCGTGAAAAATGACAATTTTCCCTGAAAATCCTTTTGTCCTGCACAAAAACCAACACATTACTCATACCTGTTTAAAGATTGATAAAAATGCTTTGAAAAATACCTTTTCATGGTGAAAAATAAACAAATTTGCATTTATTTACCCAAAAAACCTATAAAAAGGGGTTTTACCATTTTACTGTTGAGGAGAGCAAAAGGGCTTTTGGCAAGAAACTTCCCGTGGACATTGCGGAGAATCCGACCGTCAGAATCGAGCGCCGTCACCTCCAGGTATTTCACAACATCCTCCTCTTTGTTTTCATCTATTTAGAATTTCATTTTAGGCCCTAGTTTGATTTTTTGGGGGCTTTGGGGTTTCAAGGTCCGCCTTTCGAGGTACGCAGGTGCTCCATTGGTGACCTGCGTACCCGGACATTTTCTCAATTGGGAAAATGGCGGGTGTACGCAACCTGCCTTCAGAGAACCTGCGTACATACGCTCTGTCTCTGAAGGCGGGGTGCGTACTCCGCGCAAAGCAATTTCAAACCCCCAAATCTCCAAATTGGACCATTAATGTTTGATTTAGTGAATTCTAATAGATGTTTTATGGTGTGTAGATTTCCCCCCATGCTTGATTGGCGCGAAAGAGAACACGAAGATGTCGATTTGGCCGCGATTAATCATCAACCTTCCATTGATGCTTTGAAGGCATGTGGTCTCTACAAATACTGGGCCATACCTGGCATGAGGGCCCAGGTGCACTTTCTAGAGTGGCTGGTTGAAAGGTGGAACGTTCAGGATCAATGCTTTTACATCGGAGGGCACCAGCTCGAGATAGAGCCCTCAGACATATATTTTCTCACTGGTTTGCCCAAGAGGGGTGAACAATTGACTCTGTACGGGACTAGATCGGGTGGCCATTCCATCACTAGTCTCCGTCTAGAGTGGTGCAATAGTCAGAACCAGGAGAAGGGGATAGAGATCAAAACTATATCCCGACCTGAACTTATGGTAATTGCCTTTACAGTTACCAGATTTTGCGGGGCTGCCGCTTTGCACATTGCCACTGGATCCCAGATGCGGATGGCGATTGATTGCTACCGAGGCACCATTTTCAACTGGTGTGATGCTGTGCTGGCCAATTTAAAGGGCCAACTGACTAGGGCAAAAAACAGGCAACTAAAGACTTTTGGTTATGGGCCTTTAGTTATGAGTTTTTCTCTAGAGAGAGTTCCGATGCTGATCCCGCAGCATCTCACTGTTGAGGTTGGGCCCCCTCGGGAGCCTAAGTTGATGCGATGGGTTGCGGTGATGACCCGTCATCCTGATGAGGGAGCGGGGGTTGTCCGATTTCCTGCGGGGTACTTTCACTGGTTAGAGGACCAGGTCTTTGCGATCTAGGATTTTCCTTATGCCGGAGTCGATTTTCGTGGAGATCTAGATATGGCTCTTACACAGGGAGAACAATGGGACGACACAGGTAATTCATTTTTCACAAGTTTTTAAATTATCTATTTTTTTAGGTTTTTATATATCGTCTCAAAACTGACAGTAAAAATTCTCAAAATGCAGATGTAGGCCCACGGCGTCCAGCCAATCTCCGGCCTTTCGAGAGGAGAAAACCAGTTGTACCGGCACCGGTCCCACAGGACGAGGCTACAGAGACCTTAGCTGAGTTGGAGCAAGACCTAGAGCGTCTGACGGCAGATATACTAGAGACTACTATAGATGATATTCCTATCACGCTTCAGCGCTACGTAGTCGGAGTCCTAGGACCTTTTAGGAGGTTCTTGTGTAGGGTAGCCCGTGCAGTGGTGTCATATAGGGAGCACCACCAGTGATTGGATGGTCGTTTTTGTAGACACATGCGACATTTTGGTTTTTTGTACTTATCATTTTTGCCGATCATAACGTGTTTTTCAACCTATGATCGAAGACGATGTATTTTTGACACTCTCCTATCTATATATATATATATCATTATTACCGGCTTATTTTGTTAAACATGTGTGATGAAATGTTTGTAAATTTACATGTATGATTATTGCAATTGTCTATTTAACATTCGAGAAGCAATTGCATCTGCTAATGTATTTAAAGACCTTGGAATATGCTGATATTCAATGTAATCAAATTCACGTTCCAAGAGACGCACTCTCAAAAACAACCTTAATAACACTGGATTTCTAATGGCATAGACTTTATTAAGCTGTAATACAACGAGTTTAGAATCTAACCTCACTATCAAACTCTGAATCCCAAATGAAATAGATTCAGATAATAACTCAATCACTGCACTGTATTCTGCAATGTTGTTTGTTGTTTGACCGAGGCTCACCCCATGCATAGAAACTAACTCATCAGAGGGCGAATAGATAACCCAAGCTGTGGAAGAGATATTCCGTGTACTACGACAAGCACCATCAGCGAACCCAATGTACGTTTGGAGAGGCGTCGACATCTGCAATATCAAGAGTAAAACCAAGATAGGCCAGAATAACGACGAAAACACACTCTCTAAGCTAAGCACACTGTCTAAACTAACAAGCACACCGGCTAGAAAGAAAAATCTAACCTAACTAAAATCTCCATACCCATTATTTAAGCATAATGCCTCTTTAGGTAAAGTCCATTTCTGGGCTTACCCAAAGAGTCCCCGTCAAAGTCTACCAGCTCATAGGCCCCTTTTGCTAGCTTTCGCTTGACAATATAGGGCCCATTCCACATAGGAACGAATTTTCCAGCACCTAATTTATCATTAGCTTGATCATATAATAACACTAGGTCTCCTTCCGAGAAATTTCGAGCGGTCACATTCCGATCATACTGAGCTTTGATACGTTTTGCGTGAGTCTCGATTGCCAGTGTAGCATCACGTCGAGTCTCATCTAATTAAGCTAAGTATAATAAATGCTTCTCCTCTTTGGAAGTAGCTGGAAGTAATTCGATGGCCATTTGCAATGACGGGATTTCACATTCAATGGGCAGCACAGCTTCCAAACCATAAACTAGTTGGAAAGGAGTGAACCCTGTTGATGTTTTCACTGAGGTTCGGTACGCCAAAAGCGCTGAAAATAACATGTTGTGCCAATTCGACCGATGAATACCAATGATTCGTCGGATCATGATAACTAAAACTTTGTTGATGGACTCAACCAGACCGTTCGCTTGGGGATAATAAGGAGTTGAACTATCGTGACGTAAACCAAGCTGGCCTGTAAGTTCTGTCATCATAACGTTTCAAAAATGGCGCCCATGGTCAGTGATTATCACTTGTGGGACACCAAACCTAGCAATAATGTGATTGAATACGAAAATTGCAGCTGTCTTGCAGTCTGCCTCGAATGTAGGCATCGCCTCAGCCCACTTAGTAAAATAATCAACCGCAAGGATGATATATGCATGCCCCCGGCCGAGTGAGGGTTACATGTAAGAAAATCGATACCCCATTTGGCGAAAGGACCGACGTCAATTATAGGGTGGAGAGGAGCAGGTGGAGCATGCATCTTTCGATCAAACACTTGACAGTTGTGGCATTTTCGGACCGCAATAATACAGTCTTTAAACAAAGACGGCCAGAAGTAGCCAGCGCGCAATATCCTTTGGGCTGTGGCATACCCAGACATATGACCGCCACACGCTCCAGAGTGATAGTCATTCAGAACCTTTTCAGCTTCCTCGTGAGTTAAGCAACGTCGAAAAACCAAATCCACCCCACGTCGATAAAGAGTATCTCCAATAATTTTGTATTGTTGGGACTGGAATCGAATTTTCCGACGCTCCGACTTTGAAATTTCGGGCCGAAAGGATTGGGTCTGGAGATAGACGATTATATCCCCATACCACGGATCTAAAGTGCTGATAAGAAACAAAGATTCGTCCGCAATGGGCTCCTCTGCCACTGTTTCTGTGTCAGCACGCGGGAAATCACACATTAACTCGGCAAAGACTAAAGATTTCTTAGACTTAGATTTCTCAAACTCCAAGTCGAACTCCTGCAGGATAACGATCCATTTGGAGTACTTGCCCCCTAGCAGTTGTTTAGTCAAAATGTAGATCATAGGGTTGCAATCCGAAATGACTGTAGTTTTATGGAGTAAAATGTAGTGACGAAAACGCTGGACAGCTTGAATGGCTGCCAGTGCCAACTTCTCCACATGCGAATATTTTAGCTCATTAGGGTTTAATGTCCGACTAAGATAATATATCACATGTTCCGTTTCGAATTCATCTTCCTGAACTAAGACCATTCCAATGGTGGAATGGGAGGCGGCGAGGTACAAGAAGTAATCCTGGTTGTAGTTGGGAGGAGGCAGCAACGGTGCATGGGTCAACGCGTGCTTGAGAGCATCAAAAGATTTCTGAGCTATCTCATCCCAATAGAATGGAACATTTTGTTTCAATAACCGGGTAAAACCCTTTGTAACCTCGGCGTAGTTAGGAATGAAGCGACGTAAAAAGTTTGCTTTCCCCTGCAAACTTTGTAGTTGGCGAAGACTCGAAGGAGGAGGCAATTTGACGATGGCCTCTACTTTCGAGGGATCGACGCGAATACCGGCTTTTGAAACCACAAACCCTAGCAATCGTCCCACTTCTATACAGAAGACACATTTATGTGGGTTCAACCGAATTCGATAATGCCTACACCTCATGAAGATTGCTCGTAAATGGACAAGGTGATCAACTTGATGTAAAGAATGAGCAGGCAGATCATCGAGATACGGTTGCACAATGTGTTTGATGTCATGAAACGCATAAGACATCGCCCCTTGAAAAGTTGCTCCGACATTCTTGAGCCCAAAAGGTAATTTTCAATAAGCAAATGTCCCCCATGGACAAATGAAGGCCGTTTTTGGTTGATCGGCAGGTAGAATATTGATTTGATTGTAGCCGGAAAAACCGTCCATAAAGGAAAATATTTCACTGCCGGCACAATCATCAATTATTTGATCGATATAGGGCGTGGGATAGTTGTCTTTCGGACAAGCACGATTGATATCCCTATAGTCGATACATATTCTTATTGTTCCCTGTTTTTTGTTAACCGGAACAATATTCGATACCCAATCCGTTAAAGGGGTCGGATAAATGAAACATGCTTTCAACAGCTTCTTTACTTCTGCTTTGATTGCAGCAACTTTTTGAGGGTGAATCTGAGGCAGACGTTGCCGGATGGGTTTAGCGTCCGGGTAAGTCTTGATTTCATGGACAACAATTGAGGGATCGATTCCTGGCATTTCTTCATACGACCAGGCAAACACGTCACGGAATTCCTGAAATAGGGCCTTGTATGTTTGAATTTCGTCATCTGTACACGAGGCACCTATATGAATGTTCTCAAGAACTCCAGGTTTGACTGAAATGTCAATGGCAATTGTTCGAGAAATGTTTCCCAGATTGAGCTCTGAATCAGGATGTTTCATTGGATTCTGAGCGTCTTTGACATATTCAGCTGTAAAGATTGATGAAAAATCATTTTCAAAACCATCACCCTCAGGTAAAAACAAAGATTTATGATGGAGATATTCCCATGGTAGATCGTCTACACTTAGGATTTCACGAAGTTGTTCGTCAGATGACACAATTTCGGGAAACGCTATCCGTTCTGAGGTTGATGTGAAAAGTGATTCCTCACGAACCACATTGATTTGGTCGATTTTGGTTGAACGCGGGTTGGTAAAAGACTGCACGACTTCATAAGCAATTTCATATGGACTCAAAGGCATAGAATCGCCAAATGAGTCTATCTCAGATTCAGATGGGACAATCCAAGGATCATCGTAAATAATGGTGTCTGATGTAATCATATGAATGAATGCAAATGAAGAGTCTGCGTTGATTGGAGGAAAAGGAAAAGTTTCCAGTAAACCGAAATCTTTAACTAATCCTACGCCAACATCCTTATAAGGGATAGTCATTTTACCGACATGCTGGATACTCTCTGAAGAGGCTGGGTCGGACGAGAAATTAGCCAGCTGGTCTATTGTTACGATCTTGCCATTATGTGGAAACTTTATTACTCTGAAGACCGATGAAACGACCGCTGTCATAGCATAAGACCAACTGCGACCCAAGAGAAGGTTGTAGTCTAGAGGGGCATCAACCACCTCCACATCCAGACTAACGGTTTTTCCTTCAACCCCTATAGGAAAATCCTGTAGAATGTCGAACGGATGGAACCCACGGCCATCAAAGGCCTTAAGAATTATCGGGGATTGATTCAGTGAAGGAGAACCAAGCGATCTCCAACACTGTATCGACATAATACACGTGGAAGCTCCCTCATCAATTACAGTCCGATGAATAGGCCTGTTTTTGACTATCATTGGGATCTGGAAAGCCATCTGATGAGGTAAACGCGGTATACTATTTTCTAGATCAAAGATTATTAGGTTTGGGTCCTGAACATCAACAGCTCCTATAGCCGACAAAAGTAATTTGCATTGTGCTGGGCATGATTGCAGCACTTCCAAAGCCGACATTGCTGAGGGTGAAACAGCTAAGTCCTCAACAATGTTATAATTCTGGGCCGCTCTCGCATGTGGATTGAAAGTAGACTTTCGAAGTATACCCTTGGCAGGCGGTTTGATTACTAAGTCCGGGTTAGGTTTCTCGATCTGTAGTGGATCGGAACCGGGAGCTGAGGTTGATGGATTAGAATGAGAAGATTCTGCTTCTTTGCCATCAACAGGACTTTTACTACCATAATCTTACGATCGAGTCGCAATCCGTACATGAGACATCATCAATATGGGTTCTTCACTGGCACTCGAGGAAGAACCTATCATTTTACTCTCCTGCTTTGGAAATGGATCTTTCAAAACAGCAGGAGTTGGGGAACCTTTGACGATTTTTACAACCTCTGCCCGATGAGGGCAATCTCTTGTAAAATGATCCTCTTCACAAATTAGACAAGGATAACGAGGTTTGCGCTTTTCGTCATTAGTTTCCGACTTTTCTGTTTTCTCCTTTGGAATTTTGTCTGCTTTATTCTTCTTCTTGCCTTTCTTTTTCCCACCGTTTTTTGATTTAGCCGTAGATGACTTTACAGCGTGAATGTCGGCAAAAACTTCAGCAGAATATTCTCCTGTCGGGGAGTCTGGTAAGGTTATAATCGGAGAAGAATTCTTTGAGGATTTCTTATTACTTTTAGTGTTCACCGTACCAATCATGCCATCAGCAGCATGAGATCCCGAAGGAGCAGTAGCGATTTGATTTGACTTAGGAAGATCTGGGATCTTTTCGTGTAACGTACCTGACTAAGTATAAACTAAGTCAAGGTACTGCGCTTGAGCAATGACTTGCTCCTCAGTAACTACTTCGGCCTTAGCTACATCTTCAGTAATCTTCGGTGACAATGATTTAACAAACCATTCAGCTAAGATTTGGTCCGGGATAAAAACTTTCACTAAACGTCTTCGACGTCTCCATTCATGAATATGATCGGAAATATAAGTGGACGTCGATTGTTTTAATGAAGTTAGTAACTCCGTACCATTATCGTATCTAACCAACAACTGAAAATGAGTTAGGAACGAGGTAGCTAACTGGCTAAACTTATAAAAAGAGGCCCGTGGTAACTCAATGTACCACTTGGCCGCGAGACAAATGAGTGTACGCTGGAAAAGACGTAAGCGGATCGAATCATCCGAGATGGAATTTGAGGCACACCAGAGGTGGTAAGTCATGACATGATTCGACGGGTCCTCTCCAGACTTACCTTTGAACTTGGGTATGTCATTGGGCACCTTATTTGGCATTGGCGGCCAAAACGGAAGATAATTTATTGGATCGTTCGTTAGGCGCGACAAGTCGGGTAAATCCAAAGTTGCGATAAACGGTAATTGCCGATCAGGATCCCTAAAACTCTGGGTCACAAGACCAGTTCCACGAGGAGGATATCCGGGATAACTAGGAATAGGAATCGCATTCGGGATATTGTATGCTCCCGGAAAACCAGGATTAACCGGACCGTACTGGGGTTGTTGTGGTTGTTGATAAGTGTACCTAGGATACGGTTGATACTGGTAAATCGGCTGTTGGACAGTAAGACCGAATTGGTACTGTCCCTGGTACGGTTGATAAGTGAATTGTGGTTGACTTGTGACAACCGTACTTAAACCAGGTTGTCCTACAGGTATCTAAACCGTAGTTTGAATCGTAGATCCAGACAATGGTAAAGATGTTTGAGGAGTAGTTGCAGAGACAGTAGAAACCGGAGCTGTCGATACTCCAGAAGTAAGTGCGGTAGACTGAACAGATGTTGCGGTAGTTGCAACAGTCGTTTGAGATGGAGTACTAGGCACAATGGGTGACTGAGTAACTACCGAAGTTACAGAAGTTTGAATATCTGACTGGACTGGTTGCTGGGGTGAACCAGAAACTAAGGGTTGTCCAGTTTGAGATGACAACTGTATACTTGGCTGCAACACCCGTTGAACTTGTGATGGATCCCACACTATGTTCATTCCGGGGTATTGACCCATAACAGGTTGAGGATATTGAGATCCGTAACCAGGTTGAGGGTAGGATTGATAATTGAAAGGTACATTTCCCATACTTTGAACATAACATTGACCTTGGGGTGGTAGCCCTTGACTCGAGTACTGACCTTGGGGTTGATACCCTTGAGGCACGTACTGATACTGGGGTTGACCTTGAGGCATAAATTGATACTGAGGTTGACCTTGGGGTACATATTGAGGCTGGGGTTGACCTTGAGGAATGTATTGTACCACGGGTACATACTGTCCTTGAGGTTGCCCCCCAGACGCAATTTGTGTACCTTGAGGTTGCCCCCCAGGCGTTAATTGAGGCTGCCCCCCAGGCGGTAACTACCCACCTTGAGGTTGAGAACTGGGAATTGAACCTGACATCATGTAAATGTCTCCTACGCTCAACGGTTTATTACCATTGTTTCCAGTTAATAACCCATGTTCAATGGGTTGAGGAGATGCTCCCGCAAAAGTACCAGAAAGTGACTGATACCCAGTGGGAATAGAAGGATCGCCGTACAAAAAAGATTCTGGCGATTGAGTAAACATGGACGACTGACCAGACATATTTACAGGAGTATAAATACCTCCAGGTGGATAAGGAGTACGAGGTGGAGAAAAACTTGACCCTGAGTTGTCTAAATAATTAGTTAACGAAAGATACCAAGTAGTACTTCTAGGAGGACTGTAAAAAATGGATTCACGCTCCCTTAGATCAATAGTAGGTTGATGTTCAGGGATAGGGACGCCTATATCTTCTTCTGGAGCAAGTTCTTCAATAGCTATCAAACCAGAAGGAAGGTTTTCGGTGATGACTGTTTCTACCCTAGGTGAATCTGGAGCACTAGAAGTCGGAGTAACGGGTTTAGATGTCTCAGGTTCTTCGCCTATATCACTAGTAGATGAAAAACTACCAGCAAGCTCGGAAACTGCAATAGCTTCAGGATTATAGCCTGTTTCTAGACTTTGGTAATCCGGATGAACTACCAACGAAGACTCTCCTTCTTCAGGTGACCCTACTTTACTGCCACTAGGAGTTACAAGGACTTTCAAACCTTCGTAATGACCCGGAACCTCTTCAGGAGGTTGGCCTCGAAGTCTACGAGACCTCCTCAACAAATCAACCACGGTTACAACCTCAGGAGACTGGCCCCGAATTCTAGGGGACTGTCTCGGTAATTCAGCCACAGTTAAAAACTTTTAACTACTGCACACGCAAACAAAGTAAAATCTCAAAGCAAACCGCCTAAAGTCTCTAAAGAACCAAACAAATTTGAATCACACGCCTAAAGAATCTAGGGCGTCAAACCATGCACAAACAGTAACCTTCCGGACCGAAAACACTAGTTGGTGATGAAGCCCAACATCGCCGAATTCAGTACAGAAGTGGTGGGTGGAACAGTTACCCCGACAACCTGCTTAATGAATAGACTGGACCAAGTTCCTCCACTTTAACCGTCTCGAGTGAAGTGAACCCCCAGAAAATCCAAGTGAGTCTAGCCGACGTCTGCTCCAGGTACAGTGGGATCTTCCCTCCACCGTCACCTCGGGTAGAATCCTAAAGATAATGGTCACTAAGGTCACCAACAGCAACAAATATACCTAGGGGAACAGTCTACGACCCGATAGCACGCAAGGGCAGAGTAACAAGCTCAATCCCCTTGCCGGCTCCTTGACAATAATCCAAGGTTTATCGACAAGTGACCCCAGGCTCCTCGACAATAATCTGACGTTTACCGTTTGTAGTACGTGTGTATCTGGCGTCTTTCCCAATGAAGGAGGATTGATCCCCTCACTGGTTCGGACACGGTCTCGTGCTTCTCCTTTAAGAGGAGCTTTCCCAGAGCATAAATGAAACGGTTGGATTTATCCTACCACAAGATGAGCTACTTGTTTGGTTTTGCTGTCTTGGAGAGTTTATTACTCTCCTACTCCAAGACACTAGCCTGATCTATATTGGTGTTTCAGAGCCCTAGTAGATAAAAAGTTACTAAGTTAATTTTACTTTAAGCGTTCATTTTATGGTTGTTTTTTAAGACAAAAGGTAGTGGAGATGAAACTGAATGGTGTGTAGACTCGATTCAAATCCACTAAAAAGATGCACCTAAGATGATTTAAACTATTTTTTTCTTTTTTCAATGAATTCCCTAGCTAAGAGAGTTGGAGAATGAAAAATTTATAAAAGACAACTTTCTCGGCAAAGACAATCAAAGAAACAATATCTTTATCTTTTCAAAAGCATACAACACATGACCACTAATTATTTCACGAAAGTTCCTTTCTCTTTTCAAAGACTTCAAACGCTACCAAAGCAAACTTTTTCAAAAGAGTTTTTGTATTTTTTCCTATATTAACAAAGCATATAAAACTACTTAACAAAAATCAACTTTAACAAATCTATGAAAATCAAATCAAGTTTACCTAAAAGAAAACTTAAGAGAAATTTACCTAAAAACAAATCTAATGAGGAAAAAGCCTATAAAATGTGATTCTAGGATGTTTTATTCGGTCAAAATGCAACCAAGGATCAGTTCATGCAGAATCATAAACTAATCAAAAAAAAAAATCGAAATCTTTTTGTTCTTTTTCTCAAGAATGAAATTCAAAGCTTTAATCAACAAACTTTCTCGAAATTCGCAAAGAGATAACACAAAGGTAGGTCTCTCACAAAGGTGGGTTTTATGAAAGGTCCGACCCCTAAGAAGACTGAAAAAACCAGGGAGATCTAAGGTTCTTACAACTTCTAAAGCCAAAGTCACTACAGGACCAATGCAAAAATCAAACCTAAGGCAAAACTTCTATGAATTTCACTAAAACTCTCGACGCTAACGGAACAAGCTTAGGTGAAGATCTCTGACAGGTAACCAGTGGATCTGGGTAGTGAAAACAAATTAAAAACAAAATCTAAGAGGCAAAATGGAAAAAATTGGAATTTTCTCAAATTTGACAGGGGTACGCAGGCGACTTGTTTGCACAGGTGCAGGTACGCTCTGTGTACAAAGCTGCAGTGTATACAGGTACGCACTGTGCCTAACTCAGAGGCTACGTACTACTGGAAAAACTAAGAAAAATAAAAATCTAACTTAACCCTAAGCTATTCCACCCAAATACACAGTCAGACAACCAAAAACCAGAAAGAAATCGACTTTTCTCATATCAAAATAACAAATCAAAAAGAACTCAAACACATTCATGGAATCCCCAGCGGAGTCGCCATTTTGTCACATGGAAAGAGTCGACTTTGTGGACAAAGCTGACCTCCCTAGAAACTAAAGTGTTTCTAGTGACAAACAAGACAATTAAGAACTATCCTTCTCTAAATATGCATTTACAATATAAGTAATCAAGTGTTTCGATCCTACCTTTAGTCCAATGTTGTTGTAGTAGTCCAGCCTCGTCGATCCGGATGAGCTCCTCCTTCTCTTAGAAACCTGCATTCACTAACAAGCAAACGATTAAATAGCACCTAAATAACTCATAAAATAAAACATATTTAACATACAGACCAAGGAGTATATGAAACAACTCATAAATAACAAATTGTTGAGAAGAATGGACTTATTTGTATTAATAGGAAACAAAAGAAACCTTACAACCAGAGCCTTGGTGTTGTGCAGGTCCCTCCCAGGGTCCAGCAAGATTTCTCCTTTACTCTGATCAGCTCACCCACTTCCAAATGAAACAAGAAAGGATGGGAATCTCTCCTCACAAGCTTCTACAAGGAAGTCCTAATTCCAGCAGCATCTACCTTTATGAATCTTTAGCTTTCAACCTCCTCTCCCTCTGGCCCAATGCCTGTATATATAGTGCTTTGGAGGAAGTTAATCAGGTCCACCATGAATGGGATAAGCCCCTCTTTCAATGGGATAGCTCCTGTTATGAAACCAGCTCACAAAAAGATAGAAAAGAGAGATCCACGCCTTAGAATTCAGCCTCTTCGAGGGGGCAACCTCCTTTACATTACATAAATGAACAATTCTTGGATGATACAAATGACAAAACCTCCTTTCTATATATAGGAGTCTAAGGAGTCACAATATAATCTAGCCGACCTAACAATAATAATATAAAGCCACAAAAATAACAATAGAGGGATTCTATGGGGCACAGAAATAACAATATGGGGGTAATAGGGGCACAACAATATAAATAAGGGGTATAACTACAATAGTAATGGGGTAATCACTAGTATTATAGGGACCCAACATGCCCCTCTCCTTCAAAAAAGTGTTGTCCTCAACGCTTGAGCAGTTCTGGATACTTCTGCATAAAATTCTCATCCTCCCATGTGGAATCTTCAGCGGATAAGTTCTTCCACTTGATAAGATACTCTGAAATTGATCGATTTCGTAGCTGTCGAGTTCTTGTTTCTGTGACTGCTTCTGGTTCCAATATAATTTTTCCTTCCTCGTCAAGTTCTGGCAATATTGTTTGAATTGGGAGCTTGTCGCCTATAACCTTCTTTAAACATGAAACATGGAAAACTGGGTGCAATCGAGAAGCTGCAGGAAGCTCCAATTTGTATGCCATAGTACCAATCTTTTGCAACACCTTGTACGGACCATAATACTTTGGTGATAATTTATTATCCTTCTTAGCTTGCTTTAGGGACATTTGCTTATATGGTTGTAGCCGTAGGAATACCCAATCACCTACATCAAAACTTCTTTCACTGCGATGTTGATCTGCCTGTTGTTTCATTCTATTTTGTGCCAACACGAGGTTATCCTTTAAGAGTTGGAGGACTTGTTGTTGATGTTCGATGTGATGTTCCACTGCCTGAACCTTAGAATTTTCTCTTAAATATGATGTGATGGATGGTGGTTGATACCCATAAAGTGCCATAAATGGGGTCATTTTTGTTGCTGTATGGAAGGAAGTGTTATACCACCATTCAGCCAGAGGCAACCATTTGACCCATTGTGTCTGTTTATCAGATACAAAGCAACGAAGATATCCTTCCAAACATTTGTTTACTATCTCAGTTTGCCCATCAGATTGAGGATGATAAGATGAGCTATGAGCTAACTGAGTACCAAGACAAGAAAATAATTTGTCCAAAAATTTCCAGTGAAAATGGGATCTCTGTCACTTACAATAATCTTTGGGTTTCCATGTAGCTTTTGAACTGTTTCCATAAATGCAGTAGAAACTGTACTGGCTTTAAATGGATGTGATAATGCACAAAAGTGTGCATACTTGGTAAGTCTGTCAACTACCACCATGATGACACTCTTTCCCTCAGACTTGGGTAAACCTGTGATAAAATCCATTGAAACCTCCTCCCAACGTTGGCTTGGAATGGATAAAGGTTGTAATAGACCCGGTGTCTTAATTGTTTCAACTTTATTTTGTTGGCAAACCAAACATTCCGCCACAAACTTTTGAATATCTGATTTAAGGCCATCCCAAAAAAATTCCTTCTTAACCCTGTGGTAAGTTTTTAAAAATCCTGAGTGCCCTCCTAAGGGAGAAGTGTGCAATTCCATAAGAATCTTTTGTTTTAGCTGGGAATTCTTACAGAGGTATAAGCGATCTTTGTACCATAACGAATCATTTTGCCAGCTAAATGTATCAGAAGTACTGGAATCTTGTTGTAGCTTTCGAATAAGTGCCCACACTTCTTCGTCATTCTTCCATTCCTCCTTTGCTTCGTTTATCCAATCTGGTTGGATAATAGAAATGGCACACAACAATGCTTCCACATCCTCATCCTTTCTTGAGAGTGCATCTGCCACCACATTTTGCTTCCCTTTTTTGTAGATGATTTCAAAGTCATAACCCAACATCTTTGTGACCCACTTTTGTTGCTCTTCAGAGGATAATCTTTGTTCTAAAAAGTATTTAAGGCTATCATGATCCGTTTTTACCTTGAAGTGTCTTCCCATTAGGTAGGGTCGCCATTTCTTAAGTGCATGGAGTATTGCCAACATTTCCTTCTCATAAATAGCTTTGCTTAAAAACTTTCCCTTGATTGGACGACTTTCAAAAGCAATGGGTCTTTCATCTTGCATTAGAACAGCACCAATTCCATTTCCTGAAGCATCACATTCCACAATAAAGGTTTTTGTGAAGTCCGGTGTAGCTAAGACCGGTGCTTGGCACATTGCCTCTTTAAGATGTTCAAAGGCCTTTGTTGCTTCCGGAGTCCATGAAAATGAATCTTTCTTCAATAATGTTGTTAGAGGTGCTGCTATTCTCCCATAATTCTTAACAAACTTGCGATAATACCCTGTCAACCCAAGAAATCCTCGCAGATGCTTTATGGATGTGGGGATTTTCCATTCCTTAATGGCTTTAATTTTGCTAGGGTCTACCTTAACTCCTTCATGAGATACAATATGACCCAAATATTCCACCTCCTGGACTCCAAAGAAACATTTGGATCTTTTTGCATATAATTGTTTCTCCTCCAATAGTTGTAGCACCTTGTCAACATGTTCAACATGATCCTTCCAAGACTTGCTGTAGATTAGTATATCATCAAAAAATACTAACACAAATTTTCTAAGGAATGGTTTGAAAATTGAATTCATCAAACCTTGAAATGTTGAAGGTGCATTGGTAAGGCCAAAAGGCATGACCAAAAATTCATAATGACCCTCATGAGTTCTAAATGCCGTTTTCGGAATGTCTTCAATCTTCATTCTGATTTGATGATATTCCGAACGAAGATCCAACTTGGTGAAGTAAATTGATCCATGCAATTCATCCAGTAATTCATCAATGACAGGAATGGGGAACTTATCTTTAATAGTGAGCTTGTTGAGCTCCCTATAATCTGGACACATGCGCCATGATCCATCCTTCTTGTGCACCAATACTACTGGAGCTGAGAAAGAACTTTGACTCGGTTGAATTATACCAGCCTCTAGCATTTCTGCAACCATACGTTCAATTTCACTTTTTTGGACATATGGATATCTGTACGGCCTGATGTTTGGAGGAACACTTCCTGGAATCAGATGAATAGCATGATCATGATCACGCATAGGTGGGAGACCTTTGGGAGTCTCAAATACCTTGGAATGATTGTCCAGGACTTTTTGGAGATCTGGAGAAATAGATGATTCCAATGTGGAAACATCTAGCGAACATAATTGTGCAATTACACCTCTTTGCTCCTTTTTTAGAAGCTTTGTCATGCCATTAGAGCTGATTATCTTTCCTGGTTTCCCTGCAATACCCCTTAATTCAACTTCCTTTCCTTCCACAGAAAATTTCATGAAAAGTTCTTGAAAATTAAAAGCTATTGTACCCAAGGATTGTAGCCATTGGACTCCTAGTACAACATCAGCACCTCCCATTGGAATGGAAAGCATTGGGCTAGTCAATACATATTCTCCCATGGATAGCTTGATATTATGGCACTTTCCAGAACAATTTATTGTTCCTCCATTTGCAATCATCACTTGACACTCTGGTGCTGGATATAGGAAGCAATTCAATTCTTTTGCTACCCTACAATGAATAAAATTGTGGGTGCTTCCTGAATCAATCAACACTATTACCTTTTTCTTCTTGATTTGTCCTTCTATCTTGATGGTTTGAGGAGTGGTAATTCCCGCCAATGCATTACAAGATATGGTCGGATTTATTTTTCTTCATCTAGGCTTTGTTCCTGGAATATATCCTCTTCTTTTGACCTTTCTTGCTCCTTTTCTTCTTCCTCTTCACAATCTATGTAGAATAATTTCTTCTCAGCACACTTATGACCTTTTGTGTATTTGCTATCACAATTGTAACAAAGCCCTTTTGCTCTTTTTTCTTCCAATTTTGTGGTGTCAACCTTGTAGGTTGTGGAAGACTATGGGCAACAACACTTCCATCTTTATAGTTGTGAATGGTATGCTTCCTAGTTGCCATAATTTTGCTTTCCATTTTTCTTGCTAACCTGAATGCCTTCTCTAATGAATCAGGTTCCCAAAGGCGCACATCATGTTGGATATTATCCTTTAAAGACCCTATGAACACATCAATCCTATGCTCCTCTGGAATATCTTTTACCCTTATGTTCAATTTTTGGAACTCCTCAATGTGCTCCATTATTGAACCCTTTTGTTTGAGACTTATCAATTGGCTAAAAAAAGTGTTGCTTTTTGTATCCTCATAATGTGCTATCAATTCTTCCGTAAAAATTGCCCAAGTGATAAATTGTTTACGAGAACAAAGCCATTGATACCATACAAACTGATTTGGTTCCAAATATAAAGTTGCCATACGTACCTTTTGTGTGTTTTGCACATTATTGAGATCGAAGAATTGCTCCATCTGTAATATCCATGTGGCGGGATCCTTGCCATCAAACTTCCTCATATCGATTTTTGGAACATGGTGAGTCTTTGATCCAACATTAGAGTCTATGGAATCATGATTAACATTTCTTTTGTTCTCATCATGAGTTTCCTTTACTACCTTTTCACCATTAGTGACCCTTTCTTGTAGCAAGTTCTTCAATTCTTCCATGTCTGTCTTCAAATCTATCTTCAAATTTACCATCGAATCCTCCATCTTAGCTTCCATGCCCTTTATCTTAGATTCCACGCCATTTATCTTAGATTCCACGCCACTTATCTTAGCTTTTGTTAGCTTTTGTGAGCGTGACATTTGTTGCACTTGTTCTTGTAATTTTGATATATCATGTAGCATTTCTTCCTCTTCTTCATGAGTCATGCTAGAGCTTTCAGGTTCCTTACTAGGTGTTTGCATTTTCTTTCCTCGGGGCATCAGTTACTGATAATAATGCTTTACTATGCCCTTTGAATTCCGTTAAACCAAGCTTACATAAAAATTTAAAAAACAACTACACACCTTTTTTCACTTTATAGAAGCCTGATATTGAATCTGATGTATCTCTGTAATTTCAGATCATCCAGTTCTGAAATTGCTACCTGTAGTAGCCTTCTGCGTCCTCTTTCCAATGCCACAAGTCTGAGCCAAATTGGATTCTCCAAGGAAGAGTTATGTGAAATCTCCCACAGTGACTTGCTTTTAGACTGCTTCAGTAGAGCGAACTTGTACGACGTGCCGCGAGTCACTGTTTCAACCTTTGGATCTAAAAAACACCCACAAGAAACTATAGTCCGTCCTCTTTCTGTACCTTTTTATGAAATTTCAATCTGATCCTTAGAGAGAAAGTTATGACGGTTTTCCCCAGGTCACCGGTTTTGAATGTAATTCAGGAGTCTGCCAAAAGACCAACTTCCTCAGCTCATATCTCCGAACATATCGCGCTAAAAGATCTGAAATTCGGACTCAAGGTTCAGCGCCAATTCTTCTCAAATGGGTTGTTTTTGCGACTTCTGAAACATCACAGAAAAAAAGATATAGCGAACATGCCACGATGACCTGTTTGGAGCAGCGAAACCCTAGAATCCAAAGCTCTGATACCAAATGTTATGAAACCAGCTCACAAAAAGATAGAAAAGAGAGATCCACGCCTTATAATTCAGCCTCTTCGAGGGGGAAACCTCCTTTACATTACATAAATGAACAATTCTTGGATCATACAAATGAAAAAACCTCCTTTCTATATATAGGAGTCTAAGGAGTCACAATATAATCCAGCCGACCTAACAATAATAATATAAAGCCACAAAAATAACAATAGAGGGATTCTATGGGGCACAAAAATAACAATATGGGGGTAATAGGGGCACAACAATATAAATAAGGGATATAACTACAATAGTAATGGGGTAATCACTAGTATTATAGGGACCCAACAACTCCCCTCTTCATGGGATAAGTTCCTCTTTCTTTGGGGTGCATGAACCATCTGGAGGCGCTCAATACACGTCAAACCATCTTCTAGAATGCTCTAGATTTGACCACAAGTAACTTTTTGAAGTGAAACTCGTGTATTTTGACCTTTACAGGAGTATGCACCCACCTCCTTACAGACAGAGCATACAAATACGCAGGTATTGTGAGCTTGGAGTGCGTACACGCAGGTAAGGCTAAGAGAAATTGCGTAACCAGAGTTAATTGACTTTTAAAGGACTTTCTCTCTTTCTTGGAGTTTGACATGAGGAGCAGAGGTATAAGACTTGCCAAGGAGGATAGTATGACAGTTGATGGAGCCATACTAACTGCAAATAGTCATGGTGACAAATTTTAGTGTAACACCTTCTTCCCCGACTCCTTCTCGACCAGTGCTTTGAATTCACAGAACTTTGAATATGTCTCGCTCTTCTTTTGCATGAAGAAGATCCAGCACTTACGAGAGAAAACATCAACAAAAATCACATAATACCTGTGTTTTGTTGTCGAAGCAACAGA
Organism: Pinus tabuliformis; assembly: GCA_031772625.1. Taxonomy (NCBI): domain Eukaryota; kingdom Viridiplantae; phylum Streptophyta; class Pinopsida; order Pinales; family Pinaceae; genus Pinus; species Pinus tabuliformis. The sequence goes on along the minus strand of CM062818.1, from coordinate 536,955,185 downwards.
GAAAGGTCCACACACGTCTGTGTGAATTCTCTCAAGGATCGTCGTGGCTCGACTATCCTTCTCGTGAAAGGTGACTTTCACAAACTTCCCCAAAGTACACCCCTTGCACTGATCTGACCGTGAAAGAGTGCCTTTAGGAAGCCCTGTAGTGATTTGCTGCAGTATCTTCAAGGCTCCATGGTGAAGGTGACCCAATCTTCTGTGGCACAACTCGCCATCATCCCGGCTCACCAATCCTTCTGCCTTGCCTGCCATTGCTGCACATCCATCTACATGCAACTGATAAAGGTTCCTCACTCGAACCCCTATATTTCGGGTCTCACCAGTTGTCTTGCTGCGCAAGAAAGCCTTTCCCTCGCTGAAAACAACATCATACCCCTTGTCTTCTAACATCGCCACTGAGATAAGATTCTTCTTCAATCCTGGAACATGCATGACTTCCTTCAATATGAAGGGTTTACCAGATTCCCTCTCAAAGGAAATGATACCAATACTGGTCGCACTGTATCTACCATCATCACCCATCTCGATGTGCACTCCAAGATCTTTGTCCTCCAGATCAGAGAACAAATCTCGATCTCCCGTCATGTGAAAAGACACACCATTGTCCAAGAACCACACCGATCCCATCACATTTGAAACCGAGCATGCAATCAATGAAAAATCAAGCTCAAACTTCGAGGCTAGAGCCTCTCCTGCTGTAGATCCAGCAGCCTGCTTGTTCTTCTTCTTCTGCAGACAATTAGTGGCATAGTGTCCGTGTTGGTGACAGTGAAAACGCTTCACCTTGGACATGTCTTGTTTCTTTTCTTTCGCACCAGATTGAGAAGATTTATTGCTCTTCCATTTCTTTGCTTTGGCAGCCAAAGTGCAATTTTCTTCATTAGTTCCCTTTGATGAAGATCTGTCCCTCGTACTCCACCTGATCTCCTCCTACACAAGATCTGACCACAGTCTTTCCCATCCTGGAAATTTCTCCTGAACATTGACAGAGTCCTGATAAGAATGTCAACTCTTCAGAAGACCAAGGAGATCCAAGCTCACCAAGTCCTCATCATCGACAGTAACCCCCACACTTCCCATCTCATCTCGACACTGAGTGAACTTCGTGAGATACTTGGGCATACTGTCACCCTTCTTGCATTTGATGCTTCTGATTTTATCTTTGAGTGCCAGCTTCCTCTGATCGCTCTTGCTTTGGAATAGATCTGTTAATGCCTTCCACATCTGATATGGAGAAGTCTTTCCATGCAGGCTGGACACAATGTGATCCTTCACGCCCTCCAACAGAATCCTTCAACATTTTGCGGTCTTCTTTTGCCAAGCATCAGCTTGAGTAGCATCAGTAGGCTTTGGGATATCCATGTCTATGAACTCCTTTAGCCCGTTATCATCCAATACCGCCTCCATCCTGTCCTTCCATGCAATATAGTTTGAGCTGCCCTCAAGAGCATAGTCCAATCACAATCCGTTGAAAGACATTGCCTCGTTGACACCAAGAAAACACTGCTACAAATTCGAATTCCACCAGCTCCAAACTCAACCGCTTCGTATCTAACATTCGTGAGAACAAAATATTTCTTGTACAGAGATTGACTATATGGGCATTCACTAGATATCTCACCTTCCAAAGGAAGGATGAATCCAGAGGCTACCTGGCCCGATTACAGACTTTGCCTAAAGAAATAGAATGTAAACACTTTCTGAATAGTAGATCTGATGATCAATAGCTTTGATACCATGTAGAAATTATGAATAATTTAACACATATTCAATAGAGATTATCCTGATCATGTATTATGTGCGGAACCATACAAAATACATAAGATCCTCTACGTTGATCAACAATTTAGCAGCATCAATAACAATAAAACATCAAGAGCATTCACACATTAACATAGTATGTAACCCGGGGAAAGCTTACAGCTGAAAACCCCACACTATCTGTATATTAATGATTGAGAAAATGTAACATTACATAGCATAATACTTTTCACAAGTATCTCCACTTGTTACACACAATACAGCTCAGATCTGATCTCCAAATCTATTCCACTGCTTGCCTGCCTCCACTTCTCAATCCCTGCTCAAGAATTAATGAGAATGGATTAACCAAACTTGTATTTACCTCCAAAGAGTCACTCACACTATGAAAGACGTGAGCAGAGGCTATAATCACTTGGTATTGGCAAATTCTCATTGGCATAACTGAATCCCATTGATTGTGCAAGATCTGATGCACAACTATAGTCACAACTAATAGCAATCTGATTCTCTAACACCTGTCCCTGCTGAACTGTACATGCACTGACATGCAACTGAGCTAACTGATGTATTCATTAGTTGCATTATGAGTTAATAATTAGTTTAACAACTCATCATTAGTCTATTTGTAGTTAGACTAATTACAACTAGTTTAACCAAGTCAAACTGAACACAACTCCATCAACTCCACCAAACTAAAGTCATGCATGCAACAACTCAACTGACACATAAGAAAAGTGTATTTCTTTATGTCAGCTGCATGGGCCACATCTGTAGTTCAAACTGAAGTGATCCAAGAGAATAAGATAAAGTTTATAGTCTAAATATTATTATGAGACAATAATATTTGACTTTCCTATTTTTGGCAGCGAGTCTAAAAATAGACTTTGATCACTCTTGCTATGATCACTCCTACTGTGATCACTCCTGCTGTGATCATCCCTGCTGTGATCCAAAAATAGAACTTGCGCCATAATTTTCCTGCGGGCCCACTTAGGGAAGGCGACTCTTTTCACTAAGCTCCATCATCTTGTTGCAATCTCAACAGGATTCATGGATCCAAAGTCTCTCTTCTTCTGTTTAAATTTTTTTCTCGATCTTGACAGCGTATCGATAGGTCGTGCTAAGCAAGGAGATGTCCAAGAACTCCATCCTGTCCTAGATGTACTTTTGTAGGCAACCATAGTACTTGAGTACCAAATGTCGCTTAGAATCCTTGATACCCAACTACATGCGAAGGGTATGAAAAATATTTGTGAACTCCGACATGTCTTGGTCCCTTCCCTGCTGCAACATGGTCCACTTTATGTATTTATCCTCATAGTTCCCGACAAAGTAATAATGCTCCTTAATGGTGTCCCGGAAAGAATTCCAAGTGGGTGCAGCTGAAAATAGTGAGGGTGCACTCTCATCCCTCTTCTCACAGTAGGTTTCCCACTAGTCCTTAACATGGGGGTAGATTTGAGGAGTGCAAAAGTAATATTTTCTTGGTTGGAAAAATCATGAACTGAAAAATATCCTTCTAACATATTTAACCATTTATCTATGACATCCACATCTATCTGACCTTCAAATATGTGGATGTTAAAGTTAACTTGTACCTTAAAGGGTGTGGTGCTTCTAGAGCAGCTATTGAAAGGAGATGCATCACCTGTGGGTAGCCACAGAAGGATCTAGGCTAAGTTGTCCATCATCATGTTCCTCTGTTGTTCAAGGAATTTTTGAAGCAATATTTTGAAAGGATCTCTTGCCCCCTCATCTTTCTTTTCTTTCAACATGGGAGGTTGTTGGGGTTTACAAGGCTAGTCTTGCAAATGTTCAAGCAGTTCAAGCCCTAACTCCTTATACTCTGACCTTGTTGGGGACATGTGCTGGGCGTGGAATCCCCCCAAGGCATGTTTTGGGGCTTAAAGCCCAAGTTTTGACTGAGTCCATTGTAAAGACTCCGCGATTTGTGGGCGTGGAGCGCGAAGTCATAATAAGTCATAAGGTTGTCTGCCCTAGTTTTTGTAATGTAATGTCGGTTTGAAAGATCTACCCATGGTCCACGGACCATGGCATTGTATAAATAGAGCGAGGCTCTAAGTGTAAGAGGAGAGAGGAAGAGTGGAAAAGATGAGTCTAAGAAATTGATGAAGCATTGAGTCGAAGGGTAAGTTGTGTCTTTGGGTCATAGAGTAGGAGAAGGTTCTGCAGTTGAATGCGCAAAGGCCTAGTAGTCCACAGCTGAGTGCATGGACCCCTGCAGCTAAGTGTGCAGAGGCCTAGTAGTCCACATCTGAGTGCGCGGACCCCTGTAGCTAAGTGCACAGAGCAGGTCGAGTCTCTAACCATTGGAAGCATTAATAAAGAGAAGTTTTATCATATTTATGTGTGTCTTTTCCTATTTTATGTATTATTAGGTATGGATTGCAAGTTTACTGTTTATTTGTTGCACAAAATCATATGAATGTGTTGTATAAATAAATATAACATAAGGCATCCATTTATGTGAAGATAACTAACTAGTGTAAGAAGATAAGTAAGATCTTGGGTGTGACTTAGTGAAATAGTGTAAAGCGCTGCTCCAGTAGTGTGGAAGCCCCACAGCCTCTAGTTAGGGTTGTGCGAAGGTGAAAATATCAGGGCGTGAAGGCTAGGGAAGTGCGCGAATTAACCTGCACAAAGGGACTAACAATTGGACCAAATCAAACCCTCATACATCTCAAGGGTGCAGAAACCTAGTTCCAGCACCCCCCCATACTACTTCGGATGAGACCTCAGTCCACGCTCTGCGGACTGTTGCCAAAAGGGCCAGTAGTACAGGGATTTGTTTGGCTAATTAACTCCGAACCTGGCTCAGGCCCCAACAAGCCAACAAATGGTTCAGTTGCCGGGTTCAGGATCTGCATAGAGATGTTTGATGTCATATCACTGGAATCCAGCTAAGAAAGGAATTGAAGATTCGTTGGATAGGAAGATTCACGAGTTCGCGGTGCAGGAGAACAGGAATCCACGACTATCAAAAGAAGAGTGGTTAGACTACTTCCTATACATAGATATCCACAAAATTTTCTTCGCATCTTTCCCTACTAGGCTATACGAGTGGATCACTAAGATAACAGAAAGCCAAGGAAGGTGCAAGCTCGACAGACCTATTATGTGGACTCCAGAATTGGTGCGCATATTGGAAGCATCGAAGGATAAGATCGCGTGTGTTGTTGATCACTGGATCAATTGAATTATAGGAGGATTCATTACCGACTTCGCGGTAGATACTTCAGTCAGCTACAGTGAGGCAGAGCGACGCTTCCTCAAAGGACCGCAAGGTAAGTATGTTAAGTCTTTGAACACTTGGATTAAAATGTTATTGTGTGAAAATCAGTTTATGTGAATACATTAATGTTTGGGGCTACGCGAAGTGGGAGAATTTACAGAAACAAAGGTAGTATAGAACTAGAAACTAGCCCCTTGATTTCACCTCCGCGAGGGAACAAGGAAGAGCTCACGAAGGTCTCACCAAGGAGTGCGATTAATTTGATAAGGAATAGGATTCCGTGCATACCACCCCCACCCACCCCACCACCAGTTTCACCATCTTCGCCCCCATATTTTCCCATACCACCTCTGCCACCACCACGAGTTAATATGGCAAGTGCGATAAAATTGCCAGTGTTCAAGGGAGTAGGAAATGAAGATCTAGACCAGTTTTGGTTCATGATAAAAGCTGTATGGGAAGCACAGGTAGTTATGGATGAAAATATAAAGAAATAATCATTGGTCAGTGCTCTGCGGGATCATGTGCTGACCTGGTACATTAAGCATTCTAATGACAATCCGAATGCGGTGATCACAGACATCCAAACTGCGCTAAACAGGGAATTTAGCAGGCCGAAGTCAGAGGCGCAACCAATCATTGGGTTCAAGGAGGTCTCGATGGTACCAGGTGAGACCCCTTGGGAGTTGGATCAGAGACTGAAGTGCACAATTCACGAAGCTAACATGACTTTGACGGATGGACAATGCCACAAATGGTTTGTAGCATCGCTAACACCGCATTTAAGGAACGCATTGTCATAACATAGGCTAATGACTTAGTCCGAGGCTTTGGAGATCACGATGAGACTGCATGAAACCCCGATACAGGATCCTAACCTGGGATTTCAGCAGATCCATGTGCAGTTGAAAAAATTGTGCCTTGAGATGCAGAGTCTGAAACAAGACAGAATATCTTGCCCAGAAGTGCGCAACGAGGTATGGTGCGTAAAGTGCAAGGGTCAGGGACATGACAAGGACCACTGCCCGGTGTTCACGAATTACCTCACAATAGGAGGACCAATTCTGTTGAGACAAAAGGCATAAGCAGGACCTAGCACAACGCTTGCATTATGGTGTGCGATTTGTCAAATAGGGGGAAAGCATGTTACAGACAACTGCCATATGTTGCATAAGTACACGCAGAATTCACAACAGTTGTTCTGTAATTTTTGTAGATCAGTGGGACATGATGAGCGCACCTGTGGAAGTTATGAACTGATGATGGATAGGAATCCCACCTACAGAGTTCAGGCTGAAACGCGGCCCCTTGACCAGAACACAGGGATGGTGCAAACTGGATTTCAGGGGCGTGGACGAGGCCGAGGTGGAGGAGGACATGGAAGAGGTCGCGGACAACTGATATGTTACAATTGTGGAGGGCCAGGACATTATGCCCGTGATTGTACGAATCCAACGCGTCCATCATGCTTGTATTTTACATTGTTTGATCATGAGATGGAGGATTGTCCCACACTAATAGCGAGGTTACACGATAAATGAGCGCTCCAACCTCTCCCGACTCAGAACCTGCAAATGATGAGGTTTGAGCCACGTGAGGAAGACCCTAATGTGAACATTGTGCTCCGAAGTGGAATTACAATAGGTGACAATAAAGGAAAGCAACCTAAAGATAGTACTTGGGTTCGCAAGGCTCTGATGAAAGAACCAGAGTTTGATTTGGAGCGCACTAATGAAACCTTAATGGAAGCTAGGAGGAGCTTCACTGATGCTTCCACTTCAGGAAGCAAAGATAGACCGAAGCTAGAAATGGACCCATCGATGCTCTTGATGTTCCTGGAAACATGCATGAAGATGCTGCTTGACAGCAAGGCTGTAAAGGGGCTGTAGGAACTCATAAATAGATGCACTGGGACAGCACCAGGAGAACCGCACGTAGTCCGAAAGATCGGAAAGCACACGACGAGGACGGGAAGAGAGATGAGATTGACCGCGCAGATTGGGGAATATGAGATGGACCAAGTGATTCTAGACCTAGTATCGAACATGAATGTTCTACCAAAGCAGACATGGGAGCGCATGGGAAGGCCTATGCTGCAATGGTCTCCTATCCAACTGCAAATGGAAAACTAGCAAAAGATCCTACCTATGGGATGATTATAGGGAATCACTGTTGTTATAGACATTTTTGGGCACTGCAACCCCAATCATATATGTCCATAAACCAAGGGCTCCTAAGTCCCTAAAAGTGTTGCTTCGCACCCTAATGGAACAAGGTCAGCTGATTACATCATCTCGCAGAATTTCTCCACAGAAAACTACTCAGAACTGGTCAAAACTGGACCATACAGACTGCCCAATGCAGAAGGTGTGATGCATCCCACCTGCCCAGAGTAAAAGGTGCGATGTGTTGGAAATAATACTAAGAGGGGGGGGTGAATCAGTATTATCAAATTATTTTCAATTAATTTATTCTTCAGATATCGATCATTAGTTTGTATGTCAGTACCATATAATAATGAGCAAGGACAAGAAAAACAGATAATCACACCAAAGAACACCAGATATGAGGTGGAAACCCAATGTGGGTGAAAACCACCTGCTGCAATATGTCTCTATCTTCTTTCAATTAGAAACTTCTTTTACAATGATTTTGTACTGGTGCAGTCCTTTACCAGTATGCAGGCTGCAACCTGCAGAGAGCTACAACCCTCTCTCGTTTTCCAGTCTCTCCTGGAAGGGAGCTACAACCCCCTTAGCTCTTTTACTTCTTTAAGGACCACGTTTCATAAATTTTCAAACTGGATCCATGAACATCAAATAATCATCAAGTACATGTGAATCACCCAATCAACTTTTTCAATCAACCAATGAATCAACCAATAACTTCTCAGAATGCAATAACCAGATCAGCAATACCAGTACTCTAAACCCAGAACTCTTCAGCAATAGATAAAAGACAGCCAACAAATGTTTCAAGATAGGTCCGCAACTTCACCAATAGAGGCCTGCGAATATCCGCAGCTCTTCTGTGTCTAAACTGCGTAGATCCACACCTGGTCGGTCTTCTGCTCTGCGTATCTCCGCACCTACTCCTTCTGCTGCCCTGCGTACCACTGCTCAGATCCGCACCTACACTGTCTGCCTGACAGCGTACCTCCGCAACTAGTTCTTTTGTTCCTCTGTGTACCTTCGCACTGTGCCTTCTTCTGAGCTATGTACCTCGCACTTGTGCCTTCTGCTGCGATGCGGATCCCCGCACCTGCGCCTTCTCTTGCGCTGTGGACCCCCGCACTCACGCCGTGGATCGCCTACGAACCTCTGATTAGGGCCAAATTAACAGTCCTCCAATGTGACACAAACAGTCAGATCCACAGATCTGATCATGCGCCCAAGAGATCACGACCTATCAATAGATTCGCCTTCAATTTCACCTTGATTTAGATCTAGCCTTTAAAACCGATTACCCAAAATTTCAGATCTTAAGATATTCAATTTTCACAAGTGACTAGCCAAGTGATCTCCTTTCCTTTTTATAGGCAAGCCCTTATTCAAACCATGGGACAAAACCATTGAAAACCAATACAAGGGATCCAAACCAGGGTTCAATAATTTAGATCCTATACCACGGGCCAAAACCATAGGATCATGAATGACAGGCTAAATACCAAGAGCCAAACATAAGAAACCCCACGAGTGCGCGCTTCTCTGTATTGGAGAGAGTGAACTGGGGGACCGAACCTTCTGAACGGAGCACCTGCGGGTATGACCGCACTTCTTGGTTGGTGTACCTGCGGGTCCGCACCTTTTGAACGGGGCACCTGTGAACCCCTTATTTTCCATCATTTTGAGAGCCTAAATAGAGTTTTGCCACTTGAGTGAGTTGCCATCAAGTACAACACCTGTGCCACAGCGCCAAACCTGAATCATAATGCCAACATGATGCATACTGGATAGCCCTTCTGCAGGGTGTGATGAGCGAGAGTGGACAAATGGCAGAGACAGTTTGCAAGGTGGTTCGACATGGAATCTTCCAGAAACTTCTCCTATGACACTTGCCTCTTTGAATTCGCCCAGGGATGAGTAAGAGATCATCAATCTCCAAGTGGAATCAAGAACTATCAAAGATAGGACACTAATCAAATCTCAGAAGCTGACTCACCTCCCTACAATCATCTATATATGGATCCCTCATCCAAAAGATCTAGAGGCTGGAATTTTGTATCTTGTAAGGAAGCGCTGCTGGTTTTTTGGTGCAACATCATATTGTTGGGTGATCTAAGCTTTTCATGAGGTGAAGAATGGCTTTCTTGCTGAGAGGATGACGCTGGGTCAAAAAAATTGGTTGTAATCCTCTTTGCTATTCTTGATATTAATAAAGCTATTCAAGTTTTCCTCCACATTCTTGTATGATTGATGATATATGCATTTGTGTGGTCAATATATATCTGGTCCTATATTGTTTATGATTGTAGATATCTATTCTTGGATAGTGTTATGCTACTTTGTTTCCACAGGTGCTCTTTGAAGCTGGGTAGACGAGGAAGCGAGTGGAAAAGATCTGTCAGAAGGGAGAGGAATCAAGCAAGGAACCAAGCGCAAGACTAAGGTTGGTCTCCTTTGTTCTTCTCTTATCTACTTCTCATAAAGGAAAACGAAAGTAGTTTTAATTTGTTTGTTTCTAAGATAGCTACCAGTCTTAGTGGGACTAGCAGCTCCGAGTGGACACTAGATTTCCCGATAACAACTGTGGACATTGAAGGAGCAATTGCGCTGGCAGATTTTGAAGTAATAGATATTTTTGATGATAAGAATCCCTACCCCGTGCTATTAGGAATCGATTGGGCCACTGACATGAATGGGGTGATAAATATGAAGAAGCACAAGATGATTTTTGAGAAAAAGTCTCTGCGCGTAGTTGTACCTTTGGACCCTGCAAAAGGGTTGCGCTACAGGGAGCCGGTGCGCGACTACGACACCAACAATGACTTGGACTGCATCTACAAGATAATCGCATGAGAGCAAGATTGGGTAAATCCAACCACGGATGGGTGAATCTCATGGGAGTGCGAAAGCTCCTGTACATAGGATTCTGATGAGGAGATAGAGCGATGGCAGAACTGGCTACACGAGGTAACCATGCTGAACTATAACATGATGACGAGATCGATGCATTGCATATCAACGGAGGTAAGGGATCTGCCTATGTATGATGGGTTAAGCGAGGTAGATGACTTCCTGAACATATTCAAAAGGGAGGTGCCAGAACAGCAATGCTTAGAGGCTTTGAAATGAGTTCTGTGCGCCACGCCCGCGAGGTGGTGGGGTACGCACTAAGGAAGCTTTGGGGACTAGCGCGAATGCAAGAGGATGATGCGCATATGATTTGGGAAGCCTCAGATGTGATTAACAGACAATATTGTTGGACGAAATGATCCACGCACACACCTATCCAGATGGATACATGCATATTTTAAAAAACCTGCGCGGATGCACACAAACATCACATTAGGAAACACGGTCAGTAAGCCTATGCAGTCAAGGCAATTGCGTGAAAGATTCCCCCGGTTGGAACAATGAAGTATGGAAAGAATGAGTGTGCAGAAGGTTATCCACGCAGAAGCTTGTAACAAAGTACGTGAAGCACTGAACAAGGTATATGATGTGCAGCGGATTGATTGGGACCTGTGGGTACCAACGGTTCTGTGGGCTTATAGGACAATGTGCAAGAAACTGATGGAGTAGGCGCCTCTGAGGCTGGAATATGGAGTGAACGTTGTAATCCCCATAGAGTATAAAATTACTAGTCCGTGCATAACAGTGCCGGTAGATATGACGGCTCGCAGAGCCTTGGAAGAAGGGATCACATAGCCGAACGTTGTGGAATGATTGGGACTTGAGGAAGAAATCTAACAGGATGCTCTTAGGCTCCAAGAACTTATGAAACAAAGGGTGCGATTAAGGGAGAAAAGCACTCTAGTGGAAGTGGAAGTCAAGAAACTTGAGGACGCGATAAAGAAAGATTTTCTCGATAGGAAGACCAGGGTGATAAAACAGGGTGTGCGCGGTCACGTTGACAATTTGGGGACTACTACTGAGATTTGATCAGCCTGATGCCTTGGATTGGACCGCATATTACTAAATGGATCAACCATGGTGACGCGTTGCAGATGATAAAGTGTACATCGTAGCCAATAACAATAAAAGGTGGATGTTTTCCTGGAAAGGTGATGGATGACTAGATGAAACCCTATACAGGTGGTGCGACCACCTGACTAGCCATGGGAAGTATAGTATTAGCACTCCAAGTAGTTGAAAGAAGGCATAGGACTATAAACTACTCTGCCCAGGAGCTGCAGGATGTTGGAGCTACGCGTAGGAGCAAAGTGTTACAAGGTCCATGACCGCGCAAGGGGGGATGTGCTACCATGCAGGTTGGCTAGAAAGTGACTGTTGGAGTCACTATTCATGATGTGATGCTCGACTTGAGACCAAATAGAGTGGGCGGCAGGAATTTAAGATGCGATTTATGGGGAGGATTTAGGAAAATCTTCCACCAAGGGAGCATTAATGAACCAGATTTGGGGGGAACGATCGAATTCAAATTCAAAAGGTGCTATAAATTACAAAGGGCTACCCAGCAAACAACACTTGGTCATTTGCGAATTGAGTTGTTGTATGCCTCACGTATTCTGAGTCGAGACTTGGTTGCCCTATGTAGAGCATTGATTGAGCCCCTGATTGAGCGACTGAGAGATTTATGGACCAGCATGATGGCAACATCAAAAGAAGCTAGGGAAATTGTAGAGATGACCACCAAAGAGGCTGTGCAGGCCCTGACCGTAGAAGATGCCCCTAAAGGCGCCGAGATTGTGGCAGAAATCCCTAAATCACCATGCATGCCGAGGCTGAATAAAGACAAACAACCGATGGTTCCGATGTGTGTGTCCCCGTGAAACTCGTTGCACACCAGATTAATGATGGAGGAGAAAGGGAAAGCAGTTAACTTGGAAACCGATGAGGAGGAGGAAGATCTGGAGGACCTCATAATTGAAGAAGATGAGGACGAGGGCATGGAGGAAGAAATAGAGTCTACGCACCCTCCAACCAAGCTGCCCATGTATATCCCTCCACGGAACAGGAAGGCGAAAGTTCCCAAGGACCTCGACAAGAGCAAGAGCTCTCTCTAGACTCTGCTCCTCCCGAACAACATCATCTTTGAGGGAACGCACCTGGGACAGGTGCTGAGTGTGAAATTGGAAGATTGGGATCTCACTGACCATGAGAAATTCCCTCATCTAGAGACCGTGCAGCTCATGAAGTCCAAGTAGAACACCTCAATGGGGGTTATCGAATTGGAGCCAGAAAAGTGGTTACGTGGAGTGGAAAAAGCAGGGTTATTAAACTTGCTCTGGGTGTCGCATTTCCACTGTGCCCCAGTAATGATATTCATCATCAGGCAATTGCTCTACCTGGTGCATGGTGGGTGTTTGTGGCTGGAGGAGCCCATCCCCATCACAGACCACTTAATCCATCACATTACCCGGCTCTCGTGCAAAGGAGAGGACCCTGCAGACATCTCGGAGGGGAAGAGCAGCGATTTGGCCATCGCGGAGGCCATGAAGAAGAAATACAAGCTGGAGAAGAAGAAAAGGGGCTACGCCATATCCAACATCAACAACAAAGTAGTTAAAGTGGTGATCCAAATACTGGCAGGCAAGCTCATGCAGAAGTGTCATGCGGACGAGGTGCCTGCGCTAGTGGTTGCACTTGCTAAGTAGTGCATGGAGGGGGTCCAGTTTAACTGGTCTGAGTTCTTATGCAAAGAGTTCCTAGAAAATTTTTGCGAGGCCCAGGAATAAGGAAAAATGTTCCACTATGCATGGCTTCTGTTGTCCATAGTGTTGGTGGTAGGGGAATTGCCAGAGGAGAATTAGTTCCCCACAATTGATAGGGATCTACCGGAGGCCATGAAGTATGCTTCGTTGTGGGCTACGAAAGACGTGAACTGGATCCGCGACAACAAGATATTCTAGGTGTTCATGGAGATGAACATCAAAATGGGGATTAACCGCAAGCCGCGGTTATCACCCACTGTCTACAACAACCTGCAAAGTTTTCCAAAATTTAAAGTGGAATTCCACAACATATATATCAGAGCGTGCAAGGACTCGACGAAGAAATGGAACAAGCTACCCTTCATAGCCACAAATGATGTAATTTTCGATGTACTGGAGACATGGCTGCCGGAGTGGCGCGTGCCAGACATCGTTGCGGTGGAGAAGTATGCTACACAGAAGAAGAAAGAGGAGTCCAAACTACGCATGGCGCAGTTGGCAGAAAAGAGAAAGCAAGGAGCAGTGGCAACAAAAGTGCAAGAGGCACGTGACGCTGCACATGCAGCATCAGAACAAAAAAAGGCTGCAACAACAACAGCATAGAAAGCAACAGAGAAGGTGCAAGAGGGCCAGAAGTCGCCTTCGCATGGGCAGGAGAAAGAGATGGAAACAGAGGAAGAGGAGGGTGGTGTGGATCCACAAGCAGCATTAACACTATTGAAGCGCTAGCGCCCGAGCGAGCGGACGGGGCCATGCAAAAAGGTGAAAGCATCCAAGTTGTCAATCGACCCAATCACCCTTACTGAGGGTGATCTGCACGACATAGGTGAAACGTCATGTGATGTCACCACTGAGGCCCTCCAGAACTTCGTGGAGGAGAATTAGATTGTGTTGGGGGCCCTTAGAGCACAGATTCAGGAGTTGCAGGTGTGCACTCCTTACGCTAGTGCCCTTTCGACCAACCTCGCAGTAGGGACAGCTGCAACCAAGCAAATGCTACGTGCTCATATAAAAAACACAATAGTGCTACCAGAGGGGGAACTAATTACAAAAAATGAGGTTGACAAGCCTACAGTTAGTGCACTTAAAGGGATAGGGATCAATATGGTTGCACTCCTGCAGGATATGCTCTATGTTCTGTAGGATGGGATTATTGCAGAACTGCGAGCTAGGGAAAGCCACGCGTTGCAAGTGCTGAGTGAGAAAAAGATCAACATGGAGCAGTTGAGCTTGCAGCGTGACAAAGTGGTGTTGTAGAATAGACAGATGGTACAGGTACTGGAAGAAGCCTGCTAGATGGTCCCTGAGCTAGCCATCCCAGCAGAAGCACTAGCAAAGGTGCACATCCATAGATTAGCAGTAGGGGTACATGAGTCGTGAGAAGAAATGACCAAGGTTCAGCTAGAGTTGAACCTTTAGATAACAGAGTTGCGGTTGAAGGCATAGCCATCCACCCCTCTAGAGGTAAGAGACCAGCGCGCCAACGCTATTACATCAGGGATGGAAGAGATCAGCAGTGTAGTAAGGGACTGCACCAGAATGTTGGAGGAGTCATTCGAGGTCCTCACCAACCTGCAAGAGGACCTGTTATCACTCAGGTTGTCCCTTTTGACTCCTAAAGGGATACGACCGAGGTAACCACAAACCAACTTTGGACTGCAGGCCCTAGCCTACCTGCAGTCAGAGAGGGCTCTCTCTTTATTATTTAGCTTTGTTGAAAGGGATGATTTTATGCAAGATATGATGCACAGGGGTTTTGATTGAGTTTTGGTGGGAAATTTGACACTTTCAGGTAGAGAGGCAGGGTATAGTCTGAATCTTTCAAGCCATTGGGCATGGAGTCGAGGAGGGGAGCCACTGGTGCGTTTCCTTAATAACAGTGAGGGAACATGGAGCAAGATAACTGAGGTTGAAGCAACTTTCAGGTTGAAGGGATGAAATGAATTCTAAGGAAAGAGAGGCAGTTAAGAATCTTTCCAACAGATTAGCAGAGAAAATAACAAGGCGCTATCTAGGAGCAGTTAAGAATCCCTAAATAATTGGCCAACACAGGTGAATTGGGGTAAACATGAGCTAGAAGGAATTCAATATTCATAACCAATTATTTTAGAGGAAAACATCAAGAAACAACAGAAATTGAGCATAGAGAGTATTTAAACTAATTCTAGCCTATTCCTTTTTTCTGCTATTTAGATAATGGCAAACACATAAACAGAGATAAGAGGCACTTATTTCTTCAGGCCGCAACGTAGGAATTCCATCTTCAACTCTTCAAAACATTCGTCAACAACAGACAGTTCGCTCTCCAAGCTTTAAACAATCTTTGATTACAGAAAAGTTCAGGTATACAAAGCGAGTCTCTAGTGAAAATCTCAATTAACCAACCCTTAGAACTATACAGAGGGTGGTATATATAGGGCAAAAACTGTCTGCAGAGTTCCTTTATTACATCTTGACCTAATTAGGTCATAAAAAATGACTACTTGACCTAATCCTATCCTAAAATAAATACAAAAAATATGTCGGGCCGTGCTCAGGGCCGATGTATAAAAATTGAATAAATGATGCTGTCCTTGGTGGCTTGCTGCAGTGTTTTCTGCAATAAATGAGTATGGGTTTGTGCTTCCTTGCTGTCCTGGTGCTTTGAATGCCTTAACGGTGATTTGAAGGCCAGGATGGGCTGATGCTTATCGATTTGACTTTCTGGGGGCCTCATCAATGTTCAGGTGCCTCGATCCCCTAAAAAATCATGACTGATTCTCTCTAGCGTCTTTTCTTCCACTGATACTCTCTGACAAAATCTGGACTTCGGATCTGATGTGTTGCGGGTCTAATCACCAGTAAATGGCCGTTTTTCGGCTTCTGTATCATCTGGAATTGCCTTATGATCCTTTTGATATGCTCTGTGAAGAAAACAGATCATTTTTGTGCCTTTTTGGGCTTCCTAAGGCCGCATGGTGAGAAGATTCCTTAAAAATTCCCTGAACATTCTCCATTTCAGCCTAAAAAATCCTACAAATCGCTCATCAAAAACTTTCTCAGAATTCGATTCCGGGGCTCCGAAGTGCGACTTTTGCGCCTTTGCGCCCAAAAAATTGCTGATGACATCAACATTGTACGGTGGGTGACGTCAGCATGACGCCAGCAGGGCGATGTGGCGGGATGACGTCAGCATGACATCATCACGTAAGGTCGATGACGTGGCAGGTATGGTGGCGGGGACACGTGGCAGGAGGCCACGCAGGTAGGTGACTCATCGGGTGACTGGGCAAGGGGTGACGTAGGCGTATGACTGTGCAGGGGTGACGTGGGTATGTGACGTCACTGGGCAGGGCGGTAAGCGGTATGTGTCTTACCGCTTTACGGGGATGGCAGTTTTGGAGGGAGGGGCTCCGCCACAGCCCATTGCCTGACGCGTGGCGGGAGTACGGTGGTAATACCGCCCATCTCCCAGACGTTAAAGGCCGGGCGGTTCGGGGATGGGGCAGCCCGCCCACCGTCGATCTGCGGGACTGTGGATCGGACGACTTGCGGTGGACGGGAAGGGACGACGGGTTAGCGGGTGGGAATATTCGCAGGAATATTCCAAATCTAATATATCGCGGCGGTGGGTTTTAAACATAGGGAATGGCGGGATTATGTGGGTTTTTACAGGCGCGGGCTTAACACTTATGCACAGAAACTTTGGGTCAGGGGCGGAATATGGGTTTTTTTAGGGGTTTTAGGGTTAAGGGAAGAGGTTATTATTCTGACCAGATGTCAGAGTAATCCCTAGACACGGAAGGGTTAAAAACAGTCCCAGATGGACTGAGATTTCCCTGACTTAGTGAATAATATGGCTATATTGCCAGGGAGGGGTATTTACATAGGGGAGTTTATATACATAATTAAAATAGGGAAAAGGGGAAAATTGTTAGGGAGTTATATAATAAGGGTGATGAGAAGAAGGGAGAGGTTAGTGAATTCCATCCTGAGTACCTCCAACTGAAAAACTGCCTTTAAACCAAAAAAATGGATTGCTTATCAAAATTGGAACACAGCAGTGGCATTTAGACTAGCACACTCTTATGGACACTTCTTTGGCCATCTGTAGCAAATATGGAGCATTGCAGCATGCATGGTACGACATATTTGGCATGTAAAAATATCGATCATGAAAGATGATTAACCTGCTGCATCAGGAGGCTAACAGTGGCTCCACTTGGGGATGGCTTTTCCTTGTGAAAAGTCAAGAACAGCAGGTCAGACTGCCTTGTATTCAATTGTTGCTATGTTTTGCAAATTTCCCTTGGCTGGCTTCCTTATTGATCCTACCTACCTACCTACCAGTACTTAATTTGATGTTAGGTGAAGTGAAATAGCCAATGCAGCCACTTAAGCAATAATAACATGAGTGGGCTTTGCTGCTTGTGCTTGCTAGTGAGACCAACTGAGATTTTGCAATTTGTTATGGCTTTGTCAATTTTTTAGAAGATCAGGAAGCTACTGACCTCCTTTGTGGTGTTTAAATACTGTACAAAATTGTCCTGCAACATATATATACAATTTTTAGGCTGAATTAAAGAACTGTACAAAGTTTGAGGATCGCTATCATGCCTTGGAGTCAGGAGATCATTGACAACTCAATACTGAGCCTTGCAGCCTGTTAGTGGCGAAGAGCACTGATCTCTTTCATTATTCTGCCTGCCAGCGGATAGGTCATTCAGTACTTGCAGAGGTGCTTGTAATTTATTACAATCTGGCTCGAATAGGGCTTGGCTGATCTGTGCGGGCTACTGGTCCTCTTCTTTTTTGAACAACTGAGATGGCTGAAAACAAAGAGGCAGGGGATCCACTTGAATCATTTGGTCATATGCTGCTGCTTCAGGGTCCTCCTCAATCTGATATTCAATGGCTCTTTGGGGCTGGAAAACTAGAGGCAATACCTTTGGAACAATATCTTGATTAACCTCCAGACAGTCAATGGCACCACGCGGTGACATTTGATCATATATAGCATGATAGTTATCCTTGATAAATTGAAAAGATTCAAAACAAAAGGGTAGAGTTCCTTCACTGAAATCAACGCACTCTGCGTTTTCTGCCTTTTCTTCATAGCTGAGATGGGCATGCTGATCATTGGGTTCAGATTGCTGAACCTGAACACTGCTTGCTGCCAAAATAGGATCTGATTCTTCTGCAAGGCTGATTTGGTCGTGAGGCTCATAATCATCATCATACATATCATATTTGGGTAGACAGTTGAAAGAAGAGAAGTTATTATATTCACATAGTATATCAGGAGACTGCTCCATCATGTGTGACTGGATGAATATATCATCTGTTTTGTGGCAGGTTTGTTCGTGAATGTCACTACTTTCCTGTTGCGAAACAGATCTATTCTTGTGCTCTCAACATTCCACTTTCATTGTGATCAGCTGCATCATTTCCTCTGTCTTTTGTAACACACTATGAAATCTTTCTTCTTGCTCTGCTTTGCGTTTTTCCTCCCTCCTTAGATTTGCCTCCACGTCCACAGCTATGTCCTGCATCTGTTTCAAAGTGGACGGGCATCTTTCTCTCAAACAGAATTCCATCTCTGTGTCAAATGCTCTAGGATATTGCAATAGAGCTAGATCAAGGGGAGGTCTTATATTTAGAGGCATGGACTGATACACTTGATTGAATATGTCTGAAAGCTGCTAAACGGATTCATCTAGATGCCTTTCTAAATGATTATATTCTTCGATGAGCACGCAGAGATTTCCTCTGATCATCCATCTATCAAGGAAAAGCTTGGCATACTGCTAAAACTTAGAGATGCTCGCCTCAGGCAACGCTTTAAACCAAGTCCTAGCTTTGCTTTGCAAAGAAAGGGAAAATAGTCTAAGACTGACATCTTCATCTTCTACTTCAAATGTATTAAGATAATCTTCAAAAGCCTGGATATGTTTCTGGGTAGTAAGACCATTCTCTCCATCAAATTTAGGGAGATATTCAGGATGATTTGCTGGCAGAGGACCAAGTACAGGAGGCAAGATGAGTGGCTTATATCTTTCAGGAACTTTACGAGGCACAGGAGTATGTACAGGATTTAGAAGACTGGACTCTATTTTTGGTTCCTCCTTGGCTGTATGATGATCTTCCACAGTATTTGAAAGCTACTGCTTTGATGTGCAAGGAGGCTTTTCAACAACCTTTTCCAAAGGAAAAACATAAAAATCTGACATAAAATCGCTTTTAAAGTACAATATGCACAGCAAAATCTGGTGCAAGAGAAAGAACATGATCTCTTGGATGATAGTCCAAGTCAAGAGCCTGATCTACTTATATAATTCCTTCGGGTTCATTTCTCCAGCGGAGTCTTTATTATGAGGATGATGTGGAGTCGCCAGGTGGATGAATCAACCTTGAAGTGCCTGATCTCTGTCCACCGTCACAGATCAGAGCTGAACATGAAAAACCCTGAAGAAAAGGAACACTTTCCCCAGAAAACGAGGCGAACTGGTCAAAATTGAGGATTTTCACTAATAAACATATGATTCACTTCCCCAGTGGAGTCGCCATTATGTTATCACTCAGGTTGTCCCTTTTGACTCCTAAAGGGATACGGTCGAGGTAACCACAAACCAACTTTGGACTGCAGGCCCTAGCCTACCTGTAGTCGGAGAGGGCTCTCTCTTTATGATTTAGCTTTGTTGAAAGGGATGATTTTAGGCTAGATATGATGCACAGGGGTTTTGATTGAGTTTTGGTGGGAAAATTGACACTTTCAGGTAGAGAGGCAGGGTATAGTCTGAATCTTTCAAGCCATTGGGCATGGAGTCGAGGAGGGGAGCCGCTGGTGCGTTTCCTTAATAACAGTGAGGGAACATGGAGCAAGATAACTGAGGCTGAAGCAACTTTCAGGTTTAAGGGATGAAATGAATGCTAAAGAAAGAGAGGCAGTTAAGAATCTCTCCAACAGATTAGCAGAGAAAATAACAAGGCGCTATCTAGGAGCAGTTAAGAATCCCTAGATAATTGGCCAACACAGGTGAATTGGGGTAAACATGAGCCAGAAGGAATTCAATATTCATAACCAATTCTTTTAGATGAAAACATCAAGAAACAACAGAAATTGAGCATAGAGAGTATTTAAACTAATTCTAGGCTATTCCTTTTTTATGCTATTTAGATAATCGCAAACGCATAAATAGAGATAAGAGGCACTTATTGCTTCAGGCCGCAGCGCAGGAATTCCATCTTCAACTCTTCAAAACATTCGTCAACAATAGACAGTTCGCTCTCCAAACTTTAAACAATCTTTGATTACAAAAAAGTTCAGGTATACACAGCGAGTCTCTAGTGAAAATCTCAATTAACCAACCCTTAGAACTATACAGAGGGTGGTATATATAGGGCAAAAACTCTTTGTAGAGTTCCTTTATTACATCTTGACCTAATTAGGTCATAAAAAATGACTACTTGACCTAATCCTATCCTAAAATAAATACAAAAAATATCTCGGGCTGTGCTCAGGGCCGATGTATCAAAATTGAATAAATGATGTTGTCCTTGGTGGCTTGCTGCAGTGTTTTCTGCAATAAATGAGTATGGGTTTCTGCTTCCTTGCTGTCCTGGTGCTTTGAATGCCTTGACGGTGATTTGAAGGCAAGGATGGGCTGATGCTTATCGATTTGACTTTCTGGGGGCCTCATCAATGTTCAGGTGCCTCGAGCCCCTAAAAAATCATGACTGATTCTCTCTAGCGTCTTTTCTTCCACTAATACTCTCTGACAAAATCTGGACTGCGGATCTGATATGTTGCGGGTCTAATAACCAGTAAATGGCCGTTGTTTGGCCTTTGTATCATCTGGAATTGCCTTCTGATCCTTTTGATATGCTCTGTGAAGAAAACGGATCATTTTTGCGCCTTTTCGGGCTTCCTAGGGCCGCATGGTGAGAATATTCCTTAAAGATTCCCTGAAGATTCTCCATTTTGGCCTAAAAAATCCTGCGATGCAAATCGCTCATCAAAAACTGCCTCAGAATTCGATTCCGGGGCTCCGAAGTGCGACTTTTGCGCCTCTGTGCCCAAAACATTGCTGATGACGTCAGCATTGTACGGCGGGTGACGTCAGCAGGGCGACGTGGCGGGATGACATCAGCATGACATCATCACGTACGGTTGATGACGTGGCAAGTACGGTGGCGGGGACACGTGGCAGTGACGTGGAAGGAGGCCACACGGGTAGGTGACTCATCGGGTGACTGGGCAAGGGGTGACATAGGCGTATGACTGTGCAGGGGTGATGTGGGTATGTGACGTCACTGGGCAGGGCGGTAAGCAGTATGTGGCACACCGCTTTACGGGGATGGCGGTTTTGGAGGGAGGGGCTCCGCCACAGCCCAGTGCCTGACGCGTAACGGGAGTACGACGGTAATACCGCCCATCTCCCGGACGTTAAAGGCCGGGCGGTTCGGGGATGGGGCGGCCCGCCCACCGTCGATCTGCGGGGCTGTGGATCGGACGGCTGGCGGCGGACGCGAAGGGACGGCGGGTTAGCGGGTGGGAATATTCGCAGGAATATTCCAAATCTAATATATCGCGGCGGTGGGTTTTAAACATAGGGAATGGTGGGATTATGTGGGTTTTTACAGGCGCGGGCTTAACACTTATGCACAAAAACTTTGGGTCAGGGGCAGAATATGGGTTTTTTTAGGGGTTTTAGGGTTAAGGGAAGAGGTTATTATTCTGACCAGATGTCAGAGTAATCCCTGGACACGGAAGGGTTAAAAACAGTCCCAGATGGACTGTGATTTCCCTGACTTAGTGAATAATATGGCTATATTGCCAGGGAGGGGTATTTACATAGGGGAGTTTATATACATAATTAAAATAGGGAAAAGGGGAAAATTGTTAGGGAGTTATATAATAAGGGTGATGAGAAGAAGGGAGAGGTTAGTGAATTCCAGCCTGAGTACCTCCAACTGAAAAACTGCCTTTAAACCGAAAAATGGATTGCTTATCAAAATTGGAACACAACAGTGGCATTTAGACTAGCACACTCTTATGGACACTTCTTTGGCCATCTGTAGCAAATATGGAGCATTGCAGCATGCATGGTACGACATATTTGGCATGTAAAAATATCGATCATGAAAGATGATTAACCTGCTGCAGCAGGAGGTTAACAGGACCCTAACATTCAACACTTAGAGACAGAGGTGCGTGAGCTCCAACAGTAGTATGACAATGTTAAAGGGATAATGCAGACAATGGTCCTCACTCAGAGGCTCATGCAAATGCAACAGGAGAAAGCGCTGAAAGAGCAAGTGGATGCAGCATGACACAGAGAAGCAGTTCTGAAGGCATGCGTTTAGCCTTAGATTGACGAGGCCTTCATCATTATAGCAAGAATAGAAGGCAAGCTCGCGCAAATGTAGGGGACACAGGAACAGATCTATGGAGCAGTTCTGACACTGTAGTCTCGGAACAATCTGTACAGGAGATTCAGCAAGCAGCCGCTCAGTGTGATGCTAACCTTGCAGTTGTTTGAGTGGAATTGGAGGCTCTCCACGCAAAGATCTCCGCACCAACAGAGTGACTCGAGGGTGAGTCATGATGTTTGTGTTAGGGTCCTGTTGGGCATGGAATCCCCCTAAGGCATGTTTTGGGGCTTAAAGCTCAAGTTTTGATTGAGTCCATTGTAAAGACTCCACGATTTGTGAGTGCAGAGTGTGAAGTCATAACAGAGTCATAGGGTTGTCCAGCCTAGTTTTTGTAATGTAATATCGGTTTGAAAGATCTACCATGGTCCATGGACCATGAGATTGTATAAATAGAGTGGGGCTCTAAGTCTAAGAGGAGAGAGGAAGAGCGGAAAATATGAGTCTAAGTAATTGATGAAGCATTGAGTCGAAGTGTAAGTTGTGTCTTTGGGTCGTAGAGTAGGAGAAGGCTCTGTAGCTGAGTGCGCATAGGCCTAGTAGTCTGCAACTGAGTGCACGAACCCCTGCAGCTAAGTGCGCAGGGCAGGTCGAGTTTCTAACCATTGGAAGCATTAATAAAGAGACGTTTTATCATATTTCTATGTATCTTTTCTTGTTTTATGTATTATTGGGTATGAATTGCAAGTTTACTGTTTACTTGTTGTGTGAAATCATATGAATGTGTTGTATAAATAAATATAACATAAGGCATCCATTTACGCGAAGATAACTAAATGGTGTAAGAAGATAAGTAAGACCTCAGGTGTGACTTAGGGAAATAGTGCAGAGCACTGCTCCAGCAACGCGGAAGCCCCATAGCCCCTGGTTAGGGATGTGCGAAGGTGAATATATCAAGGCACGAAGGCCAGGGAAGTGCGCGAAGTAACCTGCGAAGGGACTAACAATTGGACCAAATAAAACCCTCAGACATCTCAAGGGTGCGAAAACCTGGTTCCAACGCCCCCCCATACTACTTCAAGTGAGACCTTAGTCCACACTCTGCGGAATGTTGCCGAAAGGGCCAGCAGTATAGGGATTTGTTTGGCTAGTTAACTCCAAACCTAGGTCAAGCCCCAACAAGCCAACAACATGCAAATAAAAATAGAGAAAGAGCAGACCACTTTGATACCACTGATCCAAATTTAAACATGAATGTAAAAAAATATAGATATAACCATAAATACAGAGTTGCAACAAAAATAACACTTCATTTCATTAATATCAAAGAATTGAAATATGTTTACATACAAAATGGAAATAAACTAGCTCGAGCGATGGTAGCTTATCTCTGAGAATATATGTGGTGGATACATGCCTCTGAACTATGTTACAATGAGGCTCGAAGGCCTATTTATTATTGAAAAACAATGGAAAACCTTAAACATCCAAAAAACTAACCCTAGAAGATAAAGCGCCAAAAATGTGGGCCCCGTTGGTGTAAATTGGTACTTCAATTTCCTGGCATTGTAACTTTGGCACACAATCTTCGTTTGATGCGCATGACACCTCGTTAGAAAGATCTATTCGAGGAATGCAAATTTTGACTACAAATGTGATTCAAAGACTCACATCAGCCCATTTTCCAAAAAATTGTCATTTAGGGCCTCAAAACGGCTCTGAAAGTTCAGGACCCGAAAAACTGCCAAAGATAGTAAATTGTGCTACAATTAAGGAAACTGAAAAATGGAAAGAAACAATGGTGGGGGTCGAAGTGGAATAGGCAAGTGGCCAACAATATCCTCCTGGATCAATATTATATTTTTCTCTATGGGCTCATATGTTGTTGAAATATTTAACATTGGATTGACTAGTGTGCTTCTCGAATATGAAAGGTTCAAATGTTGTGATAATATAAACATGAAAGATTTCATTATGGTTGATGCATTATTATTGTTAAAGTTCTATGGGCTCATGTGATGTATATTTGAATTATAAATTACTAGAATGATTTAAATTTGTATCATGATATAATTGAGATTTGATTGAATGAGAGGATAACATTTAAAGTCCTTTTAGAGAAATATTAATATTCGGTTTAATTCTTTAAATTTGTTTTTGCTAAATACTTGATTTGGTTTTGGTTGGATGATTAGTGCCTAGAATTGAGAGATAGTCTAAGAGGATCTCAATTTAAAACAGAGATGGTGCTTTAAATCATTAATTAACTCCAAGAGATCCCAGTGAACCTTAGACTTGATTATTTTGCAAAGAAATCCTATAGAACAACATAATTTCTCTTTGTTGTCTAAAAAATAAAAGGGAGCCCTCTTTGAAAGAGATACTCTTGCAACATTAAGAAAATAAGTCAATGCACATTTTTTAATAAATATAAAAAAACAATAAAATTACTAAACCTCCTTATGAAGGATATACAAGTCTAAGCCCTTGGAAGTATGGCCATACTTCTTGAGTGAAAACCCATAATATGATGTTGGCACCTTGCTCACAGTTTGAGCAAGTATGAAGTTTAGAGGCATGTGAATTTTTTTCTTGCCTAAAGAGGAGGCCTCAAAGAAGTGTTTTTCCCTTACAAAAAACATAGTTTTTGTAGGATAACTTGAAAGAAAATTGGAAATATTTTTTTAAGACAAATTTAGACACTTTGTGTATTACATGAAGAAAAATTCCATACAATATAATATGCATTGCATGAAGAAAAGCTCCTTGCAATATAATAAGGGATAAGTATTTGGGTTGAAAGTAAGGGGAACATGGAGCTATGTATCACATTGAAATTATTTTTGTGTGATACGCCACACCTAAGAAATTTAAAAGCATGAAATGTTGCAAAAAACCAAACTTTGGAGTTATGATATGGGGTAGAAAGGAAAAGAAGAAGGATGGAAGGAGGAGAGGAAGGGAGAAAGAAAGGACAAGAAAAGAAGAGGAAAGAAAGGAAAATAAAAAGAACGAGGAAGGAAGGAGGAGAAGAAGAAGGAAGGAAAGAAAGCAGGAGGAGGAGGAAATATGTTTGTCACATGAAAGAAAAATTGGTGTGATGTGACATATCACACCATAAAAATTTATGGTGTATATGTCACTAGAAAGAAAGCTTTCTTATGATGTGGAAAGAGAGAAATGATTAATTTATTATGAGGAGGAAAACTTTCTCCAATGCAATACATTGTGGCATAAAAATTTATGGTGTGAAATGTCGCACTGAATAAAATGTTCAAGGATGTGATAAACCATAATAGAGAAATATTTTTAAGATGAAATAAGCCAAAGAGTGGAGAATTTCTTTGAAAAATGTGAAACCTAGTGATCTTTTATACACTTGCTGATGTGTTACCATACAATGCCATGATAGCCAACATGTGTGGTTCCATATAGGAGGGAATGTTAGGTAGGCATAGTGACATATCAAGTAAAGAATCCCAAGGAACCTTAAAAGGCCATAACTTCTTGGTTAGATCTTGGAGTTGAGAAAGAGTAAAAAATTTGGAAAGAATTGATGAATGGGTTGCATCCATGTGCCCATAAGTGGCTTTACATTCATGTGAAGAAAGATGATTCAGAGGAAAAATTTGATTATCCCAGCTTCCTAATAGAGTTTATGGGTTGGATATGTGACATTCCAAAAACTCAATTAAATGCTTATTACAAAGTTTACGGTGAGACTTTTTTGTTGAGGATCCAATTTTGATCAATATCCCTTTTTGAAACGAATGCATCTCTTTTGGTTAGGTACAAGAAAACTCTCATGAGCTCTTGTAACAAAAAATTACATTCTATTATTCTCACTATATATCTTCATTCGATAAAAAATGGTAAAAGAAGAGATGTTTCCCAATGTCTTATACATTTTGATAAGTGCATATAGCAATGCAACAACTTGTGGGTGGATGTAGAATCCATGCAACCATGACAAGGTAAAAAATATTTGTCCACATGTTGAGATTACACAAAAATGAATAACGAAGTGTGGTCTATATCATGAATTATGTAATGATGTAATTGACATCCTCTTTCTCCTTTCTCAATTCATATGCTTCTCAATTTTTCAATAAATCCTAAGTAATAGTACCTACTTAGTCTTCTATGCCATAATAATATCATTTCTTAAAGGAATCAAAGAATATGCTAGATCCAAGAATTGAAATAGCATCGGCATATTTGTTGTGCGTGTATATTTAAAATTGACGAGTTATCACTACAAGAAGAAAAGACATTGGCATATGACTAATGACATTCCATATTTAAAATTAGCAACTTAGCACATAAGAATGAATAGCTCCACGATGTTTTGAGTGGCCTTTCCATTTCAAACTAATGGGTTGATAATACAACAAAAATCAACATTGATGCATAAAAAATAATGCCTAGAACATCGAATGGTTTCAATACATAATAAAACAAATGGGTAGAAACAAGAAATAATGGGTTGATAATACAACAAAAATTAGCATTGATGCATAAAAAAAATGCCTAGAACTTGGAATGATTTCAAGACGAAAACAAATGGGCAGAAAGAAGCTAAAACACTAACAAGTAAAATATAACATTGAAAAATTACAAGATCAATCACATTTAAAATTCAATTAAGTTTAAGGGATGAAACAATGTCCATATATTTTATATAGAGTTCTAAGTTAAAATTTAATAATTTAAGATAACACATGTAAAATCTTACAATAAGAATAAGAGTTGTGCTTTATCCAAATTCTTTTAATTGATGCTAACTTCATACATGGGCTCTCTTTTTCTCTTGGATTGTATAATAATCTCCATTTCACAATCAATATGACTTAGTTCTCGTTTTTGAAGATCATGAAGACTCTTAAAGGGAATATCAGCTTCACCTTGTTTTTATACCAAATTATATCTATTTGACATCCATACCACCAAGGAAACCATCTAGAAGTTCTTGTAGCATCATTTATGTAACTTTTTCCAGTACTAGTTTAAGTGGTTGTTGCGACATTCTCTTATTTCATAGAACTATGAAAATGAGCCAACAATATAACTGGGCCGAGTTGATTTTATGTGTAGTTTGTTTTTTTAGGGTGTCACTTTATCTAGCTCAACTCACGTTTCTCGACAAATGTTTCTACCCTAACAAGGGTCTCAACTTTTCTTTAAATTTTTAGAGTGTGTAGTGTTGTTCATCCTTAATGCGACAACTTTGGTTTACATACCAAACAACAACTTTGTCTGCATTATCATCAATCCTCCTTAATCTCAACATTTGCTCCAATTTAGGTTGCATTTTTTATGTGGTATCTTTGACTTATGATAGTAATATTTCATTCATGTTAGATTTTATGTCTTGGACATTAAACCAACTAGATTGCAACAACATCATTGACTATAATTTTACAAAATCATACCAAGAAACATCCATTCTCACTTGTAATTTCATGAACATAATAGATTATCCATCAATTTCCTTCCATTTGATCATGTTTGAAAACCTCTATAACTCCTAAACATACTCCACATACAATGCATTAATTCTTCATACTAATACAATCATTTCCTTGTAAAATTTTCAATGAATCATTTCTTTATACAAATCTACCTCTTTAATTAATTTTTAAGAAAATAGATTACATTACAACTACATTTTCAAAATATAAAATGAAATTAATAAATTATGTTATAACTATAATGTCAATTTTCTCCAAACTTGTTAGTCATCTCATTTACAAAAGGTTAATGCCCAAACCTATCTATGAAACACCACTATAAATTTGAATTGTAACATACATCAAAGGCATCATAAGACAAACACAAACACACACACACATATATATAATCTTTGAAAACATATATGAGGTTTATCTTCCAAAAAATTGGGTGAAAAACCTATATGATGTTTATCCTCAAAAAGTGGGTGATTAAAATACCCGCTTAACATACACGAAAGGACTTGGAAATGAAGTTGTCTTTAGTGTGACTTTTTGGACTTTCCAGCCCGAAAATTTTGAGGTGAAATCTTGATTTGTGTTATTTAAACTGGTTTTTTTATTGTATATATGGATTCAGCACGGTGACAAACTTGTGATTTCAACAAATTCGTGCCAATTTTAGAGAAATTAAACGGGAAAAACCTACTGGAAAAGCTTCCAAAAAGTCTCACTAAAGACAATTGGCTTGGGAACCACTTTGGCTTAAGTACGAATAAATGTTCTCTTAGTTAATTGAGAATAGAAGTTTACGCTTTAGTCGTTAAGTTTATTGTATGAATTAGTTTTTAAAATATGGTTTAGTTTTTAAATATATATATATATATATATATATATTAATAATACGATTTTTTTAACAATTTAAAATGTGCTTTTTTAAAATGATATTTATATTATTTAAAATAAATTATTTATTTAACAAATTATTTAAATTGATTATAATTTTAAATTATTATTATTATGTATTATATCTAGAAGCGTATTTCAACTTAGTATAGATTAGATGTTGTAATATCATGTCTATAAATATTTTGACTTGGTCAAATTATAGACAAATAAAAATAAAATAAAATAAATTAATAAAAAACCCAAATCAATGCATAGTTAAAAGTATACCAATAAAAATTAAAATTAATAATTTTAATTTTAACATATAAAATTTAGAATATTAAATTAAGTCGTTGAATTCTTTGAAAATTTATGGCTTTTCCCATAGTATTCTTCTTTAATGTAGCCTATTTAAAAGCATAAAAATCCAATAAATTTTCCCATATGAATAATAAATGTCTTTAAAATTCGTCAAAGTGCAATGAAATTTTTATATTTTCTTTAAAATCCTATATATAATTTCATTTACATTATGAAATTATTATAGAATTTTATAATTTCGAAATGATATTGTTTATCTATTTTTTTAATGATATTGTTTATCTATTTTTTTCCATGCTATTATATTTGGGGTCTATTATATCAGTGGTTATGGCAAGGCCTAACATTTTTGTATGGAGTGTATTAAGGTCTCCTAAACTAGGTTATTCAAACATAAAGTTCAAAAATCATCTAAAGAAATGGGAAAATCAGATTGTTTTATACTGCAAATTTCTTTAAATATCTTGTGAGACAAACTGTTGGAATATAATCCTAACATCTACATTTATTTTTTAGCCCAAGTATCATTGACTTAGCCACATGCACTAATTGCACTAAAAATCATGTTCACACTTGGTTTTTGGTAAACTAGCTCGGTGGACCAACTTTCCCTTGTTTTTTGCCTTTAAAGGCTTATTATTATGGAAATATTGGTCCAACCACTTTCCTAAACCATTTAGACATCTAAGTGCATGTTTAAACCTAACCACACCTCATCCACTTGAGTTATTTGAGGATTGGCACCCCACATGAAGATTCCCCCTTAAATCAAGGGATTTGGTCCCCCAGACCGTTGTAGCATGTTTTAAAGTTGCCTTCCTTGGGAAATGCGCCCCTCCTCATGCTTTCCTCGTGGCTAATAGTTGGCATAGGCTTCCTTGAGTCATTGTTGCTATTTTAGGCCTCCCTTTAGCTTTTCTTAGCCTTTTCTAGTTTTTTACTAGTTTTTTCCTATTTTTCTAGATTCAACAATTTCTATATAACCACCTCCCTTTGCAATTAGAGGTTTGGTTTCTCATGTATTATTTTGTTCATTAATTCAATACATTGATTTTATGGAGCAAATTCTTTCTCTCCTCTCTTGAATATCAGCAAATTACTTGTGTTAAATTTAACTAGAATCCTAGATCTATCGGAGTTTCTGCAGGAATTCTACATGGTACCGGAGCTAGTTTGAATCTAATGGATTGTACATGGTTTTATTTGCAGGTACAGATCATCAGGAGGTGCAAAAAGGAGCAATGGATCATCTCTCTCAGCCCAGAAAACTCGTTCTAAATCCTTTCAATTACTTCAAATGGAAGACATAGATCACTCTACTCTTTCAAAGCAAAGGGCTTTATAGGTTAACAATGGGAACGAAGACTAAACCGATTTCTACAGCGGAGAAGATCAAGTATTTCAATAAATTAGATGATGTGATTGGGATGATATGCCTATCAATTTCCAGATAACTCCTCTTTCATGTTAGCAGAGCCACTACTACCGATGCGGTCTGGACCACATTGGAAGGACTATTAGGCAAGCAGGATGAAATGAGAGTGCATCAACTGGAGAATGAACTCATATCCCTCAGTCCAACTAATTTCAGCAACCTGCAAGAATACTTCACCAAGCATAAATCCCTCCTCGTTGAACTTGATGCATGTCGAGTCAAGAAAGAGGAAGATCAACTCATCCTTTCGATACTCTCGAAATTAGGCCCTAAACATTCCATATTTGTATCGTCTTTTGAAGCATCTAAATTGACTCAGGAAAAATGGAAAATGCCTCCATTGAATGACTTCATTGTAGCATTGACTCAAGAGAAATCTAAGTTAGTCAAAATGGGTGCCATCAAGCGTTCAAAGAACCAAGCACTTGCGGCTACTGATGCTCTAAAGAGCAGTAGAAGAGACAAGCGAAAAGGGAAGGGTAAATTTAATGAATCGAAGAAGGAGAGACCCGTACAATATTTAGAGAGCTCTTCTTTGCCTAAGGGTAAGAAGAAGAAGGAAAGAACACTTTGGAGCTACTGTTCCAAAGGTTTTTATCCCGAAGAAAATTGCATGAGGAAAGCAATCGATGAGATGGCTAGGCAATTACAGCAACACAATCTCACTGTGCCCGAGGATGCAAAGAAGAAGGATGATAACAAAATGGGGGATGGGAGAGGGAGAGCACGATATGATCATGCTTTAATGGCTGTCACATCCACTCCATCATCTTGGATCCTTGAATAAGGTGCATCGAACCATATGGCTGCATCAAAAGATGAATTTTCCTCCATCGAAGAAAGCACCAGATCCCCAATTTACTTGGGAGATGTCACACTCGCAAAGGTGTGCAGAGAAGGAATTGTAGACCTTGAAGGGGGTTGCTTCACAAATGTGCCTCGATGTCCGCAAATCTTCTCTCCATATATCAGATCAGTCATTCTGGCTCTGGAAGGAAGGTGGAGTTCACTCCGGACTTTGCAGTGATTACCGACATTTCCACGGGCTCATAGCTTGCACATGGAATTGTAGATCACGATTCTCGTTTGTATTTCTTCTCCCACTTTGTTCCTAAATCTATTAGCACTGTATTTCTCTCACAATCTAATTATATCAGCAGTTTATGGCATGAAAGATTTGGCCATCTAAACTATAAGTACTTGCATCAACTTAGCAAGGAAAACATGGTAGAAGGATTGCCCGCTATTAAATTCACAAGTGGTGTATGTCAAGGATGCATTCTTGGCAAGCATCCAGAGAAAAAGTTTGACAAAGGGAAGGCAAAAAGAGCTTCTTCACCTCTTGGGCTGATTCACAGTGACATCATGGGCCCATTCCCGCAGCCTTCAATCAGTAAGGCTCGATATGTACTCACCTTCATAGATGATTTCTCTTGCTTTACTTGGGTATTTTTTCTAAAATTAAAATTGGAAGTATTTAAATGCGTTATAGAATTTAAAGCACTTGCTGAGAATGAGTCTGGGTGTAATATTAAGATACTCCATACTAATAATGGGGGGGAGTATGTCAACAAAGATGTGCAACAACTTTGTATTGATGCAGGTATACAGCTACAACACACAGTGCCATATACACCACAACAGAATGGTGTCGCGGAGAGGAAAAACCGATCGTTAAAAGAGATGGCCAATTGTATGCTACAGTCCAAATCATTAGCTCCTAAGCTATGGGCTGAGATATTAATTGTGCATCATACGTTCAGAACCACATTCCTCACAAAGCACTCAAAAGAACCACTCCATTTGAATGTTGGATCGATAAGAACCCGAAAGTGTCACACTTTCGCATTTTTGGTTCACTAGCATAGGCTCACATTCCAACAGATAAGAGGAAGGATTTGGAGCCTCAAAGTGTTGAATGTATCTTTGTTGGATATCCTGATAGTGTCAAAGGATATAGATTGCTGGACTCTCACACTAAAAAGTTCCTTGTAGCTCGAAGTGTGAAGTTTGAAGAAGAATCACTGCATGATTTTTCAGCAGACCCTGCCGAGGAACCACTTGTTGCCACTGATGAGGAGGAGTCTAAAACTTCTTCGAGCACTTTAGAGCATCCATCAGAGAAGCCTCTTGGGTCTGATTCAGAGGATGAGGAGCAGGTCATGGCTGCTCCAACTCAACTTCCAACTTGGGCAGAGAAAACCCTGCAAGATGTGGGTGAACTAGTCGGTGATCCTGCGGATGCGAGAAGGACTAGATCACAGTTTTTTGGGGCTCCTCAAGCCCTGGCTGCCACCGAACCATTGCTTCCCATACATTTCTATATGACACTTGGTTCATATCCACAGTCACACTCTGAGGCTGCTGGAAACTCGCTTTGGGAGGCTGCCATCAATGAAGAGTACTCTGCTCTCATGGAAAACAACACATGGGACTTGGTTCCACTTCCGAAAGGAAGAAAGCTTATTTGATGTCGATGGATCTATCAAACAAAGATTGCTACAAATGGTGAGATCAGTAGGTACAAAGCTCTACTTGTTGCAAAAGGACACTCACAGGTACATGGTATATACTACACAAAGACATTTGCACCTATTGTAAAAATGGAATCCATTAGACTAGTTTTAGCCATTGTTGCTTCTCGCAGATAGGAAGTTCATCACATGGATGTGAAGAGTGCATTTCTTCATAGAGATCTCAAGGAGGAGATATATATGGAGCAACCACAGGGATACATTGAGAAGTCTTCCCTTTTTTGCAGATTAAAGAAATCTTTGTATGGCCTCAAACAGGCTCCCAGAGCCTGGTATGCAAAGATGGATTCTTTCCTGCTTCCCATTGGATTCATTCTATGCAAATCTAATCCGAATGTTTATTTGCTGCAACATGATGATTCCATTTTGCTGATATTACTTTATGTAGATGATTTACTGATGATACGGAACCTTACCTCAATTATTGATTTGGCAAAATCAGCATTACAGGATCGATTTTCCATGACAGATTTGGGACTGTTGCACTACTTTCTTGGTCTTGAAGTTTCTCAGTCTACTTCAGCCATCAAGATGGCACAGTCTAAGTATGCATCATATCTACTTGTCCACTTTCATATTACATAATGCAAGCCAACAACATCTCCCTTTCTTTCGGGGATCATATTTGAGGATGCGGGTACTACACCTTTCGTGGACAGTACATTGTATCGACAATTGGTTGGGAGTTTATTGTATCTTACTCACACCCGACCTGATATATCTTTTGTAGTAGGAGTTTGTTTCAAATATGTGCAGGAGCCCCATGAGCTTCACTGGAAAGCTGCAAAGAGAATCCTTAGATATGTGAAAGGTACTTCTAGTTTTCGTATCTTTTATGCTGCAGATTTCCCACTTTCATTGATTGGATACACAAATTCTGATTGGGCTAGCGATGGTACAGACCGCAAGTCCACCTCTGGTTATTTTTTCAGCTTTGGTTCAGGGCTTTTTTGCTGGTCTAGCAAGAAGCAATCCACGATTTCTTTATCTATAGCCGAGGCAGAGTATAGAGGTGCAGTGAATGCAACTACACAGGCTGTTTGGTTGCAGGGGCTTCTCTTTGAGTTTGGTATTCAGTATCCACTTCTGACTGTCATATTTTGTGACAATCAGGGGTCCATTCAGATATCGATTGATCCAGTTCAAAGGCAGAGAACCAAGCACATCAAGATTCACATGCATTACATCCATGAGCTAATCTGTGACCGAGTCATATCACTGCAGTACTGCCACACTGAGTAGCAGGTTGCAGACATCTTCACCAAGCCTTTCACTGAAAAGAAATTTTCAGAACTGAGAGCTATGCTTGGAGTGGTGGAGACAATTAAGTAGGCCCTTCTGGCCACTTAGCCCTTTCTCTTCCTTTTTTTTTTTTTGGGGGGGGGGGGGGGGGGGGGGGGTTTCCCACGTGGTTTTCCCTCTTTCTTCATTTTATGAAGATCTTTTATTTATTGTACCTGAGTACCTAACATGGCATCTTGACTGGGACTTAATTTAGATAAGTGAGTTAGGATGAAGGGGGGTGTTGGAATATAATCCTAACATCTACATTTATTTTTTACCCTAAGTATCCTTAACTTCGCCACATGCACTAAAAATCATGTTCACACTTGGTTTTTGGTAAACTAGCTCGGTGGATCAACTTTCCCATGTTTTTTGCCTTTAAAGACTTAATAATATAGAAATATTGGTCCAACCACTTTCCTAAACCATTTAGACATCTAAGTGCATGTTCCAACCTAACCACACCTCATCCACTTGAGTTATTTGAGGATTGGTGCCCCACATGAAGATTCCCCCTTAAATCAAGGGATTTGGTCCCCCAGACCATTTTAACATGTTTTAAAGTTGTATTCATTGGGAAATGTGCCCCTCCTCATGCTTTCCTCATGGCTGATAGTTGGCATAGGTTGTCTTAGTCATTGTCGGTATTTTAGGCCTCCCTTTAGCTTTTCTTAGTCTTTTCTAGTTTTTTACTAGTTTTTTCCTAGTTTTCTAGATTCAACAATTTCTATATAACCACCTCACTTTGGGATTTGAGGTTTGGTTGCTCATGTATTATTTTGTTCATTAATTTAATACACTGATTTTATGGAGCAAATTCTTTCTCTCCTCTCTTGAATATCAGGAAATTACTTGTGTTTAATTTGACTAGAATTCTAGATCTATCGGAGTTTCTGGAGGAATTCTACACAAACTTGATCTGTGTAAATGGAAACCTCTTCGAACTCAAGAAAAAGGCCATGAGCCACTCTTACCAAATTCTTTCCATTAACGTTTGTTGATATTATTTTACAAACTACCCTCTACAAACATTTACATTGTAAGGTGAGGAGGTAAAAAAAAATGTTTTAGTTTTGGTATAATTTTTATTTTACAAGCTGCCCTCTACAAACATTTGCATTGTAAGGTGAGGAGGTAAAAAAAATTGTTTTTGTTTTGGTATATTTTTTTAGGTAATTATGTCGAGTGTTTCACAGTGTAATATGGATTAGATATTGTAGTGGTTTTGGTGAGTTAAATCAAACAATATTAAATATAAAAAATTAATATCACTTTATTATGGGGAGATGTTATTATGAAATATTAAAATATAATGTTACTTGATATTGTAGTGGTTTTGGTGAGTTAAATCAAGGAATATTAAATATAAAAAAATTAATATCACTTTATTATGGGGAGATGTTATTATGGAATATTAAAATATAATGTTAGTTAAATTATAAAAGTTAAATAAAGAGCTAAATGGGTTGGTTGTAGGCTTTAGGCTTTCAAAATCAAGTTTGATTATGGATCAAGACCTTTGGCATATCTAGAAGTAGTGTGAATATTCTTCGTATGAGTATTATCACTATCATAGTTTATACTATAACAAATAATACAGGCTAAAAGGCCTTAATTTTTTGTATAAACAATTCACATAAAAGATGCATTGAATCCTACTATTCATATGTAGTTTTTTCATCAAATTTTGTAGTAATATTATCTATATAGTTTTTTTTTTAAATTCTAAAGTAAAGTAGAAAAAATATATTAAGAAGCATTCTAGCTCAAAGTACATGCACTCAAAACTCCTCTTGAAATAAGCATAAGAGTGTATAGACAAACGTAATTTTGAATCATTTTATAAATGAATGAAAATTAGGGTTTTAAGAAGAAGAAAAAGAAGAAAAATTAAAAGAAGCTAAATAATAATAATAATAATAAAGAGAGCTAAATTTAATTTGTTATGTTTGTTTTTATTAATAAAATTACAATTTTTTTAAATAAAAAAATTAATCATAATATGCATATTACATTGAAAACAATATAAATAATAATTTTCAAAACTTTAATTTTAAATTTAATTAATAATCATATACAAATTTAGTATTTTACACACACACACACACACACATATATATATAATTTAATGTTATATATGTTACAAAGTGAAATTTTTAGTAAAATTGATTTTGTATGACTAAAAGGTCCAAGGCCCAGAAGTATTTAGTTG
The DNA here is from genome assembly GCA_031772625.1 of Pinus tabuliformis. NCBI lineage: Eukaryota > Viridiplantae > Streptophyta > Pinopsida > Pinales > Pinaceae > Pinus > Pinus tabuliformis. The sequence continues at coordinate 536,918,853 of CM062818.1, read as the reverse complement.
GAGTGAGTGGACCACTAACTTGTCATTCAAGGTGAATTTAAAATTATAAATAATAATAACTAACTTAGATCCATTTTAAACCTTGATCTACCAAGTGCTAAAAAACATAAAAATAAAAATCAATTCTATTAAAATACAAATCTTTTAAAAAATAAAAATAAAAATTGATTTAGATTTTATTCTCATTACATTACATCACTAATAACTATCTTCACTGTATTGACAAGGAAATTACTAAGGACTATCTTTTTTTGTTTTTTTTGTGTAAGTAAGCTTTGATATTAACAGTAAAAACATATAGTACAAAAAGTCTGCCGAGGCAGATTACTGGCCGCTATGAAGCAGGCCTTACCAGGAGTTACTAAGTAGTTATGACTGAAAGGATGCTGCCAGGAGAGGCATCCCATAGAAAAACATAGAAACTAGAACTGCCAAAAGGAACCCCACGCAGGGTGGTTCGAGCCAGAGGATGGCAAACTATAAGATATAGCATAGATGGACCAGAGACATAACTGACGGTGAGCAAAACAGAGGACAACAGAGCAAAACAGAGAAGGCTGCGGCGGCCGCTGAGAGCTAATTTGGGCAGCATAGAGCTAGAAGTAGCTAGGCCTTCGGCGGCCCACCCTGGTATGGCGCCGGATGCTTGCTGTCAGACTGTATAACTTTCTTGAGGAGCTGAATAAGTTCTGTGAGCTTGCTACTGACCGAACCCAGCTCCTGGTGGATTGTGGAGAGTTTGAATTCACTGCTCTCAACCACGGCCATATGGTCATGAGTCATAGTGGCCGCAAAACGTTGGAGAGTCCGCAGCTGCTCCGCTTATTCAACTTGCACATCCATGGCCTTCGCCAGGATGGTCTTCGTGCGCCAAGCCTCAGCCTGAGTGCGGACGAATTGGGTCGCCCGGGTGCTGTTCGTGCCTGGATCATGCAGCCAGTCCACTTCCTGACCGAGTTGCTGGTCAGTGAGCTTTCCTTCTTCCTCAATGGCCGAAGTTTCCAAGTCTATGATTCTGCGTTTGTTTCGCGCAGAGGTTCTGCATTCATACATGTCTTTTGCCAGCTGCAACTCTTTGTTCGCAGCATTGTTTCGACATCCCTCGCCCGCCATCGAGACACTTGCCTGGGGGATTAAGAGCTGGGAGGAATTGCAATTTGCAGAATGCAGAGTGAAGGGCTTCAACGCGATGGGGAGCAAATGGAAGTCGGGCAGGGTTAAATGGATGAAGGAGGGGTGATTTCGGGCTAAGGGACGGATCGGGGCAAGCAAATTGCCTGTCCGATCGCCATAAATGCTAGAATTCAGGGTCGTGGGAAGCGAGTGGGGTGGGTGGGAGAAATTTTGGTGGCCTTCGTCTACGCTGCTGATGGAGCTCCACGTGTCCCACTGTCCTGTGGAGAGGCTGTGGCCAATATCATCCCCTATCGCAATTCTGTACAAAATTGTGAGAGCTGCAGTATCCATAATTGCCTTCCACCTCGAGGTCCTTTGAGACTTGCTGTGTGATGAAAGCTTGCGTCCCTTCGTCCTGTCCATGGGAGAGATGGAGGGGGGGGGAGCGGCCAGTCATTCTGTCCCGTCATCAGCCACCAAGTCCAAGCGTGCGAGGTGGGAGCACCTTTCCTTGAGTTGATTGTGCGTGACCTGGCTCCAACAGCTGTCCACAGTTCCGTCTGGGTTATCAATCCCATGGTTTGCCAAGTGGTCTGCTACTGAATTTGCTTTCCTCCTTATCGGCTGAAAAATGAGGCCCTTCATGCGCCCAAGCAGGTTTCCTATACTCTCTGTAACCATGGATAAACGCCAGTGTTTGGTAACTTTACTAATCGGAGTGCCACCATAGATTTTCCTTGCCACAAGAATTGCAATTTCAGAGTCACCTTCGATGATTGCATTGTCTGCCTGATTCCTGAGTAAGATTTTTAGACCTTTCTCCATTGCAGTAAATTCCATTTCGTTATTTGTGGCTTCCCCCAATGCTTGGCTGTAAATGTGAAGAATTTCTCCTCGCTGGTTACGAATGAGGCCTCCAATGCCCGTTGGACCCGGGTTGCCTCGCGAGGCCCCGTCGAAGTTCAGTTTTAGGAAGCCCACAGGAGGGGGGGACCAGGAATTGGGCACGTTTCTGGTGTTCGGCTGTATGGCAGGGATTTGGTGACTGTGCTCAGCACGAATGTTGAAGGCGTTCAAGATTCTTTGGTCCTTCTCAGAGATGTTGTTGGTCAGGTCCAAAGGACTCTTAACCAGAATCAGTTGGCGAATGTTCTTCATTAGGGTAATTCTCAACTGCTCGAGATCCCTATGCTCATTTTGAAATACTCTCCTGTTCCTTTCTTTCCAGATTGTCCATGTGATGAAGCCAGGTAGGATTTTCCATATGCTATTAGTTTGAAGGTTTTCCGAATAGTTACTTGGCCAATTGGTGATTGTGCTTTGAATTGAATCTAAATCCCTGCTCTGTTGCTGCATGATACCCTCAATCCCTAGCCATATATGATTTGCCCAATTGCATGCATTGAACAAATGATTCATTGTTTCTTCGGCTTGCATACACATTGGACAGACAGAGGGACCTTCAAAGCCTTTTTTCCTTAGGTTCTCCCAGGTGAGAGTCTTTCTCCGCATGATAAGCCAGAGAAAAGTTTGGATTTTTGGCCAAAATAGGGGATCCCATACCTGGTTGAGCCACGAGACTGGCTCCCTCTGCTCTGTGAGTTCTATCTGTTCTCTTGCTTCTTTTAAAGTGAAATTTCCATTTCCTTTCATGCCCCATCGCAACTTGTCTGCACCCGTGGATCTCCTGATTTTCCTTCTGTGAATAACTTGGAGGAGATCCTGAATTCTATTGTGATCCTCGTTGTTATTGTCTGTGACTGGAAGAGTCCATTCACGCCAGGCTTGGTCATGACCGTTGGGATTCCAGTATTGCTGTACTGTGAAAAGACCCCTGTTCTGGCAATGAATTTTGTAGTCCCCAAGGTTTGGGCTTTCAAGCTTGGGGTGTTGTTGCCATGCATCTTCCCAGAAGAGGGCTGATTCTCCATTACGGATCTCCCAGAAACTGTGATCCTAGATGATGCTTCGGTTTCTTTTAGCGAGGTTCCAGATTGGAGATCCCTCTGGCAGCTCCTGGAGTCTAACGAGATCCTGGTCCCTGCAGTTGGGGGTGTATTTCTCCTTCCAGTGTCGGGTCCAGGGGAGGTGGGTCTCCTTGAGCCATCGCCACCACAGCTTGGCGCCTCCTGTTTGATTGCTTGTATCGGGATCTATTAGGTTTAATCCTCCGGCCATTTTCGATTGACAGAGCTTATCCCATGCAACAAGAGCCCATTTCCTTTTTTCTGTGCTGCCACTCCAGAGGAAGGATCTTTGGATGGTACGAATTTGTTGGAGGATGGCTTTAGGTGCCGGGAGGATAGAGAGCATGTACTGAGGGATAGCCTGGAGGATAGCTTTGGTTAAGACAAGGCGTCCAGCGAAATTTAGGGCTCTGTGGGTCCAATGCTTGCTCTTTTTTTCCAGGTTAGCTATGAGCTTCTCCCAGTGGATCTTTTGCCACGGCTTGGTGGTGAGCGGAGCTCCCAGATACTTCGAGGGAAGCGAGCCTTTGCGAAATCCTAGGATGCCCGTGAGATGGTTCTGAATTGCAACATGAGTATTGAAGAAAAAAATAGTTGATTTAGCTTGGTTGACTTCCATACCTGATGCTTTGCTGAAAAGAGAAAGAATATCCTTGAGAGCCTTAGCCTCTTTGATAGTGGGAGAGCCATGCAGCATAGTATCGTCGGCAAACTGCTGATGAGTAGTTGCAGGGATGGATGGGAAGGGGCGCAATCCTTTAATTCTTCCTTCTGATTTGGCTTTGTGGATGTATCGGCTCAGCCCTTCCATGAGAATCACGAAGAGGAAAGGGGATAAGGGGTCGCCCTGCCTGATGCCACGGGAGGGCGAGAAAGGTGCCGAGGGGGATCCATTGACCAGTATAGAAAAATTTGTTGACTTGATGAGAGCGAGGATCCAGTTAGTCCATCTATTGTCAAAACCAAAAGCCTTTAGGGTAGCCTCCAGGTAGTTCCAATTAACTTTGTCAAAAGCTTTTGAGAGGTCTAGTTGAATCATCATTCCAGGGATTTTTTTTTACTGTAGAGTGTGAATCATCTCCTGAGCCAGGAGGATGTTGTCCACTATTTGTCTTCCTTCCACGAAGCCCGATTGTTCCTCCGAGATGATGTTGGGGAGGATAGGTTTTAGTCGGTTAGTAATGACCTTAGAGATGATTTTATATATCACGTTGCACAGGGCTATAGGCCGGAACTTTTCAGGAGTTCGGGCTTCCTCCTCTTTAGGAATCAGTGCTAGGAAGGTGGAGTTCAGGCCTTTGAGAATTGAGCCAGAGCGCCGTGAGTCTTCCACAACTTCCCAAACCTCAGTTTTGATTGTTTGCCAACAAGATTTGTAGAAATTTGTTGTGAAACCATCTGGGCTAGGGGCCTTATCATTTGGCATGTCATGGACTGCTTCCTCCACCTCCTCCATTGAGATCTTTCTTAGCAAAGAGGCATTCTGAGCTGGAGTAATGAGTTGAGGGATAGCTTGCGTTATTTCCTCACAGGCTTCCACTCGATCTACTTGAGATTCCTGTGCAATTCGCTTGAAGTGTGTGGTGAGCAGAGATGAGATCTCATTGTGGTTCTGAGTGACTTCTCTAGCAGCATTAGTGAGCTTGAGGATTTTATTTGCTCCTCTATAATCCATTGTTGATCTATGAAAAAATTTGGTGTTTCGTTCTCCCTCTTTTAACCACTGGATACAGGATTTTTGCTTCCAAAGGATTTCTTCCTGGTGGGAGCGGATATGCCATTTCTGCATTAAAACCCTTTCCTATTCAATGGAGTTTTCTTTGTTAATCCCGGAGGACCAATCCTTGTGAATTTCCTGCAGTTGTTCTTCTAAGTTTTGTTTATCCTGGAAGATGTTGCCAAATTCGGTTGTATTCCATTCCTTTATTTTGAGTTTGATGAACTTTAATTTGGACTGAAGTTTAAACATTTTGGTCCCTCTGATAGCTCTGGGCTCATTCCACCATTTTTTTACCAGGCCCTGGAAACTTGGGTGAGTGAGCCAGAATTTCTCAAACCTAAAGGGCCGGTTTTTGGGGGATTGGAGGAAAGCGGCTTCCAGAGCAATGGGCCAATGGTCTGATCCCCCACTGGGGAGAATGTCAGAGGTGACTGTTGTCCCTTCTAGTAAAATGTTTTCTGAAATCAAAAAACGGTCTAGGCGGGATGCTATCCTGGCTGCTCCTCCTCTTCGGTTGTTCCACGTGTAGAGCCCATTGTTAGGGGGGATGTCCACGAGCTTGACCGAATCCATAAAGTCGATAAAGAGCTCTGAGTCTTTGTTGAGGCGTCTGAGGCCTCCTTTTTTTTCCAGAAGGGTAGTAATCATATTGAAATCCCCTCCCATAATTGTCTTGGAATGCTGGTGTCTCTGCTTTAGTTTTGTTAACATGTGCAGGAATGAAGCTTTATCTTCTAGGCGTTGAGGTCCATATACATTTATACAAAGGTAAGTTTCAGAGTTACCTGTTAATTGAAATTCAGTGGCAATGTAAGATCTAGTAGCTTCCATAGAAGTGATTTCGACGGTTCTGGAGTCCCAAATAGTTGCGATGCCTCCTTCCCATCCATGGCTTGCACTTTCTATGTATTTGATAGAGTTTCCTAGCTTTCTGGAAATGACTTCCAGCTGAGCTGAGGTGCACTTAGTTTCTTGAATGAACATAATGTCTGGCTTTTCCTGTTGTAACTTCCTTTTGAGAAGTTGTTGCTTATTGAGGCTGTTGAGCCCTCTTATATTCCAGGATGTGATTTTCATTATAAAACGGGGAGGTTATTGGGTGGACAGGAAGGAATGCAAGTCCTTTATTTTCCCTGAATTGATTAGGAAAATACCTAAATCATGGAGGACCTCTGCATCTGTTCTTCTTCCTCTTTTTTTATTTTGCTTGCGTCCTATGGAATGAATGGAAAGATTTTTAGGATGGTTACCTGTGCCTTTCGTGATTCCCAATCTATTTTTTTGCTTGTCCAAGACTGCTTGTTGTTTTGCGATGAAAAGATCCCTGATTTTTCTGATTTCTTCCTCTGGGATATTGTCTGGTCCTTGGGTTTTCCATTGTTTTTCCATAGCTGGCAGATTGACCCCTTCTTTTTCTAAAATTTCGTTTAGTTCCAGGTCTTCGCTTCCCCCATCGCTTGTTAGCATGTCTATGTCCTCGTCTCTGTCCTCTGTTGCTTCCTGGGTTTGAGTCTCTGTGTCTGCGGCAAGATCCTCTGTATCCGTGGCGCCTTGGTTGGAAATATGTCGGAGAGGAGCTTCAGGGGGTGTATTTTCTTTTTGGTTGCCTTCTGAGTCTGCTTCTGAGTCTAAAATAGTGAACGGATTGAGGGTTCTGCTTGGGCCCATTGCTGTCTTACTGTTTCTTTTCCTGTATGCCCTTTGGCGGGGTTTTGGTTTTTTGAAAGCCTCTTGATCCTTTGCTGGCTGCTCAGGTTTGGCCTCTTCTACTGGTTTGTTTAATGGACATTCCCTGATCAGATGGCCGTGCTCGTGGCATTTCCTGCATCGGAAGGGGATCTGCTCGTAGTCAATGGCTTGGAAGTAATCTTCGTCTCTGAACTCGAGCCACAGTCCGTCGTGTAGAGCGCCTGAGACGTCCATTTCCACGCAGATTCTGGCACAGGAGGTATACTTCCTTTGCATGGTTGTTTCTGAGGCTTTGATGAAGGTGCCAAGTCGATCTTCGATGCTCTTGAGGGTTGCTAGGCCCCAGTAGTCTATAGGTAAAGAGAAAAGCCGGATCCATACGGGGACTCTGGTGAAAGTTTCTTTTTCAGGCGCAAAGTTTGCTTTCCAGGGCCTCATGTAGAGGCCTGCGGAGGAAAGGAAATATGGGCCTCCATCAAATATTCTATCCTTGTCTTCTAGGTTAGAGAAAACAACAGTGAAAAAACCTTTAGCTCCAAGGTGGAGTTTGACCTCACCTTTGGGTCTCCAGTGTTGCTTGATCCAGTTGCAGAGGGCTCGTTCAGTGGGCCACAGGCCCATAAATTTGCATATGATGGTATGCTCCATCATGTGGTCTCTGTATGCCTGGATATCTGGGTCTGAGAAAACCACTCGGAGAGCTCCTTTCTTTTTTGGTTTGCAGATACCTTGTAGGTTGTTTTTGGAGCTGAGGTTGGAGGCTTCCGCTTTATCCTCATTTGCTACAGATCGAGTCTCCTCCCTGTGATACTTATCTTCGTCTGATGGTTCGAGTGTTGGACCCGAGCTACTCTTGCCTGCTTCTGGTTCCTTTACGTGCTTTTTCTTTCTGTTGTTGTCCGGGTCTGGCGTGCCTGATCCATAATTTGGATCTTTCTGCCCCTGGGCTGCCATTCCAGTACTAATACCTGGAATATCTTTTCTGGTTTCGTACCCTGGGATCTTGAAACCTTCAGCAATTTTGTTCTTTTGCATCACTGCGTTCCTGTAGGATGGGGTCCCCGTGGACCCCCCTTCTGTCATCTGTCGGGCCAGAACCCGACCTCTGTGGGTGAGGGCCTCAAATCGATGATGGTGTGCTGCCAGGGTTTTAGGAAGGATCGAAAATGCAGGTGATAAACCCTAGGGCCTAGTTGTAGAGCCGACTCCACAACCTTAAGACACTCGTTTTCTGAATCATAAACATTAAGTTCTATGAATCTATTAGCATTAAGCTTAACTCTTCAAGAAATTCAATTTTAACATTAACCCTCTTACCAAATTACTAAGGACTATCATTACTGCATTGACTAAGAAATTGCCCACGAAATTTGCTCAATGCTTTATTTTATTTGATTCATTCATTCATTACTATATTTTTTTTGAATTGAGGCTTTTGTGATCCATATCAAGTTTATGAGAGATTTTTCGGCGTAAATCACATGATATTTCATTTGTTGACGCCTTTCGAACCAACGAGTGTGGTTCATCATCCGGACAAGTTGAATGAACAGATTTCATGTTAAATAGATTAAGCACAACCTCCAACGACTATATTCAGGTAACGACTATATTGACAACTGCTAGATTTGACCGGTTAGTTAGGACAGGATAATAACCATTATTTAATTAGATAAGTTACCCCGGTTAGTTATAAAATGGACCCTTTTTATACACTTACAATTATAAATATGTATTAAAAAATAAAATTATAACATAAATTAATTTAAATTAATAGTTAGTTAACAAAGTTATTATATCTAAAAATTAGAGTAACTAAAAGTTAGTTATAAAAGTTATTAAATATATAAATATTAGAGCAATATATAAATAGCTAGTTATATTCTTATTAAAATATAAGTCAAAGGGTTGTTTCATACCCTCATTTATAAATGAATATTAAAATAAATCAATTATAAACTAGATTAATTTTAAATTAATAATTATTTATAAAAGTTAAATAAATAAAGAGTAATTTAAGGGTATGATAATAGAGTAATTTAAATTATAATAATGATATTATAAATGTATATTAAAATAAATAAACTATAAAATAAAATAATTTAAATTAATGGTAACTGATCCAATTATTATATCTAAATATTAGAGTAGATAGTTCTAAAAGTGATAAAGATGAATATTTAGTTATATTTTTATTGAAAAGGGACTTTTTATAAACATATTTATAACTTTATTTTTATTTTTATTTTATTTATTTTTATTTTTATATTTATTTATTAATATAATTTTTTTTCTATTTTTTTAACTTTATACTCTATATATTTATAAATAACATCTCTAACTTACATAAATCAATATACTTATAGGCATTTACAACCCTCGTCAAAGCATCTATATAAAAATAACCATTAACCAACAAAATAATAATATTGCTATAAAGTAACAAAGTAACCCTTAAGTGCTTGTCATTTATACCTGTTTTTATAAATAAGGAGAAACAAATTAGAGAGTGGGTATGCAAAATACTAAGGAAACTTTTTATTTTATATGCAATTTCTCACAAGTGGGAGTCATATTTGTTGATAGTCATTGAGAGTTGAATATTCTATAAATTCAAGTATTTTCAAATTTTTTATAAAAATATTGATGACAATAAATTTAATTAAATTTTTGTTTTTATTTAATTGAAATCCGTTTTTATATAAATATGTAGAGAAACAAATTCATAAAATATTATTTATTCATAAAATATTTAATAAAAATTGATTGTATAGTAAAAAAATTATATTTAATTTCTCAATATAATTTTATTTTAGTTTAATCTAATTAATTTTCAAAAATTAATCATTCATATATATATATATATATATATATATATATATATATATATATATATATATGGTTAAAAATTGTGTTTATGTTGCACCTAGGGTTTCTTTTGTTGTCATGCTATTTTAGTATAGTGAAGTTGTGAGTTGTGTTTGTAAATTATTAATTTCTTCATCCCAATTTCATGAATGGATCTTTGAGCAATTTTGTCAACATGAGACTCCCATATATTATTGTTTGTTTACTTATGCCTTTCATTTCTCTAGGCTTGCACTTCATATTTGTTGTGTTTTTTTTGTTGGTGTGTTGTTAAACAATCTCAATGGTTGGGCCTTCCACATCAAATGTGGAAGCCCTTGGTTCAACAAGTGAGAAGAAATGCAAAATTGTCAAAAGGGCGAGTTCCAACTCCACTCTAGATATGAAACACTCTACGGAAAAATCGAACATCAAAAATGCAATGCAAAAAGGATTAATTAATGATTTCACTAGCCTTTGGTCTAGCCCCAATATTGTTCAAGAATGGACCCCTAAGAATTGCATCAATCAAAACTTTATTTCTATTATTACTACAAAAAAGCATTTTTATATATTTTTTATCTATAAAATATAGTGGATATTCCATTGGATAGTTCATCTCAACATATTTGATAAAATATATTAAAATTCAAAAATCTAATCTATGAGGGTTTATTTTTCTTAGATTTCTAAATTTATTAATTTGATAAATCTAGAACAACGAAAAATACGGAAAGGAGAGGACAGTGAAAAGTAAACATCAGCAAACCACAATGAACATAAGATATGCTTTGGGAAATCCTTTTAGGAGAAAAATTAGTTGGAATGTGAGGTTGCTTTGCTCTCTCTTCCTCTAATTGGAAGTGGTGCAAATACAAAGTAGTGAGACCTATGGTTTGTGGGCTGCTACAAAACAAAACCCTCTTTATGCTCTCTCTCTCTATCCACTCTTAGAAACTCTTTTCAACTATGGAACATAATGCACTTGAATAGAATGGAACCATGTTTCCTCCTAGTGGCATGGTTATAACATAGCTTGGTAGCCAACTAGTGGTTAAGTTTGATTCCATTGAACTCTTAAGTAAAGTTACAATATCAACCCTTCTAGAGTCCTCTTCATCACGTTCACGTGTCTAGTGCATTTTCTATGAATAATAGGGCCCGGTGTGGCATCCTCTCGAATTATGGTGGTTCATCATGATAGGTGAAATTTGGGAGACATAACTCTTGCATGCAAACTCTAATTAACGACTTTTATAAATAGTTGGAAAGTTTTATGTTGTATAATAACACCACTGGATGGAGTGCTTAAGGGGAAAAGTTTTACTCCCCAAAAAACATCATTAAAGGCCTCACACTAGCCCTAGAAGGTTCAAGGCCCCAATTCTCCAAATTGGGCCTTACTGCTAAAATGCTCATGTAAGTTGATTTCTCTAATTTTCCACTTTATAAGCATTGAGATGGATAAAAACCAATGTAACGATCCAATCCATGTTGATTTTTATTTGAAAATATAGAATAAAGGGACTTGATCTTTAGAACTCGTTCCTATTCTATGGGTTGCAGGGGAATAGGGGAATGTATTTATTTCATTGGACTTTGGACTTTAACCCAGATATAGAAATCACGTTTGCTCCTATTTGGATCAAACTCCCACACCTCCATATTATCTTTGGGACCTTGATTCCTTCAAATTATTGGAGAAAAGTTGGGGTGTTACATAATTTACATTGAACCTAAGGGAAATTTTTTTACATGTGCTAGAATTTGTGTGGAAATGGACTTTCAACCAAGAGTGTCTGAGGAAATTTAACTGAATTTGGAGGACCAGAGTTATCTACAGGCCCTAATTATGAGCAAGTCATTTTTAAATGTAACATGAGTGTGGACATTTTATAAAATTTTACTTAAAATCCCAATAAATCCAACCATCTTTGAAGCAGAGTTTAAACAAAATTTCAAGCTCTCAAAAGAATATTGAGCAAGATGCACTCAAACCAGTAAGAAGAAAGCATAAGTGACAATAGCCTTGGTGGGACTCAACTTGATAACCAATCTCATCTACACTTATCCAATCCCTCCAATAATATATTTGGAGCTCTGACGATGAAGAAGAGGTTGAGAAAGATCATTCAAAGAATAACTTAGAGCCTAGCTCAGGGTGTCTTTCAAAGGAACAAAAGATTTTAAAAAATGCAGCTTCTAATGATACCCATATTGAGCAATGTGCACCTTCTTAGGTGAAGGGATCTATTCCATAAATAGAGAGTATGGCTCCACTTCTGAAGGATAATATAGTTACCAACTTAATGAGAATTTTTATCTCAAAATGAGAACACTAAGTCAACAAATCTAGATTAAAAAATCAAAATTGACTCTAAAATTGGCACTTGAAATTTATTTACTATTTGTTTTTATAAATTTACTTAAAAAATAAGTTAATAAAAAAGAAAAAAAATGATCTGATATTTCCTGATTCATCACAATATATTTTCTGGTTGACGTTTCGAGCTAGCAACTGTGGCTCATCATCAAGACATAGATAAGAAATATGATCTAGTTTAGAAAGATAAATAGGAGAGAGATGCAAGGTCAAAGAGTGGAAAATAGACGTTAGGTTAGATAAAAGTTAGAGATAAATTTAATTCATTAATAAAATTGTAAGAACATGATTCAAACGATCATATTTATTAAAATATATAAAAAATTGTGTGTGTGTATATATATGGATTATATCAACAAATTGTAATCAAAAGTATATATATAAATATAAAATAAAAATGTGTAAAAATACATTAGTAATAATATCATTAATATAAGGAGATCAAGAAACAAAAGAGATTCAAATGGCCAAAAGTATATAATAACCAATAGAAGGATATATATATATATATATATATATATATATATATATATATATATATATATATATAGATATATAGATATACATATATATATATATATATATATATAGATATAGATATATAGATATACATATATATATATATATATATATATATATATATATATATATATATATATAGATATATATATATATATATATATATATATATATATATATATATATATATAATATCAATTCTTACATTATAAAAGAAAGAAATAAAGATATTAAGTTCAGAAGGAAATTAGTAACACTACGGAATCATTATTACAATAATGAGGATTACAAAAATGATAGGGAATATATATATATATATATATATATATATATATATATATATATATATATATATATCCAAGGAAAAAGGCGCAATTTTCATTAATACGTTAAGAAAATTACATGTTGTATAATGCTGCATGTATGAGATGCATTCACTGAAGAGCAGTTCAGAAGAGTTAGGGAAAAATTGTATACGAATTTACATCATAATAGTCCAGTTAGTTATATCTGCCATAATAAACAAAAATACTGAGTCGCTGTCTCAATAGTAATAACATAAACTGTAACAAAAAAACATAGAACCAAAAAACTGAAAAAAAGGAATGATCTGTGAGATAACTCCAAGAGATGCCCATTCATCTCAATGAACAGTTGGTGGAAAAAACAGTAGAAAACACCCTCCCTGTATTCCTAAATTTGCCATTGTCCCATGTTCAGCTATGCGACCGCTTTGGAAAGATGATCAATGATCTCATTCCTTTCCTTGTATATATGTGAGCATACAATAAAATCAAATTGTGATTTTAATGTAAAGATATCATCCAACATGTCTCTGAGTGTGTGCAAGTGACAATGATATACATCGTTTATCCAATTTATAACAAGTTGTGAATCCCCGTATATCTGAATCTTTTGGCAATTTAGTTCTCTCACAAATAGGAGAAGGTGTTTGAGACTGTTTAGTTCTGCATAATTATTGGTGCCCCTGCCCAGGTCGACTTGGATTTTGTAGGACACAAGATTGTTGATGTGTAATATAGCCCCTCCCCACAGCCCTCGGGTTGCGTCGAGCCATCAAAATATCCAATATATATATATATATATATATATATATATATATATATATATATATATATATATATATATATATATATATATAGATATATATATATATATATATTTGAAATCTAAGAAAATATTTGACCAAGCTAAAAAGAAGGGGGTTAGAAGAAAAATAAAGTAAGAAGAATCAGGGAGAAGATTTTAATGATCAACATAAATATGTTAGAAATTAAATAACAAAGCAATGGAACACATAAAATGTTGCAGAAACACCAACACTAAAAAAATCATAAAACAAGAGAGACACATATATACGTGGTTCACCCAATTTGGGCTACATCCCCAGAGAAACAACCAATCATTCCTTTTTATATTATCTAGCAAACTGAAGGGATACAACCTATAGAAAATTCCTTGTAACTTCCTCTTATCTCTCACACAGTTTCCTATGTTTTTCTGTCACGGAATAATACACAATCGCAATACAATACCATCATATAAATTAAGGGTTGTCTTCTAAGGAAAAAACCCTAAATTAACATAACTTCTACTATTAAATCTTCTGCCTGATAAACAACCGAGATTGACTACGAAATTACAATATTTACAAGGCAAATTTTCTCTAACTTTCTCTTCAAGGGCGCTACCCCTGAACCCCTGCCAAGTCCCCCCTCCCCCTGGTGACACTAGTGGGGTGGGAGGGGGGGTAAGGGAATTGACATCCAAATGTAGCTGAAACAATACCTATGAATCAAGAAAATATTCAAGCTCCACACCCAACAAAATAGAGAATGAAGGGGAAGATAAAAATGAAGAAGACAAAATTTCAAATGAGACAAGAAAATGAAAGTAGAAGAGAAAAGGGAAAGGATTTTCTTAAGCATGAAGCAAAAATAGGAACTTTGGCCAAAAAACCCTGAAAAAACATAAAAAACAGTGCTAAAAATGAAAAATGTGTATACTGGAATGATGGTTTTCTTTTTAGGGTCAATTTTGAACATGTTTTAAAAATGGCAGTGAAAACGAATTTTTTGTGAAAAAATTGTGCAAAAAACACCTTGAAAACGAAAAGTGTTGATACTAGAACGGTGGTTTTTTTTAGGGTCAATTTTCAACATTTTTAAAAAATTACAATAAAACCGAATTTTTATGTGCAAAAAAACAGTTGTTTTCGAGGAAAAAAACACACTAATGTTTTTGGTAGAATAACATTTTTCTTTCCTAAGTACAATTTCAACATGTTTTAGTAATGACGATAAAGATAAAATTATGGGATCTGAAACACATTAAAATTCTATTAATTTTCGTCAATGTTGTTAAACATATAATAACATCACACTAAAGATTGCTAAAATTCTAATTGTTTTCAACCATAACATTAAAGATACAAAAAAATTTGGAAAAATTTCAACCATAAAATTAAAAAACCATGACATTATGAACAAATTACATGAGTAAATTATTCAAAATGTCATTATTTGTAGATTGAATGAAACATACATTATATCTTTAATTTATTGTTGCATTGTAGATATTCTAAACAATAAAAATCATCATAATTAAAACATATAATCCAATAACATAAAAATGACTCATAACTTCTGATTTAACACCATATGGAAATCAAAATTTTTATTTCAAGATACAAAGCAAACATTAGTTATATAAATTGTCTTAGACAATTATTCAAAATCACTCATATTTTCTTGCATACCATCAGAATTCACATCTTCATATGAATGACTCGATGCAGACAAAGATGTTCCATATTTTTCTCTTTCGTCAACTAGTGCCCCATCTGAGTCCACATGCATGCCCATCATTTCAAGTTTCAAAATTCTTCTGGATCTACGACTGGTTTCAACACACTCCCATCTCAACACTGTTCCTTCTCGTAACAATCTTTTCAGTATGTCTATCGTTTTGAAGCAAAGAGTTCCTGTCTTTGTTAAATTGAAGTCATAAACAAGTATGTCAACATCCTCCAATTTTAAGAGGGTTTTGCAGCGACGATTTATATTTGTACCCTTTCTTTTTCTCTTTCCGCAAATTTTTCTATCAGCTACCATCTATGGCTTATACACACCATTGAATGGGTGTGTATTTTTGGCATACCAATGTACTTCAACACCTGTAACATCTTCATTTTTTATAAAGACCTTTATAACCTTAGCAACCCAGAATGGATAGCCATTAAGATCTCCATCTGCTAGCACTGCGATCATGCAACCCTCCTTAATATCTTGTACTGAACCACTATAAAGGTCTTCCATGGCTTCACGTTGTGCACAAGTTCTTCTAGAACCAATAAACATCTCTCTTTCCTCTATCTGTGAATAATTAATAATACCTTGATATTGTTGTTGTTCAACAATATTTCTTTCCTCATGTTCATTTGACACATTTTGTGGCCAAATAAATGGATTTTTCAAAGGTATATCTTCATTCGTTTTTCTTGAAATGATATCACTTTGATTATTGAAAAATGACGCCCACCAAACTGAATCAACAATGTCAAAGTACTCATATGTGTATCTAATACATTTTTTAATTTCTTCCAGTCAATCAGAATAATTTATATCTCTATTCTGTCTGTGTGCATTATGAAGTTCACCAATTGATTATAATAACAATATATTTGATGCAAATATTGGATGATCTGGAATGAACTTCAAAAATTCCAAACCTGATGACGGTGCCCATTCTGCAGTAGTTGAATACTTCTTTCCCCATATTAGTGTTTTCCCATCAATTTTTTTTATACAAAATTGATGTTGGAAGCTAATGTCATTAAGTTTCTCAATGCATTTCTCCTCACCATGCGATCCCAGAATAAACCTTCGCATGTCAACAATTTCTTCCAACACAACAAAAGTAGGCTCTAGCATGTATGATTTATTAATACATGCAATTAATGATGGCAAGCTCCCAACTTCCTTCCTCCTTAATGTGACTAAAAAATGACTGAACATCTGATCAATATGGTCATGAGTGTGCCCAACAAGAAGGAAACCAATCTTTACCTTTTGAAAATTTCTCAATTCAACAAGCATGTTTAGATATCGAAAAACAACCTGATTTTTGTTTTCTGGCAAGTGTTGTTCAACTGTAGATACAAAACTTCAGGAAGATGACCAGAGCAATAAGAAAGAGCATCATGAATTATGGTTATTGTCAGATTTGCATCATTATGAATATTTGGAGCTGTGAAGTACACCCTTGGCAACATTTTTCCATTGAAGACCATACAACCGACCAAGTGATATTGAATAAAATTTTCCTCCTATAAATTTTTGGGCGTGTGAACAAAATGTGGTAAAAGTGTTTTCTTCTGGTCCATACCATCAATTATCAAACCCAAATATTTATTTGGATTATCATAACACTTATTTCGATGCTTGTACAACTTTTTCCTTTCACTTGTTTTTTGTTCGCGATGCTCCTGAAGTTCTTTGACAATGGAATCTACACATCATAAAATAAAGTCCTTAATAAATACGTTTTCATAGTTGATGACTATACAATTTTAAAAGTTAAAGTTATGAATTCTTACCTCTTTCTGACCCTTCACATTTATCCCTTTTTTATTTAGGAGAAGCACAAGTACTGCAAATCCCCATCCTTGTCTTAGGAATATAGACATTGTTGATATCTTTCTTCCGTACCTTCACAAAATATTGATATGTAATAATTCAACCATGTCCCTCAGAACCTTCTACATATTCTTTGTATAAGTTGTAGATTTCTCGTCTTGAAAAATTATTTGGAATATGTATTGTATCTCTATTTGGCATACACACTCCATGCTTTGAAAATAAATCTTTCATCCATGACATTGCAGTATTTGATAATGGCCCAAACTGTCATTTATGATGTAGTGCTAAATAAAATGTGGGAGCCTTTTCCAAATTTTCTTGGATTCTTGAGAGACGAAAATTACCCATCGAATGAAACATTTTGAAATCCTTTCTACAGATAAATAAAGACCCAATATGATAATCATAACCTGATAATGTAGATTGCATGCACCCAACTAAATATGAAATTTTCATGCTTTTATTCATTGATAAATATCTCTTCCTTTTCTCTAATGCAAACTTGAAATCCATATGTTTCAAGCAATCTTTTTGACAACATTCACTTGAAATGAGAGTGCCGATAGTAATTCTTCTCGTCAGATATTCTGATCTACCCCTTGTATAACTAGAACATCTTGGATTGATATGAAAATGTCTACTCCTACTCCTCGATACAATATTTCCTTGCAACATCTCCATCATTGGATCATCATTTGTATAAGCATTTTCATCATCATTTTGAGGAATGTTATCCTCACTATGATGAGTTGTGCTTTTGAAATACTGACTTGGAGGATATTCTTCATCTTCCCCTTCTTCAGTGCTACTGTCATAGTCCTTAGAATTAGGACTAAATGGAAAATTTGACTCGATGTTTATTGGATATTCTTCCTCATGTGCATTGTCAGTATTGCTCTCATTGTCCATAGGATTAGGACTACATCGAAAATGTGACTGTTTACTTACTGAAAATTCTACATCCTGTCCATTTTCACTGCTACCCTCATAGTCCTTAGGATTAGCACTAAGTTCTTCATCCTATCCTTCATCACTACTACTCTCATAGTCCTTAGGATTAGGACTAAGTGGAAACTGTGACTCTTTATTTATTTCAAAATATTCATCATGTTCTTCATCACTGCCGCTCTCATAGTCCATAGGATTATGACTAAGTGGACACCATGACACTCTATTCATTTGAAATTCTTCATCACGTTCTTCATCACTGTTACTTTCATAGTCCATAGGATTAGGACTAAGTGGACACCATGACACTTCATGCTTTTGAAATTCTTCATCATGTTCTTCTTCACTACTACTTTCATAGTCCATAGGATTAGGACTAAGTGGATACCATGACACTCCATTCTTTTTAAATTCTTCATCATGCTCTTCATCACTACTACTCTCATATTCCATAGGATTAGGACTAAGTGGACACTGTGACACTCTATTCTTTTGAAATTCAACATCATGCTCTTCATCACTGTTGCTCTCATAATCCATAGGATTAGGACTAAGTGGACACCATGACACTCCATTCTTTTGAAATTCGTCATCATGCTCTTCATCACTGCTACTCTCATAGTCCATAGGATTAGGACTAGGTGGACACCCTGACACTCCATTCTTTTGAAATTCTTCATCATGCTCTTCATTGTTTTTGCTTTCATAATCCATAGGATTAGGACTAAGTGGAAATCGTGACTCTTTATTTATTTGAAATTCTTCATCTCGTCTTTCATCAGTGCTACTCTCATAGTCCTTAGGATTAGGGCTAAGTGGAAGAATTGACTCTCTATTCATAGTGGAAGAATTTCCATTATATTCATCAATATGAATAGAGTTGTTACGCGATGAAGATGTTGATGCTTCACAAAGAAAAACTTCACTATCAGAAGAATCCATGCCTTTCAAATAGAAGAGGTTGAATGATACAAATGAAGACTCTCCTAATGATAATATATACCTTAAAGAATGAAAATTTCCCTCAAAAAAATTTCGCCAAAAGCTTTCCCTCCAAACATTTCGTTTCATGTATTTCCCTCCATTATTTTGTTCTACAATTTATTGAAAAAATTTAACTAAAATTTTCTTATGAAATAAACCTTTTAAATTAAAATTGTAAATTAAATCTTTTACCTAAATTAATTTATTACTTAAACTATATAATATTTACTAGACAATCGATTTTTTTTTAATTTTTATCATACCTTCTAAAAAAAATTAATTCCACATTCACCATGATGTAAAACAATTCCGTAATGTTCGCTTTATCATAATTTCCTATATCACCATAACAAAATTTACATCTTAAAATTTATAAAAACAAAGTAATCCCATATTAACCATACGGTAAAACAATTCTATAATTTCCCCTATATAATAAACTTCAGTATCACTATTCCTCACATCACATCAAGGTTTTCTGAGGTTCGTTAAAAGACTTGGAGTGAATTTGTGGAGCAGTGACATTGTTATCAACAACATATTCAACGGAGGATTATCCCATTTGAAAGGTCAGTTAATTTTTCTGTTGTGCAAGTTTTAAAATTAAATAAGTTTATTGATTTTTTTTTTTCTAGAAATTAAAATTTTTTGTGGGACAAATTTACCCACTACGTCTACAGTGGGCGTGGTGGGCTCGGTCATGCTCCCGACAACCCAACTAGCCTGTGGGTGAGGGGAGGGGGGACCAGATGCCCAGCACCCCGCCCCACCCCGACAGCCCAACGGCCGACCGGGGCGGCGAGTCGTTGGGCTGTCGGGGTGGGGTGGGTGGGCTGGCGCCCAGCCCCCTGCCTCACTGTAGTGGCCTAACAGTCGGCTAGGGAAGCAGGCTGTTGGGTCGCCAAGCTTGGGTGGGGGGCTGGGCGGGGCTGGGGATGGGTAAGGGGTCGGTTGTTAGGCCGCCAGGTTGGGGTAGGGGGGCTCGGCGTAACTACTAGCCCGGGTGGCCGACCGATTTCCGGGGTGGGGCAGCAGGGCGCTGTATTTTTTAAATTTCTTATTTATTTTTATTTTTTAATTGCTATGTTTTACAAAAATAATTATTATTTATCATTTTGTTTGATAATTTAAGCTATAATTTTTTTTGTAATTTATTGATTTATATATCTCTCTTTTTTTTCAGGATAATGGCATCAAAGAAGATTTTTGTAAATCTTTCTGGACCAAATACTATTAAAGGTGGATCGTCAAAAGCACTGTTGAACGAACCAACCTAAGCTAATAGCTACAAATCTTTCAAGTGCCTCTAATGATAAGAATATTTCATACTAGAAGAAATCAAAAGAAGTGAAACTTCCAACAAATGTCTGGTATGTGAAAGAAAGAGAAAGCCAAGATATGTAGATATATCTATATGTCGATATACCTAATGATAATGGAATTTATGAGGTGCTGGGAAAGGTCATAGACAAGTGTTTGGTACCGGATAGTGATGTAGTTTACATACTTACAAAACCACTGAAGTCACATGAAAGGATTAATGATCAGTTATTATATTCAGTGTATCACACGAGAGAGGTATCTACAAAATTGTGTAAACAAATCGTAAACGATATGACACAAAATATCGCAAGTATTGTTATTTATATTTGTGTTTTTCATTTTTGTAAATGTCTCATTCTATTTTTATAACTTTGTTTTTATTGACATATGATATTTTGTTTGGCATAATTTTGTTGAAAGTGTTTCAATTATGTTGCGAGGCATTCATTTCATAGAGCATGATATTATGAAAGTTGTTAGCAGTTTCTAATCAGTGTCAGAAGAAGATATGGAAACAAGCAAAAGGTAGTAATTCATGATGCTACAAAACTACATCCAAGAGATTAGAAAAAATGCCTCTAGTGCATAAATCTATCAAAGGTAGACTAATTACTTTTGAAGATGAGGAAGTTGAAACTGAAGCTAAAGAATATGTTGTCGTTACCAACAATGACATTGGAGCTGATGTTAGAAAGGAGAAGAGTTGTAAAAGACCAAAAGTAACAATGACAAAAAATAAATATATTCTAGTTAATGATGAAAATGTTATGACGAAGAAAAGTAAAGTTCAACATTCTCAAGTAATCATTACCAACAGTGAAGATCCTAGTGAAAATTCAAAACAAAGCAGAGAAATCATTACACCAAGAGTCGATTTAGAGGATGGCATTATTAAAACAAAACAAAATGTCATTCAACAAAACTTGACAAAGAGAAACTTAATTGAGGCTGGTCGTAAATTTCAGCTTAATGTGAGACAAATCTATAAGGCAAGTGAAGTGTTGGGTTGTGTTATATTCTTTCCATGACTAGCCTGTGTAGTTAATGGGGGGTTAGAGGGGGGGCGGAGCCCCCCCTTCGTTGCGAAGATTGCATAGCGGGGGGGTCACAAGGGGTTTGAAGGGTGCAGGTAACCCCACTCTATGGGGTTCGGGGCAGCGCCCCAGAAAATTTTGGTTTTGGACCTTATGTTAGGTTGGGCGGACCCACCTATGGTTGTGTGCATGATTTTCGCACATGGTTTTGGACGTGATGGTTTTCGGTCCATGGTTTTGGACGCGATGGTTTTCGGTCCATGGTATTGGATTCTTTTTCATGTATAAATATGTATTATAACATTGAAAGGAACATATTGAAAAATCAAGCTGGTAGTCCCAATTTTGGGATCCAGGGGAAAATCTCTGTGTATATGTGTTTTATGTGTTATGCTCTTGCATTGTTTATTTTTTGTGTTTTAGAATTGGTATGCAGGTAATTTCTGTATGGGGTTAAAACCTACATTTGGTATCGAAGCTATTTTGGCTTCACGGGGACACCATTGTTGCTAAGGGGTTTTGCTCGAGCCAGTGGTAGACCCTATTCAGTGGGAGATCTACGAGATCGATTCTAGTGGTGAAAGAAGATGGTGAGCAGTGGAAAGATAGGGATCGAGAAATTTAATGGTCAGAGTTTTGAGTTGTGGAAACTCAAGAAGGAGGATTTGTTGGTGGATAAAGATCAGTGGATCACTGTAGATCCAAGTACTAAACCAACGGGAGCGTCTGATGAAGAATGGAAGAAGTTAGATCGGAAGGCAAAGAGCACAATACGATTGTGTGTCTCAGATTCAGTATTGCTGAATGTATCAGGTGAATCTACAATGAAGGCTTTGTGGGACAAGTTAGGGACTTTGTACCAATCTAAGTCTCTGGTGAATAAAATGTTCCTCCGGAAAAAGCTGTATAACCTGAGGATGAAAGATGGAGACTCAGTGACAGAGCATCTAAACACATTTAATACTATGGTAAGTCAGTTATTATCTGTTGATATTAAAATTTCAAATGAAGATAAGTGCATTAGTTTGTTGTGTTCTCTACCAGATTCGTGGGATAGTCTGGTTATTGCGATAGGTAGCAATGCAAATGCCTTGCAGTTTGATGAAACAGTCTCATCCTTACTGACAAAGGAGATGAGATGGAAAAATATGGAGATCCATAATGGTGATGCCTTATCTGTACAAGGAAGGTCCCAGAACAGAAACAAAAATAAGTCATCGAGTGGGATATCTAAATCTAGAGGGAGATATAAATCTCCAGGAAAACTTGTAAAGGTGGTAGAAATGTGGAAAGGAAGGGCACTACAAAAGGGACTATAAATCTAAAGCTCCTGATAAAGGAAGGGATCTGATGATGCTCCTTCTGCAGAGGTGAAAACCACCTCAGATGAAGGTGGGGATGTGTACTTGGCTTCTTCAAGTACACATGTAGATTATGAGGCATGGTTGATTGACTCAGGTGCATCCTTTCACTTCACTCCCAATAGAGAGTGGTTCTGCGAGTATGAGAAATACGATGGTGGTGATGTCTTCTTAGGGGATTATAGGAAGGCTAGAATCGTTGGTCGTGGAAAAGTAAAGTTGAAGTTGCAAGGTGAAAGGGTTAGAACACTTCCGTGTCTTCTGCATATTACTGCATTGGCCAGAAATCTGATTTTTGTAAGCAAGTTGGATGATGCAGGTGTAAAAACAGTGTTCGAGAAGGATACCTACAAGATGGTTTGGGGAACACTGGTATTGATGTGGGGAGTTCGGATTAGAACTCTGTACAAGCTCCAAGGTAGCACTGTTGTTGATGGGTGCAACAGTTCTATGGTTCCTGAAAGTGGAGTAGAAAATCTAGTGGTCTCTAGAGAGAAGACCAAGTTGTGGCATCAAAGGCTTGGACATATTGGAGAGAAGGGCCTTCGAATACTTCTTGGTAAAGGTATGGTAGAAGGTATGAGTAATAGCTCTCTGGATTTTGATTTATGTGAAAATTGTGTATATGGGAAGCAGAATCGGGTGAGTTTCCCCTCTGGTGGTAAGAGGGTGAAACAGATATTAGAACTTGTGCACAGTGATGTGTTTGGACCTATGAAGGTTCCATCACTGGGTAAGTCTGTGTACTATGTATCATTTATAGATGACTTCTCAAGGAATACATGGATATATTTCCTTAAGAAGAAATCTAAAGTCTTTGATAGGTTTAAAGAATTTAAGTCTCTGGTGGAAAACCAGACAGAGAAGAAGATAAAGGTGTTGAGGACAGATAACGGTGGAGAGTTTTGCAGTAAGGAATTTGAAGAATTATGTAAGAAGTGTGGTATAGCATGGTAGAAGACTACTCCATATACCCCTCAGCAAAATGGAGTTTCAGAAAGAATGAATAAGACGTTGACGGAAATGGCAAGAAGTATGCTCAGTGGTGCAAAGTTAGGACAGGAATTCTGGGCAGAGGCAGTGGAGACAACATGTTACCTGGTCAATAGATCACCTTCATTAACATTGGAGGATAAGACTCCACATGAGGTATGGACTGCTAGGAAACCCTCTCTTTCACATCTGAGGGTATTTGGATGTGATGCATATGTACATGTTCCAAAGGAGAAACAAACCAAGTTGGATAGTAAATCTGAAAAGTGCATCTTTATTGGGTATAAGGATGGTTTAAAGGGTTATAAGCTTTGGAACCCAGTAACAAGGAAGGTTTTGTACAACCGAGATGTGGTGTTCAGAGAGGTGAAAGATGTTATTAAAAATGAATTCCAACCAAGGGAACCTAAGAAGATAGAGTTTGAGATAAAGGAGGAAGAATCAGACTCTACAGCAGAGGAGGAATCAGAACATGAAGAGCCACAAACTTCGGGTGTGAGAAGATCAGTTCGAGAAAGAAGGAAGCCAAAAAGGTATAGTCCATCTGCTTTCTATTCAAATTTTGCTTTATCTATTGTTGATGATGATCCCAGAACTGTGAAGGAAGCAGTAGATTCAGAGGATGGAAAACTCTGGAAAGAGGCCATGGTCGATGAAATGGCATCTTTGCACAAAAATGAGGCTTGGGATCTGGTGGAGTTTCCAGCTGGAAGGAAACCCAATGGTAGCAAATGGGTGTTCAAGAAGAAGACAAATGCAGAAGGAAAGGTGGAGAAATACAAAGCTCGGTTGGTAGCAAAAGGTTATTCCCAGGTGTCGGGAATTGATTTTGGTGATATTTTTTCTCCTATTGCCAAGGTAACTTCTATTAGATTACTTTTATCTGTTACTACTGCTTTTGATTTCGAAGTAGAACAGATGGATGTGAAGATAACATTTCTTCATGGGGATCTGGAAGAGGAGATGTACATGAAGCAACCTGAAGGCTTTGCGGTGAAGGGTAAGAAAGAACTAGTATGCAAGTTAAAGAAGTCTATGTATGGGTTAAAACAGTCACCAAGGATGTGGTATCAGAAATTTGATACATTTATACAGGGACTTGGCTTCACAAGAAGCAAAGCATATCACTGTGTGTATTTTAAATTAATTGGTGACCGTGTTAGTTATTTGGTCTTGTATGTGGATGATATGTTGCTGGTTGGAAATGGCAAAGAACTTATCCAGGATTTGAAGACCCAATTGTCCTCCGAATTCGACATGAAATATCTTGGTGATGCAAACTATATTTTGGGCATGGAAATTAAAAGAGACCAAGAAAAGAGAAAGCTCTCGTTAAACTAGAGGAAGTATGTCGAGACAATACTGCAGAGGTTTAATATGCAGGATAGTAAACCAATGAAGGTTCCTATTCCTCTAGGTGTAAAGTTATGTACTGAACAGTGTCCCAAGACACAAGAAGAGGAAGATGACATGTCCCCTGCTCCATATGCAAGTGCAGTCGATAGCCTAATGTATGGAATGGTCTGTACTAGACCAGACATTGCACATGCTATGGGAGTATTTAGCAGGTTTATGTCAAAACCAGGAAAGGAGCATTAGACAACAGTAAAGTGGGTTCTTAGGTATTTGTGTGGCACTAGTGTTTATGGTTTGTGCTACCAAGGAAGACCAGGATTGGACAGAGTGTTGGATATTCATGGCTTTGTTGATGCAGATTGGGCTGGAGATCTGGATCAAAGAAGATCTACAAGTGGGTATGTGTTTAACCTATTTGGAGGTTCAATCAGTTGGATGAGTAAGAAGCAATCTGTAGTGGCACTATCAACTATAGAGGCATAATACATGGCAGCCACTCATGCCAGCAAGGAAGCAGTTTGATTGCAAAGATTGTGTTTAAGTATGGGTTTAGTATAGGGAGCTATAAGGATAGACTGTGATAGCCAAAGTGCAATTTTCTTGGAAAAGAACCCTGCATATCATTCAAAGACAAAGCACATTCATGTTCAGTATCACTTTGTGAGGGATATGATAGAAGGCAAAAAGGTGTTGCTAGTAAAGGTGGACACTTTGAAGAATACTATAGATGCATTGAAAAAATCTGTGAGCTCTAAGAAGTTCTCTTGGTGTAGAGAAACAATGGGCATTACAGGGCTAGATAAATGACTAAGCTCTCTTGTGGCCCTCTGTCAAAAGAAAACAACAAGTGGGAGAATGTTGGGTTGTGTTATATTCTTTCCACGACTAGCCCACGTAGTTAATGGGGGGTTAGAGGGGGGATGAAGCCCCCCTTTCATTGCGCCGATTGCTTAGTGATGGGGTCACAGGGGGTTTGAGGGATGCAGGTAACCCCACTCTATGGAGTTCGGGGAAGCACCCTAGAAAATTTTGGTTTTGGACCCTATGTTAGGTTGGGTGGACCCACCTATGGTTTTGTGCGTGATTTTCGCACATGGTTTTAGACACGATGGTTTTCGGTCGATGGTTTTGGACGTGATGGTTTTTGGTCCATGGTATTGGATGCTTCGACATGTATAAATATGTATTATAACATTGAAAGGAACATAATGAAAAATCAAGTTGGCAGTCCCAGTTTTGGGACCTAGGGGAAAATCTCTGTGTATATGTGTTTTATGTGTTATGCTCTCGCATTATTTATTTTCTGTGTTTTAGAATTCGTATGCAGGTAATTTCTGTACGGGGTTAAAACCTACATGAAGGACAATGTAAATATCAAATCAGAAAGCCACACCACCTGCATGTTCACAACTTGAATACATTGATGAGGTACAATCCATATGCTCATGTGGTTAAATATGTGCTTCTTGTTGATCCAGTTTAAGTTCCCAACAAAGAGGCATTTGATAAGTCAAAATGTTTTGAATACAATTATTATGTGCTTGGGGGGAACCATTCTGTAGAAGCTCAAAGACAATTGATGGAGGAATATCTCAATAACCCATGTTTTGAAACAATGAAATGTATCATTTATGCTGGTTTATCAGATGCAGAAGCAAAGTTAGTGGCATGGGATCATAATTCAGATAATGAATATAGGATGTCTTTGACTTTCATCCAAAGGGTTAGATTTATTCATAGTGAATTTGAAGAAAAATGTGGCAGGGATAAGATAAATCTTACTGTATATTTCCGAAAGGAATGTTGTATGGAAATAGGCTATCAAATTAAGGAGAAAATCAACTCAAAAGGTGATACAGAAAATACTGATTTATTCAGAGGTATTGACAACATTTTCCAGTTGGCATTTAGAACTGGAGAGATATGGGAATTGATTAATGAGATTTTTAGCATGCGGGTGAACATTGGCACTAAAAACTAGAAGGTCAAAAGGTCTAAACCATTGATATGTAGCAACAGTAAATCAAGTCCTGAAATGAAGCAGCTTCCAGAAGATATGACTATCACAACTTGGAGAGCATTGCAAGGAGTGAAGGATGAAAAACTTGTCAAAGAAATATTATCTCATGTGAGGTCAGGGGAATTATCATTGGAAGAAATGTCTAAGGAATTTTAAAAGTAAGCTTGTTGAATTATTTTTACTTATTTCTAGATTATAATTTTCTTTTAAATATAATATATTGTTCTTGGTAGTACTTGTTATATATATCATTGTATTAACTTTTTTTACTTTATCTATGTAGTCACAAATTTTACATGAAAATACAAGAACAAATAGTTAAATTATTGAATGAAGATAGCTAGGATGATGTTGTACACAACTATCTAGATTCACGTTCTACATCAACATTAATTTTTTTTTTATCTTGCATTTAAAAAGGTATGTTGATTTATAAATTCATTTTTATTCATTTGTATACTATTTTTATTTTATAAATTACACATATATTTGTTTATTTTAGTAAAGATGAGGAAGGATGCAAATGGAGCACCAGATAGTTTCAGAACCTTTATTGAAAAAATTAAGATCAAAAGACTGAAGAAGCAATGCCTTAGGAATGTTGAACTTGATCCAACTCTCACTCATTTCATTTGGAATGGGATTGACACTATTCAATATCAAGTAATACAAGGCAACTGTGAAGACATTGCTAAACTCATACCTAAAAGGGATTATGCCCTAGTTATTGTAGATATTCCCCATGGTTTTAATATTCCAAACATTGACTATGATAGTGACCCTTATACTTATCAAGCTCTTAGTAAAGTTGTTGTGGGATTTCTAGAAGTCACATCATCACCATTATCAAGATTTGTGACATTTCATTCAAACACACAATTGGCAATGTTATTGCTAAGCTTCAAAGGGAAAACAATCTCAAGGATTCAACTTACATGGTAAGACGTTGAAAATGTATATTTGATTAATGTTAAAAAATTAATTTATGTACAAGTTAATTGAACTTTTACTATTTCATGTTACAGACAAAAGTCAAATCTTATTAACCATGAAGATCAACCATTTATAAATGATTGTGAGTTCATCCATATTGATAGTTGGGAAGAATATGATAGCTATATGTCTATGATTTTTAATCGGGTAGATGGAAAGAGTCATAGCCAAGTACTGGCTTATGATGTTGTTGTGAGAAAACTAACATATGAAGACAAAGAAGAAAAATGAGAGATAGTTAACACATATAAAAAACCACAGTTATTGATCAACTATCTTATAGACATATGTTCAAATGAAGGAGATTGGGTTCTCGATTTATTTTCTAGCTCAGGTAAGTTTTATTATATGGAATTGAATTTCAATATCTTCTTTCTTAATTTATATGTCATTTTACTAATTTATTTCATTATTTCTTTTGTGTTTGATAATTAGGTACAACACAAGCATGTTTCCTTTAAAATGGAAGAAATTACATTGCCATTGAAAAAGATCCAATACAGTGCAATTTTATTCAGCAAAGAATTAATGCTATTCAATTTCTTTCAGATGCAATGCAAGAAATTGGGTTGAAAAAAGGGGACTTTAGTGAATCACATGTGGCAAAAAAGGCAAAGGAACCTCAACCACCATTACATGGAATGATTGTAAAGGCATACATTGGGAGATTCGTAGACATCAAAGATCCATTAGAAGAGGACAATGAGCAAAATGAAGTAGAAAATATTGTGGAAGAAAACAATGATGAAACTCTAGAGGATGAAGAGTTTCGATTATGTGATATTGTTGATTAAAGTTAAGTTATGCTTGGAAATCAAACTCATTTTTTGTAACTATTAATTAGTTATACTTGTAATGTCTTGACTTTGACATTTGATGAGAAGAATAAGCATTCAATTAATGTTGTTATGTATTCAATATTTGTATTATGTGATTTTCGCATTAGTTTTTATGTTAATCATTATTTTTTGAAAAAAACAGTAATTATTATTATTATTTTGACATGAAATCCAATAAAAAAAACTATTATTTGACCATTTTTAGTTACTATTTTCCTATAAAAATTGTGATTTTGACATGTCATTTCTAGCAAAAATTTACAAAATACTATCAAAATATGTAATTTTTTAGTTATATTTATCTTGAAAATGGTTATTTTTATGTCAATTGTTAAAAATTGTTGTTTTTTAGAGACAATGATTTCATGTGCATTGAAAAATTAATTAACGATGTATAAATATGTAGAATATCGAAACTTCAAAATATTGACCTTCTTCTTTAAATATACAAAACAATAAAAACCTCACTACAAAAAAAGAACAAGAAAACATGAAAAAGAAGACCACTTAAAAAATTATTAAATTTAAAAAAGAATTATTTACATTTCATACATTAGAAAATTTAAAGTCAAAAAATAGGTCTTCTAAAAAAAGGGGATGCAGAATCACCACTTTTTTAAATCAACATGCAAATCACTAACATTCTAAAATCTAATGTATAAAGTGCCAAAAACTATGCTCTAAAAAAAATATGTGTGTTATACATCGCCCCTTTTCAAAATGGGTCACTTTTTTGCTATCTCTATGAAATGGGTAACAATATCAGTTCCCGCTTCAAACTTTACATTGTTCAAATCTAAAAGAAATGGCAAGAACCAAGTTCTTACTAATCTTCCAACCATCATCTCTATTTAGATTTCCCGAGTATTTTTCAATCTCAGTGGATTCTATGAACTTCCTATGATCATAGTGCCCATTTTTTGATAGGATCATGTAGTCTTCAATATGAATATGTCATTTGTTTTTCTCAACATGCTTAGCTAGAGCTGAGGAACGAGACCTACCATGTTTAATGTCTTCCACATGCTCTAGAATCCTTTGCTTAACATATCTTCCTGTCTCGCCAACATAGGGAGCCCCTCAAGAGAACGACATTAAGTATACCCCTTTCATGTTTGAAGGGTCAACAGGATCCTTGACAGATTTCAAGATACCACTAATGTTTCTTAATGGCTTGAAAGAAGTAGGAACTTGATTCTTCCTTAATATGTGAGCAATTATATCTATGGTTCCGTGGATAAAGGAAAGTTGAACATTGGTGATAGGATCAACAAGGTCCCTCTTTTATCTAAAACACTAGCTAGATTTTTGGAACGCCTTGATGCCTTGGTTTTTCTTATAGAAACAAATCATTAAAACTATTAAAAATTCGTTTGTTTTGTGAGCAAAACCCAAACCTTCACCCAAGCTCCCATCCTCTCACTACATCCATCCAAACAAGCTCCACCACCATGTAACTTGTAGGTCACCCCACCAAAGGTGGACACCCTTCCATCGTTCCCATCCACGCAGACTCCACCACCATGTTGTTGTTGAGGTGGCCAATGGCCAACTAGATAGTGGTTGCTTGGATAAACATGGCGGAAGGAATGGGAATGTAGGTGGAGGGGTCACGCAATGCCCGTTCCCAAAATACATGAAATTTTTAATAATTTTAATGTTTTCTTTCATTAATTTTTTAATTTTAAATAGTTTTATTATTATTATTATTATGTAATTTATATTTTTAAAGTATTTTTTAATGTTTGTTTTAATTTCTTTTAATTTTTAATTTTAGTTTTAAAAAAAGTGTTTTGAATTTAGTTTTTAAAAGTGTTTATTTTGTGTTTTTTATTTGTTTTATTTTGTTTTGTTTTTGAAAGTTATTTTTATGTCTCTTTTTTTTTCCTCTTTTTTTTTTTTTAATTTAATTTGGAAATGTGTTTTCGTTTTTTTATATAAAAATTTGGGATTTTTATTTTAATATAAAAATTTAGAAAATATTGATTATGGATTTTTTGAAATTATTATTATTATTATTATTATGATTATTATTTCTTAGAAATTTAAAAACGCATTTATGTATTTTTTTTTTTCTATCCATTTAATTTTTTAATGTAAATGCAACACCCTCCTCCCACATCTACCCAAGTAACCATGCTAACCGGGGTAAACATGAGATGAGAGGCTACTATGATCAAATTCAACCTCATATGTGACCTTAAGGCAGTGGAATCGATGGAATATCACACACATTCATCCAACATCATCAACAGAACCCTCAGGAGACAAGTCAGCCACTCAGACATCCTGTCTCTAGGCCCCACTGTTATTCTAGACCTCTTAGGCCATAGTTGCTCTCTTGTTTTTGAAATGTCTTCAACCTTCATTCTAATTTGATGATATCTTGAATGAAGATCCAGCTTGGTGAAGTAAATTTCTCCATGTAATTCATCCAACAATTCATTAATAACAAGAATGGGAAATTTATCTTTAATAGTGAGCTTGTTGAGCTCCCTATAGTCTGGACACATATGCCATGATCCATCCTTCTTGTGCACCAATACTATTGGAGCAGAGAAAGAACTTTGACTAGGTTGAATTATACCAACCTCTAACATTTCTGCAACCATATGTTTAATTTCACTCTTTTGGACATAGGGATATACGTAAGGCTTGATGTTTGGAGGAACATTTCCTGGACTCAAATGAATAGCATCTTCATGATTATGAATAGGTGGGAGGCCATGGGGAGTCTCAAATACCTTGGAATGATTTTACAAAACATTTTGGAGATTTGGAGAAATAGATGATTTCGTTGTTTGAACATCTAGTGAGAATAATTGTGCAATTATGCCCTATTGTTCTTTCTTCAGAATATTTGTCATGCTATTAGAGTTGATTATCTTTCTTGTTTTCCCTATGATACCCCTTAATTCAGATTCCTCTCCTTCCCAAAAACAGTTCAAGAAATGTTCTTGAAAATTAAAAGTTATTGTCCCCAGAGATTGTAACCATTAGACTCCTAGTACAACATCAACACCACCCATTGGTATGGAAAGCATTGGACTATTCAATACATATTCCCCCATGGTTAAGTTGATATTATGGCACTTTATAGAGCAATTTATAGTTCCTCCATTTGCAACCATCACTTGACACTCTCATGTTGGATATAGAAAGCAATTCAATTCCTTGGTTATCTTACAATGAATAAAATTATGGGCACTACCTGAATCAATCAACACTATTACCTTTTTCTTCATGATATATCCTTCTACCTTGAGAGTTTTAGGAGTGGTAATTCCTGCTAATGCATCACAAGATATGGTCAAATTAATTTCTTCTTTCTCAGGGGTTGGTTCCTGGTGTATATCATCCTCTTTTGATGTTTCTTGTTCCTTTCCTTCCTCCTCTTCACAATTTATGTAAAATAATTTCTTCTCAGGACACTTATGACCTTTAGTGTATTTTCTATCACAACTATAACAAAGCCCTTTTGCTATTTTTTCCTCCAATTGTTGTGCTATCAACCTTATAGGTTTTGGAAGGCTAGGAGCAACAAAACTTTCATTTTTATAGTTGTGAGTGGTAGGCTTCCTTGTTTCCATAAATTTTCTTTCAACTTTTCTTGCCACCTATAATGCCTTCTCCAATGAATTAGGTTCCCAAAGGAAAACTTCTTGTTGGATGTTATCCTTTAGAGTCCCTATGAAAACATCAATCCTATGGTCCTATAGAATATCAGTTACCCTGATATTTAATTTTTGGAAGTCCTCAATGTGCTCCGTCGTTGAACCCTTTTGTTTGAGATTTATAAATTGGCTAAAGAAGGTGTTTCTCTTTGTATCTTCATAATGTGTTATCATTCCTCCATAAAAATTGACCAAGTGACAAGGGGTTTATGAGAAAACATCCATTAATTCCATACAAACTGATTGGGTTCTAAATATGAAGATGTAATGTGTACCTTTCGTGTGTGTTGCATATCATAGAGATCAAAATATTGCTCCATCTGTAATATCCATGTTATCGGATCCTTACCATCAAATCATATTGATATTTGGAATGTGGTTTGTATTTAACCAAATGTTGGAGTCTCTAAAATCATAATTCATATTCCTTTTGTTCTCGTCATGATTTTCATGGATTATCTTGTCACCATTGGGAAGCCTTTCTTGTAGTAACTTTTTCAATTCTTCCATCTTGACATTCATCATTGCTTCCACGTCTTCTTTTAAACCATCCTTCAAACCTTCCATGTCCCTTTTTATTTTTACATCTAAACCATCCATCTTAAAATTCATCATCACTTCCAATTCATTTTTGGTTACTCTTTAAGAGAGAGAAATTTGTTGCACTTGGTCTCATAATTTTGATATATCATGTTGAATTTCTTCCTCTTCTTCATGTGTCATAGTCGAGCTTTTTGGTTTCTTACTAGGTGTGTCCATTTTTTTCTTTGAGGAATTTTTGAATCAAACAACGATACATATGATTCACTATGCCCTTTGAATCACTTCAAACTGATTTTTCAAACCAAAGTTATGCAAAATTTTAAAAAATACACACATTTTTCTTGCTTTTTAGGAGCTCTATATTGAAACTATTGTATCTCTGTAATTTCGGCTCTACAAGGTTTGAAATTTCTTCCTATGGTTTCCCTTTGAGTCTTATTTCCAATTCCATAAGTCATACTGATATTGGATTATTCAAGATAAAGTTATCCCCAATATCCCACGATGGCCTGATTATGGACTGGTTTAGTATATTGAACTTGTAGGTAATTCCATGTGTCATTGTTACAACCTTCAAACTTGAAAATGATACAAGAAAAACTACAGTTCGTGAAATTTCAGTCAGTTTTTGTGAAATTCAAATTCGATGCTCGTAGAGAAAGTTATGACGAATTTCCCTAGGTCACCTGTTTTAGAATGAATTCTAGACCCTGCAAAACCCCAACTTCCTCGGATCATATCTCATAAACTATAGTGAACCAAGATATGAAATTTGTACATGAAGTTCACCAAGATTTCATGTCCATGTGGTTGCAATATCAACTTCTGAAACCTCGTAGAAAAAAATTATAGTGAAAATTCCAAGATGACCTGTTTGAAGAAGCGAAATCCTAGAATCCAAAACTTTGATACCAAATGTTATAAACCATCTCACAAAAAAGAATAAAATATAGATCAATGACTTGAGAAATATCCTCTTTGATGGGGAAACCTCCTTTACATCACATAAATGAACAATTATTGGTTTATACAAATGATAAGACCTCCTTGATATATATAGAAGTCTAAGGGGTCACAACATAATCAGAGCCTACATAACAATAATAATGTAAGGGAAAAATAATAATAATAGTGGGCTTCTATGGGGCACAACAATAACAATACAGGGGCAACACGGGAACAACAATAACAATAGGGGGCTACACTAGTATTATAGGGACCTAACAAACTATATTCCATTTTACACTTAGAGCTTAAAGTTACAAAAATGGTATGGTGCTTTAAGGGCTTTGGCATAACACCTACATAGCACTTTAGTCTATTACATCATGCTTATTCCCTAGTTGCATTGTGTGCTATTATGAGGAACATTGGAATGTTGTAAAGGAGATAATTGTTGTTACTGAAATTACCTCTAATGGTTTCTTTTATATGCAAATAAATCTCAGGTTTCCATTACATAAGGTTTAATGCACCACCGTTGATTTTCATATACCTAGATGCTACAGAATTTACTCTGAAACATGCTACCTATTAGAACATGACAACCGATGGTATCATATGTAAGGACCATACCATAAATCTGTGTATATACATAAGATTGTTCACGGGTTACAACTAATTAATATAATTAGTGGATCTACAAGTTTAAATCTCCTCTACATTACAACCAACATATGGATTAACAAGGCATGGTTATTATTGCTCCTTATTTGAGAAGTCCACACTGAGAGGGCACAAGGGGTTGTATCCATGATGAAATTTGGGGTTAACATATGTAATCTCATAGTGTATGCATTACAACAACATGTTATAATGGTTTTGTATGCTAATCAAGTGAATTTTGCACATGCGTAGTGTTTGCCTAGGCTCGATATGTTTACATTCGAATAGTTGTAAATAACCTCAATTGCAAAATTCCTTTTTCTATAAAGTAAGATAAATGCTATGATCAATGTTAGAATCATTGATTGTGATATACATACATACATACATACATACATACATACATACATACATACATACATACATACATACATACATACATACATACATACATACATACATATATATATATATATATATATATATATATATATATATATCTCCATTAGATGCATGAATAGATTAAAAAAAAGGGTAGAAACAATGCTTATAGTCACAAACCTCTAAGTGGATAGGTGAATAGAGTAAAAAAAGGTGCACCACACTATCAACAACAAGGGTGTCAAAGTAAATAGTCAAATTTCTAGTCTCTTTACAGAGCTGGAATGCCGAAATATCTCCATGTAAGGTACACTTGAAATCTAATTCTGTTAAGTGGTAAATATAAATTAGTATTCCAGATCTCAAAACTAGGTACATTAACAACCAAACTTGAATTTAACTCTCGAAAATATCCATTACAAGTTGCAGTTTAACCCGCATATGAACTGCAACCCCTCTATTACTACCTAGACTATTGTTGTCTAGTGGTTGCCAAGGATATGTTTTTCGCTTCCCTTAAAATACTTTGAGACAAAATGGTTGACCTTGCAAATTTAAAATATGATGTAAGATATGTTTTCTCATCTAGAACAAAAAGTTTCATCGTTCAAATCTCCATAATTCAATCCAACCAAAAACCAAACTTAAATAATGTGAGTCATAGAACCCATTCTCACCTAGAGAGACAGGTTCCCCTATTATTCATTTCCCCAGTTCCAAGAGGTGTGTTACAACAACTCCTTTCTTTGAAATTCTTCTTCTTCCTTTTATTGAAACTCTTATTCCTCGCTTTTTCTTTGGTCATACAACATGCTCTTTGTGTGTATATTTTGGAGGCCACCTTTCAAATTAATGGAGGTGAAATGAATATCTATAGGTGGCCAAGAAGAAAACAATCGCGAGATGGAAAATAAAGGCATGAAAAAAATTGTGGGAATGGAAAATGTAGATAGGAAATTTTACATTTAATGCAGCTTAAATCTACTTAAATGTATGCCATGATTTCTGTTCTGGTAGGGAACCCAAGCAAATACCTCCAAATTCGACCTAGCTGAAAAACCCAGCAAAAACCTCCAAATTCGACTTGGCCAGAAAACCAAGAAAAGCCCCCATATTCGACCTAGCCACCAAAACAAGGGCCTTTGGGTAGAGTTTTAAATTTAAAATAACTAAATATATTAAAAGAGTTATATAGATTCGACCTATTTAAAATGTTGTAGGAAGATATTGGATGGATTTGTTGAATGACTCTACATCAATGACTCTGCGTTGAACTGCTCTGCATCATCAGCTCTGTATCAATTAAGATGATTTGAACCATCTAGGAAAGCAAAGACATCTAATTACTTATGATAGTGTGACTACCTGCCAACTTGACAACTAAACCAATTAATTACTCGTGCCAGCATGACTACTTGCCATCTTAACGACTAAAATATGAGCAAAACAAAAAACCTTAATTTTTATAAATTATTTGATGCAAAAAATATCCTATGAGACCACTATGAAATTGGAGTTACATAATGCATTGTAAGTGTTATTTCAATTGGAAAATAATCGTGTTAATTCTAATTTTATTGAGGGTGGGCATGGATTATCAAGTGCTTCAAAATGGAAAAACATAATCCATGAGACAAAAATTATGTTCGAATGTCAAGCCCCCTTTCTCTATGACTTTAAGATTTCGACCATAATTTTAACACACATAAAGTGGGGCTTACAGATGATTTTTGTGATTTTGTATCATTATGGTTAATTGTCATAACATTCTGAATAATGGATCTATCTGTATATTAAATGTGACTCTCCAAAAAGTTAATAGGGAGAATTTGATTTTTCTAAAGTGAAATTGGTTTAATATCCTATGAAAATTGTACCCTGCTTATGAAGATCAGAGGAGAAAAATCACTCTAGAAAAAATGGTCTACGTGATTGATTCTAGGGTTTGTCTGCTACGCCTCTCTTGCCTGGATGTCACCGCTTGCCATGAGTTGGCATTACACTACTGGGGAAGGGTCAAACAATGGAGACTGGTTCTTCTGTTATCTCGATGCAAACGACAATGGGGACCTTTGAGATATGGCTGAGGAAGAACAGTGTTTGGCTCAAAAATGAAGGTGTGGCAAGTCGAAATTGGGATCTAGATGTCTTGAGAGCAATGCATCAGATTTTCCAACAAAGGGTTGCCACCGTTGTGCCCAACTTTTTTTCCACAACCATAATGCTCTCACCATGGATTGGTAAATGGTGGTATGGCTCCTCTGTGTGTGGTGGCTATTTTCTTCAATTGCTAGAGTATGTTTCCATTTATGTTCATGATTTTGATTCTAGCTCATTCGATGACCACGACCATGGAGGGTTTTCCTATGGTTTAAAGATTGAGTTCGATAATCATGGATGTGAGATTTACGAGACCAAATCCTTATGTTTTAGATGCATATTGAACACTTCATAGACCATGTAGTAGATCCGCCAAAGTGTTAGATTGATTTTGTAGTCCTCCTCTGTACAAGACTTGATCTGTGCTTTCTACCTCCTTTCTTGGTAGAACCCAATGAAGATGAAAAGGAGGGTCTCCCGAGGTCGATGAAATATGGGTGAGAGGAATTTTTTATTCCCAACGAGTGTCCATCAAAGAAAAACGAGAAAGAACTTATCATGGGAAAATGTGCAGTATTCCAAATTTTCACTCAAACCCCATTTGGAATATCGATCCTCATGGGGGTCAAAAAATGATTTCTTGGTATGATATTTGAAAAGAGAGATCCATAACAGATCCCGTATTCCAGTGGAGGCACAAAGTTTGATCTATGTCGGTATATCTATGAAGGATGATAAAAAACTATAGGACTATGGCATAAATAGG
Source organism: Pinus tabuliformis (assembly GCA_031772625.1). Taxonomy (NCBI): domain Eukaryota; kingdom Viridiplantae; phylum Streptophyta; class Pinopsida; order Pinales; family Pinaceae; genus Pinus; species Pinus tabuliformis. The sequence goes on along the minus strand of CM062818.1, from coordinate 536,881,031 downwards.
AACTCCACAATCATCATTAACCTGAGGTTGCAGGGAGTCTTGCCTGGATGAATTTATGGATCTACTTCCTTTAAAGACACTCTTAAAGGTAAATCTGTTGCATCAGGTAAATCTGAACAGACTCTAAACATTCTTGGAGCCTATATTGTGGAGCAGATAAAACAAATCCTAACAATGACAATAGATCTAGCATAGTCAACTAATCTTCGTGCAACCTATCAATCCCAAGCAATTACTTGAAGGTTTAATGGTTTTTGCCAAAACCTCTGGATCTCTTTCAATGGATTTTTATGACTTGGACACCAAACTGTGAGGTTCATTTATGGTCCAAGGGTTTCCTCATAGTTAAATTTGAATCATCTGAGACTAGAGAGTATGTTATACAAGAGGTCCCATGGTTTTGGGTAATGTAGGACTATTTATCACTCCATGGTTCCCATATTTTGATGCCAACTCAATGGTGGTCTCAAAAATTCCAGTGTGGGTAAGATTTCATAATTTAGCCCTTCATTTATGGCATCCAAAAGTCCTCAAAGGAATTGGTAACCTGTTGGGAAGATACATCAAGATGGGTACACAAAGAACAAAAGGAGCAATATATACTTTTTCCCGAACTTGTGTAGAGGTGGACCTCAACAAAGGACTTCTTGATCATATTTTTTTGCAACATAACAATGATTGTTGGACCCAATTCTTAAATTATGTGAATACAACATTCAGGTGTCGCTTTTGTCTACAAACTAGACATTTACAAAACTCATGTCCTTTGACAAAGAAAGATCCTAGAAAGAAAAAGAAACCAACCAAGAAGCCTAAGGGATGGCAATTCTCAGTAGAACAACCAGATGAGGAAGAGGAAGAGGATCCCATAACTGAGGATAACTCAAATCCTCCAACAAACAAAGGAATCAATCAAGAAGGAATGGTGGGAGCAAGGTCACAAAATCCAGATGTAGAAGGAAATCTTGATCAATAAATGCAAAACTCAAACTCAGATAAAGAACATCCGAGGAAAACAATAGACAATTAACTAATCATTGTAATGTCCACTCTTGATCACGGAGTATGGCAAAAAGTAGAAAATAAGAAGGGTAGAAAAGGGTGACTAAGATTTATTCCTTAGTCCCACCTTTCTTCTATTTGTTTGGTTTTTGGCTTTTAGGCACCAACTATTGACTGACTTTGCCTCTAAAGTTTCATGTAATTTTTATTTTTTCTAGTTTTTAATTTTGTTGAAATTTGGTACCGGAGGACAGGTGGTTCCCTTAGGCTTTGATCTTTGGCCTAGGGAAAAGTGTCCAAAAGAATTTAATTTTTCTCCTACTGTGACTTTATAATTTTATAAAGTTAAATCTAATTTAAAAGTGACTTTAAATGATAAAGTTACTAAGTCTAATTTTAAAGTGACTTTTATAAAGTCAATGAAAAATTAGAAAGGAAAAGTGACTTTGGAAATAAATGACTAAGTGGGTCTTTATTAAAGTGGGGTGAATTAAAAAATAAAAAGTGAGATTTAAATGAGCATTTAGTCTCAGCCATTGATCTAAATCTATTTCAGCCATTGGATTTAGAGATCACCCAAAAGTCACTTGGGTCACCCAAAAGTCATTTGGAGTTGTATTAAGGGAGCAAAAGATCACATTCGATTCGATTCTTTCATGAGCAGATTGGGAAAAGGAGAGCAAGAGAGCAAGAGAGATTTCTGAGCAGGGAGGAGAAGGAGACAGCAGCTTGGCACAGATTCCAAGGTAGCAGTTGAGCAGATTTGTACATCTGATTCAGCACACAGTGAAAGGCATATTTTGGCACAATTTTCGAGGAGAGGTTTGCACAAAAATCGAGGAGCAGTTTGCTATTTTTTCTGCACGCAAAATGAGGGCCATACAGCAGCATTTAATGCTGAAAGTGGGCAAGAAAATCGAGGAGACTGTACAACATTTATTGCTGTCCTGTTTGCTGTAATTGCCAGTTTGTTGTGAAGCATGGGAAAAGAGATAAGTTGTAAATTTGCTTGCTGATTTTTTGCTGAAAATTTCTCACTGTAAAAGGCAATTTTCAGAAATAAAGAAGAGCTCTCAAACTAGTTTTCCCCAAGAGTTGTAGGGTGTTTTTCCAGGGTCACATTGACCAAAAATCTCAGTGTTTAAATGTGTTTTAATGGCTGTTTATTACTGCTGATTTTTATTTCTGCAATTTCCAACATTCTGTAAAATTTCCAGAATTTGTGTTTTCAGCAAATTTATTTTTTTCAGCTTGTTAAATGTATGGTTATGGGAAAGGGAATTTAACTATATGGGAGAAATAAGGAGAAACTGAAAACCGGGGTGGGAAAACAGAAATTTCTACATGGTATCAGAGCTTGAGTGCTGAAGGATAGTTTGGGACAGCAAAAGGAAAAATCACAGTTGCTGATTTTTCACTCAGAAAATTCCAGCAAGCTGATTTTTTCATAAACAACAGTTTTATCTTTACTACAGCAGTGCTATTTTTCAGTTTTAGGACAGCAGAATGTCATTGGGATTGAGGGTGGAGGATAGGCTGGATGGGCATATAAATTACAGCGTTTGGAAGGAGAGAATGCAGAGTATCTTTGAGGAGGCAGAAGTCTGGGATATCATGGTGCATACCACACAGAACCCTGTTTTTGTGCCTACTGATGCTATTCAGTTGATAGCTTATAATAAAAAGAACGACAAGGGTAAGAGGCTGATTCTAGACGGAATCAAAGACCATTGCATTCCTCATGTGAGAGGAAAGAGCAATGCCCATGAGATGTGGACAGCATTGTCCAATCTCTACCAGAGTACCAATGAGAACCGGAAGATGGTCCTAAAGGAGAAGTTGAAGAACATTAAGATGGGTAATGATAGTGCAGCTGGATATCTCACAAAGATTACTAATGTGAGAGATGAGTTGGCAGCGATTGGAGAGGCCATTCCACCCACTGAGTTGGTGCGGATTGCAGTGAATGGACTCCCCCGTTCATGGTTGAACTTTGCTGATGGGGCTTGTGCACGTGAGACCCTTCCCACATGGGAGAGGTTTTGGGATGATTGCATTCAGACAGAGATCAGGAAAGGTCAACTTGGGGTAGCCAAGCCAGTTGAGTAGGATGAGGATGTAGCACTGGTGGCAGGAGGCAAGAAAGGCAAAGGGAAGAAGCAGGCTTCCACAAGAAGTGGTGGGGGCAAAGGCAAAGGTAAAGGTAAACATGGGAACACACAGAAGGACTATTCCAAGGTGAAGTGTTGGAATTGTCAAAAGATGGGACACTATGCAGTTGTGTGTCTGAAGAAGAAGAAGAAGAAGGGGAAGAACCAGGACGTCGCAGCTTCAGCAGAGATTGAGGACTTTGCTGGTCGTTTTGACCAAGAGTTTGCGTTCACTACGTGTGAGTCCTCTAGTGCAGGATCACTTGCCACACAGGTTCAGAGGGAGCATGCTTTTCCCTCGATTAGTGGAGCATCTTCAGGTATCTGGTATGTGGACAATGGGGCTTCACGTCATATGACAGGAGTCCGTGAGTACTTCTCAGAGCTTTCAGAGAGCGACACTGATATTGAGGTAGTACTCGGTGATGACAGAGTTGTTAGAGCAGTCAGGGTGGGGACAGTGACATTTCAGAGGGAGTCCAAACCTCCCTTGAAGGTGTCAGAGGTTTTTTATGTGCCAGGGATGAGGAAGAACCTCATATCCGTCTCAGCTTTGGAGGACAGAGGATATGAGGTAATGTTCAGGGGAGGACAGGTGTTGATGTATCCCAGGGGCACTCCAGCTGATTCAGCTAGAGTGATAGGTGTACGCCATGCAAAGGTGTACAAGTTTGCATTCCAACCCCTTTTGGCATTGAGCAGTAGTACTGACAGCAGAGCTAGCAGTTCTGAGCTGTGTGAGATTTGGCACCGCAGGATGGGACATATGTATCATGGAGCCTTGAGGACATTGCGGGAGATCACTACAGGTGTGCCAGATTTCAGTACTGATCACTTTGATACTTGCAGAGGTTGTGCGATGGGCAAATTTTCCAAATCCCCTTTTCCCAGCAGTGACAGCAAAGCGACGGGGATACTTGATTTGATTCATTCCAATGTGAGCGGTCGGATGTCTCATGTTTCCTTGAGTGGATATGAGTACTATGTTTTATTCATTGATGATCACTCCAGGAGGACCTGGATTTATTTTTTGAAGACCAAGAGTGAGGTCTTCAAGCGGTTTCAGGAGTTCAGAGCTCTTGTGGAGACTCAGACTGGTCGAAAGATCAAGTCCTTGAGGTCGGACAATGGAGGAGAGTACACCCTTGGAGAGTTTGTTGACTATTGTGCGGAGGCAGGCATTAGGAGGGAGTTCACTGTTCCTTACAACCCCCAGCAGAACGGGGTTGCAGAGAGGAATAACAGATCCATCATAGGGGCTGGCAAAGCCATGTTACATGATTAGGGTTTGCCATTGTTCTTGTGGGCAGAGGCCTGCAACACAGCTGTTTACTTGCAGAACAGGAGTCCACATCGTGCCTTGGGGCACATGACTCTAGAGGAGGCTTTCTCTGGGAAGAAGCCTGATATTGGTCATCTTCATATCTTTGGATGCATTACATACTCCTATATACCCAAGGAGAAGAGGACCAAACTAGAGCCCACCGCAGTAAGGGTATCTTTTTGGGCTACAGTGAGACCTCAAAGGCCTTTCGGATTTACATTCCTGCACAGAGGAGAGTTGTTGTCAGACGGGATGTGAATTTCGAGGAGGACAGGGCCTTTAGGAGGTCATGGGAGTTAGAGTATCTGGATCAGCCAAACCCTCAGCAGCAGTTGAGTCAGTCGCAGGGATCCAGTGGGTAGGGATCAGGAGGATCCGGAGGTACATCTATGAGGATGTCAGGTCTGTCAGTGAGCAGTGGCTCGCCGAGCCAGAGGGGTGGTGCTCCGGGCAGCATGCAGAGCAGTTCACAGAGCAGTTCACTAGGGAGTCCATTGATGGGCAGTTCACACAGTACCTCAGCTTCTACAGGTTCAGGTGCAGGCAGGAGGACAGCAGACAGACAGTCAGGAGTTCAGGCTACTGATGATGATGAGGAGGAGGAGTTTCATTCTCCGGTGGGAGAAGTGCGCTCAGGGAAGAGGAAGCCCAAGTGGCTTCAGGACACCTTGAGAGATGCCACATCTGTTGCTGAGCTGAAGAGGCCGGTCAGAGAGAGTAGACCACCTGAGAGGTTTTGTAGCTATATGGCGATGGTTACCAACATCCTTGACTCTGAGCCTTCTAGCTATGAGGAGGCAGCTAGCCAGCAGGTCTGGAGAGAGGCCATGCAGGAGGAGTATTCTTCTATCATGAAGAATGATGTTTGGGAGGTGGTGCCGAGGCCTGAGGGCAAATCCGTGGTTACTTCCAGATGGCTTTACAAGGTAAAGCATGCTACAAATGGCAGCATTGAGAAATTCAAAGCGAGGTTTGTGGCTAGAGGGTTCTCCCAGGTAGAGGGAGTTGATTATGAGGAGACCTTCGCTCCTGTGGCTCGATATACTTCGATCTGCTCCATTATATCGATAGCAGCAGAGATGGGTTGGAAGATCCACCAGATGGATGTGAAGACCGCATTTCTCAATGGCTTCATACATAAGGAGGTGTACATTGAGTAGCCACAGGGCTTTGAGGTGCATGGGAAGGAGTCCCATGTGTGCAGACTGAAGAAGGCCCTTTATGGTCTGAAGCAAGCTCCCAGAGCTTGGTACTCCAGGATAGATACATATTTGCAGGGGATGGGTTTCACAAAGAGTGAGGCAGATCCGAACCTTTACTTTATTGTGATTGGTGAGGAGCCTCTCATTCTGGTGTTGTATGTGGATGACTTGATCATTACAGGTGCAGAGAGACTCATAGAGCACTGCAAGAGAGATCTTGCGACGGAGTTTGAGATGAAGGACATCGGTTTGATGCATTACTTTTTGGGTTTGGAGGTGTGGCAGGAGGAGGGGCATTTCTTCCTGAGGCAAGGGAAGTATATTGTGGACATCCTTAGCAGATTCCACATGGAGGATTGTAGACCCATGTCGACACCGATGATCACCAACTGGAAGAAGCTTCATGCTTCGGATTCCGAGTTGGTGGATACCACATTGTACAGGCAGCTGATTGGTTCCTTGATGTATTTGGTCAACACTAGACCAAATATCTATTTTGCAGTCAACACGATGAGTCAGTTTATGTGTGAACCTAGGAAGGTTCATTGGGTGGCTGCAAAACACATTTTGTGGTACTTGCAGGGGACAGTGGATTATGGTCTGGACTACAGGCAGGGAGATGGAGTGAGATTGGCAGGATACACTGATTCTGATTGGGCAGGTTGTGCTTCTGAAAGGAAGAGCACTTCAGGGTGCTGTTTTGGGTTGGGTTCAGCAGTAGTGTCATGGTTCAGCCGGAAGCAGCAGTCAGTAGCACTGAGTTCAGCGGAAGCAGAGTATATGGCAGCCAGTCTAGCTAGTTGTGAGGCTATCTGGCTTCGCAAGATGGTGTTTGGCTTATTTGGTCAGCCATTGAGACCTTCAGTGATTTACTGTGATAATCAGAGTTGCATTAAACTCACGGAGAATACAGTATTTCATGACAGGTCAAAGCATATCGGGATCAGATATCATTTCATTAGAGACTATGCTCAGAAGGGAGTTGTGAAGCTTGAGTATATTTCCACTGATGAGCAGGTTGCAGATATCCTTACCAAAGCCTTACCACGGGGCAAGCATGTCTACTTCAGAGACAAGATGGGTGTGGTGAGGAACACCTTCCTCGGTAAGAGGGAGTGTTGAAATTTGGTACCGGAGGACAGGTGGTTCCCTTAGGCTTTGATCTTTGGCCTAGGGAAAAGTGTCCAAAAGAATTTAATTTTTCTCCTAAAGTGACTTTATAATTTTATAAAGTTAAATCTAATTTAAAAGTGACTTTAAATGATAAAGTTACTAAGTCTAATTTTAAAGTGACTTTTATAAAGTCAACGAAAAATTAGAAAGGAAAAGTGACTTTGGAAATAAATGACTAAGTGGGTCTTTATTAAAGTGAGGTGAATTAAAAAATAAAAAGTGAGATTTAAATGAGCATTTAATCTCAGCCATTGATCTAAATCTATTTCAGCCATTGGATTTAGAGATCACCCAAAAGTCACTTGGGTCACCCAAAAGTCATTTGGAGTTATATTAAGGGAGGAAAAGGAGGAAAAGATCACATTCGATTCAATTCTTTCATGAGCAGATTGGGAGAAGGAGAGCAAGAGAGCAAGAGAGATTTCTGAGCAGGGAGGAGAAGGAGACAACAGCTTGGCACACATTCCAAGGCAGCAGTTGAGCATATTTGTACAGCTGATTCAGCACACAATGAAAGGCATATTTTGGCACGATTTTCGAGGAGAGGTTTGCACAAAAATCGAGGAGCAGTTTGCTGGTTTTTCTGCACGTAAAACGAGGGCCATACAACAGCATTTAATGCTGAAAGCGGGCAAGAAAATCTAGGAGACCGTACAACATTTATTGCTGTCCCGTTTGCTGTAATTTCTAGTTTGTTGTGAAGCATGGGAAAAGAGATAAGTTGTAAATTTGCTTGCTGATTTTTTGCTGAAAAATTTCTCACTGTAAAAGGAAATTTTCAAAACTAAAGAAGAGCTCTCAAACCGGTTTTCCCCAAGAGTTGTAGGGGGTTTTTCCAGGGTCACATTGACCAAAAATCTCAGTGTTTAAATGTGTTTTAATGGCTGTTTATTACTGCTGATTTTTATTTCTGCAATTTCCAGCATTTTGTAAAATTTCCAGAATTTGTGTTTTCAGCAAATTTATTTTTTTCAGCTTGTTAAATGTATGGTTATGGAAAAGGGCATTTAACTATATGGGAGAAATAAGTAGAAACTGAAAACCGGGGTGGGAAAACAGAAATTTCTACAAATTTTTCTTTTTGGGCATAAGTCGAAAGATTGATCTAAAAGAATGCCTACAGGCATCTGTAAAATTTTATTTTATTTTTCCTTGATTTTCAGGTTGACTAAAATTACGATTTTTATTTGGAAACAAAAATTGTACCCTGCTTATAATAATATTATTTGGTGAAAACAAACACTCTTATTTTTTATAAATTACTTGATATAAAAAATATCCTAACTTTTTGGTAGAGGATTCTAGTGCACTTGAGAGAACCATGTTGAAGGAACAAGGAAATGTGAGTCCATAACTTCCAGAGTTAGTAAGATGTGAATAAGATTAGGATATGGGTGGGTTACCATATGAAAATCTTGAATTCACACCCTGGACAAAGAAAAAACCATCCCTATAAACTAGATTATTATGAGCCATACTTGGCATTTAGGTATCCACTGCAAAGGAAACATGTCTAAAATTACCTAATAGTGGAAGAGGTCGAGTTCATCATGAAATGATAGATGAGTAAGAATATACAACACATTAGAATGCCCTTCTCGATGATCGTTTACTTCTACTAGAACAATATTCACATGTTATGCTAAACATTCTCACTCACTAACAAATACCAATCCTTTTTTTTGGTAAAGAAGTATATTTACAAGTTAATTATTTATTTAATGTGATAGTCAAAGAATCAAATTTGATTTACTAAAGAAAGTGAGTGGGTTTAATGGATAAATATTTGTTTCAAGTTGAATAGATAATAGTAATAAAATTTATAATATTTTCAATTGCATGGAAAAATGAAAGTTAAGTTTACTAAAGAAAGTGAGTGGGCCTAATGGATATGTATTGGTTTCAGGATAAATAGATAATAGTAGTAGAGCGGCTAGTGCCTTCAATTGTGTAATAATGGTTGTTGGTTTTTATTAGAAGTTCAATTGTATGAGTTCATAAGGAGTAACAACATCATTTCCCCCTTCGACATTTTCATTATTGGGGGCATGGGTTTTACAAATTTTAAAACTAACCTTAGGAGTTTAATTTCCACCATTACGTGGAAGAAACTAGGTAGCAAAGATTCTAGGATTTCTTATAGGATATTTCAAATCTCAAGGGGAGAGGTTGAGGATGGGAGCCAATTGTGGAGGGAATAAATTGTGCAATAAGCCATAAAAAATCGATCGACTCTCGCACATTCTTAAAAGTAGCATTCATCTTTAGATCATCCTTCTATTCAACATTGAAATTTGTCCCGACTTAAATTCAACATAGCTTGAGGCAAAGAAACATCTAAAATTTTGATGTATATAAATCATGTATTACACCTACTCATAAATATAAATTAAATCTATTTCAATAGATTTTTTCTTTAGCTTTAAATACAACTCAATTCATTTCATTATAATTATATTAATATTATATATTATTATGAAAAATAATCTAAAAATTATCAAATAGATATTATATTGCTTTTTATATTATATAGTATTTCTTCTTAAGGTATAAATCAAATCAACTCAACCTGCAATACAAAATTTATACATAAAATAATATATTACATTTATTATATTATATTATTTCATTTTTATATATATTTTAATTATATGTTATTATATAATTAAATTGTTAACCATTAAGAATTTATATTTATAATTTATTTTAAAAACAAAGGACAAATGCATTAATTATTATTATTATTTTATAATTTATTAGTTTCTAATATTATCATACTTTGATAGCAGTGGACTCTGGAGATCCTAAGATTCTTCAACTGCTCGAGATTGTTGGCATTTTGTGCCTTCTACCATACTGATGGATACTCTGTCTGTCATATTGTGTTGAACTTTCAAATGGTATGCATAATCAAAGGATGCATTGCTTTGTCGAGTCTTAGATTTGCATACTTAACACATATAATATAGTTGTACGTGCACAATAAATATGATTTGTAAAATATTTATTAGTGTTTTATTTGAATAAAATAAATAAATATGATGTTATTAGCTTATATTGGTTCAGAGATATTCAAATTGTAAAGTCAGACATTCTTGGGTTGAGTTTCAAATTTACTCCATTCTTAAATTTATAGTGATTTGCAAATATATTTCAATGTTCAGATCCTTTCAACTTTTTTGGCTAGAAAAACATGTATAATTTATTCAATTCTTAAAGCATAGTTGATATATATCATTTAAATTGTCTATATAGAAATAGATATTTCTTATTCTATCGATCATTGATTTCTAATTAAGGGTATTTTAATTCTTTCAATGCATTAAAGATACTAATAACATGGACAATATGAATCAAAAATAAAATATTTCAATGCATATGTTGAGTAAATAACAATTATGCATGTATTATATAACAATTGAAATTTAGAATTCTTTTATGGATAAAACATTTTATTGGAGTGTGGCTAAAAAGGAATGAGATGTGTAATTCTTTCTATGTTTACTATGAAGTTCACTTATATATAAGAGACCCTCATAGATCTATCTTAATTCGAGATTTATCAAGCGTCCAAAAAGGATCAATTTTTTAGAGATTTAAACATGTTTTAAAATGCTAAACTTGAAAAAATATTTGCACCTCAAATAATTTGATCTCACCTTACACTTGATAAATAGAAAGTTAAAATAAATATATGCAAGTTTGTATTTTTCAATCTTTCAACTTCATAAAAATTACAATTTTGACTTGCATTATGTACCAATATTAACCCATACATTCAAGCCATAAATATAGTATAATTCTAAATATTTTTATAACAATAATGTAGATATATTTATGTATAACCCGTACATTCAAACCACAAATATGTTGTTATTCTAGTTTAATCACATCAATAATGTAGATATATATTTATATTACTAACTTCGTTATATTGACGTTAGCCCTAACTTTAAAAAATTAATTAAAAAAATACTACATTAAAGACATATTTCATTAAATTTGGAATTAAATGATGAATCTAGAATTTCAAAATAACCAAAAATCTCAATTATAGTGACATGATTGTAATAAAAAATTTCCAAATTTAGTGAAATTTGTGTTATTAGATGCTTATCTGATAATTGACATCGATCTACCAAATTGACTTGGCGTAAAGTCCAAAATTAATGTCTTTGTAATTGTTTATAAGATGGGTATGTTACTAATGTCGATATTTCAATGTTAACTTCAGAAATGAAAAATAAAATATTGATACCTTATGATTGAGCTTCTTCATATTCTTTTGCATTTCTTCAATGCCTATTAAAACTTCCTCGTAGGTTTATGAGCAGTCGACCAACACATTTTATATTATTGTTTTTAGCTACTGATATAAGTCAATAGTATGCATATAATTCATTTCCTAGGTTTTGGTGTTTCTAAAACCCAACTTCCTACCTTTTTCTTGGCTTGAGCATCCAATATCAATAATCTTTCTATGCTTGCCTCTCTTTCCGGATTTTGAATTTCTCTTCTCACATCAAGGGGGTGTATTGCACAAATATTGCTATAGAACATTCAACTATGTATTGTGCCCTTGAATTTGGAGGGTTCTTAGACCTCCTCACATAGTGACCCTCCAAACAAATAGTAGGTGGCATAGTGACACGAAATATGAAAGAGTTAGTTAGACTGAAACCTAACAAGACTAAGGTAGTATCACTATAGGGAGAAACACACTAGAACCACAATGACACCTACCCTTTTGAAATCAAACTAAAAGTCGAATCCTACCAGAGGTCCCACACCTTGTGGAAAATGGTCAATGAAATATGATACAACAACAAACCTAAGCATTGTAACAAAGGCATAAAGTGTCAATAATAGGTCCACATGCTAGAAAAGGAGTAGACCTCTAGAAAAATAAAGTTACTAGTAATAGACTTGAAATAATAATGTGCACCACGTGCTCCCCTATGAGTTGAACTTGAGTGTAGAATAAGGGAATTATTTGACCAATTTTCCACCTGAATCCTATTGTTGGTCACCAAAAATTGAGATTGTAACCAAATCCCACAAGGGAACACAAACCTCCTTAATGAGCACTAGAAACATCAAACTTCCATGGGACCAAACACTGTAATACAAGCTCCCAATGCAAAAAATATTCCCCCAGCTAGGAAAATATTTGTTTTCAAAGAATTTAAAATTCTCCAAGAACAGAAAACCTAGGAAAGGTGAGTGCTCAAAGAGAAATTGTGTCTAAATACAAATAGTTTCCTAACCAAAATCCTTTGTATAATGCAAAGTATCCATACTCACACCCTTTTCCTTGCCATGAGAGATATGTTATGTCTCTTTCTTGAATAATGATCATTCTTGATGGGAGAGACCATCAAACACATCATCAAGACAAAACATAGTGCAAAAATAAACCTTACTACATGTGCATGAACCATCTTCATATATAATTTCCATGTAGGTTGATCATATATCCCCACCTCCCTCAACTATTACCTCACTTAATCACTGGTTGTACCCCCATTTATGAGCACCCGCACTAGGAGTTAAATAACACATTTGTTAAATAGTTGATTTAGTATTGAATAAATATCCATCGTATATAAAATTTTGAAATGCGAGAAATATGTTAGTATGTTTTGAAATGGTTCACTAACAAATAATTTTAAGTCAATTTTTTGTTTTCCATTTGTTTCAACATTTTGTATATGATTCTTGCTTGATTTTACATCTAGTTCAATCCAATAATATATAGGTAAGGTATGGATCTTTTGATATGAATTAAAAAATAAATTAACTAACAAGTTATGAATTTAACATATATTAATTTTATGTTGAAATAAAATTATCAAAAAATATAATATTAAAAATTAATTCTCCCGGATCTAGGTGTTTTCTTGATGGTGGATCCTTGTAAGAATGGGCAGGACAAAATTCATTCCTAAAATGATTGGGGCCTCCAAGTACAACCATGTCTCTCTCTAGGTGATAGATGCACGAGTTATTACAAATTGTCTAGCTCATTCCTTCATCATCTACTTTGTGATCTACCTCACAAACTTATTTAATGTGCCAATTAATGCTTATGTCCCTACTCATGTCCCAACCTTTTGGTCTCCCCCTACATTCCTTCATGCAAATATTAGCAGTTGATAGGCACAAACACTCCTTCGCTCTCCTTGTCATTGTTTCCAGAGATCACTGCACGGGGTTCATCGATTCTCAGTCTACCAACATGGAAAGAGAGATAGGAAGAGCAAGACGAGGGGGTGGGGTCAAATTTCCTGGGAATTCACCTCACATTCCCTTGATTGACGATGCCATGGAGTTATTCGACTTAGATGTTCATGTCCATATCCATTGCAGGGTGGCTTCCTTGGAGGTCGAGGAATGAAGAATTTTGGGTGAAGGACACTAGGTTTTTCGGAACTTGTTGGCATGCCATCTCTGGACTATGGAGTTAGCTAGAGAAGGTGTTGAAAGGAGGATGGCATAAAAAAATGCTCAACTCAGTAGAACTCATCTCTCATTACACAATCTCTCCAGATCCATTGGTATAGAATTCCTGCCTGCTCTTGTATCCTTGACGTCCTCTAGTTCCTTGGAATGTTCAGAGGATAGAAATTCTACCCACCAACCTCATTCCCCTCCTCTCCCCGATCTCCCAATAGGAAAAGTGCAAGACATAGGAATTATGGTCAAAGTTTCTCCAAGCCATAAGCCTAAAGAAAAGGTGTGAAAATTCAAGTAGCCCCCCACCAATGACACCCATATTTCCACTGAAAATCCCTCTCAGCAAGACATAAGTTCTTATGGATGCCTCATTGTTGAGGAAAAGGTGGATGTCTGATTCTCCAAGCAATGCAAGCATCGACAAAGGAGTAATAAAAAAGCACAACAAGTTCCATGTGGCTCTAAGGGAAAGTAATCAACCCGAATAGGTTTTCCATTTAGTTTTATTTATTTTTGTTCCTCTTTAGCTCACTACATGGCTCTAGTTTTGATGGCCACTCCTGTAGGAATCTCAACAAATTTGTAAGACCTCTATTATCTTTGAGGGGCCATCAAAACTATATGGGCCACATCTAGATCTAGTCATTTTGGTCTCGACTCCAAGCCTCACAGTGACTATGATTTTATTCTATGTAACATATTTTTGCTAATATAAAGTTTCTTACTTGCTTACAATTTTTTTATTAAAATATTTATATTTTATTTTACTAGAATAAAATAGTGTAGAATAAATATTTTTAATATAACCTTAATTCTTAATATTTTTAAAGGAAAAAGTATAAAAAATTAAAATTATATTATATTATATATATATATTTCTAAACATATATTTTTAGCTTACTATTATTATTATTAATTAATAAAAACTTACTCTAATATTAACAAATTATATAAATTTTGTACTTTTAATTTTTAAATCAATTTTAATTGATCTCATATTAATACCCTTTCGCCTTCTTTAGCTTTTTCAAGTGTCATTTTCACTTTTTTCTTATTGTCCCAAGTGTCATTTTTTATTATGTCCACTCCTATATGTGTCGTACCTTCACGCGTCACTAGAGGCAGCTCTAGAACATTATTATCCATTAAATCATCCTACATATCATAAGAATATGTGTCATACAAATTCCTATAGCTTAGCGCACTTTCTAGTCACAGTCGATGCTTCTATTACGACTTGTGTTTAAGTGTCGCAATGCTACATTTCAACTGTCGCACTTAGAAATAAGTGTTTCTTTGTTGTCATTTCAAGGTGTGATTGTTGATTGTGAGTCTTATGCATTCCCCTTTTTTGTATTGATGAAATTCATGTGTGTGATCTATGTTTGAGTCTCCTTTTAACGCTTTTCCCTCTTTTACTCTATTGATCCCACACTTAGCCATTTTGGAGCTCTTCTTCGTCCTCTTGTCAGGTGCAAGTTATGAAATCATTAATATTTCACCAGGTGATCAGCATTGCCTATGCATGAACCTCATTGATAAAATCCTACCCTCTGGACTTATGTACTAGGCCTTTCTCAGGGACAATTCCTATCATTACACATCCCTCTTGATCTTGACCTTCTTGCATCCATCTTGTAAATTTATTAATCTCGTCCTCATCATCAACATGATGTCATTCCTTCCTTGCATGAACTAGGGTTTCTTCTTTCAGCAGAAACATCAAATCTAAGGATTTATCTACAAACCCTAGGTTTTCACATCCAAGACTTCAAATATTGTAGAATTTACAAATCCTATTTTTATAATACTCATTTTACACCTTTTGCAAGTCCAACAAACAAAAGATATGCACATATATGAAAGTTGTGCATATATGGAAGATGCACATATCTTTCGTATATTCACATATTTTGTATATGTGAAAATATTTTGTATATGCACATATCTTCTGTATATGTGCAACTTCTGTATATACACATACACAGAAGTTGCACATATATAGAAGTTGTGCGCAAATTCCATAACTTGCATATATGACAGTCTCCAGATATGCACAACTTTCGTATATGCACATCTATTGTATATGCACAACTTTCAAATATGCACATTTACAGAACAAATGCACATATGCGGAAGATATGTGCATATATAAAATATGTGCACATCTTTTGTATCGCATATCTTCCATATATGCACAACTTCCATATATGCGCATATCTTTTGTATATGCACAACTTTTATATGTGTGCATATATGCAAGCGCATATATGGAGCAAGCGCATATACAGAGGTTGCATATATATAAAGGTTGCGTATATACAGAGGTTGAAGTTGTGCACATCTTCTGTATATGCGTAGCTTCCATATATGCACGTATGGAAGTTGCGCATGTACAGTAAATGCACATATACAGAAGATGCCCATATATAGAATATGTGCATATACATAATTTATGTGCAACTTTAGCCACTGTATATATGCAACCTCCATATATCCATAATTTTCATATATGCGTAATTTTTGTATATGTGCAACTTTTGTATATGCGCATATAAGAAAGGTATGTGCATATATGAAAATTACACCTATACAGAGGTTGAAGTTCTGCACAACTTCTCTATATGCGCATATCTTCTATATATGTACAAATTTTGTATATGCACATAGCTTCCATATATGTGCAACTTTAGTATATGCACATATACGGAAGTTTTTCATATACAGAAGCATTATGCAACTTCTGTAATATGCATATAAGACAACCTCCATATATGCATAACTTTCGTATATGCGCACATCTTCTATATATGCACAACTTCTGTATATGTGCATATCTTCCATATATATGTAGCTTCTATATATGTGTATCAACCGTATATGTGCAACTTCTGTGTATTCACATCTCTTTTGTATATGTTTAACTTCCTTATGTGTGCATGTATTTTGTATATGTGCGTCTATCGTATATGTGTAACTTCCATATATGCACATATACGGAAGATATGTGCATATGGAAGATGTTCTTATACATATGATATGCGCGTATACGAAATTTGCGTAGATACGAAATATATGCACATATACAAAAATTGTGTATATATGGAGGTTGATGTTGTGCACATGTATGCGAATATATGAAAGATATGAGCATATACGAAAGTTGCACATACACAGAAGATATGTGCATATACGAAAGTTACACATATATGGAAGATATGTGCGTATACAGAATATGTGCATATACATAAGTTGCACAACTTTTATATATATGCATATTTTGTATCACATATCTTCCATATATGCACAACTTTTGTATATGTGCAACTTCAATATATGCACATATATGGAAGTTGTGTATACGGAGGTTGTGCATACATGAAAATCGTGCATATATTGAAGTTGTGAATACAAAATTTGTGCATACACAAAAATTATGCACATATGAAAGTTATGCATATAGAGAAGATTTACTTGAAAATTGTTTATGAAATTAGTTGAATCACATATCCTTCTCTACTCCTTGAGCACTAAGTCATTTTCAGTGCTAGGGTAATTACTAAGAACATATGGTAAGAGAGGCCTATTTGAAATTTCCCTTTGTGGCTCTTAACATAGAATGAATGCCTTCCATGTGCGACATGTAGATGGAACATCCTACATATTAAACATGTGGACCTGGAGTTGACATCATGGCATTGATTAAGAGTCTTATTTTATACATGTTTGTTCATAGAACAAAACAAAATTACTTGGTCTTAGGTCATGGTCCTAGGTCCAGAAGGTAGGATTTCATCAATGAGGCTCATGCATAGGAAGTTCTCATCACCCGGTGAAATATTAATGCTTTCATAACTTGCACCTAATAAGAGGATGAAGAAGAGCTCCAAAATGGCAAAGTGTGGGACTAATAGAGTAAGAAAGGGAAAAACATTCGAATGAGGATCAAACATAAATCACACATATGAATTTCATAAATAAAAACCAAGGAAATGCATAACACTCACAACCAACAACTACACCTTGAAACAAAAACAAAGAAAAACTTATTTCTAAGTGCGATAGTTGAAACGTAGCATTATAATGCTTAAAACACAAGTTGCGACAAAAGCATCGACTATAACCATAAAGCGTCCTAAGTTATAGGAATGTGTATAGCACACATTCTTATGATATATATGATCATCTAATGCAAAAGAATGTTCTAGAGTTGCCTCCAGTGACGCATGAAGGTGTGACACATATAGAAGAGGACATAATCAAAAGTGACACTTGAGACAGTAAGAAAAAGTGAAAATGACACTTACAAAAGCTAAATAAGGTGAAAGGGTATTAATATGAGATCAATTAAAATTTATTTAAAAATTAAAAGATCAAAAATTATAAAATTTCTTAATATTATAGGGTGGTTGTAGCCACTACAACAATTTTTAAAGGAAAAATTATACAAAATTAATATATATATATTGTATATGTTGTAGCGGCTACAACCACCCTCCAAAATTTTGGCTCTCGTGCAAATTTTGGAGCCTACCTTGGATCCTGCGATCAATCATCCTTGGTTGCTTATTGGTAAGTTGCTTAGTGTTCTCATCTTTATGCAGCATGTGTCATTTTTGGGCATAGGGATTGTTGTTTGTCATGTAAAGGGAAACCATGTGTGCATGAGTGGTTGTCATCATATAGACATGTTTCACACTCACTTCATGCACTTTTGTCACGAAGGTTGTTGCATCAAGAAAAGTATGTCTTATGTATTCTGGATGGTCTATGTTTGTGTCAATAATTATCTGTGTGCGATCACAATCAAGTCCTATCAATGTTTACATATGTTTCACTGATCTCACACTTAGCCATCTTTCTGAGAAACCTAGCCTCATCTAGCTTCCCAAAAATGTGTGCTTTGCTTCTGCAACCATCGAGCTTCCTCCCTTGCTTGTTGAAACACCGCATTATGCAGAGACACCAACCTCCCTTGCCTTCTGAAACCCCGTAGCCTGCAGAGACACCAACCTCCCTTGCCTACTGAAACCCTGCAGCCTGTAGAGACCCCAGCTAGCACTGCACTCTAGAAATGCATAGAGAAGTCCAGCTACACTACACTCAGAAATTGCACAGAGGTGTCCTCCTAGGACCCCCATCCCATAGCAGTGTCATGTGCCTCAAAACTACACAATGTTTTCCAAGATGCCCTGTCTATCTTGCACGTAGAAACTGCACAGATAGGCCTCCTAGGGCCTCATTCCAGCAGCAGTCACTGTCCGCTGGAATTGCGCAGATCTACCTCTCAGTGACTATAGTAAAAGATGACATGATGAAACCATTTCCAAGGAGTTGAGGAGAAGGGCAAAGTAACCAAGTAATGGAAAATATCAGGACCACATGCAAACTCCGTCAGATGCATGATCATCTTAAGGGTAAGTATCGTAAGTAAAGAACACTTTTCGAAGTACACCTCTTAGCTGAGTCTGCAGGACTGCTTGTCATTTTCATATCATCCTATCCTCAATAACATGCATGTGCACAAACATGAAAAGTGATTTTATGTCTTTCTTCTACATGTCTTACTTCCTTTTCACTTATTTGACCAACTGTTGTCTTCGTCACATTGATTGTTATGTCTTTCTTGTGACCTCATTCTGGTGATGTTGAAGGTTGTGTTTGAGTTGTGCTCACAATGTAAACATCTATCACACTCACACACAATGTTGTAAGCACTGTCATGCAAGTGTCGTCATGGTCGTTCAACGATCTATAACAAGTGTCGCGCTTGTCGCTCGCACCCATCAGTCAGTCACACTGAGTGTATGTTGTCTTGATGGTTCGAGGTGTCTTTTCATCAAGTCATGTTGAGTGTGTGTTCGCAAGGTCAGGCATATATGAAGTCACTCGTTCACACACTTAGTAATTTTGTTGAAACTTTGTCGACTGAACCAACCTCTAACAGCGAAACCTCCACTGAGCTACATTGCGCAGTCTCAGCTCTTAGTGGTCATGTACTACTACCCAAAATTATGCTAAGCTTGAGGTTGCCTCCCAGGCAGTCTGCAATGCACAATCCTGGAGTCGACCTGACTGACTATCACTCAGAACAACGCATAATTTTCTTAGTAAGCCATCTCAATTTGCTTTGCTCGCAAGCAAAACCATCAAGCCTCTAGCTGGTCAACCAGAGAGTTTGACCGGGCAGTGACCCTGGGCCACACTCCTCCAAAAACTTGCGCAGAATCTACCAAGCATGCCCACCTCTGCTAACTGAATAAATTTCACATACATGTTGGACAAACACCCGTTTCCTATCACCGCACTACCCTAAAAAATTGTGCAGTTTTTTCAGCCAGTCACCCTGTCAGTTGGCCTGCTGCTCCTCTTGAAAACTGTGCAGTTTTCATGGGTTATCTCCCAACTGCCCAACATCCCTCTCATCCTAGAAACTGTGCAGTGATGTCCTGTAGGCCAACCTCCCAGATTTGCGTAGTTTTGGCCAACAACCTCCTACAGCCCGCTGCCAGCCTCCTTGGAGAATCTTTGCAGTCTTCACTGCCAGTGTCCCCTTGTTGCCTACACTGTCTCCCTGAAAAAATTGTGCAGATATTCCCTCCAACCAAACCAGATCCCATAGATAGTCACTGCTGACCCCGAATGCCCATCTCAACCTCCCAGTGACCTTTCTTAAATTTTCATTGACAGTGCCCTGAGCCCATATCCGAGCCTGAAATGTGCTCTGCACAGTTTCAGAGCCTTTTCCTCTCTCCCGGTCACCTGCACACGAAAACGAAAGATGATGCATCATGGTAGACTAGGATATTTTTGGATTTGATGTCATCTCGTCATGAGTGATTGCAGACACAGGTACATGGATGTGACATGACACGATGACAAATGGGATGAAACAGAGCGCATGCTAGGAGACTTGTTTGTGAATAGACAGACACACGAAGCGTACCAAGAAGCAAGCGAAGGAGACACATTCACATGCATGAACTATCAGGTGAACACCAAGACCATCAAAGACTTCACACACCTTTCCATGCAGAGGTGAAGCTATCATACACCAAGAGCACACTCATCACTCAGTAGTGCTACATCTCGACATGGACACCACCATCAGCATGAACATACTAGCACTGTCATGTCGAGTCATGTCATGATTCATCTCGGCCACATCACTACTATGGACCATACTATTGTAATCAATGTAATGTAACGTGGAAGTCCAAGAGACCCACATGAAGAGTCATGTAAAGTTGAAAAGTCATGTAAGTCAGATAGTCATGAGGGAAGTTGAACAATCACAAGGGTGAGTTTCACCCTTGGCTATATATACCCCTTATTTGTACATGCAAAAGACTTTACACCTTGGCTCCTCCCACATAGCCTTGAGAGTCTATAATATTTTCTTTGAGGAGTGAGCAGTGGCTCCAATGCCCCATTATCGGAGTTAGTGATGTAATGGTGTACAGATGTGTCTTGGAACTTTAGCTTAATTTAGAAGCATGTTAACATGCCAACATGTTTTCACACATGTATTGTATTCGTTTGTAAGACTATTCTTTGGACGCTTGTAATGCATGTTTCTTTAACCTGTATTAAGACAATTGAACTATTTCGGTTGGTTTAGTACATATGATATTGGAAATGTGTTGTATTAGTTGCTAATGTTATCTCACCCATGTGGGCTATCCTATCGGACACTCGACAGATTCATTCTTGTAAACTTGTTATAACGCCCGTCGAACTCATGTGGACTATTCTGATGGGTGTTGTACGTGCTATCTGTTCACCTTGTGTTTGTGACTACCACATCCATGTGGACTACTCCACCAGAAGCTGCGCATGTCATGTTGTGTTGTGTGTCTCTAGTAGAGGTGGGACTATTCCCTTTCAACCTGAGACTCACTTTCACCCTCTCCCTCTACAGTGAAAGAAATTTGACACAAGAGGCACTAAGCACTCACCAGGCACGCAAACCTCATTGTTTGAAGACTAAGAAAACCACTCTCATGTGTTAACAAGCAAGAGCTAAGGCATATCTTTAAGATAATGGCAACTGGGCCATCGTACTGGATGGGACTCCTACACCAAATGGTGTGAGGTCTAGTTGGGACTTCATACCGGGGAGATCCCCTGAATGTTGGCGGGTCCAACACCGTCAACATTTTTGGCACTAGAAGGAGGGCCAAATGACAAGCTGAGCCCTCACAATATGTTTTGAATCTTCACACATCTATCATGGAGTTTGTTATAGTTCTCCCTCCGAAATGTTTGTCCAACGAACATATCTTTCACGTCGAGAGGGATTTTTGGGATGACTTGTCAGAAATCATGTATGATGGTGAAGGAAAAGTGGTTTGGCCTGAGCACTTAGATGACTTCCATGCACTCATGGAGAACGTGGAAGGTTTTAATGAAAAAGAGGTATGTTCGATGCTCGCACACACACTTCACAACTACCCATTGCAATGGTGTAACATACTGCCTCTTAACTTCATGCACTCATTCAAGTAGTTCAGTGATCTAATAGAATCTATTTTTCACCATTTCGATCCTGAAGCACTTGATAAAAAAATGTTACAACAACGGAAGGCCCCACAGGAATCTCTAGAGGAATTTTGGGGGTGCTTCCATCTACTCATGTTTAAAGCTCTGAAAAGTGAGATGAAATGCCAATATCACATGGACATATTTGAATATTGCCTTCACAAATCAATCTATCCTAATGAGAAGAAAAAGTTCAAACCCCACTCAGCATACTTCGATGATGGAGTTGCGCAACCACAAGCAGACACAGTTGTTGTCACAAGTGACTATCCTCCTTCCCCTCATCAAATAGCTCCACCCCTATAGAGTGATGTGGGAGAACATGCACACACGTTTGTTCAACTGTCACATCCTCCTACCCCACCTACCCTTGATATCTGTGCAGATTTGGCTTGCAAGCCTGCTTGTTATCACGTGGATTTGTTCCCTCAACCTCTGTCCTTGTGTTCCATTGATCCTCCAGATTATATTGTCTTGTGTTCTTCCATTTCATACTCCACATGTGTTGTGAATGAGGATCGAGCTATCGAGGGAGTTGATCTTGTGTAGCCAACCTGCGCTATCATTCATGATGAGTGTGTGCAGGAATCTGAACATGAACCTGTGGTAAAGGATGACCTCCTTCTGTCCGTGCCTCCTCTGCTTTTTCCTGACATCTCTGGTGATTCTCCTATCTATGATTTCCCTTATGTAAATTCATGCACAGATGCACCTACTTCCGATCATTCATAGAACACACCCGATGTCAGTTTATCATTCGATAGCGGAGAGAAAAAAATCTTTCATTGAGAATCCACTTGAATTTTCATCTACTTTTTCCAGAAATACAGAGGGTGAACATCCTTATTTCTCATCTACCCCTCTCCATGATTCATCAAATCATGAGGATGTCGACGAACATCCCAAATTTTCTGATCATGGTTGTCGTGATCTTTGTACTTCTTCATTTGATCATAATTTTGATTCACTCGTGGTTAATATGTTTAAGCCACTAATCTCTGGTAATCTATCTATTGATGGAGTGGAAACCCTACAGACTGTCGAGGCACTTCAACTTGGGTTGATGGTTATGTCAGGCCCTCACTGTCCTGAGTTTATTTCCACTTCCAATCAGAAAATTTGTGAAACACCCAAGGCTCCTCATCACTCATCTATCTGCACTGAGGATCAATCCAGCACATAGTTTTCGCTTCCTCCACCAAAATCACATGATCCCATCGCTTATGCACTGGAGTAATCATTCATAGCAAGCACACTTGCAAGGCGTAAGTTGTCTCTTTTTCTCATGTTTTCTTGTCTGTCACAGTCAAGAGAGTGCATATGCTTGTCATATGTATGCAATGTGTCACAACAACATGGTAAGTCCACAGAGTGTTTGTCTTGTGCTTTCACTCTTTTCTTTTCTGTGGATGTGTTTAAACTCAGAGTGTGTTGGTCTTCATTGTTATATATTTCATGTTTGCTGGTTCGCTTGACTGCACTTTTCGTGAACCATGCCTTCACCAACATGGGCCAGCCAATGCATCGGTGGCTACATTGGAAATATCACTTCATGTAAGTAGGCCCATGCATTGTTTAGTGTAGGAGTAGGAGTAGTATTTATTTCTTGCTTTGATTTTCTTTCTGGTTTGCATGTTTGTTTTCTTTCTTACTTGGTTTGGTTTGCTTGCTTGCTTTCTTTTCTTACTTGTTTTTCTTTCGCTTTACTTCTACTTTTTGATTTTTTCTTTCTTTGCTTACTTGTACCCATAGGTTAGCCTCTCGTGAAACCGTATTTGGCTCTCGAGACAAGCTGGTCAAATCTAAGAGGACTTATACGTTGTCAACATCTGGTTATCTTTTGTCCTCTCTATTTATGAAAAACTTGTTGTCTTCAGTCGATGATGCCTTGATGGAAAATACATTCTGTTCAGAGTGAGTCTTTATGAAAACACAATGCTTGCACTCTAACTAGTACCACCTACTCTAGTCGGTTGTTTTGGGTTAAACCTTGTCAACTCAGTCAAGTAGAGTAAGGTGAGGGGGAAAACCTAAACAAGTATGTCAAAGTTATACATAACATACTTCTTTGAAGGAACTACCTCTTTTTCTCTCAATAAGTCGGGATCCCTCTTCCGTCTCTGAAATAAATAAGTGCCTACGCACAATTTTTTGAAAAAAAAATGAAAAATGAATAAGGCGAAAGAAGAGAAAGGGTTCCTACATAGGGAGGTGATGCAATTAACTCTGTCGGGGTACTGACTAGGCTCGCTGGTAGCAGAGCGATGCTTGGGTTCCTGCGTGACTCCATCTGGGTACTGTCCAAGCCTGCTCGCAGTGGAGAAACACCAGAGATGAAACTTAAACTCTGATAGTAATATTACTTGTGCACCAATATACCCTCCATCCCCAATCAAAACAACTGAGTTGACTTGGCTTGGAATGTGTGTCGACTGATCAAGAGCTTGGCAGGTGTTACATATTTCAATCAAGCTAGTGTGGAAACCATGATGATCAAAGAATCGAACAATACTTCTAGAAGGGTTAGACTTTCTTTTCATGAAACAAGGTCCATTCAGATAGTTGGAGTTCTACCAATGTGTCACCAAGTGTTGTAGCAGCTACAACCACCCTCCAAAATTTTGGCTCGCATGCAAATTTTAGAGCCTACCTTGGATCCTGCAATCGATCATCCTTGGTCACTTATTAGTAAGCTGATGATTTCAAGCTCCCCTCCTCAATCGTAAGAGTTGTTCGCGTTCTCATCTTTATGCAGCATGTGTCATTTTTGGGCATAGGGGTTGTTGTTTTTCATGTAAAGGGAATGTTGTTTTGCTTCAAGGGAAAGAATGTGTGCATGAGTGGTTGTCATCACATAGACATGTTTCACACTCACTTCACGCACTTTTGTCACGAAGGTTGTTGCATCAAGTAAAGTGTATCTTATGTATTCTAGATGGTCTACATTGTGTCAATGAGTGTCTGTGTGTGATCACAGTCAAGTCCTATCAATGTTTACATATGTTTCATTGATCTCGCACTTAGCCATTTTCCTGACCAACCTAGCCTCATCCAACTTCCCAGAACTATGCGCTTTGCTTCTGCAACCATCAAGCTTCCTACCTTTCCTGCTGAAACCCTATAGTGCGCAGAGACACCAACCTCCCTTGCCTGCTGAAACCCCACATCCCATAGAGACACCAATCTCTCTTGCTTGCTGAAACCCCGCAACCCGTAGAGACCCCAACCAACACTGCACTCTATAAATGCGCAGAGAAGTCCAGCTGCACTGCACTCATAAATTGTGTAGAGGTGTCCTCCTAGGACCCCCATCCCACAACAGTGTCTTGTGCCTAAAAAATACGCAATGTTGTCCAAGCTGCCCTATCTGTCTTGTATGTAGAAACTACATAAACAGGCCTCCTAGGGCCTCATTCCAGCAGTAGTCACTGTCCACTAAAATTGCGCAGATCTACCTCTCAGTGACTACAGGAAAAGGTGACATGCTGAAATTGCTTCCAAGGAGTTGAGGAGAAGGACCAAGGAACCAAGTAATGGAAAAGATCAAGACTGCATGCAAACTTCATCGGATGCATGATCATCTTGAGGGTAAGTATGGTAAGTAAAGAAAACCTTTCGAAGTACACCTCTTAGTTGAGTTTGCAGGACTACTTGTTCATTGTCATATCATCCTATCCTTAGTAACATGCATGTGCGCAAACATGAAAAGTCATTTTATGTGTTTCTTCTACATGTCTTGCTTCCTTTTCCCTTGTTTGACCAACTGACGTCTTCGGCATGTTGATTTCTATGTCATGCTTGCAACCTTGTTCTAGTGATGTTGAAGGTTCTATTTGAGTTGTGCTCGCTATGTAAACATCTATTGCACTCACACACGATGTTGTAAGCACTGCCGCACAAGTGTCATCGCAGTCGTTCAACAATCTATCACAAGTGTCACGCTTGTTGCTCGCACCCGTCGGTCAGTCACAATGAGTGTATGTTGTCTTGATGGTTCGAGGTGTCTTTTCATCAAGTCATGTTGAGTGTGTGTTCGCAAGGTCAGGAATATAGGAAGTCATTCATTCACACGCTTAGTCATTTTGTTGAAACTTTGTCGACCAGACCACCCTCCAACAGCCAGACCTCCGCTGAGCTGCACTGCATAGTCTCAACTCTCATTGATCATGTACTGCTGCCTAGAATTGCACTGAGCTTGAGGCTGCCTCCCAAGCAATCTATACTGTGCAATCCTTGAGTCGACCCGACTAATTGTCACCCAGAACAACATAGAAGTTTCTTAGCAAGCCATCTAAATTTTTGCTGCCCACAAGCAAAACCATCAAGCCTCCAGTTGATCAACCAGAGGGTTTGACCGGGCAGTGACACCGAGCCTCACTCCTCCAAAAAATTGCGCAGAAGCTGGCAAGCAGGCCCTCCTATGCTGACTAAAGAAATTGCGCAGACATGCTAAACAAACACCTACTGCCTATCACTACGTTGCCCTAAAAAATTGCACATTTTTTTAGCCAGTCACCTTGTCTATCGGCCTGCTACTCCTCCTGAAATATTCACAATTTTCATGGGTTGTGTCCCATCTTCCCAGCATCCTGATTAACCCAGAAACTACGCAAGGGTGTCCTATAGGCCAGCCTCCTAGCTCTGTGTAGTTTTGGCTAGTAGCCTCCTGCAGCACGCTGCCAGCCTCCCCAGAGAATATTCACAATTTTCACTGCCAGTGTCCCCTTGCTGCCTGCACTGTCTCAAAGAAAAAATTGCATAGATCTTCCCTCAACCGAGCCAGATCCCATAGACAGTCACTGCTGACCCAGAATGCCCATCTCAGCCTCCCAGTGACCTATGCGCAATTTTCATTGACAGTGCCCGGAGCCCGCATCCTAGCCTGAAATGTGCTTTGCGGAGTTTTAGAGCCTTTTCCTCTCTCCCAGTTCTCCTACACCCGAAAACGAAAGATGGTGCATCATGGTAGACTAGGAGATTTCTGGATTTGATGTCGTCTTGTCATGAGTGATTGCAGATACAAGTACATAGATGAGACATGGCGCGATGATGAACGGGATGCACAAGGAGCACATGCTAGGAGACTTGTTCACAAACGGACAAACACACGAAGCGTACCAAGAAGCAAGCGAAGGAGACACATGCACATGATGAACTATCAAGAGAGAACTGAGACTATCGAAGACTTCACACACCTTTCCATGTGGAGGTGAAACTATGATACACCAAGAGCACACACATCACTCAGCAGCGCTACAGCTCGACATGGACACCACCATCAACATGAACATACCAGCACTATCATGTCGAGTCATGTCATGAGTCATATCGACCACATCACTACTGTGGACCATACTATTATAATCAATGTAATGTAACATGGAAGTCCAAGAGACCCACATGAAGAGTCATGTAAAGTTGAAAAGTCATGTAAGTCAGACAGTCATGAGGGAAGTCGAACAGTCACAAGGGTTAGTTTCACCCTTGGCTATATATACCTCTCATTTGTACATGTAAAACACTTTTCACCTCGGCTCCTTCCACATAGCCTTAAGAGTTTGTAATCTTTTATTTAAGTAGTGAGGAGTGTCTGCAATGCCCCACTATCGGGGTTAGTGATGTAATGGTGTATGGATGTGTCTCAGAACTTTAGCTTAATTCAGAAGCCTGTTAACAGGCCAACATGTTTTCACACATGTATTGTATTCGTTTGTAAGACTATTTTTTGGATGCTTGTAATGCTTGTTGCTTTAACCTATATTAAGGCAATTGAATTATTTTTATTTTTTTAATACATATTCTATTGGAAATGTGTCGTATCACTTGCTAACGTTGTCTCGCTCATGTGGGCTATCTCACCGGACACTCGATATATTCATCCTTGTAAACTTTTTATAACACCTGTCGCACTCGTGTGGACTATTTGGCTGGGTGTTGTATGTGGTATCTATTCACCTTGTGTCTGTGACTGTTGCATACGTGTTGACTAGTTCGCTGGAAGTTGTGCATGTCCTATTTTATTGTGTGTCTCTAGCAGAGTTAGGTCTATTCCATTTCAACCTGAGACTCACTTTCACCCTCTCCCTCTGCAGTGAAAGAACTTTGACACAAGTGGCACTAAGCACTCATCAAGCACAAGAACCTCACTTTTCAAAGACTAAGCAGACCATTTTCACATGCTAACAAGTAAGAGCTAAGACATATCTTTAAGATAATGGCAATTGTTCCATCGTATTGTATGGAACTCCTACACCAAATAGTGTGAGGTCTAGTTGGGACTTCATATCGGGGATATCCCTTGAATGTTGGCAGGTCCAGCACCATCAACAAAAATATAAATAATTAATGTTATATTAAAAATATTTATTCTACACTATTTTATTCTAGTAAAATAAATTATAAACATTTTAATAAAAATAATTTGTAAGCAAGTAAGAAACTTTATATTAGCAAAAATATGTTACATAGAATACAATCATAGAGTCAATGTGAGGTCTGGAGCCAATACCAAAATGAGTAGAGCTAGATGTGGACCATCTAGCCGTGAAGGGGAAATCAGATGACCACTCAAAGAGAATAGAGGTCTTACAAATCTGCCGAGATTCCTACGTGAGTGACCATCAAAACTAGAGCCATGTAGTGAGCTAAGGAGGAACAAAAACAAATGAAACTAAATAGAAAACCTATTCAAGTTGATTGCTTTCCCTTGGAGCTAGATGGAACTTGTTGTGCTTTGTTGATTCCTCCTTTTTCAATGCTTGCATTTCCTAGAGACTAGCCATCCACCTTTTCCTCAATAATGAGGCATCCATAAAAAATTATCTCTCGCTGAGAGGGATTTTCAATGGCAATATGGGGGGCATTGATGGGGGGCTACTTGAAGTTGCACACCTTTTATTTAGGCTTATGGTTTGGAGAACCTTTGACAAGAAGACCTTTGTCTTGCAATTTTCCTGTTGGGTGATCAGGGAGAGGAGGGGAGTGAGGTTGGTGGGAAGAATTTCTATCCTTAGAACATTCCTAGGAACTGGAGGACACCAAGGATACAGGGACAGGTAGGAAGTTAATTATATCAATGGATCTGGAAATATTGCATAACGAGAGATGAGTTCTACTGAGTTGAGAATTTATTTTTTCCATCCTCCTTTCAACACCTTCTCTAGCTAACTCCATAGTCTAGAGATGTCGCGCCAACAAGTTTCAAACAACCTATTGTCCATCACCCCATCTTCTACATTCCTCGACCTCCAGGGAAGCCACCCTACAATGGATATGGACATGAACATCTATGTCAAATAACTCCATGTCATCGTCAATCAAGGTGTTATGAAACTAGCTCACAAAAAGATAGAAAAGATAGATGAACACCTTAGAATCAGCCTCTTCAAGGGGGAAACCTCCTTTACATTACAAAAATGAACAATTCTTGGATGATACAAATGGAAAGATCTCCTTTCTATATATAGGAGTCTAAGGGGTCATAATATAATCAAAGCCGACATAACAATAATAATGTAAGGGCACAATAATAACAATAGTGGGCTTCTATGGGGCACAATAATAACAATATGGGGACTACATAGGCACAACAATATAATAAGGGGGTTGTACTAATAGCAACAAGGGGTTACACTAGTAGTATAGGGACCTAACATGCCCCTCTCCTTCAAACAGTGTTGTCCTCAAAGCTTGAGTAGTTGTTGATGCTTCTGTATAAATTCTTGTCCTCCCATGTGGAATCTTCAGCGGTTGAGTTCTTCCACTTGATGAGATACTCTGAAATTGATCTATTTCATAGATTTCAATTTCTTAGTTTTGTGACTGCTTCAGGTTCCAATATGATTTTTCCTTCCTTGTCAAGTTCTCACAATACTGTTTGAATTGGGATCTTCTACAACTTTTGAATGAGTTCCCACTCCTTTGGGCATATGGATATATGTAAGGCCTAATGTTTGGAGGAACACTTCATTGAATCAAATGAATAACATTATCATGATCACAAATAGGTGGGATGCCTTTGGGAGTCTCAAATACCTTGGAATGATTATCCAAAACATTTTGGAGATCTGGAGAAATACATGATTTCGATGTGGGATCCTCTAGTGACCATAATTGTACAATTACACCACGTTGTTCTTTATTTAGAAGATTTTTGATGTTGTTAAAGTTGATTATCTTTCTAGGTTTTCCTTTGATACCCCTCAATTCAACTTCCTTTCCTTCCCAAAAAAATTTCAAGAAAAGTTCTTGAAAATTAAAAGGTATCGTACCCAAATATTGTAGCCATTGGACTCCTAGTAAAACATCATCGCCACCCATTGGAATGGAAAGAATTGGGCTATTCAATACATATTCTACCATGGATAGCATTATATTATGGCACTTTGCAGAGAAATTTATGGTTCCTCCACTTGCAACCATCACTTGACACTCTAGTGCTGGATATAGGAAGCAATTAAATTCCTTGGCTATCTTACAATGAATAAAATTATGGGTATTGCCCAAATCAATCAACACTCTTACCTTTTTCTTCTTGATATGTCCTTCTATATTGATAGTTTAAGGAGTGGTAATTTCTTCCATTGCATTACAAGATATGGTCAGATTGATTTCTTGAGACTCGATGTGATCTTTCAATTCTTGAACATTTTTATTCTTGATATGTCCTTCTATATTGATAGTTTGAGGAGTGGTAATTCCGTCCAATGCATTACAAGATATGGTCGGATTCATTTCTTCTTTCTCGATGTGATATTTCACTTCTTGAACCCTTTTCTTCTTGATATGTCCTTCTATCTTGAGAGTTTTAGGAGTGGTAATTCTTTCCAATGCTTTACAAGATATGGTCGGATTCATTTCTTCTTTCTCTAGGGTTGGTTCCTGGTGTATATACTCTTCTTTTGACGTTTCTTGATCCTTTTCTTCCTCCTCTCCATAATCAATGTAAACTAATTTCTTCTCAGTACACTTATGACCTTTAATGTATTTGTTATCACAATTGTAACAAAGCCCTTTTTCTCTCTTTTCTTCCAAATGTTGTGGTGTAACCCTTGTAGCTTGTGGAAGGCTAGGAGAAACAACACTTCCATCTTTATAGTTGTGAGGGGTAGACTTCCTTGTTGCCATAATTTTTCTTTCCACTTTGCAGTAAAGCCCTTTTTCTCTTTTTTCTTCCAATTGTTGTGGTTTTGCTCTAAAGAAGGTGTTTCTCTTTGTATCCTCATAATGTGCTATCATTTCCTTCATGAACATTGACCACGTAACAAGTTTTTTATGAGAACAAATCCCTTTATACCATAAAAATTGATCCGGTTCTAAATATGAAGATGCAATACATACCTTTTGTAACAGTGGTACACCATGTAGATCAAAATATTGCTCCATATGTAGTATCCAATTTACTGGATCCTTTCCATCAAACTTCCTCATATCGCCTTTTCTTGATTTCAGGAGCTCGATCTTGAAATGACTGTAACTCTGTACTTTCAAATCTCAAAGTTCTAAAATTGTCTCCTGCAATAGCCCTTTGAGTCCTCTTTCTAACCCCGCAAGTCTGATCAGAATTTGATTCTCCAAGAAAGAGTTATGTCCAATCTCCTAAGATGACCTGAATATATAATGTTTCAGTAGCACGAACTTGTACGATGTGCCACGTGTCACTGTTTGGACCTTCGGATACGAAAACTATGCACAGAAAACTACAATTCGTCCTCTTTCTGTAACTTCTTACAAAATTTCAATTTGTTTCTCAGAGAGAAATTTATGACGATTTTCCCAAGGTCACCTGTTTAGGATGTAATTCAGGAGTCTGCAAAAACCCTAACTTCCTCAGATCATATATCCGAAAATATAGTGAGACAAGATCTGAAATTCAGACCTGAGATTTAGAACGATTTCTTCTCAAATGGGTTTTTTCTTTAGCTTCTGAAACTTCATAGCGAAAAGGTTATAGTGAAAATACCACAATGACCTATTTTAGATGAAATTCTAGAGCTTGAAAAAACCCTAACTTCCTCATATCATATCTCTGAAAATATATCGAGACAAGATCTGAGATTCAGACGCGCCGTTCAACACGATGTATTCTCAAATGGGTTTTTGTTTTAGCTTCTGAAACGTCATAGAAAACAAGTTATAGAGAAAATATCACGATGACCTATTTGGAGCAGCGAAACCCTAGAATCCAAAGCTCTGATACCAAATGTTATGAAATTAGCCCACAAAAAGATAGAAAAGATAGATGACCGCCTTAGAATCAGCCTCTTCGAGGGGGCAACCTCCTTTACACAAATGAACAATTCTTGGATGATACAAATGACAAGACCTCGTTTCTATATATAGGAGTCTAAGGGGTCATAATATAATCAGCACCGACATAACAATAATAATGTAAGGGCACAATAATAACAATAGTGGGCTTCTATGCGGCACAATAATAATAATATGGGGACTACATGGGCACAACAATATAATAAGAGGGTTGTACTAATAACAATAAGGGGTTACACTAGTAGTATGGGACCTAACACAAGGGAATGCAAGGTGGATGCCTGTGACTTCTGCCCCTTCTCCCCCACCCCATATTGCTCTTTCTTTCTCTCTGTCCATGATGGTAGACTGAGAATCGATGAACCTTGTGCAGTGATATTTGGCAACAATGACAAGGAGAGAAAAGGAATGTTTATGCCTATCATCTTCTAATATTTACATAAAGGAATGTAGGTGGATACCACAAGGATGGGACATGAGTAGGGACATTAGCATTAACTGGCACATTAGAGTACTTGTGAGGTAGATCACAAAGCAGATGTTGAAGGAATGAGTTAGACAAGTTGTAATAACTCGTGCATCTATCACCTAGGGAGAGGTTGTGGCACATGACCGCCAGTTGGAGGTCTTGATCATTTTAGGAATGAATTTTGTCCTCCCATTCTAACAAGGCTCCACCATCAAGAAAACACCCAGATCCGTGAGAATTAATTTTCAATATAATATTTTTTGATAATTTTATTTCAATATAAAATTAATATATGTTAAATTCATAACTTATTAGTTAAAAAATAAAAAATTCATATCAAAATATCCATACCTTACCTATATATTATTGGATTGAACTAGACATAAAATCAAACAAGAATCATATATACAAAATGTTAAAACAAATGGAAAACAAAAATTTGACATAAAATTATTAGTTAATGAACCATTTCAAAACATACTAACATATTTCTCGCATTTCAAAATTTTATATACTATGGATATTTATTCAATACTAAATCAACTATTTAACAAATGTGTTGATTAATGTCAGTACTTTGCCGTGACACTAATAGAAACGCTATACGCCAGGAAAGGACGTGTAATAAAACTTGAGGCAGAAATTCAAATTTATTGATCTTTTGTTACATGTTAATGAGATAAAACTATAACGTACTGTGAAGGTCACTTTCAGCTGGCCATTCCTTATTCATTTTGTGAAAAATTTATGACCGTGATATTAGTAAAAACACGATAGGTAGGGAAAGGACCTTGCGTAAAATTAATGTTATAAATTTAAATTTATTAATAATTGTATTCGGAGGATGAAGTACCTAGCGGAAGAGTCATGAAATCAACATATTTACATAATTAAGCCAAGTAAATTATTAGGGAAACATGAAATCAACATATTCACATAATTAAGCCAAATAAATTAAGAAACTATTGCCAATATTTACATTTATGGATAGTAACTTTATTTTTTATTAAATTATTGATATTTTTTTTTGTATTTGTGAAAAACAATATTCAACCAATTATTAAATACATTTATTTATTATAAGAAAAAATTATAATTAATAAATATGTAAGTTCATAATTATAACCATTGATATGAATAATTAAATGTTAATATTTTTGTAAATATTGATATTAAAAAATAATGAAATGGAAAATAATATATAATTAATAATTTATTTATAATAAAAAAGGATAATCATAAATTATAAGAAAAAACGTTTAAGAATATGTACAAGTGTTTTTTATTTTAAAATTTGATAAAATGTTATGGGAAATTATGAGCTCCATGTTATAATAGCACCAAGTATAACATTTTCTTAATTTAAAGAAGAAGAAAGACCATGGTCAAATGAAAAATCTCTAGGATACCTACTCCTTGAGTCTAATTGATAGAGGCTAAACCATGTCTCTAAAAACTTGAACTTGGATAGATCGGTTGGCAAGCCGCAATCCCAACCACTTGAACTAAAAACCATTGGTCCGATAAACTTAATGTTATTGGAAAGAACATATCACATTTAGACCCTAATGATGGAGTCAAAAATATATACTTAAATTTTTTTATTTGAAGAATAGAGTTTATTGATTTACTTTTAATGTGAAAATATTTAGGGCAAGCAAGAATATATACTTGTAATAATATATTTTTTATAATTTAATAATTAAAATCTAAATATATATGATAAGTATTAACATTTTTTTCCACAATTATTTTAAATCATATATATATATATATATATATATATATATATATATATATATATATATATCACTTCTTAACAACAAAATATATTATATTTTAAATTCCATATTTAAATAATAAAATACTTAATAAAAAATATATATTTCTTAGTTGACATAATAATAAAATATATATTTTCTTATTTGACATTTTTAACTAATAAGATGTGAGTTGATATAAGTGAATTAGGTAGATGTTACTTTATGTTAATAAAAGGAATATTTAAAAAATGCAAAAACCAAAATTTAGATTATAATAAAATAAAATTATAAAATAAAAAATAATATGAAAGGATAGTTATGATTAGGTGTTTTATGTAGAAAAAGAATTTGTACAAAAATGAAGCTAAGAGGTTATGTTATTAGATTTTTAATCTATAATTTTTAAAGCACTGACAACGCGCAACGACAATTTGTAATAAGCAGGGTTAAAACACTAATAATGGGAGTGTCAGCATTATCGTGTGTTTGAAAATAAAAATAAAAAGGAAATTCATTGACATTCAGGGTATCAATGCCTAAGGAAAAAGATTCAAATTTTGTCTTATAATGCTCTAATGGATTACACGTCACTAGAGGGGAAATCATTGATCAAACACATGTTGATGATTTGGATGGTAAGGTCACGTGATTTGTTGAGGGATATCGTCGTCGAGAGGTAATATGGGTTAAAGTTATGATTGTATGGTAAGGGTTTTTCAAATTAAATCTCAGTTCGTTATAATGATGAGAAACATGACACATTATGGAATAAGTTACCCCATTTAGTTAGACCTGTATAACCCATGATTGAGGTGTTTTTTTCTTATGCTAAATGAAGACATATTGTTAAATGTTCCCCAGAGATCAAGGATCAAATCACGATCATGTTTCTTGTGTTTTAATTGGTGGTGAAAAACATGGGAAGGAGTGGAAAATTGAATAGCAGCGAGCCTAAGACACCAGAGCTACTCAAAGTTTATCCTTAAATCCAACAACAGTTTAGGGAAGTTGGCTGGGAGGAATTTTTCAATCGTTTTGCATGTCACCATGACGAAGGTGCAAGAGAATTTGTTCAAGGTTTCGATGGTCAATAGGTGATTGTTGGGGGAATTAATTTTCAGGTGATAGAGGAGCTGATTGCTGAAGTCATATGTTTACCTACAAATGGAGAGAGAGCGTTCAGAAGTCATGTTTTAGCTGACGTTAATGTTCCCTTTTTTCTAAAGGATAAATTTAAAGAAATGAATTGGCATTTAGGGGTGCAGAGGTCCTAGTTAAAATATGAATGACATTGTCTCTTGTGAATCACCTAGTCATATTTTACCTGTGAAGGAGGCTACAATCGATTCAATCTTTATCATTTCCAATTTTTGTCTCGCACATTAGGTCAATTGAAAATCAATACCCCTTATTTTCTGTTGGAAATCCTGAAACATATGTCTGCTAGAGTCAGAGTAAGAACAAATGTGTCCTCCCACTTCATATATCATAAGGGTCTAATAAAATTGTTAATTGAAAGCTAATTAAGAAAAGTTGGAAGGACCTGAGAGCACGTTTTGTTTTGTGGATGGTTTGAACTTCATCCTGCAAAACTGAAAAGGGGTAAGAAGAGGGGTAGTAAAAATAAGGTTAAGTAACCACAAAATCCTAAGCATGGGACCTCATCTCAGAGGACATTATCTATACAGAAAAGGAGTCAGAAAAAGGAAGAAACAATCCCTTCTTTGGTTCCTGAATTACCTAGGGTTTATACCAAGAAAAGCAATAGGCTAAAGAAAACGAAGGATACCCCTCCTCCCAATAAAAACCTACCTACATACATCAAGAAAACAGAGAAAGATAAGGGAAAAATGGTTGAGCGCAAAGCTAGGCAAACACTAGTAGAGAAGGAACCCACCTTGGGAGAGATATTTAAAGGTGGAAAAAGACCCCACATTAGGCCATGGAACAAAATGAGACTAAACATTAAGTTGAAATAGAATCTTGAGTTGGCAAAGGAGGTCATAGATGTAGACAAAACTCCTTAGAAGGACTTGATCATAAGCCAAGATAAGTCTGCGATCTCAAAGAGACCAAATAAAGCCAAAACCTCAAATAAAGGGGTTGTCGACAAGGGTCAAAAGAGTAAGAGACAGGGGAGGACCAATGTGGATAGCCTACTAGAAGAAGCTAGCACACCTAGCTAGTTGGTTTTTGACCATTTTTTTTTATTGTTCATTGTTAAGGTGAAATTTTGAGCTATAAACCGATAACCCAATTATCAATTATTTTGCATTGGTAAAAGAAAATGGGTGCAACACCCTCCTCCTACATCTACCCAAGAAATCGACCAGTCGAGGTAAACATGCGTTGAGAGGCCACTATGATATGATTCGACTTCCTGAGTCACCTTAAGGAAGTGGAACTGACGGAAACACACCATAAAAACATCCAATATCATCAACAGAACCCTCAAAGGACAAGTCAGACACTCAGACAACCTATCCCTGAGTCCTACTATTGTTTTAGGTCTCTTGGGCCATAGTCGCTCTCATGCTATGGGCAAGGGAATGACCAGCAACCTAAAGTCGCTGTCACAGGCCTACCTGCTAGCGACTACGGACCAAAATTTACAGCATTGTGCCAACGACCCCGAGATTTAAGCCTCTTTCTCAGGCTCAAAGCCTAGGACACTGCCTAGAACTGATCCATCTCTTAAAATCAGTAAAGTAACATGGAAATGAAAGTACTAAAGCAAATACTTGTTCAAGACCTTGAATAGATCCCTACTAGCCATGACAGACATTTCGTCAAACATGTCCTCAACACGCAATCTATAGGTGTAAACAACATAATTAAGTGTAGGGATATCATACTTATCTGAGAATCGCTATGAAACATTGTTCCCTCATACCATTTTCTGCATTATCACCTATTAGGTCATAGGAACATTATCCATTGACATATAAGTAAAAAAATGCTGAGAGCCATACATAGTTGTTGTCATAAAATGTGCATATAACCACCATAATAGGAACAAAAATACAATAAACATATCAGCCATCAAATCCATAAATAAATCAATACCTTTACACATGAAAATAAAGGGAATGGATTTCTCATTAATGAATGAAATGAACCAATCGGAGATGGGACTACCATGTTCCACCCAACCGTAGAATGGTTGATCCAAATCTCTCTTCATTCATTCACCCTTGTGCCATATTCCAAGAATGAATGTAGGATCTCATAGAACACATCAATCAAAACTCATCCAGGGCTTCCAGAGGCCATCCACCTCAACCCATAAAACAATGATTCCACCTCATGGTTAGACATCACCAAAACCATCACTAGATCGGTCTCCATCCTAGCCATCAAGGTCTCTAGAGAGTTCGTTCCAACCAAGGCTCCAGGACTAGTAATTCAACCCACCAAGGGCTCTAGATATTTTGTCCAACCAAGGCCCCAGGACTACCAACTCAACCCAAGTTGTTACAGGGCTCTAGAGCATTTGTCCAACCAAGGCTCCAGGAACTAATAATTCAAACCAAGCTAAGGAAACATCAGAACCAACCAAAACAAAACAATGAAATTAAACCCACAATCACCATGGTTATCCATGAAATGGAAAGGCTAGGAAATCCACTGTTAATCTAGGCAATCCTCCATGCCAGTGATAGATCATGACCAAGAATCCACATGCATATGGCATGAATGCATAAACTAGTGAAGAAATCATACATGCAACTCGGTACCTGCAAGAAAATATGATGTAGTTGTTGATGTCAATGCCTTCTTGTGCTTTCCTACTCTTCATTTTCCTTCTTGCTCCAAGAATCCAAGTATGCCACACCCTCCAAGAGTGCTCTAAGAAATCTCTAACTATCCAAGAGTATGAGAGAGAGAAAGAGGAAATGAGAGAGCTCCAACACTGAACTAACCAAGCTTGCCCACTGATCCTCATAAGCCTTTTTATTAATGAGGCCTCTATTTTCTTCATTTTCCATCATTTTCCTTGATTTTCCTCCTCACATGCAACTTGTGACCTTTCACCTTCCTTTTCTCCTAATTTCCATTAGTTTCACAAATAAAATGCTAATAAATGCCTCATGCCTTTCCAAAGCCTTTGTCATTGCCCTTGCCAATTTCATTAGCCATAAACAACCAAATGAACACCCACTAGGATGTTTTCCCCACCATTTAGCTTGGAATATGTGTCCCATCACCATGGCATTATATATTTTTTCATGGAATTTTACTAGGGCTATTACAAAACCTCCCCCTAGGGGAACACTGTCCTCGGTGTTCAATGCCACCTATAACCAACAAGACCACTGAAAAATAAACATACTTCCCATGGAGCTTTATAACACAGCTCATTGCAGTATTTACATTGACCATCTACTAAAACAAAACATCATGACAACATGACAACATACCGCATAGTGGAGCTTTATAACATAGCTCATTATGGTACTTACAATAACCACATATACACATACACATTTTCTTCAACCAACAAACAACCATACTTTCTATGGAGCTTTATAAATCTATCCCGATACAATACTTATAATAATATATGCATATACACATTTTCTCGATCAACAAATAAAAGATACGATGCCTGCATCCGTAACAGGGGAATCCAGAGGCTCACACCTCCACCCTCAAAGTAATACCAGGATTCACCTCCTTCCTAGGAAGTCCAGAATCCACTGTCAAAGTCAAAGTTGCATCCAATGTCCAGCGCTACAATCCAGCGCCACTTGTCCTCTCAGTGAACAGTTACCAACTCATTGTTCCAGGGCGCACTCTCAATGTGCATATGATTCCATATGGCAATGATAATGACCAAAACAAATCCATCCCCAACCTTCCCTTCTTTGCTACATAGTCCTCGAGAAATCTAGTCAACCCTTTCATGCAGTCACTCATCTCCCAAGTTCTGCTGGCACCCTCAACCTAGGCAGTCCATCCCTTCGCAAGGCTTTCTCTCATCAGAAGATACAGAAACCAAGGCATATCCCTTCCTCAAAACCACCATACCGGTCATAGCATTCTCATTGCAATCAATGGACACAATTGGGTACCAGTGTCCCACAATGGCCCTGTTCCTGAAGTGCTTTACCAACATATTGTTGTACGTTCCAATTCCTTTACTACTGCTGCTAATTCTTGCAGTCGATTTCAATCACCCAACCAGGCATTTCATGAATTCCTATACCAAGCACATACCTTCCATTAGATTTAAAATAAATTGAAATAGGTTCACATCATACCTCATTGGTAGCTCATCAATAAGGTACATTTGCAATTATGTTTGCTTCCTGTCACAACAAGTCAAACTAGCATCATGTATAAAACATCACATCAGGTTAGCTCAAAACATAACCATCATAGATCAAAATCATAAATCACATGTAACCAGGATAAACCAGAATCATAAGTCACTTGTAATCATCATAGACTAGAATCATAAATCATATGCATAGTAAAACTAAAATACAATACCGATACTTATCCTTCATTGATCCTTACTTCTGCCTTTGTTCTTTTGTACACACACTGGATTAGTTGCCACACCCAGCAAACACCCAATGCCTTCTCCTCGACTAGGTGCACATATGCATAGTGTGCATCACACACATACAACCACACATGCCATACAACACCATGCAATGCATGCACCTATACCTGACATACAACACATACACCTACACCTAGTGTATGTATGTATATGTGCACAATGTACATCAGAAGACATTCATCCACAACCAATGTGTGACACCACAAAATGCATACACGTACACCCATTATACAACACAAATCATACACACATACCCGATGTACAATGCCACACAATACATGTACCCCCATAATGCACATACCTAGTACCACATGCCCTCAACACAGCATGTATGAAACACACACAATAAAACACGTGCACCAGTATCATATGTACAACATGTACACAGTACCATCTATACATCGCACCAACTGCACAACGTGTGCACAACATCATATGTACATGATGCCACATGCACAACGTGTACACATTGCCCCATGTACACTACACCATTGTACAACATGTACACAATACCACATGTACGCAGTACCACATGCACGACATCTACGTGACACCAAATGTGCACAACACCACATGCAAGACATGTACACAACACCACCTGCACACAACGCCACTTGTACAACATGTACACAACACCACTTATACAATCATGCACACCACACCATGTGTACATAGCACCACATTTACAACATGCACGCAACACCACATGTACATAGCACTGCATATCCAACATGTACATAGCATCATCTATACACAACACCGCATATGCAACACGCGTAGAGCACCATATGCATACAACATCACATATCCATCATGCACACAGTACAATATGTACATAACACCGTATATCAATACTAAATATGTAAAATTCATACAACACTATCTGTATTAACATCATGTACATAATATTTCATAATCAACATGTACACACACTAAATGTACACCACAGTGCATGCACACAACATCACAGGTGCAACAAGTACAACATATACGAAATATGCACAACAGTCATACCAAACATCCAAAACCACACTAACTCTTTACCAAGAAACATTTCTTCCAGTGTCTTATCCATGCTTGTCCCAACATGCCACAAACCACACTGCTTTCACTTCGCTAATGTATCCCTTTGTATAACCTGTCCATAACATAAGCATAGGCATAATACAAGCATACAATATAAATTCATATTCACATGATATTGACCTCATGAGTTTGTCATGACTACTATTCCCACCTTATTCCTCAT
The DNA here is from genome assembly GCA_031772625.1 of Pinus tabuliformis. Classification (NCBI taxonomy): domain Eukaryota; kingdom Viridiplantae; phylum Streptophyta; class Pinopsida; order Pinales; family Pinaceae; genus Pinus; species Pinus tabuliformis. Next base: position 536,839,861 of record CM062818.1, on the reverse strand, counting down.
AGTCCAAGAACCTCTTCATGTCATTTTCATGTGTAAAAAATCATTCCTCCACAAGAATGCATCCTGATTACCCTGTCAAACAGTCACATAGATACATGTACACATACCTACATCATAAAATAATAATGGTCTCGTCAGACAACGTCATACATACATAAATATGTACATATAAACATTAGCATAAAATAATCATGATTCATGATCACCTTGTCAGACATGACATACAAACACGCCTACATGTATACATATATAAACATCAACATAATCATGATCAAAACAAAATTGTCAGATATTAAGGTCAAGGTTAAGATAACTTCATTTATTCATGCAACACATTTGCAATATTGGGAACAACAGTCCCAACATATCCAAGGCATATGACACCTCATATACATTTAATTTAACTTTTCTTGATTACCTTTCCCATGATTGTTTTGTCATCATCCATTTACCACAATTGACCCAACCAGTCCAACCAACTATCATAGTCTTACCTTCCACTGCGCCTACTCAAACATCGAGCTTTATCCATTTCTTATATTACTTGTTGGGTACCACACAACTCTCCTTGAGCTCCATCAACTTTTCCTCTTTCCCAACCAATTCCCCATACTCAAAACATAAAAGGAAAGAATGGAAACAACAACAAGAAGAAAACCATGAAAACCAATAATAGCACGACTCCGCAAATCAAGTGGTATGGCCATACTCTAGACATAAATAAAGTTTGCAAATCAAATGCATGCAAATAAAAAAAGACCAAAATCACAAGACTAACAACAAACACCATGAATCAATCCTTGTGGTTCCCAGGGAAACTCAACCACAACCTTCTTCAAGATTTCATGGCAACCTCTCTTTGCCATGCAGTCCCCTGCATCATATTTCCATAAACACATAACTTTAATTGTATAAATAAACATAACAATACATCAATTACCTTATCTTGTTGTATGAAGCATGTTGCTTGCAACTGAACACATCCACACCATCTCTCAAGGGACTCCAATCCTTTTATAGATCCACCTATAACTAAAGACTAGCTAATATACCTGTCAAGTACATTTTCATGAATCTAGCACATATCCACATAATTTCAAAGAAAATCAAGGTTAAGAGGACTCCCTATATGCAAAGCACTTGTTCATTTGAAATTAGGGTTTCTAAACATAGCCAAAGGAATTCTTACCTGATTTCTTTCTTTTATCTTTACCCTGCAGCAACTGAGTCTTACTATATATTGTCACATCACCCAACTGTTAGTTATGTAAACACATCAATTATTACCTTGTCACGCTAATACAAAGCATGTTTTCTGCAACTTCTCAAACATGTCTACCACATGTTCCAAATATCAAGACAATCATATTTATCAATTTGAAATCAACTTTTACAAACAATCATGTCATAATCCATAGTCAACAAATAGTCATCAGACATAATGCTACAACTATCACCTACTACACTCAAGTACATATCAACTGTCTCAACACATATATGTTATTAAAACCATCTTAAAACAAGATCATTGAAACACATACTCATGTTATGAAATTCATCAGACATTCAACCAACTTGCAAACATACCACGTTAAATGAATCAAATAGGTGATTGAATAGACACCAAACATTTGAACACAAAATAGACGAAAAAATCAAACAATCTAGCACCAAATATACGACATAAGTGAATTCATTCCTTAGTGTATTTCAGGGGAGGCTATTTTGTTTGCACAATCAATCTAGGTTAGCATGATACAACTTCAAAACATATCAACTCAAACCTAAATCATGATATCCATAGCAGTAACTAACTAACATGTTCACATCATAAGCTCATAAGAATTTTTTGTTCATGCATAACAATCATATATCTACAATCAGTATAGATTAGTACGACACCATATCACAAATATGTCAGCTCATACCTGAATATTGCAACCATAACCATCTGCATAGGTCAAACCAAGTTAACATGATACATATAACATCAAGATCTCAATGAAATAACCCTAATCATCAAGTTAATAGAATATAACAACAAGTTAACCTATAAGATACTTCATCAACAACATATAATATAATCATTAAGTTATCTAACCTAAAACAATAATAGCAATGCATACAACCATAGATTGCTATTGTTCATGACTATTCGACACATATGCATATACCTACACTAATTAACTAAAATCTATCATGTATGTAACCATAACATCAAAAGACATGTACATAACTTAATGTATATAACCCTAATGCATATAACAATCCTTAACCTACATACTTGCATGCCCAACATAAAAACCTGTATGATGACATGCTCTCACCTCAAGGTCCAATACTGCAACTTCACTTTGATGATTAGCATCTCCTTCGTTAAGCTCCATGTTTATGATAACCATGGTATTGACCCATGGTAATACCATGGTATTCATGTGAGTATAGACTATTTAAAGGGGAAATTCTATCAGCTTAGATCCATCTTAATTCCGGGTCTACCAAGTGTTGGGAGGGATAAATAGATTTCATCCCTCTAAGAGTAGTAGATGTGGAGTTAAGATGGATATAGGTTGGTTTTTATGATAATGAAGATATTAAATAGACATAGGAAATTATATTGTAAAAAAAATCTTAAGGTGAATGGTTAAAGCTACATTTAGTCACTTCACAAAATTTAGTAAAAATTACCGATATCTCCATTAATATTGGTTTTTCTTATTTAACAAAAAAAACAAATTCAAAACAATGAACTCTTAACTCTTTCTGCATCACCCTCGCAGAAGAGAGTTAGTCGCTGCCCAGATTTCCCACCATTTTTCAAACATCCTCAATATGATATCTTCATGAAAAAGTTAAGGTAGTGATCTTGGATTAGTTGTTTGAAAAATATGTTGGTTTGTACAACCTTTAATCTTCTTTGTTATTCTTAGTTTGTCGTAATGATCTATATGGGTTGGTGTTGTGGGGAAAAATGCCTATGCAGGACGATCCTATCCACCTAAGGTGTGACAGTGCCTTAGCAACAAACAGAGACAACTATTTAAGTATTTCTTCCTTTATGAATTGAAAGAGAGGAGAGATCAATGGACTTACCGATGTCTTCCGTTTGTCCCTCGATCTAGATCCTCTTCTCTTTGGGTGTTCACAGCTACTTGCCTCCTCGCTTGCCCAGCTTCAAGAGAACAGCTACTTGCGACAAGAGAAGAACACAACTCAAAGATAGATATTCATATTCACAAATGATTCAGGATTAGATAAATCTAATACACTAATGCAATCATACATCAAGAAAACATCAGCATATAGGAGAAAACAAGATAGCTTTATTGATGAATAACAAGGGTTTGAGAAGAGATACAACCCGAAGGGCTCCAATCCAGTGCCTCTTCCCAGCAAATGAAATTCCTATCTTCACCCCCTTCAAAGCATTAAGCACCCAATGATTCAAATCTCAAACTAACAACAATTCTTTGCATTCACAACATTCCAGCCTCTAGATCTCATGGAGGAGAGATCCATATATAGATTTTTCGAGAGAGGATGAGTCAGCTTGATATGTGACTAGTGTCCTCTCCCTCTGTCAGTTCTTGATTCCACTTGGAGGTTCTTGCTTCCACTTGGAAATTTGGAACCTCTTACTCATCACTAGTCGAATTCCCTGAGGCAAGTGTCATTTTGGAAGCTTCCTGGGTTTTGACACCTTGATGAATGAGCCTGCCACATGTCCAATCTCGCTCAGCACAGGTAGCTAGTGTTCCAGTTGACATTCAACGCAGGTAGCCAGTGTAGCAGTTGAAATTCAGCGCAGATGGTCAGTGGAGCACTTGACATGATCCTGATTTGACTTGTTTTTGAGTATTTTTTGGTGGAGAACTTCTGTGAATTGTTGTAGTTTGCTAGCCTTGTTCCTCTAGGGTTAGGAACAACATGTTTAGGGACTTTGGATCCCTTAGATTATGGACATTTCATGCTCAATGCTGTAAGGCACAAAAATGTCTATAACAGTTGCCCCCTAAAGTATGAGGCTGTTTATCGGGCAAAATGCTTTATCAGGGGGATCCGAAGTTCATTCATTGCTGGGAGGAGACCTATAATACAATACAATACAATACATTATTTTTCATTCTGCTTTCATGATCTAGCTGAGTCGGGCATTTCCCAGGCTCAGCTTTATAAATTCATTTTTCTGTACATAGAACAGACAATCGTCTGATGGTAGACTGATGATTATGATGAAATCATCATCCCTTTTTGTAGGATGATTATCTGCTGCAATGTTGTACATGTCAATGTCTTTATTTCCTGAATATATATCGCATCCCGGATGGATGAAACTAGATCTGGGGTCTTCAATCTTGTCCGATCTTCACTCGATGTACAAGTCGATCCATGTGAGAATTTTTTGAAGTCGAACATGGAAAGACATCGCTTGATTACCAGTCAATGATGTAAACTGTTAACAAGCATGAGAGGAATCACCGATAAGGATGATGACCCTCAAGGTACTGCAGTACAATTCACGCGGTGTGAATAAAGGACTTGGCGTCGAACACCACGCAAAATATTTCGGTCGAAGGTCATTGATGTATACCTGTCGCCGGAAGTGAGAAACTTGCCATTGAGGCATGCAAGCTTCAAAGTACTGAAGGGGTTTTTCCTAGATCAACTTCTTGGATAATGAGCTGATGTCGACAAGAAGCGATCCGTCAAAGGAGGGCCTTAATGAATCCCACATCAATGACACGGAACGGAGTTAATGATTTTGATGAGGTGAAAACGATCTGTGAAATATGATTCAGGGTGGCGGTCATGAAAGGATGAAGGATAATGTATGGCAGTGGATGGGACACGGTTGACTCTTTTTGAAACGACTTCTCTTGAACATATGGCGACACTGATGCGATGGATCGGTAGAATTACCCCAAATGTGGATGGTTTGGCGAGACCATGGTGATGGGACCGGTGAATGAAACAACCCAACCCGATTGTGATACGGAGGAAAAGTGTCATGTTCAAGAGTGACTTGCTACCATCAAAGTTTTCTTGTTTCTCCCAATTTTTCCCCAGTCATTTCTGACCAGTACCTCTTTATTTTTGTCAAGCTTGAGGAGGATAACATATGATTGTTCTATAACCTGCCCTTCGGGCAAGCCCATCGCTATGTTTTAACGAGCTTAGCGATAGGGAAACTCGTTCTCGTCTAAAGACAAGTTTGCCACTATTTAATGCGTTTAACGAGTCTAACGACAAAGATAACTCGGTCCTTTTCAATTTTAGAGAGTCTAAAAAGGTACATAAAGATAACTCCAAAGTTCCTTTTTCGTCATCTAATCCCTTAAGTCTGAAAAAGTATAAAACAATACAGAAGGGATGAATTTTCGATAGTTTTAACGAGCCGAACTAAACAAGCGCTCGATCTTTTTGTGCAATAATCCCTCAAGTCCAAAATGATTAAAATCTAGAGGAGGGATAGCTCTTCCGGTCGTTTAACGAGCTGGTAGGCCAAAACTCGGCAATCTTTTCATATTTTACGAGTCAGTTGAAAAGAGCTTAAAGAAGACTCGTCTTTTGAGGAACGAGTGATGAACAGGGCAGCAGCAGATTCCAGGTACGGCTTGGAATATTCCAATCACGGCAGTGTCACAAGGATGGCTTAGTGAAATCACTCTTCGCAGTTGTTCCTCAAAATGGGTAAACAATCAAATGGAGGTGGACGATCGGCCAAATGAAAAGTGGAGGTGACGGTGCAAACACGACCAAGGCTTTTATGGCTGATAAGGTTACATTCACAATGGTTATTTACCGGGATAGGTTCATTTTTTAACGAGCTTGAATGCGCCAAAACACTGCTCAAACTTATGTTTATTTTTTAACGAGCATGAACTATGTGCTAAAACTGCTTGGATATTTGCGTTTATTTTTTAACGAGCATGAACTGTGTGCTAAAACTGCTCGAATATACCAGTCATAAGATAAGAATGTCTCCTTGAGATTCTATTTTTTATGGAGCTTCACCTCACAAAGCTATGCCCCGCATCCTTCCTTTATGCAAGTTAGGAAACGACTAATCCAAAAAACAGATAAATAACCGCTCTTTGCTTACACTCCAAAAGGTTTGCATGCCCCCAGGTATAAAGTACGATTTCAAGGTTACCTCTACTTCTTTTCCGCCAAAACAATTGTTTTACCGAGAGAGGCTTACCTCTTTCAGGTTACCCAAAGATTGTCCTGTTAATCTTTCAAACTAGACATTTCTTCGGCGATGTCTACCGAAATAGACAAAGGTGAATGACCTTGCTCCGTCAAACACATAACTTTGACAAAAGAATCTTATTCTAGAACAACCCCTCTTCCAATCACGGACGTGGTACGGACTAGTCATATTCTCCCGCGGAAACCTACTTTATACCCAAAGTTTTCTCTGCCCAAAGCAGACCAGGATGCATGCCCCCTGGGTTCCAGTTACATCTTTCCGAATCACTCGCACTCATCGGGAAGAAGAACTGGGGGTGGAGACATTTCTTGAGTGAATAGACCATTTAGGGTCGGTATATGACTATTTGCGATGCATGATCCCAGAAATGAAAGTTGGTCTACGAGCTTGACCATTCTTCCTTCGTGTGGAAAACACATTACTCTAAAGAGTGAGGAGACAATGGCTCCCATGCAATATATATAGTCTCGTCTAAGGAGTAGGTTATAATCCAAGGGTCCTTGAATGACCATGACGTTCATCTGAACTGTCTTTTTCCTCAATGTAATGGGCACATTGGGGAGAATCCCTAAAGGTCGACTGGTTCCTTTATCAAAGCCTGATAGATTCCTCATCTCAGGCAAAAGCGCTGGCGAACCAAGCGCTTTCCAAGCAATAGAGGAAAGGATACTCACAGATGCCCCCTCATCAATGATGGTGCCAGCCATAACCATTCTGTATATTTGGACTATAATTCTGAATGGTATGCTTGCTGGCAATCGGGGTCTGCCTAGTTGGTTCCAGTCAAAGGACACAACCAGGTTGCTTGGTGGTGGGACCGAATAGACGGCCGGATACCGCTCTGATGAACTTCCTTCCTGCGATAAAGGAATGGGAGGGTTGCCCCCTTGTTCATCTGAGTCTGTGTTGATGAAAAGAATCTGGATGGTGTCATCCTTTTTCTCTTCAGTGATGGAATCATTCGAAGATGAATCCTCTGAAGGCAATACCGGGTCAACTGCCGTTTCAACCTTTTGACTTTCGTCAGGTATGGATTCAGTAGGTTCATTTTCAATGATTGATGCTTCAGCTGACCACTTGAGCGGGCCAGCTGGATTCTCAACTAATGAGGGACATGGCACGATTTTTTTGTATCCAGGAGGAAGTCGTAACGGTGAAACCAAATGATCTTCCAAAACTCTCTTCGCCTCGTCTAAGAAGGGACAACGGTGGATGGCGTGATCACCTTCACATAGTCTGCAGGGAGATCTAGCTCTCCCTCTTTGTCCTTCACTCTCGCTAGTTGACGGTATGCATTCAACATGGCTATCAGAGGTTGATGCTACCGGATTGTGCAATCGAGGGGACCAGTCCCTTAGTATCCGGGGAATATAGGGACAATCTCGATGGAAGTGGTCTCCTTTGCATATGACACATGGCGATTTAGGCCCGGTCAATGCTGTGTGTGGATTTTTTCTAGATGACTCATGTTTGCCCCCAGTCGCTTTTGGCTCCTTCTTTTTCTTCTCTTTCTTCTCCTTAGGAACTTGGTTTTTATCTTTACCAGTTCCTTCAAGCGAAGAGGAAGGAGGAGAGGAAGAGTTGGAAGAGGTAGAAGGCTGGTGGTTAACCTTAGACTCATCTAGCTGTCGATTCGACTGTTCAGGAATGGTGGTGTTCTGAACTACATTGGTCGAGAAGAGCCAGACCGGCAGGCCAATTGTCAGTCCTGGAAGCGACAATGTGGCCATGTGGGGCGCACCAACATCTCCCCAAGAGGAGAAGGGACTAGGATTTCCACCAAGGGGAACTCCTTGGTTGGTGTGCTCCATTTTCTCGACCGAAAGATCAACGCAGGAATAGGAGGTGATTATGTTTTGTTTAAAATAAATTTTATTAACGACGCTTTAGACACAACTTGCTTTTTCAGTTTTAAAGAGTCGAGAAAAAGCTAAAGATGACTCTAGTCTCCTTCGATGTTTTAACGAGCCCGAAGTGACAAATGCTCGGATGGACTTTTTCTGTTATAGAGTCTGAAAAAGGCCAAAAGGAACTGCTCTGGAGTTCTAGGTAGAGGGTGTGACAAACTTTTCGCAAAACCGCAGAATACTTTTTAGGGTACGGGCGGTCGATCTTCATGAATGCTGTGTTCACTGCATTGCGAATCGTAGGGCGGCCGACACGGCTTCCTATGGATAAAGGCTTTATTCCTATAGGGGTCTCCCAATATATACACGATGGTACGTGGGAGCACAATCTGTACTGATACTTATCGCTTCACCGTGGAGGAATCACCCAACCACTCAACGGTAAGATACCAGGTTTTACGATGCCGGAACACGTCTCTAGCCTAGACCTCTATGTTGTGCGTTATGTTACAAAGCGTTGTTAAGTTCATTCAGTTTATTTTAAGGTTGATCTTGTTTAGCAGTTTGCCTTTATGGATCACCACGAGATGTATGATACAACTTCCTAAATGCAGTCTAAAGATGATAAGCAAGCTTTATAATCTTTTCAACAGATGAAAATCCTAACTACAAAGGGAAAAGAAAGACATCATCTTTTCTCAATGAGCAATCAGCACACTCTAATGCACTTTTCCTAAATCAGACATGCAAACTATCAAAATGCAAAATGCACAATGCAGGTGTTTGTTTTCTGCTTTCTTAGTATTGATGCCTATAAAGAAAGCTTTTTTGTACAACTTTGAATTTGCTTTTAAATGTTCAATACAAACAAGATTACTTTTTCGAAATCAGAGAGGGTAGAAGAGATTACAATACTTAACGATTCTCGAAATGAATACTTGTTTTGACATTCAAAAGAGACAAACTCAAACCAATAAGCAAAAGTAAATGTATAATCAATCTGCAAACAACCAATGAACTCTCTCCTAAGATCACAATCAGATCTGAATCAAGGGCTACAGGATGACTATCTTACTCTTGCAAAGGAAAACTTTGAATGACGCCACAAACACATAAAAACATTCAAAGTCTTTTTGTACAAAAGGAGGCGGAATGCAAGCAGAGAAAAGGAGTTTTCAGACTTGTACCTATGCTGGTTAAAGGCTGCAAAAACAGAGATCAAAACAGGGCAACAGAGAGCAGAGAACCCCAGTAGCACAAGGCCAAACTGGTTCAGCGCAACCTCAACACAGTGAGTTTGACATTCAGCGCAGGTAGCCCATTCGGGAACTGCGTTGAAATGCAAACTGCCTTCACTGGGTCTGCGCTGAAAGGAGAAACTCTCGTTTCCCTCAGGTTCTGGGTCACAGTTTACTCAAAAATCAACTGTTTCAGGCCAAATCAGAAACACAAGCAAGGTAATATCAAAGGGATGCTTTGAGGGGGGTACTAAGATCTATCACAAAGGATCATCAAATCATTTGTGAGTCTATTGTTCAGATCATAGACAAAATCCAGTGAAGGATCAAGGCAGCAACTATTTACTTTGCATCCGAGAATGCAGTTCGATTGTTGCTGTTGAGTCTATGAAACAAACAATGATAGAAACACAAATAAAATGACTAAATAGATCTCCCCAGTGGAGTCGCCATTTTGTTGTGGGGGAAAATGCCTATGCAGGACGATCCTATCCACCTAAGGTGTGACAGTGCCTTAGCAACAAACAGAGAGAGTTATTTAAGTATTTCTTCCTTTATGAATTGAAAGAGAGGAGAGATCAATGGACTTACCGATGTCTTCCGTTTGTCCCTCGATCTAGATCCTCTTCTCTTTGGGTGTTCACAGCTACTTGCCTCCTCGCTTGCCCAGCTTCAAGAGAACAGCTACTTGATACCTGCGAGATCACAAGAGAACAACTACTTGCGACAAGAGAAGAACACAACTCAAAGATAGATATTCATATTCACAAATGATTCAGGATTAGATAAATCAAATACACTAATGCAATCATACATCAAGAAAACATCAACATATAGGAGAAAACAAGATAGCTTTATTGATGAATAACAAGGGTTTGAGAAGAGATACAACCCGAAGGGCTCCAATCCAGTGCCTCTTCCCAGCAAATGAAATTCCTATCTTCACCCCCTTCAAAGCATTAAGCACCCAATGATTCAAATCTCAAACTAGCAGCAATTCTTTGCATTCACAACATTCCAGCCTCTAGATCTCATGGAGGAGAGATCCATATATAGATTTTTGGAGAGAGGATGAGTCAGCTTGAGATGTGACTAGTGTCCTCTCCCTCTGTCAGTTCTTGATTCCACTTGGAGGTTCTTGCTTCCACTTGGAGATTTGGAACCTCTTACTCATCACCAGTCGAATTCCCTGAGGCAAGTGTCATTTTGGAAGCTTCCTGGGTTCTGACACCTTGAGGAATGAGCCTGCCACATGTCCAATCTCGCTCAGCGCAGGTAGCTAGTGTTCCAGTTGACATTCAACGTAGGTAGCCAGTGTAGCAGTTGACATTCAGCGCAGATGGTCAGTGGAGCACTTGACATGATCCTGATTTGACTTGTTTTTGAGTATTTTTTGGTGGAGAACTTCTGTGAATTGCTGTAGTTTGCTAGCCTTGTTCCTCTAGGGGTAGGAACAACATGTTTAGGGACTTTGGATCCCTTAGATTATGGACATTTCATGCTCAATGCTGTAAGGCACAAAAATGTCTATAACAGTTGGGTCATGCACCATATTGTCCTAAAAGGCGGAGATTGTGCACCAAAAAGGAAATTAATCCACATGTTACAATGTTGTTAAAAATGATATGAAGGTAGTGAATTATGCTAATAAGAAATTTAGATTGGGAGAGACGTAATTAAATTTTATTATTTAATTGAATAGTTCCAATTAAAATAATAATAAATCTACATTTATATATTTATATATTGATTGGAAGACTTCTGACAACGATCACTTCTTTCCATTAGATCCCCTTCAGGCGTTTGGGATACCCACTACTTCATTATATTATATAGTTGGGGCTTGCTACTTGTTGGCGTGTTGGGGTAAACAAACTTGATGTGTTTTTTTATCTCGCAGTTGGAGTCTATGGAATAAGAAAGAAATTTGATAGCTTGGCAAAAGTGGTAGAGAAAACATTAATCTCTCCTACCATGACAAACATGGCCACTAAAACTTGCAACATTATTTGTAGGAAGTGAAAATTATGTTTCTTTTTTCTAAACATGTATGTTAGTATATTAAAGTTTAATGAATATGTTTTATTATTATCATATATGGTTTCATACTTTAAAAAAACATTCGCCAAGACTTCACAATGTTTTATTATTCAGTGAAAGATTTTCCAAGATCTTACAAGATTTTATAATTCAGTGAAAGATTCGCCATGACTTTACAAGATAATATAATCTAGTGAGAGATTCGCCAATATATATATATATATATATATATATATATATATATATATATATATATATATATATATATATATATTAGTGATAAAATCGCCTCCCATTTTTCCTATGTATCATGGGGATTCACCCATTTATTATACATATAAATTTATGGTGGTTCTTAAAATTTTCCTTGGTGCCAGGGACCCCGATATTTAAACCACTTTCTCAGGCTCAGAACCCAGGACACTGCCCAGAACTGATCCATCTCTTCAAATCATTAAAGTAACATGGAAATGAAAGTACTAAATAAAATACTTGTTCAAGAACTTGATTGGATCCCTACTAGCCATGACAGGAATTTTGTCAAACATATCCTCGACATGTAATATATAGGTGTAAACAACAGAATTAAGTGTAGGGATCTCATACTTATCTGAGAATCGCTATGAACCATTGTTCTCATTTGTTGCATTATCATCTATTAGGTCATAGGCACATTATCCATTCACATACAAGTAAAAACATGCAGGGAGACATACATAAATGTTGTCATAAAATGTGCATATAACCAGCATAATAGGAACACAAATATAATAAACATATCAACCATCAAATCCATAAATACATTAGTACCTTTACACATGAAAATCGAGGTAATGGATTTATCATTAATGAATGCAATGAACCAACCAGTGATGGTACTACCACGTTCCACCCAACCATAGAATGGTTGAGCCAAATATCTCTTCATTCATTCACCCCCGTGCCATATTCCAAGCATGAATGTGGGATATCATAGAACATGTAAATCAAAAACTCATCCATGGCTTCTAGAGGCCATACACCTCAACCCATCAAACAATGATTCCAACTCACGGTTAGACATCACTAAAACCATCACTAGATTGGTCTCCATCCTAGCCATCCAGGGCTCCAAAGTGTTTGTTCCAACTGAGGCTCCAAGAATAGTAACTCAACCCACAGTGGTCGCTAGGCTTCAGGGCATTTGTCCAACCAAGGCTCCAGGAATAGTAACTCAACCCACCAAGGGCTCTAAAGTGTTTTTCCAACCAAGGGTCCAAGTCTGTTAACTCAACCCAAGCTAAGGAAACATGAGAACCAACCAAAACAAAATAGATTAAACCCACAATCACCATGGCTATCTAGGAAATGGAAAGGCTAGGAAATCCACTGTCAATCTAGGCAATCCTCCATGTCAACGCATCATGACCAAGAATCCACATGCATATTGTTAGGCCTTGAATATGCCCATTTTTCCATCACACAGTACCACTATTTAATAACCTAAATTCTGACATTTTTAACTCATTTCATACCGTAATTCCACAACTTTCCGCCAATTCATGTCCTACACTTTATAGTTAATTATCATTAGTTTTCTTGAATTTTCAATGATCAGATATGATTTTTCCATGATTTTCTAATGACGGTTTTGCTAAGTTCATTTGTCACAAGGTTCCATTGCTGAAATTCCTCACAAGTCAATTAAAATAGTTGCTACAGGTTAAGTATGGAATGCATAATTCCTGTAGGTGAAAATATCAAATTTGTGATCAAATGGGAAAGAATCTCGGGATTCTTAGACTTGGAGCTTGTTCAAAACACCCTCATTCATGTAACCCGGAAATCGTTTGTCAAAATTCATCACCAACAAGAAGTTATGTTCAAAAGAATTTTAAGTACAAAATTAGTGCCTATGTAAGTACAGAATAACTGAACGGTTTTGGTTCTAAATAGTTTCAATTCTGAACAGTTTTGGGTCCAAGTGGAGGAAAACAATTTGATGAATTTCTTTATGCTAAACATGGAAATGGTTCCTCCATCCATGCAATGATCAGGATGAACCCAACCATCACCCATTCCAAGGCTCTCGAAAATATTTCATGCAACCTCGTTTAGACTGTTGTTGTATTTTCTTTTGATAGTCAAATAGTTCTGATTTGTTTCATCGACAACTCTGTAAAAAATCGATGCTCTCTGCATGAACGCTGGTGGAAATGGGCTGTAACAATCAGAAGGATTGTATGTAATCTTGTTTAAGTTCTGAATACAATGGAAGCTTTTTTGAAGTTTGTTTAAATGCATGTTTGTTGAACCATAACACAAAACTTTGATTCTGCACTCAATCTGTTGTAACTATTAATGTGTTCCTAATTTTTAAGAGAATATTGCATTAACATAAACTTGGTCTTAGAGTGGCAAGGGCCCAACACACCCTAGGAACAAGTTCTGTAGTCAATATAGATAATAGGAATTACATTTGATCAATAGTTAAAAGTTTGAAGGTTGCTTAAGAAAGTTACTGGTTATATCTCATAATCATTATCTTTATTTTGTACTTAAAACCTCTACTCTGTTTTGTAGATCTAAACCGAATGTGATAGATCTCATTCCTCAATCATCAAAAGACCAGTAAGGATTGTATTGAGTGATTCTTTCTAATTCATGAATGGTTTCATGGCGTATAATGTTTGAGAATATCCTTAATCTAGAAACATAGAGGGGTTACTTACCATATCATAAGATTAAAAATGAAATTGGGTTTATGCACTGTTGTTTTCTATTCAAGACTGAGTTTTGTAACATTGTGCCTATGTGAGGAATGCTCAGGGGTAGTGAAATAAATATTGGTTGTAATTGAGTTTGATGGTTCTGGAACTTAGCATGATTAAAATAATATTGAATTGAAGTCGAAGTGTAATGCTTGTTGTGAAATGTTTCATGAGGTTGGTTATAACAACTTTCGTTTAGCACAAGGTTTGGATTTTTGAATTGAATATGTAACACAGTCAATGTGGAAAATTGAATGGGGGTTGTGTGCTTAGATCTTTTAGAATGCTTGAAAAGTAGACTATTTATTGATTGACTTCATATGACCTGGGATTTAGGCTATTTCCAGACATAGGGATTTTATTTTGAAAGAATTTGTTAATTAGATCTCATAATTCTGATTTTGTACTCAAGGATGTAATTTTTTTTCTTGAAATTAAATAGACATATCATCTCCAACTCGTTGCAAGCTAATGAATGGTGTTGATCAATGTTTTTATTGCATGAATAATCCCTTTGTTACAAGCTTATGATTGGAATACTTAAAGGTGCTTCTTAATTGGATAAACAAGAGATCGATAACTCTATTTCTTTTAGATATGAATTGAAATTGATTTTGTACCTTACTGATTCACTATTATTTCTTGTAACATTGTGTTTTGGCAATTAAGTATTTGAAAGAAATGCAATGAGACCATTAAATCATTGTTTGGAGTTGTAGTTTAGTTTTGAAATTAATTATAATTGTAATTAGTTATTGGTAGAACCATTAGTCAAATGTTCTTATGTTTGAATGATTTCTTAAGTTTGATTAAAGTAATCTAAGGGTAAAGTAGTTTCTTATTTTGTAGTATTTTAGATCTGAAAGCATGTCAATTAGAATCTTGGTTTACTTAGTTTCCTTTGAATCAATTGCAGAGTGATGATAGAGTTTAGTTTGAATGCTTATTTGATTTGTTTTATGCATCATGGCAATTAGATTAATTAAAGTCTTTGTTTTTCCATTGCCTTAGTTTTAAGATCATTTGAATGAGAGTGGGTTTTATTGGAATTAATATTTAGCATAAGTTTGGTAACATTTTAAATTAATCTTGATTGATTTAAGATTCTTGTACTTAGATTAAATAGATCTTATTATTTAGATTGAGATTTCCATTTAGATTAAAATCATTTGAATAGTAATTTGTATTGCTTGGTTTATGATTAATTAGAGTTAGTTTAATTTGAAAAATGATTGGTATTGCTTGAGCATGTTTTTATCAATGGATTAGTTTCAAATTAGGAATATGAATTATTTACTTAGTTTAGGAATAGATTTCAGATTTCATGATTTTAGTTTAGATTAGATGCTATGATCCTGCGTTACCAGTGCTTGTGCCTCGAATCTTACGAGTCTCAGATTGATGATTTAATGTTGGAATTATAACACATATATATCTCCCCAACACATATGCCATGCACATCCAAACTAGTGAAGAAATCATACATGCAACTCAGTACCTGCAAGAAAATCTGATGTAGTTGCTGATACCGATGCCTTCTTGCACTTTTCTGCTCTTCCTTTGCCTTATTTCTCCAAGAATCCAAGTATGCCACACCCTCCAAGAGTGCTCCAAGAAAACTCTAAGTATCCAAGAGTATGAGAGAGAGAAAGAGAAAATGAGAGAGCTCCAACACTGAATTGACCAAGACTTAACACTGACCAAGCTTTCCCATTGATCCCCAGAAGCCTTTTTATTAATGAGGCCTCTATTTTCTTCATTTTCTATCATTTTCCATTATTTTCCTTCATTTTCCTCCTCACGTGAAACCTGTGACCTTTCACCTTGATTTTATCCTAATTTCCATTATTTTCATAAATAAAATGCTAATAAATGTCTCATGCCTTCCCAAAGCCTTTGCCATTTCCTTTGCCAATTTCCTTATCCATAAACAACCAAATGAACACCCACTAAGATGTTTTCCCACCATTCAGATTGGAATACGTGTCCCATCACTGTGGCCTTATATATTTTTACATGGAATTTTACTAGGGTTGTTACAATGGGCGCCCACATTTTAATTGTCAATGCATTTTTGGCAAATGGTAAAGGTAAATGGGCATTGAAACTTTCATTGTCAACGCATTTTTGGCAAGCGACATCGATAGAGTGCTGAGAGTCAGGCCATTAGTGAAACTGTTATATTCTAACTTCAAAAGCATGACAGTGAGATTTTCAGCGATATCAGGTCAGGGACCCTGAAAGGAGGAGATGTTCAGAAGAAGATATTTTTGGAGGGATGACAAAGCACGATTTCCAACAAACGAGGCAGAAGACTAGTCACCATTTTTTCCTTGTTTTCCAGCTAGATTTGTAGCATGTTATTATGATTTAGATGTAGATAAGCTTGGAAAGATGTTTATGTGCATGTATTTACAAATATGTTGTTATTTTTAGAAGTTTTTAATATAGAATATGTTAGAAACATGTTGTAAGTTATAGTCTTTTCTATAAAGGCAGATTTTGTAGAATGAAAAAGGGTTGGAAATTTCTTGCAGAACCTTGGTACAATGTGTAGATTTTTTACATTAATATAAATTGTTGTGATCAATAATACTTGTTCATATTTACAGAGATTCCTGTGTGATGGGTTTCCTGTCTATTTTCTAGTGCATATTATTTCTTTTATTTCACAATATGATCCATAAGTCTTCCATGTTTGGAATTGAATGATTAAATATGAATTCTATTTAGCAACTCATATTTAGAATTTCTAAATGCTTATATGTTTTTGACTTAAAAAGCTTTCTCATAATTCACCAGTTGCTCTGTTTTCGATATTTATTTCTACTTGCTTCTATCATAGTTGAATGAGGAATTGTATAAGATATTTGTTTTTACCTTGCATATGTATTTTTTTCATATAGCCTGTAAGAAGTAAGTTATTTTTTAAAAGACTCCATGCCCAATGGTTTTTCTTGTCCTTTCCAGACCAATTTTGTATAATCCAATCAGATCTAGTCAATGTGTTGAGTACATAACCAGTCAAATTTGACTGAGTTATAGAAGGGATACCCCTTCGAATTGAAGGGGCTAGATTTTAGTTCAAAATATTGGTTAGAGGATACCTTATAGTTTTTCCCTAATAGCTATGGTTTTCTCTGAGTGATAACAGGTTCTGCAAACTTGCTTCTAAGGTTGGCCAAAACCCCCACTTTTGGGTCAAGAGCGATTGGAATAACATTTAAACGTCATGTTTATTCATTTCAATGGTTGTAGTTTATCTTTTAGATATTGTGGAGGTATTTTTGACAAACCTGAGGGACATTTGTTGCATGTAGCTCTTGTTTTGAATAGGGTTACACCTTCTTTGGTGGGTGAGGGGTAATTGTGCATTCAATATTCAACAAATTCTTATCTTTTTACTTTATGAGAAGATGTAGAAATCTATAATTCTAGAGTTTTCTTGAGCATTAATATACTTGTATTCAAGGCTTGTTTACCTTCTCTTTCAAATATTACATTATATAGTTAATCTTTGTTTCTCTAAACTTGATAACTTGGAATAAGGAATATTGTCAAAAAAAGAAAGAAACGATCTACCTTTTGAGATCAACTTAATTGAGTGAGTGCCTCATTTCTTACTTGTTAAAGATGATAAATCATTTCTGGATTTCAAGAGAGCCATCTCAACCAATATTTCAATCCTTTTGCAAAGGAATATTGCTTATAAATGGAATATTCATCCAAAAAAAAATCGCATAAATGTTAATTTAAGCTTTCTTAAACTGATCACAAAACTTTTCACAAGTACTTTTACAAAATTCACCAATACAACGATTCTATCTATAGTCCAATTTTTTATCATATTCACAACATCTTAGTGATAAGAGTTCTTTCTCCTAAGTGCTAGTGATATCTTTAGCTGCTAGATACCTCGTAGTTTCAGAATTTATTTCATGCCTTTAAAAAAACCCAAAGAAATTGAACTTCTCCGTTATGTACCTTGTGCCTGCAATGATTGATATTGTTTAGGGGCATTTCTTTTAGTGTAACTTTCTTCTTGAATTTGCCTCCTATTACATTCTTTATAAGATATATATAAACTCAAATTTTGATTGTATTTCACTGTCCATATATTTAGCTTGATTTTTTCCTTCGATATTCCACATTCCTCCTATCATCGTTCCTTTGCACCCCTAGGTGTAATTGCTAGTTTTATTTTGGTACAACTATTCAATTGAATTTAACCATGGTTACATGGATTGTGGTGCAAAAAGTGAATTGCAAATTCATAAATATTATTTTAATTGTTTATCTATTATTTTATAATTTCCTTAGGAGGCCCATTTTCAACCTCAAAATTTCTCTAATGTGTCAAATAAAAAATGTAGGAGTTTGATTGGATTGAAAAATGTATAAACCATTAGGCATAGAGTAAGGGGTGAAATATTAATTAGAAGTCTTCAAGAATATTTTTATGAGACGTTACTTTCCAAAGGAAAGATATATAGTATTCAACTAGACCTAAAATTGTTGTAATATGGTGATTGGAAGAAAGAACATTTCAATTAAAACATAACACTATCAACAGTGAAATATGTAATAATATATGAAAGACATGGAGAAACATATGATTGCAATAAAGTGGAGCATCAAAGATGAAACTATTATGATGAATCAGATCATCACAAGATGAATTCCAATTCCATATACGTTCATTCATATACTGAGGAAATACAAAATCTGAAATACTAAGAAAGAAGCAAAAACACTAAGAGACAAACTATGAAAACATCATAACATGAATCTTTGGAGTAATGAGTCAAGTAATTCTCCTTGAATTGGTTTGATTAATATATAATAAAAATATACACAATAGAAGTCTCTGGATTTTCAAAATCCCACCCTCTGTCATTATAAAATGCTCAAATATATAGAAATTACATAAGAAGTTGTTACTAGTAGGAAACTAGCCTCTCCATAAAACTAACAAAAGAACTATTTTGAAAAACTTGCAAGATTTATCGAATCAAGTGCCTTCAAATATGGAAATAGTTGGAACTTTGATTATTCTCTACCTTGAAATCTATAACTAACCCTTGAATCTTGAGTTTACCATCTCATTGTTGATTCTCAGCCAATCGGATTTGATTGCCACATATTTCTGGTAACTTTTGACTTTTGGGTTCTCTACCTGAAAAAAATTTCCATCTATTCTTAATGACTGATGATATGGACCTAGAAATATTAAATTTTGATCCTTTGATTATTTTATGCCTGAAAATGCTCAACTGTTGAATTCGAGCTACTTTTGGATGTGCAGTAATATCTTTATTGGAAAATCTTGCAAAACATTTTCCAAAGAATACATGTTGGCTTGTTGGGGCTTGACCCAGGTTCAGAAGTGATTTAGCTAAACAAATCCCGAAACTACCAGCCCTTTTGGCAACAGTCCACGGTGCGCGGACTGAGGTCTCACCTGAGGTAGTATGGGAGGGTGCTGGAACTAGGTTTCCGCACCCTTAGGATGTCTTGATGAGGTTTCTGGAGGTTCACAAAAAGAACCTGTGTGCTTGTGTTGCTCCACGCAAGTGTCTACCCTTCGCACCCTGAGCACTTGCCTCTGCGTAGCTCTATAAAGAGCGCGACGAGGTCCTACCTTGAGCCTTTATCCTTAGTGTACTTATTATGATATTTCTTTAATTAAATTAAGTGGGCCCGATATTTTCATTCACCATTCAACATGTACATAGATGCACACAATCATAGAACTGTAAAGAGATGCATAAATATAAATAACAGAAACACAATTACATGATATCTTAGAATCAACTTATCTTTATTAATTCTTTTCCTCTGATTACAACTAGACACTGCCCTGCGCACTCAGCTGCAGGGGTCCGCGTACTTAGCTGCGGACTCTACACCTCTGCGCACTCAGCTACAGAGCCTATACCTACTCCTACGACTCAAGACTCAGACTTACAGACTCTGAATTACTCCATCATCCCTCAAGACTTAAGAGCTAAGACTACTTTACATCTTTAGAGCCTCGCTCTATTTATACATTCCCATGGTCCACGAACCATGGGTGGGCCAACATTACAATACAACACTTTACATATTTGAGGATGAACAACCCTTTGACTTGACTCCTTACTCTGCGCTCCACGCACTTCGCGGAGTCTTTACAATACAACTTTACCCAAAACTCGAGCTTTAAGCCCCAAAACTGCGGTGTGGGGGATTTGCTGCCCAACAGGCCCCCAACACAAACATCGTGACTCACCCTCGAGTCACTCTGTTGGTGTGGTGATCTTTTTGCACAAGCCATCCAACAATTGTTGTGCTTCGCGTAAATCCGCAGCACACTCCGCCGCTGTTTGCTGTACCAGTTGCATACGAATCTCTAACGCTGCATTATCAAAGACACATCCCTGGCTTAGCGCATAGATGCCTTGCATATGTGCCAAAATTTCCCTCTATCTTGGCAGTTACCGTGAATGCTTCATCAAGCCACAACTGGATGCGTGCTTTCAGTACTACTTCCTTCTGGCGCGTGGCATCTACTTGTTCCTTTAAAGCCTGGGCCTCCTTCATCTTGGCCAGTCGCTGTATAAGGGCAACTATCTGTGCGATCCCTCAGACATTGTCATAATCTTGCTATAACTCCCACACTTCCATCTCTAGACGTTGTATGGTTGGATCCCCCTGTAATGAGGTAAGCGTGAAGAGGGACTAGTCCAAAAAGCTTGTGCAATCCTGCACCGCACGCTCTATTTCTTCAAACCCAGATTGAATAGCGTGGTTGCGCTGCTCTCTGACTTCAGGGGGTGTAGAGGGCTACGCCTTCAGCCGCAGCTCAACAATCTATAGGTTTAGCTCCAACTAAACCTTTTTTGTCTCCTCCTTGGCCTCGTGGACTCCAGCTGCCAGTCGGTGAACCTTCTCCACTGTTGATATACCTGTTGGAATGGCCAACTCCGACATGCTACTATAGGCCTCCTCAACAGCCTGTTCCCATCCCTATGTCTGCACAACTAGTTCGTCACGTTGCAGACTGAGCTGTTCCATATTTATCTTTTTCTCGCTTAATACCTGTAGCGCGCAACCCTCCCTAGTGCGTAGCTCGGAAGTTACCCCATCCTGCAGCTGGTATAGGGTTTCCCTTGGAAGGGTGGCCAAATTCAACCCCAAGCCCTTCAACTTGCTGATTGTGGCCCTGTTGCCCTCGGCTGCTGCTGAGATTGCGCCTTCTGGTAGCACAAAAGTGCTCGTTGTGCGAGCACGCAACATCTGCTCGGCTTCGGATGTACTTGCCGCAATGTATGGTGCCATCGTTCCTAGGGGTCACACTTGTAACTCCTGTAATTGCGCTCTGAGCATCCCCAACATAGTTGTTTTCCCCATCATTAGTTCTTCAAAGGTCCCCTTAGTGACATCGCGAACTATTTCGCCAATGTCAAAAAGGTCTCCTTCGGTGAGCAAGATTGGGTCAATGGAGGCCTTCATTGCCTTGACCTTTTTTCTCGGAGCTAGCTTCTTAGGGGCACGCGACCTCTTAAGCTGAGTCGATTCTGGTCTAGGTTCCATGTGCTCCTCTATCCTCTCTCCCCCCTAAATGTCCTACTTCGTGGACATTTCCTGGCCCTCCCTGGGCTCTCCTATGGGCGCTATTGGAGTTTCCTTTGTTTGCATTGCTGCTGCTGCGACTTCCTCAGCCTTATTTTGTTCTGCAGCGGCAAATGTTGCTTTGCACTGCTCTGTGACCTCTGCTGCTGCTTTCTCCTTTTGTCTCTGCTATATTATCTATGTAATGCAGAGCTTGGCTTCTGCCTTCTTCTTCTGCGCGGCCTCCTCGTCCAACTCCGTCAAATCAGTAGTGCGCCACACCGGAGGCGAGGACTTCAGTACCGCGAATATCACATCATCTGTTGCGATAAACGGGAGCTTCATCCATTTGCACGCGGGATCCTTTTGCGCCCGCATATACACATTGTGCATATTGGCTTTAAACTCGGTTGAGCTCTATAAGTTGTTGTACATGATAGAGGAAAGGCGCGGCCATCTATTGATCGACATGCAGATGCTTGCCTCCATAAGCACCCAAAATATCTTGACTTCGCGAACTCGCTTTGCGTCCTTTGTGGCCCACAATGAGGCATACCTCGTGGCCTCTGGCAAGTCCTGTTCAATACCGGGGAATTGACTGTCCTCTGGTAGCTCTCCTACCACCAACAGGATGGATAAGAGCAACCACGCATAGTGGAAGGTCTTACCCTGCTTCTAGGCCTCTCTACAGTTGCTGAGAAATTCCTCACAAATGAAATCCTCCCAGTTGAACTGGACGCCTTTCGCGCACTGCTCTGCCAGCGTGATCACTGGTGTGGGGACTTCGGCTACACGACACTTCCTCATGAGCTTTCCGGCCAGCAGCTGGGTGGCTACTCACACCCCTTTATCTTGAATGCTCGCAATGGCGTACCCTCGCTTTTCCTTTTCCAGTCTGTACTTGGCCTTCATTGCCTCCGCGAGGGCCAAGTCACCTCTCTTTCTGGCAATCACTGTGGGGTCACTTCGTTGGTAGGGCAGCTGAGTAACCCTATGAATCACCACAACGGTGATGGGGATTGGCTCTTCCAGAATCAGACACCCATCATGTACTAGGCATAATAGTTGCCTGATGACAAAAATCGTGAATGGCACACGGTGATAGTGGGGTATCAATTGGAGATGGAGTAACCCAGACTTGTCTATGCTGCACAACCATTTCCGCGGCTCTAAAACAATCATTGACCCCTCAGCATTCTGCTTCATCAGAATTTCAACCGCCAAGTGTGGGAACTTCTCACTATCAGTGAGGTTCCAATCTTCGAATTTCAACTTAGGCACATTGCTTAGCGGTGAACCCTCAAACGTAATGCCATCCAGGAAGAGCAGGGTCTGGAGCGCATTCTTCATGGCCTCCAAATCCTTAGGGACTTTTGCTTTGCCTTTCCGCGGAGGAACGTACGCAGGAATATTTGTTGCAGAAACCCTTGGCATTGTGTCTGCCTCTTCATCATCCTATCACTTGATCTACGCGATAAGGTTCTGCAGATCCTCCTCTTCGTCATCTGACTCCAGGTTTACCACCTTACCCTTTTCTTCCATAGATAAGCAGCCAGAACACGGATTTCGCGAGAACATACAGATTGGTCCCTGCGCCTGCTTGTTCTTCTTTGGCCTCGGCGTTTGCAAAGATTTTGGGAACCTCCTGCGCCACTCCTACCTCTACGGGCTCATTTTTGGGCTGCGCAGATTCTGCAGCAATATTCTCGGCAAAACGCTCTCCTGGTCTGGTATTGGTCATGGTGGCTGCTCTAAAATTAGCTGATCGCGCACGCAACTACTCTAAACTCACTCGACGCTCAACAGTCTACAACAACTCAATTCTCAAAAGACCAAGTGTTGTTTCGTGGCAGGCCCTTGTGGTTTTATAGCAATTTTCAAATTTGAATTCGACCATTCCCCCCAAATCTGGATCATAAATGTTCCCTTGGTGGTAGATTTGCCAAAATCTTGCCCATAACTACTGTCTTAATTGTCTGTCGCCCGCTCCATTTTGTCTTAAATCCAACATCTCATCATGAACAGTGACATCAATGGTCACTTCACACTTTATCTGTGTGGCAATGCACCCCTAGTGCGCGAGCGCGAACCCTGGGACCTCTTGCTACTGCGTGCACTGCCATCTCTGCGCACTTCCCTGACAGACTATTTTATAGTCCCACGCTCTCTTCCAAATTTCTGGAGTGGTAAGACTTTCCTCCCAACGGTTAGTTAGGTGGTCGCACCACCTTCGCAGAGCTCCATTACATCCCCTTGAATGGTCCGCGAAACAGTCTTCATTGTTGTCACCACGTGCGCTACTGGGTGTGGCGCGCTCTCCTGATTTAGGTCCTAACTAAGGTGTGGCCTCAACCATGGAATTAGACTGACTAACTTCCAGGGATATTCCTCCAATCCATCCCTAGGGTTGTGCACATCCGGCTGCACCTTCCTAGGTTTTTCATCCAGGAAGACTTCCTTTAGTTCACTTTCCAACTACTTGACCTCCACATTCAGCAACATGCTCTTCTTTTTCAGTGTTATCCGGTGTTCTTCAAGTTTGTAGAGGTGTTCATTCCCCCACCGAATAGCTTCTTGTAGATTGAAATACTCATCTTCGCGTATCTCTGTGATTTCCTTGGTCAAATCTTTACGTGCTATCCATTTCGCCAGTACTATTCCATGCGGGATCTGTTGTGCGGATTCCTTAGAAATGTCGGTCCTTTCTTCATTGCGCAATCTTGGAATTGTCTCCGCGGCCATATTTTTGCACAGTGTTCTATAGGCCCATCAGACCATTGGAACGCGTAGGTCCCAGTTAGTACATTAGACCTAGGATACTCTGTTTACCGCTTCGCCAACTCGTTTAAATGCTTCGACTTGAATAGTGGCTAGCGCACCTCGCTGCTGCTGCCTTGACGTCCTATTTCTACTTCCTTCCTGGGGTTTGGTATGTGCTGGGGCAACTTGCATGTTGTACGTTCGCACCCACTAGGAAAGGTGTGCATGCAAGCTGTCTTGTCCTTTACCACCGGTCCTCGTTAGCTGGGGTCTTCCAAAGCGTATGCACATCATCCTACTACATTCGCACCAACTTCCAAAGTTTCCTTGATGTGTATCTCACCACTTCGTGGGCGTAGCGCGTAGTGCACATTTCAATGCATTGAACCGTTGTTGTTTAGGTACCGCATCTCCCTTCTAGTGCACAGTGCATGTTTTCCCACTTTCCAGACCATGCGTAGTTCTGCTGCTCCCGTGCACCTAGTGATTAGTTCCTGCAGACTTTTTACTACCTTGCTATCGTGCAACAACTTCATACAGGTCTCCAAAAAGGTAGTAAGCTTTGAAGGATCCACCCCTGTTTCCTGTTGATCCTTTGTACCTGAAGTGGAGGCCTCTGCGAAGCTCTTTTTAGCTTCCATAAACGCTTCCTTCATGCATTCCAAATCAAATTTGGGTTCCTTAGCAAGAGCCTTGTGCAACCACATGCTTTCTTCCGGCTTTTTTCCCTTGTCCTCCCCGGTCTTGAGACTGCTTCTCAGCAACATGTTCACCATTGGTTCTTCTTCGTGTGGTTCCGATCTCATCATCTACACATTCTAGGTAGGTGGTGGTTGAAGGACCCCTTTTTCACGCAAATTGGTTATCAATGTAGGGCAGTCCTCAGTGTGATTATCAATCTAGCTATAGTATAGACATGATATTCGTGTAGCATTCTTACAGTCGCGAGCATAGTGCTTAGGTCCTCTGCAATTATAACAGATCACCTGTCCATGACCCCTTCCGAGTCCCATTCCTCCTTGCCCTCTTCCGCGTCCTTGGAATCCACCGCATGCTACTGTTGCATTCAGATCCAAGGCTCGCGTTTCTGTCTGCATTCTATACGCTAGGGTTCGGTCCATAATTAATTCATAACTTTTGCAGGTGCGCTCATCATGCCCTACCGACCTACAGAAATTGCAAAATAGCTGCTGTGACGTTTGCGTATATTTCTGCAACAGATGACAGTTGTTCGTATTATGTTTTCCTCCTATCTGACATATCGTGCACCACAAGGCAGGCGACATGCTGGGCCCTGCTTGCGCTTCGGGTATTATTGGCATAGGGCCCCCTCCCACTATGTAGTTCGCGAAAACAGGGCAGTGATCCTTGTCATGGCCCTAGCCTTTACACTTAACACACCAAACTTCTTTGTGCACTTTTGGTCACGATGTCCTTTCTTGCTTTAGGGTCTTCATTTCTAAACACAGATTCTGTAGCTGTGTGTGAATCTATTGGACTCCCAATGCAAGATCTTTTATTGGTGTCTCATGCAGTCTCATCACCATTTCCAATGCCTCGGCTTGTGTGGTCAACGTCTATTGTGACAACGCGATCCTTAAATGGGGTGAGAGCGATGCGACGAACCACGTGCGATGCTACGCATCTGTCAATGTCATATTTTCCTTGTGAATCATACCCTTCAGTCGCTGATCTAGATCCCACAGGGTTTCGCCTGGGAGCATTGCAATTTCTTTGAATCCAATAATTGACTGCGTTTCTGATTTCAGCCCGTTGAACTCCCTATTCAACGCTGTCTGAATCTCCACGAATCCTATGTTCGGGTGATCGTTCGAGTACTTGATATACCGTGTCAGCGCGTGATCTTGCAATGCACTAACCAACGTCACCTTTTTGATATTGTCATCCATAATACCTTGGGCTTCCCTTACTACTCTTACCACGAACCAGAACTGGTTTGGATATTCATTTCCGACCCCCTTGAATACTGCTAACTTGACTGCGTTCGCCATATTGAAGTGTGCATGTGATGGAGGTGAGGTGGGTGGAGATGGATGTAAAACTGGTGAGACTGGTGGTGGTGTGGGTGGGGGTGGTAATCGCGGAATCCTCTACTTGATCAAATTGACCGCACTCCTTGGGGAAACCTCCACAAGCTCTTCCTCACTCTCACTTTGTGGTGAGATCAAAGGGCTACTTTCTATACCTGCGCTATCGTTGCTTCTATAGGGTCTCCCACTTCGCGTAGTTACAAACATTAATTTATACACATCACCCGCTTTTCACATAATAACATTTTAATCCAGGTATTCAATGACCTTATGTACTTACCTCGCAGTCCCTTAAGGAAATGTCGCTCTACCTTGCTGTAGCTGATAGTTGTGTCAACTGCGAACTCAGTGATGAATCCGCCTATAATTCAGTCCAGCCAGTGGTCTACATCGTGCGATCCTGTCTTCCGAGGCTTCTAATCTGCGCACTAGTTCAGGAGTCCACACAATTGGTTTCTCAAGCCTACACCTCCCTTGACTATCTGCTAACTTTTCGATCCACTCGTACAACTCTGATGGAAAGGAAGCGAAGAAAATTTTATGGATCTCTATATACATATATTTATCCAACCACTGTTCTTCAAGTATCCGCGCGTTCTTTCTTTCCTGTGTCACGAACTCGTGGATTCTTTTGTCCAAACACTCCTGAATTTCCTTCTTCATTGGATTCTAGTGTTCCGACATTAGACATCCCTTAGGCAGATCACGGTCCTGGCAATGGAACCATTTGTTGGCTTGTTGGGGCCTGACCCAGGTTCATAAGTGATTTAGATAAACAAATCCCGAAACTACCGGACCTTTCAGCAACAGTCCGTGATGCGCAAACTGAGGTCTCACCCGAGGTAGTATAGAAGGGTTCTGGAACCAGGTTTCCGCACCCTTGGGATGTCTTGATGAGGTTTCTGGAGGTTTGTAGAAAGAACCTGTGTGCTTGTACTGCTCCGCACAGCTGTCTACCCTTCACACCTCGAGCACTTGCCTCCATGTAGCTCTGTAAAGAGCACGATGAGGTCCTACCTTGAGCCTTTATCCTTAGTGTACTTATTATGATAGTTCTTGAATTAAATTAAGTGGGCCCGATACTTTCATTCACCATTCAACATGTACATAGATGCACACAATCATAGAACTGTAAAGAGATGCATAAATATAAATAACAGAAATACAATTACACGATATCTTAGAATCAACTTATCTTTATTAATGCTTTTCCTCTGATTACAACTCGACACCGCCCTGCGCACTCAGCTATAGGGGTCCGAGCACTTAGCTACAGACTCTAGACCTCTGCACACTCAACTGCAAAGCCTCTACCTACTCCTACGACTCAAGACTCGGACTTACAGACTCCGAATTACTCCATCATCCCTCAAGACTTAAGAGCTAAGACAACTTTACATCTTTAGAGCCTTGCTCTATTTATACATTCCCATGGTCCGCGAACCATGGGTGGGCCGACATTACAATACAACACTTTACATATTTGAGGATGGAGAACCCTTTGACTTGACTCTTTACTCTGCACTCCATGCACTTCGCGGAGTCTTTACAATACAACTTTACCCAAAACTCGGGCTTTAAGCCCCAAAACTGTGTTGTGGGGGATCTGCTGCCCAACAGGCCCCCAACACAAACATTGTGACTCACCCTCGAGTAACTCTGTTGGTGGGGTGATCTTTTCACACAAGCCATCCAACAATTGTTGTGCTTCGTGTAAATCCACAACACACTCCGCCGCTGTCTGCTGTACCAGTTGCGCGCGAATCTCTAACGTCGCATTATCAAAGACACATCCCTACCTTAGCGCATAGATGCCTTGCATCTGTGCCAACTTTCCCTCGATCTTGGCAGTTACCATGAACGCTTCATCAAGCCATGGCTGGATGCGTGCTTTCAGTACTGCTTCCTTCTGGCACGCGGCATCTACTTGCTCCTTTAAAGCCTGGGCCTCCTTCATCTTGGCCAGTCGCTACATAAGGGCAACTCCCTGTGTGGTCCCTCAGACATTGTCATAAGCCTGCTGTAACTCCCTGTTGAAGCCCTGAAAATCGGGTCGACAACAAGGGGGATGCCCACCCGGTCCGGACCTTGGTTGGCAGCTCCTTATCCGTTTGGTATAGCGGGTCCGACTAGGGATAATGGGACCAGTTTCCCAATCTAAGGGTGTGTGTGTGTGTGTGCAGAGTTGGATGTTGCTGATCTAAGAATACTTAAAGCTAATCTAATTCAAACTTTTAAACTAACTCTATGTTATTATAATCTAATGAAAAATAGCACATCTAATCTATGCTAACCCGGGATGTATTTCTTCTATTATGTGATCTAAAAATATTTCAGACAATAACTGGTAATAAAGATCATTCAGCTATCATAAGAATAGAAATCAATTAAGATGAACTACTTTGCATAAAAAGTTAGGCAAAACAGTTGTGAACAGCATATCGCATAATAAGTTATTCATATATCAGACATAAATAAATGGCTCCACCGTACAAAAGTGCCAAATGGTAACTCACACATTCATGCAATAACATATAAACAACTAAAACTGTATATCACTTTAAAAATATAAGAAGAAATGGCCAAGAGATAAAAGTACCATTTATGACTGGTCCTACTCATAAGCTTCAAGCAAAATGATTTATCTCTACTTGTTCTAACATCTACTAAGAGTACAAAAGTGCAACATCAGTAGCAGATATCAAATGCAAGCATTAATAAACCTTGATCCATCCATTCATCAAAACCTCCTCTGAGGGTGCAGAAGTGCATGTTCTGAGGACAAGTTTTTGACAAATTTCTGGACCCTTCTCCAAATGCATGAGAAGGGTTTAAATACTGCTAACTAATTAACTTAATTTACATAAATTTAGGATACAGTTTAAATGACCGCCCTTCTTCTAAAGCAAAACTATTTCTAAAAACTGAATCTAATTCCTAACTATTTCTGTATTTGCTCCTTAGTGCTGCGAGCATGCAACATTTGCCTGGGAAGAGTCGGCTGGTCGTTTTCTGCTTTTGTTTGAGCTACGAAAATAGAAATGACAAGCGCTGGCACCACTTTTTAGTACACTAGAAGATATTTTTGAGAATCATCTTCTAGTTGGGCGAATTTACTGTGTATATACTTGGAAACAACCCAAATTTCCTTCAAACTGCTTCGGCTTTTGCTATTTCGGTTTCCGGACTTGTGAATGACTAAGCAAGTTAGGGACTTTGCTTTCTGAACAATTTTCTTAGCGATGCGCGATTAGCGCTAGGCACTAATCGTGCATCGAAAACTGCCTCTATTCTTTGATCCAGGCTTTTTTGGTGCGTTTTCCGCCTTTAGCGCTTTTTCCTTCACCGGGTAGAAGTTTCAGGATTTTTCGTAAAACATGCTGTTTTTGTGAGCTTTCTGACCCTAAATGTTGAATCACCTATTGACCTTGGCGTCTATTGAGTGATACTCTGGAATCTGTGGTTTTGTTGCATGCAGCATCCGTTTATGAAGCCATCTCTTCTCTGTTCTCCGAGCATTGATTCTTTCCCCTTTTCCTTCGATGTTTCCTGCTCATTGCTTCATATTGTTTCCCGTTTTTCATTCCTGCAGTTCACGCAAAGGAAAAGAGTAATGATAATAAATTTTGATACGAAATTTCTAACCTCTATGAATGCATAAAATCATGACACCCATCGTGAACTGACTCTTCGAAAAACACAAAATTGTCCTTCACTAACACTTTGGCATATGTTCATTAATTTCCTTTAAGGCGCGCGCCTAATTTTGGTTTATAAACAGCTTTTCTTGAATGTTGAGCCGAGGAAATTTGTGATGGGTGATAGCAGCATCGCGTCATCGCATTACCTAGATGTGTCATCGCAAAAAAATTTCAGATCAGATTATTGCAGATCGCGTTTATCGCAGATCGAAGATATCGCAAGATCGCAGCATCGCGTTTATCGCAGATCGCAGATCATGGATCGCGATGAGTTATCAAATCATTGTGTGCTGCTTATGCGATATTGAGATATGCGACATCGCACATCGGCCGTCGGATATTTCTTAATATTTTCATTTAAGAGCGCTTCTTAATGATGCGATGAATTTCACATTTTTCGCAGTTTTTTATTACGCTCGTAAAGAAATGGTTATCTTCTTCGCGCGATGCGACATATT
The DNA here is from genome assembly GCA_031772625.1 of Pinus tabuliformis. NCBI lineage: Eukaryota > Viridiplantae > Streptophyta > Pinopsida > Pinales > Pinaceae > Pinus > Pinus tabuliformis. The sequence goes on along the minus strand of CM062818.1, from coordinate 536,809,209 downwards.
TTTTAGGAGTATAATACAAAAAGTTTTATAAAATGTTTTTGAATTTTTTATTAAGGGTCCCCATTTTCTTAGTGTTATTGCTAATACTAAACAAAGAGGGGGGTTGTTGGTGGCCACAACAATGGCAATTCACTTGGAAGAACCAGTTATCTCTGATTTTCTATTGAATTTTCTTAAACTTTCAAAACAGAAAAATTTTCATAAATCTAAGCTTTGTTATGGACAGATAGAGTACATTATGCCTTATCCTATCAATGATATTTTGTTTCAACCTCTTTTGATTCTAATTGTTTGCTTCCTCAGGCTTTACCTTGTACTTATATCAGCCACTACTTGGTCTTTTTAAAGAAAAAATAAAGTCTTCTCTGTGTGCCGGCTTTAAAATATGCTCATTTGTCGTAGGTAGAGCCTCTGCTGCCAGCAGGCGTCCATAGCCTCAACAGGGTTACCTGTTACCCAACAATGATCCTTTATCCTGCTTGAGGCTATCTACAACCTTCGAAGAAAAATCCACATTGACACTTTTCCCTTTTCTCAAAGAACAATGTCTTGGTTTGGTAGCCAAATTATGACAAAGTCATTCACTTGATTTACACTTTTGCTGAACAAGCTGGCTCGTGATGAGACCCCTTGTCTTTTGATTGCAACAATCTTGAGTCGTTGCCTTGTTTTGGTGGACAGTATTGGCAAAGTCAGCAAGTTATAATATCTATGATCATGATAAGTCAGCTCGTGATGAGACCTCTTATTCTTTGAGATATAGTGTTTCTCGGATTGTTCCTCTGAATGCTGCGATTTTCTTTAGCGGGGAGGAAGTCATTATTTTTCCTTAAGAAAGCTCTGGACGACAATTATAGAGTTTGAAAACAGCAGTTTTACAGAGAAGCCTTATTTTGATATTGATACCTTTCATTGTGCTGATATAAAACAATTCCTTCGCTAAAGGTTGCTTTCATCAAATTTTTGAAGTTGAAACTAGTATCATATCTAGGCTAAAGTTTTTTTAACTGTATCTGTCAATAATAAAAATCAGATTTTCAAAATTTTTTGCTACTTATACAAGCGAAAGTTCAAAATCTGAAAGAGAATTGGTGTCTTTTCGTGAATACCGGAAGTAACCACTTACAAATGGTTTTATTATGAAAAAGAAAAGAAAAACTATTCTACAAAATAGAAGAATAATCTTCTATGGAAAATATATTTTAAGGATTTGTCCATTAATAGGCAAAGAATCCCTTCTACCTGCTAAATCCTGCAACACAAACGTTGATGGGCCTATGACTTCAACAATCTGAAAAGGACCAAGCCACATCTTTTGAAATTTCGTATGTTTGCCCTTTTCTTCATGAGCCTTATCCCATTTCAAAACTAAATCTCCCATCTGAAAAAAATTTCTGGTCATTATGCTTGAATCAAAAGAGGATTTTATTAGCGCTTGGTGATGAGCATGGGTTTTCTTAGCTTGTTCTCGTTGTTCTTCTAATTTAATTATTTCCATTTGTCTTAGTTGTATGGAAGAAGTAGATACTTCATCGATGTATTGTACTAAATACAAAGAGGGGATGACTAAGTGAGTTGGAAGAACCACTTCTTTCCCATAAACTAAATTAAAGGGAGAAGTGCCAATTGAAGCTTTCTTTGTTACTCTATCTGCCCATAAAGCATTTACCAAAGCTTTGTGCCAATTCTTTTGGTTCTGGTCAACTGTTCTTTTAATAATCCTGATTAGGTTTTTATTTGTTGACTTAGCTAACCCATTACCTTGCGGATAGTAGTTGGTCGAATATTTCAGTTTGAACCCTCTTTTAAGTGCAAACTCAGTCATTGCATTTCCAGAAAAGTATGATGCATTATCAAACATTAAAGCCGTTGGCAATCCAAACCTAGTGATTATAAATTGATCTATGAATTCAATAATATTTTCAGAATTAGTTGTCTTGAGAGGAACTGCTTCTACCCATTTAGTAAAATAATCTGTTGCCGTGAGGATGTATCTATGCTGCTTAGAAGAGTGAGGAACGATCTCACCTATTATGTCCAAGCCCCACTGACTGAATGGTTGCTCGATGTTTACCGGCTGTAGTGGCAGGGACGGCTTCTTTTGTCTTCCAGCAGTTGTTTGGCAGACTTGACATTTCCTTACGTAACTGTGTGAGTCTTTGAATAGCGTAGGCCAGTAATATCCTGCATGTAAGATCTTATGTGCAGTAGCATCTCCAGCATAGTGTCCGCCTGCTGGTCCGTTGTGGAGTTCCTGCAAAACTTTTTCAGCTTCAGTTTTCTCAAGACATCTAAGAAGAACAGAATCATAATTCTTTCTAAAAAGAACATCATTTATGAGCTGATATTGTTTAGCTTTCAATCTCAGAGCTCTTTTCTTAGTGTGATCTAGGTGTGATGGAGCATATCTGTTATTAAGATAATAAATGATGTCAGTATATAATGATTCTGCATCGTTTAGGCTTACCTCATACATTTGTACCTGTTCAGATGAATTTTCAGAAATCTGCGATGCTCCGGCCAACATTTTGCAGAAGCCTTGACCACTTACAATGTTTGCTGGCTTGATCTCAAGGTCGTATTCCTGTAAAGTAGTGATCCAATTTGCTCTTTTCTCACCCACATCCTTCTGTACAAGAAGATTTCTTACCGCTGGAAATGGTACTATGACCTTAGTATGGGTTTTAAGTAAGAAAGGTCTGAAATATTTGACCGCTTTGAAAACAGCATATGCATGTTTCTCCACGTCTGAATAGTGGAGTTCAGCACCTTGTAAATTCGAGCTAAAAAATGCAATTGGAGCTTCCGCTTTTTCTTGATTTGCTTGAGTTAGAATTGCAGCATATGATTTCTGTGAGGAAAATGTGTATAAGATAAAAGATTCTGAAAAATTCGGGGTTGCTAAAGATGGAGCATTAATGATAGCTTGTTTGATCAGGTTGAATGCTTCATGTTCATCTTGACCCCATTTAAAATTTGAATTCTTTTTAATCATGGTTTGCAAAGGAGACACAATTCGTGAAAAATCTGGGACAAATCTCTTTACAAAATTGATTTGACCAAGGAAAGATTGCATGGCTTTTTTATTATGAGGTAGGGATATTTCAGAATTTTATTTGATTCTGTCAGGTTCAATGTGAATACCAGATTTTGACACTATGAATCCTAGAAGTTTCTCGTCACTTAGTGCGAAAAAATATTTCTTTGGGTTAAGTGAAATCCCATACCTTAAACATCCTTGAAAGATCTGTTTTAAGTCTCTGAGATGGTCGCTTCGCTTCTTGGAGTACACTGTTATATCATCCAAATAAATTACTATGGATTTATTGACTAAACCCTTGAATGCGATGTCCATGGCTCTCTGAAATGTAGCACCGGCATTGATCAAACCAAATGGCATCTTCCGATATGCGTATGTGCCCCATTTAGTTCTGAATGTGGTTTTCAACTGATCATCAGGATGTACCAGCACTTGATTATATCCTGAAAATCCATCCAAGAAAGACATCAGTTCTGAGCCTGCTATTGCTGTAATATCTGCTCCATAGGTGGGAGAGGAAAATTGTCTTTTTGACAGGCTTTGTTGAGATTTCGAAAATCGATGCAGATTCTAATATCTCCATTTTTCTTTCTAACGGGTACCATATTGGAGACCCATTTGGAATGTCTGACGGGGAAAATTATTCTAGCTTTTAATAACTTATTTAGCTCGGTTTTTATCTGATTTTCTAAATTGGGGTGGATCTTTCTCAGTTTCTGTTGGACAGGTTTTTCGTTGTCAATCATAGGAATAGTGTGCTGAATGATAGAAGTGTCGTACGTCTTCAGCTCATCGTAATTCCAGGCAAAGACATTTTTATATTGTCTCAAAAGACGAATATACGCTAGTTTTTCTTCAGGGGCTAAGCCGATGACTAGATTAACGTTTTGTGGTTTATCATCGGTTCCTGGGTTTACTAATTTGTAGTTCAGGGTTGAACTGTAGAGCTTTGAATTGGCAGACCTTTTAAACCGATTTTTCAAATCGTATAAGTCTTCTAACTTAACCATCGATTTAGGTATAGCATTATCAGTGCCATTTTGTTGTATTTGTCGATCGTGATGGTCTTCGTCAATTATCTGATTGGAGTAGGATCCTTCGGAAGTGAGGAAATTTACAATATCAGGATCATCGTTGAATACTCTCCAATTTGTAATGTTGTCAGGGATGGATGGTCTAAAGATTAATTCTATTGAGAATCTATCTGGACTAAACTCTTCGAAGGGAATAAGCCTAGAGGCTACGTTAGCCAAAAGGTCTGCACTTGCGTTTTCGAGTCTCGGGATTGATGAAATATTGAATGCTATGAAATGCTTAGTTATATCTTGTACTAAAGATTGATAGTGTTTTAAATGACTTGATAGGCAATGAATAGTATTATGTACCTATTTGACGACAATCTCAGAGTCTCCGAAGACTTGAAGATACTTGACATTCAACCCGATTGCTTTGTGTAGGCCTTGCACCAAGGCTTCATATTCTGTTGTATTGTTTGTGCAATCGAATTCGAGTCTACACGTAAGCATGGTCTTATTTCCTTCTGGACTAATCAGAACGCATCCTGCTCATGCTCCTTCGTTAGATTTAGAGCCATCAAAATATAATTTCCAAAACAAAGATGTATTTACAGGTTTATCTAGAAAATTAACACACTTTGAATTATCAGTTTGGGAAAAAATTTCGACTTGGGACAAAACTGAATTTTCTAAGTAAGGTGATGTATGAGCATTGAAATTTCCGAGAAAAGAATCTACCGAGTAATTGCCTATGATACTGCTGTTATACGCTATTGCTTCATTTTCTCCCTCCAATTCCGTTACTATGTACTCCTGGTGTAACTCTCGTTCAACCTTTATTTGATTCGGTTTACCATTGTAGGGTAACCACATGTGTGACCAGTCGGTTGAAAAGTATCCATGGAGTTTCTCGGACCAATCCCTGCTAAGAATCAAGCCATAGAATTCTGGGATATCAGCCACTAGAATGTCAATAACCTGACATATCTTCGGGTTGGATGACAATCTTATGGTTACTTGATTAAGTTCACCAATCACTTCGACTTGAGATCGATCAAGCTGAACTATGCGCACTATGGATTTTTGTGGTTGAACATTTAACTTGGCACATATTGATCTGGGTAAAATATTCGTTGAAGCACCAGAATCTACCAAACAATTGTGCACATTTTTATTGAAAATTTCATAAGTGAGAAGGAAAGGGGGAGTGTGAGACCTTGATCTTCCTCCAATCAAGGGGATGTCATTTGGATCAATCTTATTGATCGTGTTTGTTGGAGGTCTTCCCATGTTGTGGGAAGCTACAGCTGTAGGCAAAGATGTAATAGGAACGGCGTGTAATTCCTTCATCATTATCTTCTGTTGATGTTTCAATTTGCTCAATTCGTAAAGGGTAATATTAGCCCTAGTCTCTTTCATGTCGTCAATAATATTGTATTCCATTTCATCCGACACTATTAGTGTTTTCGATGGAGTTGTTTGATCTGATTGGACTGGGCTAGGTTGAGTCGCTTTAGTGGTCGTTTTTTTTGTTGCGACTCTATCTTTTGCTGCAGGGCTTGCACCCTTCTGCTTAGGGGTATTTTGAGGAGGATCAAGTTGATTTTTTCTTCGTGTACTAACCGGAAATGCTTCTTGATCTTCTTCTTGTGGGAGGATGAAATCCCACATTCCTTGTAATTCCACAACTTCTTCGTCATCAGTCTGCCCTTCAGTGGCACTTTCTTCTTCTTCCTCTTCTTCGGATTCAACATTTGAAATAGCGTTGGGTGGTTTCACATCCATTGAAGGACCTCTTTTAAAAGCTCTGTAGGGCTTTTTTGAAGAAGTTTCTGCTACTTGTTTTTTTATGTCAATCATCTCATTGGACATGGTCTTTAATACTTTTTGCAATCCTTCCAAATCGAAAGGGTCTTTCGTTTGTTTCTTCTTGGAGTCTTCCTTGAAGGTGACTTTTTTAGACTTGCGTTCCTCTATCGCAGATCTCTTTTCCAGGGCTATTACGCGTTTCTCTACTGCTATCGCCTCTGTCAAGTTTTCAACTAAGGTTGTTTTATTTGCCCTATCTACGAAGATTGCTAAGTTTGATGGTAAGGCCGTAATATACCATTCACATCGTACTTCTTCGCTGGGTTGGGAAGCAGTGGGAATTTTGTTGAGGATCTTATTGAATCGTAAATTGAAATCTTTGATGGGTTCTCTAGCCTCGACTTTAAGATTGGATAAGTCATTGATTAACGTTGCCATTGATCTGTCATCACCAAACCTGTTAAGGAATTGACTTTGGAAAATGTCCCAACTTGTGATAGACCCGGAGGGTAATGCAAAGTACCATGACCCGGCTATTCCTTGCATTGTATAGGGAAAAAGCCAAACAACAGCATCTTCGTTAGTAACTCCGTTGAGATTGACAGAAATCATGAAATTGTTTATGTGTTCTTCTGCTATCATGCCTGCTTCTGGATTGAATTTGGGTAGCCATTTCTCAGGATGGGCCGGTATTTGACTCAAGGGTGGAGGCATTAAAACTGCCCCAGGATTGTTCCATGGAGACTGGGCCATCGTTGATCTGCTAGTAAATGAAAGTGCAGAGGATGATCCCTGTGGCTGGGAAGATGAGGACACTATGATCGTAGATGATTGAAGAGGAGGGGTTGTGGGAGCTCCAGTACGTGGATGGATGATGGTTTGGAATGAAGATGTGGGTGGCTGACTTCGCAGTGAGGGAGTTTAAATGGATGATGTAGATGAAAGAGTCTCACTGTTAGACTCCTGTGGTGTTTTCCTTGCTCTTTTCCTGGTGAGGAGAGGGAATTCAGTTGGCTGGATGCCAAATTTTTCACTCTTTAATCTGGTCAGGGGATGAGCAGGATTGTAATGCGAAGTCACGCTGCTTTAAGATTTATCAGACCTCTGAGTAGAAATGGAAAATCCCTGGAGTTTGTGAATCAGAGTTTGAACTTCAGGGGGTTCAATGGTAGATTGGTCTGAAATATTAGGGTGTGTAGCAGCGGTTAATACTCAAGCGACTTCTGACTCTGGATTTAAACGTACTGGGGAAGTTGGGGGAGTTGATGAGGGCGATTTACTCTCAAAATGGTATTTAGATTTTGATTTAGGTGCCATTCATAGTTCAGGCCCTCCTTCTAGCGCCAAATATGTTGAAGCCCTAAAAACCGGGTCGACAACAAGGGGGATACCCACCCGATCCGGACCTTGGTTGGTAGCTCCTTATTCGTTTGGTATAGCGGGTCCGACTGGGGATAATGGGACCAGTTTCCCAATCTAAGGGTGTGTGTGTGTGCAGAGTTGGATGTTGCTGATCTAAGAATACTTAAAGCTAATCTAATTCAAACTTTTAAACTAACTCTATGCTATTGTAATCTAATGAAAAACAACACATCTAATCTATGCTAACCCGGGATGTATTTCTTCTATTATGCGATCTAAAAAGATTTCAGACAATAACTGGTAATAAAGATCATTCAGATATCATAAGAATAGAAATCAATTAAGATGAACTACTTTGCATAAAAAGTTAGGCAAAACAGTTGTGAACAACATATCGCATAATAAGTTATTCATATATCAGACATAAATAAATGGCTCCATCGTACAAAAGTGCCAAATGGTAACTCACACATTCATGCAATAACATATAAACAACTAAAACTGTATATCACTTTAAGAATATAAGCAGAAATGGCCAAGAGATAAAAGTACCATTTATGACTAGTCCTACTCATAAGCTTCAAGCAAAATGATTTATCTCTACTTGTTCTAACAGCTACTAAGAATACAAAAGTGAAACATCAGTAGCAGATATCAAATGCAAACATTAATAAACCTCGATCCATCCATTCATCAAAACCTCCTCTGAGGGTGCAGAAGTGCATGTTCTGAGGACAAGTTTTTGACAAATTTCTGGACCCTTCTCCAAATGCATGAGAAGGGTTTAAATACTGCTAACTAATTAACTTAATTACATAAATTTAGGATACGGTTTAAATGACCGCCCTTCTTCTAAAGCAAAACTATTTCTAAAAACTGAATCTAATTCCTAACTATTTCTGTATTTGCTCCTTAGTGCTGCGAGCATGCAACATTTGCCTGGGAAGAGTCGGCTGGTCGTCTTCTGCTTTTGTTTGAGCTACGAAAATAGAAATGGCAAGCGCTGGCACCATTTTTTAGTACACTAGAAGATATTTTTGAGAATCATCTTCTGGTTGGGCGAATTTACTGTGTATATACTTGGAACAACCCAAATTTCCCTCAAACTGCTTCGGCTTTTGCTATTTCGGTTTCCGGACTTGTGAATGACTAAGCAAGTTAGGGACTTTGCTTTCTGAACAATTTTCTTAGCGATGCGCGATTAGCGCTAGGTGCTAATCGTGCTAATCGCGCATCGAAAACTACCTCTTTTCTTTGATCCGGGCTTTTCTGGTGCGTTTTCTGCCTTTAGCGCTTTTTCCTTCACCGGGTAGAAGTTTCAGGATTTTTCGTAAAACATGCTGTTTTTGTGAGCTTTCTGACCCTGAATGTTGAATCACCTATTGACCTCAGCGTCTGTTGAGTGATACTCTGGAATCTGTGGTTCTATTGCATGCGGCATCCGTTTATGAAGGCATCTCTTGTCTGTTCTTTGAGCATTGACGCTTTCCCCTTTTCCTTAGATGTTTCCTGCTCATTGCTTCATATTGTTTCCCGTTTTTCATTCCTGCAGTTCACGCAAAGGAAAAGAGTAATGATAATAAATTTTGATACGAAAGTTCTAACCTCTATGAATGCATAAAATCATGACACCCATCGTGAACTGACTCTTCGAAAAACACAAAACTGTCCTTCACTGACACTTTGGCATATGTTCATTAATTTCCTTTAAGGCGCGTGCCTAATTTTGGTTTATAGACAGGTTTTCTTGAATGTTGAGCCAAGGAAATATGTGATGGGCAATAGCAGCATCCCATCATCGCATTACCTAGATGTGTCATTGCAAAATTTTTTCAGATCAGATTATCGCAGATCGCAGATCGCGTTTATCGCAGATCGCATTTATCGAAGATATCGCAAGATCGCAGCATCGCGTTTATCGCAGATCGCAGATCGCGGATCGTGATGAGTTATCAAATCATTGTGTGCTGGTTATGCGATATTGCGATATGCGACGTTGCACATCGGCCGTCGGAGATTTCTTAAGATTTTCATTTAAGAGCACTTCTTAATGATGCGATGAATTTCTCATTTTTCGCAGCTTTTTATTACGCTCGTAAAGAAATGTTTATCTTCTTCGCGCGATGCGACATATTTTTTAGGAGTATAATACAAAAAGTTTTATAAAATGTTTTTGAATTTTTTATTAAGGGTCCCCATTTGCTTAGTGTTATTGCTAATACTAAACAAAGAGGGGGGTTGTTGGTGGCCACAACACTCCCACGCTTCTGTCTCTAGACGTTGTATGGTTGGATCCCCCTACAATGAGGTAAGCGTGAAGAGGGACTAGTCCAAAAAGCCCATGCAATCCTTCACCGCACACTCTATTTCTTCCAACCCTGATTGAATAGCGTGGTTTCACTGCTCTCTGACTTTAAGGGGTGTAGAGGGCTGCGCCTTCAGCCGCAGCTCAACAATCTATAGGTTCAGCTCCAACTGAACCTTTTTTGTCCCACCAAGTGTTTCGAAAGAAAACACATACGGAGTAGTATCTTCATGCCAATTCCCACCGTTTCCCAGCTCAGAAGTTGGGTGTTCTCAACACCCTGGCTACTCGTGCCCTTAGGATCTCTGATGAAAAAATCTTTGAGAAAGAGAAATCCCACTTCCTTAATATCTTTTTTGACAATGGTTATATCAAATACCTGGGTCAGAAAGCTTTCCTCAAAGCTGCCAAAAATTCACTAGCTAAAAGAGAACCAAAAGAGAGGGTCCCAGGTGTCCATCTTCCGTATGTGCAGGGGACCACTAATAAGATAGCTAGGATTCTTAAGAAGCATAATGTCCCCTTGAAATTTAGACCCCTCAACACCATTCGTAAATCCCTCAGATCTGTGAAGGACCCTATCAACCCTAAGGACATGAAAGGGGTTTATATTATTCCTTGTTCTTGTGGGACCCCCTATATTGGTGAGACTGGTCGCTCCATTAATCAAAGGATTAGTGAGCATGCAGCTGACCTCAAGCATAGGAGAACCAAGTCTTCTGCTTTAGCTGAGCATGCGGAGAGTACCAAACATCATGTTTGCATAGAGGAGGTGAGTGTTATCGCTAAGGTTTCACAATTCCATCACCGCAAATTTAGGGAAGCCCTTGAGATTGAGAAAAGACCAAACAATCTCAATAGAGAAGACGGATGGAAGATCAGCAGTTGCTGGATCCTAGCCCTCTCTTCCTAGTCGTTTTCTTCCCTTCCTCCCCTCCCTCCTTTTTTTAGCTTTTTTCCCGTATCCTTCTCTTTTGGGCCTTTAGTCTTTGATGTGATTTTGAGTCCCGACCCTCTCCTCTTGAGTCGCTCTTCAAGGTTTTGTTATTTATTATAAGATATTTATATAGGATATTTAGGAGTATTATGATAACACTATTATATTAATCCTTTCATAACTCTAATAATAACCTGATATCAATCTAGGATATTATGATAGTTTAACCCTTAATTAAAAAATAAATAAATAAGAATAATTTAACCCCTAAAATTTTCCATAATATCTATCAATAACTTCTAAATTAAAAATGATTTTTTTTTATAATTAATTTATTTTAATAAGTCCCTTTATATATCTATAACTAACTTTGTAATAATCTATTTAAATTAATTTTATGATATTTTATAATTAATTTATAAAATAATTCCCCTTATCTTTAATATATATATAAATAACTATGTACATTTAATAACTTTTTAACTAACTATTAATTTAAATTAATTTATTTATTCACTTTTTAACTAACTACTAATTTAAATTAATTAATTTATTTATATAGTCCCTTTAACCTCGATTTTAATAAGAATATAACTAATTAACTTGTTGATATTTATTTAAATTAACTTAATTATTAAAATACAGGTCATTCCCTTAATCTTGTCCAGCTAACGTCTCCTGGTCAAATTTAGTCGTTGCTTGATCAAGAAATATAGTCGTTTGATGTTCTGCTTTGACTATTTAATATGCAAAGCTTGATCTGATTCTTCAACTTGTCCTGACAATGAACCACACTGGATGGTTCGAAATGCGTCAACAAATGAAATTTCATGTGATTTACGCTGAAGAATCTCTCATAAAGACTTTACATTTTTGAGGGCAGACAACCCTTTGACTTGACTCTTTACTCTACGCTCCGCGCACTTTGCGGAGTCTTTACAATACAACTTTACCAAAAACTTTGGCTTTAAGCCCCAAAACTGCACTGTGGGGGATTCGCTGCCCAACAATACAAATGATTGTACAACACTTGATTTACCTTCGTTGAATTAGGAAGCTCCGTCTTATTAAAATCCAACACATAATAAAAAAAAATGTCGGAAAAAAGGATCATCAAAAGGCTTAGTGAATATTTCGGTTGGAATACTTTTTTTACAACTCAAAGATTTAAAAGGGTCCAACTAATCATCCCTGCTAGAACTAGTTTCAAGAACACATGAAACCTCATTAAATACCAATGTCCTAGACCTTAATAATTACTTCCTTTTTATCAGTCATGTATTGTAAAATCTAGCTCAACATACAGAAACGACTCTCCTTTCTTCTTGAAATTGAAGAAAATTTTTGTTCAAATCAACTCCATGGGTTTTCAAAGGGTTGTCTTCAACAACTTATTCCATTCCCTTGAGAATTTATTTCACAAGAAATTTCAACCAAGCATATACTTCATAAATATCTCGTCAAATAATCAACCAATTTTCATATGCAATAGCACCCTACTGCCAGAAACAGAGGATTGTGGGAAAAAAACAACTAAAGAAGAAGGAAAATAATCTACTTGTTTTGTTGCTTTTGTATAACATGCATTAATATTTTAAACATCGTCACTTCAACAGATTGGATGATAATGAGTTGTACCACCCTTTGGAGGTAATTTCTGATCTCAAAAGAAATATGTGTTGTTGTATGTGTATCTATGTGAAGATCTTCCATATAATTTCCACACAAATATTGCTTGGGTGTGTCTATTAACTATTGGCATCAACAGGTTGACTAGCAGCTTAATGCACTGTTTCTGGTATACTCCTCAATATAGCATGCAATTCCTTATGTAAGGTTCCTATAGTAGGAATCAATGGTGCTTCTTCTTATTATTCATCTTGGTCTGTTTAGCCCATGAATCACTGGGTGTCACAGCCTAAAAGGTTTTCATGTTAAAAGGGTCATTAATCAAATCAATCTAAGTTTGGGAAGGATTTTTGCTTGTCAAGTTTTTGTAAATTTACCTTGCAGGTAAAATCAACATGAAGAGCTCTAAATCAAGTTTCCAATGAGTTATAGATCTCCCCAAATGGATTCAAGCATCAAAAGTAATGTCTAAGTAAAAATCCCTCTTCAAAAGCTTGGGAAAAGGAAAAACGGTTTAGTGTGAATCTCGGATCTTAGATCTTGGAGTTTTAAAGAGAGAAGCAGTGGAGGTTCGGGGCACATCAGCGATTGGCACATCGGATGGTTTGGGGAAAATCGGCAATCAGCGCATTGAAGGTCGGGAAGATATCACACATTGGTGGGTCTTGTATAATCAATGATCAGGCACATCGGAAGGTCCAAGCCATATCGGCAATCGGTAATCAGAGCATGGGACAAATTTAAAAAGTTACAATATGCGAACGTTGATAGTGTTAAACCGCCGAGAAAGTGGCGATAGTGTTAAACCATCGAGGATGTGTCGATATCGGTTAACAAATGATTTCATTGAAAAAGCTATAGATGGACGAGCTTTTTCTCTCTTCTCTAGTAGGACATGTGGTGAGCAGTGATAGGTTCCAATAAGGTATACGTGGTGGCATATGCTTGGTTCTGACAAATCTATGTGGAATATGATGTCAACATGATGTGGTGGTACGAAAGTACATGTGGTAGGAAATTTTGGCATTTTGAGGGGTCCTAAGGGGGAAAATGAGGGTGACATGTGTCACCACTCAATAGGTGCCATGTGGACTATTGACGTCATATCAAAGATCACATATTGGAGGATGAGGAATATCACAACTCTAAAGTAAATCCTCCAACAGGAAAGTTTCGATGAAAGGGGCTCTAATATTGGGGCTGGCCCATGGTCGTAAGAGCTCAAATAACCAAAGGCATGGGGCTGAGAACCAAGGGCTATGGGTGCATCAGAGGGATTGTTGGCTTGATGGGGTCTGACCCAAGTTTGAAAGTGTGTTAGATGGGTATAGTGAATTAGGGGAGAGGTGTAGAGGTTAGACCTATAGGGAGCGAGAGAGGGGGGGGGAGGATATGAGAGAGAGAAAGTGAGTGAGAGGAAAAGAATCAAGGGGTAGAGAGAGAGAGAGAGGGGTGGGGATAGTAATAACAGAGGGAGAGGTAAAGTGGGGGAGATGGGTAGAGTGGAGGAGAGAAAGGAAGAGGAAGAAAGAGAGAGAGTGGGGGAGAGGGGTAGAGTGGAGGAGAAAAAGAAAGAGTGGGAGAGGGGGAGAGAGTGAGTGAGAGTTCCAAATAGAGAGGGAGAGAAAGAGTGGTTGTAGATAAATGGGGAGAAAGAGTAAGAGGTTAGAGATAGGGGAAGAGAGAGAAAAATGGAGTAAGAGAGGGGGGAATGGGGGAAGAGAGAGCAATAGAAAGAAACACACTTGTAGATGTGGGGGATAGGGAATGAGGAGAAGAGAGGTATAGATGCAAGAGAGAGGAGAGAGAGAGAGGGAGGAAGGGATAGAAGGGGGGAGAATGAGAAACATGGAGATTAATAGGGGTAGATATATATAGAGAGTGAGGGAGAGAGGGAAGGTGGGAAATAGAGGTAAATAAAGGGAGTGGAGGGACATAGAGATAGGGGAATGAGAGAGGAGAAGATGGAGAGAAAAAGAGAGGGAGGGAGGAAGTGATAGAGAAAGAGGGAAAGGGTGAGGGAGGAAGGTGGATAGAGAAAGGGGTGTGGCTGATTATGTGTATGTGTATGTGTATGCATGTGAGAGAGAGATGGATGAAGAGAGAGGTAAAAATTGAAAGAGGGGGGAACAGTGGGGAAATGAGAGAGAGGGAGAGTGGGTAAAAGAGAGGAAGAGGGATAGAGGAGGAGAGAGTGAGTGAGTATGAGAAAGATAGGGGGGTGGGAGAAAGTGGGAGAGAAGAAAGGAGGGATAGAGTTAGAGAGAAGAAAGAATTAGAGGATGAGGTATAGAGAGAGAGAGAGAGAGAGAGAGAGAGAGAGAGAGAGTTGAGGAAGAGAGAGAGAAGTAAGAATAGAGGGGGAGAGGTGAGAAAGAGATAGAGAAGGAAAGTAGGATAGATGGGGAGAGAAAGACAGAAGGATAACATGGTAGAGAGAGAGAGACAGAGAGGTGGGGAAGAGTGACATAGGGTAGGGAGAGAGTGTGAAAGAGGTTGATATGTAAAATACCATGGATAATTGCACTAGACAATTTGTCACAATAGATCTAATAAAACTATAATTAAAAATATAAACTATGAGGGTTTTGTTCTCTTTATATTTTTGGAATTAATGCTTATTTCATATGCATTCAAATTAAAGTCATGCATAAAATAGACAACATCGAAATAAAAACTCACAAACCACAATTGGCAAAAGATCCTGGGAAACTTTTTTGGGAGAAAACTTAGCTAGAAGGTGAGGTTGCTCTACTCTATTTCTTTGAATAGAAAATTGTTGCAAGTACAAAGAAGTAAGACATATGGGTTGTGGGATACTATAGTGAACAAATCCTCTTTGTCTTCTCTCTCCTTTTCCCTCTTGGCTACTATACTCATCTATGGATCAAAATGCACTCAAAAAGAATGGAACCATTTTCCCCCCTAGTGGCCTAGTTATAACACAACTTAGTAGCCTACTAGTTGGAATACCTTTGCCATTTTATGATGTAAAATATATGTACCTTAATATTAGGTTGTAGCAACCCCTGGTTTATTTTCTATGTAAATAAAATAAGGCCAAGGTCATGGGACACATATTCCAAGTTGAGTGTTGGGAAAAACATAGTGATGGGTATATATGGTGATCAATCAATGGCTATGGAAATTGGAAAAGGCATTAGCAAAGACAAAGTGACATTAACGGGCATTTGCATGGGAGGGAAATTGAAGAAAAAATGAAGGAAAATGAAGAAAATATAGGCCTTAATGATTAAAAGGTTTTTGAGGATCAGTTCACATCCTTTGGCTAGTAACCTTTTGTCAGTTCAGTTTTGGAGATCTCTTTTATCCTCTCATTCTCTCGTACTCTGGCACACTTAGAGAAATCTTAGAGAATTATTTGAGAATGCTTGGAACACTCTAGTATTCACTTGGATTGGATAAAGAAGTCAAAGGAAAGCAGGAAAGCACAAGGGAACAATTGGATCAACACCTAGAGATGGATTGTTTTGCAGGTAACGAGTTGCATGTGTGATTTCCTTGTTGATTTATGGATGCATGGTATATGCATGTGATTTTCTGGTTATGTGTTGTCATTGTAGTGAAGTATTTCCTAGATTAATAGTGGTTTTAGCCTTGCCTTGTCATTTCCTAGATAACCATGGTGTTGTGGTTTTTTCCACTTTATTGTTTTATGATTAGTGCTCATAATTGCTTATGGATGTGGGTTGCATCAAATGTTCTTGAAGCCCTAGAACAATTTAGGTTGACTTACTAGTCCTGGAGCCTAGGTTGGGAAGAATGCTCTGGAGCCCTTGGTGGGTTGAGTTACTAGTCCCTGGAGATAGGTTTGAACAAATGCTCTAGATACCTGGAAGGATGTGGGTTGATTTAATAGTTCCTCCAGCCCTGGACAACTTGCGTAGAGACCGATCTGGTTGGTGTTAGTGATGTATGACCGCTGAGGTGGAACCACTTTGGTTGAGGGTTGAGGTGGTTTTGCCTTTGGAAGCTTTGGTTTGGTTTGATTTGGTTCATTCCATGAGATCCCACATTCATGCTTAGAATATGGCACGAGGGTGATTGGTTGAAAGAGAAATTTGGTTCAGCCCAATCTATGGTTAGGTGGCACATGGAAGTCCCTGACTTGGTTGGTACTTTCCTATGTTAATATGAGACATTTCCTTATTGTGATCTATGATCATTTGTAGTATTATATTGGTGATATTATGGTTGAGTTTCCATGGTTACGATGTTGGTTATATGATGTGTACCAATTATTATGGATCTTGTCATGAATAGTTTAGTTATTAATTTATTGATGAATGTATGGACTAATGAGATTTTTTGCAACTATGTGGAGAGGGCATAGAACATTCTCAGTTATTCTTAGATGAATCTCAGACTATTATGATCATATATACATTCATGACATGTAGCTTACATGTTTTCCATGTGTTTGACGAAATGTCTAGTGTGTTCTATGCAGTCTAGGTCAATTCCTTAGTTCAAGTTTAATTTTTTATCTTTCTCCTCATGTCAATAATGATTCTGGAAAGTCTTAGATAATTATGGGCAGTAATATGGAGTCTAGCTTCGAATTGTGGCTTAGATTTCAGACCGCAACCTCTAAACTAGAAGTATTGGGTTATAACTACATGAAATCAATGTCATGCATGTGGTTTGGTGTGCCAATTTAATCACTGTTAATTGACTGAACCGCAACCATTTAATTGTCAACCAGGGTAGTTATGTTTATTTCAAAGGTGTCTGTACTATCTATGCCAATACATAACATCCAATGATAGAAATAAAGAATAGAAAGAAATGTCGCTGAGCCAATTGCAAAAATTAAACACTCATGCAGAAATCAAAAGCATTCTACTGGAATGAAATCACACTTCATGTTTTACCAAGAAAAGAGCACGCCACACACCATATTAATGACTGAGCCATATGGTCAATTATTACAACTTAAATCAATCCTGTGTAATAACATATCAGAAATCTGAAAAACAAAAGTAAATCTGCTCTATGAATTATACAATGACAACAATAATTTCACACTTACGAGAAAGAAATAATTAATCTACTACTACACTATTACTGAAATCCTTGCTAATGAGGAGGGCCCTTCCTCCTTAGCAGGGCACATGGATGAAATGCGAACTCGTTAAGGATTCAACGCAGAATCTGTAAAAGCATCACTAATGATGTTCTTGTATTAAAATAGTTTTGAATTACGTAATCAAAATGACGATACTATCTCGTGTTGCCTCCCCTCCTTTCCATGGAACTTAGTCCTTTTATAAAGTTGACATGCCCAAAATAGGGAACAGATCAGTCATGAGAATCTCATGATTCTCATGTTGATCAATATTAAAAGAAAATAGAAATTGTTACAAGTGGTTTCTAAATACAAGGCCTATTCCAGTTACATCATTTTCTAAAATCACAATCACCTAAATTCCTTAATCGCCCACAAATAATTCATGCTCATGACAACTATCTCATGGAATAGTACCCACAGTCTTAATAGTTGCGGTGTAGCAACATCTCATGGTGTAACAACATCTCGTAGTGTAACAACAACTTGAGGTGTAACAACAATGGTCTGTAACAACACTTGAGGTGTAACAAAAACTTGTGTTGTAACAACAATGGTCTATAACAGCAAATCCTCAAAACATATTTGTGAATTAACATCACAATTGTCCATCCTTTGGCCTTGAATTCATGGGCAACAACTGAAAGAAAAAGATCTAGAGAACCTCTTCCACACTTACCCTGGTTAGCCATAAAAAATGATATCACTTCATTCATATTTAACAAAAATTGAAAATTAATGTCACAACAAAAATTGCTTCTTATAACTAGGAAAATGATACTTAGGATGTAAAGTTTGCAGGTTCAAAGTTAAAATGGTAAAAAATGGGGGGGAAAGGTATCTAAAGTATGCACAAAAGTTGCACCCAACATATCCCCCCAACTGAAGCAACTACATGTCCTCATTAAAAATTCTCAGATACCGTTGTTGTACTTCTGATGTAGATCTGTCAAGTTGTAAGCGTTGGTAGTATCCTCATCAACGAACCTATAGCCCTGAGTGGCATCAACTGATGAGGCCAATATTCCTCCTCATAGTCACAAAAATGACAAAGGGGTTTGTATTCTTCCACTGGCAACCAAATCAAAGGATATTTAAACTTGAGCCCTATCGAGAAGGCTCCCAATGATTTCAGAATTTGGGCATACTCTGGAACTCGTGCAACAGTCACCATGAAATTTTGAAACCCAAAAGGGTCACCCTCCTATAGACCTACGCTACTGGTCTCTATGCATTTAAAGCACCATGTTAGTGATAGGCTCTTCAATTGCACAAAAAGGTTGAGGCAAAACCCCATGATTCTCCTTTGGTAGATAGTTGATTGCTCTCTGACATTCGGAGTACTCAGAAATCTATTAAATTCATGCTTCAACTCTGTAGCCATACTTGGTTCCGCCCTTATCCATAATGTTGCCTTCTCTTCATTGGTGTCCGCCGAATTCATGGTCAGGTGCCATTCTATCTGATTTCTCATGAAAGAAATAAAATCACACAACTGTAATTCCCCCATATAGGAGAAAATGCTCCAACCATATCCAAACTAGCATGCTCACAAATTATGTTATGAAGAAATAGCTCACATAGTAAGATTTGGTCATTAAAATCGTAAGCATGGAAAACTTCCAAAAAAGTTTGGTTAGAATTACCCAAATACGGTCTATTTTCATAGACCACCTTCAACTGAAATAAATAAAATATTTCCCACAGAAAGACTGGGTAGGATGGAGAGGGCCTTCTACACCCTAACAAATTTAGGGCGAGTTCATGCAGCTTGTGTTTATCATTTGTTAAATATAGAACCTGTTGCTGTAACAGCTGCAATTTCTCCTCTTTCTCCTTCATGGCTTCCTTCTTTTCCCATCTTTCCCATTCTTCTGCCAATTTATTCTCAACCCATTTTTCCTTGAGCGAACCTACCACTTTCTGATGTACTTCCAACGAGATCACTCCCTCTTGTAAAGAGAGTGCCTACTGTTTCCATTTCTACAATTCTAATGTCAATAAAATTTTCTCTGAACACCATCCTGCTTCAGGACCCTATGTTCCTTCACATGTAATATCACTTGGGGATGTAATAACATCTCCAGGATTGAGCTACTCTACTTCAGCTGTTAGTTTTTGTGTACCCGTTTCTTCGTCAGTAGGTTCTTGTGGTTCAACTCTTTCTTTTTCTTCCTAGGTAGCCTCTACCTCTGCTACTAGTTCTTGTGTAATAGTAGTTTCATTGGAAGGTTCTTGTGTGTCATCTCTGAGGTCTCTTTCTATGGGATGCTCTGTTTTGGTTGTTGGTTCTTGTGTAGCAACAACGTCTTTAACGAGATCTTGTGTAACAACTTTCCAGGGTTCAGTTTGGGTTTCCATCGAAATGGTGTTTGCAACATAGACTTTATATCCAACTGCTTCTAGATCCCTAGCACATGTTGCACATAAAAACCCTGATGTGGTTTCCACCCTCATTTTGTCTACAACCTCTGCCAAGGTGTCTAGGCCTGGGACCTATGCTTCCACTTTACTCTCCTCTAATTGTTGCCTTAATTTTTATTTCTTTTTCTAAATTTTCAATTTTATCTAGAAAAAGTTGGGTCTCATCCTTACCTGGTAGAGGGACCTCTTCCGGATGGGCCTATTCCCCTTCTTTCTATTTCCCTGTGTCCTTGTGCTTGCTCAGATCCTTTCTAGATAGAGGTGTAGGTTCTAGTTGTGAGATGACTTTCACCCTCTTCTTCGATATCCTACTGCCTATCGACTTCTCCAATGATTATTTCTCAATCCTACCACCTGATGATTTCCCTTGTTCTTTGGTCTCCCTAACTTCCCTTGGAGTGTCATCAGGTATTTCAGCTTGCCTTCGACTGGAAGTCCTTGTCTATCTACTTATAAACTCCTCCGAGCTCCTTTCTTGATGTTCCAATGCATCCAACACAATTAACTTGATGACATTGTGGTTAGTAACGAAACTCTCTGGGTGTGCAACAATTTTCACAGCAGCAAACATGTGACTTATATTTTCTAGCGGGAAATATGGGAGATTGACCAGTTGCCTATGTCGAAGGTGGTTTAGCACTAGAAAATGGTAATTTAATACGATCGTTTCATTTCCTTCGTAAGTAATGTACTTGATAATGTAGAGGGAAACGTCCCCCCATGGCTAAAGGAGTGATAACTTGTCAATTCCCCTACACTTTTTCTCCAATTGCTCTTCCCCTTGCAGGAATTCTACCTTAAGGGAGGGCTCATTGATCTTTTGGTTAAACCATTCTTCTGTAACTTCTAGTTTCATCCCCCTAAACTTTGTCTAGTTTCTATTCAAGTTTTTAGCAAATTCCATGGCAACAGACTCCTTTGATCCCTTAAGTCACTCAAAGAACTCAAACCATCCCACTTCCTTAAAGATCTGGCATGCCTCATGGAAATTATCTAGTGCTTCAATTGAATTTGGCTCGTGTCAGACTGCTGCTCCTCCCATTTCTATTTCATTTACTACACTTTGTGTTCTCTCTATTCTTCCTCTAAGAATTTTGAAATGAGGGTGCAATGCTTCGCTGAGGTTGATATCAGGGCAGTGAAGTAGGCAATAAAAGCAAGAATTTCAGGTCAGGGGGATTGTACTACACACGTTGTGATCTCATTATTGATCCTGGATCATGGAGGTCTAGCTTTAAATGTGATTTAGTCCTTGGCATGATTGGCATAAAGAGATAACAATAATGGCAGGGTTTAATAATGATTACAAGATTGTTGCTTTTAATTTTAGTTTGAAATTGCAGATTGTGAAATGATTCACCCTCCCCCTGAGTTTAATGTGACGTCCATCCTCGGCCATCAAAGAAGGTGCCATATTAATTTCCATAATTGTTAAACAAATGGAAAAAGTGATATACCTTTTGTGTGACATACTTGAGGTGATGTGGTGAAAAGGGACTGGCAAAAAGGTACCAACGATATAATTAATTACGATGGTGACATGTTGATTGTGTCAATTTTTCTTGTAGTATGATGCTAATGAATGCTATTTATTGTGAGAGATGATTTTGCCTGGGTCACTGTTGCAAGTTTTTAGTTGTTACACATGTAACAACAGATACGATTGCTAACACTATTTCTACAATAGTTTCTTATTTACACTACTCTTTACATATACTTACAAAATTTTGAAAAGAATGAGGAAGGACTAAAAACTTGTAACAACATATTGTAAGATGTGCATGAGGTAAATGATGTTGTTACAGAAAGAAAAGAATGTGTAACATCTGCCACATGGTGGTTTTCTATAGAATTTCTGGTAGATTCACAAACTCATGCAATCTTATAAAACAAAAGACAAGAATCTACTTCTACTATTTACAGTGGAAGCACATAAAGATCAAGCAAAACAATAATCAACAAGAGGAGGATAATCAATGGCACATAACACAATAAATATCTGGGGAAATCCACAGCTCAAAACCGCACTATCTGTATTGCATATATCAGAAATACAAGATGATAATACAATGCTTGTTCTCTAAAGAACAATCCCAGCACTCATTGTGATCAATCTCCCTACTCACAAACAAGCTCAAGCTAAATCCAAGCCTCTTCTCTTCTCTCTAAGACTTTTATTTCCTTGCGCCCTTGGTCAAAGAATTCATATGAATACAATATGATCTACTCAATCTTGAGCTTAACTTGCAAAAGTATTTCCTATCCTCCACTTGATCACTTCCTTTGGCCAATACTTAGCCAAATTTCCAAGACTCCAATCTTCTAATTCTTTGCATAATTCCTGAGAGAATTAGCCTGTATTTAAAGGGAAATTCCTCAGTTCCTGAATGCATGCACCATCAATGCAACTCAGAAAAATCTAAAACAAATAGTACATTGTCCCTGCACTCTAGTCTCAACTCTGTCTTTCCCAAAATCTACATGCGTGAGTTTCTGATGAGGGAATCTTCAGTTAACTGGAGTAGCGCTAGTTGAGTGCACTAATGCATCAACTCACTGTTAACTCACTATTAGTTCCTCAAACAGTTTGGAACTAATTTAACTAGACTTAACTCAGTAAACTAAGTTAACTAATTACCACTCATACTTAACTCATCATGGACTCCTATAATATAGGGATAACATATATGTGACTTCAAAAATACTTCCAACACAAAATTCCTAAGTTAATTAAAATTAATTAACTATTTACAAGTTACTATGAGAAAAGAATTATAACTTAATTCAAGGACAAATTAAATTGGAATTTTTGGATTCTATTTTTAACATTTCTTGTTGCTATTTTCAACACTCCCTCTCGACAAGAAAGGAATTTAACTCGGTCCTGATCTTGAACCTTTGGAATGTTCTGCATGCAACACTTCTCTCGAGTGTTGTAGCTCCAGCAACTCCAAAAACAAAAAACATCCAACCTGAATTAGAATGATTCCTTTGTCATCAAATACTCTGACTACTATCGCCTCTGTCGACTGAAAAATTTGTGCTTTTGTTGAATCTTCCTTTTTGCACTTGTTGTTAACCCTCTCTATGCTCTTCAATATTTAACTTCTCCAGCCTTTTTCACTTTGATCTCTGACTACATCAATCCCACTGATTCCTCCCGCTACTATGTACTTTGGGCTCTCGTAGCAAGGTACAATCCATGAGATAGAACCACTCAATGGACCCTGCCCAATTTCAGTGCTCTTGAGACTATCACTTCAAATCTCCCCACCTCACACCTGGAGGTATGGTTGTATGTGATCCCTCTACCCACTTGGCTCGAAATTTCCCCCTACTGGAGGTCTCTACATGACTGGATATCTCCACTCGGTCTCCTATCAACTTCTCCAATTGTGGTTTCTCCACAATTATCTGAAACCGCCTCCAAGACTATTTCTTCTCTACTTGATTGGATCTCTCCACTCAATCTCCTCTTAGATTCCCTAGTTGTGGCTGCTCCACAACCTCCTAAAGTTGCTTCTAAGGCTTCTTCTGGGGCTGCATTTCGATAGGTAATTTACTCTCCCTCTCAACCACCATGTCTCTAACCTTTTCCTTGCTCCTCAAGGCTTTGCATGCATCTTGAACCTCAGGAGCATACAGGTTCTTAACCCATGCACTGATCTATTTCACCTATCCCATGGTGATGTGTCTAAAAAAAACCTTTCCCTTACTAAAAACCACATCATATCCATGCTCTTCCAATATCGCGACTGAAATAAGATTCTTCTTTAGTCCTAGAACATACATCACATCTGTGATCCTGAGAGGGGAGCCAGAATCCCTCTGAATGGTAACCATACCGATCCTGGTAGCTCTATACCTATCATCATCTCAAAACTCTATGCTCTTCTTGAGGTCTTTCTCCTCAAAATCACTAAAGAGATCTCTATTCCCCGTCATATGGAATGAGGCACCATTATAAAGATACCACACACCTCTCATTGTAGTGTTGGCCATGCATGCAATGAGAGTGAAATCAAGTTTGAATTGTGAAACTAGAGCTTCACCTGGTGCCGCTATTATCGGCTCCTTCTTGCTTGCTTTCTTCTGTGGGAAATTCTTGGCATAGTTCCCATGCTCGTGACAGTGAAGCCAGTTGACTTTCATCATGTCCATATTCTTTCTTCCCTCCTCGCCTTGGGACATCTTTCCCTTGGCTTTCTTTGCCTTACTCGCTAAGGTAAAATCCTCTTCCACTTCCTTGGAAGGGGTCCCATCTCTAGTGTCCCTCTTCATTTCCTCCTGTATCAAATCCGACCATAGTCATTCCCAATCTAGCAGTTTCTCCCAACCATTGACAGAGTCCTGATAACTATGCCAACTCTTTGCGAGACCAAGAAGATCAAGGCTCACCATATCTTCCTTTATCCCGCCATCACGAAATTTTCTAGAAAAATAGATGATTTTAAATCAGTGATATCTCCCTCATCCGAACTCTGATTCAACCATTTTTTTTTGAATTTGGGAATTTTTTCGCAAGGAATCCAGATCTACTATTTTTTCGTAAAATTTTGCACAAAATTTTTTAGATATTCTCTGCAAACGCGTGGCCCAAAAAACAATCTAGCTCTGGTACCATGTAGAATTTCTTGTAGATTCACAAGCTCATGCAATCTACTAAAACAAAAGACAAGAGTATACTTCTATTCCTTATAGTGGAGGCACATAAAGATCGAGAAAACAAATAATCAACAAGAGGAAGATAATCAATGGCACATAACACAATAAATATATGGGGAAAGCCACAACTCAAAACCCCACTTTTTTTATTTCATATATTAGAAATCCAAGATGATAATACAATGCTTTTTCTCTCAAAAATAATCCTAGAACTTGGTATGATCAATCTCCCTGCTCACAAGCAAGCTCAAGCCAAATCCAAGCCTCTTATCTGCTCTCCAAGCCTTCTATTTCCTTGTGCCATTGGTCAAAGAATTCAGATGAATACAATATGCTATGCTCAACCTTGAGCTTAACCTGCACAAGTATTTCCTATCCTCAGCCTGATGACTTAATTTGGCCAATACTTAGCCAAATTTCCAAGCCTCCAAGCTTCTACTTCTTTGCACAATTCCTGAGAGAATTAGCCTGTATGTAAAGGGAAATTCATCAGTTCCTGAAGGCATGCACTATCAGTGCAACTCAGAAAAATCTAAAACAAATAACATTGTCCTTGCACTCTAGTCTCAACTGAGTCTTTCTCAGAATTTACATGCATGAGTTTCTGATGAGAGAATCTTCAGTTAACTGGAGTAGCATTAGTTGAGTTCACTAATGCATCAAGTGACTATTACCTCACTATTAGTTCCTCAAACAGTTTGGAACTAATTTAGACTTAACTCATCTTGGACCCCGATAATATAGGGAGGACATATACATGACTTCGGAAAGACTTCCAACTTGAAATTCATGATTTAATTAAGTTAATTAAACTTAATTAACTATCTACAAGTTGTTATGAGAAAAGAATTACAATTTAATTCACAATTTAATTCAAGGACAAATTAAATTGGAATTTCTGGATCTATTTTTAACATTTCTTGTTTCTAATTTCAACATTTTCATGTCACGATTTGTCTGCCTGCACCCCTATAAGATATTTTCACAGCCACATTCTTATTTACATTTTTTTATTACATTAACTGCCAACAAAATTTGGTTTTCAACTATTACACTTATTAAAGAATTAAGAATTTGGTAGCATGGGAGAATTTTCCCCTGCCCCTGTAATCTAAAGGTCAGAATCTGTGACAACGTTGATGAATGAATCCTTTGAAGTGGGTTTGTGATATAGCCGAAGATGGTGGCCATCAGAGAGTAATGGTTTCCTAACACTATCAATGGTAACTAAATTCACAATCCCGTTTCCAAAGGTTGTGTCAACTTCATAAGGACCTAGCCACCTAGTGCAGATATTCCCCTTAAAATCCTTGAATCTCGAATCATATAATAGAGCCCAATCTCCTTTTCGAAATTTCTTCTTTTTAATGAATCTATTGTGCCACTTATCCCTTTTTTGTTGAATGATGTATGTTTGTTGAATAGTAGTTATTTGTTTCTCATCTAGCTCATTGAGATGATTCAACCATTTCTTTTGTGTTGTTTCCAGATCCAAGTTCACTTGTAGCGTTGTTCTTAATGTCTTGATTTCGAAATATATGGGAAATAAAGTATTTTTACCATACACTAATTATTATGGCAAGAATCTTATAGTATTCCTCCATGTAGTCCTGTATGCCCACAGCGCCTCTAGAAGTTTATCGGCCCAATTTCTCTAATGGTTGGCCACAATCCTTGTAAGGATTCCCTCAATAACCTTGTTGGTGCTTTCCACTTGGCCATTCGCTTGTGGATGATAAGGAAAAATAATCCTATGACAAATTTTGTGCTTTTCAACTAGCTTTTGAATCAAATGAGATGTGAATTGGGGCCCTCCATCTATCACTATTTATCTAGGTACCCCAAAGTGAACAAAAATGTCTTCAAACAAAAAGTCTGAAACAGGCTACTCTGTGGCTCTGATTAACGCTTTCACCTCAACCCATTTTGTGACATAGTCTGTGTAGACCAGGATGTAGGAATTTTTCAGGGACGATGGGTTAAGTGGTCCTGAAAAATCCAGGGCTCATTTCTCAAATGGCTCTAAAACTATTTGAGGTTGTAACGACATCTCATCTGACTAGAGTGGTTGACCCATTCTTTGGTAGTTGTCACATCCCTTCACGAATTTCTTAGCATCCTGAAATATTGTGGGCCAATAGTATCCTATTGAGAGCACCTTGTATCCTATCCTCTTATCTGAAAAGTGTCCTCCGCAAGGTTCCTCGTGACAAGCTCTAAGGATATTAAAAATTTCATCCTCCCTCACACAGCACCTGATCTGATGGTTTGGCCTGGTGTGATAGAGATTTCCCTCAATCCACGAATATCTAGCACTTTGCTGGACAATTCTTCTCTTTTCTCTGGAGGATAGGTATTGTGGAAATATTCCTACAGCAAGATAATTAGCTATGTTTTCATACCACGGTGAGTGAGTTGAAATAGAAAAAAGGTATTCATCAAGAAAAGAATCTTCAATAGGCATGCATTCATCACCAACAATTAGCCTAGAAAGAAAATCAGCCACTACATTATCTTTCCCAGGTTTATCTAGGATTGTTATATCAAATTCTTGTAACAGCAATAACCACTGTGTAATCCTACCATTAGTGATTGGTTTATTCATTAAAAAATAAATGGCAGAGTGGTCAGTGTGTACAAACACTTTATATCTTGTGATGTAGTGTCGAAATTTGTTGATGGTGTTGAAAAGTGTGCAACAAGAAATGCTAAAAATAGAAATTGCTAAAAATAGCACTGCTATAAATAGCTAGGCTATAAATAGCAGTTCAGCCATTGGAGGTCTTAGCTACAATGGGTGAAAAGTGAAAGTGCTAAAAATTGCTTTTCTAAAAATAGAATTTCGGGATCCCTTCTTATTTTAATCAGTCCTTGGACTAAACATAGGAAGTAAAATTCGAATTTGATATCAACAGCAGTTTGGAAATTAATTAATTAATTCATCTTGAGTTAATTAGTTAAGGAAAATAAAACTTGAAGTCTATGTGAGCACATGCAACAATTTCTTCATTAATTGAGGAATTTAACCTTCAGTTAAAGAGATACGGATGAGTTGTAATATTGAGTTGTAATTAGTTGACTTAGTTTAACTTAGTCAAGTCTAGTTAGATTAATTTAATAGTTTGTTAAATTAATGAGAGTTCAGTTAGTTAATGCTTGCATGCATGTAACTACTGTAATTAAAATAATTGAAGATTCACTCATGGATAACTCATGCATGTCAGTTTAGTTAGAGACCCAGTTGAGATCAGATGGAGGGACAGTGTATTATCAGTTGCTAGGATATTCCTTGATGAATATTCCTTGCATGCAGAAGGAATATTATTCCTTATGGATTTCGCAGTTGGAGCTGAGGTTACAGTGAGTGTGATGATGCCAATTCATACATGTGATATCATTGGACCCCAATCAAAACTGTGCAAGGAAATGGGAATCTTGGAGGGCTTGAGGAAGATATATTCTATGTCTATTAAGTCTGTGAGCTATATTGTTTGAGTGCAGAGAGATCAAGATAGCTTGAGAGCTAATTCTTTTTGTAACTTGAACAAGATTTCCACTTGTATGATAATACATAGTTGTGGTTTTAGGCTGGTGCTTTCCCTAGTGATATATCTTCTGTGTTATGGTTGATTACTTCTCATTCTCAGTTATATCTGTTCATGCTTGATGTTGTTCATGTTCGATTAAGCTTCCACTCAATTGTTTGTAGAAGTAGATCAAGTGTTTTGCTTTATTACATTGCATTACTAGGTGATATACAGTGGGAATTTCTACATGGTATCAGAGAAAAGGTGATCAAGGAAGAACAGTATACAAGCAAGAGAAGTTCGAAGTTTGGTTCTAAATATTGAATTGAGTTCTTATCACATCTATTTCATCAATGGCGTTCAGTGGTTTAAGACTCGAATATGCCCTTGATGGCAGTTCGAATTATATAGCCTGGAAGGATTGCATGGAGGCAGTATTGGAAGATAACAATCTTAAGGACTTCATTGATCAAGAAGTCCAAAAGCCGACTGATGCTACTCAACTGGTGGAATGGAAAAAGTGTGTGGCTAGAGCAAGGAGAATCCTCCTAGAGGGAGTTCGAGATCACATTGTCTCAAGCCTCCATGGGAAGGAGACTCCGTTTTTGATGTGGAAAACATTGAAAGATCTTTATCAGAATAGCAACGATCAGAGGAAGCTGGCGCTAAAGGACAAACTTCGCAAGATCAAGTGCGAAAAGGGCAACACAATCTCTACGTTCCTGAACAAGCTCACCACCTACAGGGATGAGCTTGCAAGTGTAGGGGTCGTGACTGCTGATGACGACATGGTGAGTCTAGCACTCCTCGGTCTTCCAAAGAGCTGGCATAGCTACCAGGACTTGGTTAATGGAAGAGAGAAACTGCCAGATTGGGAACGACTTTGGTCGGACCTAATGCAGGAGGAGATAAGGCGGAGCACTAGGGATGGATCTTCATCAAAACAAGATGATGAAGAAAATCTAGCTTTAGCGAGTAAAGCTAAGAAAGGGAAAGGGAAGGCGTCCCAATCCAAATCTTCTCATGGTGGTAAGAAGGTTGAGAAGTCGAAGGTGCGATGCTTTCACTGTCATGAAGTGGGCCATTATGCTAAGAATTGTCCATAGAAGAAATCCAAGAAGGGTTCCTTAAAGGGATCTAATGGTGATGCACTAGCTTCAAAATTTGAGCTGGATTTCTCGCTTATCGCATGCATGGTTTCATCCATGGTGGGATGTGTTTGGTACCTAGACAGTGGAGCTTCTTTCCACATGTCGGGTGACAAGAATCTTTTTATTACATTGGAGGAGAAGGATCTCCAGATGCGGATCGAGATGGGCGATGATGGAAAGTACTGTGTCTCAAGTGAAGGTACAATTGTGTTTCAGAGGGAGCAAGGTGCTCCTCTCACCCTATCTACTATTAAATATGTACCAGGTTTGAAAAAGAATCTTGCGCCTATTGCTATGCTAGAAGATAAAGGCTATGATGTAGTCTTTAGTAAAGGAAAAGTGTTCTCAAAGCATATCGGCACCGGACAGACCAAGCGAATAGGGATTCGTGTAAAGAAACTCTACAAGCTAGAGGTAGATGACTGTGTTGCACTAAGTTCCAAGGCAAAGGTTGTGCAAAGCCAAGATTTTGGCGAGCTATGGCATAGGAGACTGGGCCACTTGCATCACGGGGCCTTGAAGATCATGCAACAAATTTCTACCGGCTTACCCAAGGGAAAACTGGAGCAAACAAACACATGCAAAGGATGCACCCTGGGTAAGTACGTGAAATATTCCTTTCAGGATCGGGATAGTAGAGTTGGAGCAATCCTGGAGTGAGTTCACTTAGATGTATTTGGACCATTCTCTATAGCCTCCATTGCTAAACAAAGGTACTATGTTATTTTCATTGATGATTTTTCTCGTAGATGCTGGATCTACTTTATGAAAAAGAAGGATCAAACCTTCCTAAGGTTTTGTGAGTTTAAAGCCTCGGCAGAGAAAGAATCTGGGAAGAAAGTAAAAACCTTGCGTAGCGACAATGGTGGAGAGTATATTTCCCAGTAGTTTAAAGACTTCTCTGCTGTAAAAGGAATTAAACGAGAACTGATGGCACCTCATAACCCACAACAGAAAGGGGTGGCCGAAAGGAAGAACAGATCTATTGTGGGAGCAGCTCGAGCAATGTTGCATGACCAAAGCCTACCACTTCATCTGTGGGCTGAGGCATGCAATACAGTAGTGTACCTTCAGAACAGAAGTCCTCATCATATTTTGGGGATGAAGACACCTATGGAGGCTTTTTCGGGGAAGCGACCAGATGTGAGTCACTTCCGTATCTTTGGATCACTAGTTTTCTATCATGTGACCAAAGATGCTCGGAAGAATCTAGACCTAACAGCTGAGTTGGGGATACTTGTGGGGTACACAGATACACCCCACAACTATTGTGTGTTTCTGCCTGCCAGTCAAAGGACCGTAGTGCACAGGGATCTGAAGTTCGACGAGTAGAGAGCCATGCGAGTGTCACTTGAGAGGGAGCTCAAGTTGCATGGTGATGAGGAACTTTTAGTTCCAAAGGAGGAGGAGCCTCCTAATGATGTGGATCAGCCACATGCAGAGGATCCAGTAGTGGAGACCACCACTGCTGGAAAGTCTTCCAGAGGTGGGAAAAAACACTCACGAGAAGCTGACAGATTGATTCAGGATGCAAGAGAGAATGTGGGCTAGCCATCCTCTCATCGCAGATAGAGGGGATCTCCTGAGAGATACACTGGCTACATGGCCTTGGTTTGGGAGTGTGTAGCGACGAAACCTTCTTCTTTTCAGGAGGCAGTGCAGCAACCAATCCAGGTTGATGCAATGGTAAAAGAGTATGATTCTATCATACGGAACAGTGTGTGGGATGTTGTCCCTAGACCTGGGGACAAGTCAGTGGTTAGTTCCTGATGGCTTTACAAGGTAAAGCAGGCAGCTGATGGTAGTGTTGAGAAACACAAGGCAAGGTTTGTTGCCTGAGGTTTCTCACAGGTTGAGGGAATCGACTATAATGAGACCTTTGCTCCCGTAGCAAGGTACTCATCTATCAAATCAATGCTAGATCTAAAAGCTCAGATGGGTTGGAAGATCCATTAGATGGATGTGAAGACGATGTTCCTCAATGGGAAGATTGAGGAAGAGGTATACATTGAGTAGCCCGAAGGATTTGAGACCTTTGATCGCGAGTCGCATGTTTGCCGACTCAAGTGAGCACTGTATTGGATGAAGAAAGCTCCCCGTGCTTGGTATACCAGGATCGACAGCTATTTCACCGGGCTGGGCTTCACCAAGAGTGAAGCAGATGCGAACCTATACCACATCATGGTAGATGGTAAGCCCTTGATTATTGTACTTTATGTCGATGATCTGATTTTGACAGGTGAAGAGAATTTGATACAGTCTTGCAAGGAGGAACTTGCAAGAGAGTTTGAGATGAAGGACATGGGCCTCATGCACTACTTTCTAGCCATGGAAGTGTGACAAAAAGATGGGGAAGTATTTGTGTCTCAAGGAAAGTATGCCAATGAGATACTTAGGCGCTTTCACATGGAGAAGTGCAAGCCCATGCAGACTCCCCTAGCTAGGAACTGGAGGAAGGAGGATGCTACTTCTAGTGAGGTAATGGCTGCTACTATTTATTGGCATCTGGTGGGTTCACTCATGTATCTGGTGAACAAACGACCTGAATTATGATTTGCCATGAACCAGATGAGTCAAGCTATGGTTCAGCCTACCAAGCTGTTTTGGAAGGCAGCGAAGCATGTGCTGAGATATCTCAAAGGCACTACACAGTACAGATTATGGTATAGACAGACAGAGGGAGTGAAGCTGCAAGGCTTCACAGATGCGGATTGGGCTGGTAGTCCATCAGACCAGAAGAGAACTTCTAAAGGAATCTTCAACCTTGGTTTAGCTGCATTTTCTTGGTATAGCAGGAAATAGATATCAGTTGCACTTAGCTCAGCAGAGGCTGAATACATGGTTGCGAGTCAGGCAGCATGTGAGGCCATTTGGATGCGAAAGATTCTAGTGGGATTGTTTGGTCAGATGATGGATCCTACAGTGATATACTGTGATAATCAGAGTTTCATAAAAATCTCTGAGAATCTAGTGTTTCATGACAGGTCCAATCATATAGATATCCATTACCATCATCTATGGGACTGTGTGGTCAAGAGGATCATGATGTTGCAGTATGTTTCAACCGAGGAGCAAGATGCAGATATTTTGAAAAAGGCATTGTCAAAATGCAAGTTCGAGTTCCACAGAGACAGGATCGGGGTTATTGATAATCCCTTTCTTGTTGAGAGGGAGTGTTGAAAAGTGTGGAACAAGAAATGCTAAAAATAGAAATTGCTAAAAATAGCACTGCTATAAATAGTTGGGCTATAAATAGCAGTTCAGCCATTGGAGGTGTTAGCTACAGTGGGTGAAAAGTGAAAGTGCTAAAAATATCTTTTCTAAAAATAGCATTTCAGGATCCCTTCTTATTTTAGTTAGTCCCTGGACTAAACATTGGAAGTAAAATTCGAATTTGATATCAACAGCAGTTTGGAAATTAATTAATTAATTCATCTTGAGTTAATTAGTTAAGGAAAATAAAACTTGAAGTCTATGTGAGCACATGCAACAGTTTCTTCATTAATTGAGGAATTTAACCTTCAGTTAAAGAGATAAGGATGAGTTGTAATATTGAGTTGTAATCAGTTGACTTAGTTTAATTTAGTCAAGTCCAGTTAGATTAATTTAACAATTTTTTAAATTAATGAGTTTAGTTAGTTAATTCGTGCATGCATGTAACTACTGTAATTCAGATAACTGAAGATTCACTCATGGATAACTCATGCATGTCAGTTTAGTCAGAGACCTAGTTTAGATCAAATGGAGGGACAATGTACTATCAGTTGCTAGGATATTCCTTGGTGAATATTCTTTACATGCAAAAGGAATATTATTCCTTATGGATTGTGCAGTTAGACTTGAGGTTACAGTGAGTGTGATGAGGCCAATTCACACATGTGATATCATTGGACCCCAATCAAAACTGCACAAGGAAATAGGAGGCTTGGAGGAATTGAGGAAGATGTATTCTATGTCTATTGAATCTTTGAGCTATGTTGTTTGTGTGCAAAGAGATCAGGATAGCTTGAGAGCTAATTCTTTTTGTAACTTGAACAAGATTTCCACTTGTATGATAATACAGAGTTGGGGTTTTAGGCTAGTGCTTTCCCCAGTGATATATCTTCTGCGTTATGGTTGATTACTTATCATTCTCAGTTATATCTATTCATGTTTGATGTTGCTCATGTTCGATTAAGCTTCCGCTCAATTGTTTGTAGAAGTAGATCAAGTGCTTTGCTTTAGTACATTGCATTACTAGGTGATCTACAATGGGAATTTCTACAGATGGCATGCACTACCACAAAGAACTCTTTTTCTGTCACCATGTAATTGGGTTCAGTTGGATTCAAGTTCCTTCTTATGTAATAGATAGCATACAGCGTCATGTCCTCCAACTAGCCTAAAACAGCTCCCACAATAGCATCATATACATTTGTAGCTATGTGAAATGGAAAACTCTAGTTCAATCCTCACAAGACAGGAGTTGTTGATACACAGTTTTTTAATTTCATGAAGGCCTGCTCACACTTCCCTGTCTATAAAAATTCCACATATTTTGTAAGTAAGGAGAATAAAAGATATGCAATATTTGAAAATTTTTCTATAAACCTCTTATAATACCCTACATGGACCAAAAAGATATGTACCTCTTTTTGTGTCTTGGGAATTGGAATTTTCAATATTACATCTATCTTAGTAGGGTCTATTTTAATCTTGTCAGCAGAAATAAGATGTTCGAGCACACTCCCTTCATTCATCATCATGTGACACTTTACAGTACTCAAAGCAACATTAGTCTACACACATCGTTCTAATACTTTTTCTAAATTAACTAATGTTGTTTCAAAGGCATCATCGTAAGGTGTAAAGTCATCCATGAAGATTTCTAGACAGTCATTCAATAGATCCGAGAAAATTCCCAGTATTTCCCTTTGGAAAGTTGCTGCCGCATTATAGAGTCCAAAAGGAAGAACCCTGTATGCAAAGGTTCCCCAAGGGTAGGTAAAGGTCATTTTATCCTGGTCTTCTGGGGCAATCTATATCTAGTTGTAACCACTAAACTCGTCTAAAAATGAAAAAAAAAAAATCACGGACAGGGTATCAAGGACCTGGTCTATAAATGGCAGAGGGAAATGGTCCTTTTGAGTGGCTTTGTTGAGTTCTCTATAATCTACACAGACTCTCCACTTGTCGTTCTTTTTAGGGATGATGACAAGTGGAGATACCCATTAACTATCATAATTGGATAAATGAAGTTGGCATTCAGTAGTTTCTGTAGTTCTTCTTTCACTACCTCCTTTAGTGCAGGGTTCATGCATCATTGTGGTTGTCTAACTTGATTACAACCATCCTTTAAATAGATGCGATGAGTGCATAGGATGGGATGGATCCCTTTCATATCTGTATAATCCCATGCAAACTCCCTTTTGTACTTCTACAACATCAATCTATTTTTCTCAACAGTCAGGTTTGGATTAACATTTAGATAATTACTTGGTTCTATTTCAACTAGATTGCTCTTGATGTTTGGAGTGGTCTTCATATGTTCAAATCTCAAGTCTTCTATAATATATTCCTCCCCCGAGTCCTCAATAGAAGTAATAGAAAGTGAATTACTAATAAAACCATTTATGATATCATCTTTTGTCTCATATTTGAAGTACTGGGATTTACGGAGGGTGATAAGTGGATGGGAGTAATCTGACTCGGGTTTGAATTCATCCCACAAGGGGTTTCCCGAATCCATACTTAGTTTCGCTCGGGGGTAGAGACTAAGGTTTTTTGTGGTCTCACCATCTGAAATTATCACAGACCTAGACCTACATCCTATGAATGCATTTGCAATAGCTAGCCAAGGCCTTCCTAGAATTAAAGGATGTCCACCCAGGTTTTATTTAGTTTGTAAAATAAGGAAGTTAGCTGGATATCTCCAAGAATCCACTATGATCACTATGTCCTCTAACACCCCATCAGGTTTGACACAGGACCTGTCTTCTAATTCCAACACTATAGGTGTGTGTCTTAGTTCATGTAACTTGAAGGTGGTGAAGAGATCCTTCATCATTACATTAATTGTTGCCCATAAATCAATCAATGTAATGGTAATGGGATTTTCAACGATTTAAACAATGACAGTGGGATTCCCTAGATCGTTATATTTGGTTAAGAGAGGCTGATCGGCATCAATTCGGAAAACTTTCCCATCACATGAATAGTAGGAGGGTCCTTAGGCTTCCTCCGAGGTTTTTTAATGCACGAGTCTCTTAATATTTTTGCATAGATAGGTATATATTTAATAGCCTGTAGTAGAGGAATCCATACATGTAAATTTTTCAACTCCCTAAGGAAATCAGATTCTGGTTGCAAAGTCATCTCAGCTTCGGCTAATATTTGGGGATACGGAGGATCCTTAGTTATCATAGTCGAGTTAGTTGTTATAGGTGTATCATATTTACTCAGATTAGATATTACAGGCACAACAGTACTCCTCGAGTCATTTGTTACAAGTGTGACAACAACTTCAAGATCTGTAGTATCTTCACTGGGTGACTCACACTCTTCTTCAATGATAATAGGAGAGTGTTTTGGTTTAATCACTTTCCCTGACTGAATATGAATTTCATTACATCAAATAGGAGTGATATAATAAGTATGAAAGGTAGTCGAGGCCTCAATATTCTGGGCTTCCTTGTTGTTTAGGTTAGGGTTAGTTGCACTGGTAACTGGGGTCGTATAGGAGGTGTAGCAACATGTGTTTGAAGAGGTGATAGTTGTAACTATTGTTGCACTGGTATTGCAGGAGGGGCTAGACCTAGGGAATTTCCTCTCCAATTATGAGTCCAAGGATATGGCTGAGATGGAGGGTATTGGAAAGGTGGAGAGGGAGACCATTGGTTCCAAGGTGAAGGAAATTGTGTTGGAGAAGGAGTAGAATACTGCCATGGGAATTGTTGAGCATTATATGTATTATTCCATGGATTAAAAGAAGATAAGTCTTGAGACATACCCAGGGGTCATGGTTTCCATGGTTTCCTGGATCTAATGAAATAGGAAGACTAAACTTCCTCGCTTGATTCTTTGAGCACCACTTTCAATCTGGGAATCTCTGGGAAATGGCATGTAGAATGCTCTAGATCACAAATGTTGCACAAGATGATGTTGTTTACTCTGCATTCCTTTAGGGAATGCTTCTCCCTGCATTTCAGGTAGAACACAACTAAAGTTGTATCAACTTCATCCTGTGCTTTCTTTACTTGTGTCGTCATTATTTGAGCAGACAAGGTACTAAGGAGATTAGTTTTAAGGTTCTCGAACAAATTTCTGATCTCAGCCCTAGTCACACCTCTGTTTACAAATTTTTGTATTCTGGCAGAGGCATCCTGTACCATGCTCCTTCCTCTCGACAACCCTCTCGAGCATCTTAAGAAAATATTTATTATCTCATCAAATGAATCCTGAGATGTGTCTCCCTTTCCTAGTAGATTCAGGGTGTCAAGGGAATCATCTCTAATTCCCCTTATGAATATGGTCTTCAAGATTTCTAGATCTAAATCACTATGTTTAGATCTCTGAAAATTATAATAGAATAGTTCCACATAATCCTCCAAGATTTCTTCCTCCTTCTATGTCATCCTGAATATTTCTTCCCTCAAGTCCTTGATCTGACAATAGTCTTGATACTTGGATAGGAATGCCTCTTTCATGTCGCCCCATGTCTGAATAGTAGAAGAGCCTAGTCCCATAAACCATCTTAGTGCTACTCCTTTTAGAGTAGCATGGAATAATTTTAGGCTTTGAGCATCCAAATTATAATCATAGCTCCTACACAAGATATCAAATTCAAACAAGAAGGTATCAGGTTCTTCTACAGTCATTCCTTGAAAATATGGAAGAGTTAACAAAGGAATGTTTTTCATGGGAGCTTCACCCCTTTTATCACTTATTGGGAACTCAAAGGTAGTAATGGTGGCATCTATTTTTTTTTGTTATTTTTATTGTTTTCCCCCATTGTTGATCCCCTAAATCTTGTTATGATGAGTCTCCTTCATATTGTCTAGGTGACTATCCCATGGGTGAATACTTGTGAAATGATAGCTCAGGATTTTCCTCTAGGGCTGATTGTTTCACCACACTGATCGAATCTGGATATTGATAAGTAAATGAATGTTTTTCTCATACAAGCCCTTGGTGTTCCCCACTCGTTTCTCTTTAGCCCTCAAACCTAAGTCCTGACCACTAGTTCCCCATTGTTGTTCTTGAATTGAGCCTACAGTTTTGGGAGTGGGTACACTAGTTTGAGGAAGATGAGGTTTGGAGACAGAGGAACCAGATACTCCTGGGCTAGCTATGGGGGTAACAACTTTTGGTGGCCCTATTTTCCTTCTATCCCTCTATGAGATTGATTGTTCTTTCTCTGCTTTTGACATTAGTTCCTAAGTAAATTTTTTTCTCCCCAAATATGTGCTCTTCTTGTTCCTTTTATGACCTGTTTTTCCCATGATTTATTAGAGTGGTTGTGTTTTCGTATCTTTGTTACTCCTACACCTTACACATGGACCCTATGTCTATTTATTTCACACCCTAAGTGTCTTAGCTCCTACAGTGGTGAGCCCACTCAGATATATTACAGCGATGCACAGGTTCTTACCTCATCTTACCGCCCAACGCATATAAAGTTGAAAACACGTCTAAAGAAAATTGAAAGATTTCACACACCCTAAGTGTCCTAATGATCACAGTGGTGAGCTTGCCTAGATATGTTAGAGAGATGCATAGGATCTTACCTCTTGTCTTATCGCCCAATACTTGTGCACTAGAAACAATATATTAACAAAACACACTTGGTTGATTGTATCATCAACTGCCTTCCCCAACGTCGGTGCCAAAATGTTGTGTTGGTTTAATCATTGTCAATTGACTGAACTGCAACCATTTAATTGTAAACTAGGGTAGGTCTATTTATTTCAAACGTGTCTATACTATCTATGTCAATACATAAAAACCAAGGATAGAAATAAAGAACAGAAAGAAATGTCGTTGAACCAATTGCAGAAATTAAACACTCTTGCAGAAATCAAAAGCATTCTACAAGAATGAAATCGCACTTCATGTTTTACCAAGAAAAGGGTGTGCCACACACCATATCAATGACTGAGCCATTTGGTCAATTATTACAACTTAAATCAATCTTGTGTAACAACATATCAGAACTTTGAAAAACAGAAGTAAATCTAATCAATGAATTATATAGTGACAACAATAAATTCACACTTACAAGAAAGAAATAATTAATCTACTACTACACTACTACTGCAATCCTTGCTAAAGAGGAGGGCCCTTCCTCCCTAGCAGGGCGTAGGCATGAAATGTGAATTGGTCAAGGATTCAACACAGAATCTGTAAAAGCATCACCAATGATTTTCTTGTATTAAAATAGTTGTGAATTACATAAACAATATGACAATACTATCTCATGTTGCCTCCCCTCCTTTCCATGGAACTTAGTCCTTTTACAAAGTTTACATGCCCAAAATAGGGAACATATCAGTCATGATAATATCACAATTCTCATGTTGACCAATATTAAAAGAAATAGAAATTGATACAATTGATTTCTAAATACAAGGCCTATTCAAGTTACATCATTTTCTAAAATCACAACCACCTAAATTCCTTAACTGCCCACAGATAATTCATGCTTCACGATAGTTGTCTCATGGAATAGTACTCACGGTCTTGATAGTTGTTGTGCAACAACATCTCGCGGTGTAACAACAACTTGAGGTATAACAATAACTTGAGGTGTAACAGCAATGGTTTGCAACAATACTTGAGGTGTAATAGCAAATTGCGTTGTAACAACAATGGTTTGTAACAACAAATCCTCAGAACATGTTCATGAATTAACAACACGATTGTCCATCCTTTGGCCTTGAATTCATGGGAAACACCTAAAGGAAAAAGAGCCAGAGAACTTCTTCCACACTTACCTTGGTTAGCCATCATAAATATATCACTTCATTCATATTTAAAAAAGGTGGAAAAATAATATGTCACAACAAAAGTTTCTTCTTATAACCAGGAAAATGATAATTAGGATGTAAAGTTTGTAGGTTCAAAGGTAAAATGGTCAAAAATGGGGGGAAAATGTATCTAAAGTATGCACAAAAGCTGCATCCAACACAATTGGAGCCCTATAACCACACCCTTGTAGGTTTGTTCACATGGTTGGGGGTTAGGTTGTGATAAAAGTAGCTTCAACTTAGGGTTTGGTCACCTAGGGTGGTTCTTTGCCCCTGAGTGTCTTGTAAGCCTTGAGGGATGTCTATGAGTTGTCAATTAACGACCCCACTTACATAACTAAAGCTTGGAGGTTGGGCCATGTCACAATAATGCCTCGTCTCATGTTTACCCTGGTAGGATAGTGAAATTGAGTAAATGTGGGAGGGGGTGGTATTAGAGCTTCCAGGTTCAAACACTTTGATGGGATGGGAGGGATGTGTTTGGCATGCATTCATGTTAGTTTTCAATGTGTTTGTTATGCATGCATTGTGATAGTCATTGTTGCAGTTGTGTCATCATGTAGAGGTTGATGGTGTTTGTATGTTCAGATGATTTATATGTTGATGTTATATAATATCTATTGTGCTAATATGGATTGATTTGTGAAAACGAGATAACATCCACCAAACATCACTGAGTTAAGTTGGATTATGTTTATATTTGGTTATGTAAAATGGTATTTTTGTAGGAAGTAGAATATCAAAGATGAAAAGAAAAATGGCGGATTATAGTTTAGGTGATTCCCCTTATAGATAAAATGACTAGTACAAAGCTGAGTACTCTCCTGACATAGCAGATACCTTGAAAATTTTAAAGGCAAGGATAAGAATTTGTAAGGCGGATAACGACATAATAATTCAGTCGGAATAAGAATTTCCAGGGCATAAGAAAAGCAAGAAGAGGTCAATGCATTGATTCTTTAGAGCTTATTAGATTTGTAGTGACATAGACAACCATGAATCAATTATGGACAGGAGGAAAGGACAAATGGGGCATATGGTAGCAAGTCTTTAGTATACCTAGAGGGGATAATATGGGGTAAAAAGGGAGGTACCCAAGGGAATAATATGATGTAATAATGTAAATATGATAAATAAATGGGCCATATTTAATAAATAAAGTGGTTAACTCACATAATGCAAGGGAGCACCAGTAGTTAGGAAATAATGTGACAATCCCATTGTATTGAATGTATGGTATAGAGAGACCCATGGTAATTACCCATGGTATTGTATGTATGAAGCCTATAAAGAGGCTAGAGACTCTCCATTGAGACATGCCAAGTATCATTGTATTGACAGACATATGGCTTCTAGAGTATTCTCCTTCCTTAAGGAGTTATTGTGTGGTGTCACCCTACCTCAAGGGTTTTGATATTAATAAAGATATGAAGTTCTTATCATCTATTGTGTTATTCTTATGGAATATTTATATATTTGTAGGTCAAATCCACTACAATGTAAGGAATTTTAAATTTTCTGCACAAAATAGGTAAATTTTTTCAAAATCCTCATTCTACTTCATGGATTCCACCAAGCTGATTTTTATAGGTAAATATGACAATCCTACTATTGAAGAATTCCTAAAATGGGAGAAGTCACACTACCCAAGGATGTGGATATTGGCACCATGGCGAAATTTAAGCAGCGAGGTTGTTATATGGGTGAACTCACTTGGCAAAAACAAGTTGGTAATCCTTCCCAATGAAGAATTTGAAAAAGTAATTTTGAACCAATGGTCTCATGCTAGAAAACAGGATAATGAGAAACATAAGGGGTTTTTTTTCTATTGGTATCTCCTTATTACAAGTTCATGGATATATTTAGAAGGAGAAGATCATTGTGTCTATCAATCCTAGTTGCAAGAATAGTTTTATCAATGTTAATTTGGCAGAAAAATTATAAGTTCCAGAAAAACATATTGAAATCACATAGGTTGATAATGAGGATGTTCAAATTTACACAGATTTGAAGATTTATATGGACAAGTATGTTTTTCATTCTAATTTTTATACTTCAGATATGGATAATGCGGACGCTTCTTTTGGATACACTTGAATGGAAGTCGTTTGTACTATCAATGTTAATGTGCAGAATAAATTCTCGAAGCTTTGGTATCAAAAGAAGAAGATTACATTGCAAGATATTTCCATCAGTAAATAAGTAGAGTCCAAGGAGGGCCAAAAAAAAACTCTACAGGTATTGACACATCAGATGAGGAGTCTATGGTGGAAGTAATCATGGAAGAAAAGAAAAAAACTAAAGTACCAAAAAAGGAACTTGATACCACTCAGGATCCATTAGTTGGGGAATTGAAGAAAGATACACCCTCAGTTAAAAATTCAGTGTATCACCACCCACACCACCCAACAAGACAATAACCAGCAAGGTGGCACATGATTAGAAACAAGGACGACAACGCCTAGAAGACATACACAGAGGTACGACAATCCACCCACAACACATCAACATAAAGGAACTACAAGAACTAGCTTCCATCTCAAGCGAGCGAGGCATTTTCTAGATCAAGTGTTCACCTTTCTCTTGGATGGCTAGATGCATGTATATGGTACCAATGGACTACTCTTTTGAGTAGATCTTATTATTTGTGTTCTTCTCATGTTTCAAGGACGAAACATGCTTAAGGGGGGTGGAATGTAGTATACCCAGGGGGGATAATATGGGGTATAGAGGGGGGTACCCAAGTGAACAATATGATGTAATATTGTAAGGATGATAAATAAATGGGCCATTGTTAATAAATAAACTGGTTAACCCGCATAATGCAAGGGACCACCAGCAGCTAGGAAATAATGTGATAAACCCATTGTATTGAATGTATGATATTGAGAGACCCATTTTAATTACCCATGGTATTATATGTATGAAGCCTATAAAGAGGCTAGAGAGTCTCCATTGAGACATGTCAAGTATCATTGTATTGACAAGCATATGGCTTGTGAAGTATTCTCCTTCCTTAAGGAGTGATTGTATGGTGTTACCCTACCTCAAGGGTTTTGATATTAATAAATATATGAAACTCTTATCATTTATTGGGTTATTATTTTGGCATATTTATATATTTGCAAGTCAGATCCACTACAAGTTCTCATGGAGGGAACATGTCAGATAAAGATGACATGATCAGAGGTGGTAGATGGATGGATATGGATTCTATTCTAGTTTTGGATTAGAGAGACAACATGGTCATCATCGTTATCATCTATACAGGAGGAATGAAAATTAGTACTTGTCAAATGAGTTTAATAAAGCCAATCCTCCTACCTTTGATGGAGAGTTGAAGAAACTAGAAGACGCAGAGGCATGGTTACTTGGGATGAAGAAGTCCTTTGAGCTTCATGACTATGCAAAGAACATGAAATCCAAGATATTTATTTTCAGTCTCAAAGGAGTTGAGTTGGAATGAGTTCAAAAGACTCTTTAGAAAGAAATATTTATTAGAGAGATACTATGAAGGTAAGGCTAAGAAGTTATACGAGTTGAAGATGGGATCTATGATAGATGATGAGTACATTACTAAGTTTTTGGAGTTGTTGAGGTATGTACCATATCTTAAGGATGAGAAGATGAAGATTCAAGTATTGGTTAGTGGTTTTCCATTAGATTTTAATGATTGGATTGAGTATGACGAGCCTCAGACATTGGAGGCAATAATTAGGAATTTGAAACATTGTTATGAGTAGTCTAAGAATAAGTTGGAGCCTAGGCAGGGTTGGAAAGGTAATGATAAGACTAAATGAAAATGGGACAAGAAATGAGGAATATCTCAGGATTTAAGTAGCAAGGAGAATGCATCATCGTACAAGAAATTCAATGCAATTGACAGAAATAGGGATTTCAGTCTGAGGAGAAGAACAAGGGTTATGGAAGAAATCCTTTGCAGTGTTGGACTTGTGGCAAGGATAATCACAGGAGATATTTTCCACAACAATAGGGTGGAAGACCTCATATTTACAGTGCATAGGAGGCACAGATAATTGGGGATGTTAGACATAGTATTCCTATAATTTATGCAACATTGGATGATAGGTAGGTTGATCATTGGGCATATATTATCAATATGGAAGGTAAGATTTTTGATCAATTTGTTTCTATTTTTATTGCCCCTGGATATAAATATCAGTCCTTACCTGGTGGATAAGTGTTTCTTGAATAAAGAAGTGCATGTAGATTCTTGGTTGGTGCAGTTGGCTACAGGTACTAAGAAAAGAGTTCATCATTGGGTGAGAGCTTGTGCATTTGAGTTGAATGGTATACCTACATCAATGCATATGAATGTGCTTTCGTTGGATTCATACAATACGTTTTCATGTATGGATTGATTGTCCATTCACAGAACTAAGGTAGATTTCTATGATGAGGCTATTAAGTTCTTAGATGATGATGGAGAGAAGAGAATCTTACAAGGTAAGAAGAAGCCTACGTCAGTGAGAATGGTTATAGCTATGCAACAAAAACATAGTTGTAGGAAAGGATGTGTATTGTTTGAAATTAGTAACAAAGGCAAGGATGTTGAGGATGCTGAAGTACCTAAGAGGTATATGTTTTTGCAGTAGGTTCAAGATTCATTCACTACAGATATTTTAGAGTTACCACCTCACAAGGAAGTGGAATTTTCTATTGAGTTGGTCCCAAGAGCAACACCAGCATCAAAGGAATTGCACAGGATGAGTACTTCGTAATTAATGGAATTGAAGTTGCAACTTAAGGAAATGCTTGACAATGGATACATTAGGCTAAGTTTGTCACCTTGGGGTGCACCAGTATTGTTTGTGAAGAAGAAGGATGGTACTCTTAGATTGTGTAAGGATTACAGGTAGTTGAACAAGGTGACTATCAAGAACATATATTCATTACCGAGGATTGATGATTTGTTTGATCAGTTGAAGGGAGAAGCAATGTTCTTGAAGATTAATTTGAGATTGAGATATCATCAGGTACACATCAAAGAAGAGGGAATCTACAAAACCACAATTCATACCAGGTATGGGCATTATGAGTTTTTCGTAGTTCCTTTTGGTCTTACTAATGCTCCAACTACTTCCATGTGTTTGATGAATAGTGTGTTGTGTCCCTATCTGGACAAGTTTGTGATAGTATACATTGATGACATATTGATCTATTCTAAGAATGAGGAAGAGCATGTAGAACACCTAGCAACGATATTAAAATTACTGAGAGAGCATCGATTTTATTCCAAGATTAGTAAATGCAATTTACTTTAGACAAAAGTTCATTACTTGGGACATGTTGCTTCCAAGGAATTTATAGTAGTAGACTTGGAAAAGATCAAAAGCTATTATGCAATGGGAAGCACCTAGGAATGTGGATGAGGTTAGATCATTCATGGGACTAGTAGGTTATTATAGGTGGTTCATCAGAAACTTCTCATGAATTTCCTATCCTATTACGTCTTTGCAGTGAAAAGGGAAAAAGTTTGAATGGACCGAGGAGTGTGTAGATAGTTTCAAGTAGTTGAAGCATTTTCTTACAAATGTTCCGGTCTTGAATATTGCAAACCCAGACAAAGAGTTTGTGGTATGTATGGATTCTTACAAGAGAGGACTTTGTGGAGTCCTAATGCAGGAAGGATAGGTGGTATTTTATGAGTCAAGGAAGTTGAATGAGCATGAACAAGATTATGTGATTCACGATATTAAGACATTATCTTCTTAGCAGGAGGCTTATTCTGATGAGTGATCATAGTGGGATAATGTAGTTATTTGAACAATCTAATCTGAATTCCAGTCAAACTAGATGGTTGGCTATGCTTCGTGAGTTTGAATTTGAGATCAGGTACATTAAAGGCAAGAAGAACAAGGTTGAAGATGCTCTTAGTACAAGAGTACATGTAAATCACATTGTAGCAGTGAGTTCTTATGAGACAGACTTGCAAGAGCATATATTGCGGGAAAGGC
The DNA here is from genome assembly GCA_031772625.1 of Pinus tabuliformis. Lineage (NCBI taxonomy): Eukaryota > Viridiplantae > Streptophyta > Pinopsida > Pinales > Pinaceae > Pinus > Pinus tabuliformis. Next base: position 536,764,273 of record CM062818.1, on the reverse strand, counting down.
AACATGATGATAGGTATTAAAATCTTAAGCCTAGGTTACGACAACAAATTACAGGTAATCAGGATGTGTATTATCATCTCACGAAATATGGCTTGGTGAGATTTAGGGACATGATGTATGTGTCGGATAACAGTGAGCTCAAGAAGCTTATCTTCATGGAATTTCATGTAAAGTCATATTCAGGTCATTTGGGGTATCAGAAGACTCTAACAATTGTGAAGAAGTTCTTCTTGCTTTTGATCAATATCTTCTTGAAACCATATTTTCAATATCTCCCTTATTTTTTCTTCCTCCTCAACCTGTAGCTTGAGAAGAGTGGTCTTCTCTGCTTCTCTGTTGAGAGCCCATATCTGTTCCTTTTGCTCCTCATTTTCAATCTTGATCCTTATTAGTTCATCTAAATAGGTTTCCAATTCCTTTTCCTTATGGTCAACTGCGGATATGTATCTTTGATCACATTCCTTCCTTTCAATTTATGCTTCCTGCATCTATAGTTTGATCCTGCTAATCTCTGCAAACGTTGTGTCGAGTTCTTGTTTCTTATGTTGGACTTCTATCTTGATATCATATGTCTCTATATTTTTGACTTGTTCCAATTGAGTTCTAAGCCCGCTAATCATCTTCTCAGACTATTCATTTTCTTTGATGTGTTCTTTTTTTGTCTTTAATTCTACTTCCAAAAGTTTTGTTTTTTTCCTTTTGACTTTTGAGTTCCTTTATCAGCTTGATCACTTGATTTTGAAAAATTTTCTTACTCATTTCTCCAATTTCTTCATAGTAATCAGAAGGATCCAAATTTTCAATAACATATTGACCTAATTGCTTTGTTGAATAGAGATAATGAAGTTTTTCCCAAAGAGCTATAGTTGTTGAACATTGACCAACTTTTGTTCTCACATAATTTGCCAAAATATTCAAAGTTATATTCTTGGACATTAAATTGTACCTTTTACCTTCATCGGTAGATGTGTCTCCAAAAGAAATTGATTCCCATACTCCATGTCCTTGCAAATGTACTTCCATCCTCAATTCCCATATTCAGTAATTATCTTCATCAAAATCAGGAGTTTGTACACAATACTCGCTTTCCTAAGATTTTATTGCACCAGTACCTTCCATTGAAATCCTTTCAACCTGCCTTTTTTACTTTCCCATCTCTATGCTCTGAAAACTACCTTCCAGGGCTTAAGTTGTTACTAAAGGAACCAATCTCTGATACCAATTAATGGAAATACTGAGAGGGGGGGTGAATCAGTATTTCTTAGAAATTAGCACTTTTGAATACTTTTTAGATTATTAGTTAATCTTCAGTTATTATTATTTTTCTTCTTTAGACAATCATAAAAAGTAATCAATAATAGACAAAACCATACAATCAATGTATAAATATAAGACAAAGGACACAAATATTGTTAGGTGGAAAACCCCATCTGGGTCAAAAACCATCGAATGCTTCTTTGGTAATTGTCTTCTCCCTGTTAAAATAAAATTCATTACATCAAGATTTCAGCTACAATTGAGAGAGTTGTCAACCCCCTAATTCACAGGCTATAACCTGTAGGATGCTACTAGACCCTAATATCCTATTGCAACCAGAAGTACACCCCAACGCCCTGTAGATCAAGCTACAACACGATGAGTGCCCCAACACTTTGTTTACCAGTTGTTGTTAGAGAGTGCACTGCACTATTAATTTATCACCCAAAACTAAATGGATGCCACAATTCCCTGTGCAAGCCACAACTAGCCCTAGTACCACCCTGCCACCTTGAAGTGTTCTCAGGCCACAACCTAAAGGTGACTCCAATCACTTGCCTTAATAAGCTAGAAAACCACGTTTCACAATTTTCAAACTAGATCCCTCGTACCCTGAATCAATGTAGAATCATTGTAAGAACTATGTAGAATAAATGTCAAATTCTTGCAATCGTTGATCATCATTCTCACAAAATGATCACTGCACAATGGTACGCATCAAGCTATCACTATTCAACTACACATCACTGTCACTGCACATTGTATATCACTGTCACTACAAATCACTAAACAATTGTTGGAAATCACTGCATGTCACTGCTAATGAATTAATAGTCATCAATGCACAACCACTGCTATCATTAGGATACACACGATGCTACAGCCATCTTCCAATACTATCAAATAATGGCACAAATAAAGGTGACTCAGGTCATCCCTATGACCTGCTACAAATGCTCTCAAACTATGCCCTAGTAGAGCTACTAGCATACATGTAAACATTGGTTCTCAATTGGTAAAGCCCTCATATCCATCTTTACATAAATATTCTTGTAAAACTAGATTATAATGCCTCCAAGACCTGTTTCCCTACAAAGTTACAGTTGTATCACTTGTACACTCTCTCTAGGTCATCACTACAAGACAACTCCTTATTTCATCATTGTCATAAGTCTAAGTACCTCAATATATAGATGATGTCAACTTACTCTCAATGTGATATCTAGGTGTCAAGTTAATAGTAATGCATCATTTTCATATTGTGTCACACTCAAGTGAAGTCAAACTCAAGTGTCTCATCATACAATGCTCACTAAGTAAATCAGTACTTAACATCATAATCAAAGTACTTGATGTCAAAGTCATGTAATTGTGTCAATATATTGTATCAATGTCAATGTGTTACTTGTTGTCCCATTACATATAATCACATCACTTGTTAACATTGTATCACTAAATATAGATAGTGAAAATCCTAACAATCTCTTAATAGAAGTGTCACTAGTGTTGTACCTACTTTTGTTGAAGGTGACATATCAAACCTGTTGTCGTATAGATGATTACTATGTCATTCAAAATTATAGTATCTTATGTAATAAGCCCATAAGTATACTCTCATATACTAAGTCACTTGTAGGATAGTTATATAGACATCCTCACTATAGAAACTATCATGTTAAAATTGGATACTCTTACTTGTTCATGTGCCCTAGTTACTTTCTCACTACTAATGTATTATATAATGTCTCTATGTCAATAAGATCTATTCCATGTTGAAGGAAAAAATGATTGTTTTAAGGGTATGTCACAGCACTTGATCCAACTATAGTGAGTGCTGATCAGAACCCTTGGAAGTACCATTCTTTCCACATCGTTTGCTTCAATAAGTATTATAAGATGGTACCAAGAGTATAATGTTGTAGATTACTTGTTATTCTAGTATCGAAAATACTATTGTGGCTAATATGATAAAATAATAAGACTTCTGCCTGAACCCTCAAATGATTGCATTATCAAAGTACCTCAGTAATTATCTATACAAGCAATTACCACATCAAGAGTGGCACAAATCAGCTTTATTGTATCAAGCATTTCAATATATATATATATATATATATCTATATATATATATATATATATATATATATATATATATACTTCAACAATTTAGGCCTCTATAATTGCAAAGCATTTGGTGACAACTATGTATTAATTCATAGAGACAAAGGGGCACTATATTGTGCCCTAGTTTTAGGTTTGCTTGAGGATTGAAATTCCTAAATTACAATACTTCGTACAAGATTTGATAAGCGATATTTCAATAGAGAACCAAGGTCATGGAACTAATGATCATGCCATGCCTAGTTTTCCTTCAATAGTTCTGTGTAATGTGCTTAGAAAGATGTCATACTACATAGATATGAATCCTGAATTAGTTTATTCAATGTTATGAAGTGGATTCCTTCTTTTTGTTGTATGAGTATCGAGGTCCTCAAGTTATATTTCTCAACCGAAACCCAATAAACAAAGTCACTATTCCAACGAATCACCGAAGTAAAAAAAGAAACAAAAGAATCCTAACCAACTCAGATATTTCGTTGTACCTAAAGGTATGCTCTGACTGTACGGTCTATACACACAAAGAAAGTTTCCCAAATAAACATGAAATAGGATATCAACAAGCAAAGGAAATTACCTAAACAAACCAAGAAGAAGAGGATTGACTTTGTTGCCTTAAAAGTTGTCCATGTACATCAGGAAGTTTGAATTCATTTTCTACCTTAGATGTCACAACCACTAGTAGGTCGAAGTTATTTTAGAGCTAGACACCAAGATAAATCATTGAGATATGATATGTCTTGAGAGTGAATAGGTCTCACTTTTTATAGATTTTCAAAGGCTTTTAGTTGAACGTTGGAGAGCCCTTCTATGAGGATTAATAAATATATTAAAATTAATTTCATTAATATCTTGTTTATTAAGAAAAATGTTAATTTATTTTATAAGTACTATAGATTTTTTTTTTTGAGCTCTAAGGAACTTGTACAGTAACCCTCTTTGTTATGTTTTGTAGGTGAAACATGAGGGTATTAAGTCAATGATTGATTTATTGTCTTTGGTTTTGAAGTTATATAACTTATATGGGGTGATATTACATTAATAAAAAATGTCATATGTTGACAACCGTAGGAGGAGGTGTCATGTCACTACCCCTTGGGGTTTTAGGCTAGTAACTGGGGTCATCAAATTCAATTGTGAATATATCTCAAACTAGTAGGCTTCTCTTGGTGTACCACATATAAAAAAAACATATTTTCGAGGAGAATCTAATGGCATAGATCTTTGACCCAAACTCAATGATTTGACCTACCAAAAACCCTCGACAAAGTTGGGCTACATCCTTAGTCCAAGGAACTCAGACCCTAGGAATTGGGTTTTCAACCATCCAACAATATAGATTTCATCTTGATTTAATATGACAAATACTAAGAAGCGTTCATTAACCATTTGACACCAATGGCTGGTGTTTTTGGTCAAATTCAAACCCAGTCAACTCCATGGGTTGACATCAATGACAATCACCATCCAAAAATCTCCCCCTTTTCCATCGATGGCAACACATGTACTCCTCCTATGAGTGCAAATCAAATTGCATTCATGATTCACCTCCTTCTCGATATTTCAATCTCCTTCTCAGGTTTTTCTCTCCCTCATTGACATCAATGGCAAAGGGTTACCCCCCCTGAGAATTTTCTTGCTTCATGTGGACCTGTTATCTACCTATGCTACCCCTAATGAGAAACCTCTTATAATAGTTTATTAATGATGATCCCTGGGGACGTATGTCCTGTATGTGCTTCCCTTGAAGAGAAAACTTCCTTTGTGAACCTATAATCCTTCAACTGTTCTTCTCCCCTAAACCTGTAATGAAACTACCATCTTGTTCAAACTATATATCTGTCAATCATAGACTTCTACCATATACTGCTGCATAAACTCCTCCTCTTCAAATTTTGAGGGGTTGGTGAGATGAATCGTTTAGAATATTGAGTCATCTAACAAACCATCTTGACTTGAGTCATTAACCGAAGCAACTATTGATTCCTTACGACCTGTTACGAATCCTAAAAGCATAATTGTTGAGACCTTCTTGTCTTCTTCCTTTTCTTTCTCATGTTGTACTTGTTTATCCCGTACTAGTTCTCTTTCCAAAACTTTCTTATTCTCGTTGTCAATCTTTTCATTCATGGTTTATGTCATCTTGTACCTACAGTGATGAGCTATGTGTCCATAGTTGTGACACTTGAAGCATTCAATATTATCCATAGGTGATTCCATATGATATCTGCAATTGTCGGCGTTATGGCCATAGTTATGGAATTTGAAACATTCAATGTTTGGCCCATCTAGCAAGTATTCTCTTCTGACAAAATCATCGTGGAACCTATCTCATGATCCTACAAACTTGATTTCATGGTTTTGCAGATAATGATTGTACCTACCAAAAACTTAACAATCCTTAGCCATATGTCCATAGTTAGCACATAAAAAGAAATAACCATCAAATGAACGTGCGTACCTGGATAATTCATTCGGGTGTAATGGTCCTTGATAATTGTACCTGTCAATAACTTTACAATCCCTGACCATATGTCCACAGTTAGCACATGAAAAACAATAATAATTAAATAAATGAACATAACTAAAAGATTTATCATTCTTCTTTGGGGGTAGTGTTGTAGTCTTCGTAGTCCGTTGTCATCCTTTATCCTTGACTGCTTTGGCATAATTCTTCGAAGTTACAACATTATTCTTTGGTTCAATCGTCTTCTCAATCTCACTGTGTGAAGATGTGGAGCTTGTACCTTCATCAATTGGAGCCTTGCCTGTTCTTTTTGCCAATTCTTTATATGTCCTATCAATAACCTGTAAATGGTCCTTTTCTTTGAGCTTGTTGATCTTATTAAGCACTAGATCAAGTTCTTCTAGCTTTTGAGGAAGATCTTTTTGAAACCTTTTTTTCAAGATCTCACTTCTTTTTTTTCCTCCTCAACCTATAGCTTGAGAAGAGTGGTCTTCTCTACTTCTATATTGAGAGTTTGTATCTGTTCCTTCTGCTCCTCATTTTCAATCCCGAGCCTGCTTAGATTAGCTGAAGAGGTTTCTGTTGTAACTCCAAAGGCTAGGTTAGGAATTATGCTAGAGCATATAAAATATTTTGTTGTTTTTTTAAATGTTTGAATGACCAATGTTTTAAACTAATTCAAACAGGTGCTAAATACTAATTAATCATGATATAATAAAAGGGTTGTTCTTTACCTCTTGATATAACTTTGGTTTAAAATAGATGTGTAAGGCAGAAATCAATGAATCTATGGTCTATCAAATATTTAGACAGAGTATGTTTATAGCCCAACAAAAATATATTTAAATTGATGAAGAAGTGAAAATTTAAAGATGGAAAGGAGTTATCTCGGACAAACAGTCTAATAAACCGGTCTCTTTAATCTATTATAACTTCACGAGGAAATTCAGACAGGTTAACACTTAACCTTATATTACCAAGATTTCTTCATTTAAAATTAAATATATGCATAAATTTACAATATGAAATGAAATAACCATGAAGAACTCACAAGAACACAAACTACTTTGAGGCAAATTCAGAATCCTTTCATTAATATCAGAAAAAACTTCATATGAATACAATTCTACTCAATAGCTTATTCCAGGGGTTCAAGCCTTTGTACTTCGATCTATGAAGCATTTATACAACTTTTCTCAAAATATATTGATTTAAATATCAAGATTTCTTTGCAAAATATCTAAAAACTATTTACAAAAATAGCTCAAGGGTATAGGAAAATTAAATTGGTCAAGCTTTTTGGCACTGATTTTGAGGATTCAGGTGATTGCTCAACTGAAAAGGCTGTTGCTTTGCTGTTGAAGATTAATATATGTTTACTCAAGAAGTTGACATAATTTATCCCATCTTTCTTCATCTGGAATGGAATATTTAATTAACCTTCTATATGTTTCATCCACTTCAGTATATTTCTGGAAAGTGGGTTAGACTATAAACAAATGTTTTATTTCATGTTTGATCAATAATTCGAAACTTAAGCCTTCCATGAAAGCCTTCCTTGTAATAGTTCCTTTTATGGTGGAAATTTTGGAATTATCTGTTGCTCTGGAATATAATTTTCTAGCTGAACTAAATTGTCCTTTTTGATGCAATATATTAAACTTTTTGTGGAATTTTTGAATTTTGGCCTCTCGATTCTAACATTTATTAACTAATTGTAGCATTAAATTTATTTTAGTAAGAACTATTCTTACTTCAAGAATGGTCTCAGTTCTATCTTCAATCTCATATTCTGCCATTTCTTCTCTTATATTTGAATTTGAAACTTTTATCAAATTAGTATCTTCTCTTGGTTTCTGACCCAACTCTTCCTTTACTTCTTCTATGAGGTCCTTTCATTTCTATACTAACTCTTCTTGCTCGAAAATAATTTGAATTGAAGGCCACATTTCAGTCATGGACTCATTAATTTGTATCCCTATATTCTTCTTTGCTCTTGAAATTGTTTGTGCCATAGCAAATTCATTCTCTACAAATGAAATCCTCTGAGTTAATCTGTGAGTTTTATAAAGCTCTAAAAAATGAGCATTATCAACTTTCAATTTTTGTTCTTGGAGGATATTAAGTTGAGATTTCAGTTTTTCAATCTCCTGCCCTCTGATAGATAAATCTTCCATATCTTGAATTAATTCAGTTTGTCTATCTGCAGACTATGTCTCCACTGTTGTAGTAGTTGTTGAAGTAGAAGCCCCTGCTGTTGATGTACCTATGATTGGAACTGTTGTTAGAGGAATGACTGTTGATTGAGTTGATTGTTTCTCTTTCTCTTTTAGTAGTTTTTCTATTTCAGTCTCCATTTTCTGAATTTGTGCATTTTGTTCAATGATGATTTTGAACATATCTTCTTTCTCCTTTTCTAGTTCACTAACTTCCTTTGTTTGTGGATATTTAGTAGATGGAAGTTTGAGCTGCTTCTTTAAGGCTGCAATATCAACATTTTTTCTTTTAATTATCTCCTCAACAGCTTTTACATTACTGGGATCATATCCCAATTTAATCACCAAATCCTCTAAAGACTTTATTTTGGTGTCTTTAGCCAAAGAAGATATTTTTTCTAATTTTAATTGAGACTGGATATTATTAACTGAAGCTTGGAGTCTGGATGCTTCCATTGCTGAATTTGTCAAAGTAGAATATAGCATTTCACCTGTCTGTTTATGAAAATCCATTTGATCAATAGGATGGATTTGTTCAATATCAAAAGAAAAAATGGACTTTTTGTAGTCATCTGTAGTTTTAAGAAAAGGAACTTTAGGTTCAAGGAAATTTATTGCATTTTTCCTTTATCAGTATCAAAAGCAGAGAGAAGTTTGTGTTGTGATGATGTTGTTTTCTTCCAAAACTGAGAATAGGTTGTAGCTTTCAAAATTTCATTCTTCTTTTTTATTTCCTTATATCTTGCAAATATACTTGGTTCAGCTTGATCATGGGCTAATTATCATGTTTGAGATGTTTCTAATGGCTCTTGAGAAGCTGAAGATGTTGGTGACCCTACCAAAATTTCTTCATTTCGAGGGAAAGTGGTAGCATAAGGTCCTGTTAAGACTATTGTAGTCTATGTGTTTTCTTCTTGCACAATTTCTTCTATTGGATTAGTTTTCTGCCTCTTTTTATATATTTGGAATTATTTCCCTTGAATTTCTGAAACTAGAGGGGAAAAAATTTCCCTTGGTCTTTTGTCTTGCTTTACCTGTGTTACTAGAGTATGTGATGTTGTAGAATAAAGTACCTGTTCCTCTGCTTCCTGCAATGTATTTTCTTGCCATTCATCTTGATTCATGTACTGCTTAATTTCAAGTTTAGGAGTGTGAGCATAAGTAGTAATTTTCTGCTCTACTCTCAAATTTGAGACAATTACTAAAGGATCATATGACCATGAAAAGCTAAGTTTGAATTTAATTTGTTTAAGGAGAAGATCTACCTCCTTTGTTGTTTTTCTGGCATTACAAATGAAAGGTCCAACTTGAGTTTGATCTTAAACTGAGTTTTCTTTTTGGCTGACCCAAAGTGAAGCTTGTCCATATTTATCATTTGCCTAATATACTGTAATGCAAAAATCCTTACAAGGAACAAACTTAGGAAATTTATATGGAGGCAATTCACATCCATAAGCCCTTATCTTTGTGTAGTTTTCATGTAGGTACTAGTCATCTGTCTTTTTTTGTTCACTAAGATGTAGAATTCTCTTAATCTTAGGTCCAATTCTAGGTTCAGCATCATTGTTGAGAAGGAAAGAAACTCTGTATAAAAACTGATCCATATAATCACTGAATGTGAATTCATTGGTATTCTTCCTTACCAAGGAAGTCCAATGAATCATAGACTGTGGATTTCCCTGTTCATCTAGTTTCTGCAGTGGAAATTGAAATCTATCTGATTGATGAAATAAGAACAAGTAAACCAAGACTAAAGCATGCTTGAAAACTCCTTCAGTGGAAAATTTGAGAAACTATTCATGGATAACCTCTGCCAAAAATTCATTATAATGAAAAATAACTGAAGGCTTTTCTCCTACTTAGAACAATAATAGAAAACCTATAATTGCTTCATCAACCCATTGATTAGTTTGATAGCCCAAAAAATAGGAAACTATATAAATGTTTTGCTTTGTCATCTCCAGAAACAATTAGGATGAGTAAGGTGGGTTTTTTTTTGGCAATTGAACATTTTCAGGCAAAAATGTCTCAAAAAATTTAGCTCTGTGGGGAAAAGTTAAGCTTTTGTAGAGTTCCATGAGGGAGTCTATATAGAAAGGGTGCAAAGAGGCTGAATTTTGGATTTGAAGCATCTTACATACGGATTCAGAAGTAATTGTGAATAAGATGTCATTGTTTTGGGCAATAATAGATGTATGGCTAGGTATCTATCTGAAATGGCACCATGAGACAAATTATGGGAAATAGTGAGTTTGTGGAAAAATGAATTGAGGTAGGAAGGAGTCCCACAAACTCAATTCATCACTGAGATAAAAAAAAATTTGTTTTAACCAATTTTGGAGTTCGTAGAGATCAAACTCACAATTGGTTTCAGAGATTTTGAAATGCTGATCTACTAAGGGTTGGTGATCTAATTCAATTACAGGGGGAGGCATAGGGTTTTATACTACACCTTTAGATTTACCCTTTGAAGAAATAAAAAAAAAAAATGGAACAGGAGACTGTAGTTATCCGAGAGATGATCATTTGCAATATTCGAGGAAGAAAATTATTCGCATTGATTTCTTGGTTGCAATAACGGGCTCAGTTGCTCGGGTTGTAAAACAATTTAGAGAAAGAAACAGTTGAACGATGGTTTTTATATTTTATAACTGAAGGCATTTATTGTTAGAAATACCTGTTAATGGAGCAGGTTCATTAAATTTGGCAATGATTGCATCATTCAAATGGATAATTAATGGTAAATCATAGTTGAAAATAGGAACGAGACACTTGGAGAAGGAGGATTGTATTGGAGGGAGCGGGAATAATGGTTGTTATTTAGGCGGGAATGAGGGAAGGTGGATTTTAGAGGGGGGTGAGCAGTAAGTGGTTTAGGCAGAGGGGGGTCAGAAATCATCAAGGGAGTGACATGTAATAAAAGAAGGATGGAGGGAATACACTTTTTAGACCCCCTCCCACCCTTTGATTAACTTTTGGAGGGGCAAGGGGGTCAGAAGTCATGGAGGGCCATCGATCTGAGCGGAAAAGATCGTGGAACTTTATTGCAGCACGACAAGTAACACATACAACAAACAAGTCATATAAAAAACACTTTATTAGAAATTAAATAATCGCATTTAAAATTGTAATTTAAACTAATTAACATCATTTATTTAATATCTAAAGCGCCATTTAAGTTGGCTCGCATATCTTCGATTTTTCTAAGGGTTTTCATCATTTTTTATTTTTTGAATATATATCTATTTTTTATTTTTGTCATTTTTTCATATTCATTTTTTTTATATGCCCTTTTTCATTTTTTTTCTTTTATTTTTATTTATATATACATTTTTTTTTACATCTGAATGTAAAAGGCAGAATAATGTTACAATAGTTTCCAATTCCTTTTGGTTTTGGTCAACTGTGGATATGTATCTTTGATCACATTCCTTCCTTTCAATTTCTGCTTCCTGCATATGTCATTTGAGCCTGCTAATCTCTGCAAATGTTGTGTCGAGTTCGTGTTGCTTCTGTTGGACTTCTCTCTTGAGGTCTTGTTTCTCTGTATTCTTGACTTGTTCCAACTGAGTTCTAAGCTTGATAATCATCTTCTCAGACTCTTCATTTTCTTTGATGTGTTCTTTTGTTGTCTTCAATTATTCTTCCAAAAGTCTTGTCTTTTCCTTTTGACCTTTGAGTTCCTTTATCACCTTAATCACTTGATTTTGAAACTTTTTCTTACTCATTTCTCCAATTTCTTCATCATAATTAGAAGGATCCAATTTTCAATAACATCTTAACCTAATTTCTTTGTTGAATAGAGATTATGAAGCTTTTCCCAAAGATATTTAGCTATTGAACATTAACCAACTTTTGTTTTCACATAATTTGGCAAAGCATTCAAAATTACATTCATAGCCTTTGAATTGTACCTTTTAGCTTTGTTGGTATATGTGTCTCTGGAAATAATTGATTCCCATATTCCGTGTGCCTGCAAAAGTACTTCCATCATCGATTCCCATATCCAGTAATTATCTGCATCAAAATCAGGGGTTCGTACACAATATTCACTTTCTTTAGATTTTGTTGTACCTGTACCTTCCATTAAAATCATTGCAACTTGCCTTTTTTACTTTCCCATCTCCCATCTCTACGCTTTGAAAACTACCTTCCAGCAGTTAAGTTATTACTGAAGGAACCAAGCTCTGATACAAATGGCTGGAAATACTGAGGGGGGGTGAATCAGTATTTCTTAGCAATTAACACATTTTAATCCTTTTGAGAGCATTAATTAATCTTAAGTTATTATTATTGTGCTTCAGACGATCATAAAACATAATCAAGAGTAGACAACACCATACAATCAATGCAAAAAGATAAACAGATTTTTAGGTTGAAAAACCCCTCCGAGTCAAAAACCACCAAACGCTTCTTTAGTAATTGTCTTCTCCATGTTAAAAGAAAATTGATTACATCAAGATTTTAGCTACAAATAAGAGAGTTGTCAACCCCCTAATTCACAAGCTACAATGTGTAGGAATCTACTAGACCTTAATATCATGTTGCAACCAAAAGGACGCCCCAACGCCCTATAGATCAGGCTACAAACCGATGAGTGCCCCAATACTTTCTTTACCAGCAGCTATCGGAGAGGATGCTTCACTGCCCTATTATTTTATCAACCACAACTAAATGGATGCAACAACACCCTATGCAAGCCACAACTTTCCCTTGCGCCACCCTGCCACCCTAAAGTGTTCTCAGGCCACAACCTGAAGGTGACTCTAATCACCTATCTTGATGATCCAGAAGACCACGTTTCACAATTTTCAAGCTAGATACCATGTACTCTGAATCAATGTAGAATCACTGTAAGGAAGATGTAGAATAAATTTCAAATCCTTGCAATTGTTGATCATTGTTCCCACAAACTGATCACTGCATAATTTTACACATCAAGCTATCACTATTCAACCAAACATCATTATCACTGCACATTGTATATCACTTTCAGTACAAATCACTGCACAAATGCTGGAAATCACTGCATGTCACTGCTCATGAATGAATAGTCATCAACGCACAACCACTAATATCATCAATTTGCACACGATGGTGCAACCATCTAGAAAAACTACCAAATAAAGACACAAATAAAGGTGCCTCAGGTCATCCTTATGACCTACTACCAATTCTCTCAAACTCTACCCTCGTAGAGCTACTAGCATATGTGTAAATATTGTTGCTCAACTCATAAAGCCTTGATATCCATGTTTACATCAATATGCTTGTACAACTGGATGATAATGCTTTCAAGACTTGCTTCCTTGCAAAGTTACAGTTGTGTCACTTGCACACTCTCTCTAGGTCATCACTACAAGACAAATCCTTCGGTCATCATTGTCATTGGTCCAAGTACCTCAATATAAAGATGGTGTCAACTTACTGTCAATGTCATATCTAGGTGTAAAGTTAATAGTAATGCATCATTGTCATATAGTGTCACAGTCAAGTAAAGTCAAAGTCAAGTGTATCATCATAGAATGCTTACTAAGTCAATCAATACTTAACATCATAATTAAAGTACTTGATGTCAAATTCATGTAATTGTGTTAAGTCAAAGTCAATTTATTGTATCAATTTCAATGTATTACTTGTCCCATTACATATAATCACATCACCTATTAACATTGTATCACTAGATATAGATAGTACAAACCTTAACAAGCTCTTAAGAGAAGTGTCACTAGTGTTGTACCTACTTTTGTTCAAGGTGACCTATCAAACTTAGTGTCATATAGATGATTACTATGTCATTCAAAATTCTAGTATATTATGTAATAAGCCCATAGCTATACTCTCATATACTAAGTCACTTGTAGGATAGTTATATAGACATCCTCACTGTAAAAACTATCATGTCAAAAATAGATCCTCTTACTTGTTCATGTTCCCTAGTTACTTTGTCACTGCTATGTATTACAGAATGTCTTTATGTCAATAAGCTCTATTCATTGTTAGGAATGAAACAATGATTGTTTTAAGGGTATGTCACTACACTTGATCCAACTGTAGTGAGTGTTGATCAGAACCCTTGCAAGTACCCTTATTTCCACATCGTTTTCTTCAATACGTATTATAAGATGGTACCAAGAGTATACTGCTATAGATTACTCTTTATTTCACTGAAGAAAATACGTCTATGGGTAATATGATAAAATAATAAGACTTCTGCCCGAACCCTCAAATGACTGCATTAAAAAAGTACCTCAACGATGATCTATACAAGGAATTACTACATTAAGAGAAACTGAAATCGGCTTTACTGTGTATATATATATATATATATATATATATATATATATATATATATATATATATATATATATCCCTTCAACAATTTAGGCCTCTATAATTGCAAAACATTTCATGACAACGATGTCTAAATTCATAGAGACAAAATGTCACTATATTGTGCCCTAGTTCTAGGTCTACTTGAGGATTGAAATTCCTCGATCACAATACTTCGTACAAGATTTGATAAGTGATGTTTCAATAGAGAACCAAGGTCATGGAGCTAATGATCATGCCATGCATTATTTTCCTTCAATAGGTCTATGTAATATGGTTAGAAAGATGTCTTACTATACAGGTACAAATCCTTAATTAGTTTATTCAAGGTTATGAAATGGATTCCTTCTTGTTGTTGTATGATGACCGAGGTCATGAAGTTATTTTTCTCAACCGAAACCCAATAAAAAAATCCCTATTCCAATGAATCACCAAAGTAAAATGGAAACAAAAGAATCCTAAACAACTCAGATATTTCATTGTTCCTAAATGTATGCCCTGACTGTAGGGTCTATACACACAAATAAAGTTGCCCAACTAAACATGAAATAGGAGATCAACAAGCAAAAGAACTTACCTAAACAAACCAAGTAGAACAGGACTAACTTCACTACTGGTGGGCTCCAGTATTGCAGCAATAATGTTGCAACTCCCGGGACTCCCTTCTTTACTTTTATCAACCTGGTAGTTCGTAACAAACTTGGAAGCGACGGTGCTATATGCACAAGTACTAGCTCTTGCCGCAGGCTGTCACTTGATCAGCTGGCACAAGTCCGCTAGGAGCTTAAGCCAACTTCTATGAGCTCTTAGAAGAAGCTTTTAACTGTGATGGATGAAAGCTAACTCAACAGAGGCTAATCTACTTGCAGAAAGAAACTGAAAGCTGAAAAGAAATGCAAACCCTAGCGAACCCTAGTTTTACCAGTTAACCCTACCGGTGCAAGAAAAGCGATGAAAGTAGTGGGAATGGATGCCATTGACTTCTAGAAAGGTAAAATGCATGTGACTAAGCTACTTTTGAAGTGGAATCTGAAAAGGAACATCTTTTTGTATTTTTGAGTAATCTTGTAAAATTATTATGCATGTGCTTTAACTGTTTTTTATTGTGCAAAGGTTGATTGGTGAAACGAAATGGGGTAGGCACTTGTAGGAGGTTGGGAAGGTGAGAAGAGAGCCTATGGGGTCCCTAACACCCTTCCAAAGAGTTTCACAGTGATCAGATCTCGAGAAATCGCTCACGTGAGCTTCTACAGGAAGTCTGCAGGGGTTCTACAGGATGTTCCGAAAGAGGATTTTTGAGGGTTGATGGAGGAAAAACAATGGGAAAGTGGAAATGGAGGATGGATGAAGATGTGAAGAGTTCTAGGACCTGGGAAACGATGCTAAGGAGTGATGGAGATGGTTGGATTTGTTCAAGGATGGAGGGAGCAATGTTGCACAAAAATGTAGAAATTAGTTTAAATTGGAAAAGTGTGGCGAATGAAGGGAAGGAATTTGGAATTTGGGGTCGGAGTAGGTTGTGTGATGAAAGAGGGATAGGCAGGGGTGTATTACAGGTGATCTGCACACTATTTCTCAAAACTAATCAAACAAAGAAGATGCAAACCAAATATCTAGCTATTCTGACCTAATTTGACCTAGAAACCAACAACCATGATGAACAAAAATTTATTGGTAGAAAGTCATGTAGAATAGCTATGAAAACCAAGCAAGAATAGATCTAAGCATGTAATCACATCTGGTATCAACTTTTGCAACTGAGAATCTAACACTAGCAAGTGCATGAAGAAGCAAGAACAGTGTTTTTGTGGCAGCAAGGACCCCTTGGTCTCAGCTCATGGTCCGGAGGAGGGAGAGGTGAGATACAGGGTTGCTTGATGGCCTTTTTCGAAGATATTTTTTGTTACCAACCTATCAAATCACTCTGAAACATGAAAATCTTTTCCAATCATCAAAAATGACCTAGGTAACAGAAAGATTTTAATCTACTAGCAGAAATTATTTTATGAAGGCAGCAAAAACATATAACAGTACATAGAGGAAGACCTGGCACTTGGGTTGGGCCCAACCCCAAGAGCTACAGACTCCTAAGAAGAAGCTCAGAACTGATGCAAACTAAAATTGATTTCCATTAATCAGAAAATAACCATGTCACAAAAATGTTTTACAGCAGAAGCTCAAAAATGGGCTGAGAAACAGAGCAACACTAAAGCGTGGGATACAAATGTTCAAGAATTAAACCACGAAGGCTGGAAGCCTTCCTATTTATGCACTACGAGGACCTACAACAACCCTTCTTAACTCAAGGGGCTTGGCTGCTCAAGACTGCAAGTAATCATCCACTTTACAAAACCTGCTCGGCTGCCCTTAGGGATCATCTTCGGTGGGCTGCTGAACTCCGAGATGATGGTGGAGAACTTGAGGAAGGGTCATTTAGTGCAGGAGACCCCCTTCCTACAAATCCTCAGCCTTTTCCCCTCGTACTTGGCTGTCAATTGTCTCATAGATGCTTTATCTTGGTCCAAAAGATGTCCAAAAATCTGCAATAAGCACGTATTAGACTTCATGGGCAAGTGACTATTCTCATTCATTCAATTAACATAAATATACTCAAAAGCATGCATAAACTATGAAAAATGGTGGATTAATGGAGAACAATAGGCAAGATGAGCCCAATAAGTTACCCATTTTTGGGGCTCATCATCACCCCCCTGCTAAATGGGTTGCTCATCCTCTGAGCAACTAATCCAACTCATCATCTTTGATTGCTTTGACTGCCTCCCTCACATACCAGGCTTCTGAGGTGATGTATTCTTCTTGGTCATGAAACCCTGCTTTTCTTTCGACCTCCTCCCACTACCTGTGTTCCTCTTCTTCTTTGACTCCTTCCAGCAGTCCTAAAAGCAAGGGAGGACTGAACTTTAGGCCGATCCAGTTGGCCTGCTGATTTTGCATGGACTATTTGTAGAGTGGTACCCTTGCCAAGGCCTCCCTCATCCTTGTTGGGGAGTGGTATTCTCTTATTTTCAGACTGTGGGACAGTTTGTTCCACCTCCTTGTGCAAGCATGAATGCAGTTATCCCCCAACAGTCTCTCCATGTCCTCAAAGTGAGCAATGGCTTGAGCTTGTCATTCAATGTAATCTGGTAGAACCTGAGGGTTATTAGCCAGGTGCTGGTGGGCATATATTAAAGCTAAGGGATCTCTGGCTCTGCTCTAATCATGAGTGGCTCACTTAGCTCCCTGTTCATGATATTTCGAATCTCTACTGCCATTTTTTCCTCATGATTTAACCAAGAGGCCATGGCCATAAGTTGCACGTCTCCCACTGCAGCATTGGGGTCCCACAAATTCATGTTTGGAAGGGCCAAGTTGTGTAAATAGAATTCTGATAATTTGGCCTTATCCTCTACTGAGCTACTGTCACACAAAGCCATGAATTGATGGTAATTTTGAAATGGAATGGTGCCCCTTTGGGCCAAGGTATTAATCTGGAACTGCAACCATTGATCTTTAAGATATAAGGCATATGACTTGGCAGGTTTCCTACACTGCAAGGCCTCTACTGCCCAGCTGGCCATGCAGGCCAGTTGGGCTTCCTTCTCTTGTACATGTTTCTTTAGAGACTGTATTTCCTCTGCTGCCTGTGACTCCTTTTCCTGTAGTTTTTTTCTTAGCGCCTCAACCTCAGCCTGCAGCCCGTCCTCTCTTTGTTGTTCATCATAGGTTTCTTTGTCTGCTGGAGGCCTGTCCTGTTGCTTTTTTTCTCCCAAAATGGGGGGCATGTCTTCCCTATGACTTCCCTGGAGCTGCAGCTGTTATTTTTGCAGCTCATTCTCTTCATGTAGTTTGGCCCTTTGACTGCTTTCCACATGCCTTACCATGGCCAATTCTTTTCTTGATTCCTTGAGTTGTTCTTCCAGGTGGCCTATGTCTGCCACACCCCTGGACTTGGCAATCCTCATCCAAGTGTGAGTCCTAATCCTTTCTTCTTCCAGTGCAAAGAAAAGTGGCACCGCAAATTTTTGGGGAATTATCTTCCCGGCTTCCAACACGTTATAGTATGAGCCCAAGCTAGGCTGAGGGCTTGGTTCCAATATTTCCTCTGCCTTTTCTTCTTCCTGTGATGGTTTGGCCGCCTTTTCCTCCAATTTCTTGGTCTCTTTTAACTTAGCCAGAGTTTCCTAGAGAACCGTCTCGGCGTCCTGTAGAGCTATCTCCGTGCCTCTGAGCGAGCCCCATACGCCGAAGATTTTCAAAAACAGGTAGAAAAACCGGTGGAGGATGACTGGTTAACAGTTTTTGGCAGTGGAGGACACGTACTTCAGTCGAGGACGTTGCAAGTGAAAAATGA
Organism: Pinus tabuliformis; assembly: GCA_031772625.1. Classification (NCBI taxonomy): domain Eukaryota; kingdom Viridiplantae; phylum Streptophyta; class Pinopsida; order Pinales; family Pinaceae; genus Pinus; species Pinus tabuliformis. Next base: position 536,745,528 of record CM062818.1, on the reverse strand, counting down.
ACAGAAGGTGGTGTGAGTTTCAGCTGAGCATCTTTTAACTACGGCGGGATTCGTGGGGAGGGAATGAGGTGGCCGGACCGAACTGTTGATCTGATGTCACGGCCATAATTTCCCTGCATGTTTCTGGCCACCATCACCTCCCCTCTGCCATTAACCGCTGCCACCACTGCCAGTCCCGACGATTTCTCCCTGAATGGACACTCCACACGTGTTGGCTGCACATCTCGTTGGAAATTTTGAATGTAACTGGGCTTGTTCGGATCCCACAAGGCTATGTAACTGGTCGAGGGTGGCCAGTTCACTGGCCACTAATTCCATTCAATCCGAACCATTTCCATAGGCATGTAGCTTTTAAAATATAGTTTATGCAATTGACGAATGAGTTTAAGCACTTACCTGTGTGGTCGCGACTGCGTTATGCAGACTTCGGGTCCTGGAACCACTCCTTCGTTCGCTGCTGCTTCATGCACGGGTGTTAGAACCCATTCCTTCATTTGTTGATGCTGCATGCATGGGTTTTGGAACCCATTCCTTCGTTTCCTATCGCTGCATCCACAGGTTCTGCTTGGCTTCGACTGCTGATGATATTTTCACGTTCAAGATGAACCCTTTGCATGTTTCCTTTGTCGTTTTCGACTGTCCCTGTCTCCAGAGTATGTCTTCCAGAGGGATTAGGTGCTACAGGATTCCTATAGGATGTCCTGTAGCTGCTTCTCCTACTGGGATGCAAGATAAACGAGTAGGGCTATACTGCTGACGAGGGATTCCGCTGATGAGGAGTCCAGATGGAGATTGACAGGTAGGGAGAGTGAAACACCATTGCTAGATTTGTCACTAAAAGTTCTTGCTGGCAGTATGAGGCAAAAAGGGTTTTTTTGTGTGACTGTGCAGGAATAAATAACAGGATGGGTGAAATGGAGGTGTAAAGAGATGAAACAGGGTGACATAGGGTGATGGACATAAACAGGGGTGTTTGCAGGCCTAGTAGGCAGATTCCAACCTTCGAATTCCCTTCCAAGATCAATTTTTGCCCGTCTGAAGGTTCTACAGGATCTTCCTGTAGAAGCTACAAAACTTCCTGTAGAAGGTGAAATTTAAACTCGAATGTGATCAAATCCGAGGAAAGGGGAGTGGTCATGGAGGAAGTGTTTGTGAGGGATGCTTGCAGCCTGGTGCTGACCTCTGTCCTTGTTTTGCATGACCCTCCTAACCTGCAATGTCTTCCCTGCAACCTACAATTATTCAACAGAAATTAGGTCTGTTTCTTTTTTTTCTTTTTTTTTTGTTTTTTTTTCCTCTTTTTTTTTTTTTTGAGAGAGAGAGAGACAGCTGTGGTGCCTCCAGGAGGTTTTCACCCCCACTGTCTACCCTGGGCGCCTCTAAGAGGTTTTCACCCAAGGATCTTTTTATTCTTTTTTTTTTTTTTTTGATGATCAAGGTGTGGGTGGAGTAGAGATAGGGCCCTGCTCCACTACCAACACTGATTTGTCCAAAGTTTCAATGAACTCCTATCTAGAAAGGGTTTTCCTATATATTTTCAATCGATGCCCATTGACGAGCATGGGGATGGCTTCTTCATCAATGGTCTTGATGAGAATTGAACCATTGTCGTTGCATTTCTCCACTGTATATGGTCCTAGCCACCTCGTCCTTAGATTTCCCTTGAAATCCTTGTATCTTGAGTCATATAACAGCACCGAATCTCCTGGCTAGAATTTATTTTCGTTAAGGTGCCGGCCATGCCATATATTTCTCTGGAGTTGAACCACTTCTGAGTGGAGGAGGGCCTGCATTCTCTATTCATCTAATCCATTCAGCTGCAGCAATCTTTCTCGTTGTGCAAGGCTGAGATCTAGGTCCAACTGAGCTGCCACCCTCAATGTGTTGTACTTGAATTCTATGGACAGCAAAGCCTTCTTCCCGTAGACCAGCTCATAAGGTGTGAACCCTGTTGTAGCTTTCCAAGTGGTGTTGTAGGCCCAGGTGGCCACAACCAAGCGATCTGCCCAATCCTTTCTGCTACTGCTCACCACTTTAGTCAAAATCTCTTCCAAAGCTCAGTTAGTGACTTCCACCTGCCCGTTTGCTTGCGGATGATAAGGGGTGGAAGTCCTATGCTTAATCTTGTGATGAGCAAGCAGATCTTCAATCAGGTTAGAGGTAAACTGACTTCCTTGATTTGTGACTAATTCCCTTGGGTAGCCAAACTTGTAGAAGATATTTTCCCTCAAAAAATCAGCCACTTTCTCTTCTGTCGCCACCTTGATTGCCTTTGCTTCTACCTACTTTGTCAGGTAGTCTGTGCACACAATGATGTAAGACTTTTTTTTTGAAGGAGGGTTGATAGGACCCACAAATTCCATGCCCCACTTCTCAAATGGCTCGAAAGTCACTTTAGATTGGATGGGCATTTCATCCCTTGGGGTCGGTCTCCCCATCCTTTGACATCGGTCACATTGGCTGATGTATCTTTTGACATCTTGATGAAGAGTGGGCCAATAGTAGCCTGCCTGTAGAATTTTGAAGGCAGTCCTTCTTGCTGCAAAGTGGCCTCCACAGGGCCCATCGTGATCGGTTAGGAGGATGTCAAAAACTTCCTCCTCCCTAACACAATGCCTCAAGATCTGATCTGGGCCAAGTTTAAACAGGTTTCCCCCAATCCAAGTGAATGGGGCACTTTTCCTCACAATTTTGCTTTTCTCTTTTGAGGATAGGTGCGAAGGGAACTATTCTGAAACTAGGTAATTTGCTATATCAGCGAACTAGGGAGAGAGTACTGAATTAGCAAACAGGTGTTCATCTGGCATTTGATCATCTACCATTCCTTCTTCACCTGCAGGCAAATCTAGTCTAGACAGAAAGTCAGCAACAACATTTTCCTTACCTGGCTTGTCAACAATGGTCAAATCAAATTGTTGCAACAAAAGTAACCATCTAATGATACGAGCATTTACATCAAGATTATTCATTAAATACTTAATCACCACATGATCAGTGTGTACAAATGTTTGATAACTAGTGATGTAGTGTTTGAACTTGTTTAGGGAATGGACTACATCTAGGAACTCTTTCTCGGTTACATTATAGTTCAATTCTGCCTTGGACAGGTTTTTGCTAACAAAGTATATGGCATATGGTAGTTTCTCCTCAACTTGTCTTAAGGCTGCCCCTATGGCTTTGTTCGAGGCATCAGTGTGGATGTGGAAAGGTAGGGCCCAGTTTGGACCTCTCAAGATTGGGGCGGTTACCAGCTTATCTTTCAACTCATCCAGAGCCCCTTGACAATTGTCAGTCCATATAAACTCAACATCTTTCCCCAAAAGACCAAACAATGGCGAGGCTAGCTTACTGAAATCTTTAATGAATCTTCTATAATATCCTGCTAAGCCTAGAAAACTCTGAACATCTCTTACCTTTTGAGGAGGTGGAACCTTTTGGATGATAGCAATTTTGTTGGGATCCACCTGTAATCCTTGCTAAGAAATTGTATGACCTAGCATGATCCCTTCAGTCATCAGGAATTCACATTTTTCGGGACTAAGGGACAGGTTCATCTCAATACACTTGGTTAAAACTTTTCCCAGGTTAACCAATGCTTCTTGGAAGTTGGACCCATAAGGAGTAAAGTCATTCATATAGATTTCTACCGAATCATGAACCATCTCAGCGAATATGCTCAGTACTGCTCTCTGGAAAGTGGCAAGAGCGTTGCATAGCCCAAAGGGAAGGACCCGGTAGGCAAAGGTACCCCATGGACAAGTGAAGGTGGTATTATCTTGGTCTTCCGGGCTGATTTGGTTCCGATTATACCCGTTGAACCCATCTAGGAAAGAAAAGAAATTCTTCCCTGCCAGTCCATCTAACACTTGATCTATGAAAGGCAAAGGGAAATGGTCCTTCTTGGTGGCTTTGTTAAGTTCTCGGTAATCTACACAGATTCTCCACTTCCCATTTTTCTTGGGCACAAGCACCAAAGGAGAGACCCACTCACTGTCAAAGATGGGGTAGATGAATCCTACATCCAACAACTTTTGCAATTCTTCTTTGACAATGTCCTTAAGGGTTGGATTCATTCTCCTCTGAGGCTACCTGACTAGTTTACAATCCTCTTTGATGTAAATGTGAGGGGTACAGACCGAAGGGTGGACTCCTTTCATCTCCTTATAGCTCTAAGCGAAAGCATCCAAATGGCAGTTCAAAAGACTACACAACTCCTTTTCCTGAGAAGGGGATAGGGATGATCTGATCTTCAAGGTTCTTTCAAGGCCAACTTCCACATTGTTAACTCTAGGAGAGGTCGGATCAGCCACACAGAGGTCTACTCCAGTGCTGGCTTGGGTACCTTCCACCAACTCCTCCAATGGCAGCACACTGGGAGGGGGATTTTGAATCAAATTCTCAATCAGGTCATCCTCAATTTGAGGGCCTCCCTGGATGACTTCCACTGTGCACACTGGTGCAGAGTATACTTCATCCTCATCTCCCTCCTCCAACCTGAGAGGTAAGTCATGTTCTAGCAGAGGTTGAGCAAGAGGATATAGGACTAGCTATTGGGACATAGGCCCATTCTTGATGGTCATGCTCCCCGCTCGACAACTGATGTAAGCATTCGCAGTAGCCAACCAAGGCCTTCCCAAAATGACGGGGTATCCAGTGAGTTTTTCCTTTGGCTGAAGGACCAAGATGTCCGCAGGGTACTCCCAAGAATCAATAGAGACCAGGGCATCTTCCACAATCCCTTCGGGAGTCATGGTGGAGCGGTTTGCTAACTACAGTACAGTCGAGGTCTTTCTTAAGGAACTCTGAAGGTTAAGTTTGAGCATAGTATCCCTGGTCATCACATTAATGGAAGCCCCTAGATCAATCAAGATGTGGGGGATTATGGTGCCATTGATGTGGACATCAACTACAGGACTCCCAGGGTCCAAATATTTTGCCAGATTACCTGCCCCAACATTAGATCAGACAGTTGTCCCATGACATTGATAGTTGGGGCATCTCTCTTGCACCTGCCTAGGTGCCTGAAACACTTCTCCTTGATCAATTTGTTGTAGATTGGTACATCCTTTATGGCCTGGAGAAGTGGTATTTTTACACACAATTGTTTAAGTTCCCCTAGAAGTTCAGTCTCCTCTGGACTTGGTTGCATGGTTGCTGTTAGTCGCTCAGGAAAGGGTGGAATGGCCTTGGGTTCACTTCCCTGTTTCTCTTCCTCATCCTCCGAGGGAGGAGTTTGGCGATCTGGAAGGACCTTCCCAGATCGTAGGTTGATCTCTTGAATCTCCACAGCATAGGTAGGGCATGTTGTCTCTCCAGTATATACCTGCTGGGCCTGTCTATTTTTGGGGTTCAAGTTCGGTTGAGCAGGCATCTGGGGTTGTCTTGGAGGAGCAAGAGGTAATGGTTGTGGTTGAGCAAGTGGTTGAGTCAAAATAGTGGGAGGAGAGTTGTATTGGGGCCTCCACCCCGGCTGAGGTGCATTCCACTGAGTTTGTGGCTGGACATCAGAGTGAAATGAATGAGCAGCAGGTTGAGTATGGTATTGAGATGGATAAGACCAAGGAGGGGGTGCGGACCAAGAAGGATGAGCAGGGGGACCCCATGAAGGTATGTGAGCGGATTGGTTGGGGTTTTAATAAGTTTTGGATGTCCCTTACATCCCCTGCTGGTAAGGTCTGGATCCATGTGGCCTCCTTTGGTTGACGAAGTAGAGTGGTTCAGTGGCTCCTTCAGCCACTTGGTACATGGCTTTAAGTCTGGGTAAGGTTGGGCACTGGTTTATGGGGTGGTCTTCCTCACAAACGAAACATACCTCCACTGAGTGCAATGGACACTCGTTCTGAGGATGCTTCCTTGTACATCTGGGACAAAAGAAGGCCAAAGCCTTCTCAGCTTCCTCTTTCTTCTATTGGATTCGGAAAGTATCTAGTTGCATGGCAATGGTCTGTCTCATCTCACTTTTAAGATCTTCCATTTGATTTGTAAACTCATGTTTGGAGAAGGTGGCACTAGCTGAAAGTGGATTCCTCCTACCTCTCTTCCAGGCTGCCCTAGAATGGTTTCTGAACACAGTCTTTATGTCATCATAAGGTAGTTGGTAGATGTCTCCTCCAGCTAGCAAATGGAGGGTGTCTAGGAGATCTTCAGGGACTCCTCGGAGCAAAACCAGCTTCAGAGATTCAGGGTGAAGTGTGCACCTGGCCCTTTTATAACTAAGTTGGAACCTTTCTTCATAGTCTTCTAAAGACTCATCACTTCCCATGGTCATCCGAAATATCTCTCCCTTCGTTTCCTTTGACCTACAGTAGTCCCGGTACTTGTTGTTAAAGGCTTGCTACATTTGAGCCCAAGTTGTGATATTGTTTCCAGGTAGCCCCATGAACCAGCGTAGCGTTGCATCCTTGAGGGTAGAGGGAAAGAGTTTCAAATTTTGCTCGTCTTCTCCATAGTCATAAGTTTGACAAAGGATAGCAAAATCAAACAAGAAGGTATCAGGGTCTTCCGTGGTCAATCTGTGGAAGTGAGGTAAGGCTAAGGGACTTATGTTTTTCATTTTTGTGTCCCCATTGGTCTCTCGGATGAGAAAGGCACCTTCTATTCTCTCCCCATCTCCTATACCGTTTCTGCGTTCAGCCATGTTCTCAAGAGGAATGTTTTCTTTCTCTTCTTCTGTTATAGGATCTTCATATATCTCTGGAGGTTCACCTATAGGTTCTTCTGGATCACTGCCACTGAAGAAGAGAGAAGGGTGACTCAGTGATGTGTTGGGGGTGTTGGGTAAGACTTTTTCGGTATTGTCTCTGTCCCTACGAGGCATGAAATGGAATATTTTTGGTTGATTTTTGGTGTTTTTCTGCTTGTACCTGCAAAACTGAAATAGATTGAATTGCAACTAACTAAAATCTATCTTGTTGAAATGAAAATGTGGAATTGAAATGAAAGTAGGAAAGGACTAATCCATTTTGCTGAAATGAAATTGCAGGAATGAAATGCTAGGCTACGCTTGCAGAATTGAAATTGTGGAATTGAAATGCTATCTATGAAAGCAGGAAATCTCTAATCTACTTTTGCGGAAATGAAATTGCAGAATGGAAATGAAACAACTACTCTACTTTTGCTGAAATAAACTACTTAGCAGAAGGTTGCAGTAGAAAATAGAAGAAAAACAACAATAAAAAATACTCTGACGCTTCCTCGGCAACGACGCCAAAAAGATGGAGGGCTCCAATATTGCAGCAATAATGTTGCAACTCCTGGGACTCCCTTCTTTACTTTTATCAACCTAGTAGTTCGTAACAAACTTGGAAGCGACAGTGCTATATGCACAAGTACTAGCTCTTGTCGCAGGCTGTCACTTGATCAGCTGGCACAAGTCCACTAGGAGCTTAAGCCAACTTCTATGAGCTCTTAGAAGAAGCTTTTAACTGTGATGGATGAAAGCTAACTCAACGGAGGCTAATCTACTTTCAAAAAGACATTGAAAGCTAAAAAGAAATGCAAACCCTAGCGAACCCTAGTTTTACCGACTAACCCTACCAGTGCAAGAAAAGCGATGAAAGTAGTGGGAATGGATGCCATTGACTTCTAGAAAGGTAAAATGCATGTGACTAAGCTACCTCTGAAGTGGACTCTGAAAAGGACATCTTTTTGTATTTTTGAGTAATCTTGTAAAATTATTATGCATGTGCTTTAACTATTTTTTATTGTGCAGAGGTTGATTGGTGAAACGAAATGGGGTAGGCGCTTGTAGGAGATTAGGAAGGTGAGAAGAGGGCCTAAGAGGTCCCTAACACCCTTCCAAAGAGTTTCACAGTGATCAGATCTCGAGAAATCGCTCACGTGAGCTTCTATAGAAATTCTGCAGGGGTTCTACAGGATGTTCTGAAAGAGGATTTTTGAGGGTTGATGGAGGAAAAACAGTGGGAAAGTGGAAATGGAGGATGGATGAGGATGTGAAGAGGTCTATGACCTAGGAAACGAGGCTAATGAGTGATGGAGATGGTTGGATTTGTTCAAGGATGGAGGGAGAAATGTTGCACAAAAATGTAGAAATTAGGTTAAATTGGAAAAGTGTGGCGAATGAAGGGAAGGAATCTGGAATTTAGGGTCGGAGCAGGTTGTGTGATGAAAGATGGATAGGCAGGGGTGTATTATAGATGATCTGCACACTATTTCTCAAAACTAATGAAACAAAGAAGATACAAACCAAATATCTAGCTATTCTGACCTAATTTGACCTAGAAATCGGCAACCATGATGAACAGAAATTTATTGGTAGAAAGTCATGTAGAATAACTATAAAAACCAAGCAAGAATGGATCTAAGCATGTAATCACATCTGGTATCAACTTTTGCAACTGAGAATCTAACACTAGCAAGTGCATGAAGAAGCAAGAACAGTGTTTTTGTGGCAGTGAGTGTTGGGTCCCTATAATACTAGTGATTACCCCATTACTATTGTAGTTATACCCCTTATTTATATTGTTGTGCCCCTATTACCCCCATATTGTTATTTTTGTGCCCCATAGAATCCCTCTATTGTTATTTTTGTGGCTTTATATTATTATTGTTAGGTCGGCTGGATTATATTGTGACTCCTTAGACTCCTATATATAGAAAGGAGGTTTTGTCATTTGAATCATCCAAGAATTGTTCATTTATGTAATGTAAAGGAGGTTTCCCCCTCGAAGAGGCTGAATTCTAAGGCGTTGATCTATCTTTTCTATCTTTTCTTGAGCTGGTTTCATAACATTTGGTATCAGAGCTTTGGATTCTAGGGTTTTGCTGCTCCAAACAGGTCATCGTGGCATTTTCGCTATAACTTTTTTTCTGTGACGTTTCAGAAGTCGCAAAAAAAAACCCATTTGAGAAGAAATCACGCTGAATCGGGGCTCTAAATTTCAGAGCTTTTCGCGTGATATTTTCGGAGATATGATCTGAGGAAGTTGGTCTTTTTGCAGACTCCTGAATTACATTCAAAACAGGTGACCTGGGGAAAATCGTCATAACTTTCTCTCTGGGAATCAGATTGAAATTTCGTAAGAAGGTACAGAAAGAGGACAGACTGTAGTTTCTTGTATATAATTTTCAGAATCAAATATCGAAATTGTACACGTGGCACTTCATACAAGTTCGCTCTACTGAAAGTCTATAATCAGGTCACTTGGGAGATTGTGCATAACTCTTTCTTGGAGAATCCAATTTGGATCAGACTGGTGGCATTGGAAAGAGGACATAGAGAGCTACTACAGATCACAAATTCAGAACTAGATGATTGGAAAGTACAGAGATACATCAGAGGCAATATCAAGCTCCTACAAAGTGAAAAAAGGTGTGTAGATTTTTTTAAATTTTTGCTTAAGCTTGGTTTGAAAATTTATTTTGAAGGAATTCAAAGGGCATAGTAGAGCATTATTATCGGTAACTGATGCCCCGAGGAAAGAAAATGCAAACACCTAGTAAGGAACCTGAAAGCTCTAGCATGACTCATGAAGAAGAGGAAGAAATGCTACATGATATATCAAAATTACAAGAACAAGTGCAACAAATGTCACGCTCACAAAAGTTAACAGATGCTAAGATAAATGGCGTGGAAGCTAAGATGGACAATTTGAAGATAGATTTGAACACAAATTTGAAGACAGGCATGGCAGATTTGAAGACAGATTTGACAAATTTTCTACAAGAAATACTTACTAATGGTGAAAAGGTAGTAAAGGAAACTCATGATGAGAACAAAAGAAATGTTAATCATGATTCCATAGACTCTAATGTTGGATCGAAGAATCACCATATTCCAAAAATCGATATGAGGAAGTTTGATGGCAAGGATCCCGCCACATGGATATTACAGATGGAGCAATTCTTCGATCTCAATAATGTGCAAAACACACAAAAGGTACGTATGGCAACTGTATATTTGGAACCAAATCAGTTTGTATGGTATCAATGGCTTTGTTCTCGTAAACAATTTATCACTTGGGCAATTTTTACGGAAGAATTGATAGCACATTATGAGGATACAAAAAGCAACACTTTTTTTAGCCAATTGATAAGTCTCAAACAAAAGGGTTCAATAATGGAGCACATTGAGGAGTTCCAAAAATTGAACATAAGGGTAAAAGATATTCCAGAGGAGCATAGGATTGATGTGTTCATAGGGTCTTTAAAGGATAATATCCAACATGATGTTCGCCTTTGGGAACCTGATTCATTAGAGAAGGCATTCAGGTTAGCAAGAAAAATGGAAAGCAAAATTATGGCAACTAGGAAGCATACCACTCACAACTATAAAGACGGAAGTGTTGTTGCCCCTAGTCTTCCACAACCTACAAGGTTGACACCACAACAATTGGAAGAAAAAAGAGCAAAAGGGCTTTGTTACAATTGTGATAGCAAATACACAAAAGGTCATAAGTGTGCTGAGAAGAAATTATTCTACATAGATTGTGAAGAGGAAGAAGAAAAGGAGCAAGAAAGGTCAAAAGAAGAGGATATATTCCAGGAACAAAGCCTAGATGAAGAACAAATAAATCCGACCATATCTTGTAATGCATTGGCGGGAATTACCACTCCTCAAACCATCAAGATAGAAGGACAAATCAAGAAGAAAAAGGTAATAGTGTTGATTGATTCAGGAAGCACCCACAATTTTATTCATTGTAGGGTAGCAAAAGAATTGAATTGCTTCCTATATCCAGCACCAGAGTGTCAAGTGATGATTGCAAATGGAGGAACAATAAATTGCTCTGGAAAGTGCCATAATATCAAGCTATCCATGGGAGAATATGTATTGACTAGCCCAATGCTTTCCATTCCAATGGGAGGTGCTGATGTTGTACTAGGAGTCCAATGGCTACAATCCTTGGGTACAATAGCTTTTAATTTTCAAGAACTTTTCATGAAATTTTCTGTGGAAGGAAAGGAAGTTGAATTAAGGGGTATTGCAGGGAAACCAGGAAAGATAATCAGCTCTAATGGCATGACAAAGCTTCTAAAAAAGGAGCAAAGAGGTGTAATTGCACAATTATGTTCGCTAGATGTTTCCACATTGGAATCATCTATTTCTCCAGATCTCCAAAAAGTCCTGGACAATCATTCCAAGGTATTTGAGACTCCCAAAGGTCTCCCACCTATGCGTGATCATGATCATGCTATTCATCTGATTCCAGGAAGTGTTCCTCCAAACATCAGGCCGTACAGATATCCCTATGTCCAAAAAAGTGAAATTGAACGTATGGTTGCAGAAATGCTAGAGGCTGGTATAATTCAACCGAGTCAAAGTTCTTTCTCAGCTCCAGTAGTATTGGTGCACAAGAAGGATGGATCATGGCGCATGTGTCCGATTATAGGGAGCTCAACAAGCTCACTATTAAAGATAAGTTCCCCATTCCTGTCATTGATGAATTACTGGATGAATTGCATGGATCAATTTACTTCACCAAGTTGGATCTTCGTTCGGGATATCATCAAATCAGAATGAAGATTGAAGACATTCCGAAAACGGCATTTAGAACTCATGAGGGTCATTATGAATTTTTGGTCATGCCTTTTGGCCTTACCAATGCACCTTCAACATTTCAAGGTTTGATGAATTCAATTTTCAAACCATTCCTTAGAAAATTTGTGTTAGTATTTTTTGATGATATACTAATCTACAGCAAGTCTTGGAAGGATCATGTTGAACATGTTGACAGGGTGCTACAACTATTGGAGGAGAAACAATTATATGCAAAAAGATCCAAATGTTTCTTTGGAGTCCAGGAGGTGGAATATTTGGGTCATATTGTATCTCATGAAGGAGTTAAGGTAGACCCTAGCAAAATTAAAGCCATTAAGGAATGGAAAATCCCCACATCCATAAAGCATCTGCGAGGATTTCTTGGGTTGACAGGGTATTATCGCAAGTTTGTTAAGAATTATGGGAGAATAGCAGCACCTCTAACAACATTATTGAAGAAAGATTCATTTTCATGGACTCCAAAAGCAACAAAGGCCTTTGAACATCTTAAAGAGGCAATGTGCCAAGCACCGGTCTTAGCTACACCGGACTTCACAAAAACCTTTATTGTGGAATGTGATGCTTCAGGAAATGGAATTGGTGCTGTTCTAATGCAAGATGAAAGACCCATTGCTTTTGAAAGTCGTCCAATCAAGGGAAAGTTTTAAGCAAAGCTATTTATGAGAAGGAAATGTTGGCAATACTCCATGCACTTAAGAAATGGCGACCCTACCTAATGGGAAGACACTTCAAGGTAAAAACGGATCATGATAGCCTTAAATACTTTTTAGAACAAAGATTATCCTCTGAAGAGCAACAAAAGTGGGTCACAAAGATGTTGGGTTATGACTTTGAAATCATCTACAAAAAAGGGAAGCAAAATGTGGTGGCAGATGCACTCTCAAGAAAGGATGAGGATGTGGAAGCATTGTTGTGTGCCATTTCTATTATCCAACCAGATTGGATAAACGAAGCAAGGGAGGAATGGAAGAATGACGAAGAAGTGTGGGCACTTATTCGAAAGCTACAACAAGATTCCAGTACTTCTGATACATTTAGCTGGCAAAATGATTCGTTATGGTACAAAGATCGCTTATACCTCTGTAAGAATTCCCAGCTAAAACAAAAGATTCTTATGGAATTGCACACTTCTCCCTTAGGAGGGCACTCAGGATTTTTAAAAACTTACCACAGGGTTAAGAAGGAATTTTTTTGGGATGGCCTTAAATCAGATATTCAAAAGTTTGTGGCGGAATGTTTGGTTTGCCAACAAAATAAAGTTGAAACAATTAAGACACCGGGTCTATTACAACCTTTATCCATTCCAAGCCAACGTTGGGAGGAGGTTTCAATGGATTTTATCACAGGTTTACCCAAGTCTGAGGGAAAGAGTGTCATCATGGTGGTAGTTGACAGACTTACCAAGTATGCACACTTTTGTGCATTATCACATCCATTTAAAGCCAGTACAGTTTCTACTGCATTTATGGAAACAGTTCAAAAGCTACATGGAAACCCAAAGATTATTGTAAGTGACAGAGATCCCATTTTCACTGGAAATTTTTGGACAGAATTATTTTCTTGTCTTGGTACTCAGTTAGCTCATAGCTCATCTTATCATCCTCAATCTGATGGGAAAACTGAGATAGTAAACAAATGTTTGGAAGGATATCTTCGTTGCTTTGTATCTGATAAACAGACACAATGGGTCAAATGGTTGCCTCTGGCTGAATGGTGGTATAACACTTCCTTCCATACAGCAACAAAAATGACCCCATTTATGGCACTTTATGGGTATCAACCACCATCCATCACATCATATTTAAGAGAAAATTCTAAGGTTCAGGCAGTGGAACATCACATCGAACATCAACAACAAGTCCTCCAACTCTTAAAGGATAACCTCGTGTTGGCACAAAATAGAATGAAACAACAGGTAGATCAACATCGCAGTGAAAGAAGTTTTGATGTAGGTGATTGGGTATTCCTATGGCTACAACCATATAAGAAAATGTCCTTAAAGCAAGCTAAGAAGGATAATAAATTATCACCAAAGTATTATGGTCCGTACAAGGTGTTGCAAAAGATTGGTACTATGGCATACAAATTGGAGCTTCCTGCAGCTTCTCGATTGCACCTAGTTTTCCATGTTTCATGTTTAAAGAAGGTTATAGGCGACAAGCTCCCAATTCAAACAATATTGCCAGAACTTGACGAGGAAGGAAAAATTATATTGGAACCGGAAGCAGTCACAGAAACAAGAACTCGACAGCTACAAAATCGATCAATTTCAGAGTATCTTATCAAGTGGAAGAACTTATCCGCTGAAGATTCCACATGGGAGGATGAGAATTTTATGCAGAAGTATCCTGAATTACTCAAGCGTTGAGGACAACACTTTTTTGAAGGAGAGGGGCATGTTGGGTCCCTATAATACTAGTGATTACCCCATTACTATTATAGTTATACCCCTTATTTATATTGTTGTGCCCCTATTACCCCCTTATTGTTATTTCTGTGCCCCATAGAATCCCTCTATTGTTATTTTTGTGGCTTTATATTATTATTGTTAGGTCGACTGGATTATATTGTGACTCCTTAGACTCCTATATATAGAAAGGAGGTTTTGTCATTTGAATCATCCAAGAATTGTTCATTTATGTAATGTAAAGGAGGTTTCCCCTCGAAGAGGCTGAATTCTAAGGCGTTGATCTATCTTTTCTATCTTTTCTTCAGCTGGTTTCATAACAGTAAGGACCCCTTGGTCTCAGCTCATGGTCCCGAGGAGGGAGAGGTGAGATCCAAGGTTGCTTGATGGCCTTTTTCGAAGATGTTTTCTATTACCAACCTATCAAATCACTCTAAAACATGAAAAGCTTTTCCAATCATCAAAAATGACCTAGGTAACCAAGCAAGATTTTAATATACTAGCAGAAATTATTTTATGAAGGCAGCAAAAACATATAACAGTACATAGAGGAAGACCTGGCACTTTGGTTGGGCCCAACCCCAAGAGCTACAGGCTCCTAAGAAGAATCTCAGAACTAATGCAAACTGAAACTGATTTCCATTACTCAGAAAATAACCATGTCACAAATTTTTTTTACAGCAGAAGCTCAAAAATGGGCTGAGAAACAGAGCAGCACTAAAGCGTGGAATAAAAATGTTCAAGACGTAAACTACGAAGGCTGGAAGCCTTCCTATTTATGCACTACAAGGACCTGCAATAGCCCTCCTTAACTCAAGGGGCTTGGCTGCTCAAGACTGCAAGTAACCAACCACTTTACAAAAGTTGCTCGATTGCCCTTGGGGATCATCTTCGATGGGCTGTTGAACTCTGAGTTGATGGAGGAGAACTCGAGGAAGGGTCATTTAGTGCAGGAGACCCCCCTCCTACAAATCCTCAGCCTTGTCCCCTCATACTTGGCTGTCAACTGGCTCATAAATGCTTGATCTTGGTCCAAAAGATGTCCAAAAATCTGCAATAAGCATGTATTAGACTTCATGGGCAACTGACTATTCTCATTCATTCAATTAACATAAATATACTCAAAAGCATGCATAAACTATGAAAAATGGTGGATTAATGGAGAACAATAGGCAAGATGAGCCCAATGAGTTACCCATTTTTGGGGCTCATCAACTGCCTCAAAAGTTGTCCATGTACTCAACAAGCCTTAATTCCTTTTCTCCCTTAGACGTCCCAACCATAGGCAGGTCGAAGTTATTTCAGAGCTAGACACCAAGATAAATTTTTGAGATATGATATGTCTTGAGAGTGAATAGGTCTCCCTTTTTATAGGTTTTGGAAGGTTTTTAGGTCAACATTGGAGAGACCTTCTAGGAGGAGTAATAAAGATATTAAAATTAATTTAATTAATATCTTTTGTGTTAATAAAAATGGCAAATTTATTTTATAAGTACTATAAATTTGTTTATTTAAGCTCTAAGGAATTTGTACACTAACCCTCTTTGGTGTGTTTTGTAGGTGACACATGACTGTATTAAGTCAATGATTGATTTATCATCTTTGGTTTTGAAACTATGTAACTTATATGGGGTGAGATCACAGTGATAAATAATGGCATATGTTGACAACCCTAGTGTTGTGAAACCAGCTCACAAAAATATAGAAAAGATAGATCAACGCCTTATAATTCAGCCTCTTCGAGGGGGAAACCTACTTTACATTACACAAATGAACAATTGGATGATCCAAATGACAAAACCTCCTTTCTATATATAGGATTCTAAGGGGTCACAATATAACCCAAGCTGACCTAACCATAATAATATAAGACCACATAAATAACAATAGTGGGCTTTTGGGGTGCACAATAATAACAATATGGGGACAATAGGGTCACAGCAATGACAATAAGGGATACAATGACAAAAGTAGTGGGGTAATCACTAGTATTATAGGGACCTAACATGCCCCTCTCCTAAAAAAGGTGTTTTCCTCAATGCTTGAGTAGTTTTGGATGCTTCTGTAAAAAGTTCTCATCCTCCAATGTGGAATCTTCAACAAGTAAGTTCTTCCACTTGATGAGATACTCTGAAATTGATCAATTTCATAGCTGTCAAGTTCTTGTTTCTTTAACTGCTTCAGGTTCCAATATGATCTTTCCTTCCTCGTCAAGTTTTGGCAATATTGTTTGAACTGGGATCTTGTCACCTATAAACTTCTTTAAGCATGAAACATGGAAAACTGGGTGCACTCAGGAAGCTACAGGAAGGTCCAATTTGTATGCCATTGTACCTATCTTTTACAACACCTTGTATGGACCATAATACTTTGGTGATAATTTTTTATCCTTCTTAGCTTGCTTGAGGGACATTTGTTTATATGGTTGTGGCCGTAGGAATACCCAATCACCTACATCAAAACTTGTTTCGCTGCAATGTTGATCTTCCTGCTATTTCATTCTATTGTGCACCAAGGTGAGGTTATCCTTTAAGATTTGGAGAACTTGTTGTTGATTCTTGATGTGGTCTTCAAGTGCTTGAACCTTAGAATTTTATATTAAATATGATGTGATGGATGGTTGGTGATATCCATAAAGTGCCATAAATGGGGTCATTTTTGTTGAAGTGTGGAAGGAAGTGTTATACCAACATTCAGCTAGAGGCAACCATTTGACCCAATGTGTCTGTTTATCAGATACAAAGCAACGAAGATATCCTTCCAAACATTTTTTTACTATCTCAGTTGCCCATCAGATTGAGGATGATAAGATGAACTATGAGCTAACTGAGTACCAAGAAAAGAAAATAATTTTGTCCAAAAATTTCCAGTGAAGATGGGATCTCTGTCGCTTACAATAATCTTTGGGTTTCCATGTAGCTTTTGAATTGTTTCCATAAATACAATAGAAACTGTACTGGCTTTAAATGGATGAGATAATGCACAAAAGTGTGCATACTTAGTAAGTTTGTCAACTACTACCATGATGACACTCTTCCGTTTGGATTTGGGTAAACCTGCGATAAAAACCATTGAAACCTCCTCCCAACATTGACTTGGAATGGATAAAGGTTGTAGTAGACCCGGGGTCTTAATTGTTTCAACTTTATTTTTTTGGCAAACCAAACATTCCACCACAAACTTTTGAATATCAGATTTAAGGCCATCCCAAAAAAATTCCTTCTTAACCCTGTGGTAAGTCTTTAAAAATCCTGAGTTCCCTCCTAAGGGAGAGGCATGCAATTCCATAAGAATCTTTTGTTTGAGTTGGGAATTCTTACATAGGTATAAACGATCTTTGTACCATAATGAATCATTTTTCCAGCTAAATGTATCAGATTCACTGGGATCTTGCTGTAACTTTTGAATGAGTGCCCCCGCTTCTTCGTCATTCTTCCATTCATCCCTTGCCTCATTTATCCAATCTGGTTGGATAGTAGATATGGCACAAAGAAATGCTTCCACATCCTCATCCTTTCTTGAGAGTGCATCTGCCACAACATTTTGCTTCCCTTTTTTGTAGATGATTTCAAAGTCATAACCCAACATCTTTGTGACCTACTTTTGCTACTCTTCTGAAGATAATCTTTGTTCTAAAAAGTATTTAAGACTATCATGATCCATTTTTACCTTGAAGTGACTTCCCATTAGGTATGGTCGCCATTTCTTAAGTGCATGTAGTATTGCCAACATTTCCTTCTCATAAATAGCTTTGTGTAAATACTTTCCTTTGATTGGATGACTTTCGAAAGTAATGGGTCTTTCTTCTTGCATTGAAATAGCACCAATTCCATTTCTTGAGGCATCACATTCCACAATAAAGGTTTTTGTGAAGTCCGGCGTAGCTAAGACCGGTGCTTGGTACATTGCCTCTTTAAGATATTCAAAGGCCTTCGTTGCTTCTGGAGTCCATAAAAATGAATCTTTCTTCAATAATATTGTTAGAGGTGCTGCTATTCTCCCATAATTCTTAACAAACTCGCGGTAATACCCTGTCAACCTAAGAAATCCTCGTAGATGCTTTATGGATGTGGGGATTTTCCATTCCTTAATGGATTTAATTTTGCTGGGGTCTACCTTAACACCTTCATGAGATACAATATGACCCAGACATTCCACCTCTTGTACTCCAAAGAAACATTTGGAAATTTTGCATATAATTGTTTCTCCTTCAATAGGTTGAGCACCCTGTCAACGTGTTGAACATGATCCTTCCAAGACTTGCTATAGATTAGTATATCATCAAAAAATACTACCACAAATTTTCTAAGGAAGGGTTTGAAAATGGAATTCACCAAACCTTGAAATGTAGATGGTGCATTGGTAAGGCCAAAAGGCATGACCAAAAATTCATAATGACCCTCATGAGTTCTAAATGTTGTTTTTGGAATTTCTTCAGTCTTCATTCTGATTTTATGATATCCTGAACAAAGATCCAACTTGGTGAAGTAAATTGATCCATGCAATTCATCCAATAGTTCATCAATGATAGGAATGGGAAATGTATCTTTAATAGTGAGTTTGTTGAGCTCCCTATAATCCAGAGACATGCGCCATGATCCATCCTTCTTGTGCACCAATACTACTGGAGTAGAGAGAGAACTTTGACTAGGTTGAATTATACCAGCCTCTAGCATTTCTGCAACCATACATTCAATTTCACTTTTTTGGGCATAGGGATATCTGTAAGGCCTGATGTTCGGAGGAACACTTCCTGGAATCAAATGAATAGCATGATCCTGATCACGAATAGGTGGGAGACCTTTGGGAGTCTCAAATACCTTGGAATGATTGTCCAAGACTTTTTGGAGATATGGAGAAATAGATGATTTTGATGTGGGAACCTCTAGCGAACATAATTGTGCAATTACGCCCCGTTGTTCTTTCCTTAGAAGCTTTGTCATTCCATTAGAGCTGATTATCTTTCTTGGTTTCCCTGCGATACCTCTTAATTCAACTTCCTTTCCTTCCGAAGAAAATTTCATGAAAAGTTCTTGAAAATTAAAAGCTATTGTACCCAAGGATTGTAGCCATTGGACTCCTAGTACAACATCAGCACCACCCATTGGAATGGAAAGCATTGGGCTATTCAATACATATTCTCCCATGGATAGCTTGATATTATGGCACTTTCCAGAGCAATTTATGGTTCCTCCACTTGCAACCATCACTTGACACTCTGGTGCTGGATATAAGAAGCAATTCAATTCCTTGGATATCTTACAATGAATAAAACTATGGGTACTTCCCGAATCAATCAACACTTTACCTTTTTCTTCTTGATATGTCCTTTTATCTTGATAGTTTGAGGAGTGGTAATTCCATCCAATGAATTACAAGATATGGTTGGATTCATTTCTTCTTTCTCTAGGGTTTGTACCTGGTGTATATCTTCTTCTTTTGGTGTTTCTTGTTCCTTTTCTTCCTCCTCTTCACAATCTATGTAAAATAGTTTCTTCTTAGCACACTTATGACCTTTAGTGTATTTGCTATCACAACTATAACAAAGCCCTTTTTCTTTTTTTATTCCAATTGTTGGGGTGTCAACCTTGTAGGTTGTGGATGGCTAGGGGAAATAACACTTCCATCCTTATAGTTGTGAGTGGTAGGCTTCCTTGTTGCCATAATTTTGCTTTCCATTTTTCTTGCCAACCTGAATGCCTTCTCCAATGAGTCAGGTTCCCAAAGGCGAACCTCATGTTGGATGTTATCCTTTAAAGTCCCTATGAACATATCAATCCTATGCTCCTCTGGAATATTTTTTACCCTTATATTCAATTTTTGGAAGTCCTCAATGTGCTCCCTCATTGAACCCTTTTTTTGAGGTTTATCAATTGGCTAAAAAAAGTGTTGTTTTTCGTATCTTCATAATGTGTTGTCATTTCTTCCATAAAAATTGCCCAAGTCACAAATTGTTTACGAGAGCAAAGTCATTGATACCATACAAACTCGTTTGGTTCCAAATATAAAGTTGCAATACATACCTTTTGTGTGTTTTTCACATTATGGAGATCGAAAAATTGCTCCATCTGTAGTATCCATGTTACGGGATCCTTGCCATCAAACTTCCTCATATCAATCTTTGGAACATGGTGGGTCTTTGTTCCAATGTTAGAGTCTATGAAATCATGATTAACATTTCTTTTGTTCTCATCATGAGTTTCCTCTACAACATTTTCGCCATTAAGAAGCCTTTCTTGTAGCAACTTTGTCAAACCTTCCTTCAATCCTTCAATGTCTTTCTTCAAATCTTCCATGTTGTCATTCTTCAAATCATGATTAACATTCCTTTTGTTCTCATTATGAGTTTCCTCTCCTACCTTTTTTCCATTAGGAAGCCTTTCTAGTAACAATGTTTTCATACCATCCATCTTAGCTTCCATCTTAGCTTCCATGTCGTCCATCTTAGCTTCCATGCTATCCATCTTAGTTTCCACGCCATTCATCTTAGCTTCCACACCATTCATCTTAGCTTCCATGCCATTTATCTTAGATTCCATGCCATTTATCTTAGCTTCTGTTAGCTTTTGTGAGAGTGACATTTGTTGCACTTGGTCTCGTAATTTTGATATATCATGTAGCATTTCTTCCTCTTCTTCATGAGTCATGCTAGAGCTTTCAGGTTGTTTACTAGGTGTTTCCATTTTCTTTCTTCAGGGCATCAATTACCGATAATAATTCTTCACTATGCCCTTTGAATTCCTTCAACCTAATTTTTCAAACCAATCTTATGAAAATATTTATAAAAAATACACACCTTTTTTTACTTTGTAGGCACTCGATATTGAATCTGATGTATCTCTGTAATTTCGGATCTTCCAGTTCTGAAATTGCGACCTACAACATCCCTCTGTGTTCTCTTTCCAATTCCACTAGTCTGATTGAATTTAGATTCTCCAAGAAAGAGTTATGCACAATCTCCCAAGATGACCTGATTATATACCTTTTCATAAGAGTGAACTTGTATGAAGTGCCACATGTCATTGTTTCGACCTTAGGATCTGAAAAATATACACAAGAAACTACAGTTTGTCCTCTTTCTGTAACTTCTTATGAAATTTCAATCTGATGCTCAAAACAAAAGTTATGACTATTTTCCCCAGGTCACCTGTTTGGAATGTAATTCGGGGGTCTGCAAAAAGGCCAACTTCCTCGAATCATATCTCCACACATATAGCGCAAAAATCTCTAAAATTCAGATCCGAGGTTTAGAATGATTCCAACCCAAATGGGTTTTTTTTTAGTGTCTGAAAAATCGGAGAAAAAATGTTATAGTGAAAATTCCACGATGACTTGTTTGGAGCAGCAAAACCCTAAAATCCACAGCTCTAATACCAAATGTTATGAAACCAGCTCACAAAAAGATAGAAAAGATAGATCAATACCTTATAATTCAGCCTCTTCAAGGGGGAAATCTCCTTTACATTACACAAATGAACAATTGGATGATCCAAATGACAAAACCTCCTTTCTATATATAGGAGTCTAAGGGGTCACAATATAACCCAAGCCGACCTAACCATAATAATATAAGGCCACATAAATAACAATATGGGGACAATAGGATCACAACAATGACAATAAGGGATACAATGACAAAAATAATGGGGTAATCACTAGTATTATAGGACCTAACACCTAGGAGGATGTGTCATGTCACTACACCTTGGGGTTTTAGCCCAGAAACAGGGGTCACCAAATTCAATTGTGAATATCTCTCAAACCAAGAGGTCTCTCTTGGTGTACTACATATCAACATAAACATATATTTGAGGAGAATATAATGACATAGATATCTAACCCAAAATCAATGATTTGACCTACCAAAAACCCTCGACAATGTTGGCCTGCATCGTTAATCTAGGGAACCCAAACCCTAGGACTTGGGTTTTCAACCATCCAATAGTATAGCTTCCATATTGATGTAATCCGAAAATTACTAAGAATCGTTCATTAACTATTTGACTCCGCTTGTGAGTAATACTCCCCCTGCCTTCATGCTTCACCTCCTTCTCGAGATTCCAATCTCCTTCTCAAGTTTTTCTCTCCCCCTTTAACATCAATGGAAAAGGGTTACTCCCCCTGAGAATTTGCTTGCTTCATGTGGACATGTTATCTTCTTGTGATCCGCCTAATGAGAAACCTATTTTAATAGTTTATCAATGACAATCCCTGTGGACCTATGTCCTGTATGTGCTTCCCTTGAAGAGAAACCATCCTTTTCGAACCTGTAATCCTTCAACTGTTCTTCTCCCCTTGAACCTGTAATGAAACTGCCATCTTGTTCAAACTTTATGTTTGTCAATCATAGACTTGTGCCATATACTTCTGCAGAGACTCCTCCTCTTCAAATTTGAAGAGTCGATGAGATGAATCGTTCAGAATAGTGAGTCATTTAATAGACCAACTTGATTCGAGTCATTAACTAAAGTCACTATTATTTCCTTACAACCTGTTACGAACCCTGAAAGCATAATTTTTGAGACCTTCTTTCCTTCTTTCTTTTCTTGCTCATCATGTACTTATTCATCTCCTACCTTTCCTCTTTTCCAAACCTTCTTATTCTCGTCGTCAAGCTTTTCATTCATGGTTGATGCCATCTTGTACCTATAGTGATGAGCTATGATGAGCTATGTGTCCTTAGTTGTGACACTTGAAACTTTCAATGGTGTTCATAGGTGATTCCATTTGATATCTGAAATCATGAGTATTATGGCCACGGTTATGGCATTTGAAACATTCAATGTTTGGCCCATATAACATGTATTCTCTTCTGAAAAAATCATCATGGAACCTGTCTTGTGATCCTACAAACTTGCTTCTATGGTTTTTCAGATAATGATTGTACCTGTCAAAAGCTTCAAAATCTTATCCATATGTCCATAGTTAGCACATAAAAAGAAATAACCATCAAATGAACGTTCCTACTTGGATAATTCATTTGGATGCAATGGTGATAATTTTACATGTCAACAACTTTACAATCCCTGGCCATATGTCCATACTTAGCACACGAAAAATAATAACCATTAAATAAACGAACATACCTGGAAGATTTATCATTCTTGTTTGGAGGTGATGTTGTAGTCTTTGTGGTCTATTTTCTTCCTTTATCCTTGACTACTTTGGCATCATTCTTCGGAGTTACAATGTTCTTCTTTGGTTCAATCGTCTTCTCAATCTCACTGTGTGAATATGTGGAGCTTGTACCTTCATCAATTGGAGCCTTACCTATTATTTTTTTCAATTATTTATTTGTCTTGTCCATAACCTGTAAATGGTCCTTTTCATTGAGCTTGTTGATCTCACTAAGCATTGCATCAAGTTCTTCTTTCTTTTGAGAAAGATCTTCTTGAAATCATCTTTTCAAGATCTCCCTTCTCTTTTCTGCCTCCTCAACCTGTAGCTTGAGAAGAGTGGTCTTATCTACTTCTCTGTTGAGAGTCTGTATTTGTTCCTTCTACTCCTCATTTTCAATCATGGCCTTTCTTAGATCAGCTAAAGAGGTTTCCAATTCCTTTTGATTTTGGTCAATTGCAGATATGTATATTTGATCACATTCCTTCCCTTAATTTTTGCTTCCTGCATCTGTTGTTTAAGTCTGCTAATCTCTGCAAATGCTATGTGGAGTTTTTGTTGCTTTTGTTGGACTTCTCTCTTGATATCTTGTGTCTTTGTATTCTTGATTTGTTCCAATTGAGTTCTAATCCTACTAATCATATTCTTGGACTCTTCATTTTATTTGATGTGTTCTTTTGTGGTCTTCAATTTTGCTTCCAAAAGTCATGCCTTTCCCTTCTGACTTTTGAGTTCCTTTATCACCTTGATCACTTGATTTCGAAACTATGTCTTACTCAGTTCTCCAATTTCTTCATCATAATAGAAGAATCTAAATTTTCAATAACATCTTGACCTAATTGCTTTGTTGAATAGAGATTATGGATCTTTTCCCAAAGAGTTTTAGCTGTTGAACATTGACCAACTTTTGTTTTCACAGAATTTGGAAAAACATTCAAAATTACATTCATGGCCTTTAAATTGTATCTTTTAGCTTTGTCACTAGATGTGTCTCTAGAAACAATTTATTCCTATACTCCATGTGCCTACAAATGTACTTCCATCATCGATTCCCATATCAAGTAATTATCTACATCAAAATCAGGGGTTGGTACACAATACTCACTTTATTTAGATTTTGTTGTACCTGTACCTTCCATTGAAATCCTTGCAACCTACCTTTTTGACTTTCCCATCTCTATGCTTTGAAAACTTCCTTCAGACAGTTAAGCTATTACTGAAGGAACCAAGCTCTGAGACCAATTTTTGGAAATACTGAGAGGCGAGGTGAATCAATATTTCTTAGCAATTAGCACTTTTTAATCCTTTTAAGAGAATTAGTTAATCTTAAGTTATTATTATTTTTCTTCTTGAGACGATCATGAACGATAATCAAGAGTAGACAACACCATACAATCAATGTAGAAAGATAAAACATAGGAAATAGATATTTTTTGGTGGAAAACCCCCTCCGGGTCCAAAACCACTGAACTCTTATTTAGTAATTATCTTCTCCCTGTTAAAAGAAAATTGATTACATCAAGATTTCACTTACAACTGAGAGAGTCGTCAAGCCCCTAATTCACATGCTACAATCTGTATGATGCTACTAGACCCTAATCTCCTGTTGCAACCATAAGGACACCCCAACACCCTGTAGATCAGGCTACAACTCGATGAGTGCCCCAATGCTATTGTCGGAGAGGATGCTTTGTTGCCATGTTAGTTTATTAGCCACAACAGAATGGATGCAACAATGTTTTGTGCAAGCCACAACTTTCCCTAGCACCACCCTGAAGTGTTCTCACGCCAAAACCTGAAGGTGACCCCAATCAATGCCTTGATGATCCAAAAGACCATGTTTCACAATTTTCAGACTGGATCCCCTGTACTCTTAATCAATGTAGAATAGTTGTAAGAAACATGTAGAATAAATGGTGAATCCATGCAACCATTAATCATTGTTCCCACAAACTGATCACTGCACAATGGTACACATCAAACTATCACTATTCAATTACACATCACTGTCACTGCACATTGTATATCACTGTCAGTACAAATCAATGCACAATTGTTGACAATCACTGCATGTCACTACTCATGAATGAATAGTCATCAATGCACAACCACTGCTATCATCAGGTTGCACATGATGCTACAACCATTTGGCACTATTATCAAATAATGGCACACATAAAGGTGCCTCAAGTAGTCAATATGACCTACTACCAATTCTCTCAAACGTTTCCCTCAAAGAGCTACTAGCATATGTGTAAACATTTCTTCTCAACTGGGAAAGCCCTGTTATCCATATTTACATCAATATGATTGTACAACTAGATGATAATGCCATCAAGACCTGTTTCCCCGCAAAGTTACAGTCGTGTCACTTGTACACTCTCTCTAGGTCATCACTACAAGATAAATCCTTAGGTCATCATTGTCATATGTCTAAGTACCTCAACATACTGATGGTGTCAACATATTGTCAATTTCATATCTGAGTGTCAAGTTAATAGTAATGCATCATTGCCATATAGTTTCATAGTTAAGTAAAGTCAAATTCAAGTGTCTCATCATATAATGATCACTAAGTCAATCAATACTTAACATCATAATCAAAGTACTTGATTTCAAAGCCATGTAATTGTGTTAAGTCAAAGTCAATGTAGATTATCAATGTTAATTTGTTACTTGTTGTCCCATTACATATAATCACATCACTTGTTAACACCGTATCACTAGATATAGATAGTGAAAATCCTAACAAAGCCTTAAGAGAAGTGTCACTAGTGTTGTACCTACTTTTTTTCAAGGTCACATATCAAACTTGTTGTCATCTAGATGATTACTATGTCATTCAAAATTATAGTATCTTACGTAATAAGCCCATAACTATACTATGATAAACTAGGTCATTTGTAGGATAGTTATATATACATCCTCACTATAGAAACTATCATGTCAAAATTGGATCCTCTTACTTGTTCATGTTCCCTAGTTACGTTCTCACTGCTAATGTATTATAGAATGTCTCTATGTCAATAAGCTCTATTGATTGTTCAAGGCAACAATGACTATTTTAAGGGTATGTCACTACACTTGATCCAACTATAGTGAGTGTTTATCAGAACCCTTGCAAGTACCCTTCTTTCCACACTATTTTCTTTAATAAGTACTATAAGATGGTACCAAGAGTATATTGTTGTAGATTACTCTTTATGTCAATGAATAAAATACTATTGCGGATAATATGATAAAATAATAAGACTTCTGACTAAACCCTCAAATTATTGCATTAACAAAGTACCTCAATGATGATCTATATAAGTAATTAATACATCAAGAGCAGCACAAATCGGCTTTACTGTATCAAGCATTATATATATATATATATTCAAATGCCTTATACATTAAAGTCGATTTGTGTTTCTCTTGATGTAGTAATTCCTTGTATAGATCCCTTCGACAATTTAGGCCTCTATAACTACAAAATATTTGATGGCAATGATGTCTGAATTCATAAAGACAAATTGGCACTATATTGTGCCCTAGTTTTAGGTCTTCTTGAGGATTGAAATTCCTAAATCACAATACTTTGTACAAGATTTGATAACTGATGTTTCATTATAGAACCAAGGTCATGGAGCTAATGATCATGCCATGCCTTGATGTCCTTCAATAGGTATGTGTAATGTGCTTAGAAATATTTCCTACTACATAGGTTTGAATCCTGAATTAGTTTATTCAAGGTTATGAAATGGATTCCTTCTTTTTGTTGTATGAGGACTGAGGTCCTGAAGTTATTTTTCTCAACTAAAACCCAATAAACAAAGTCCCTATTCCAACAAATCACCAAGGTAAAAAGAAAACAAAATAATCCTAAGCAACTCAGATATTCCGTTGTTCTTAAAATTATGCCTTGGCTACAGGGTCTATACACACTAAGGAATTTTCCCAATCAAACATGAAATAGGAGATCAACAAGTAAAAGAACTTACCTAAACAAACAAAGTAGAAGAGGATTGACTTCGCTGCCTTAAAATTTTTCCATGTACTTTAGGAAGTCTGAATTCCTTTTCTGCGTTGGACGTCCCAACCAAAGGTAGGTCAAAGTTATCACAAAGCTAGACATCAAGATAAATCGTAGTGATATGATATGTCTTAAGAGTGAATAGGTCTCCCTTTTTATAGATTTTGGAAGGCTTTTAGGTGAGCGTTGGAGAGCCCTTCTAGGAGGATTCATAAAGATATTAAAATTAATTTAATTAATATCTTGTATGTCAAGAAAAATGGTTAATTAATTTTATAAGTACTATAAATTTGTTTGTTTAAGGTCTAAGGAATTTGTACACTAACCCTCTTTGATATGTTTTGTAGGTGGCACATGAGTGTATTAAGTTAGTGATTGATTTATTGTATTTGGTTTTGAAGTTAGGTAACTTATATGGGGTGAGATTACAATGATAAACAATGTCATATGTTGAAAACTGTAGGAGGAGGTGTCATGTCACTACCCCTTGGGGTTTTAGCCCAGAAACAGGGGTCACCAAATTCAATTGTGAATATATCTCAAACCAGGATGCCTCTCTTGGTGTACCACATATCAACATAAACATATTTTTGAGGAGAATCTAATGACATAGATATATGACCTTCAATTATTTTACCTACTAAACACCCTCAACAAAGTCGGGGTACATCCTCAGTCCAGGGAACCCAAACCCTAGGACTTGGAATTTCAACCATTCAATAGTATAGTTGCCATATTTATGTAATATGAAAATTACTAAGAAGCATTCATTAACCATTTGACATCAATGACTGGTGTTTTTGGTCAAATTTAAACCAAGTCAACTCCATGGGTTGACATCAATGACAACACCATCCAACAATCTCTCCCTTTGTCATTGATGGCAGCACACTTACTCCACCTATGAGTACAACTCCCCATACCTTCATGCTTCACCTCCTCAAGATTTCAATCTCCTTCTCAGGTTTTTCTCTCCCCCTTTGACATCAATGGAAAAGGGATACTCCCCGTGATAATTTTCTTGCTTCATGTGACCTGTTATCTGCCTGTGCTATCCCTAATGATAAACCTATTGTAATAGTTTATCAATGACGATCCCTGTAGACATGTGCCATGTATGTGCTTCCCATGAAGAGAAACCTTCCTTTGTGAACTTGTAATCCTTCAACTGATCTTATCCCCCTAAACCTTTAATGAAACTGCCATCTTATTCAAACTAGCTATCTATCAATCATAGACTTGTGCCATATATTGTTGCATAGATTCCTCCTCTTCATATTTCAAGGAGTCGATGAGCTGAATCATTCAGAATAGGGAGTCATATAATGGACCATATTGACTCGATTCATTAACCGTAGCAACTGTTAATTCCTTACGACTTGTTACAAATTCTGAAATCATAATTGTTGAGACCTTCTTGCCTTCTTTCTTTTCTTGCTTATCTTGTACTTGTTCATCTTGTACCTGTTTTCTTTTCAAAACCTTCTTATTCTCGACATCAAGCTTTTAATTCATGGTCTATGCCATCTTGTACCTACAGTGACGATCTATGTGTCCATAGTAGTGACACTTGAAGCATTCAATGTTTTCCATAGGTGATTCCATCTGATATCTATAATTGTGAGTGTTATGGCCATAGTTATGGCATTTGAAACATTCAATGTTTGTCCCATCTAGCATGTATTCTCTTAAGACAATATCATCATGGAACATGTCTCGTGATCTTGCAAACTTGCTTCAAGGATTTTTGCAGATAATGATTGTACCTATCAAAAACTTCACAATCCCTAGCCATATGTCCATAGTTAGCACATAAAAAGCAATAACCATCAAATGAACATGCCTACCTGGATAATTCATTCGGATGAAATGGTCCTTGATAATTGTACCTATCAATAACTTTACAATCCCTGGCCATATGTCCATAGTTAGCACACAAAAAGAAATAACCATTAAATAAACGAACATACCTACAAGATTTATCATTCTTCTTTGGGCGGGTGTTGTAGTCTTTGTAGTCATTTGTCATAATTTATCCTTGACTACTTTGTCATCATTCTTCGGAGTTAAAATGTTCTTCTTTGGTTCAATAGTCTTCTCAATATCATTGTGCGGAGATGTGGAGCTTTTACCTTCATCAATTGGAGCCTTACCTATTATTTTTGCCAATTCTTTATTTGTCCTATCCATAACTTGTAAATGGTCCTTTTCTTTGAGCTTGTTGATCTTATTAAGCACTGCATCAAGTTCTTCTTTCTTTTGAGCAAGATCTTCTTGAAACCATCTTTTCAAGATATCCCTTCTTTTTTCTGCCTCCTCAACCTTTAGCTTGAGAAGAGTGGTCTTCTCTACTTCTCTGTTGAGAGCATGTATCTATTCCTTTTGTTCCTCATTTTCAATCATGAGCCTACTTAGTTCAACTGAAGAGGTTTCCAATTTCTTTTTATTTTGGTCAACTTCGAATATGTATCTTTGATCACATTCCTTCCTTTCAATTTTGGCTTCCTACATCTCTCATTTGAGCCTGTTAATCTCTACAAACATTGTGATGAGTTATTGTTGCTTATGTTGGGATTTTCTCTTGAGGTATTATGTCTCTATATTGTTGACTTGTTCCAATTGATTTCTAATCCTGCTAATCATCTTCTCAGAATCTTCATTTTCTTTGATGTGTTCTTTTACTATCTTCAATTATGCTTCAGAAAGTATTGTCTTTTCCTTTTGACTTTTGAGTTCCTTTATCACCTTGATCACTTAATTTTGAAACTTTTTCTTACTCATTTGTCCAATTTATTCATCATAATCAGAAGGATCTGAGTTTTCAATAACATCTTGACCTTATTGCTTTGTTGAATAGGGATTATGAAGCTTTTCCCAAAGATATTTAGTTGTTGAACATTAACCAACTTTTGATTTCACTGAATTTTGAAAACCATTCAAAATTACATTCATGGCCTTTGAATAGTACCTTTTAGCATTGTCAGTATATGTGTCGCAAAAAACTATTGATTCCCATACTCCATGTACCTGCAAATTTACTTCCATCATCGATTCCCATATCTAGTCATTATACGCATCAAAATCAGGGGTTGGTACACAATACTCACTTTCTTCATATTTTGTTGTACCTGTACCTTCCATTGAAATCCTTTCAACCTACCTTTTTGACTTTCCCATCTCTATTTTTTGAAAACTGCCTTCTAGCGGCTAAGTTGTTACTAAAGGAACCAAGCTCTGATACCATTTGTTGGAAATACCGGGGGGGGAGGTGAATGAGTATTTCTTAGCAATTATCACTTTTTAATCCTTTTCAGAGCATTAGTTAATATTCAATTTATATTATTTTTCTTCTTCAGATGAGCATAAAAAATAATCAATGGTAGAAAACACAACCCAATCAATGCAAAAAGATAAAACGGAGGACAAAGATATTTTTAGGTGGAAAATCCCCTCTGGGTCAAAAACCACTGAACGCTTCTTTAGTAATTGTTTTCTCCGTGTTAAAATAAAATTGATTACATCAATATTTCAGCGAAAACTGAGAGAGGCATCAACCCCCTAATTCACAGGCTACAACTTGTAGGACGCTACTAGACCCTAATATCATGTTGTAACCAGAAGGACGCCCCAACTCCCTATAGATCAAGCTACAACTTGATTATTGTCCCAACACTCTGTTTACCAGCCATTGTCGAAGAGCATGCTTCGATGCCCTATTGGTTTATCAGCCACAACTTAATGGATGCCACAACACCCTGTGCAAGCCACAACTTTCCCTAGCACCACCCTACCACCTTGAAGTGTTCTTAGGCCAAAACCTGAAGGTGACTCCAATCACCTGCCTTGATGATCCAGAAGACTACATTTCAAAATTTTTAGACTCGATCCCTTGTATTTTGAATCAATTTAGAATAATTGTAAGAAAGATGTAGAATAAATGTTGAATCCTTGCAACCATTGATCATTGTTCCCAGAAACTGATAACAGCACAACGATACGTGTCAATCTATCACTATTCAACTACACATCACTATCACTGCACATTGTAGATCAATGTCACTACAAATCGTTGCACAACTGCTGGAAATCACTGCATGTCACAGCTCATGAATGAATATTCATCAATACACAACCACTTCTATCATCAGGCTTCACATGATGTTGCAACCATCTCGCACTGCTATCAAATATTGGCACAAATAAAGGTGCCTCAGGTCATCCATATGACTTGCTACCAGTGCTCTCAAACTCTAACCTCAGAGAGCTACAAGCATACGTGTCAAAACTATTGCTCAACCTGTAAATCCCTGTTATCCATCTTTACATCAATATGCTTGTACAACTAGATGATAATGCCTTCAAGACCTACTACCCTGCAAAGTTACAGTTGTGTCACTTGTACACTCTCTCTAGATCATCACTACAAGACAAATCCTTAGGTCATCATTCTCATAGGTCTAAGTACCTCAATATATAGATGGTGTCAACTTAGTGTCAATGTCATATCTAGGTTTCAAGTTAATAGTAATGCATCATTGTCATATAGTGTCATAGTCAAGTAAATTCAAAGTCAAGTGTATCATCATAGAACGCTCACTAAGTCAATCAATACTTAACAACATAATCAAAGTACTTGATGTCAGAGTCATGTAAATGCGTTAAGTCAAAGTCAATGTATAGTATCAATGGTAATGTATTACTTATTGTCCCATTACATATAATCACATCACTTGTTAACATTGTATCACTAGATATAGATAGTGCAAATCCTAACAAGATCTTAAGACAAGTGTCACTAGTGTTGTACCTACTTTTGTTCAAGGTGACATATCAAACTTATTGTTGTATATATGATTACTATGTCATTCAAAATTATAGTATCTTATGTAATAAGCCCATAACTATACTCTCATATACTAAGTCACTTGTATGATAGTTATATAGACATCCTCACTATAGAAACTATCATGTAAAAATTGGATCCTCTTACTTGTTCCTATGCCCTAGTTACTTTCTCACTGCTAATGTATTATAGAATTTCTCTATGTCAATAAGCTTTATTGACTGTTGAAGGCAACAATGATTGTTTTAAGGGTATGTCACTGCTAATGATCATGCCATTCCTTACTGTACTTTAATAGGTTTGTGTAATGTGCTTAGAAATATGTCCTACTATATAGGTCTGAATCCCTAATTAGTTTATTCAAGGTTATGAAATGGATTCCTTCTTGTTGTTATATGAGTACCGAGGTCCTGAAGTTATTTTTCTCAACTGAAACCCAATAAACAAAGTCCCTATTCTAACAAATCACCAAAGTAAAAAGGAAACAAAAGAATCCTAACCAACTCATATATTTCATTGTGCCTAAAAGTATGCCCTGACTCTAGGGTCTATACACACAAAGAAATTTTCCCAACCAAACATGAAATAGGAGATCAATAAGCAAAAGAACTTACCTAAACAAACCAAGTAGAAGAGGACTAACTTCGCTGCATTAAAAGTTTTCCATGTACTTCAGGAAGTCTAAATTCCTTTCATGCCTTAGACTTCCCAACCACAGGTAGGTCAAAGTTATTTCAGAGCTAGACACCAAGATAAATTGTTGAGATATCATATGTCTTGAGAGTGAATAGGTCTCCCTTTTTATAGATTTTGGAAGGCTTTTAGTTGAACGTTGGAGATACCTTCAAGGAGGATTCATAAAGGCATTAAAATTAATTTAATTAATATCTTGTTTGTTAATAAAAATGGTTAATTTATTTTATAAGTACTATAAATTTGTTTATTTAAGCTCTAAGGAATTTGTACACTAACCCTTTTTGGTGTGTTTTGTAGGTGACACATGAGTGTATTAAGTCAATGATTGATTTAAGCTCTTTGGTTTTGAAGTTATGTAACTTATATGGGGTGAGATTACAGTGATAAACAATATCATATGTTTACAAGCGTAGGAGGTGTCATGTCACTACCCCTTGGGGTTTTAGCCCAGAAACAGGGGTCACCAAATTCAATTGTGAATATATCTCAAACCAAAAGGCCTCTCTTGGTGTACCACATATCAACAGAAACATATTTTCGAGGAGAATATAATGACATGGATATATAACCTAAAGTCAATGATTTTACCTAGCAAAAACCCTAGACAAATTCGGGGTACATCCTCAGTCTGGGGAACCCAAACCCTAGGACTCAGGTTTTCAACCATCCAACAGTATAGCTTCCATATTGATGTAATCCAAAAATTACTAAGAAGTGTTCATTAACCATTTGACATCAATGAATGGTGTTTTTGGTGAAAGTCAAACCCAGTCAAATCCATGGGTTGACATCAATGACAACACCATCCAACAATTGCTAAATTTAGTTTCTTGAAAATTGCTTCAAAGATAAGATTGACTTGGGATCCACTATCAAACAATGTATCAACCTTTGTATTTTTTGTAATGACACTGATATGACTCACTTCTTTCTTTATCGTTTGAGATTCAATGGGCTTATTGGAAGAATCAGTACTTGCATTAGAAGTTATACCTTTCATTTATTGGCTGTGATTTTGATTTCGTCACCTGAATCAAATCCTAGATCTTGTTGAGTTGTAGCAATGGTATTTTTTTTCCCTTTGTTATTGAACTTCTTTGGTCTCATTTTTGGATGTAATTTCCAACAATAGTCTTCATCACTGTCGTCTTTTGAACAATGTTTATAGGTTAGTTTCTCCCCCTCTTTCTTGAAAGTATCATTATTTTTTCCTTTTCCTTTAAACTTACCCTTTCCTTTGTCTCCAGATTTAGAATGTTTCTTGCTAATCTCATGAGGAACATTCTTGCCTCTTCATTCTAAATGAGTTTCCTGAACACATACTTCATCTAGATTGGTGGGATTAAACATAAGTATAGTATGTATCAAATAATTATGTAATCCACCTATGTATTTAAGGAGACTATCTTGTGAAGAAAAATCAACACCCAAGATTAAATCTCTTCTTCTAAATTTTTGTTTGTAACTTTAGACACTCTCACATTTAGCTTGTCTAAAAATTTTCCAATCCATAATTGCTTTTTTCATGTAAGTTAATCGATAAAATTTCCTTCTTAATGCAGCTATAAAATCATTCCAAGAAGAGCTAATTTTACCACTTTTCTTCAAATATTCTTGAGTTCTGGCCTCCCACCAGATGACGATTGTAATTTCCAAATGAAGAGAAGCAAGCTTGATATTTGTAGCACCATCATCAATCTTTTGAATCATGTAATAGACATCAATTTAACAAACCCAATTATCCAACTTTTCATCATTCACTTCCTCATTGTACATAGGCGATTCAAAGTTAACATCAATATTAATCAAATTAGACTTAGCTTGTCCTTTTGGAGATGGAGGAGGAGTAGATCTATGAGATGAAGGAGGTAACAATGGAGGTGTATATGGAGGTGAAGGAGGAGGTGCAGGTGGAGGCTTGCTCCCATCATCACCATTAACTTTTGGATTATTTGAACTTCCTCTTTCCAACCTTGTTGTCCTCTCATTATACAACACTTTCACCATCTTAGACATATTATAGAAAGCCTTTCTAAAATCTCTCTCATCCTCAGACATCAGCTCTTGTCCTTATTCATGTGCCATGACTGGTGGAGTTTGTGGAGTTTGTGACTTCCTTGAACCAATTTTAGAGTTTGGTTCTTCAAGAACTCCTTCTCCTCTTTTAAATTTAAAAATTGTAATCATTCAAGAAAATACTTGCAAAAACTATCAATCCTTCACAACAACCATGCTTTCATACCAAACTGATCCGAAATTAAAAATTGAAGGTTTCATGTAAAGTTTGCAAGCTAGTTTATGTCTTATGAGAAATGGATTGATATTGCAAAAGAATATCAACTAATTTAATTTTTTGAGATTTAAACAATGAAAAATAGACAACATGCATCATCACAAAACAACAATTTGATGACGGAGTTCACCCCCCTAGGCTACATCTTTGGGTCTAGCTTCCAATGTTGGCCCTTTAAATTATATGCTAAAATGTTAGATTACATCAACATACAATGCTCGAATTACAAAAATAGCACTGCCATTGTGTCAAGAACACCCAAAAACCCCTGTGTAGGCTCTTTTTGGGCTCAAAAAGGCTGAAAATGGCCAAGTTAGTCCTCCTTCCCCATTTCCCTGCTAAATGTTCTCCAAAAATTGACATTTTTTCAAAACTAGAAATGAAAACTAGTTTTTGTGGCTTGCACAATGAAAAATTCACAGAAACTGGTGGTTGGATCAACCACGAAACCCACCAAACTAGGTGCAAATTGTCGGATGATTAATTGCGCCGATAGGGTCGTACCCCTATTTTTCTTCCCCTGATTCAATTGTATGAAAACCATGTGACTAGGGAGCAAGGGCCAGAGGCTACGTGCCCCACTGTCCCTAGCTCCAGGTCATATGATAGTTAATGAGATCGTGGGTTGGGTGCCACCTACCCTGCCATCTCCGCACCTGTTGTTGTTGGTTACGTGTTGATCAATGGAACCCAGGGCAAGGGCCAAACACCCCACCCCTTCTTCCTTTTCCCACAGTCAGGCCACATGCAATATAACTCGAGGTTGGGTCGGTCAGGCGAGCTCACTGGCTCGTGCCCCAACCCGTCCCCCCCCAATGGCAACACCATATAACTTTAAATAAAACTTTTAGGCATTGTATTAAGAAGAACCACCATGGTGTATTGCTATTGCAGAGGTTTGTGTTGCCATAGGTCACAGGGTTAAACCCAAGGGAGTTTGGTTAGTCTAACTAACAAAATTTTGGCGCCAAACACTAAGCCATGTGACAACCTTCCATAGGGCCATGTGGCAAGCTTTCATTGGGCCACGTGGTAGCATGTGATTGGCATAACCTGGATCACCACCAACCACTCTGGGGAGTTCGATCAGTCTAATAAACAAAATTTTGTAACCGAACACTAAGCCACGTGGTGGCCTATGATTAGCTTAACCCCAATCACCACCAACCAGTAAAAACTCACCATTTACCAGCGTACATCCATGCCATGTGTCCTCACAGTTTTGACCTATTTGACCATTGTACCTCCTAGTAATCTTACTGACATCAGTGCCACGTCATTTTACAGTATGCCCAATCAATCCTGCAAGTTGACTTTTTAGCTATTTGTCAAAAAATTTAGAATGTGATAACTTTCTCATATGGTTTCAGATTGAGGCGATTCAAACGTCGTTGGAATCAAAATGATGAGGTATATGATTTGGAACTAGTTTCAGAAGATTGTGATAAATTTTATTTTTGAGCATATTTTTTATCCCCTCGATCAAATATAATACAAAAAGAGGAGGAGTGTTTCCCAGTTGGGTTCCCTAGTAAAATGTTATGTTCATTCTAATTTAATGATTGCATGTGATTCTATTGCATGTTTTCCTTTCCACATATTGAGTAGAAGATATTTGTGTTTATTGTTTTTAGTATGAATTCATTAGCAGCTGCAAATTTCAAGTTATTTTTACATGGTATCATAGCTATTGAAAACTGCATGGAAACTGGTTCATGATCTTCTCTTAGAGAAATTTCAAATAATAGATTTGTGGTGTAGGAATTTTCTCGATGCATGAACAATGTCCTTATATGGACTGAGGCTTGAGTATGCATTGGAGGGCACTTTGAATTTCATAGCTTGGAAAGACATAATGGAATTTGTGTTGGATGACAATGGACTATTGGAGTACACACAAATTGATATTACAAAACCAGCAGCATCAGATGCACAACAGTTAGCTTGGTGGAACAAAGATACATCAAAATCCAGGAGGATTACCCTAGAGGGAGTCAGATATCATGCGGTTTCGAGCTTGTATGGAAAGCATACTACTTATGCAATGTGTAAAAACCTCACAAAGTTATTTGAAAGAAGTAGTGATGCCAAGAAATTGGCATTGAAAGGTAAGCTCAGGAACATTCGAATGCAGAAAAATGAAACCATTGTTCAATACCTATCCAAATTCACTCAGTTCAGAGATGAACTTGGAGGAGTGGGAGAGATTGTAACACCATATGAACTTGTGATCTTAACACTCCTTAATCTTCCAAAGTCCTATCACATATATCAGGATTCAGTTAATGGAAGAGACAAGCTCCCAAATTGGGAGAGACTTTGGTTTGACTTGGTGCATGAGGAGATTAGAAGAAACACTAGGTATGGAGTCTCATCCATATTTGATGAGGAAGAATATTGTGCTCTGGTTGGCAAAGGAAAGAATTCCAAAGTCAAGAAGGCCCAAGGTAAGGCAGAATATAGTCAAAACCATTGCAAGAAGAAAGACCTTAGTAAAATTGAATGATTTCACTGCCATGAATATGGACACTATGCAACCAAGTGTCCACATAAGAAATATAGTAAGGAGCCCACAGCAGCAGTAGGAGGAGATGATCTCACCTCACAATTTGAGTTGGATTTCACCCTTATTTCTTGCATAGAAAGAACAGTAAGAGGGTGTAAGTGGTACTTAGACTCTGGTGCTTCATTTAATATGACTCTAAATAAGGATTTATTTAGTAGCCTAGAGGAGAAGGACCTACAATTACCCATAGAACTTGGAGATGATGGGAGATATAGTACCAAAGGTATTGGCACTGTCACCTTTAAGAGGGAGTCAGGCTCCCATCTTCACCTAGAGAATGTAACGTATATGCTTGGTCTGAAGAAAAATCTAGCTTTTGTAGTTGTACTTGAAGATAGAGGATATGATGTGGTGTTCAGTAAAGGGAACTCTTATCTGAATCATGTTGCTACTATACAAGTAAAACAAATTGGTGTTCGAGTTAGTTTCTCTCCCTTTTTCTTGACAGTATCATTCTTTTTTCCTTTTCCTTTAAACTTACCCTTTCCTTTGTCTCCAGTTTTAGAAGGTTTCTTGCTAATCTCTTGAGGAACATTCTTGCCTCTTCATTTTAAATGAGTTTCCTGAACACATACTTCATCTAGATTGGTGGGATTAAACATAAATATAGTATGTATCAAATAATTATGTAATCCACCTATGTATTTAAGCAGACTATCCTGTGAAGACAAATCAACACCCAAGATTAAAGCTCTTCTTCTAAATTCTTGTGTGTAACTTTGGACACTCTGACCTTTAGCTTGTCTAAAAATTTTCCAATCCATAATTGCTTTTTGCATGTAAGCTAATCAATGAAATTTCCTTCTTAATGCAGCTATAAAATCATTCCAAGAAGAGCTCATTTTACCTCTTTTCTTCAAATATTCTTGAGTTATGGCCTCCCACCAAATGACGGTTGTAATTTCCAAATGAAGAGAAGCAAGCTGGATATTTGTAACACCATCATCAATCTTTTGAATCCTATAATAAACTTCAATTTGACAAACCCAATTATCCAACTTTTCAGCATTCACTTCCTCATTGTACATAGGCAATTCAAAGTTAACATCAAGATTAATCAAAGGAGACTTAGCTTGTCCTTTTGGAGATGGAGGAGGAGTAGATCTATGAGATGAATGAGGTAAGGATGGAGATGTATATGGAGGTGAACGAGGAGGTGAAGGAGGAGGTGCAAGTGGAGGCTTTCTCCCATCACCACCATTACCTTTTGGATGATTTTAACTTTCTCCTTGCAACCTTGTTGTCCTCTCATTGTACAACACTTTCACCATCTCAGACATATCATAGAAAGCCTTTCTAAAATCTCTCTCATCCTTAGACATCAACTCTTGTCCTTCTTCATGTGCCATGACTGGTGGAGTTTGTGACCTCCTTGAACCAATTTCAGGGTTTGGTTCTTCAAGAACTCCTTGTCCTCTTTTAAATTTAGACCTTGTAATCATTTAAGAAAATACTTGCAAAAACTATCAAACCTTAACAACAACCATGCTTTCATCCCAAACTGATCTGAAATTAAAAATTAAAGGTTTCATGTAAAGTTTGCAAGCTAGTTTATGTCTTATGGGAAATGGATTGATATTGCAAAAGAACATAAACTAAGTTAATTTGTTCAGATTTAAACAATGAAAAATAGACAACATGGAACATCACAAAACAACAATTTGATGATGGAGTTCACTGCTTTGGGCTACATCTTTGGGTCTAGCTTTCAATGTTGGCCATTTAAATCATATGCTAAAATGTTAAATTACATCAACATACAATGCTCAAATTGCAAAAATAACACTACCATTGTGTCAAGAACACCCAAAAACCCCTGAGTAGGCTCTTCTTGGGCTCAAAAAGGTTGAAAATTACCAAGTTAGGCCTCCTCCATTTCCCTGCTAACTGTTCTCCAAAAATTGACATTTTTTGAAAACTGGCAGTGAAAACTAGTTTTTGCGGCTTGCACAGGGCAAAATTCACAAAAATAGGTGGTGGGATCGACCACGAAACCCGCCAAACTAGGTGCAAATTATCAGATGATTAATTGCACCAATAGGGTCGTACCCCTATTTTTCTTCCCCCAATTCGATCGTATCGAAACAATGTGACTAAGGAGCGAGGGCCAGAGGCTATGTGCCCCACCATGCTTAGCTCCAGGTCATATGATAGTTAATGAGATCATGGGTTGGGTGCTACCTACCCTTCCCTCTCCGCACATGTTGTTCTTGGTTATGTGTTGATCAATGAAACCTAGGGAAAGGACGAGATGCCCCCCCCCTGCTTCCTTTTCCCACAGTCAGGTCACATTCCATATAACACGAGGTTGGGTCAGTCGGGCGAGCTCACTGGCTTGCACCCCCACCCCTCCCCCCCAATGGCGTCACCATATAACTTTAAATAAAACTGTTAGGAATTGTATTCACATGAACCACCATGGTGTATTGGTATTGCAGAGGTTTGTGTTACCAGAGGTTACTGGGTCAAACCCAGGGGAGTTCTTTCAGTCCAACTAACAAAATTTTGGTGCGAAACATTAAACCATGTGACGACCTTCCATAGGTCCATGTGGCAAGATTTCATTAGGCCACGTGGTGGCATGTGATTGGCTTAACCT
Source organism: Pinus tabuliformis (assembly GCA_031772625.1). NCBI lineage: Eukaryota > Viridiplantae > Streptophyta > Pinopsida > Pinales > Pinaceae > Pinus > Pinus tabuliformis. Next base: position 536,705,471 of record CM062818.1, on the reverse strand, counting down.
AAATCACCACCAACCACCCTAGGGAGTTCGATCAGCCTAATAAACATAATTTTGGCACCAAACACTTAGCCATGTGGTGGCCTTCCATATGGCCACGTGGTGGCTTGTGATTGGCTTAACCCGAATCACCACCAACCAATTAAAACTCACCATTTACCAGTGTACAACCATGCCATGTGTCCTCACAGGATTGACCTATCTGACCATTGTACCTCCCACTAATCTTACTGACATCAGTGCCACATCATTGTACAGTATGCCCAGTAAACCCTGCAAGTTGAATTTTTAGCTATTTGTCAAAAACTTGAGAATGTGATAACTTTCTCATATGGTGTCAGAATGAGGCAATTCAAATTTCATTGGGATCAGAATGATGAGGTATACAATTTGGCACTAGTTTCAAAAGATTGTGATAAATTTGATTTTTGAGCATATTTTTTATCCCTTGGATCAGATATAATACAAAAAGAGGAGGGGTTTTTCCCAATTGGGTTCCCTAGTAAAATGTTATGTTCATTGTGATTGAATGATTTCATGTGTTTCTATTGTATGTTTTCCTTTCCACATATTGAGTAGAAGATATTTGTGTTTATCGTTTTCAGTATGAATTCATTAGCATCTACATATTTCAAGTTATTTCTACTTGGTATCATAGCTATTGAAAATTGCATGGAAACTGGGTTCTTGATCTTCTCTTAGAGAAATTTCAAATAATAGATTTGTGGTGTAGGAATTTCTTCAGTGCATGAACAATGTCTTTATATGGATTGAGGCTTGCATATGAATTGGAGGGCACTTTGAATTTCATATCTTGGAAACACATAATGGAACTTGTGTTGGATGACAATGGAGTATTGGAGTACACTCAAATTGATATTCCAAAACCAGTAGCATCAGATGCACAACAATTGGCTTAGTGGAAGAAAGATACAGAAAAATCCAAGAGGATTACCCTAGAGGGATTCAGAGATCATGTGGTTTCGAATTTGTATGAAAAGCAGACTAATAATGTAATGTGAAAAAGCCTCACAAAGTTATTTGAAAGAAGCAGTGATCCCGAGAAATTGGCATTGAAAGATAAGCTCAGGAACATTCAAATGCAAAAAAATGAAACCATTGTTCAATACCTATCCAGATTCACTCAGTTCAGAGATGAACTTGGAGGAGTAGGAGAGATTGTAACACCATATGAACTTTTGATCTTACCACTCCTTAGTCTTCCAAAGTCTTGGCATAGATATCAGGATTGAGTTAATGGAAGAGACAAGCTCCCAAATTGGGAGAGACTTTTGTCTGAGTTGGTGCATGAGGAGATTAGAAGAAACACTAGAGATGGAGTCTCATCCATATTTGATGAGGAGGAATATTGTGCTCTAGTTGGAAAAGGAAATAATGCCAAAGTCAAAAATCCCCAAGGCAAGGCAGAATCTAGCCAGAACCATGGCAAGAAGAAAGACCTCAGTAAAATTAAATGATTTCACTGTCATGAATATGGACACTATGCAACCAAGTGTCCACATAAGAAATTTAGTAAGGAGCCTGCAGCAGCAGTAGGAGGAGATGATCTCACATCACAATTCGAGTTGGATTTCACCCTCATTGCTTGGATAGAAAGCACAGTTAGAGGGTGTAAGTGGTACTTAGAATCTGGTGCATCATTTCATATGACTGTAAATAAGGATTTATTTAGAAGCCTAGAGGAGAAGGACCGACAATTACCCATAGAGCTTGGAGATGAAGGGAGATATAATACCAAAGGTATTGGCACTGTCACCTTTAAGAGGGATTTAGGCTCCCATCTTCACCTAGAGAATGTAATGTATATGGTTGGTCTGAAGAAAAATCTAGCTTTTGTAGTTGTACTTGAAGATAGAGGATATGATGTGGTGTTCAATAAAGGTAAATCTTATCTGAATCATGTTGCTACTAGACAAGTAAAGCAAATTGGTATTCAAGTTAAAAATCTCTACAAGCTAGAATTAGTTTCGCCGTGCATGCATCTATACCTCCGGGAGTGAGGTGGGGCGATGTAGAGCCTTAGCCTAGAGTTGCAAAGGTTTGGGCAGGGTCTATATGAGAGAAATAGCAATTGCAGTATAATATTTTCATGGATCATTACCCTTTCGATAGGGGCCCACAGTATTTAGTTGTAGAAGGATCAATGTCATTTGATGCAGTCAAATCTCGAGTCATAGTTGCAGAGGCTAGTAGCAGTCAAAGACTCAGGAGATAGTTACAGCTCAAAGACATAGCTGATTTAGTATTTTGGATGCTTCTCAGTTACAGTTGTTGCAAGGGCATCAACAACACTAATAAGGAGTGTTATTTGTGTTACATTATGTTCTTACAAAGGAGAAGGATAGGTGTTGTTTAGAACCTTTTTTCTTGCTAAGAGGGAATGTTAAATTGTATCAAGAAAAGGCTTCATTAAATTATACTTAGTCAAATGGAGAAATTTGAATTTCTACATCAAAAGGATGATTTGAGTTGAAATTAGCAGGAGGGACATGGCCAAGTCACTTATTTAATTCAATCAATTCGAGTTTGTGGGCAAGAAGTAGAGTTGCGCATGAGTTGATTTCTAAGATCTAGCAATCCAGTGGATTTATAATTTGTGAAACTCAGTTATCTAAGCTCTAGTCATGTATAGAGTCCGTAGGAGTTTAGTTGAGAAGTTATAAATGTTGTTAGCTCACTTATCACTTAGTTAAATAGTCAATTTACTAAAAAGTGAGGAATTCTCTTGGGATTGCGCAACAAAATGGGAGCTCTTCCTATTATTTAGGAGAAATAATTGTGCAAGGAAATAGAAGGAAGTAGGAGCCCTATTTTGGCTAAGTATTGCTCGAAGCAGACCTAGGAGGAGATCAGTATTGTAGTGTAGGTTGAGCTTCAAGGATTGAAGTTTTCATTATAATAGATTTATATTCTCATATGATATAATACAAACATAGGAGTGGTTTTTCTCAGTTGAGTTCCCCATTAAATATAATGTGTTCATTGTGATTGAATGATTGCATGTGTTTTTATTGTATATTTTCCTTTCCACGGATTGAGTAGAATAAATTTGTGTCTATTGTTTTCAGTCTAAATTCATTAGTAGCTACAAATTTCGAGTTATTTCTACATGATCTACTATGCTATTTTCTTGCATTATGAAGTGATGTACTATTGACTGATGGTGAGGGGTTTTCTATTATGTTATTTAGTAAGACTATTTACTATTGTTTAATTGTTATGTGTAGCTAGTTCATTATGATATGTTGTCTCTGCTTTTTTGCAATCTAATTTCTTACATTTTTTTATTGGTTTATCATATTTGCAAATTCTATAATTAGTTAAACAATATTACAACTTGGCTACGTGAGATAATCGATTAATCATTTTTCAGTGACATTGTTCTTAATTAATAGAGCCGTTGTGGTGACATTTCTTGCAATTAACGATGACTCTATTTTATGTATGATGATGTAACCAAAATTGTTTGAAGGTGTAAAGGTGTGAAGATGCTTTTATGAAATGTGGATGCCTCTGCATTTTGCATTCCACACAGGTTATCTACTCACCACAATAAAACCATTAACAACTTTAATAATATTTGACATTGACCGTCCTTCTTTTCAATTTAGCTCCATAAATTTATGCCACAAAATCAAAGCTATGAATGTTACATTTTGTATACAATATGTTGCACTTAACTGTGTTCGAGATGTTTGAATAGTTTGTGGAACTATTGGTGTTAATGCATTATGTAGAGGTGTGAAAGAGAATATGTTCCCCCACCCACCCAGTCATTTTTTCTTTTTATTCCGCGCAATGCTCTCCTATCACTCTCTCTTGCCCACCCAGTCGTTTTCTCATCCACACTCCACATAATTCCCCCCTAAACCCTCCCACCTCCACCCCAACCCCCAACCACTATCGACTATTGATATTTGTACTATGTTATTTACTAACATTATTTACTATGTTTTTCATTGTCCTATGTCATGTGTGCTTCTTTCCAATGTGATTTCTTACACTTTTTTATTGTTTTATCAAATTTGCAAATATTTCTATCAAAAAGGATCTCTCATGCAAAATTTAAACAAATATCTAAATAAATCATTATCATACAGACCGGAAACAAATTTTTACATTGAATAAGAAAGACTACAATATAACTTAGAAAATATTTTTCTTCTATACATACGTGTATATTCTACAATATTCTGATATGTTTTTCTTACTATACCGAAAATATTACAATATATGTCCTTTAGCATGTACTGAATTTTGAAATTGGTTGAGAAAGTGGAAAAATTTGGTACATATTTCTTCACTGATCAACCATTATTCCTGAAGATCAATGATTCTATTGATTATGATGTGAAAGTGGAGTTTGATTGTTGTGTTCATCTTTTGCGACAACTCTTCTAACAATGTTCTTACAATTTCCAATTCACCTTCGAGTCGCTTAAGCCTTTACTGAAGTTCCAATATTAAAATATCTTGACTAAGCATTAAGATATCTTGGCTGAGCATTAATATATCTTAGCTTTCTGCATATACCTTTTCCTATTTGATTCTACCTTTTCCTTTTTGAGCCATTTGTTTCGCTCTTAGTAACAAATTAAAAAAAACGGTAGAGAAATGATAAAGCAAATCCTGGAAAAACTTATTAGTTTTAGAAGAAACAAAGAAAATTGGTTTCCTATAACTTTTAGTTATGATATTAGAAACTATTTCAGAGCCAATAGGCATACATATAATGCGTGAAAGGTAATAAGTAATTTAAATCATGAATTGACATCAAAGTTTTGAAAGTACATCTAATTATTATCAATTTTAATGGTATTCATTAACCAATGATCGTCACCAATTTGGATAGTACTAATTTTGTAACAGCCGTAGTGAAAATTCCATGTAAAAATATATAAATACCACGGATGATGGGACACATATTCCAAGCTGGATTGTGGGCACGAAATCTTAGTGTGTGTTCATTTGGTTGTTTATGGCTAAGGAAATTGGAAAAGGCAATGACTAAGGCATTAAAGAGGCAAAAAGGTATTTTGGCACATTTATTTATGAAAATAATGGAGATTTGGAGAACACGAAGGTGAAAGGTCACAGGTTGCATGTGAGGAGGAAATTGAAGGAAAATAATGGAAAATGAAGAAAATAGAGGCCCCATTAATAAAAAGGCTTCTGAGGATCAGTTGGAAAGCTTCTTCCTTTTAGAGTGAACCCTTCCTCAGTTTAGCTTTGGAGCTCTCTCAATATTCTCTCTCTCTCTCTCATACTCTTGGACACTTAAAGCTTTCTTGGAGCACTTTGGCATTGGAGCAAGAAAGGCAAAGAAGGAGAGAGGAAGCAAAGATCAAGCAGGGAAAGGCAAGATCAAGCAACTACAACAGACTTCATTGCAGGTATCAACTTGCATGTGTATTTTCCTTGCTAGATTTGGCATGCATGGGATTGCATGTGTTTGTTTTCTACCATGGAATGGGTCTTTCCAAGTGTGACAGTATTTTCAGCCTAGCCTTTCCATTTCCTGATAGATTTGATAAGATGGGTTCTCTCATGCGGTTTGTGGGAGATGTCCGGAATGGATTCGAAGTTGAGTGGGGTGGATCTCCAAATTGAAAAACACATGGTGGTATTGGTCTGTGAACCAGAATGAGGATGCACGAAGCCACTGGCCTAGTAACCCCTGAACCAGACTATGGGTTACGATAGAGCCATATTGTGTGCCTCGGTGGGCCTAGGAATCCTTGCCGGTGAATGGCAGGATATACGATAAAGCCAAGAGGTGGATTTTCTCTCTGTTGGGCCTAGTGATTCTATGATGGAATGCATGGTAAAGCCCGGAGAGTATGTCTCAGTGTAGTGCCTAGTGATCCCTGGATCAGACTTCGGATGCATGGTAAAGCCTGAGAGACTAGGAGGCACTCAAATTCCTCATGGTGTATGTGGAGAACTCTGGTGGAATCCACGTTAATTGGTGTTTTTGATGTGTTCTATGAGTCCCACATTCATTCTTGGAATATGGCACAGGGGTGATTGGCTGAAGTGAGGCTTGGCTTAGCCAATCTATGGTCGAGTGGAATGTGGTAGTCCCATCACCGGTTGGTTCATTGCATTATTAATGAAAAAATCATTCCCTTGATTTTCATGTACAAATGTATTGATGCATATATGGATTTTGGTGGCTGATATGTTTATTTTATTTTTGTTCCTACTATGTTGGTTTATATGCACATTTACCCTAGAGGGTGTTACAAAGTGGTATCAGAGCATGGTTCAAACACTTGGACTGGATGGGCTCTATCATAGGTGAAATGAAGAACAAAGGTTTAAATTTTAGACCTTTCTTTCATATATGTTATAGGTTTCTTTTGTGGAATATTAGAAGTTGAAAAAATTTCCATATTGAAGGTAAATCCCACTAATAATGTGGCCAAAATTTCAAATATTGGTTCACAATACTTTGGGAATTAGGATCTAGGGAAGATGACCTTCTTGAATGCACCTTTAAACAGGTCATGTTCGAATTTCTGCAATAACTCATCTTTTGTAGGCTTTCAGAAGCTGAAAAATTGTCCACATTGAGGGGACATGCCACTGATTATGTGGTAGAATGTCAGATATTGGGTCGCAATACTTTAGGAGATATGAGTAAAGGGAGTTGAGCCTTCTGAATGCTCCTAAAATTAAGCCTCAAATAGGTAATGTTGACTTGTTTGTTATAACATTTCTTCTGAGCACTCTCGGGAGCTGAAATTTTTTCTATAATGAGGGTAAATATTACTGATATTGTGATAAACATTTTAGACATTTATTCGCTATATTTTAGAATATATGACCAGTGGAAGTTGAGCTTTCTGGATACTCCTAGAATTGTGCACCAAATAGGATTGTGTTGGCATTTTGTTATAAATTTTCATCTATGAAATCTCGGAAGTTGAAAATCAAACCATAGTGAGAGAAAATACCGCTGATCATATGGTTCAGTTTCCATAACTTGTTCTACTACATTTTAGGATATATGCATTCAATCATTCGCTATATTAGCTTGCATGCAAAGTTCTTGATGAAATGCTTAATTGATTTAATGATTAATTGCATACAAATTGTTTGATAAAATGCCCCAATGAGTTTTTTGTTTGTCGTTGGGGATAGTATTGATGTGTAATAGTATTCTTGTCGTTGATATATGCTTAATTTTATGCAAATAGTTTTCTATATTAGTTTGCATGTAAAGTGTTTGAAGAAATGCTTACATGCAAATGTCATAGTATAGTAGGTGTTTGAAGAAAATGTAAAAGTATGGTAATTGTTTGAAAAAAATGTTATTCTTTTTAGATGGGATAGTATTGTAGTATGATAATATGGATGTAGCTGATCTATTACTTTTTCCATGCAAGGAATTTGAAGAGTTGCATGTAAGGAATTTGCAAGGTTGCATGCAAGGAATTTGAAAAGTTGCATGTAAGGAAATGGAAAAGTGGCATGTTTTTAGTTCTTATGTTACAAGTGGAATAAATGCAATGTTTTGAATTAATCTCATACAAAATGTATGAGAAATAAAAAAGAAATTTATTTTCAAGTGTGGTTAAATTTAGTAGAGCTTTGGAGATCCTATTTCCATAATTGGACATTGGAGATCAAGCCCTTATAGTAGCTTCCTCCTTCTACCTTAGTGTGGACCATGGATAGTAAGGGAGTATGCTTATAGGTTGTTTGAATGCTTGATTAAATGTGCGATATGTGTTTGTGCTTATAAAATTGTATGAAGGAATGCTCTTGTTTTAATATGGTTGTACTAACACAATATGTGTTGAGACAACTGATATGCACTTGCGTGCAAAGGGGTGCTAGTTTTAGTATTATGACTATGATTGTGAGTTTATTGTCAACTATGAAATGGTTGTTAGCATTGGTTAAAGTTGATTTCAAATTAATAGACACAATGTCTTGATTTTTGGAACATGTGACTGACTGTGTATGGATTATATTTCACTTACATGTTGATTTCATGATACCTACTTACATCCTTGTATGTTAGGTTACATTCTTGAATATTTTGGATCACATGTATCAATCTTGTAGGTTGATTACAATATTTGATCACTTATGTTTGACTACATGTGTTTACGCGTAGTTGTAGTTGATTTGGCATTGCTTATGCATATTGTTGGTTGCATGTGGCAATGTGTACAATGGAGTAATGGTTTTCGTCATGCATGAGGTCATGGTTTGTATAGTTGATATGGTCATGCATTTGTGACTGGACTCTAACTAGAATGATGTGTATATGGTTTGGTACTCATTTTTTATGTGTGTATATGCAATTGTTATGTGTGTATGGTCTTGGTTATGATTATGCATGTATAGTAGGTCGAACATGCCTTGTGAAGTCATTGCATGCAATTTAGGTCATCATGATGCTATTGGTTGTTAAGATGCTAATGTATTGGCTGAGATAGAGCAGGGGATGTAGATCATCGTAATGAGGTTGCAACATTGGACTTTGGGGTAAGAGCATATCATCATACAGTTATTGTATGTTCGACATGCAGGTATGTAAGAAGGATTTTTATATGCATTATGTTTATATACATTAGGTTTATGTACATGTATTTTGATGTTATGGTTACATTCATGATAGATGTTGGTTGATTAGTGTAGTTATATGAACATGTGTCAGATAGTCAATAATGATAGTAACCTGTAGTTGTATGCATTGTTATTGTTGTTTTATATTAGATAACCTGGTGATTATTCTATATGTCGCTGATGAGTATGTTATAGGTTAACTTGTTGATTGTTATATGATAGTTAACTTGACGATTCGGTTTTATGTTGTTGATGAGCATGATATATAGCTTATTGTTGTTATATGCTATTAACTTGATGATTAGGGTTATTTCATTGAGATATTGATGTATAATTTGGATTGGTCAGATGCGTGATGGTTATGTTCATTTCCTTGAAGATAATGATGTTATATGTATTGTGTTAACCTGGTTTGACCTATGCAGATGGTTATGGTTGTGATATTCAAGTATGAACCGACATATTTGTGAGATGGTGTCATACTAATCTAGATTGACTTTGCATATGTGTGAATGATAATTGTGTATGAGTTTACGATGTGAACATGTTAGTTAGATATTGTTATGGATATCATGATCTTATGAGTGCTTGAGCTGATGTGTTGTAAAGTTATATCGTGCTAACTAGATTGATTATGTAGACAAGATCACCTCCCCTAAGATACATTAAGGTATCAGTTGCTTATGTCATATATTTGGTGCTTGACTATTGATTATGTCATCTAGTTGATTTATTTAACATGGTATGAATGTTTGATGAATTGCATAATATGAGTATGTGTTCAAATGATCTTGTTTTAAGATGATTGTACTAAAATATATGTGTTGAGACAGTCAATGTGTACTTGATTATAGTAGGTGATATTTGTAGTATTATCATTGATGACTATGAGTTGATTATGGATTATGACATGATTGTTAGTCTTCGTAATGGTTGATTTAAAATTGATAGATATGATTGTCTTGATATTTGGAACATGTGGTTGACATGTGTGGGCAGTTGTAGGGAACATGCTCGGTATTAGTGTGACAAGGTAATAATTATGTGTTTATATAACTAAAAATTGTGTGATGTGACAGTACATGGTAAGGCTCACTTGCAACAAGGTAAAAAGGTAAAAGAAAGGAATTATGCAAGAATTCATTTGGCTATGTTTGGAAACCCTAATTCTGGCAAACAAATGATTGCTTTGCATACATGAAGTATTCTTAACCTTGATTTTGTCTGACATTATGTGGATATGTTCTATATTCATGAACATGCACTTGATAGGTATATTAGATAGTCTATGGCTATAGGTGGATCTATTAAATGATTGGAGTCCCTTGAGAGATGGCATGGATGTATTTAGTTGCAAGCAACGTGCTTGGAATAATAAGATGAGGTAACTTTTGTATTATTATGGTTAATTATACATTGACAATTATGTGTTTATGGCAGCATGATGCAAGGAGTTGCATGGCAAGATAGGTTGCCATGAAATCTTGAAGATGGCTCAAGTTGAGCTTTCCTTGGGAACTATGGGGATTGAGTCATGGTGCTATTCTTGTGCTTTTGGTATTTTGAGCTTGATTTGCAGTTTTGTTTATGTCTGGTGCAAGGCCTTTCCACTTTGTTATAGTATCATATTGTTATGGGTTTTCGTGGTATTTTTCTTAGTTTTTTCTTGTCTTCTCTTTCATTGTTTTGAGTCTTGGGAATTGGTTGGGAAAGAGGAAAGTTGATGAAGCTTGGTGCATGAGTAAGCACAGCGGAAGGTAAGACTATGACAGTTGGTAGTAGTATAGTCATGAGAAAGGTAACAGGAAAAGGTCAAGTAAATGGATTTGAGGCATCATCTGCCTTGGCTGTGTTGGGAACTGTTGTTCTCAATGTTGCGCATATGTTGCATGAATAAAGGAAATTCTCTTAACCTAGACCTTATGTTATCTGGTAATTATGTTATGATCATGATTATGTGATGTTTATATATGTATACAGAATATATATGTATGAATGTCGTTGTCTGACATGACCATGATTGTTTTATGCTAATATTTATATATGCATGTATGTATGTATTGGTGTCATTGTTTTACAAGGTCGTCAGGGATCATTATGTGGAAGAATTATTGCTTATGCAAGTGAATGGCATGAAGAGGTTCCTGGTCTTACGAGGAATCAATTGGGAAGAGTAGTCATGAAAAATATATGAGGTCAATATCATGTGGTTATGAGTTGATATTATGTGATTATATTATGTCTATGTTATGGACAGGTTATACCAAGGGATACATCAGTAAAGTGAAAGCAGTGTGGTCTATGACATGCTAGGATAAGCATGAATAAGACACTGGAAGCAAGGTTTCTTGGTAAGGACAGTGTGGTTTTGGATGTGTGGTACTATTGTTGTGCATACGTTGTATATGTTGTACATGTTGCATCTATGATGTGTGCACTTGTGGTGTTGTGTATACATAGCATGTGTACATGTTATTTATGCAATGTTATGTACAAGATGGTACAAATAGGGTTGTGCGAATATTGCATATGGGGTGTTGTATACATAGTGTATTGTCTTCATGACGTATATGCAGAGTGTGTGAATATGGTGCTCTTTGCATGTTGGATATGCAGTGTTGTGCATAGATAACGCTATGTACATGTTGGGAATGCAATACTATGTACAAGTGGTGTTGTGTGCATGTTGTACATGTGGTGCTATGTACATATGGTGTGGTGTGCATGAATGTATGAGTGGTTTGTGTGCATGTGGTGATGTGTACATGTTTTACAAGTGGCATCATGTGCAGGTGGTGTTGTGTACATGTCTTGCATGTGGTGTTGTGTACATGTGGTGTCGTGTACATGTCGTGCACGTGGTACTATGTACATGTGGTATTGTGTACATGTTGTACAAGTGGTGTGGTGTACATGTGGTGTTGTGTACATGTTGTGCAGGTGGCTTCATGTACATCTGATGTTGTGCACATGTTGTGTAGGTGGTGCAATGTACAGGTGTTATTATGTACATGTTGTACATATGGTACTGGTGCATGTGTGGTATTGTGTACATGTCATACATCTTATGTTGAGGGCATGTGGTATTATGTATGTGCATCATGTAGTCATGGTATTGTGGCATGTGTTCTTGTTGTGTGGTACTCTGTGTAGGCACATGTATTGGGTGATATTTCACATCGGGTATAGATGGATGCATTGTATTGTATACACTAGATGTAGGTGTATGTGTTGTATGTTAGGTGTAGATGAATGTATTGCATGGTGTGGTATGTCGTGTGGTTGTATGTGTGTGTGATGCACACTATGTATATGTGCACCTGATTAAGGAGAAGGAACTGGGTGTTTATCAGGTGTAGCAACCGATCTGGAGTGTGTACGGAATAAAGACAAAGATAGAAGCTAAGGATTGATGAAAGGATAAGTATCATCATTTTATTTCAATTTTTATTATGCATGTGATTTATGACTATGGTATATGATGATTATACGTGATCTATGATTTTGGTTTATTATGGTTACATGTGATTTATAATTTTGATCTATGATGGTTGTGTTTGAGCTAACCTAATGTGATATCTTTATATATGTTGATTTGGTCAAATATGCTAGTTTGACTTGTTGTGATAGGAAACGAACATGATTACAAATGTACCTTATTGACTAGCTACCAATGAGGTATGATGAATTTATTTCAATTTATTTCAAATCTAATGGAAGTTATGTGCTTGGTACAGGAATGCATGAAATGCCTGGTTGGGTGATTGAAATCGATTGCAAGAATTAGCAGCAGCAACAAAGGAATTGAAACAGGCAGCAATATGCTGGTAAAGCACTTCAGGAACAGGGCCATTATGGGACACTAGTACCCAATAATTTCCATTGATTTCCATGAGCATGCTATGACTGGTATGATGTGTTAAGGCAGGTATATGCCTTGGTTTTTGTATCTTCCAATGTGAGGGAGTCTTGCTAAGGGATGGACTTCCTGGGATGGGGGTGCCAGTGGAACTTGGAATGTGAGTGACTGCATAAAAGGGGTGACAGAATTCCCGAGGGACTGTGTAGTAGAGAAGGGAAGGTCACAAATGGATTTTTTTGGTCATTAACATTATCAGATGGAATCAGATGCACATTGGGAGTGCGCCTTGGAGCAATGAGCTGGTAACTATTCACTAAGACGAAAAGTGGCGTGAGTTTATAGCGCTGAACATTGGACGCATATTTGACTTTGCAGTGGATTCTGGACTTCCTCGGAAGGAGGTGAATCCTAGTATTACTTTGAGGATGGAGGTGTGAGCCTTTGGATTTCCTTGTTATGGATACATGCATCGTATTCTTTTATTTGCTAGTTGAGAAAATGTGAGTATGCATATATGTGTATATGTGGTTATTGGAAATACTGTAATGAGTTATGTTATAAAGCTCCAGTATGTGGTATGTTATCATGTTGTCATGAGGTTTTGATTTTGAGTAGGTCTTTCATTGTAAATACTACAATGAGCTGTGTTATAAAGCTCCATGGGTAGTATGTTTTGTTTTGAGCAGTCTTGCTGGTTATAGGTGTCATTGAACACTGAGGATGGTGTTCCCCCAAGGGGGAGGGTTCTGTAAAAGCCCTGGTGAAAATTCCATGTAAAAATATATAAATACCATGGATGATGGTACACGTATTCCAAGCTATATGGTGGGCAGGAAATCCTAATGTGTGTTCATTTGGTTGTTTATGGCTAAGGAAATTGGCAAGGCAATGACTAAGTCATTAAAGAGGAAAAAAGGTATTTTGGCACATTTATTTATGAAAATAATGGAAATTGGGAGAAAAGGAAGGTCAAAGGTCAAAGGTTGCACGTGAGGAGGAAATTGAAGGAAAATAATGGAAAATGAAGAAAATAGAGGCCTCATTAATAAAAAAGGATTATGAGGATCAGTTGACAAGCTTATTCCTTTCAGAGTGAACCTTTTTTCAGTTTAGCTCTAGAGCTCTCTCATTATTCTTTCTCTCTCTCTCATACTCTTAGACACTTAGAGCTTTCTTGGAGCACTTTGGCATTATATCAAGAAAGGCAAAGAAGACAAGAGGAAGCAAAGATCAAGCAAGGAAAGGTAGGATCAACCAACTACAACGGGCTTCATTGCAAGTATCAACTTGCATGTGTATTTTCCTTGCTAGATTTGACATGCATGGAATTGCATGTGTTTCTTTTCTACCATATCATGGATCTTTCCAGGTGTGATAGTATTTTCAGCCTAGCCTTGCCATTTCTTGATAGCTTTGATGAGATGGGTTCTCTCATGCAATGTGTGGGGGATGGCCGGATTGGATTCAAAGCTGAGTGGGGTGGATCTCCGAATTTAAAAACACATGCTGGTAGTGGTCCTTGAGCCGAGCTTAGGATGCATAAAGCCACTAGCCTAGTAACCCTTGAACCAAATTGTGGGTTGCAGTAAAGCCATATTATGTGCCTCGGTGGGCCTAGGAATCCTTGTCGGTGAATGGTGGGATGTACGATAAACCCAAGGGGTGGATTTTCTCTCTGTTGGACCTAGTGATTCCAGGATGGAATGCACAGTAAAGACTGGATAGTATGTCTCGATGTAGGGCCTAGTGGTCCCTGGATCAAACTGCAGATGCACAGTAAAGCCTGAGAGACTAGGAGGCACTCAAATTCCTCAGAGTGTAGGTGGAGAACTTTGGTGGCATCCACATTGATTGGTGTTTTTGATGTGTTCTATATGAGTCCCACAATCATGCTTGGAATATGACATGGGGGTGATTGGTTAAAGAGAGACTTGGCTCAGCCAATCTATGGTCGGGTGGAACGTGGTAGTCCCATGACTGGTTGGTTCATTACATTATTAATGAAAAATTCATTCCCTTGATTTTCATGTGAAAATGTACTGATGCATATATGGATTTTGATGGATGATATGTTTATTGTATTTATGTTTCTATTATGCTAGTTTATATGCAAATTTACCCCAGAGGGTGTTACAAATTTGCCTTATATCTAATCAGAAATATTTTTATGAAATTAGTTACTTTAGATCATATCCATTTTACTTAAATTCCAATTTGAAATAGTTCAATTGATATTATTACAATTCATGATTTGTCTATTTGACATGCTATAGAAATCAATATCAAGATCATATTTTATTAATATCCTAAATCATTTTATTTTCATTAACTAAAGCTCTCTTGTCAATAAATACAAGTCTTCTCAGCATTTATTCAGTGAACCAATGTGTATTTATGCCATTTACTATATAAACTTGTTTTCCCATCAGCCGAATCTACATTAATGATTTCATACTTGCCAATTGAACTCATATTATCCAATATCCAATGAAACATATTTTCAATCCATATGAGGAAGAAGTGTTGCGTAGGAATATAGAAAAACATACCATAGTATGCATTGGCAATTACTTTATCTTCGCAATTTGCTTCTTTAATTGTGCAATTACTTTATTTGTAAAAAATTGACGATTTTTCACTCAAACCAAGTCACTCCGCACAATGAAACATTGATTGTAATCAAATCAAATTTAACTTTAACTTAATCACCAAATCAAATTTACCTAATAATAAATTTTATCAATTTATAAAAACATCACAGAATTATGATACAATAAATTATTTTTTTAAAGTTAAAAGCATGATCTCATAATACATTAAACTATCTGGTTCATTTTTCAAAGTGTTCTAAAAAAAATTCCATATTTTATTTTGTAATTGTTAATGCCAAATTACTCTTTGTAATTAATTTGTGAAGAAAGAAGAAAGAAGAAAGACTATGGAGGAAGTGAGACAAAAGGGTTGAGTAGAGAAACTAAGTGCAGGGATGTTTGTGAAGTAGTAGGAACTATATCGAATCGTGTTTTTTTCCTTTGCAACTCACATAAAGCTAGGCTAATTTTGTGAATAACTATTTTGTTATTGATTACTATGACATTGTTATGACTAACATTGTTGTTGATCCCTAAGAAGCTTTCATTTTAAACTTTTTTCCATTTTAAACATTTGATCACGATGTTGTGCAATATGCTAAATAAAAAATATTTTTAATGTATCGAAGAAATTACTAAATATCAATAAATAATGAAGCATAAAACATTAAAGAATATAAATGAATCCAATGACACATAGATTATGATCATCTAAAAAAAAACTAAATAAATTTATATGAAAATAAGGTGGAAAACAAAAATCTTGAACAATTAGCAATGTCGGAAGTGTTTATAAATGAAACTAAGTATCAGTTTATGCCCAAAAAAACACAAGGATTATTGTATCGATAACAACTTAACAAAAAATTAACTCACTGCCATAAATAAGCATAGATCCAAAAAACCTTCAATATCATTACATACTCAATAGCTACTAACTATGAGGGGTATTTATGGAACATGATTCTTTGTTGGTAAGCTCACTCACGGTGGAAGATGAAATTCGCACTGTACATGTTATTCTGTATGAGCAAATCTGCCTTCAAAGTGATTTAGTTTTTCCTGTAAACGCTCCTGACCCCTCTGCAAATTTGCTAATCTGTCCTGCATCTACCACAGGTTGTGTTGAAGATTATTCATGAATGAGATAATAGCATTTCGGTCATCATGTATGTTTCTTAGGAGTCGTTCCACAAGAATTTTGAGATATGAAAGCTCATTACCAATGTTGTATTGATCAAATGTAGAATCGTTAAAATCAAACCTGTTGATAGGGCTATGATCTATAGCCTCCCCTTGACCAATGCTTTGCAGGTGACATTGACTTGACTCTACTCGTTCACCAACTCCATGCCTCACTATGTCTCGCTTGCATGGCATCTTGTATTTTACTAGAGGATGGAAAAACATTGAATACAATAATGTTATGAACGATGCAAACTAAAAAAATCTTTTAATTTCTATGCATGACATTTATCTATATCACTTTACTTAATTCATTGGCTATACCGTATGCCAATTTAAATTTTTCGTTGATTTAGCTATTGCTTTGCTTTCGGTATTAAATCTTATTTTGCCAATCTTTTCGCAAACCAAAAAAAAATTCCCTAATTTCAAAACATTTTTGTAACTTAGCTTGCAAATTTGTATATTTCCCTTTTTGGTTAACGTAAGTATTTATTCAGCAAATTGACATTATATAATGATTATTGTGTTTTAACAAATCGATCAATATTATAAAATAGTATTTTTGGCATTTATTGAGGAAATGCATGCATAAACATAGTTTTGCAGCCAGTTTTCATTTTGGCATTGTAGAGGGATGTGCATAAAGCAATATGTGCAACATAACCTTCGTTTATTATTTTTTTACACTTTTGTATAGGTTAACCATCCACACATACCTACTTTCTGGAGCATGGATTACTGAATATTTAAAAGTTAATTAAGGCTAATATTGAAATCGTTATGCCTCGCATTAAAGCATTACACAGTTCATGTTCTATCGTTAATAGCAAAATTAGTAAACAATAACTAGAATACGTGCAATAAGAACAAAGTCCATAAGTCATACAATTTGCACAAATAATAGTGGATGTTTTATTGTAATTTATTCTTACTTTGGAATCGAATTCGCATAAGCTCTAAACATATAATGATTTTACCATTACTCTACTATAAATTCTTATGATCTCAATAGTACCTGCTACTAGTATATGAAAATATATATGTTAATCATAGAATTAAATCTTAGTTAGGTTTTTAAGATATCCTAATTATGTATTGATTCACCGAATAAATGACAAAAATAATATTTTATAATATTTGACTATGCATCGATTCACCAAATAAATGACGAAAAGACATTTATAATATCGATAAACATGTTCTTCTTGATATGTTTATGACCAATAATAATTATACATGTGTGGACTGTGAAGATGCAAAATAATTTTTCATTATGCAAAAGAAATATGCAAATAAAATTGTATGAAGGAGACCCACACATCGTTTCAATTTTCTATTAGGCATATTGGCTATAGAAACCTATGCATATACTTGAATTCACTAAATAAATGCTGAAAATATTATTTTATAATAATGATAGATACGATTTTATTGATATGTTTGAAACCAACCTTCATTACACAATGCATCAGAGTAAATGTTATTAAGCACTTGAGCTATAACGTGACTGTGTATCGATTTATGTCATTGTGTATTGATTTGTTGAATATGTTAAACTCACATGGAATGTAAACAAGAAAATAGAAAGATAAGTATTAGATTGCATATATTATTGACATGATCTACATTTATAGTACATGGTGTGACCCTTGGATTCATATTACAAGTGATCTCTTGGACTCTGGTGACTGTTCACATTCCACACCAACCCATAGAGGATTAGGTGTCCAACATTCCCCCTCTTAATCCAAAGGGGTTTGTATGAATCCAAGAATAGAAATGTAATAAAAAATGTGCAAAAATGTATGGAAACACTAGGTTGAATGTGCTCTCTAAAATGTTGGTATAAGGGGGGTGGTTTAAGGATGACTACCAACATTGGAACGCTTAGTGAAGTTCTGGAACTCTTCCAAATCTAACATGAAGCTGAGGTCTTCTGCTAAAGGAAGTGTTCCTCATGTTTTGAAGAGGGAAACCTTCAACCTTGAAAGGGAGGACTCACCCCTCATAAAAAGGGAGAACCTCAACCTGAAAAGGGAGGTCTCAACCTATGATGGTTTAAAGATGACCACCAACTCTAGAATGCTTAATGAAATTCCTAGAACTCTTCCAAAACTGGAAAGAAGTTGAAGTATTCTGCTAAAGGAAGTGTCCCCAATTCTTTGAAGAGATGTCTCAACCCCGCATAGATGGTTTAAGGCTGATCATCAACCAAAGGCATGCTCAGGGTCATCTTTTTCTCTGGCTACAACTCTAAATTCAGTATGGCAGGTTGTGGCTTGGGCTCGCTTGATGTGGATTTGAAGCTTGTAGATGACCATCACTTCCCCCCCTATCAGATACAAGGTGAGATGATGGAGAAAACTCAGTTTCAAGATTGCTCAATACTCTAGAAAAAGTTCTAACATATGACTGAAATATCTTCTTGGTTGTTGAAGCCCATTGCCAAGAAGCGATCCATCCAAGATGAATCTTTGTTCTTGCAGGAGGCTTGTTTTTGAAGCATTTGTTTGAAGAATGAGTAGTTTTATGAAAGTGCTCACATGGATGAAAATCAAAACAGTTATCTTTCAAATGGCCAACTTAGTCACAATGTTGGCATTTAACAACTTTTGACTACGAATGTGGAGGAGTAGAATCTGGAACAGGTGAAGGTGAATTGTCATGAAGAAATCCAACACTTTGAAATTTCATGGGTTTGGAATAGTCTAGAATATGAAAGCACACATCCTTGTCATATCCAAGACCTATTATGTGCTTGTTATGGACAAGCTCTTCCCAAGGTTTGATGACCGACTTAGGAAGTGCAAGCTAAATTTCAGCTTCTGCATGCAATTTTTTTTCTTCATTGGGCACTAGATCTTAATCAACTTGCTGCTTATGAGAGTCTATTTGAATGTTTTGAACAGAAACAAGCTCAGAATAATGACTCCACTGTTGTAATTCTTCTTGTTGTAGTTGAGATTCAAGCTGCAAAAATTCAATCTTGTTTTGTGCATTTTTCAAGCATGATCAAAAGTCAAATAGGTTTCCTTTGCCAATTTCGATTTTATCATGAACAATGGAGTGTATCAAAGTATTTAACACCTCTAATACATCATTAATTTTAGTCATTTTCTCCAATGTCAAACTTACACCCACTTACAATATCTAGTCACCCTTTTTCTCCAAAGTTGATTTGAAATTTTCTTTAAGATGTTGATAAATCTGATGAAATGTTTGCACTTCTGGTCAATAGGGTCAGGTTCAGTTGATGTTGCTTGTTGTAATAAGGGACTACATAGACTTCTTTACCTCTAAGTTTCATACAATGAACTGTGGAATTATATTTCGTGGTCCTGAAAATCCTCTTCCTCCAAACTGGTAAGCATACTTTCTTTTGAATAACGCTCACAGTGCATTGAATGTAAATAGTAAAGTTGGTTCCAATGCAGATAGAAAACAACAACACAGTAATATATATCACCACAATACGTTGAAATAATTCATATAACACGTTCTTCAAAACATTATTCAATGCTCATACACAACTCAAGGTATTTGATTAAGGTTAATGCCACAGAAGACCAGCACACATAGGATTTCAACGACAACTAGTTTATAATGTAGCAATGACCAACAAAACCAAAGTCTTTACACATATAACATCACCATCGACTAAGATACTGCGAGCTTTGGAAAGAGAATGTGACCATTGATCAAGTCTCCATATGCAAGAAAGCGGATAGAGGGAATGCACCTGCAATCTAGTTCCTTTAATGAAAATACCATAGAAACATACCATATATTTCACGCCAAAGAGCATCTGCGCTAAAGAGATCAGTCAGAAAATGAAGATGGAGAAGAATTATTGTGATTTTCTTAGGAAACCCTATCCCTTCGACTCCTGAAGCTTTTCTTTTCACAGGAAACCCTTTGGCACTGACAAGTGATGACTCCCAGTAACAACAGAAGAGACGACATGGAGCAAGAGGAGTTCACTTTAGGGGCGTAAGGAAAAGGCCCTAGGGTCGTTATACAGTGAAGATTAGGAATCCATGGAAAAAAGTTATCTTTTGGCTCGACACCTTTGACACGATCGAGGAATCCACCCAGACTTATGACACTGCCACTATCTCTCTCGGAGGTCCAAAGATGAGATGCTCTGCCTCTTCCTCTTAAACAACACAATGGCGTCAGATGCTTCCTCAGAATAATACAATTCAAAGGAATTTGGGTTTTGTAGGAACTAGGGTTTTTGTTTATCCTTTGTTTTGAGAGCATGGCGATTGCAGATAAGGAGGTTCGGGAATATACAAATCTCATCGAACCGAAAAATAAGAAGTGGCGCAAAGGAAAAGGTAAAATTGATGATGAAGATATTGCATTCTAGAGAATGGTGGCAAAGATGAAAGAGGTTGCAGGAGAACGTGGAGGTTATTTACATGGGATGCACACTTTTGCCAGTGATGGTCTGCTTTATGTGAAAGAACAAATGGAATTTGAGGAAGATGTTGAACGACTTCACTAGAAGACAAAGAAACATGTTTTTTCTGCTCTAAAAATGCATGTGTTCAACAGTGTGGAGGCCAGCATATGGTGGTAAGCTAGATGTTATACCCTAAAATTTGTGTTATGAATGCTCTTCTTCTCTATTTAGTTTTAGCTTATTTGCGACTGAAAATACCCACGGACTTGGCACATGCAAGTGGACATGTAGGAATGGTATTATATTGATACTCATTGGGAGCTTGGAGGTATTAACGTATGGACCATACTAAAACAAACCAAAACAATGTGTTCTGCTAGGGGGTAGTTGGAGGTGACAAGAGTCAGATAGGAGTTAAGCGTTATGACAGGGGGAAACTGGAGCAGTGGGAGTATTATACATAGCAAAAACAAAAATTGGTGGTGTTAAACGCATATGAAAATGGATGATGATAAAATAACACCAATTTATCGCTTGGACGAGATTTGCGATAGGATTCGATCTAGCCCCATTGAAGGAAATGTCTGAATTTATCTTTAAATGCCTAGATCATACAATAATTACAGGACTGTACATTTAAACTTGTCAGGTTCATCAACACAACATTCAATTCATGGTAAATAACTCAACCAACAATTCATTCAATGACCCTTTCAAAAACAATGCACAACTACTTAACGCAGAGCTCAAAAGAAGAATTTCAGGGAATTAACTGAAGACTATAGAGTTTCTGTAAGTAGGTTTGGTGAGTAAAGGAAACACTTCTGACAAGGAACAGAAATGGAAAAACTGACATGCACAGAAAGGCCACAAAACAAGTGGCCCAAATATGAGCAGGGCACGAGATCTCCCTCTCTGATACCATGTTAAACTCACATGGAATGTAAACAAGAAAATAGAAAGACAAGTATTAGATTGCATATATTATTGACATGACCTGCATGTATAATACATGGTGTGACCCTTGGATTCATATTCCAAGTGGTCTCTTGGACTCCGGTGGCTTTTCACATTCCACAACAACCCATAGAGAATTAGGTGTCCAACATAATAGATATTAATAACACTGGTAAGTATTAATTAATTCTTCAATGCTAATTGTGAATTCGCCTACAACACAACCAGTATCCGTCACTCCAAGTTTTCACATCTTCGCAAACATTTATGTCTCGATACATTTTTTGCATATATGGTTATGTTACACTCTTATTCTTTCTTACATGCTCTAGTACTAATTCTTTCAACAGTTTATATGTTACTTGTTATCATTAGAATGATTACGTAATACAATATGTTATAAACACTAATGTTTATTGGTAATCCTTTCTTCCGCACTAATTCTTCGATTAATAAAGAGACATAGCCTTAATAACACATTGTATTTAATGCATTTGATAATGTCAAAAGCCTTATAATCATTTAAAAACTAGTATGGAAAGTGTACAACAAAACAATTCGGAATATGAAGATACAATGCAGAGTAATTGTGTGGAAAAAGAATCCATGCGGAAGTGTGAAAGAGCATCATACACTTGTACTTTTTATTAACAAATTTCATCTAATGTTGGACAATTCATTTGCGTGGAGTTATGTCTAGGGCGATTTGATTGTGCGAAAAGCTTTCATTGTATAGCTTTTAATAATTAATATGGATTATTTAATATTAAAAATATTACCAATATTATATTATAATAATAATGTGATAAAATTGTGCGGAAATACACTAACATCAATATAGTTGGAGATCTTTGTGTAGAAATCTTGCATTGTGCAGAGATCTTTGTGGATAAAGATTTCATTGTGTGCAAAGATTTCATTGTGAACAGAGCTTTCATTGTATGGATAGATTTCATTGTGCAAAAAGATTTCATTATGCGGAGAACAACCTTTAATCAATTAATTAGCGGTAGAATGAGAAGACACACCGATAGCAAGACAGGTGGATAGATTTGTTTGGAGAGCATTGTATTCATTTTGCAGAGAGTTTTGTGGGGACAAATTTCATTCTGCAAAGAGCTTTCGTTGTGCAAAGTGTTCTCTACATTTCGTACAAACTTTAATCAATTAATTAATGGTATTCAGAGTACATATATATGGATTATTTAGTATTAAAGTATTACCAACAACATGTAATAATAATAATGCACAAGAACTGTGCAGAGAAACACTCGCAACAAGACATGTAGAGAGCTTTGTGTGAAAAGCTTGCATTGTGCAGAGAGCTTTGTGGAGAGAGATTTCATTGTTTCTAGTGCCCGAGGGGTTTTTCGAGGTGTCGAATCCAGTTATGCATTCAAAAAATTATTTTAAACAACAAAAAATTACAATCTTGCTTGAGATTGTATCATCGAATTTCGATGAAAAGGTCATTTCATCTATAAGTTATACTATGATTTATCTTATATATTAATTTTGATATATATTTAAAATTTAAACTAATCTATATATTAATTTTTCAATTAAAATTCACATTGCATCAAAATTAAAAAGCATTATTACATATGGAATTATTTTAAAGCATTAAAATATCAAATTTAAAAGCATGATTTTCAAACCATCAAAATATTAATATTAACTTATATTTTCAAAATTAACACAAATGCATATGTGCGGGACTACAAAGGGAGTCCAATGTGCAGAGGACTCTTTCAAGATTTCATTGTGCAGGGAGTTTTGTGTAGAAAGCTTTCATTATGTGAAGAGTTTTGTGCTGATAACTTTCATTATACGAATAAATTTCATTGTGTGGAGTTTTCTCTACACAACCTTTAATCAATTAATTAGTGGTAGAGGCAGAGATTGTTGTGTTGAGACTATTACCCTTGTTTATATTTACATATAATGTTCAAATAAAATAAATGATTGTAAGAACATGTAAAGATAACATGGAGCAATTCATATAATTACAATAATTCTAATTTATGTACATGTAAGTACTAAATAATTTTTATAATTCAAATGAATAAGAAACTCATCATAAAATTTCAATTATATTAAATATATGTTTATATTTGTTAGGATATTCCGACACATAAGAAATAGTTAAGTATAACTTGGTCTAGTGTAGAATTAGGTAAAGTGTGTTTCTTTACTATGTACATTTGTAACTTACAATCTGACGGTCACGATATGTTCTAGACATGAAGTGATCTGATGGTTCATTCTCTCCTCGGTATTACTGATACTTGATCCATGGATTAACACCCAATTGGTCCATGATCTTTATTTAAAGAGCATGGAAGGTCATTTGTAGGGTAATCATTCATGAGAAAAGCTTATGTAAATTTTCATTCTTGTATTAATAAATTGCCTGAAGTGGTCGTGTTGGCTCAGGCCATGGATTTTTTCCCTCTTTGAGGGTTTTAACCACGTCAAGAATACTGGTGTATTGATCTGTGCTCTGTTTGTGAGCGGTGTCCTTTAGTGTTCTATATGAGGAACTTACCCTATAAATTCCTACATAGTATCAGAGCCAAGTTGAGGGTCACATCCGTTGGTGATAAAAATCCGAAGCCGGTACAACTATGTTCAACTTTTGTTTCCTAGGTCTACTATTTTTTAATTCTTTCAGGCCGAGAGGACTCCTCTATTGTGTTAGGAGCATATGTTCCAGTGAGGAACCCCTTTCGTTTCATGCGAAAAGGTTTCTGGTAGCCCTAGCTACGTCTTTTTTAAGATCTGGAGGTATACAACGTTTATTTGCAGTTTTAGTTATTCTTCTCTCTATTTATTTCGGTTTATTTAGCTCTATGTTTTTTATTATCGGATCTATATCTTTCATTTCTGTGTATGCTCTTTGCCTCGCGACTTTGTGCAATCTTGGCAAATCAGAAACAGAAAGGAAGAATTTCTCTCATGCGTATGCTCTTTTCTGCTATGCTTTAGTGTGATCTCGGAAAATCATAAACATTGAAAAAAATATTTAGTTTTTGGTAAAAGCTAACTTCAAGCCATAAGGTTTGGTTTTTTTTTTTTCATGTCCGTGTTGGGTTGTGTGGTTTTTTGTTTTGTAGGGAAAAAAGATCTTTTTCAAGTAAGCACACACCCCAAAGCTTCAGTGACTAAAAAAAAAAACCCTTCCTCTTTTCCAAAAATTACTAACCCTTTAATCTAGCTCACTTGGTCCAAAGTTACTTTATGAGAAGAAAAGTCTTGAGTTCAAGTATTTCTTTTTGTTGAGTTACTTTTTCAAAAAGAACATCTAACTTATGTTTTAAAGTTACTTTATGTAAAAGTGTTCTCACCCATTATAAAAAGTGAGTCACTTATAATTCTAAAGTCTCTTTATCTTTTATTTAAGTTACAATTTAGTGGGTAACTCATAAAGTACCATTGTAAAAGTGATTTTCACTTTTTTATAAAAGTGGGTCACATAAAATCTTTTTTTAAAGTGAGCTAATTAGATTAAGTTTGGAAAAGGGAGGGCGGGGGGGAAGGGGGCTTTAAATATAACATTATCATTCATTTCCACACATTCATGCACTTCGTCGGCATCTTCAACATCTTTTCTTCTAAAAGTCATAACTTTTTCATCCGGAAGCCGTTTTCAGAGCCGTTTTTTTTTTTAATCAGCCTAATTTTTCGAGATTTTTCCATTGGAACACTTAGTTCTAGCATCTATAGCTTCAATTTCTGTTAAAATGGAAAGTCCATGTCAAGTTATTATTGATAGCACCAACTACTTCCAATGGTGGTATTACATTATGGATTTACTTAGAAGTAAAGGTCTTTATAGAATAGCCTCAAGCCAAGAAACTAAACCTAAAGACGAAGATAAGGTAGCCAAATTGGAAAATAGGCAAGATCAAGCACGTGGGTTGATAGGGATGTCTATTTCTCCAGAGCTTAGATTCCATATCGCAGAACTTGATACCCATAATGAAGCAATGAAACAACTCACTAAAGTTTTTGGAATTAAAAATGAAATTAGAGCCCATCAAATTGAAAATGAATTGCTTATGTTGGACCCTAATAATTTTTCTTCCATTGAAGATTTTTTGTCCAAATTCGAGACCCTTAGAATTCTTTTGGAAGGTGTTAAGGTTGAGAAAGAAGATGGTAGTCTTATTTATTCCATTCTTGCTAAGTTGGGACCAGCCTACTCTATGTTTGTTTCCACCTTCCATTCTACAATAGAAGCCTTTATTTCTCAAGGACAAGACTACAAGTCCCCTTCTTTTGATGTCTTTTGTGATTATTTAATAAGAGAACAAGAAAAACTCTTACATATTGGTCTTCTTAATCTTGCAAACTCTTCTAAGAAAGCCTTAGCTGCTCAGCATCAACCAAATTCAAAGAATCCTAAGAAGCAATATCCTAAAAAGAATGGTCCTAAACCAAATAAGGGTCTAAGCAATTCCAGTCTCAAAATGAAAAATCATTTCAACAAAATGATAAGGAAAATAAAAGAAAAGGGAAGAAGACTGATAGACATTGCAACTTTTGTAATCGAGATGGCCACTTTGAATCCAAATGCTTTAAGAAGATGGAAACCTTGGAAGCAGTAATGAAGAGGCATAACATCCATTTGGAGCACTCTTCAACTTCAACTTCATCTTGAGGAATAGCACTTTCTACATGTGGTTGTTAAGCATCTCGATCTGGTTATGCATTAAATGTGTCTTCTTCTTCTCATTCTCATGAGTGGCTCATTGATTCTAGAGCTTCTTATCACATGGCCAAAAACAAAGCCATGTTTTCTTCTTTAAATGATTGTAACACCAAAAATATATATGTTAGTGATGATAGATCTCTTAGTGTTGTAGGGACTGGAACTGTTCATCTAGACAATGGTCAATTTAATGATGTATTATGTGTTCCAACCTTATCTTGCAACCTTCTATCTGTATATTAGATAACTAATTTAGGTGAAGGTAAAACCATTGAATTTTCACCTCACGATGTTGTAATTAAGGACCTAAATGATCCTAAATAGATTTTAGCTATTGGCATTGTTGATGATTCTACAAGATTGTATAAGTTTAACAACTTTGGGTCATAAAATCTTCCCTCAGTTTTTGTTGCTCATAATGATGAAGTGAGCAAAATTTGGCATGAGCAATTTGGTCACTTAAACTATCACTCCCTTCAAAATCTATGTAAAGAAAATATGGTGACAAGTCTTCCTATGGTATCTTGCAGAGATGGTGTTTGTTCCGGATGTGTACTTGGAAAACATCATCGGGATAGTTTTGAAAAACGTGCATCTTGGCACGCCTCAGCCCCTTTATAACTTGTGTATAGTGATTTATGTGGTCCACTTCCAGTTGTTTCATTCTCTAGCTCCAAGTATTTCTTAACTTTCATTGATGATTTCTCCAGACGCACTTGGGTATACTTCTTAAAACTGAAGAGTGAATTATTTAACATGTTCTTGGCCTTTAAGACCTTTGTTGAAAAACAATCTGGACATTAAATTCTTAAGCTAAGATCTAATAATGGTGGAGAATATGTTAACAAAAAATTCATCAACTTTTTCACTGAGAATGGAATTCAAATGCAACATATTGTTCCATATACTCCACAACAAAATGTTGTAGCTGAAAGGAAGAATCGCACCTTAAAGGAAATGGCTAATTGTATGCTTCAATCTAAAGGACTCAGTCTTAATTTTTGGGCAGAAGCAATTAATTGTGCTAATTACATATTAAATCACACTCCTACTAAGATTTTAAAGAATATCACTCTAGAAGAAGCATGGAGCTCAATTAAACTAGATGTAAGTCACTTTCGTGTTTTTAGAAGTGAAACATTGGCCCATATTCTTGATGAGAAACATAAAGCCTTAGAACCTAAGAGTGAAAAATGTATTTTTTTTGGATATTCTGAAGATGTCAAAGGATATAGACTTATTCCACTTAAGTCCAAAAATTTTATCATTAGAAGAGATGTAAAGTTTGCTGAAAATATATCAGCCTACGAGCCTAGTTCGGCAAATGTGCCACCTCTCTCTATCCATTCTACTTCTGAAAACATTTCTTCTTGAGATGATGACAGCGAGGATGACAATCCTCCCCCACCTTCTCAAGATCCTCCTTCAGCTCCTCAGCTTCCAAAATGGGTACATGCTACTCGGGTTGCAACAAGTGCTCTTGCAGGTGATCCTACAGATAAGCGACGTACATGTTCTCAGTTTGATAGAGCCTCTTCTTTACTGGCTCAAGCTTCAGTGAATCATGATCCTGACACCTTTGCAGAAGCTTTAGGCCATCCAGATTGGGATGCAGCTATGAATGAAGAATATCGTTCATTATTGGCAAATGATACATGGGATCTTATTCCTCTTCCAAAAGGACGAAAACTTGTTAGATACAAATGGGTTTACAGAACCAAGTATGGACCAGATGGAAAAGTTGATAAACATAAAGCTCGTCTTGTTGCTAAGGGTTTTTCACAAGTTGAAGGCATTGACTATATTGAAACCTTCTCCCCTGTTGCCAAAATGAACTCTATCCGCCTTGTTCTTTACCTTGTTGCCTCTTTCAAATGGGAAGTCCATCAAATGGATGTTAAATCTGCCTTCTTGCATGGGGACTTGCATGAAGAAATCTATATGGAACAACCTCTTGGATATATACAAACGGACTCCAGCCTTGTATGTCTGCTTAAGAAATCCCTTTATGGTCTCAAGCAAGCCCCTCGAGCTTGGTATGCCAAAATGGATATCTTTCTTTTAGATACTAGCTTTTCTAGGTGTCATTGTGACAATACTGTCTACACCAAGAAAGTGGGTAAGTCTCTTATCATTCTTGTTCTTTATGTTGATAATCTTATCCTTACAGGTAGTGATCCCAGCCTTATAAACCATGTGAAGTCTAGCCTTAGAAAGAAGTTTGAAATGATAGACTTAGGACACTTGCATTATTTCTTGGTCTTCAAGTCTTGCAATCCAAGGAAGGTATTTCCCTTTCCCAGTCCATGTATGTCTGTGATCTTCTATGCCACTTTCACATGGAAGACTGCAAGCCATCCCCTTCTCCCTTTCAATCTGGAGCCAAACTTTCAATCACTTGTACTTCCCCTGAAGTTGATGCTACCTTATAATGTCAACTTGTAGGAAAACCTTTGTATCTAACCCATACCCATCTTGGACTTTCCTTTGTTGTTGGCCTTATTTCTCGGTTTATGCAAAACCCACATGAAATTCATTGGAAAGCAGCTAAACGAATACTTCGTTATTCTCAAGGTATAGTTCAGTTTGGGATTCATTATAGTGTAGAAGCATCTCCTCTATTGGTTGGTTTCACTGATTCTGATTGGGCTGGTGACCCTGATGATCAGGAGTTTATTGCATTTTATGCCTTCACTCTTGGTTCTAGACCTATTACATGGGCTTGCAAGAAACTAATTGTCATTTTTCTTTCTTCAGCAGAAGCAGAGTATCGTGGCACCGTAGAAGCTAGTAAGGAAGCCCCGTGGCTTCGTCAGATCCTGTCAGAGTTGGTTTTCAAAAGCAACATCTGACTACACTTTGGTGTGATAATGAAAGTGTCATTCAACTATGCAAAGATCTAGTCCAACATCAGCGCAAAAAACACATTGAACTACACATGCACTTCATCAGAAAGCTCATTCATTACCATGTTCTTGAAGTGCAATATTGTTCAACCGATGATCAAGTTGCAGACATCTTTACAAAGGCTCTCACAGAGGCAAAGTTTACTAAACTTTGATTTATGGTTGGAGTTCGAGAAGTTGTCACTAATGGGGTATAGGCTCTAATGCCTCCTTCCTTCTCCTATTGTGTCATATTTGTACATCCTTCAATCCTATGCCAAGTTGTTCTTAAGAGGGGATGTTAGGATATTTTGACACATAGGAAATAGTTAAGTATAACTTGGTCTAGTGTAGAGTTAAGTAAAGTGTGTTTCTTTACTATGTACATTTGTAACTTACAATCCGATACTCACGATATGTTCTAGATATGAAGTGATCCGATGGTTCATTCTCTCCTTGGTATTACCGACAGTTGATCCGTGGTTAACACCCAATTGGTCCATGATCTCTATTTAAAGAGCATGGAGGGTCATTTGTAAGGTAACCATTCATGGGAGAAGCTTATGTAAATGTTCATTCTTTTATTAATAAATTTCCTGAAGTGGCTGCGTTTGATCAGGCCGTGGACTGTTTCCCTCTTTGAGGGTTTTAACCACGTCAAGAATACTGGTGTATTGATCTGTGATCTGTTTGTGAGCGGTGTCCTTTAGTGTTCTGTCTGAGAAACTTACCCTGTAAATTCCTACAATATTCAAGTTATAAAAAAAATTTAGTATTCAATTATTATATTCAAATAAAAGAAAATTTAGAAAAATTTGCATTACCACGAGGAATAAAAACTAATATACATATTGTTTTTTTTTTAATTATCATAAAAAAAAATTGTAAAAATATAAAGATCTCTTCAATTGAGAAAATATATTTTTTTAATCATAAATCAATAAATTAACTCACTTGGTAAATTGAGAGATATGGTTTATATAAATTTTCAAAGACCACTTTATTTTCATTCTAGATATTTAAATAAATATATCATGTTAGATATTTATGATTTGATGAATGAAGTATTTTTCTTTGAGTGAAAATGTCAAATTCATCAATGAATTGAATAATTATCCGCATATAAGATTCTT
The DNA here is from genome assembly GCA_031772625.1 of Pinus tabuliformis. Classification (NCBI taxonomy): domain Eukaryota; kingdom Viridiplantae; phylum Streptophyta; class Pinopsida; order Pinales; family Pinaceae; genus Pinus; species Pinus tabuliformis. The sequence continues at coordinate 536,675,132 of CM062818.1, read as the reverse complement.
ACTTTTGATATGAATCATTTCCATATAAAAATAATCTTTTTTCTATAATATGAAAAACTTTGTGTAAATAATCAAAAAAATTGGAGCATATTTACTCCATGAAAAGAACCTCTTATTTCTCACATTGCCTTTAGCAGAGGCCCAAGTTGAGTTACTAGAATGCTGCCAAGATATTTATTTTTTTTCTTTGATATTCAGGATTCCTAAGTGCTATGTTGAATGGCTTCCTCCTTCCCTTTTATTCTTAAGAGAATCTATAAAAAGAGGATATATAAGTATATATGTCCATGCACATAATCTGTTGAATTCAAAGAGTTTGTACTATAAAATCGTAACTAATTATAACATATATAAAAAGAGGATATATAGAAGTATGTGTGTCCATGCATAATCTGTTGAATTCAAAGAGTTTGTACTATAAAATTGTAACTAATTATAACTTTTATAAAAAATAAGTGATTTTATTTTATTTTTTTAAATAATTTTAATTTTTTACATATAAATATAGAAAGAGAATTCAGATATTCTCTATTATTTTTTTTTGGACTTGCATAGTATACTTTAGAAGTCTTATTATAAGATCATAATTTAGAATCACAAGAAAAGTAAGTAATTTGTCACCATATCTTATATATTCTGTCACATTCATTTTTTTATTTTTTACATTTTTTCACTAACTCTTCAATGATTCAAAAGCTATCTTGAATATCGTAGATCCTTACCCATCCATAGTCCAATAAGATATCAATAAAAAATGTGACTAAACTATATATAATATGTTGGAAATAATACTGAGAGAGAGGGGGGGGGGGTGAATCAGTATTATCAGGTCAATTATTTTTCATTTCACAATCAGATTTGCATATGCTACTTTAGTTAGTAAAAACTGCGTATGTACGCAACTGCAGTTAAGGAAACTAGCGTATAACCAGCAGACTTGTAATTTAAATTATTCTTTAGATGTTGTTCATTAATCTGTGCATCAAACCATATAAACAGTAACCAGGAACAGTAAACCAGAATAGGCAGTCACACATAAGAACACAAGATATAAGGTGGAAACCCAATGTGGGTGAAAACCACCTGCTGCAATTCATCTCTATCTTCTTTTAATTAGAAACTTCTTTTTACAATGATTTTGTACTAGTGCAGTCTTATACTAGTACGCAGGCTGCTACCTGCAAAAGGCTACAACCTTCTCTCATTCTCCAGCTTCTCCTGGAAGGGAGCTACAACCCCCTTAGCTCTTGTACTAGCTGAGGTACTAGTACGTAGGTGCTAACCTACAGAAGGCTACAACCTTCTCTTTCCTTTCAGGGACCACGTTTCATAAATTTTCAGACCGGATCCATGAATAACATCAATTAAACATCAAGTATATCTGCATCAACCAATCTCCTTTGCACCAAAGAAAACTGAATCAAATAGTCACTTCTCTGAATGTTGTACCCAGAAAACAATAACAATAACCAGACACCAATTTTGAACCCAGAACACTACAACAATAAACAGAAGTAGCTAAAACATATTTCAAGAGACGTATGCTACTTCAATGTGTACAACCTGCATGCATATGCTTCTGAATTAAGGCCAACCTGCATATACGCTATTTGTGTGTATACGTGCCTTTGCTTCGTTGAACCTGCATACAGATCTATAAAAGATAATTTATCCTTTTCACTTATTCAGACATCAGTTATACCCAGATTATCATATTTATAGATCAAGTCATGCACCAAAAATAACATATCAAAATCACACAAAGATACTACTATTCAAGCCTTAAGATCTTGACCCATCAATAGTACTTATCCTTCTTCTTGCGCTCAGGTTCCTCCTTGATTCAGATCTAGCTATGCACCATAACCCAATGACCAGTATTCCAGATCTAGCTCTTCATAAGATATTCAATCCTTGAGTCAATGTCATTGCCTAATGATCTCCTTCCCCTTTTATAGTCTTAGGCCTTACACAATACCATGGTCCAAAACCATAAAGAATCAATACCTTGGACCAAATACCTAGGTTCAACACTTCAGACAAGATACCATGGTCCAAAACCATAGGTCCAAATACCAAGGACTAAATACCATGGACCAAAAATAAGTTTTCCCACACGTACACGCTTTTCTTTGCATGAAAGTGCGTGCATACGTATACGCGCCTTTTGATCGTTTAACCCGCATGTATACACGCCTTAGTTAAGAGGAACCTGCGTATATCTCTTTTTCCTTCATTCTGAGGGCCTGAACTATGATTTGTCATTTGAGTGAGTTGCCATCAAGGACAACACCTGTGTCATATCTCCAAACCTGTGTCATAATGCCAACAATCTCCCCCTTTGGACTTGATGGCAACCCCAAGTCACTCAAAGTCATTCTCCCCCTTTTTCATCAAGTGCACAGGGTTATGCTCCCCCTGAGTACATGCTGAAATCTCTATTGTGCTTTGTTGTCCATGCTCCCCCTGACTGTAAGCAAGGTCTGCAAGAAGATGTTATTAAAGAAGAAACATGACTTTATACATCATAAATGACCTTCCTATCACCAAAGGCTCATACAAACATCCATCTCCCAACCAAGTGGGGATACACCAAAATTTTACACATGATAAAACAAGAAGATTACAACATCCATCCCAGGCATAGTGGGGAAACTAAAATAGGTCGTTACATGACCTTGATAAGAAAACAAATACATGACATAGAGACGAAATATCTACAACAAGACTATGATAGTCATCAACAACTATCATCAGCAGCATCTGTCAATCATCATGCAGACCAGCAACCATGTTCTCCCTCTGCACCTATTCCACCTGAAACCATAAACAACTGTGAACTTGAACCAAGATCTTCTAAGATAATGCCAACAATGCATTATTAGAAGAATATATGCTCCCCCTAAACTTGTGCTAGATGGTCTCTGTCAGACCCATATCAGACTCTTTTCATCTTGAGCCTGGCCCACTGTTGTCTTCAAACCAACATATACGTGACTGTATCCACATAAAACGGCGTATGTACGTGGATCCTCCTCATGAAACTCGCGTACAATGACTTTTCTTTGAGACAGACAAGTTTCAACAGCAAGATGATGCATCAACTACTCCTAGCTTCTGCCTGAGGTATTCAAATGTCTCCCTGGGCAGTAGTTTGGTGAGTATATCAGCAACCTGTTCCTTGGAGGGAACAGACTCCAATTTGACCTTTTGTTCAAGCACTTGTTCTCGGAGAAAATGATATTTGATAGGTATGTGCTTGGTCTTTGAATGCATGACTGGATTTTAGAAATATTGATTGCACTTGTATTATCACATAAAATAGAGATAGGTGGAGTACAAGTGATTTGAAAATCTTGCAAAATTTGCATCATCCAAAGGATTTATGTGCAGCAAGATGCAGCAGCCACATATTTTGCTTCAGCTGTAGATAAAGCAATTGAACTTTGCTTCTTGCTGAACCAAGATACTAATCTGGAACCCATAAAGAATGCACCACCACTAGTGATTTTTCTGTCATCCACGCTTCCTGCCCAATCTGCATCTGTATATGCATGAAGTGTGAGATCTGCATCTCTAGGATACCATAAGCCATAGTTTTCTGTCCCTTGAATATATTTGAAAATTATTTTAACCACCTGAAGGTGTGCTTCTTTTGGATTTTCCTGGAATCTTCCAACTATTCCCACTGCATGCATGATGTCTAGTCAGGTACCTATCAGATAGAGCAGACTACCAATCATGGTTGATGTACTGCTACTAAATCATCATTGGCGCTGAGGCTACATCCTGTTACCATAGGGGTACATACTGGTTTCGAATCTTCCATGCCATATTTCTTCAAGATCTCTTTGAGGTACTTGGTTTGTGACAAAAAGATACCGTCTTTATTTTGTTGGACTTGTAAACCAAGAAAATATGTCAACTCACCAAGCAAGGATATTTCAAACTCTTTCTGCATCACCAGAGCAAAATTTGACTCATGGCTTCTTCATCGCTACCAAAGATGATATCATCAACATACACGACAAGTATTAGCAATTTATCATTATCAATTTTTACATATAGATTTCTATCGGTTGATCCTTTTAAAAATCCTTATTGATGGAGGTATTTGTCCAGACGATAATACCAAGCCCTTGGAGCCTGTTTAAGACCATAGAGTGCCTTCGTAAGTCTGCATACAAGTTTTGGATCATTTCCAAGGATGAATCCATCTAGTTGCTCAATATACACTTCTTCTTCTAAGTCTCCATTTAAAAAGGCATATTTCACATCCATTTGAAATACTTTGAACTTTTGAAAGCTAGAAAGAGTAAGGAACAATCTAATGGCTTCAAGTCTAGCAACCGGTGCAAAAGTTTCTTCAAAGTCTATACTTTCTTATTGAGCATACCCTTTACAAACAATTCTGGCTTATTTCTAATAACATCTCCATTTTCATTCAACTTATTTTGAATATCCATTTTTTCCCTATGACATTCTTATCTTTTGGTCTAGGAACCAACTCCCAAGTGTTATTCTTTTCAATCTGCTCAAGTTTTTCATTCATGGCCTTGACCCAGCATTCATCTTTGTATGCTTCACTTACATTTCGTGGTTCAATGGAGGAGAGAAATGCTAAATAGCTTGAAGCTTCTAAAATAGTTCTTCTTGTTTGTACACCTGCCTCTTTTTGTCCCAAAATTTGAGTTTCTGGATGATTCTTCTGAACGTACTTGGATGGAGTCTTTTCTTCTACCCTTATCTGTTCTTCTAGTGCCTCAGGGGTTTCTTCTTCATCATAAGTCTGATTTGATGTTGAAGGATAGTCTTCATCATCTTCGAAATCTTCGGATTTTACCTGCCTAGGAATATTTCCTTCTTCATCAACCACTACATCAATACTTTCAACAATTTTTCCAAGTCTTTTATTGTAACACTTATATCCTTTGCTGTGGGGAGAGTAACCAAGGAGAATGCCTTCATCTACTCTAGGTTCAAACTTGCCAAGATTTTCATCAGTCCTTTTGATGTAACATTTGCTTCCAAAAATTTTGAAGTATTTTACCGTAGGATTCTTACCATACCAAAGTTCATGAGGAGTTTGAGTGCTGTTTACCTGGATGTTTTTCTTGTTGAGAATAGTAACAACAGCAAATGCAACTTCACCCCAAAAGGTTGCGGGAGTTCCAGACTCATCAAGCATAGCACGAGCCATTTGTTGAACCATTCTGTTCATCCTTTCCACTACTCCATTTTGCTGAGGAGTCCTTGCAGTAGAGAATTCCCTTCTTATTCCATGTTCTTCACAAAAATCGAAAAATTCATCCGAGGTAAATTCCCCTCCTCGATCAGACCTAAGGCATTTGATTCTGCGATCTGATTCATTTTCAACCAAGGCTTTGAATGCTTTGAACTTTTCGAAAGCTTCGTCTTTATGCTTTAGAAGTCCTATCCAACACATCCTTGAAAAGTCGTCAATGAACAATATGAAGTATTCTTCTCCTCGAGGTGACCTCTTCCTAGATGGACCACATACATCAGTATGGACAAGTTCAAGTGGCCTACTAGTTGATCCTTCCTTCTCAGGGAAATTAGTTCTGGTTTGCTTACCAAATTGACATGATTTGCATATTGTATTGTCTGGAATTCTGATGTCAGGGAGATCACGAACCGCCTGATAATTCCATGCTTTCCTTATCTAAGAGAAGCTTAGATGCCCCAATATTCTGTGCCATAGCTAGTGTTCATCATCCTTGCTTAGATAGCATTGTTGTTGTCCTCCCTTGAGTATGTATAAATTATTTGGAGTTCTTATGCCTTTGATCACTATTTCTCCTGTATCAAGCTCACGAACAATACATCCATTCAATCAAAATATTACCTCATTTCCTTGATCACACATTTGACTGACACTCAATAGATTATGTTTTAAGCCATCAACATACATAACATTTCCAGCTTTGACTTTTTCTTTCAAAATAACAGAACCTTTACCTTTTATGAATGTAGGGGTGTCATTTCCAAATGAGACCTTCCTTTCCTTTTCAAAGGCACTATATGACTGAAGTTTTTCTTTATCACCTGTCATATGTTTTGAGCAACCACTATCGATGTACCACTGATTTTCCTGTCCTTCCGCATATAAGGCTATACCACATCTTTCTGGTTGCGGTTCTTTCTTCCTCCATGTTTTGGGACTCAATGAAGCTTGCTCCTTCTGAGTTGTTTGCCGAAACCTACTCCTGCATTCAGAATCTTCATGACCAAAGTTGTTACAAATAGAACATTCTATTTCATTTTCAAGAGTAGAAAAGTTATTGTAGGTTATTTTCATGATTCTAGTCACAATCCTTTGATTTCGTGCTTCTCTGGTCATGATGGTCTTGTAGGAAACACATTGAGCTGCTTTGTGTCCAAAGTTATGATAAGAGAAACATTGGCCATTGAAGAAATTCCTGCGATTATCAAACCTTCTGTCTAGGTGATTGTAATTTCCATAGCCATTTGTTCTTGCGGAAAATTGAGAATGATTTACCTGCGGTTGGTTGTAGCTTCTGTTCATCCTTGAAGTAGATTTCCCTCGATTTACTTGGTGATCTCTGATCATTCTTGAAGTAAATTGTCCATGATTTACCTGGTGATCTGCACTGTTCTTTTGCTGTCGATTGTCAACCTGTTCACTTCCCCTTGCTGCTTCAAGATAACTTTTGGAGGTAGATGGCTTCTATGCTTAAGATGCTTCTTCACTATACCCAAGACCTGTCTTGATTAGAGGAGAATGTTGTACTTTGATAATCTCATCTAAAGTTTCAGATCCTTTAGCAAATCTAAGATTAAGAGCTTTTGTTTTCTCAATATCTTTTCTAAGTCCCACAATTTCACATTCTAACTTTTCATTGTGTTTTTCCCTTTTAGCAAGTTGGAATGTCAGAGTATCTATAATCATATTCTTTTCTTCTAAACAAATTTTAAGTTTAGAAATTTCTTCATAAAGACCTTCTTCATCTATAGCATCCAAGAAATCATCATCTTCAAAAGCCATCAAAAGTCTATAATCATTACCTTGTTCATCTTCATCACTATTTGAAAATCCATCACTGTCTTCATGTGTATAATAGCTCTTCTTACTTACATTTTGTTTTCTGTTCCATCTAACTAGTTTTTTACCTTTGTCAAGCTTATCTTTATGAGGACACTTGGCTGCATAGTGACCGACTCTTCCACAACCAAAGCATTTAAAAGGTAGCTTACCTCTGAATCGTCCAGAACCCCGTTGAAGGTTCTTGACAAAGTTTGATTCTTCCTCTCCTTCTGACATATGTCCTCACTCATTGTATTATCCTTTTCCTGAGGCTTTGAATGCAGATTCTTTCATGTCTGATGATCCCCCTTTTCTCATTTCGAAAGCAGTTAGGATTCTATGCAGCTGTGACATGGTAATGCTTTGAAGATTCTACTTTTCTTCTATGGAAAAAACTTTTGATTCAAACTTAGAAGACAAAGATATTAGAACCCTTTCAACCAAATTAACTTTTTTTATCTCTTCACCCAAGTATTTCATACAATTAACAATCTCATCTATACGTAAGAAATAATTAGCCACACTTTCATCATTATGCATTCTAAGATTTTCATATTGAATTCTGAGAGTTTGTAGTTTTGCATGTTTTACCTGATCATCTCCTTCATAGCTCAGAACGATCTTGTCCCATATTTCTTTTGCGGTTTTGAGCTGCATAACCTTGACGAATTCTGATTGAGATAAACTCCCTAATAGAGTATTGACAGCCTTTGCATTTGTTTCATACTGCTTCTTACCAGCTGTATCTATAGGAGTTGCTGATGGAAATGTATATCGTGTTTCCACAATATCCCAAACTTCTGTACCAAGAAATTGAAGATAAGCTGTGATTCTTACCTTCCAATAGATGAAGTTGCTTCCATCAAAGATTGGTGGCCTGATAGATGCCTCCTTTTCGTAGTTGCTCATGATGATAGATCTCCCTTCAAGCGATCAAGCTTCTTCTGAAGGACCTGATCTGATACCAATTGTTGGAAATAATACTAAGAGGGGGGTGGAATCAGTATTATCAAGTCAATTATTTTTCATTTCACAATCAGATTTTCATATGCTACTTCAGTTAGTAAAAACCGCGTATGTACGCAACTGCAGTTAAGGAAACTAGCGTATAACCAGCAGACTTGTAATTTAAATTATTCTTTAGATGTTGTTCATTAATCTGTGCATCAAACCATATAAACAGTAACCAGGAACAGTAAACCAGAATAGGCAGTCACACATAAGAACACAAGATATAAGGTGGAAACCCAATGTGGGTGAAAACCACCTGCTGCAATTCGTCTCTATCTTCTTTTAATTAGAAACTTCTTTTTACAATGATTTTGTACTGGTGCAGTCTTATACTAGTACGCAGGCTGCTACCTGCAGAAGGCTACAACCTTCTCTCGTTCTCCAGTTTCTCCTGGAAGGGAGCTACAACCCCCTTAGCTTTTGTACTAGCTGAGGTACTAGTACGTAGGTGCTGACCTACAGAAGGCTACAACCTTCTCTTTTCTTTTAGGGACCACGTTTCATAAATTTTCAGACTGGATCCATGAATAACATCAATTAAACATCAAGTATATCTGCATCAACCAATCTCCTTTGCACCAAACAAAACTGAATCAAATAGTCACTTCTCTGAATGTTGTACCCGGAAAATAGTAACAGTTACCAGATAACAATTCTGAACCCAGAACACTACAGCAATAAACAGAAGTAGCTAAAACATATTTCAAGAGACGTACGCTACTTCAATGTGTACAACTTGCGTGCATATGCTTCTAAATTAAGGCCAACCTGTGTATACGTTATTTGCATGTATACACGCCTTTGCTTCACTGAACCTGCGTACAGATCTATAAAAGATAATTTATCCTTTTCACTTATTCAGACATTAGTTATACCCAGATTATCAGATTTATAGATCAAGTCATGTGCCAAAAATAACAGATCAAAATCACACAAAGATACTACTATTCAAGCCTTAAGATCTTGACCCATCAATAGTACTTATCCTTCTTCTTGCGCTCAGGTTCCTCCTTGATTCAGATCCAGCTATGCACCATAACCCAATGACCAGTATTCCAGATCTAGCTCTTCATAAGATATTCAATCCTTGAGTCAATGCTTTTGCCTAATGATCTCCTTCCCCTTTTATAGTCTTCTTACACAATACCACAGTCCAAAACCATAAAGAATCAATACCTTGGTCCAAATACCTCGGTTCAATACTTCAGACGAGATACCATGGTCCAAAACCATAGGTCCAAATACCAAGGACTAAATACCATGGACCAAAAATAAGTTTTCCCACACGTACGCGCTTTTATTTGCATGAAAGTGTGTGCATACGTATACGCTCCTTTTGATCATTTAACCCACGTGTATATGCGCCTTGGTTAAGAGGAACCTGCGTATATCTCTTTTTCCTTCATTCTGAGAACCTGAACTGTGATCTGTCATTTGAGTGAGTTGCCATCAAGGACAACACCTGTGTCATAGCGCCAAACCTGTGTCATAATGCCAACATAATATTTCAAATATTGATACCCTCTTTTGTGAACACATTTTTTATAAACCAACATCCACTATTAGACACACTAATAGCATTAAAACCACCATTGAACTTAGCAAAATATATATATATATATATATATATATATATATATATATAGATATATAGATATATATATGTGCCTACTTGGAGGGAGCATATGTAATATTCTATAAGGGAAAACCCTTTATCCAAATACTTTATATATTTAAATAGAAGTGGCTTTCATTAAACCAAATGTATCTTTGATGTTTTACGTCCAAAAGACTTGGTATTCAAAACATTAAAAAAAATACAGGAAATTTTATTTATTGAAATTGTCCTTGTAGGCCTAAAACATTACATGTTTTTGTAGATAGCCCCTTTATATACAAAACAATGGCTAAAACTATAATATTGTGGCCCAAGTTAGTTAAAGTTGGTGGAATGTTTACACTTGAGAGTAGCAAACATAGTGGGTTTAGTGAGAGCAATGCTAATTGTGCATATTTTCTCTATGTATTGTTTGCATGACTTGAACCCACGTGCTTTCAAGTCTTTTGGTGTGATTTTGGTCCTCTTAACCATATCAAAATCATTCTTCTTTTTCTTTTTCTATCAAAATTACAACATTATCAATAAATATCAAAATCCATATCGATATAATGAAAATATGGAGATCATGCATGGAAAGACAAAAGACACAATGAGTTAACTAGCTATGTAGTTCCAAAATATAATAAATTATGTCAATGTTATTATGAGCTAAGATAGAGGGTATATAACTTACCTCTCTTAAATTGTCTTGAAGTCTAGGTGAACTTCTCAATGGTTAAAGACAATGTGATTTTTGTTAACTATCATCTCCACCATCATATAGGCGCAAAGAGGTTTTGGGAGATGTATGTTCATTACTCTAAACATTATATTATAAAATGATATAAGTATGTGACTCAAACAAAATCAAATGTAAAAATATGATAAAATCATACAATAGTATGAATACATATAAAGATACTTTGCATTTTGATGTTGGATGTGAAGATGGTTGTAGTATTTGAACCATTTCATTTACATTCTTCTTAAGATTTCAGCCATCTTTCTGGGACTTCATTGATTGCACTGTTTCCAAAAGCAACACCTGCACCATAAATAAGAAACAACATATAGAGTAATATATATATATATATATATATATATATATATATATATATATATATATATATATATATATAATAAAATAATAAAATAACAAATCAAAGAAAAAAATATAAAATATAGAATATCCATTTCTCACCCATCATTATAGGAAAACACAACGATTCATATATTAATGTTTTTGTGGAATAGGTTGTATGAAAGAAAAACATACTTGCCCCATAAACCCTTGAAATATTGGAGAGTGTGGTAATGGTTGGTAGCTTGATGTTTGTTGTATATCAAAGTTAATGGATCTATATTTGAAACTATGTAGAGATCTCTATAGGGAATTTTGTTGATTAGGCTATGCATATTAATAACAATGGGAATTTAGTATGCAATTTGTAATAAAAGTAAATATCATGTAATGTCAAAATATCTTGAAAATTAATAAATGCAAAAAATGGACTAAACTGTGTAGTCATTGTTAATTACTAGTTTCATCAAAGTTTAATATATGGGTATGACCATCTAATCCTTCTTCCCCTGCATCATTAGGAAGCTTTGTCTTAACTTTCCCTTTTAAAGCAATATCTATTTGTTTCATTGTGTCCATATGTCTATGAGGTATACATTGATCCCAACCATGAATTTTTTCACAAAAATTTTTCTTTGAAGTATCATTCACCTATCAAATGTAGCAACTTACTGTGAAACAAGTTTCAATGAATTTAGTCCAAAATAATAAAGTTATATTATTAAAAAGTGCATGCACACAAATACCAATAAATACTTACAGTGGAAATAATTTCTTTATTGACAAATATTTTATATGCTTGTTGATGTGCATGACATAGCCTTGCATCTAAATCATATTGTATTTTTGCATTTTGTTTTTTAATCATACTTGTTGATTTGAGAGGGTGTTTAGCATTTACATACAATTTCTTTATTGACAAATACTTTATATACTTGTTGGTGTGCACTACATAGCCTTGCATCTAAATCATATTGTATTTTTTCATTTTGTTTATTAATCATACTTGTTGATTTGACAGGGTTAGCATTTGCATCTCTTACCCAGCCTATTTGACAAGGAAGAATTGGAGAGTGATTAAATATCATAGCATGATGGGAATTAAGGCCATATAATTTAGATTGGGTCAAGATCCCAAAACAATCTCCAACCAGACAAATGAACATTTATTTGGTACTTTTAATAATTACATCACACTCATGACTATTTCCTTACATTTTCTAAATTCCTCATAAATAAAAATATAAACAATAATGATGTTAAAACCATTATAAAAACACTTTTAACTAAAAATCAATATTCATATTGATTTATTTCTTGTTAATAAAAAACCATCCAAGATATACCTACTATTTACAATCACAATCCAAAGAATAAGCCATGTTGAATTTTAAATTACCAATGTTTTAGAAGTTCGAATTGGACTTGGAATTGGTACAAGGTCAAACTAAACTCATATTAGAATCAGCCAATGGCTAGGTTTACGAGTTGTTTCTGTGAACAGGTTAACAAAAACGGATCCCCTGGAGAAATGAATGATATGTTGAGTCAATGAAATGGATTACAAATATTCTAGTTCTTTTTGGACCAATTAATACTCCAATAAATTGATGTTTTAATAAAAAACTTCCTGGAATTAATACTCCTGGAGTTAAGTTGTTCATGGACGATAGAGTTAAGTTGTTCATGGACAATGGCAGTGATGCAAGATTAGTTTTACAATTGAAAATATGGATGATATTTTAATAATTTAAAAAAAAACAAAAATAAAAATTACAAATTTTACTGTTGTGTAAGATAAAAAAAATAATAATGTTTTAAAATGTTTTATTGAGAACTCATGTTCTTATTAGAGGAGCAGATCACATAAACTACAAATTTTAATTCAAATTTTAATTCAAATCGAGACAAAAAAAATTAGTTAATGATAATATTAGTTATTTAAATTGAATGAATAAAATTTATAAATTTATAAAGAATAAAAAATATTTTTATTAATTTATTATATTGATTTTAGAAAAAAAATTAGTAGTGTAATTCATCATCAAAATGAAATATTATTACATTAATATTAAAACATTTTAATTAAATAAAATTATGATAAAAAAATAGATTAAATAATATGAAGGGAAAAAACTAACCAAACAAATTATTAGTAGGTATTGTACTTAATGAACAAATTAATAATATTCACATAATCATTCCACTAACATTTTTCCACAGAAAAATGCTTGATATTCAAATAATATTTTCCATCGTTTGGCTACTAGTAGGTATTGTACTTAATGAACAAATTAATAATATTCACATAATCATTCCACTAACATTTTTCCACAGAAAAATGCTTGATATTCAAATAATATTTTCCATCGTTTGGCTACTAGTGAGACTGCAATAATAGATTTGTTTTCGTGTTCTCTGTCAAAACCTATGTGTTGAATGAACGTTGTTTGAATCTCCTTGGTTAAGTCATGAATGTATTATATTCTTCGCAAGGGTTGGGTTTTTACTATGAAATGAATGCTCGAGGGACTCACTATTTCAAATATACAACACAAGTGAGTTTCCTATGATTATGGACGCAGATAGATGCAGATAATTGTACAATGAAATGCCACATATGACAATTGAAATTAATGTTAAATAAATAGCAACCACAGAATGATTCTGTAATTTCAAAGTCTTTAAAGTTTTTTAAAATGATTTTTTGTGTTTAAGAATTATGGAATGAGATCGATGCAGATAATTGTACAATGAAATGCCACATATGACCATTGAAATTAATGTTAAACAAATAGCAACAACAAACTAATTCTGTAATTTCAAAGTTTTTAAAGTTTTTTAAAATGAATTTTTGTGTTTGAGAATTATGATAGTGCTGGTTACATTGAAATCATTTTCAAGTGTAATTATTTTGATATACATTATGGTGTTTCTACCAAAAAAACTGTCTAAAAACTATAAATTTTCATATATATTGAGAAGCAGAAACACTCTAAAGATAAGAAATGACAACAAATGGGAACCAAGAGGGAGCGATCAAACAACACTTCCTCAACCTTATAGGTGCCAGTATAGCTCAGATATTTAGAACCATCATCACTTTCTTCACACCAGCACCCATATAATATCGAAATATTCTGGCGAGAGATTGAAGCTTTTCTCCTGCAGCGGATCATGCACTTTTCATAGTATTTTTTACGCCCTTTTGATCCTAAGCCATATATACACCCCGCAACACTTTCAGACTGGGGATGGAAGGGGAGGTCATCAAAGATATGGAAGGTGACAAGAAGACAAGAATAAGGTGTTTTGAGGGATTTTTCTTCGTTTATTCATGGCAGCTCACAGTATTTATGGCGGAGATAAATCGCATTGACGAGGAGAATCAGAAGCTCGAGTCTATGTTCAAGCTCCTATGTTGTAGTTATAACCACCTATAGAATTATATCACCAAGTGGAAAGTAGCCACACATCACAAAGGTGGTGAGGCCAAGTGTGAGAGCTGGGCAGAAAGCAGCCATAATACATCATAAAGGTGATGGATATGAATACCAACGGAGTTTTATTAGGGAGCAATACCATACTAGGTCAGTTTATATTTGGAGATATTTATTGAGGAAAAAATGACATAATATATTGGGAGATACATAGGGATAGAGGGTTTTATATTGGCAGTATAAAATAATGGAACCCAAAATTAATAAAAAATGTAAAGGGGTATAAAAAATGTTAATGAAAAAATAGATACCTACAATATCTAATGAAAGTAGGGGTTTTTAAATTGGGAAAGTGTATTGGTAGGGAGTTAAATAATGTGATTTTAATAGATGTTTTCCAATATTGAGTTAAATTAAAGGTATTGTTTAATATATGATATGCAATAAATTCATTAAATAAATTTCCGTGATGAAAACTAAATCAAGTCAAATAAACCACCGTAATACAGGAGAAACCCAACATAAAATGGGGTGAGGTTGTTTAGGTGAGCAAATAAAGAAGAAAATGAACCATGCATGAGTTTTACCAGTGTCATTAGAGATAGGTTTAAGGTCACCTATTCATTGTATGATAACAAGGTGCAAAATAGCGTGATGTTGGCAATCTTTCCCCAGCTAAAGACTTGGTTTACTAACGTAAATTATGAACTCTCTATTGATGAAAGAAAAAATAGTTATGCGGGCCTATATGCAGCTCAAGAGGTCAAGCTCGCTCAAAATATATGCGGGGTTCATGAAGTCGAAAGCCCCTGATTTTCGAGCAGGCTCTAATGTGTCGGCCACCGGGGTTATCATAAATTCCAGTTTGTATCATAAATTTGAACAGTGGTACCACAGCATGTACAAATTTATCTCGATCCGCCGTCACTGACACCTCGGGAACGTACCAAATCAAATTCATGCATGCACGCACTTGGTGGATGCTAAATAATATTTTTCATTAGAAAAGCCATCTTAGATTTAAATATGTACTCTTTACATCAAGGCATTAAATGTCCGCTTAGCTGCATGCTCTATAACATAACAGGATAATACACAACCAATGTTTTTTATTTATCTACTCACCGTGAGTGTGTGTTATTGTGTTATAGAGCATGCAGCTAAGTGGGCATTTAATGCCCTATGGCAAGCCCATTAGCTCTTGCCTTGTGGTTATTATGTGGTTTAGTTTTAAAAATATTAAAATGTTAAATAAGTAAAATAATACTTGAGAGTGACCAGCGTTCAAATTTGCACCCATCACTTAATTGTCACTTGTCCCAAAGCTTCTAGCCTATAAATGTCAAAAAAAAAAAAAAAAAATCATAATTTTAAAATTATCTGTTAATTAAGGAAGCTAAATTAAATTTTGGTTTCTCAAAAGAGAGTGATTTTTTTTTGTAGACGTGTCAATATTATTTTTTAAACTTAATCCTAATATCCACTTTTTCCAACTAAATCTCTCACATACACGTTACTTAATCGGAAATCAGTGATCAAATCCATAGTTCATTAAAAGAAAGTGCAGTCTCCAAATTCACTTGCAAGTTGCAAGGTAGGAAATTGAAGTTTTGAGTTATGGAATCACTACACTGCACTACCATGTATCACATCCATTGACACACAAGTATCTACTAGTTAGCATTACAGAAGTAGCAATTTCATCAAAATCTCTTGAGTTAAGCGTACAATGCCTTTTAAATGTAGCTGTCACACTGCTAATGCCACTTGCCATTGCAAAGGTTTGAACAGCTAGGATGTCACGGTCTTTGAGCCCTGTGCAACTATCTTCATTAATTTCATCTCTTAGTTTTAGGTATTTTCACATTTATTTAAACCTTACAATTACAACATTTTTTCTCAATCTCAACTTAGTTTGTTTAGTGTGTGAAGAAAAGAGATTGGAGAATGGAATAGTGAATCTCTTAATTTCAAGTTTGGTATTTTTATATTGTGTGTTTATGGTACAGACTGTGTCATTGTAATTTAATTTCTTATGTTTATGATATATTTTTTATTTCTGTAATTTCAATAAGATTGATTTTATATATTTCTAAAATTTCATTTATTTTTATTAATGAAATATGATATTATTTCTATGTAATTATGTGTTGTTTTTTATGTTTATAAAACTTGCATCTTGCAATAGGGCTTTCACAAATTCGAAGAATAAATTAAGGCAAACTAATAAATTAAAGCAAACTAGCTTTCTCAATACGGAGGTAGGTTCTGTTGAAGAATATAACTAGGTTCGGTTTTCATAAATGTATTTGAGTTATTATGTAATGTATAGTGACTTATTAAAGTATGGGTTTCATCTTCGGGTTATCTTTTATTAGTCAAAATCTCCATTGTTGACTCCTAGGATTTATATTGAGTCATTAGAGTCATTGTACATTTTATGAGACCCTTCTTGGGCTTTTAAATCATGTAAAAAGAATTTTTTTGAGTCATAGTAAATTTTGTCACCTCCACACCAAGTGGACCCTTTCCTAATGAAGTTGACCTAAAAGGGAGCAATTCGACCCACAAGAAACTATATATATAAGTGTAGTTAGATCTATTTTCTCATCCACTCAACAAGTTCGATACACATAAGAAGCAGTGCGATAAAAAGTGCGAAGTGTAGGAGGAAGAAGCAAAAGTGCACAATCCAAGTTTTTTTGATCTCTCACTCTCTTTTCTGCGAAGTTACTAGGAAATTATCGGATCGAAGTTGCTAGAGTTGTAGGGTGGAAGTTCTGCTACTGTAGTGGGTCGAAGTTGTAGAAGGGTCAAAGTTACTCAGGTCGAAGTGTTGTTGCTGCATAGGTCAAAGTGCTACATAGATCCAAGTGTTTCATAGGTCAAAGTAGGTGTTGCTGCATAGATCAAAGTTTTGTTGCTGGAGAGGTCAAAGATCTAGATCAAACTTGCTCGAAGGAAGGGCTAACTTGGTGGTTAGACAAAGTCTATATCTAGGGTGAAGAGTCTAGGATTATCTCAGGAAAACTATTGAATGAATATATTTTGACTCGGTTTTCCCCTAGATAGGGTTTTTTCACTAGCATAGTGCGTACATCTTGTGTCTCTTGTTTTGTGATCTTCATACACACATAATTTGGTAATTTCTTGATGAAATATAATATAACAAAGAAGCAAAATAAGTCAACATAATTCACACGTAATTATTAAGAAAGAGGAATCTAACACCTAAGTCTACTTGCATTAATATCTCAACATCAACATGGTACTAGAGGTAAAGTCAAGAAATATTGAAGATCACTCTATTGGCTTGAAGGAAATGGTTACTCCCTCTATGATAAGTTATATGAGAATGGGATTCAATACTGCAGGAAGTTGGATCAAGAAGATCTTCTACTACTTATTCAACAAGGTCAAAAGTCAAGGGTTCTTGGTTTCCCTTATAGGTTCACTTAGCGATGATAATGCATGGATATTGGCAGTGGAGAATCAAGTAGTATGATAGGGAAGAGTAAACAACTTCAAAGGAACCATCCTCTCATGCAATGGAATTGGGAGACAACAAAAGCTATGTTGTTAGGGGCATGTGATCAACATATTTAAAGACAGAAAATGGAGCTAAGCTACATCTCAACAATATAATATATGTTCTAGGTTTGAAAAACAATTTTCTTTCAATTTCATGCTTAGAAGATAAAGGGGATAGAGTTTCTTTTGTTGATGGAAAGATTTTGGTTTGGGGAAAATATTCAAGTATTGATAAAGTTAGGATTATCGGAGTTCGTGAAGGAAGCTTATATAGAGTCATAACACCATCTCCTCAAGCTCTAGTTCATATGGAAATCAATTCCATTGTGTTAATCTTAATCAACTAGTTTATGGCATCCCCAATATCAAAGAAGATCTTGAAGGATTTTGCAAGGGATGTTCTTTGGGTAAACATACAATAAAACCATTTGAAAATAGTGAAACAAGGTCTAAAGAAATATTAAACCTCATTCATTTAGATGTGTGTGGGCCTATGTTTGACAAATCACTTGGAGGTCATCTTTACTATGTAACATTCATTGATGATCACTCTAGAAATACATGGCTCTACATTCTCAAGAAAAAGGATGAAGTATTTGAAAAATTCAAGGAGTTTACGTCTGAAGTGGAAACCCTAAGCGAAAGAAAAATAAATACTTTGAGATCCAACAATGGCGGGGAATACACTTCTAAAGAATTGATTGCATATTGTAAAGAAGCAAGAATTAAGAGGGAGCTCATTGTTCCATACTATCCCAAACAAAATGGAGTGGTTGAAAGAAATAATAGGACAATTGAAGAAGGTATATGAACAATGCTCCTTGATCAAGGCTTAACAATATTTCTATGGGGAGAAGCAACAATGGCAGAAGCATATATTTAAAATAGAAGTCCTCATATAATTCTTGAGAATATGACACCTAGGGAAGCATTCACACGGAAGAAGACAAGTGTGGACCATCTCTAAATATTTGGGAGCCCTGCTTATATCCACATTCCAAAGGAAAAACAAAAGAAGTTAGATTCTACAAGCATCAAAGGGATTTTCGTTGGTTATAGTCTTTCCTCAAAAGCATATAGAATCTACATTAAGGAACGAATACATATCTAAGTATGAAGGGAAATTATATTTGATGAAAACCATGCCTTCAAAATACCCAAATATATACCTATTGATTCTAATGAAGAAGATGTACCAATATTCGAAGACGAAGAAGTACACCATGATAATCCTTCTACAAATTCAAGAAGAAGGAGGAGGACCAAGTGATCCTATTCAACTTGTGATCATACAAAACACTAGGAAGAGGCCAAATTCGTTAAAATATACTCTTGAAGATGTTGAAGGACATGGAGATGCGAAAGGAACCTTTAGAGAAAGCGAAAGGCCGAAAATATATTCTGGATAAGTTGCATATATAACAAAATTGATTGAAGTTGAACCATCTACATTTGAAGAAGCTGCTCATCAAGAAGTATGGAAGAAGGTAATGCAAAAAGAATATGAATCCATCATGAAGAATGGGGTTTGGGAAATTGTTCCTAGACCTAGTGACTAATCAGTTGTCACCTACAATTGGATCTACAAGATCAATCACATTGCTGATGGAAGTATAGACAAATACAAAGCTATATTTTTTGCAAGGGATTTCTCTCAAAAGGAAGGCATATATTATGAAGAAACCTTTGCACCCACCGTAAGGTATACTACCATTAGATCTTTGGTTTCATTGGTTGCTACAATGGGATGGAATATCCATCAAATGAGTCTAAAGATAGCATTTCTGAATGGGACAATCGATGAGGAAGTATACATTGAACAACTAGAAGGCTTTGAAGTAAATAGCAAAGACACTCATGTTTGTAGACTCAAGAAGGTCATATATGGTTTGAAGCAAGCTCCTAGGGCATGGTATACAATAATGGATGCATACCTTATAATAATTGGGTTCGTGAAAAGTACTGATGATCCAAATCTCTACTTCAAGATTGTGGATAACGATCCAGTCATTATTCTATTATATTTGGATGATATATTCAGTATAGGTGTGGAGAGAAGGATAAAAGAACACAAGAATATGCTGGCAGTCGAATTTGAGATGAAATATTTGGGACTGATGCACTATTACCTAGGTTTGGAAGTATGGTAGAAGCCTGGGGAGATATATCTGGGGCAAGCAAAGTATATCATCAAGTTATTGCCTAGATTTTGGATGATGGATTCCAAGCCCATAACTACTCCTATGATCACTAATCCCAAGAAGTTGAGGAGCTCTGACTCAAGTCTCGTGGATCCTACCTCCTATTGTAAGTTGGTGGGTTATTTGATGTATATGTTAAATACTAGGCCAAATATATGTTTTGATGTGAACATTCTTAATAAGTTTCAATTGGATCCTCATCATGATCACTGGATAGGTGCCAAGCATATATTGATATATCTTCATGGCACTATACATCACTGCCTACAGTATGATAGAAAGGAAGTCAAGTTGATTGGCTTCACAGATTTTGATTGGGATGGTAGTGAGAGCGATATTAGAAGCACTACAATTGGATGCTTTAGTTTGGGATCTGCCATGATCTCATGGATTAGTAGAAAGAAATATCTTATTGCTTTGAGTAGTGCTGAAGCAGAGTATGTGACTGCATGTGAAGTAGGAAAGTAGGTTGTATGGTTGAGGAAGATTTTGATAGACTTGCTCGAGAAGCCTCTGAGTCCTACTGTGATAAACTATGATAATCAAAGTTGCATCAAGATATTTGAAGGTCTTTTGTTTCATGCTAAGATGAAGCATATCAACAAAAAGATCCACTACTTTAGGAACTTGGTGCACGATGGGATTGTGGAGCTACAATATGTCTTAATCGACAATCAGGTCACTGATACACTAATAAAGTCTCTTCCTAATAAGAAATTTTAATATCTTAGAAACATGCTTGGTTTAGTAGATATTGTTGATCTTGTTGATGATGATAAAAGTTTCGAAGAGATTTGTTGAGGCTTTGTGTGTGAGACACATTTCCTGGGAAGAAATCAGGTTGGTACTATGTGTTGATGTCTAGATCTCGAAGTAAGGAGGATGGCATTTGTCATAGAGCTCTGACCTTGGATACACACCTGGATCCATGTGTTGATGGTTAGTAAGTAAGTCTAATGGTACTTAGAGAGGATGAAAGCTTTAGTCAATCTTCGTCCCACCCGAATAGATTTTCCTGGTTAGGAATCTAGTTTGTGGTACCATGAATGCCTAAATTGTTGGAAGACCTTGGATAGATTTCCCTGTTCAGAAATCTAATCCATGGCATTGTGGTTCCAAAACTCTTCATAGTTCATATGTTATGATATCTTCCTTGTACTTGTATATTTTATTATGAATACCTCCCTAGTTAACAGGGAGCGTTGAAGAATGTAACTAGATTCAATCTTCATAAATGTATTTGAGTCATTATGTAATGTAATTATCAAAATAATAAAAAACAAAATCTTTATTAATGCTACAATGACTTACCGAAGCATGGGTTTCATGCTTGGGCCATAATTTATTAGTCAAAGTCCCCATTGTGGACTCCTAGGATTTATATTGAGTCATTAGAGTCATTGTACATTTTATGAGACCCTTCTTGGGCTTTTGAATCATGTAAAAGGAATTATATTTGAGTCAAAAGAATATTTTGTCACCTCCACACCAAGTAGGCCCTTGCCTGATGAAGTCGGCCTGAAAGGGAAAAGTTCGATCGAAAAGAAGACTATATATAAAAGTGAAATTCTATCTATTTTCTCATCCACTTAACAAGTTCAATACACATAAGAAACCGTGGAGTAAAAAGTGAAAAGTGCACGAGGAAGAATAAAAAGTGCAGGGTTGAATTTTTTGGGCTCTCTCTCTCTCTCTCTTTTGCGAAGTTACTGTGAAATTGCAGGATCAAATTTGATGGAGTTGCAGGGTCAAAGTTTTGCTCATGGAGTAGGTAGAAGTTGTAGTAGGTTGAAGCTGCAAAAGGGTCGAAGTTGTTGGGATCGAAGAGTTGTTGCCGCATAGGTCAAAGTAATTATTGTTTCATAGATCGAAGTTTTGTCGCTGCAAGGTCAAAGATCTAGATCAAAGCTGCTAGAAGGAAGGGTTGAATTGGTGGTTGGAGGATGTTTGTATCTAGGGTGAAGAGTCTAGGATTATCTCAGGAAAACTATTGAGGGAAGATATTTTGATTGGGTTTTCCCCTAAATAGGGGTTTTTCCCTCGTAGAGTTCCTACATCTTGTGTCTCTTGTTTTGTGATATTCATACACACATAATTTGGTAATTTCTTTATGAAATTTAATATAACAAAAAAATGAAAGAAGACAACATAATTCACAGGTAATTATCAAGAAAGAAGAATTTAAGACCTAAGTATACTTGCATTGATTTCTCAAAAGGTTCGTTGCCTAAATTTTCTCACATCTGAATATTATAATATGATATTGTTTTTATATTGAATTCAAGAACAGTTCACATTACCACTTCTCATTTTTTAGGTTAAGAAACAAAGGGGCTAAATCTGGTAGTCTGTGAATTCTTCAATAAAATTACTAAAGACTACTTTTATACATACATATAATGTAAAATATCCTTAGTTTTCTCTATAAATGATGTGGCTAATTAAATTTTGTTTTCTTATTAGCGATTTTTTTTTTTTTATTTAGTGAGTTTTTTTATTTTATTTTATATGTATGGTGCATTATATATATATATATATATATATATATATATATAGATATATATATATATATATATATATATATATATATATATATATATATATATATATATATATATATATATATATATATATATATACATAATCTTTATGTTTGGAGATATATATACTGAATCTT
Source organism: Pinus tabuliformis (assembly GCA_031772625.1). NCBI lineage: Eukaryota > Viridiplantae > Streptophyta > Pinopsida > Pinales > Pinaceae > Pinus > Pinus tabuliformis. The sequence continues at coordinate 536,652,525 of CM062818.1, read as the reverse complement.
TATATTTATAAAGTATGCTTGTATACTTAGGATTTAGATTTTATTTGAACAAACGAAGCTTCAGGGGACACTCTATCAATTAAGATATTGAAATTGAACATCCTAAATCCAATAATAGGGTCATGCAATAACAAAGTCTGTAATATCTTGGGGAAGGGGGATGTAAAAGAACATGAAACAAATATAGGAATATTTATGAAATCATATGGAACTATTGTATTTTCTTTGTTAGATACTTGAAAAAAAAACTTATAGAGAAGTGTCTAATTAAGCCATTCATAAATAAAAAAAATGTTATTTAAAAATATAGTTTGACAATCTTTTGTTTTTATTTTAAAATATAATCAATCAACCAAATTAATATCCACTTAGTTCGGAATTAATATGGAAAATAATCATGTACATTGTTTTTCTCTTATGTCCACTCAGTTTGGAAGTAATATGAAAAAGAAAGCTAATTTAAATTTTAGTATTTTGTTTTGGTCTGGTGTATAGATAATATGTTACAGTGTTTATCATGTATACTATGTTATAGCCTTTCTCAAAATTCATTGAACCTAAAACATTGTGGAACTTAAGCTAATTTCAATTATAATGTTGAATTCAATAGTGAATTTAATGGTTAAGCATTGATTTATAAATTTTGTAGAAATTTTGAATAATATGACACTTATTCATAGAGATTATCTCGATTATACACTATTGCGGAATACATGCATAATACATAACCTCTTCTACGTTGATCATCAATTTACAGAAGCAAAAACAATAACATGCGCACATAGAAGCATCAATCGCACATATCAACACAGTATTTTCCTGGGGAAAACATCTTGCTAAAAACCCCAACTATCTGTATATTATATTGATTGAGAACATGTAACAATACATAGTACAATACTCCTTGCAAGTACTCAGTACTATCTCCACCTGTTACACACAATACAACTCAGATCTGATCTCCAAATCTCCTCCACTGCTTGCCTGCCTCCACTACACAATACCTGCTGAGAATGAATGAGAATGGCTCAACCAAACTCGTTTTTACCTTGTGATAATCACCCACACTGGAAATCACGTGAGCAGAGGCTATAATCACTTGGTCTTGGCCCCATACTGCGCAATACTCATTGGCATACTCAATCCATTGATTGTGCAAGATCTCATGCACAACTGATAGTCACAACTCACCCTTTCACTCACCTCTAACACCTGTCTCCACTGAACTGTCCATGCACTGAGTTAACTGATGTATTCTTTAGTTGCATTATGAGTTAATAATTAGTGAATTAATTAATAACTAATTCACACAACTCATCACTTAGTTTATTGATTAGTTAGACTAAATACAACTAGTTCAACTAAGTCAAATCGAACACAACTCCATTAACTGCTCATCTAACTCCATAGAACTCAACCACTTGAGTTCTAACTAAAGTCCTTCATGCAATAGCTCAGTCAACCCATAGGTAACCACGTGATTCCTTCAAGCAGTTGCATGTGCCACATCTGTAGCTCCAACTGAAGTGCTCCAAGAGAATAAGATAAAGTTTAGAGTCCAAATATTACTAAGGGCTAATAATATTTGATTGTTTCTATTTTTACCTGACAGCCTAAAAATAGACTCCGATCACTCCTGCTGTGATCCAAAAATAGAAGTCCATCTATTTTTCCCAACATGACCAATCATCCATAAACAACATCCTGCATCTCATAGACCATGATCCATATGTCTAAAAATAGACATAGTCTAAAAATAGACTTTGTGCCAAAACTTGCTTGCGGGACCACTTAGTGAAGGTGACTCCTTTCCACTAAGCTCCATCATCATGTTGCATTCTCAACAAGAATTTCTTGTTTCACACTTTTCAACACTCCCTCTCAACAAGAAAGGCTTCCTCTCAAACCTGATCTTGTAACTCTGGAATGTTCTGCATGCAACACATCTGCCCGGTCCACTTTGCTCCAACAATGCTTGGAACAGAAACACTCGCAACTGACCACTCTATTGGGGTAGGAACATACTCTGATGCTGAAGCTCTACCTGCTGATGACAAGTGCTCCCTCTCTGACATCTGCGCTACTGCAACATCTTCATGCATCTCGCACCATTGCACACTTCTCTGTGCCACCTAGCACTGTGCAAAACACTTGTGCCTCTCGCATTGCTATAGCCTGCATGCTATGCGCTGTCCTGGGATTCCCTGCATTATCACTCTCTCTACCGCTCCATCCGCATATGTCTCTACCCAATCAGTCAGTTCCTGCTACTACACATCGGGGCTCCCGTAGCAAGGTCTCATCCAAGAGGTTAGGTACCTCAAGGATCCTACCCCTCCTCCTTGGGATGATCACTCTATATCGCCCCACCTCCTACCTGGAGGTATGGCTGCATGTGATCCCTCAACCCACCTGGCTCGAAGTTTCCCTCTACTGGAGGTCTCTACATGAGTAGATGTCTCTACTCGATCTCCTCTTAGCTTCCACTATTGTGGCTTCTCCACAACCTCCTGAAGCTGCTGCACCAATCGTGTCTCTTCCACAATTATCTGAGACTTCTTCTGGCTCTGCATGTTGAGAGGTAATATACGCTCCCTCTCAACCACCAAGTCTCCATCATTTTCCTCACTGCTCAAGGCTTTGCATGCATCTTGAACTTCAAGAGCATATAGGTTCTTGACCCGTGAACCAATCTACTTCACCTGTCTAGTGATGATGTGTCTAAGGAAAACCTTTCCCTTACTAAAGACTACATCATAACCTCTGTCTTCCAGCATCGTGATCGACACCAAGTTTCTCTTCAGTCCTAGTACATACTTGACATCAGTCAAGGTAAGGCGAGCTCCATGCTCCCTCTGAAAAATAACCGTGCCTACACCTGAGACACTATACTTCTCATCATTACCCATCGCTATGAGTATGTGGAGATCTTTCTCCTCCAAAGTATTGAACAAACTTTTGTCACTGGTCATGTGGAAAGAAGCTCCACTGTCAAGAAACCAACCACTTCCCACCACGGATGAAACCATGCATGCGAAGAGTGTGAAATCCAACTCAAACTGTGAAGCAAGTGCCTCACCTTCAGATCCCTCCTCGGATCCCTTCTTGGACTTCTTCTTTGGGCAATTAGTAGCATAATGGCCCAACTCATGACAACGAAAGCATCTCACTTTCGACTTGTCAACTTTCTTCCCATCATTGGAAGAACTAGATTTGGAAAGAGAAACCTTATCCTTCCCCTTCTTCGCCTTACTTGCTAAGGCACAGTTCTCCTCATCATGCATAGATGAAGACCTGTCTCTGGTGCTCCGTTTGATCTCCTCCTTGCACAGGATCCGACCAAAGTCTCTCCCATCCTGGCAATCTCTCTCGACCATTGACAGAGTCCTGATAGGAATGCCAACTCTTCGGAAGACCAAGGAGAGCCAAGCTCACCAACATCGACAGTCACCCCCACACTTCCCAGCTCATCCCGGCATTGGGTGAACTTCATGACATACTGGGGCATACTGTCTCCATTATCACACCTAATGTTTCTGAGTTTATCCTTGAGCGCCAACTTCCTCTGGTCGCTCTTGCTTTGGAATAATTCTGTCAATGTTTTCCACATCAAATATGGAGAAGCCTTTCCATGGAGGCTGGACATAATGTGATCCCTCACACCCTCCAACAGAATCCTTCGACACTTTGCTATCTTCTTTTGCCAATCCCCGACTTGAGCAGCATCAGTAGGTTTTGGGACATCCACATCTATGAACTCCTTCAACCCGTTATCATCTAACACTGCCTCCATCCTCTCCTTCCATGCAATATAGTTCGAGCTGCCCTCAAGGGCATACTCCAATCGCAATCATTTGAAAGACATTTCAACTTTGACACCAAGAAAACACTGCTGCAAATTCGAATTCCACCAACTCAAAAAACTCAACCGCTTCTGATCTAAAATTTGTGAGAACAAAGTATTTCTTGTACAGAGATCGACTGTATGGGCATTCACCGGATATCTCACCTTCCAAAGGAAGGATGAATCCAGAGGCTACCTAGCCCGATTACAGACTCTTCCTGAAGAAATAAAATGTAAACACTTTCTGAATAATATATCTGATGATCAATCCTCGCTTTGATATCCTGTAGAACTTTTTCTACAAATCAAAGAGCTCTGATACCATGTAGAAATTTTGAATAATATGACACTTATTCACAGAGATTATCTTGATTATACACTATTGTGGAATACATGCATAATACATAATCTCCTCTACGTTGATCATCAATTTACAGAAGCAGAAACAATAACATGCACACATAGAAGCATCAATCACACATATCAACGCAGTATTTTCCCAGGGAAAGCATCTTGCTAAAAACCCCAACTATTTGTATATTATATTGATTGAGAACATGTAATAATACATAGTACAATACTCCTTTCAAGTACTCAGTACTATCTCCACCTATTACACACAATACAGCTCAGATCTGATCTCCAAATCTCCTTCGCTCCTTGCCTGCCTCCACTGCACAATACCTACTGAGAATGAATGAGAATGGCTCAACCAAACTCATTTTTACCTTGTGATAATCACCCACACTGGAAATCACGTGAGCAGAGGCTATAATCACTTGGTCCTAGCCATATACTGCACAATACTCATTGGCATACTCAATCCATTGATTATGAAAGATCTCATGCACAACTGATAGTCACAACTCACCCTTTCACTCACCTCTGACACTTGTATCCACTAAACTATCCATGCACTGAGTTAACTGATGTATTCTTCAGTTGCATTATGAGTTAATAATTAGTGAATTAATTAATAACTAATTCACACAACTCATCACTTAGTCTATTGACCAGTTAGACTAAATACAACTAGTTCAACTAAGTCAAACTGAACACAACTCCATTAACTGCTCATCTAACTCCATAGAACTCAACCACTTGAGTTCTAACTAAAGTCCTTCATGCAATAGCTCATTCAACCCATAGGTAACCACGTGATTCCTTTAGGCAGTTGCATGTGCCACATCTGTAGCTCCAACTAAAGTGCTCCAAGAGAATAAGATAAAGTTTAGAGTCCAAATATTACTAAGGGCTAAAAATATTTGACTGTTTCTATTTTTACCTGACAGTCTAAAAATAGACTCTGATCACTCCTGCTGTTATTCAAAAATAGAAGTCCATCTATTTTTCCCAACATGACCAATCATCCATAAACAGCATCCTGCAACTCATAGACCATGATCCATATGTATAAAAATAGACATAGTCTAAAAATAGACTTTGCGCCAAAACTTGCCTGCAGGACCACTTAGTGAAGGTGACTCCTTTCCACTAAGCTCCATCATCTTTTTGCATTCTCAACAAGCATTTCTTGTTGCACACTTTTCAACAAATTTCACTAACAGATTTAGATTCTCTTTTTCCTTGTTAGAATTTTGAATAGAAAAACAAATATTTATTGATATATTTTTTAACAATATGATATTTCAACATGTTTTCAAGAATTCTCTTTGTCTAATTTGAACATTAATGTGGATTTGGATACAAAGTCTGGAATCATTTCTCAATTATTTATCTATCTACAAAACAAGGAGAATACTTTTGGTATATAGTTGTATATAAGTAAATATTCACGAGATTATAATACTATAAGTGTATATAGATATGAATTTGTTTTTTATTTTTTTATGAATAAATATGTTGTTTCTTTTTAATTTATGTATTTACTTATTTTATTGTTTGTATTTCCTGATTATGTGTAAATCTTGAAAAATGTCTCCCCTTGGTCATGCTAAGAAAGATAAGAACCAATTGTCAATCATCGATGTATTTGGTATCCCACAAAGTTCCAATCAACCATCTAATTATCAAAATTAATTTGATGCTCATCTAATTGAAGATGATGAACCAAATAGTGTGGAGCATGTTGAAAAGGAACAACCATCAAAGAAACACAAAAGAATGTTCAAATCCAAATGGAAGACAAGTTTTCCATGTAATATTCTTTTTTCTTGATATGGTCAAAATGGACGGTACTTTCCCATGGTATTTGTCGTGGTATTTGCCCATGGTATTTTCCCATGCTAATTGCCTTTTTTTAGAAGAATTATAAAAGAAAGGCATGGAGAGAGTCCATCGAGCATATAAAAGGGGAGAGGAGCTAGACATTTGGATCATCTTGAGTTTGTCCATCCTATTAATTTTTTGTTGAGAGCTTGCTATGGCCAGTTCTAGTTAGTCCCCAGGACAAAAACCCTGTAGTGTAATTTGTCAGGTGGATCCATCTAGGGTCCACAAGTGTGCTTTTGTTGGTCGATTCATTTGATGAGAAGTCGTACATGCCATTGGAAGGGGCTTCACTATGACTTGTATGGGCATGTATCTTTGTTTTTAGTTATTAATATAATTAAGAGGCTACATTTTTAGATCCCTTTGTGTTCAATGTTTTTGATTGCGAGCATTTTAATTGGAACACTAAAATGAGCGAGATCTATTAAAAAAATTTATGTTTGGGATCTTACAGTGGTATGAGAGCAGTGCATCCTCCGAGCGTGAGGGATTCTTGACAGCAAATCATAATTTTTATTTGGAGGATTGAAATTTTATGTCATAACTTCAATGGGATTTCTCTCTTCCTAATCGACATTTTCCATCTTCGGTGGTACTCGATATCACCCTATTTGGTCTCTTATTTTTTAGCAAATTATTCCTACAACCAGTTCGAGGACTAGATCTATATCTGCATAAGGTTTCTCGTTATATATCTATATATATATATATATATATATATATATATATATATATATATATCTGCAAAAGGTTTCTCTGAACCCAACGTTTCGGACTACCAAGTGAGTCCATCATCAGGGGATGCGTCAATAGATATTCTCCAGATCTTAATGATGTATCCAAGAGCTATAATTAAGGTATATATATAAGTTATCAAAAAAAAAGGAAAAAAAAAAGAGTAATGAGAAAATAGGTCGGCTATCATTTATTTAATTAATTAATTTTTTATTATTATTATTATTATTATTATTATTATTATTTTAAATGGATAAATTAATTAATTTATTAACAAGTTATAGGGATAACTTAATTAATTAATTTTATTATTTTGTTTATTAATTATATTTATCTAAGTAATTGGTTTAATTTATTTGTTAATTTGTCCAATAAAATTAATTAATTTGTTTGATTAATAAAATTAATTCATTTAATTATTTTTAAGTTATTAATTTATTAATTGGATTTAAATGATTCATTAATTAATAAGTTTAAAGCGATAAATTAATTAATTAATTTTGCTTACTTTTATGTAAAACTATTTTCTTTATTAATATATATATCTATATATAGAGAGAGAGAGAGAGAGAGAGATAATATAATATAATTTTATTGGTTAATTCATTAATATGTTTAACTAATTAACTAATTTGTTTGATTAATAAATTAAAAAAATAGATTGATTAATTTTATTATTTATTATTTGTTAATTTGATTTATTTGATTAATTAATTAATTTTATTATTATTATTATTATTATTAATTAATAATCCTTACAGATTTGGTGAGTTATTTTGTTATAATATTATCTATGATTTCTAGAGTTAATTTTTAATTGATTAGATTTGAGTAATTACAACTATATGTATTTTAATTGTTATTTTATAATGTTATCACATGATTATATGTGAAGTAATAAATCACTAATTTATGTATGTATGATTATTGTTCTATTGTTCACATAGGATGTTATATAATTGATGTTTTTTGTTAATTATCATTTTATTTATTTTTTATTTTTTTAAGGGAGGAGGGTATAGGTAATTTTTAAGGGATAAGAGTTAATTACTGATTTTTTAAAATTTCAAGTAAAGGTTTCCAGGTGTTGCTTAGTTTTAATCCATCGTCCCGGTTCTTGAAATAGAAAAAAGGAAGAACAACCTTAACCGGGACAATGGATTAAAACTAATCAACACCTCGAAACCTTTACTTGAAATTTTAAAAAATCAGTAATTAACTCTTATCCCTTAAAAATTACCTATACCCTCCTCCCTTAAAAAAATAAAAAATAAATAAATAAATAAATAAAATGATAATAAACAAAAAACATCAATTATATAACATCCTATGTGAACAATAGAACAATAATCATACATACATAAATTAGTGATTTATTACTTCACATATAATCATGTGATAACATTATAAAATAACGATTAAAATACATATAGTTGTAATTACTCAAATCTAAACAATTAAAAATTAACTCTAGAAATCATAGATAATATTATAACAAAATAACTCACCAAATCTATAAGGATTAATAATAATAATAATAATAATAATTAATCAAATAAATCAAATTAACAAATAATAAATAATAAAATTAATCAATCTATTTTTTTAATTTATTAATCAAAACAATTTAGTTAATTAGTTAAACATATTAATGAATTAACCAATCAAATTATATATATATATATATATAGATATATATATATATATATATATATATATATATATATATATATATATTAATAAAGAAAATAGTTTTACATAAAAGTAAGAAAAATTAATTAATTAATTTATCGCTTTAAACTTATTAATTAATGAATCATTTAAATGCAATTAATAAATTAATAACTTAAAAATAATTAAATGAATTAATTTTATTAATCAAACAAATTAATTAATTTTATTGGACAAATTAACAAATAAATTAAACCAATTACTTAGATAAATATAATTAATAAACAAAATAATAAAATTAATTAATTAAGTTATCCCTCTAACTCGTTAATAAATTAATTAATTTATCCATAAAAAAAAAATAATAATAATAATAATAATAAAATTAATTAAATAAATAAATAAATGATAGCCGACCTATTTTCTCATTACTCTTTCTTTTTTTTCTTTTTTCTTTTTTTCCTTTTTTTGATAACTTATATATATACCCTAATTATAGCTCTTGGATACATCATTAAGATCTGGAGAATATCTATTGACGCATCCCCTGATGATGGACTCACTTGGTAGTCTGAAACATTGGGTTCACAAAAACTCTATAACAGGTCATTCCTCCTCTATCTAAAACTATCATCACCTGTATGGATTCATTATTTAACAAAAGGTTTCTCCTTATATATATATATATATATATATATATATATATATATATATATATATATATATATAGATATAGATATGGAAAATTCACTTCTACAGACAAAAAAGAACTCCCTAGATCTAGTGGTATAATTTAGAATGGCAGAGAGAAAAAAGATCTACGTTTTCCTTACAGATATTGAAATACAGAAAAGAGACCTACTTGGAATCTATAGTAAGTTATCCTCTCCTTCTTGCTTGTAAGATCCAACTCTAGCTCCTCACGTTATAAACTGAACCTGAACAAATGAATAAAACAAGCAAAGAAACTACAACATCCACATAGAATAATTCAATATCTATAATTAATGAGTCAACATGGTATTGAAATACATAAGAATTAACATGACACAAGTATACGAAAACATAGTGCTCTTTGTATTAATAAATAAAGGAGAGAGTTACAACCATATATAGAAATTGACTTTGTAGATGTCTCCCCAATTTTCTTGTCCTTCCTTGCGAGAAAGAAAATCTTCACACTCAACTATAATGCATAAATGGATGAATTACTTAAGCTCAAAGCAGAAACATGAGGGCACTAGCAGTCTCCAAAATCCAACCCAAACTCTATAGGAGGTACTACATTTATAGGGTCAAAGTGGTAGTTTAGGATTTATCAATCTAGGCTTGAGATCCACATATGAGGGAGGATAAGCTCAAAGGATAAAATATAACATCTTCAAGATAAGATCAGATAGGAATTTGAGATCTCTATCCATGGTAAATGGTTAAAACCACTTTAGAAGCTTCTAGAAGAAGAATATTCGAAAATATTTTTTAATTTTCCCTAAATTCTAGAATCAACATGCCAGCAAAATGGAGCAATCTGCCCTGATTAGTGTTGATACTCAGTTATGCAACTTTCATCCAACGCATGTGGAGGGGCATGTAGAGTGCATTGGGGCTAAAACCATGGTTTTTGAGATGATTAACCCAGAAACTCAGACTTTTTGGAGAAGTGATGCTTAGGGATTCGTAAAGGGATTATGAAAAAGTTTTCAAGGATGTTGATTGATCCATTTTTTAGGCCTTTTGAGTGGATGTGACAAAATGACCTGTAATAGAATGCTCCCTAAAGTAAAAAGTTAGAAGTAGTGGCTGAGGACTAAAGTTTTTACCTTGTGACAAGTCTAGATGAAGAATAAATTAGTTTGAGATCATCATCTATTAAAATACATATTAGCATCATGATATCATCGTTGAGGAAGGGATACCCATAACATATAAGTCAATCTTACATGTATAATGATCAGAAGTCTCGTCCACTAATGAAAAAATGTGGAACCATGCTTGCATGACTGTCTTGAATGATCATAGTCATCACACTTTGTAAACTTGTATCAATCTTGAAATCGCATCCCAAATGGATGGAACTAGATCTCGGGTCTTTTAGCTTGTCATTTGATAGTACGAGAACAATTTAAACTATCAAACAGGAACTGTGCCGAGTAGCCATTTCTTTGAGGTAGCAAAAAAGCATTTGATTTTGAAATGTGTTTTCTTATCATTAAAAAAACTTTCATTACATTTTCAGGAAAGCAACATTTACAAAGATCATCTCAACAGTCCCTTTTCTCTTCTTCTGACCAGACTTGTTGAGATTAGAGACTTGAGGATAGCATAGAAAACACTTGACAAACATTATTTCTGGGAGGCATTATGGCCTTATCATATTATAGCAACATATCAAGGAGGGGGGTTGGGGGGCATTACAGGGGGAGCTACAAAATAGCCAACATGATCATGCATATGGAAATCTATGTGTTCCACCCGCGCTTCTAGGCTGCGTAGTTTTCCATTTGTGCGGTTGTGGTTGCGACGAAGGTTGTCCAATTGTTCAAGAATTTCACTTTGACTGTATTGGGTGTCATTAATATTGGCCACAATTTCGTTTTTATATTCATACCTGTGGTCCCTGAAAATGTCCATGTTGAGTTGAATGTTCTGAAGCTGCTCAGTGATGGACTCCATGGTAGCAGGGGCCACTATGTGACCAGAAGAGTGAGCTGCAACATCCTTTGTCTCTCGATTGGCCAAATTGTCTAAGGAAAAGTTATGGCCTAACTGGGGATTCCCTACATGGAAGTGCTCCCCCCCCATCCCGTAGTGAGGACTTCCCTATTGGCGAGGCATACTGAGATTGGCACAAAAAATTGTTGAATGAAAGGGAGGGACAATGAGAAGTCTTCACATACCCTGCAATAACGAAACCAATAGTTTAAATCAAGAATCTAATGCCCCGGGTGGGTGATACCATCATCTAGGAACTATAAGAGTGAACACAGGGAGAGTTAGCGTCGACCCAGACCAAAGATATATACAGAGTAGATACCTTCCACCGTCCAATTACCCCATGGAAGCCAACAACACAGACCCAAGAGCATGCCACAATAAACATAGTGACACCTATTCCTAATAGTCACCCAGACCACAAGTAGAGTTGACCAAAGACCGAGGTAGCACCCCCCCACAAACAAGAGCTAGAGGTAATTCCCCACAGTGAACCAACAATGGAGCGATCCCAAACAAGCAAAGACATAACCCCCCTCCTATTATGAAAAGTGGAAGAAATTACCAGCATAGATACTTGACCCTTCACAACAAGAGGTAGTTCCTCGAGCTTCCGCTTCCATATTGTGGGTCTGAGGTAGGTTGGCCTGTGACTAGCATGAAGATGAGACGAGACCCTAACTGTTGAAGTTCTCGGATCCTAGGGACAAGCTAGCAAATCAATTTCGATCCAACCCAAACTAGCACAGACATCCACTCCATTGCTCAACCAAATTCATGACCCCAAGGGGTCCTCATGGAGCTTGTCTCGCACGACTTTGTTCTCCTCCCAACAAAAATTCATCGCCCAATTGTCAAGACTAGAGTGCACCACTTGCTTGCCCATGAATTTAATTGTGGAATGTGCATGCAAGCTCAGCACTCGCATGTATTGAATGCGAGGTCGACACATGAGTTGGTGTTTAATGAGCGCGTGGAGGCAGGACGAGCCCCAATGGCGACGCATGTGACAAGTGTGTAGCCGGTAGGTCACCCTCATCAAAGTTGATTTTAAAAGTGTTCATTCAGAATACACCTTTTTTTACTATATTTTTGACACTTTAAATTCTTTTATGTATTAAGTATGAACAATTTTTTTTAATGTTAGTGATTTTCATGCTAATTTTGAAAAGTGTTGATGCAACATCAACCCTTTCTTTAGAGGGCTTACTTTCTACACTTTAAACTTTCTAATGTATTAAGTATGGATAATTTTTTTAAATGTTGGTGATTTTCATGCAGATTTTGAAAAATATAAACAACTTTTTTTAAGGCATATTTTGACACTTCAAATTTTCTTATGTCCTAACTATACATATATATTTTTTAAATGTTGATTATTTAACCATTCTTTGAGTTGTCTTATTCATTTTCATGTTTTTCATCCTAAGATTTTTTTTTAAGTGTTTTCCAAATTTTTGTTTTTTGATTTCCTTAGCGATGTTTTTTCGTAATGATTTTTTTTTTTTTTGGCAAAGTTTAAAAAAAAAAAAAAAAAATTTGAGGTTAAGACTTTTTTATATTTATATATCATTTATTAATATTTCTATACACATAAAATAATTGTCATTAAAAAATAATAAATTTGAAAACTCGAGTAAAAATACACATTTTGCATAAGATATAATTAAAAAAATAAGTATTTCAGGACCTTTTCGCTAAAAATGACATGTTAAATAAAATAATTTTATGGAAAAATTAAATTGGAAAAATAACGAATTTTATGAATTTTGTATAAAAAATAATAACATTTGAAAAAAAAATTCCAAAAAAATGATTGAGATAAAAAATTAAGTAAAAAAACAAAATAAATTAATAATTAAAATAAATTAAAAGATAAAAACATTAAAATTAAAAATTAAAAATAAACATTTAAAAAATAAAAATTATAAATATTTTAAAAAATTATAAAAATAAATAAATAAATATTTCAAAAAAATAAATAAATAAAAATTTAAAAATTTAAAAAAAATTGTAATATATATATATATATATATATATATATATATATATAAAATAATAATTAAAACCATTAAAAATAAATAAATAAATAAAAACATTACAATAACAAAAAAACATCAAAATATATGTAAAAAAAAAATGTGGCTCGGGACTCTATCGATTCTGAAAAGCGAACTCCACTTTCCTAAGGCTGAGGCACCTCAGCCCCTCGACGGGCTCATCCGGTCCAAGGCCTCAAGTTTAATTTTTTTCAATTTTACTTGTATATTCTTTATAATTATTTTTTTAATGGTTTTTATTTCTTTTTTAATGTTTTTTGCTTTTTATTTTAATTTTTTCCTTCCTTTAATTTTTTTTTTTAATATTTTAATTTTATTATTTTGAATTTTTTTAATTTTATTTTTTTCCGTTTCTTTTTTTTAAATGATTTTTTTTTTCTAATGTATTATTTATTTATTTATTTTAATGGTTTTTTTATTTTAATTGTCCAATTGTTTTTGTTTCTTCTGTTAATATGTTTTTTAATTATGTTTTTTCGAAAATATTTTTTTATTATTATTGTTATTTTTTTCTTTTATAAGTTAATTTTGTTTTTTTATTTTTTTTCTTTATAAATTTACCTGTTATTATTATTTTATTCTTTTTCATTGTTTTAATTTTTTCTTTTTTTTTCTAAGTTTTTGTTCTCTTGAAATGTTAAGGTTTTTCGGAATCATGAAATTTTATCTTTAACGTCATTATTTTAAAATGTTCAAAATTTATCCTTAAAAAAAGACGATATTCTAACATCAACAATTTTCATTTTCACGATGTTTTTTGCAGAAAAGAAATGGTTTTCATTACAATTTTTAAAAAATGTTGAAAATTTACCTAGAGAAAAAAAAAAAAAATGTTATTCCAGCATCAACATTTTTTGCTTTAAAGTTTTTTTTTCATGTTTTTTTTGGGGGCGGTGGGGGGTTTGGCTAGATTTATCATTCTAAGTTTACAATTTCCGTTTGATAGTTTACATTGTTCGATTCTAATAATGCGAATAAATGACTTGGAGTCGAACATGGTAGAAATCATCGTAATATCGGCAGGAGATGTAATCCATTAACAGATGCAAGAGAAACCCTCGATGATGTTAATGGATCTCAAGGTACTATAGTACAATCTATGTGGTGTGAATGGATGCACTGAAGTCGAACACCACACAGAATCTTCCAGTCGAAGGCCGATGATGAAGACCTGTCACCTAGAGCGAGGAAACTTGTTATTGACGTAAGTAAGCTCCAAGGTACCGAAAAGAGTTTCTAAGTCAACTTCTTGGATAATGAGTTGACGTCGACAAGAAGCGACCCACTGCAAGAGGGTCGTGGTGTATCCCCCATCAACGACATGAGACAGGTATCATGGCTTGCGACAAAATGATGTTGATGCAGAGCTAGTTCAGGAAAGGAAGACATGAATGAAGGTTTAAGGGTATTTTAGCAAATGTGAACTAAAGGACTTCTCTTGAACATATTAGTGACACTTTATGGAGTTGGCAACATTGACCGAAAATTGATTACGGAGTCTTTTGATATGGTGTGATTAATCAAAGAAGCAAGCAGATTTCCCGACCTAACAGTAACAAAGATGAAGTGAAAGGGTGTCATGTTTAAGAGAGACTCACTACCATTAATAAGTTAAGTTACATGTTTCCCAAATTTCCCCAACCATTTATGATCAATACCTCTTTAGTTTTGACAAGCTTGAGGAAGATAACATATGCTCGATCTATAAGTTCATCTTTCATATGAATCCTTTTGAGTATATTTAATGAACCCTGAGAAGGAGTGGTTTGGTCTCATCATGTTTGATGAGTCCAACATTTTTTTATGATTTTATGAGTCCAATGAAGGTATAACTCAGCTCCTTTTTCATGTTTAGAGAGTTTGAAAAAGAGGTGAAAAGGAAAACTCCAAAGGTTCCTTTTCGTAAATTTAGTCTCTTAAGTCTGAAAAGGAAGAAAACAATACTCAAGAGAACCTTTAGTCATGCTAGACTAAATTATTCATTTTTCGTAAATAGTCCATCTCAGTCCGGAAAAGGGTTAAACTTACACTAGGCAGACATATTTTCATTTACTTTAACGAGTTGGAAAATACAAGTGCCTGATAACCTTTTCATGTTCTGGGAGTTCGAAAGGAGCTGAAAGAGGACTCCACGGGGTTCCTTTTTCATAAGTTTACATAGCCTGAAAAAAGCAATAAAAGTATTATCTTTCATCAAAATGACCTGTATTGAAATTGCCATAAGATCCTTCAAATAGCTTTAAACATGTTCAAAACATCACAAAAAGATTAAAAATATATGAAATATGGTAAAATTAGGTCAAAATAATAAAAATAATATTAAATAATAATTAAATTGACCATAAATAGGAAAAAGTAAATCCAT
This sequence comes from Pinus tabuliformis, assembly GCA_031772625.1. Lineage (NCBI taxonomy): Eukaryota > Viridiplantae > Streptophyta > Pinopsida > Pinales > Pinaceae > Pinus > Pinus tabuliformis. The sequence continues at coordinate 536,636,906 of CM062818.1, read as the reverse complement.
TTTTCACCATTTTTCATTTTACCTGTTGTGAGTGAGCTTTGAGTGCATTTTACCCTCAAACTTCAGTAAGTGATTGTAGCCAATCCGATGGACCATTTTGAGTGTCACCAGTTCTAGGTAGGATATTTGTCCTTGCTCTTTTTTTCATAGTTTTCATTCTTCATGTTATGCAAAATATTGAAATTATTCAATGATTTGGGGTTTTAGATTTGCGCCCTAGGTCTAGCGCACCCTTTCTATATCGAATGGTTCTTTGGTATTTCTTGGTTAACACTGGGAAGAGCACCTCAGTGCACCCTCCCAAGAAGGAAAAATGCACTGGAGCACTCTATCCTCTTAAAATTAGGTTTGTTGGGCATAGTTCAAAAAAGGGATTTATGATTTTCACATGAATTTCTCTCAATTTTTTTCATAAGATTCTTTCTAAATGCTCTTCTCATGGTTTTATAGCTATTCACAAACAAAAAAAATGGTTCTAAACTGGAGAGCAAGAGAACATGTGTCCCTAGATTTGGATGCTTCCAATGATCCAGTAACAATACAAGCATTAAAGAATTGTGGACTCCTTAAATTTTTCTGGCTTCCAGGCATGAGAGCTTAGCTTGAGTTACTAGAATATCTAGTTAGGGCACGGGATATATAGGGACAATGCTTCAGGATTGGAGCACATAGTTTCAGGAAAGAGGTAGAGGAAATATATTTTCTGACAGGCTTGCCTCAGAGAGGAGCTCCTATCTCATTATCCAGGATGAGAAGGGGTGGCGAAACCGTCAAAGATTGTATAGCTACACAATGTATACCCCGCTCTCAACCAACAAAAGATGGTAAGATAGATATTAAGGATGTGAGTCAACTACCTTGTAGGACGATCCTTTTCATCATTGATAGGTTGGTTGGTAATGCTACCTTGCATTTGGCTACCAAGTCCTAAATGAAATATGCATTAGAATGCATAGAATCTATTTTGTTTAAATGGAGTGAGGGGGTGTTGGCCAATTTGAAAGAACATCTCAATAGAGAAAAGGATGGGTGACCGAATAACTTTGGATATGCTTCCATTATGATATCATTTTCTCTAGAGAGGATACCAATACTTCTACCACAATGTATTAAGCTTGAGGTTTTAGGTCCTAGAGTTCCATAGATGAGGCAATGGGTAGATCTCATGTCTCATCATATGGGTGCATCTTCGATGAGTTTCACTCCCACTTTATTATGAAAACTACAGATGTAGCTCATTATGATCAAGGACTATCCATATCCCAGAGTTGATTCCCGAGGAGATCCAGAGCTCGTTGTACCTGAAGAAGAGCAATGGGGTGATATAGGTAAAACAATGTCATTTTGAATATTTCTTATTTTTTGGATTTTACAATTTTTGTATGTTTTCAATGTATTAGAGACTAACTATTGGCTTTACATGTAGATATTGGACCAATACAACTAGTAGGCTCTTCATATCTTCAGCGATGAGGAGATCAACAACTTGCACCAGTAGAAGTTGTGGTTGCTACAAGGGCAAAGGAGGAGATCTGGGATCTCAACATAACTAAGACTCTTGCTGAGTTCGAGCACCATGTCAAGGGTTTGACCCATAGTATTCTAGAGACTAGGGTCAATGATATGCCCATGCTCTTACAACAATACACCATTGGAGTACCAAATCGTATTAGTTAGTTGTTGTGCAAGGTTTCCTGCGTGATTGTCTCTTATCGCGATCACCACCAGGACTAGTATACTAGGAGACCTTATAGCCATATTTTGTTTGCATGTGTTTTGATAGAATAGGTTGTGTGGCCATATGTGTCTCAAACACAATTTTTATGAAACCAAACTCTCTCTCTCTTTCTCTCTCTCTCTCTCTTTCTCTCTCGATCTCGATATATATATATATATATATATATATATATATATATATATATATATATATATATATATATATATATATATATATATATATATATATATATATAATTGTCTATTGATGTTTCCCATTTACTCTATTTCTTGTTCAATGTGTGATGTTGATTGAAATTTTTACATGTATTGCAAATGTCTGTCTAAAACATAATTGGTTAATGCATCATTTAATGTGCTTAAACTTATAGGAATATGTTGATATTGAATGTAATAAAAATGTCATTCTAGAAGATGAATCCTTAACAACATGTGAAGCATAGTTGGACTTCATACGGAATAGACATTGTTCAAATGTAGTATTAGGAGTTGTGAATGATTTTTGACTATCAAATGATGAATTCCATGTGAAATAGCATCAGACAATAATTCAATCATCACATTATACTCAACAATATTATTAGTTGATCGATTGATATAAATCCCTTGTAAACTCACTAAATCGCCATTTGAAGCATAAATAACCCATGATGCAGAGGAAAAGTTCTTAGTACTACAGCTAGCGCCATCAGCATAACCAACATATGGTTGAGGGAACACTGAAATTTGAAAATCAAATGTAAGCCAACATCAATAGAGATGGTAGAAAACTTCAAAGCAATCACACTGCATACACACTAACACACCTATATAGTATGTACACAGTGACTATGCAAAGATAATCTAGCCATAGTATTTTTTAAGGTACAACCAATTTATAGGTTGTGCCAAAGGGATTCCATCCGAATCAATGAGCTCATAAGCCCCTTTTTCAAGTACATGTTTGACTATATATTGGCTTAGCCACATCATTTCAAGATTCCCAACCACTAACATATCGGCTTCCTGATCATACAAAAGGACTAAGTCACCTTCCAAGAAGGCACGAGGTTTAACATTTTTGTTGCATTGTGCTTTGATGTGTTTCTTGCGGGCTTCATTGCCCATTGTGACATCGTGCCAGGTTTCATCCAAGCATGTTAGATGCAGAAATCGCTCCTCTTATGTGGAAGTTGTGGGAAGAAGCTCGACGACAAGCTTCAAAGATGGAATCTCACATTTGATGGGAAGGATCACTTCTAGACCATACACCAACTGAATGGGCATAAATCGAATCAGAGTTCAGACAGAAGTTCGGTATGCCCACAATGTTGAAAAAATAATGAGGTTCCAATTCTTTTTATGAATCATTATCATGTGTTGCAACATTGTTTTCAAAACCTTGTTAATGGCTTGTACTTTCCAATTGGCCTATGGGTAGGGATTCGAGCTATCATGTTGAAGGCCACACTTGGCTATAAGTTTAAAAATCATGTGATTTCAGAAATGTTTCCCATGGTCTGTAACAATAGCTTGCAGCACACAAAATCTAGAAATGAAATGATTGAAAATAAATAATGCAATTGTTTCATCTGTGTTTTTATATGTAAACATCTCTTTAGCCCATTTAGTAAAATAATCTATAGCCACAATGATGTACTCATGCCCCCGAACAAATGAGGGTCACATGTCATAAAGTCAATGCCCCATTTTGCAAAGGGACCAAAAACGATAACAAGATGCATAGGAGTGGGAGGAGCCTATGCTTTACGATCATAGATCTAGCAAGTGTGACACTTTTGGACTGCAAGAATGCAATCTCAAGACATGGTGGACCAAAAGTAACAATCTCGTAAAATATTTTGGGTGGTGGCATAGCCAGATATATGTCTGCTAGATGTTGCAGTGTGACACTCATTCAAATCTTTCTCGACCTCCTCATGAGGCACCATCTAAAAATCCTATTGACACCATGGTGGTAGAGTGTGCCACCAATTATAATGTAATTTTAAGCCTGGTATCAAATACGTCATTGATAAGAGTGAGAGGTATTAGGACAAAAATTTTGGGTCTGGAGATAGACAATGACATCTCCATACCAAGGATCAGATGAATCAATTAGAAACAACGACTCATTGGGAATAGATTCATCAGACATAGACTCAATTTCAGATGAGGGAAGGTCGCAGATAAGTTCAGTGAATAGTAGGGAATTTTTATATTTGTATTTGATGAAATCCAAATCAAACTCCCGGAGAATAAAAATCCATTTGTATTACTTGTCCCCCAATAATTTTCCTGACAAAATATATGTCACCGGGTTGCAATAAGAAACTACCATAGTCTCACCTAGTTAGTCCAAAATGTTGGTTTCAAAATCAATAACAGGTTCTTCCATAATTTTCGAAATTCAACCAACCTGTATGGAATCACTCTTTCATACCATAGTCTTCTAAAGGAGAATGTAGTGGTGAAACCTTTGCACATCTTACATGACTACCAAAGCTAACTTTTCAATGTGAGTGTATTTGATTTTAGTATCATTTAAATTTCAACTCAAATAATAGATAGGATGTTCATCCCATAGGTCATCTTCTTAGAAGAATACCGTGGAAATGGTGGTAATAGCAATAGCGAGATATAGGAAATAGTTGTGTTGATAATCAGGGGGATATGAAAACGATGCTTGAACCATAACAATCTATGTAAACTTTGAAATGGGAACTATAAAGTCAAAACGGGAACTCTGGCAAAAAAACCCTGAAAAAACATCAAAAATAGTGCTAAAAATGAAAAGTGTGTATACTGGAACGATGATTTTATTTTTTAGGGGTCAATTTTGAACATGTTTTAAAAATGGCAGTGACTAAGAAATTTACAACGAAATTTTCATGCAAAATATAGCTTCAAAACAAAAGTGATGATACTGGAACAATGATTTATTTTTTTAGGGTCAATTTCCAAACTTTTTAAAAAATGTTAGTAAAACCAAATTTTTATGTGCCAAACAAAGTTGTTTACGAGGAAAAAAACACATTAATGTTTCTGGTAGAATATCATTTTTCTTTCCTAAGTATAAATTCAACATGCTTTCAACCATAACATGTTAGATACGAAAGAAATTGAATTTTATTCAACTATAAAATTAAAAAACCATGACATTATGAACGAATTACATCACTAAATGAATTCAAAAGTCATTATTTGTATATTGAATAAAACATACATTATATCTCTAATTTAATATTGCATTGTAGATATTTTAAACAATAAAAATTGTCATAACTAAGACATATAATCCAACAATATAAAAATGCCTCATAACTTCTCATTTAACACCATATGGAAATCATTAATTTTATTTCAAGATATGATGCATACATCAGTTATATAAACTGTCTTAAACAATTATTCAAAATCACTCATATTTTCTTGCACACCATCAGAATTCACATCTTCAGATGAGTGACTCGATGCTGATGAAGATGTTCCTATTCTTCTCTTTCATCAACTAGTGCCCCATCTGAGTCCACATGCATGCCCAACACTTCAAGTTTCAAAATTCTTCTAGATCTACGATTGGTTTCAGCAGACTCCCATCTCAACACTGTTCCTTCTGGTAACAACCTTTTCAGAATCTCTATCATCTTGAAGCGAAGAGTTTCTCTCTTTGTTAAATTGAAGTCATAAACAAGTATGTCAACATCCTCCAATTTTAATATGTCTGTGCAGCGGTGATTTATATTTGTACCCTTTCTTTTTCTCTTTCTGCCATTTTTTTTGTCAACTACCATCTCTAGCTTATACACACCATTGAATGGGTGTGTATTTGTGGCATACCAATGTACTTCAACACTTGTAACATCCTCATTTTCTGTAAAGACCTTTATAACTTTAGCAACCCGGAATGGATAGCCATTGGGATCTCCATTTGCTAGCACTGCAATCATGCAACCCTACTTAATATCATGTACTGAACCCCTGTAAAGGTCTTCCATGGCTTCACGTTCTGCACGAGATCTTCTGCAACCAATATACATCTCTCTTTCCTCTGCCTGTGAAGAATTAATAATACCTTGAGATCGTTGTTGTTCAACAATGTTTATTTCCTCATGTTCATTTGACACAATTTGTGACCAAATAAATGGATTTTTCAAAGGTATATCTTCATTTGTTGTTGTTGAAATGATATCACTTTGATTATTGAAAAATGACTCCCACCAAACTGAATCAACAATGTCAAAGTACTCATATGTATATCTAATACATTTTCTAATTTCTTCCACGCAATCAGAATAATTTATATCTCTATTTTGTCTGTGTGCATTATGAACTTCACCAACTTATTGTAATAACAATATTTTTGATGCAAATATTGGATGATCTGGAATGAACTTCAAAAATTGCAAACCTGATGATGGTGCCCATTCTGCAGTAGTTGAATACTTCTTACCCCATATTAGTGTTTTCCCATCAATTTTTTTGATACGAAATTGATGTTGGAAGCTAATGTCATTAAATTGTTCAATGCATTTCCCCTTACCATATGATCCCAGAATAAACCTTCGCATGTCAACAGTTTCTTCCAACACATCAAAAGTAGGCTTTGGCATGTATGATTTCTTAAGACATTCAATTAGTGATGGCAAGCTCCCAACTTGCTTCCTCCTCAATATGACTGAAAAACGACTGAACATCTGATCAATATGGCCATGAGTGTGCCCAACAAGAAGGAAACCAACCTTTACCTTTTGAAAATTTCTCAATTCAACAAGCATGTTTAGATATCCAAAAATAACTTGATTTTTGTTTTCATGGCAAGTGTTGTCCAATTGTAGATACAAAACTTCAGGAAGACTACCAGACCAATGAGAAATCACATCATGAATTATGGTTATGGTCATATTTGCATCATTATGAATATTTGGAGCTTGAAGTACACCCTTGGCAACATTTTCCCATTGAAGACCATACAACCGACCAAGTGAAACTGAATAAAATTTTCCTCCTGTAAATTTTTGGGTGTACAAACAAAATGTGGTAAAAGTGTTTTCTTCTGGTCCATACCATCAATTATCAAACCCAAATATTTATTTGGATTATCATAACACTTCTTTCTATGCTTGTACAACTTCTTCCTTTCGTTCTTTTGTTGTTCACGATGATCCTGAAGTTCTTTGACAATTAAATCTACACAACATAAAAGAAATTCATTAAGAAATATGTTTTCATAGTTGATGACTATACAATTTTAAAAGTTAAAGTTATGAATGCTTACCTCTTTCTGAACCTTCACATTTGTCCCTTTTTTATTTTAGAGAAGCACATGTACTGCAAATCCCCATCCTTGTCTTCCTAGGAATACAGACATTGTTGAATTCTTTCTTCCATACTTTCACAAAATATTGATATGTAATAAACTGGCCATGTCCCTCGGCACCTTCTGCATATTCTTTATATAAGTTGTAGATTTCTCGTCTTGAAAAATTATCTGGAATATGTATTGTCTCTCTATTTGGCATATACTCTCCATGCTTTGAAAAGAAATCTTTCATCCATGACATTGTAGTATTTGATAATGGCCCAAACTGTCTTTTATGACGTACTTCTGAATCAAATGTGGGATCCTTTTCCAAATTTTCTTGAATTCTCGAGAGATGAAAATTCCCAATCGAATGAAACATTTTGAAAGCTTTTCTACAGATAAATAAAGTCCCAATATGATAATCATAACCTGACAATGTAGATTGCATGCACCCAACTAAATATGAAATTTGCATGCTTTTATTCATTGACAAATATCTCTTCCTGATTTCTAATGAAAATTTGAAATCCATATGTTTCAAGCAATCTTTTTGGAAACATTCACTTGAAATGAGAGCACTGATAGAACTTCTTCCCATCAGATATTCTGCTCTACCCCTTGTATAACTAGAACAACTTGAATTGATACGAAAAGGTCTGCTCCTACTCCTCGATACAATATTTCTTGGCAACATCTCCATCATTGGATCATCTTTTGTATAAGGCTTTTCATCATCATTAAGAGGAATGTTATCCACACTATGATCAATTCTACTTTTCAAATATTGACTTGGAGGATATTCTTCATCTTCCGCTTCTTCAGTGCTACTGTCGTAGTCCTTAGAATTCGGACTGAATGGAAAATCTGACTCGATGTTTAATGGATATTCTTCCTCATGTGCATTATCAGTGCTACTCTCATAGTCCATAGAATTAGGACTACGTCGAAAATGTGACTGTTTACTTATTGAAGATGCTACATCTTGTCCTTTGTCACTGCTACTTTTATACTCATTAGAATTAGGACTAAGTGCATCATCATGTCCTTCATCACTGCTGCTCTCATAGTCCTTCGAATTAGGACTAAGAGGACACAGTGACACTCCATTCTTTTGAAATTCATCATGGCGCTCTTCATAACTATTGCTCTCATAGTCTGCAGAATTAGGACTAAGTGGACACCGTGACACTCCAATCTTTTGAAATTCATCATCCCACTCTTCATCACTGCTGCTCTCATAGTCCTTAGAATTAGGACTAACTGGACACTATGACACTCCATACTTTTGAAATTCAACATCACGTTCTTCATCACTGTTGATCTCATAGTCCTTAGAATTAGGACTAAGTGGACACTGTGAAACTCCATTCTTTTGAAATTTGCCATCATGCTCTTCAAAACTGTTGCTCTCATAGTCCTCAGAATTAGGACTAAGTGGACACCGTGACACTCCATTCTTTTGAACTTCACCATCATGCTCTTCAAAACTGCTGCTCTCATACTGTGACACTCCATTCTTTTGAAATTTGCCATCATGCTCTTCAAAACTGCTGCTCTCATAGTCCTCAGAATTAGGACTAAGTGGACACTGTGACACTCCATTCTTTTGAACTTCACCATCATGCTCTTAAAAACTACTGCTCTCATACTGTGACACTCCATTCTTTTGAAATTTGCTATCATGCTCTTCAAAACTACTGCTCTCATAGTCCTCAAAATTACGACTAAGTGGACACCGTGACACTCCATTCTTTTGAACTTCACCATCATGCTCTTCAAAACTCTTGCTCTCATAGTCCTCAGAATTAGGACTAAGTGGACATTGTGACACTCCGTTCTTTTTAACTTCACCATCACGCTCTTCATCACTGCGGCTTTCATAGTCCTTAGAAGTAGGACTAAGTGGAATCTGTGACTCTTTATTTATTTGAAATTCTCCATCCCCTCTTTCATCAGTGTTGCTCTCATAGTCCTTAGAATCAGGACTAAGTGGAAGAATTGACTTTCTATCCATAGTGGAAGAATTCTCGCTATATTCATCAATATGAATAGAGTTGTTACGCGATGAAGATGTTGATGGTGTATAATTCGAAACTTCACTATCAGAACAATCCATCCCTTTCAAATAGAAGATGTTGAATGATACAAATGGAGAGTCTCCTAAAGATATTATATAGCTTAAAGAATGAAATTTTCCCTTCAAAAAGTTTCGCGAAAATATTTCCCTCCAAAAATTTTCGCGAAAATATTTCCCTCCAGAAAGTTTCACGAAAATATTTCCCTCCAAAAAGTCCGTTAAATTTATTTACCTTCATTATTTTGTTCTACAATTTATTGAAAAATGTAAACTAAATTTTTTTATGAAATAAATCATTAAAATTAAAATTGTAAACTGCAACTTCTACACTAATTATTTAATAGTTAAAGTATATAATATTTACTAAACAATTGAATTTTTTTTTTTTTTTTTTTATAATATATTCTAAAACAAATTATCCCACATTCAACCCGTTGTAAAACAATTCTACAATATTCGCTTTATAATATTTTAAAACAAATTATCCCACATTAACCGTACAGTAAAACATCTCCGTAATTTCACTTATATATTAAAATTTCATTATCACTATTAATCACATCACATTCAGGCTTTCTGAAAATCGTTGAAAGACTTGTGAATTTGTGGAGCAGCTACATCGCTATCAACAACATATTCAACGAAGAATTCTCGCAATTGAAAGGTAAGTTAATTTTTTTTCCTTGAAATTTTTTATATTAAATTAGTTTAATGAAAAAGAATTTTTTTTTAAATTAATAATTTTTCTGAGCCAAAATAACAATTACATCCGTCGTGAGCATGGTGGGCCCGATCAAACTCAATCGCCCAAAACCCGTGGGTGGACTGTCGTGGTGTCTCGGGGTGGGCAGGGAGGTCGGGCGAGCAGGCAGGGTGTGAGGGCGTGGGGAGGCGGTAGGGGGTGTGGGGGGGCCAGTGGCTCGCCCACCTGTCGTGGGGTTGGGCAATTCTTAGAATCGCCCAATCCCCATGGCGGGCGGGTGAGCTGCCAGGGTGGGTGCCACAACCCGACTCGCCCCCTACCTCCAAGCCCCCTCTAGACACCCTCACTCCCTTCACCCACGCCCCGTGCCCCTGCCCCCATAACCCCCTCAATGCCACCCTCATCCCTTACCACCAACCCCCCAGAGCCCTCACCCCCCCTGGCCCCATCCCGCGCCCATCCCTCCCTCACGCCCCTCTCTCACCTCCCTGCACCCCACTGGGCGCCCTCACCCCTCCCGCGCCCATCCTTCCCTCATCCCCCTCTCTCACTTTCCCGCACCCCTTGGATGCTCTCCCCTCCCTCAGCCCCACCGGCACCCTACCAAACCGAACCCCCCGCCTACTCGACCGCCTCACCCCAACCCCCGACCCGTGCCCTCCCTCTCCCAGGGCACCCCCCCCTCCTCCCGGCCTGTCCCTACCCTTCCTCCTCCCCACTCGACCGCGCCCGCCTCACCCTACCCCTCATCCCACCCTAACCCACCTTCCCTCAGGGCACCACCCCATCCCTCACCCTACCCTTTCCCCCTGGGCGCCTCGTGCCCCTCCCCACCCCAACTTTCCCCCGGGCGGCACCCCCTACCCACCCCTTCCTCCCCCACCCGGGGGCGCCCCACCCTCCCCCCACTTTCTCCCCCTTCCTCCCCCAGGTGCCGCCCCCCGCCCCGCCATACTCGCCCCACACTCAACCCCTCGGGCACCACCCCACCCTTCCCCCCGCCGTTCGCCACCCCCCGCCCCTCTCCCCCTCCCCCGGGCATGCGCTGCCCCACCCTCCCTCGGTCACGCCACCCGGGCCACCCGCACCCGCACCACCGATTCCCGGAATCGCCCTGCCGCCTGCCGGGCAAGGACGCGGGTGGCACGGCCAAGGCAGGCGCCACCCAGGCCACCCACGCCGCAGCCTGGCAAGCAGTAGGGCGATTCCGAGAATCGCCCTGCCGCCTACCAAGCGGTGGCGCGGGCGGCCCAGGTGGCATGGCCAAAGGAGGGTGGGGCGGGGCGCCCCCGGGGGAGGGGGAGAATGGCTGGGGGCAACGAACGGTGGGGGGGAGAGTGGGGCACGACGCGCCCGGGCGGGGGGAGGTGGGGCGAGCGGCACCTGGGGGAGGGAGGGTGGGGCGATGCCCGGGGGGAAGGTGGGGGAGGGTTGGGCTGAGCGCGCCCGGGCGGGGGGAGGTTGGGTGGGGGCCGGTGCGAGGAGGAGAAAGGGGGGGAGGGTGGGGTCACACCAGGGGGTGGTAGGGTGGGGCAGGACGCGACCGGGCGGGGGGAGGCGGGGAAGGGGGGGGTGGACGGTGGGGTGGCACCCGGGGGTGGGAGGGCAGGGCAGGGCGCGTCCCGGTGGGGAGGCTGGGAACGGGGGGACGGTGGGGCGGTGCCCGCGGAGGGGAACGGTGGTGCGGGGCGCACCCAGGGGGAGGGGAAGGGTGGGGCGGGGCTGGGGCGTGGGCCACCTGCGTGGCGGGGCCTAGGGAGGGTGGGGTGGGGCGCACCTAGGGGAGGTGGAGAGGGGCTGGGGGCGACGAACGGCGGGGGGAAGGGTGAGGTGGGGGGCACCCGGGCGAGGGTCGGGCTGGGCGGGGCGCCCGGGGGAGGAAGGGGGGCGAGGGAGGGGCCACCCCCAGGGAGGGGAGGATGGAGTGGGGCGCGCCAAGGCGGGGGAGGCAGGGTGGCCCGAGGCACCCAGGGGAGGGTTAGGGCACTGGTTGTGAGAGGGTTAGGGTGCGAGGGAGGTGGGGTGTGGGGCGCCAGGGGTGGGTTGGGATGGGGCACCCAGGCCAGGGGTTGGGAGGGCATATCTGGGGTGTTGGTGGGGATTAGGGCGCGAGCTGCGGTCAGGCCCCCGGCGAGGGGTTGGGAGGGCGTGCTCGGGAGGCAGAGGGTTGGGGCGCGAAGTAGGGGGGTAGGGTGACCGCCGGTGGGGGGATTAGGTGCCTGGGGGAGGGCGCCCTAGAGGGTGGCGCCGGTGGGTGATTGGAGTGTGGCAAACACCCGGGGGGTTCGGTGGAGAGGGGGGCAGCGCTGGGTGGCTGGGTGGGAAGTGCACCCGGCGGGTGGGGGCAGAGGGGCAAGCGCCCGTTGGTGGGGAGCGACACTGGGGGAAGGGGGTGAGCGCCGGTGGGTTGGTCGGAGGAGAAGGGCGGTGGGTGCGCCTAGGGATAGCGGATGGGGTAGGGCGCTGGTGGGTGCGATGGAGCACCATTACATATATTTTTTTTGTACTTATTAAAAAAAATAGACATTTCATATATATATATATATATATATATATATATATATATATATATATATATATATATATATATATATATATATATATATATATATATATATATATATATATATATAGAGTTAATTTTAGAATTTTTTATTCGTGATTTACTTTTTTTACACTAGAATGTTAATGCATGGCTTTTTAGAATGTGAGGGGCGGTGGGTGAGGTGATTGTTCTCATACAAATAAAAAATTTATTATATATTTTTGTTGTTAATTTAATTTAATATGTTTTTATTGTTTTCTGATTTATGTGTTTCTATTTTTCAGGAAAATGGCATCAAAGAAAATTTCAGTGAATATTTCTGGACCAAAGACTCTTAAAGGTGCATCCTCAAGAAACATTGGTGAACGAGCTCCACCTGAGCTCATGACTACAAATCTTTCAAGTGCCTCAAGTGATAAGAAGATGATTTCAGACTGGAAGAATTCCCAAGAGGTGAAATTTCCATCAAGAATCTGGTATGTGAAAGAAAGAGAAAGCACAAATGTGAATATATATCTATATATTGATATACCGAATGATAATGGAATTTTTGAGGTGATGGGAAGAGTCATAGATATGTGTTCGGTACCGAACACTGAAGTTGTTTACATACTTACAAAAGCTCCCAAGTCACATGAAAGGATTAAATACCAACTATCATATTCATTGTATGACACGAGAGAGGTATCTACAAAGTTGTGTAAACAAATCGTAAATGAGATGACACAAAACATCATAAGTATTGTTATTTATATTTGTATTTTGCGTTCTTGAAAGTGTCTCGCTATTTTTTTTAACTTTGTTTTTTATTGACATATGATATTTTGTTTGGCAGAATTTTGTTGAAAGTTGTTCAATTAGGTTGGGAGGCATTCATTTCATAGAGCATGATATCATGAAAGTTGTCAGCAGCTTTTACTCAGTGTCAGAAAAAGATATGGAAAATAAGCAAAATGTAGTAATTGATGATGCTACAAAACTACATCCAAAGGATCAGAAAAAAAGGCCTCTGGTGGATAAATCTAGCAAGGGTAAACAAGTTACTTTTGAGAATGATGAAGTTGAAATTGACATTGAAGCATATGTTTCCATTACTGAAGATGACATTGGAACTGAGAAGAGCCATAGAAAACCAAAAGTAACAATTCCCAAGAATAAATCTATTGTGAATGTTATGACCAAGAAAAGTAAAGTTGAAGATTTTGAAGCAGTCATTACCAGCAGTCAAGAACCTAGTGAAACTTCAAAAGAAAGCAGAGAAATCATTACACCAGAAGCTGATTTAGAGGATGGCATTATCAAAACAAAACAAAATGCTATTTGAGAGAATTTGACAAAGAGAAACTTAATTGATGGTGGTCACACATTTCAACTTAATGTCAGGCAAACCTATAAAGCAAGTGAAGGACAATGTCAATATCAAGTTAGAAAGCCACATCATCTGCATGTTCACAACTTGAAGACATTGATGAGGTATAATCCATATGCTCATGTGGTTAGTTATGTGCTTCTTATTGATCCACTTCAAGTTCCCAACAAAGAAGCATTTGATAAGTCAAAATGTTTTGAATACAATTATTATGTGCTTGTGGGGAACCATTCTGTATAAGCTAAAAGACAATTGATGGAGGAATATCCTAATAACCCAGGTTTTGAAACAATGAAATGTATCATTTACGCTGGTTTATCAGATACAGAAGCAAAGTTAGTGGCATGGGATCATAATTTAGATAATGAATATAGGATGTCTATGACTTTCATCCAAAGGGTTAGATTTATTCATAGTGAATTTGAAGAAAAATGTGGTGGGAATAAGATAAATGTTACTGCAGATTTCTGAAAGGAATGTTGTATGGAAATAGGGTATCAAATTGAAGAGAAAACCAATTCAAAAGGTGGAAAAGGCAACAAAAATAGTGATTTATTCAGAGGTGTTGATAACATTTTCCAATTGGCATTTAGAACTGGAGATGTTTGGAAGTTGATTGATGAGATTTTTAGCATGTGGCAAGACATTGCCATTAAAAACCAGAAGGTCAAAAAGTCTAAGCCATTGATATGTAGCAACAGTAAATTAGCTCCTGAAATGAAGCAGCTTCCAGACGATATGACTATCACACCTTGGAGGGTGATGCAAGGAGTGAAAGATGAAAAAATTGTCAAAGAAATATTATCTCGTGTGAGGTCGGGGGAATTATCATTGGAGGAAATGTCTAAAGAATTTCAAAAGTAAGTTTGTTGAATTATTTTTATTTATTTCTAGATTATAATTATATTTTAAATAAAACATGTTGTTCTTGGTAGTATTTGTTAGACATATCATTATATTAACTTTTTGTTACTTTATCTATGCAGTCACAAAGTTTATATGAAAATTCAAGAACAAATGGTTAGATTGTTGAATGAAGATAGTTGGGATGATGTTGTACGCAACTATCCAGATTCAAGTTCTACATCAACATTAAAAGCTTTTTATCTTGCATTTAAAAAGGTATCTTGATTTATACATTCATTTTTATTCACCTATGTACTCTTTTTAATTTATAACTTACACATATATTTGTTTATTTTATAAAAGATGAGGAAGGATGATAATGGAGCGCCAGATAGTTTCAAAACCTTTATTGAAAAAATAAAGACCGAAAGACTGAGGAAGCAACGTATTAAGAATGTTCAACTTGATCCAACTCTTAGTCATTTCATTTGGAATGGGCTAGACTCTATTCAATATCAAGTAATACAAGGCGACTTTGAAAACATTGCTAAACTCATACCTAAATGGGATTATGCCCTAGTCATTACAGATATTCCCCATGGTTTCAATATTCCAAACATTGACTATGGTAGTGACCCTTATACTTATCAAGCTCTTAGTAAAGTGGTTGCGAGATTTGTAGAAGTCACGTCGTCACCATTATGGAGATTTGTGACATTTCATTCAGACACACAATTGGCAATGATATTGTCAAGCTTCAAGGGGAAAACAAATTCAAGGATGCAGCTTACATGGTAAGACGTTTAAAATGTATATTTGATTGATGTTGAAAAAACTATTTATGTACAAGTTAATTGAACTTTTACTATTTCATGTTACAGGAAAAAGTCAAATCTTCTTAACAATGAAGATCAACAATTTATAAATGATTGTGAGTTCATTCATATTGATAGTTGGGCAAAAGATGATAGCCATATGTCTATGATTTTTAATCGGGTAGACGGAAACAGTCATAGCCAAATACTGACTTATGATGCTGTTGTGAGAAAACTAACATATGAAGAGAAAGAAGCAAAAGGAGAGATAGTTAACATTTATCAAAAACCACAATTATTGATTAACTATCTTATAGACATTTGTTCAAAGGAAGGAGATTAGGTTCTGGATTTATTTTTTGGCTCAGGTAAGTTTTATTATATGGAATTGAATTTCCATATGTTATTTTTTAATTAATATGTCATTGTACTAATTTAGTTCATTATTTCTTTTATGCTTGATAATTAGGTACAACACTAGCATGTTGCCTTCAAAAAGGAAGAAATTGCATTGCAATTGAAAAAGATCCAATACAGTGCAATTTCATTCAGCAAAGAATTAATGCTTTTCAATTTCTTCCAGATGCAATGCAAGAAATTGGGTTGAAGAAAGGGGACTTTAGTGAATCACGTGTGGCAAAAAAGGGAAAGGAACCCCAACCACCATTACATGGAATGTTTGGAAAGACATACATTGGGAGATTCGCAGACATCAAAGATCCATTAGAAGAGGAAAATGAGCAAAAGGAAACAGAAAATATTGTGGAAGAAGACAATGATGAAACACTAGAGGACGAAGAGTTCGGATTACGTGACATTGTTGATTAAATTTGAGTTATGCTTGTAAATCAAGCTTTGCAATATTTTGACTTCAACATTTTATGAGAAGAATAAACACTCAATTAGGGTTGTTATACGTTCAATATTTGTAATATGTGATTTTCATATTGATTTTTAAGTTAATCATTATTTTTTGAAAAAAAAAAGTGATTATTATTATTTTTTTGACATGAAATTCATTAAAAAAACTATTATTTAACCATTTTTAGTTAAAATTATCGTATAAAAATTGTGATTTTGACATGTCAATTCTAGCAAAAAATTATCAAAACGTGTAGTTTTTTAGTTATATTTATGTTTAAAATGGTTATTTTTATGTCCATTGTTAAAAAATATTGCTTTTTAGAAACAATTATTTCATGTGGACTGAAAAATTAATTAAAGATGTATAAATATGTAGAATATCGAAAATTCTAAATATCAACCTTCTAATTTAAAAATGCAAAACAACAAAAACATCACTAAAAAAAATTAAAATTAAAATAAAAAAACAAGAAAAGTGAAGAAAACGACCACTTCAAAAATTATTACATTTACAAAATAATTATTTTCATTTTATACATTAGAAAATTTAAAACCAAAAAACAGGTCTTTTAAAAAAAGGGTGATGCAGAATACTCACTTTTTCAAATCAGCATGAAAATCACTACCATTCTAAAACGTAATGTACATAAAAAAAAAAAAAAAAAAATTGCCAAAAACTATGCTCTAAAAAAAACATGTGCGTTCGGCATCACCCCTTTTCAAAATCAGGTCACTTTTTTGCTATATCTACGAAACGGGTAACAGTATCAGTTCACATTTCAAAGTTTACATAGATAACATCTTTCAAAGTATCAAAAGCTTTGTGGGTTGTATCATCCCAATGGAAAGGAACCCCCTTTTCCAATAGGCTAGTAAATACTTTAGTCAATTTTGTGTAGTTTGGGGGAAATCTTCTTATAAATTTAACCTTCCCTTGAAGGAATTGTAACTAAACAAGTGAAGAAGGTGAAGGAAAGTCAAGAATTTCCTGTACTTTGAGTCTATCAATATCAATTCCTTTCTTCAACACAACGAAGCTAATAAGTCTACCGGAATCGACACTAGGAAAAAACATTTGTGTGGGTTTAATCTAATATTGTAATGTCGAAAACATAGAAAAATATCCCTAAGATGCATCAAATGATCTTCTCAATGTTTGGGGTGGGAAGGTAAATCATGCAAATAAGGTTGTAGAATGTGTTTGATATCATGGAAGGAATAATTCATGGCCCTCTGAAAAGTCACACCAGCATTCTTCAAACCGAAAGGGAGCTT
Source organism: Pinus tabuliformis (assembly GCA_031772625.1). NCBI lineage: Eukaryota > Viridiplantae > Streptophyta > Pinopsida > Pinales > Pinaceae > Pinus > Pinus tabuliformis. Next base: position 536,619,391 of record CM062818.1, on the reverse strand, counting down.
TCGTTATGAAAATGCTCCCCATTGACAAATAAAATAAGTCTTATGTTGGTCTGATGGGAGTATGTTGATTTGATTGTAGTCCGAAAAACCATCCATAAATGAAAAAAGTTCACTTCCAGCACAGTCATCAACAATTTAGTCGATAAATAGGGTAGGATAGTTTTCTTTGGGACAACCACAGTTATTATCCCGATAGTCGACGTATAATTGAATTGTTCCTTATTTCCTCATCACAGGGATGATGTTGGAGACCCAATCAATGAGAGGAATTGGGTAAATAAATCCAGCATGAAAAAGTTTTTCGACCTCTGATTTGATCGCAACATCCTTCTTAGGGTGAATTGTACATAAGTGTTACCAAATTGGCATAGCATTTGGGTAGGTTTTAATTTCATGTACTACGATATTCAGATCTATATTAGGAATCTCTTCATATGTCCAGGTGAAAACTTCGTGAAATTCTTGGAAAGGGGCTTTATAAATATTGACCCCATCAAGAGAACGAGATGCACCAATATGGGCATTTTCGATAACTCCATATTTTATTGAAATATTAAGAGGAACAGTCTCTTCAATATTCGTTAAATTCTTCTTGAAATCGAAGTCATGAATAGAGAAGGAATCCTTAAATGTCTCAGTAATATTGGGTGAATAAATATCTCGAAGATTGTTCTCAAGGGTTTCAGGTAAGGAGGAATGATGAAAATTATTGTCCTGTGGTACGTCATCTAATATCCTATTTTCCATGATTCTTTCACTAGTAGAGAATGTACCAGTGAAAGGGTCAGAAGATGAACCAAAATCTTAGGAATGATCAACCCAATTTATTGAGGAGTTGAAATCAGAATTTGTCAAACATGCCAAATAAATGGCTTCATATTCAAGCTCAATGGGACTGAACAACTTACAATCACCAAAAGTATCAACATTGGAAAGGTTTGGTACTATCCAAGGATCAGATGGAAAAGTACAAGAGGAAATCATATTAAAACAGGCAACCGGATTTGGAATGTCATGAGGATGGAGTAAGAAAGTTCCCATCAAAGAGGAACCTTTCAGCAATCCAACTCCGACCTGTTGATAGGACTGTGGGTATTCACCCACAAGTGGGATGCTTCTAGTAGTTTGAGAATTACTGGAAAAAAGGGTAATATGGTCGATGGCCATGATACCACCCTAGTGAGGGAAATAAATCATCTGAAAATAAGTCTATACAAAATTTTCCATGGCATAAATCGATGTGTGGCCTCCATCTATAAATTCAACTTCTACTAAAATCATTTTTCCAGCTAATTCTACTTGCAATGTATTCAAAATTTCCTAAGTTTTGAAACCTATTCCATCAAAATATTTAAGAGTGGTAGGTGATTGATTAATTTTAGGAGAACCAATAGCTTTCCAACAGGAAAGTGACACGATACAGGTTGAAGAACCTTCATCCACAATTATGTGATGGATAGTTTTACTTCGAACAACAACCTAGATCATGAATGCCAACTGGGGTGGAAGTTTGGGAGTATGATTCTCATGATTAAATACCACAAGATTAGAATATGATGGATCTATTCCTCCAATTGTTGCAAGTAATGACCTCTTTTGGGCAGGACAATTATGCAATACCTCGAGAGTTGACATAGAGAGGGATCTTGGGCCAAGTCCTCAACTATGTTATAAATTTGTACAACCCTCGCATGAGGATTGAATGCGAATTTGTGAATAATTTCTTTACAAGTCTTAATCGTTAATTCAGACGATATCATATTTGGAGAAGGCTTCAAAGCAAGTTAAGTGGGATTAGTAGGTGGATCAGTAGCCTTACCAGTCGAGGAATTTGGATTACTGTAGTTTTTATTTATTGTAGACACCATGATTTCTTCTCTATGTTTATTGAAACATAACATCATAACCTAGGAAGAGGAAGCTAGATCTTGTGCAACCATATTGGTCTCCTTGTTGGGAAAGGGATCAGTTAACACGGTAGGTGTGTTAGATGATGACTTCGGGAATTGATTAACTTATGCCTGATGTGGACAATCTCGAGTAAAATGTTCCTCATTAAAAATAAGTCAGGGGTAACAAGGATTTCATTTTCCCTCAAGAGACTGATTACTTTGTTTTTCATGTGAAGAATTATCTTTCTTCTTCTTTCCTTTACCTTTATTCTTACTTCTAGGTTGTTGAGGTTTTCCATTCATGCATTGAACAACATTAATCTCAGAAGTAGTCATGGGAGTAGCAGAGGATGGGTTTTGAGTAGCCATAGTAGGAGATGAACCAGATAGTTTACTCACTGACTATTGACTATCATAACTAATCACACCATCAGCAGCATGTGATTCTTTGGTAGGAGATGGTGTAATAGTATGTTGAGGTCATGGAGCACTGTGTATCTTGTCGTATAGCATGACTGATTGAGTATAGATCAAATCAATATATATGGGCATGAGAAATGACTTTATCTTTAATAACAAATTTGACTTTAGCAACATCCTCAGTTATGGATGGTAACAAGGATATGATGAACCATTTAGCCAATAACTGATCAAGAATGAAATTTTTGACCAGTCGATGCTAATGCCTCCATTCTTGAATATGATCAGAGATAGAGTGGATTCATACTATTTCAAAGAGGTAAAAAGTTCAATTCCAGATTCATATCAAATGGGTAATTGAAAATGGTTCATAAATATAGTTTCAAAGGCATTGAAATTGTTAAATGAAGCTCGTGACAATTCAACATACCACTTAATTTCCATACTAGTAAAAGTCCTCTGGAAAATTCATAAACAAATTGAATCATCATTTAAGGAGTCAGATGAGCACCATAAATGATATGTCATAACATGAGTAGACAGGTCTTCTCTAGGATTTACATTGAATTTTGGAATATCACTCAGCAATTTGGTAGGAATGGTCAGCCACCAAGGAGAATAACAAATAGTGTCATTCGTTGGTCAGGTTAAATCTGGTAATTCGAGGGTTGTCATGAATGGAAACTTCCTATTAAATTCTGGTGGAGGGTACTTTAGGTATGACGAAATGGGTTGAGAAACCAGAATTTCCATTCCAAGATAAGGAGGATTTTGACAACCAGGACAATTGTTTGTCAACTTAATTGTCTTAAATTGATTACATAAATTATCGACAGGAGTTGGTAAACTTGTAAAGTGCAAGTGAACAATATATGTTAAACGCATTTTTATTAAGTTGGATTTATTAATTGATTGAGTTATTGGAAATGTGTCTTTAAGTTTTGTATTCCTATTTCAAAATGAAATTAACATTGCTATCTAGTGAAAATAAAATGAATTTTAATTTAAAGCAATATTTCTTACTTGAAAAATGAAACCATAAAGAACTCACACTTGCAAAAATAAACTCACACTTGTAGAATGAAAACTCTATTAACTCACACTTGCAGAATGAAAACCATATTAACTCACACTTGCTTAAAAATTGAAAGTTCAAGAAGTAACTACAAACAAACCACTCTTATTATGAAATTAAACTAAGAAAACTTTTGAATAAAAATGCTCTGAACATAACGCTAAAAGAAATCTATATACCCAAAAATATATGGAAAAACATATTTATGCTATGAAGTTGAAATTCTTTTTAATGAAACTCTAAAGAAATCACAAGGAAATCATTGGTATTTTGATGATTCAAATCAGCTTCAGAAACTATAAAGAGAGTTGTAAAGCTACCATAAGAAGATAATTAACATACGTGAAAATGCTACAAAAAATAATAACAAAAAGGAAAATCTACAAGTTAAAAACCCTCACTGTTTGCAGGGGCCCTCTACTAATAGGCAGTCTCAAGCTTCAACAAACAGTTAATTGTGAATCAACTTTTCAAAGGTGCTTCCATTAAATAAAAACGTAGAGTTTCAAAATTATTACAGTCACAAAATATTCATTCATCGTCGTCATATCTTTTGTCCTGCATTACGATATTTATAAAATCCATTCAATAAATTTTTGAGGCTTCCATGCCTACTTTCGGCTAACAGAGTTCTAACTCAAACTATCAAACTAAGATTCCTAATTTTAGCTTCTAACAGATAGCGATTCGCTCATGATTTGCTATTCAGCAAAGCAAATCGTGAGGCATTTTCATCTCAGACTCTCGCTCGCTTGCTCCAGCTACATGTTGACTTTTTCCTTTGACCACATGATTTGGGCTTTCTTCTAGTGATTTGGTGCAAATAAATAAGAGGAGATCGTTGAAGGGATCAACCTCTTCCTGCCCATATCTTTCTTTCCTTGAATGGCAGCGCGGACCCTATTCAACAATGGAGTTGACTGTAGAAACAGAGTGTAGCTACAGAATTGCACGAATCCGGTAGCCAATGCAAAATTTAACTTAATAATAAGGAACATTTTTGAAATATGAAAAATAGGATAATTAGTACCTTACCTATGTCAAAAACTTGCAATTTGATGCCTATCAAGTCAAAAATAATGGTCAAGGAGAAGGAAAATGAGTAAAGAAGAGTGTCAAGATGAAGCATTCATGAGGCTCTACATTCCCCCACACGGAGGTCATTGCATGTCCTCATGCAAAAAAGAAAAAATTAGTGCCCTTGTCAACTACTGCATATCCTTTGAAACTCGAGCTAGCACATCTAAATTTGTCTTTTTCACCTTTTTCCTTGCCACTGCCATCCTTGGCTTCTTCATCATAATTTTGTATTTCAGATTTATCACTTTTCTTTTAAGGACCTTATTCTTTTGTTTCATCTTCTTATTTTTCTTATACCATAGGCTTAGATGTAAGAGAATATTGTCATTTTGGGTTTTTTGGATTTCATTCTGCATCTTCAAGGCTTCATGTTCCTTTTGTATGTGTCTATTTAGTGTCTCTAGCTCAAATATTTCTTGTTTTAAAATATTTATGACTAGAGGTTCTTGTGGGCTACTAGACTGGTCTTCTTTTTCATGCATTGTTGAACCAAATGTCTTTTCTGTAGCTTTATTTTCCATAGATTCGATATAATCATATATCTCTTGTTGTACTGGATCTATCTTTGGTGTTCCTTGGCCTGGGCTTTGAATGGGTGAAATGACAGTAGGTGAGGGAGTCCTTTGCTTCTCCTTTTCCTATAAATTAACATATTCCATGAATTTTAGAGATGGTTCCTTCAGTGCTTGATTAAGCCCTGTTTTATACAATTATTCATTTATCCATGAATAAGATGCACTAATTTGAATTACCTTCCATTTTTCTCGAGGAGATAACTATGATGGTAACTTCCATGTACCCAAATAATTAGCAATATCTTCAAACCAAGGTGATTTAGTAGATACTACAAAAATATATTCATCAAGGAAATTGTCTTCTATAGGTACATCATTATTATCATTTTGAATTATAGATAAAAAGTCAGCAACTCTATTTTTTTTTCCAAGTTGATCCAAAATAGTGTTTATGGGTCGAAATGTACCACCAATAATTAAAGGGTCTCCCCAGTGTGAAGTCCTAATTAGACCTCACATCGTTTGGGATAAGAGCCCCATCCGGTATATGGACCCAACTACCACCATGAATTTTTCTACTCTTGGTTATCAAATGAGAAGGTATCAGAGTGGGACAAGAATGAAATGCACAAAATCAGCCCAAGATTGACAAATTTTAGAAAGAGGTACAAACAAGTCTCAGCAACAATTAGAAGAGATATACCATGAGAGGGATTAGTCAGCTAAAAACACATCAGAGAAAATAAATAGGAACATGATAGAAGTCAATTGCAAAGTAGTTCAAAATAGGTCATGGACATGGAAAGGAACAAGTAAACACATATTCAAAATCAAAACACACATGCAACCATTATGTATCAGTCCATAACATATTGCATATATTTAAGCACACATACAAATATGGTGAAGTACCAGAAAACTAATACAACCACCATGAGTAAGCATGGGAATTAGTGCCAAAGATGAAGAACATCTTATTAATATCGTTGCAACTTCAAATGCATATCACGCAATTGGTCAAAACCAAATAGTGGAACATGGGTTATTCATACAGTTGCCTGATGCCAAAACCCTAGCCCCATTGCAAATCCACTCTACTACTTTCCAAGAGCTGATTGGCCCTAGCTCTCAAGCATAAATTAGCTATTTATCCTGGCCTCAACTCAAGTGCTAAAGTCCCCCACTGTGAATGCGGGATGAGGGAACATTTATAGAGGTTAGATGACCGTTCATCTACCATTACTTTTGGTCTTCCCTCATGCCCTTTCAGCTACCTTTATGCCTTTTGAGCTTCCTCATTGCTCTCTCATTTCTACCACCTAGTACAGGCTAAATTGATCTTAGCCTAACTACTAACATCATAGGAGAACATTTATATTATGATGAAAAAGAAGAAGAAGATGTAGAGGGTTCTTTTAGACCCTAGAATGCTTGTCACCAAGGTGGTTTCTAGAGTACAAGACCAAATTGTGTGGTTAATTGGCTGCATGGAATGTCATCACAGTTGCCATAGTGTCTCGATCAGCTATGTGGAGCCAGCTTGTTCATTGGTTGGTCATCTTGACTACAGGGCTTTGTGCACATAACCCTATATCTCCCCTCGTAAGTTGAATTTCTCACTCTCCTATACCCTGTAAGAAAATAATCGTAGTTATACACGATGATAATCGAAGAACCACAGCATACATGTAAAAATATATAAATAAACAACAATAATCATGAAAAACCAAAATCAACTTTGGACCCCTATATGTGTTATCCCGTGCTATGGCTGTGTTAGAACGAGTGGATTTGCAAGGTCTTACCAAACTTCCATATCATCCTTCATGGATTTAATCATAGTAAATCCAAACCCTAACTTCTTCCTTGCTTTCATGAATCAACTTTATACAATAGGTTCTTTGGTCAAGGGTGTGAGGAGCGCATAGTTAGCCATTGCATTTCAATGCTTCATGTCCCTTCAGCTGGTGCATAGTAAAAATATCCCTTATGCTCATTACAAGGCATATATCTAGATTTAGGTTTGGTAGGGAAACTAGCAGGACCTATGTTCATCAAGCATTGACTTCCTTCCTTCAAGCTCTCAGGAAGAATTTCTTAAATACATATCACCAGACTCCCTAAGGTTCACCCTTGGGTGAGAATAGTGCTTCATATATAGGGAAGCATGTCCAATCCACATTGGCACCTAAAGTGCATATAAATGGACCAGTATTTCTAATTCTTGAGTGTGGAATATCATCACCAGATAAAAGAAGACATGTTTGATATGAGAGGCATCTTCTTCTCTTTCATAAACCAACCATCAACTCTAAGCACCTGCCCTTTACATTCAGTTTCATTTTTGACTTATGATCAAGCATGCATTCCTTGACATATTTTGACAAGCCATGTTGGGTCCAATCATTAGAAGGCGATCAACTTAGAGTCACATTTCAACATTCTCCTCCGTCCCAGGGAATAATATTCATGCTCCCTTGTATATAGAGTAAGCCCAAGAATTATGTGGAGACCTGGGGAGTGATTTGTGATTTTCCCCAAAGTCGCATAGTCACAATTATGGCAAGTCACATCTCTGGCTTCTTTCACTAAGGCATGAAAACGCAACCTCATGACATATGTGGCAACGCGACTTACTAAAGGTCGCATGGTCGCAGCAGATGGATGGTTGCACTTCCTAGGAGATCTCCTGAGGAGTTGTAATGCGACCCAATGACTTAGTCGAAAGTGCGAACCCCCCTGGCGGTCACTAGGTCACAACATAGCACAGGTCGCAACACAGTCCAGGTCACACCTCTTAGATGCCTGTCTGAGGTCTTCAAGTGTGACTTAGCAACCATTATTCACACAATCACATTTTGAGTAAGGTCACACTTTTGGTTTCTTCCCTGAGGGTGCAGAGTCTGACTTAGCAACTGGTGAGAGAAAAATAATTCACTTCTGAGCCTAATCTTGATCTAGGCAGACAGCCTGAGATGAAATGCATGATTCCTTTCTTGTATGGCCAGGATCCTGTCAGCAACTTTGGGAATTCCAAAAGAGTGTAGAAACGTTTCTTCTAGCTCCCTTATGGATCTCAAGCATAGTGTTTCCTCTTTCGTTGAATGGTTTGATGCGATTTCAGTCTTGACATCCCTTGATCTTGACATGTTGTGACTTTACTGAAGGCCTGTGTTGTATGGGCACGGGAAATCATTCATGCGAGCAGTTCTACCATTGGAGTTCTGAGAACTCTTGCCAAACATTGCCTGTGTTTCATCCAGATCTGGAAGAATTATTAATGTTTAGTTCCTCTCATCCCCTCAGTGGATCAGTATTCTTCGACGAGAAAATTACTTTGGCCTCTGCGTGGGCATCTCTATAATGCTCAAGTGTCATGAGAATCATTCTTTTGAATTCATTGGCGTTTTGTGTATAATGACATGGCATGCATCCTGTTCGAACTTGATTTTGATCTTCTTTCCAACACAAATGCATTTCTAACTTTGCCACCCAATGCAAATTTATTTCCCCTCATGGTTCAGGTGTTGGCCATATCTTCCTTTGCCACATCACTTTCAGTCTCAAGTCTTGTTAACCAGGTGATGGCATGCTATGAAGATGTTTCAATAGAATTCGAACATTTGCATAGTCATACACAATGGAATTCATGTATTTGAGGGTGAGTCAACAGTTTCATGGTCCAACGAACACCATGCATTATTGTGTCAACATTAGGCATGACTGGTATGGGTTATGGTTGTAGTATGCCTCCTCATGTTGCAATAATGGTTTGGTCTCCCTTTTCCCCTTGTTGCAGATGCATTACGATATTCCCTAGACATTTAGAGAGGGATGACATTAACAATGGTTGTCGAGTGGCATTGAACATACAGGTAGAGCTCTAGCACACTATGCATTTGCCTTTGAAAATTATTTGATGTGTAATCTTGATGCCTCAATTAAATGTATTCTTCTTCATACATTTATACATTCAACCATGTGCCTTTTTTCATGGAGTTGTACATGATAGGTGGTTTCTCCATGGTGGTTTCAGGTGCTTAGAATTCCCTTGAAGGCCTGACTCCCATTGGTTGCATGAGGGAAATTCTTAGTCACAACAACTTATGGTTTTATAATATGAGGATAAAGCCACAATATTTCAAACCCTAGATCAATTGGATGCACTAGGGCACATGTGCAGTATGAAAAATGTTGTATCATATCTCTATCTCTCAGACTATGACCTCATCGTTGCCTCATGAATACCAATGTGCTGCTTCTATTCTATGCTCATTGTTGACATCTTCACAACTTATCTAATATATGTTCAACCATTCACCTTCAACATGCTCAAAAGGTAGTTTTTCAATGTAGAGATCTCATGGGTGTTGGTCATCTGCAATGACCTAGATACTCCATTCTTCGTATGCGACATGTGTCATCATGATCTTTAGTGAGATTACACAAAACCTCTTCTATTGTCAAGCCTGCATGTACAAAGGTAATATTAGATGTTGCTAATATTATATGTCACAAGTAGAAGCCTTTGCACACTTAGATGTTAATACCTACAAGCACAATGAACATGGAGCCAAGTCTTAAAATACTTGTTATAGAAATTCTATATGTGTTCTAAATGGGCACATAAATACCACTAATGTAAGTGACCTTCCTATAAGCATGATAAATTGCGAGCATGTGTATCATCCAAGGCTTTAATCTTGGGTATGTAAGTGACAATTTATCAAATGTATCAAACCCCTTACCATGTGAATTGGCTCAAATTCAAAAAGTGAATATGTAGATGTCATGTCTAGGACCGAAGCTATGATTTCATCTTGGAGAGGGAAGAGATTGAGGTTATAATTTGGAAATCATTAAAATTCCACCAACCCTAGTGCAGCCAGGATAATGTTATGGTGCGTTGACAATGCCGACACATGTTTGTGGCAATTCAGTTAGAGGATAAGGTGATGTTAGACACGGTCATGGGTTTATTCGATCATCAGGGTTTCTAGTGCGCAAGATGGGGATCACAATACACAAACCCAAATACATTTGGAAGGGACAAGGATGATAGTGAGGCAGTGCCATCGACAAAATGTATTCCCATAAACCCTAGAGGGTAAAGATTACTTCAAAGCAGGGTTGTACCTTCAATCATATGCACCTAGGGCTACAGATATGCTAAGGGAAAACCATGACCCCTTCAAACCCTAATGCACATGAAGAGGTGAAGGATCTGCCAACAACCTGGGGAAAGTGTTTTGAAATGACTCTCACCATGATGCCAAGTGGTGTCGATGAGAGTGCACCCCTAGAGAAATATGCAAAGGTGAGCTTCAAAATCATGTGAGACTCTTAATGCATCAATGCAACCATTAACCTTCGAAACCCTAATGCAATCCTAAGGCCTATGTCTGAGATAAAGCATGATGTGTGGATGCAATGTATGAAGCATAAGTGGGCACATCAAATGGGTTGGACAGGTAAGGTCGAGGGGAGAGTAACCAGTTGAAGGCCTTATCGCAACCCTAGTAGCCTGGGGTGAGTGGTGGGGTACTAAAAATTTTGGATATGCCCCAAAAATTTGGGCGGTGTTGTAGCGGCTACAACATAATGTTAAACTCTTGCAACAGAAACAACCATCTAGTGATTCTTCCATGAGTGATTGGTTTATTAATTATGTACCTAATTGCAGAATGATCTGTAAGTACAAAATTTTCATAGCCAGTAATGTAATGTCTGAATTTATTGATAGCATGGACAACAACTAAAAACTCCTTTTTTGTTACAGTATAATTTAACTCTGCAGGAGTCAAATTTTTACTGGTGTAATAAATGGAATAAGGAGTTAAATCCTTTTGTCCAAGTACAACTTCTAAAGTTGTGTCTGAAACATTAGTTGAAATGTGAAAAGGAAATTTCCAATTTGGTCCTCTAAGAATGGGTGCCTCAAAGATTTTCTCTTTTAATGTCCAAAAGGCCTTTTGACAATCAAAATTCCAATTGAATTCACAATCTTTTGTGAGCAATTTGAAAAGTGGAGATGCAATTTTTGTAAAGTTTTCTATGAATCTTCTATAATAATCAGTGAAACCAAGAAAACTTCTAACATTTCGTTGATAGGTTGGAATTGATAATTTAGAAATAACTTCTACTTTAGATGTGTCCACTCTAATTCCAATTCCTGAAATATGGTGTCCTAAAACTATTCCCTCTGTAAACATCATAAAAAAAAATATTCATGGCTCAATGAGAGATTTTCCTCTTTACATCTAATGAGAAATTTTTCCAAATTTTTAAGATCTTCTTCAAAATAATTTCCGTAAACTATAAAATCATCCATATACACTTCCACACAATCATGAATTAGACCAAAAAAAATGCCTAATACTTCTCTTTGGAATGTTGCAGGTGCAGTACATAATCCAAAAGGAAGTACTCGATAAGCATAAGTTCCCCATGGGTAGGTAAAGGTAGTTTTATCTTGGTCTTCTAGGGCTACTTGGATTTGATTATACCCACTAAAATCATTTAAGAATGAAAAATATTTATTTCCTGCCAATGTATCTAAAATCTGATCTATGAAAGGAAGTGGAAAGTGATCTTTTAAAGTGGTTTTATTCAATTCCCTATAGTCAATACACACACTCCATTTCCCATTTTTTTAGGAACAATTACTAAGGGTGAAGCCCACTGAATTTCTAATATTGGATAGATGAAATTGACATTCAGTAGTTTTTGTAGTTCCTCCTTAACAATTTCCATTAGATTTGGATTCATTCTTCTTTGAGGTTGTCAAATTGGTTGGCATTTTCTTCAATATAGATATGATGTATACAAGCATTAGGATCAATTCCCTTCATGTCAATATATTCCCATGCATACGCAGAGGAATGTTCTTGTAACATCTTTATTAATACTTTCTTTTGAAATTATCCCAAATTATTGTTGATATTCAAATTTTTTCCATAAAAGATTTCAATTGTAGAATTGCTAATTTTTTCCATAGAATGCAAGGATAGTTGACGAGATGATAAATATTCAATATGGTTTTGTTCTCGAAAACTCTGACTAGATTCACAGTATGATGAAGATTCATTATTTTCTATTAAATTCAAAATTGATCTTCCTCATCTATTTGTGAAGTAGCAAAGGGTGGTTTTATATCAATGTTATCCATTCTTCATTTTCAGACTCTATTGTGGTTTTTGTAGGTGGATACAGTGTGAATTTCTTTGTTGAGCTCCCATCATAAATGAACATATCACCTGATCTACAACTTATAAAAGCATCAGTTGTAGCTATCCATGGTCTTCCTAGAATCAATGGATGTCCTCCTAAGTTATTCTTGGGTGTTAAAATCATAAAATCGATCGGGTATTCCAAAAAATATAAGGATACATATATATCTTCTAACACACCATTAGGTTTGATTACAGATCTATCTGCTAATTGTAATAGTGTAGGTGTATATTGAAGATTAGAAATTTTTAATTGATTCATAGTTTGTTTACTCATGATGTTTATAGCTACTCCTAAATCAATCAATGTATTTGGGATCTCTACACCATTGATGTGTGTTTTCGCAATGGGACTTCTTGGATCAAGATATTTTTGAATTGTTGTCTTACCCATCATGATATCTGCAATTTTTCCAACTAGTTGGATTCTTTTGATTTCATTTCTTTTTCTTCTTGTTCTTTTTATGCTCAATTCCCTAATTGTCTTTGTGAAAATTGGTATTTCATTAATGGCTTGTAGCAAAGGAATCTTTATGCAAACAGTCTTCAGTTCATCTAACATGTCATAATTAAGGAATAAAATTTATTTTTCTAACCCTTCATCAATTTTTAATCTCTGAGGAAAAGGTGGTTTTGAAACAGATACTAAAGGTTGTTCCATAATAGGATTTGAGTTATTTGAATGCGTTGGAGTAACTTTCTTTTGAGTTTTTTCTTTTTCATTAAGAGACTTCTCTTCTTCAAAGATATTTTCTTTTTCACTTTCTTGAATAACAAATGATGGGGAATTTTTTATAATATTCTACCAGATCCAAGTCGAACATTATTTAGATCTAGTGGAGTTATCATGTAAGTTTGAAAATTTTGTCCTTCCATATTGTAAACAGGTTGTGGGTTTTTATTATTGTTTGTATTTGGGAGCGGTTGGGCAGGAAATTGGTTTGGTCTTTGAGGAAATGGTAATGAAATTTGCGGATTCAAATTGTGAGGTTGATTTTGTTGACTGAGCTGAGGATAATATTGTGGAGGAAAAGTAGGATATGATTGTTGAAATTGTGGAAACTAAGGACATTGAGGGTACTTTCCATAAGGAATTTTCCATCTTTATTACCAAGGTTGTGGCTAAGATTTCCAATGCATTGGGGCATTCTAATTACTTTGTGATGATTGTGCAAATGGTTGATTGCTAAAGCCTTGAGCTGTATTTGGCTGTGGATTTTGCCAAGGTCTTTTAGCAATAAAACAAAGAGGATCTACCTGATTTGGTACTCCTTCTTGATAGACAGCTTTAAGACCTGGTATTGAGGGACATTATTTTGTATCATGATTTTCCACACATATAACACAAGTTTCTACACTCTTTAAATCAAGAGGACATTCTCTCAAGGAATGTCTCTTTTTGCACTTAGGGGAAAGAATGGACAATGCAGCATTTTCATCTTTTTGCTTGTTTTGTATTTTAAGGGTGTAAATTTTTTCACTAAGGCTCCCTTAAATATATGTTTTAAAATTATTAAGAAAATTTCTTAATTCTGCTCTACTTACTGTCCCAGCTATAGATTTATTAATCCTTGATAAAAGAGGATCTCTTGGATTTTTCCCAGTTCTTGCATTGCCTCTTGAAATGTGTATGCATAACTCAGGAATTTCTCCTAGTGACAACTAAGAAATGTCTCCCTTACCCATTAGATTGAGAAGATTAATCCACTCATCTCGATAGGATTTCAATAAGAGAGCTTTCAAAGTTTCCTCATCTAGATTATTCATTTTTTCCTTTTTAACATTATAAGCAAATCTTTCAACGAAGTCTTCAAGATTTTCATCTTCTTTTTGTACCATTTTAAAAACATCATCCTTAATATTATGAGGCATACAATAGTCCTTATATTTCTCTAAGAATGTAATTTTCATTTGTTCCCATGTTCTTATGGAGTTTATTCCTAAACTCATAAACCATTTTAATGTTGCATCTTTAAGGGTTGCATGGAATAATTTCAACTTTTGAGCATCTTGCAGATAATCATATGATCTACACAAGACTTCAAAGTCAAAGAGAAATGTTTCAAGATCTTCACTCCTTAGTCCATGAAAGTTTGGAAGGATAGAGGGTGATATATTTTTCATTGTCACTATTGTATCTTCATCGAGGATAGGAAATCCAAAGAGTTTTGGACTTATATCTTCTCCTCTTCTTCTTCCTCTTCCACCTCCCCTATTTCCTCCTCTCCCTCCTCCAATCCTAGGTTGTTCACCATTCAAATTATGTACCTCTCCTTCCCCTTCTCCATCGATTGTAGATTCTTCAAAACTAATATAGGGTTCTGGTTCCAAGATTGGGTTTTCAACTTCCTCTAGTTCCTTTGGTTATTCTATCAATGGTTTGTTAAAATATGTTTATTCTTCCTCTTCTTCAGTAGGAACTTCCATCTCTTGAGCTAGAAGTTGTTCTCCAGTGAACATAGGAAAATTACTCCTGTTGTTGGGGATATGGGATCTTCTTCTTCAATTATGGATTCTATTGATGAAGTTGGTGAATCTCTAGGTTGGATTTCGGATCTTAATACCTCAGGGGGTTTGTGTTTTCCTATTATGGATGGAATTCGAGTTTGTGTGGGTGGTGTGGCACTACGAGGTCGGGGTAAGTGATGTTGTTGGAATTAAAATATTTCCTCTACCTACAAATCTACCCCTAAAGCCTCTTTCCCTATGCATATCATAATTTTGTTTTTGTTGTTTTTTTTTAATCCAAAATAAATGAAGACTTATATTTACACTTCCCCGACAACAGCGCCAAAATGTTTGTCAACTTAATTGTATTAAAATGATTACATAAATTATCAACCAGAGTTGGAGTGCAAGTGCACAATATATGCTAGAAGCCTTTTTATTAAGATGGATTTATTAATTGATTGAGTTATTGGAAATGTGTCTTTAAGTTTTGTATTCCTATTTAAAAAAGAAATTAACATTTCTATCTAGTGAAAATAAAATGATTGTGAATTTAAAGCAATATTTATTAATTGAAAAATGAAACCATAAAAAAATCACACTTGCAAAAATAAACTCACACTTGCAGAATGAAAACTATATTAACTCACACTTGCTTCAAAATTGAAAGTTCAAGAAGTAGCTGCAAACAAACCACTCTTCTTCTGAAATTAAACTAAGAAATTTTTTGAATAAAAATGCTCTGAACAAAAAGCTTAAAGAAATCCATATACCCAAATCTATAGAGAGAAACATCTTTATGCTATGAAGTTGAAATGCTTTTTAATGAAACTCCAAATAAATCACAAGGAAATCACTGCTATTTTGATGATTCGAATCAGCTTCAGAAACTATAAAAGAGAGTTGTAAAGCTACCATAAGAAGATAATGAACATATGTGAAAATGCTACATAAAATAATAACAAAAAGGAAAATCTACACGTTAAAAACCCTCACTGTTTGTAGGGGCCCTCTACAAACAGGCGGTCTCAAGCTTCAAAAAACAGTTAATTGTGCATCAAGTCTTCAAAGGCGCCTCCATTAAATAAAAACACAGAGTTTCAAAATGATTAAAGTCACAAAATATTCATTCACCGTTGTCGTTAGTTTTGTCCTACCTTACGGTATTTATAAAATCCATTCAATAAATGTTTGAGGCTTTCATGCCTACTTTCGGCTAATAGAGTTCTAATTCAAACTATCAAACTGATATTCCTAATTTTAGCTTCTAGCAAATAGTGATTCACTCATGATTTTCTATTCGGCAAAGAAAATTGTGGTGTTTTCATCTCGGACTCTCGCTTGCTTGCGCCAGCTATGTGTTGACTTTTTCCTTTGACCACACGATTCAGGCTTTCTTCTAATGATTTGGTGTGGATAAATAGGAGGAGATTGTTGAGAGGATCAACCTCTTCCTGCCCATATCTTTCTTTCCTTGAATGGCATCTCATACCCTATTCAACGATGGAATTGGCCACAGAAACGGATGTTAGCTATAGAATAGCATGAATCTGGTAGCCAATGAAAAATTTAACTTAATAATAAGGAACATTTTTGAAATATGAAAAATAGGATAATTAGTACCTTACCTATGTCAAAAACCTGCAATTTGATGCCTATCAAGTAAAAAATAATGGTCAGAGAGAAGGAAAATGAGTAAAGAAGAGTGTCAAGATGAAGCATTCATGAGGCTCTATAACAAGCATAACCAAAATTGTCTAATTCCTTGATAACCTTGAAGAGGCTAGAATGATTTTGATTGAATCTGTTGGCCTTGCTAAAGAATTTGTGGAATAGTAATTTGAACAATAAGTATTTTTGGGATACTTTGGAATGGTTGCCCAGAGGGATTTTGAATCATCCCTGCATTGGGTTGACTAGTTGGTACTTGGTCCATACCATATATATGTTGATTCACTCGCATATGAGGTATAGACTGACCAATTGGTGGGGTTCACAATGCACCTTGAAGAGGCATGGTAGGTGGGTTTCGAGAGATCCTAGATACTAGTGGAATATGTTGTGTTGGAGATACAACCTAGACAAGTTGACTTACTTGAGATAAAACTTGGGTAAGTTGAGGCATAGTTTGAATAGGTGTGCAAGTGGGAACCTGGGATGTGACAAAATTAGGTTATGAAGTGGGAAGTTGATTCAAAACCAAACCAAGTTAAACAGGAAAAGTAGGATTCCAAGAAGCCATTCCAGGTAATGGAGGACTCGAATAGCATTGAGCACCCATTTGTGACATTTTACCATGAGATGGAGACATGGAAATAACAGGTTTCTCCCCTATCGAGGGATAAGGAGTATATGGAGGAAACTTCCCCCCAGGAGGAGAGTACCCAGTATAGGATGGCATGGGTTGTTGTAGATGTCCCAATCAACTAATATATGAACCATATTATTGCTCCAAAGAAGGTTGGGACACAATTGGTGGAACGGATGGTGATGTGCTATCAAAGAAGTGTTGGATAACATTCCATATGAAGATGACAAGGTAGAAGTCCATGGACTAGTCGACGCACTAGAAAAGGTTCTAGATAATGACTAGTAGCCAAGTGGCACTAACGTATCACCATACAAATGGGTTTCTAGTAAAGTCACAAACATGGAGGTAGCTGCAACTTCAGTTGACTCACTCATAACAGAATATACAGGTTGAGAAATTACGTTGACTCTGTCATGGTTAAACTTCCCAAATAATTTTTTTGAGGGAAAATCAAAGGTGAGTTGAAACGATGGGTGCTAGGGGAAGGAACTTGTATGGGAGTATGAGGAGTATGAAAAGGATGAGATTGATAAATAGGAGTCCCTCTTAAATGGACAGCAGATGGGGGTCAAGTCTCTTAAGTAATTTCCTCAATTCTCAAGAGATCAAGTGGAAGTACTTCTCCGTTGGGACCAAAATATGCAAGTTATGGTTGGGTCGAAGGCAAAGGAAGAGAAAAACGAGGCCTTAAAGTAGTGGGTTGAGTTAACTGAAGCTCCTCAAGTTGGATAAATTTAGTTTGTAATGTTTCTGAATTTGGAAATTAAAGTTCAATGACCTTAGGTAGTAAAGTTTCAAGGTTTTCAGTTTTGATTACGTTAGACTCACCAGCTGGTAAAGATATGATTTCAGAATTAGTACTTATGGGAAGTGATGATTCTAACTGATTGATTTAATATGTAGTTCCACAAGGGGAATATTCTAAAGTACTAATTTTGGTAATTTGTGTATTTTTATTCTTTTGATGAAGAGGTGTTGCCTCTGGAGGTAAAGGAGGCAATATTTGCATTCCATGTGAACGACAAGATTGTTGAGGGTGTTCTTCCATGATGGTTTAATGAATTTTATAACTTTAAGGAAAAAAAAAATGGATAACTAGGAAGAAAGGGATTACTAAGTCACTTTGAACTAGGGAATATTGTTTCCAGTACATGAAAAAAATCTCCATGAATTTTGTGTTCGGTGTATCACAATAGAAAAGGCGGCTGACTCGATTAACTATGGCAAGATAGAAACCTATAGGGGACTTCCAAAATATACCTGGAAGTATGTGGAAGTGTTGTACATGGTAGTGTTGTCTAATGATAGGAGGTATTCTGATATACTTTTCATACATGGAGTGTCATCCGATATACCGAGATGTATGTGGAGAACAGCCTGATATACCTATGTACATGGAATATCAACTATCCCCATAATATAACACAGACAATTAATGACAACTCCAATGTTTGAATACATTGGAACACATCTCTAGCCTAGACCTCTATGTCTTTCGTTAATGTTCTAAATGCTCCTTCGATTGATTGAGTAAATTATATAAGTTGATCTTCAATTATGTTTCAGTTTCAAATCTCGCAATAGGAGTTCACCTAAATCCTCTATGATGAAACTAGTATGATAACAAGGACTATTTTATTTTCAATCAAGTTCTATCTACAAGAGATAAGAAACATAAAATAATGTAGTAATCAATGATGCAGAAAAAAAAAGCTTCTTAAATATATATTGGCAATGCAATTGTTCCAATTCGAATTGAAAACCCTAAATGCAATGCAAATAATGAAAAAAATGCTTTTCTTTTCTCTTAATTTTCAAATGAAATGAAAACTAAGATGCATCTAGATCGTTGATAAAAGAAATCACACAGAATATGACTATAATACAAATTTATTCAAGCCAATCAACAATCAATCCTAAAAGACCTAATTGATAAGAAGGAAGAAAAATCAAAGAAATTTTCATCAAAGACTAAGAAAATCAAATGCAAACACTATGATGGCTTTTCAAAGACACGAAAAAACTAAGAGACTCAAGAAAACTTTTTGTACCAAAGCAGGAACAAATAGAGGAAAAGAAATTCAATATTTTTGCATTCTACAGGATCAACGCGGGTGTAGTATGGGCACCAGAGTGCAACAACACACTTCCAGAGAAGAGAGATTTCGTTGCAGTGTGTTGTCACATAACTCTCAGATCTGACATGCATGAGTTATTTATGAGCGAATCATCACTTAACTAGTTTAACACATGAAGCAAAACCCCATTGTATGACCTCCTAATATTTCCTCCATCAGTTTGAACTAGTTTAACAGATTTTAACTCAGTTAAACTGAATTTATTAATTACAACTCAAAATAAACTCAACCAAGACTCCTATAAAGTAGGAGAAACTCTACATGAATCTAATTAGACCCTCTACTCGAATTAAATAAGACAAATACGACAAATTAACTTAGTTAACTCATACAGGTTGTCTTGTGATGTGGAATTACAATTGTACTCCTAATTTAATTCAAGGACAAAATTAAATCATGATTTTCTTGTTGCATTTTCAACACTCCCTCTCAACAAGAAAGGGATTATTAGATACCCCAATGCTACCTCCATGGAACTCGAATTTACCTTTTGAAAGTTCCTTGGTCAAGATGCCTGCATCTTGTTCCTTTGTAGGAATGTACACCAACAACATGATTCTGCTCTACACACAATCTCGTATATGGTGATACCAGATGTCGATATGATTGGACCGATCATGAAAAACTAGATTCTCAGAGAGTTTGATACAACTCTGATTGTCACAGTAAATCATTGTAGGATCCATCTACTAAACAAATAACCCAACAAGGATATTCCTTATCCAGATAGCCTTACAATCTACTTCACTAGCAGTCATGTACTCTACTTTTGCTAAATTGAGGACAGCTAATCTTTGCTTCCTATTGTACCAAGAAACTACTGTTGACCCAATACTAAATATTCCCCCTGGTGTGCTCTTCCTTTCGGATGGATTCCCTACCTAATTTTCATATGTGAAGCCTTGAAGCTTGCAATAGAGTTTGGTTGGCTTAACCATTACTTGACTAAGGTAGTTAACTACAAAACATGTGTTCAATCGTGTGTTCACCAAATACATAAGTGAACCCACAAGCTACTTGTATATAGTAGCCTCCACTACTTCACTTGAAGTAGCATCTTCCTTCCTCCATTTCCTTACTAGAGGAGTCTCCATGGGTTTGATGCTCTCCATGTGGAACTTTTTTCAGTATCTCATTTGTAGGTTTTAACCCCGTATAGAAATTACCTACATACAATTCTAGAACACAGAAAATAAACAATGCGAGAGCATAACACATAAAACACATATACATAGAAATTTTCCCCTAGATCCCAAAACCGGGACTACCAACTTGATTTTCATTATGTTCCTTTCAATGTTACATATTTATATATTTATACATGTCAAAGCATCCAATACCATCGACGGGAAACCATCGCGTCCAAAACCATGGACTGAAAAACCATTGCGTCCAAAACCATGTGCAAAAAATCATGCACAAAACCATAGGTAGGTTCACCCAACCTAACATAGGGTCCAAAACCAAAATTTTCCAGGGCGTTGCCCTGGACCCCATTCAGTGGGGTTACTTGCACCCCTCAAACCCCCTGTAACTCCTCCTGCTATGCAATCGACGCAACAAAGGGGGAGCTTCACACCCCTTCTAACCCCCCAATTAACTACGTGGGATGGTCGTGGAAAGAATATAACACAACCCAAAATTCTCCCACTTGTTGTTTTCTTTCCATAGGGAGCCACAAGAGAGCTTAGTCATTTATCCAGTCCTGCAATGCCCATTGTTTCTCTACACCAAGAGAACTTCTGAGAGCTCACAGATTTTGTCAATGCATCTACAGTATTCTTGAAAGTGTCCACCTTTACCAGCAACACCTTTTTGTCCTCTATCATATCCCTCACAAAGTGATACTGAAGATCAATGTTCTTTGTCTTTGAATGATATGCAGAGTTCTTTGCCAAGAAAATTTCACTTTGGCTGTCACAGTCTATCCTTATATCTCCCTGTACTAACCCCATACTTGAACACAATCTCTGCAACCAAACTGCTTCCTTGCTTGCATGAGTGGCAACCATGTATTCTGCCTCTGTAGTTGATAGTGCCACCACAGATTGTTTCTTACTCATCCAATTGACTGCACCTCCAAATAGTTTAAACGCATACCCACTTGTAGATCTTCTCTAATCCAGATCTCCAGCCTAGTCTGCATCAACAAAGCCATGAATACCCAACACTCTGTCCAATCTTGGTCTTCCTTGGTAGCACAAACCATAATCACTAGTGCCATGCAAATACTTGAAAACCCGCTTCACTATTGTCTAGTGCTCCTTCCTTGGTTTTGACATAAACCTGCTCAATACTCCCACTGCATGTGCAACGTCTGGTCTAGTATAGACCATCGCATACATCAGGCTATCGACTGCACTTGCATATGGAACACGGGACATGTCCTCTTCCTCTTCTTGTGTCTTGGGACACTGTTCAGCAGATAACTTTGTTGGAAATAATACTAAGAGGGCGGGGTGAATCAGTATTAGCAAATCACTAACTTTTTCATTTCCATGCCTAGATTCATATACGCTACTTCAGTTAAGGGAACCTGCATGTACATGCAACAATTTTTAATGCAACTAGTGTATATCCAGTAAAATTATAATTCAGTTAGTTGATCTTCAATGAGTGCATCAGAAGATTATTAACCATATAACCAGTAAACGGGTGCAGTAAAACAGAACAGATCATCACACAAAAGAAGCACACATGAACACCATGATATAAGGTGGAAACCCAATGTGGGTGAAAACCACCTGCTGCAATTCGTCTCTATCTTCTTTTAATGAGAAACTTCTTTTTACAATATTTCTGTACTGGTGCAGTCTTATACCAGTATGCAGGCTTCTACCTGTAGAAGGCTACAACCTTCTCTCATTCTCCAGCTTCTTCTGGAAGGGAGTTACAACCCCCTTAGCTTTTGTACTAGTTGATGTACTAGTACGTCGGTGTTGACCTACAGAAGGCTACAACCTTCTCTTTTCTTCCAGGGACCACGCTTTATAAATTTTCAGACTGGATCCATAAATACAAAACAATCACCACTACAATGCAATCATTAACTCTGAATCACCCAACAACTAAATCACTGAAACCCTGTCACCAAGACACAATCAACAGAACACAGAGCAGAGCCTAGAACTCTGCAACAACCATTAGGACCAACTGCAACCTCAAATATCAAATCTCATAATGTATACGCTACTTGACTGTGTCGAACTAGCGTGTATACGCCCTTTCACCAGAGAGAACCCGCGTACAGATCTAAAAATAATTATTTATACCTTCGCTGCAATTTTCAGCTTCAGATATACATAGAACATAAGATAGAAAGGATAAGACATGCGTCAGTATTCAGATCTATTCATGATCATACCATATAATGATAATGCATTTTAGTCTTCATGATCCTGGTCCATCAACCTTTATCAACTGCATAGGTGCCTCCTTGGTTCAGATCGAGCAAAGCATCACAAACCCATAACCAGCATACTAGATCGCACTCTTCATTAGATATTCATCACTTGCTCACCTCCCCTCTTGGCCTAATGATCTTCTCCTTATATAGGTTTAGGCCTCTCTCAATACCATGGTCCAAAACCATGTAGAACCAATACCTTGGACCCAATACCTGGGGTCAACACTTCGGACCAAATACCATGGACCAATACCAAAATACCATGGACCAAATACCACAGACCAAATACCACGGACCAAAACTTAGTTTTCCAACATGTACGCGCCTTTCCTTCTGTGAACCTGCATGTGTATGTATACGCATGTTTTGTTTTGCTAACCCACATGTATACGCACTTTCATCAAGGTTAACCTGTGTACACCTCTCTCTTGACCTACTGCACTATGATCTATCATCTGAGTGAGTTGCCATCAAGGACAACACCTGTATCATACCTCTAAGTGAGTTTCCATCAAGGACAACACCTGTATCATAATGCCAACAATCTCCCCCTTTGGACTTGATGGAAACCACCACACCAAGTCACTCTCCCCCTTTGACATCAAGGGCAAAGGGTAGACCAAGAAGTTCTCTCCCTTGGTATACCTTTTGTTGTCCATACTCCCCCTGAGTACCTGCTGAAATCTCTGATTGAGCTCCCCCTTTGTATATGCCAAGATGTACCAATCCATCCATGCTCCCCCTGAGCACATGCAAGGTCTGCAAAAGCATAACATGACTCTATACATACATCAATCTCCCAACCAAGTGGGAATACACCATTTTTTACTCATCCACCCAACCAAGTGGGGATATACCAAATGTTTATACATGACTCAAAAACAAGAAACATTACATCATCCATCCCATGCATAGTGGGGTAACAAAATACATCATATGACTCACAAAGACCAAGGACCTAAACACGACCATGATAGTTATCAACAACTATCATACACCATATGATCTACACCATAAGCATCTGTCACTAGCATCCAGACCTGTAACCTGCAATCCATTCTCTTGGTCAATCAACAATCAGTAGCAGGATGTGTTAATAAACATCATCACCGAGGACTTCTAACCATAATACCAACAATGCATTATTCGAAGCATATGCTCCCCCTGAGCCTGTGCCAACCATCATATACCGTGACCGAACCGTTTCCTGAGTCCGTTCTGTTGCTTTTTCTTCAGAGCTCCATATACGCGACTATGCAGCCTATAACTCGCGTATATACGTGACTTATCTTCATAATATCTGCGTATGAAAATTGGAATACTGAAGGTCTACACTTTCAGTTTCCCCGGTGTCTGTTATGTTAGCTAACTGAGTTATGTCACACCTTTCTATCTCTAATTTTGTCTTCTTCAATACCTGGAATTGTGATGATGTATGATCCTCTTGCTTTGGAGTTTGAATTTTGCTCATGTATTCCCTTGCTTTATGTCCAAACTTATTACATGCATAACATCTTACATGTTTCATATTCCTCCTATAGCAGTCAATGGCTTTGTGACCAAACATATTGCAAGCAAAACAATATCCCTTGAAGTACCTAGAGTGAGATGATCTTTCTATGTGATGATCTTGACCCATTTTTCTTCTGCATCTAGCTGCAATATGTCCAACGTTATGACATACATAACATTCAACATTATTCATTTGAGGAAATAACCAACTATCACTTCCATAGTTAGGAGGAAAAGATCTTCTTTGAAGAACTTCTTTCCCTAGTCATTGCAGGGGTTGACTACTTATCTCTTCATTGATCATTTTAGATTTTGCATTAGAATTCCTTTCCTCACCCTATGAGCTAGATTCACCTTCAACAGTTTCATAAAAACCAAGACCAGTTTTGATAGTAGGGGATCTTTGACTACTAAGAATATCATCCAAAATCTTAGTACTGTCTTGAAATCGTAACAGTTTATCCTTTTCTTCTAATTTACCTTTTAGGATATTTACCTCAACCTGATTTTGTTCTTCCTTTTCCAGATATTGATTCCTTATGTTTTCTTCACCTTTTCTTCCTTCTTCCACTTGTTGCCTTAATTCAAGCACTTCATGTTCTTGTTCTTCAAGAGCTTCTTTATTCTACTTCTTTGATTCTTTAAGATCTTCTTTTAGAGAGAGGATCTTAGATTCAAGTCTCTGAATTGTTATGCTCTCAACTTTTACTATATCCTGCAGCTGCTCCCTTACTCTGGTTACTGTCTCCAGCTGTTCTTTTAATCTAGTAACTTCTTATGTTTCTATGTCCTTATTTTCATATGCCACAAGAAGTCTATTGTCTTCATCACTATTGGATGAGTCATTACTTTTATCATGAGTATAATAACTTCTATTACCTTCTTCAGACATCTTTCCTTTGTTTTGAGGACATATAGCAGTGTAGTGACCAACTCTACCACATGAAAAGCGTTTGAAAGGTATCTTACCTTTGAACCTTCTAGATCCCTGTTCAAGATTCTTGACAAAATTTACCTCATATTCTTCTTCTGAAATGTATCCTGATTCATTGAGTTTTTCCTTTCCATTCGCTGATACTTTGAATGCGGCTTCTCTCATATCTGATGGTCCTCCTTTTCTCATCTCAAAAGCAGTTAAGATTCTGTGAAGTTGCGTCATAGTGATTTTCTGCAGATCCTCCTTTTCTTCTATGGCACACACTTTGGATTCAAATTTAGCAGACAAGGATCTCAAAACTTTCTCAACTAAGTGTTGTAGACATTTTTGTGCCTTACAACATAGAGCATAAAATGTCAATAATCTAAGGGATCCAAAGTCCCTAAACAAGTTGTTCTTACCCTTAGAGGAACAAGGTCAGCAAACCACAGCACTACAGTTCAGTTCTCCACTGAAAAACACTCAAAAACAGGTCAGTTTTGGATCATTGCAGCTGCTCCACTAGGCATCTGCGCTGCATAGCAGGTACAACAAAGGCTACCTGCATTGCATAGCAGGTAGAACAAAGGCTACCTGCGTTGGGCGTACTTGGACATGTGGAAGAATCTTTTTCTCAAAGTGCCAGTGTCCAGGAAGCTTCCAAAAAGACACTTGATCATAAGATTCGCCTAATGATGAGTTAAGAGCTTCTAAAACTCCAAGTGGAAGGCAGAAACTCTGAGTGAAGGACTGAAGAACAACTAGAGTTGAAGAGGACAACAAGTCACACATCAAGCTGGCTTATCTTCACTCCAAAACTCTATATAAGGATCTCATCCCATGGGATCTGGAGGCTGGAATTTAGCGCGAAGAATTGCTGTTGGTTTACAGTTGTGAGCATTGGGTGATTGCTTGAGGGAGGTGAAGAAGAGATTTCTCTCCGTCTGGAAGGTGATGCTGGATTGGACCTCTCATGGTTGTATCACCGCCTGAACCTTACTTCCATATATTAATAAAGCATTTGAGGTTCTTCTATTCGCATGTGTTTCAATGGTGAATTGTCTTACTTGCGTCTTTGATTTATGCTAATCCTTGAATCAGTTATGCATGCATGCTTCTTGTAGTTTCCTTTTCTTGTCTTATTTGCAGGATCTCGTGTAGCTGGGCCCGTGAAAAGACTTGGAGCTGGTAGCAAGCGGCAATCAAAGGAGATTGGATCGACCATTTGCGCAAGACATCGGTAAGTGGATCTCTTCCTTTTATCTCTTGCATGTCATAAAGAAGAAACTTTAGATAGCTTTGCTTTCAGCTGTTGCTAAGGAACTATCACCCTTAGAGTGGGTTAGGGTCATTCCGAGTTGGATACTTTCCCCCACAACAGACTGGCGACTCCACTGGGGATCGTGTCTTGTTGGTAGCTTGTGTTTCTTGCTATTCATTTCTTAAACAAAAGAGTACCGAATCGAACTGCATGCGAGTCCTTCGAATGCAAAGTAGAGGGCAGCTACTCTAGCCCAGTGCTGGGCATGTTTATGATTTGAAGAGCTGATCCACAAGGACTCTTTTTAGCTCTTTGTGATAGTGTTCATCTTCCTTTAATCATCCTCTAGAGTATACTTGACTGATAGCAACTGATTTGACCAAAAACCACTCATTTTTTAGCAAACTGTGAGCCGGAATCTGAGAGAGACGAGAGTTGTCTCATCAGTGCAGCTGCAACAAAGGCTACCTGCACTGACATCGCAGGTCCTGAAGGGGCTACCTGCGCTGCATCGCAGGTTGACAGTGCAGCACCTGCGCTGATCCAGTTTTGCCTTGTGCAGCTGGGGTTACCCACTGTCTGTTGCCCAGTTTTCAGTATTGTTTTTGCAGCCTGTTGTCAACCTGTATACCTAGCTGAAACCACTTCTCTTTGCCTTCATTCCACCTCAGTTGTATGAAGAAACCGTGATTGTTCTTATTGTATTTCTTGCTGTCATTCACTGTTTCCCGTAGCAAAAGTGAACTAGTCTTGCTATGACTTCTTGGATCTAGACCTGTGAGAAAGTGTCGGTGTGATTCTAAGAGCTAGTTTATTGCTCTTCATAACTACTTGAGCATTTTCTTTCGTTATATGGTTCGAATTTCAGTATTTCTTGTGTTGAAACGAGTGAAATCTTAAGGTGTTATTTTGATTATTGGACAAAACTTGTTTCCTTACGCTTGAAATCGAATTCGAAATTATACAACAACTTTCTTTTTGTAATCATCAACATTAAGGAAGAAGAAAAGAAATACTTGCATTGTGCATGTGCATTTTGACAGCTTGCATGTCGATTTAGGAAAAGTGCATCAGTGTGTGCTCTATGATCTGTTTGAAAAGATGATGTCTTTCTTTTCCTTCAGTAGTTAAGGTTTTCATAAGTTGAAAGAATTGAAAAAGCTTGCTTATCATTCTTAGACTGCATTTAGGAGTTGTATCATACATCACGTGGTGATCCATAAAGGCAAACTGCTAAGAAAGATCAACCTAAAAAGAACTGAATTTATCTAACAACGCTTTGAAACATAACGAAACACAGTAGAGGTCTAGGTAGAGACGTGAACCGGCGTCGTTAAACATAGTGACTGTCGATCTCTACGAAGGTGGGTGATTCCTCCTGAGGGACGATAGCACTAATACGGACTTGAGCCCCCGCGTACCGTCGCGTATATTGGGGGACCCCTATAGGAACAAAGCCTTTATCCATAGGAAGCCATGTCGGCCGCCCTACTGATCGCGATGCAGTGAACATAGCATTCACGAAGATCGACCACTCGTACTGTAAAACGTATTCTGTGGTTTCGCGAAAGGTTTGGCACACCCTTGCCTAGAACTCCAGAGTAGTTTCTTTTGGCCTTTCTCAAACTCTATAACTGAAAAAGTCCATCCGAGCATTTGTCACTTCGGGCTCGTTAATACATCGAAGGAGACTAGAGTCATCTTTAGCTTTTTCTCGACTCTTAAAAAGTGAAAAAGCAAGTTGTGTCCTAAAAAAAAAAGCGTCGTCATATAAAATTCATCTTAAATGGAACATAATTACCCCTGATTCCTACGTTGATCTTAAAGGTTGAGAACATGGAGCACACCAACAAAGGGATTCCGCATGATGGGACCCCTAGCCCTTTCTCCTCTTGGGGAGAAGTTGGTGCGCCCCACATGGCCACATTGTCGCTTCCAGGACTGACAATTGGCCTGCCAGTTTGGCTATTTTCAACCGCTGTAGTTCAGACCACCACGGTTCCTGAACAGTCGAGTCAACAGTTAGACCTGTCTAGAGCTACCCTCCAGCCTTCCACTTCTTATGCGCCTTCCTCCGATCCTTCTTCTTCGAAAGGTCAGGCCACCAAAAGCGGAGCTCCCATAGAAAAGAAGAAGGAAAAGAAGAAGAAAGAAAAGAAGCAGAAGGAGCCAAAGGCGCCTGGGGGCAAGCAGAAGGTATCTAACGAAAACCCACACACAGCACGGACCGGGCCCAAATCGCCATGTGTCATATGTAGAGGGAACCACTTCCACAGTGATTGTCCCAGTATTCCCCGGATACTAAGGGACTGGTCCCCTCGTTTGCACGATTCGGAAGCGTCAACCTCTGACAACCAGGTTGAATGCTTACCGTCGACCAGCGAAAGTGAAGGTCGCAGACGACGGAAGGGGATGAGATTCCCCTACGAACTGTGTGAAGGCAATCACACCCTTCGCCGTTGTCCCTTTTTAGACGAAGCAAAGAGAGTTTTGGAAGATCAACCGGTGACACCGGTGCTACTTCCTCCTGGATATCAAAAACTTGCGCCAAGTCCTTCGTTAGTCGAAAATACAGCTGCCCTGCTCATAGGGCCAGCTGAAGTGTCAGTCGCTGAAAGTGAACCTACTGAATCCGGACCAGACGAAAGTCCAAAGGTCGAAACGGCAGTTGACCCGGTTCTCCCTTCAGAAGTTTCATCTTCACATACCACAGTCACTGAGGATTCATCTTCAGTTGACACACTCACCGAAGAGAGTAAGGATGACACCGTCCAGGTTCTCTTCATCAACACCGATCCTGATGAACATCAGGGCAATGTGCCCACTCCTTTATCGCAGGAAGGAGCGTCGTCAGGATCATATCCGGCCGTATATTCGGTCCCACCACCAAGCAACCTAGTTGCGTCCTTTGATTGGAACCAACTAGGCAGACCCCGGTTACCAGCCAGTATACCATTTAGAATTATAGTCCAAATATACAAAATGGTGATGGCTGGAACTATCATTGATGAAGGGGCATCTATGAGTATCCTGTCCTCTATTGCTTGGAAAGCACTGGGTTGCCCGGCGCTTTTGCCTGAGACAAGAAATCTCTCGGGTTTTGACAGAGGAATCAGTCGACCCTTAGGGATTCTACCGAATGTGCCTATTACCTTGAAAGGGAAGGCCGTCAAGATGAATTTGATGGTCGTCCAAGGACCCTTGGATTATAACCTACTCCTTGGACGGGACTACATATATTGCATGGAAGCAATAGTCTCCTCACTCTTTCGAATAATGTGTTTTCCATACGAAGGAAGAATGGTCAAGCTCGTAGACCAACTTTCATTTCCGGGATCACGCATCGCAAATAGTCACATACCTACCCTGAATGGTCTATTTGATCAATTTGATCAAGAAAGGTCTCTACCTCCGGTTCTTCTTCCTGATGAAGGCGAGTGATTCGGGAAAGGAAGGCCGGAACCCAGGGGGCATGCATCCTGGTCTGCTCTGGAGGCAGAAAAAACCTTGGGTGTAAAGTAGGATTTTCGCGGAAGAATATGACTAGTCCGTACCCCGTCCCCTCCTTCATCTTTGAGAATCTTCCTCTGAGCCATCTTCATGGAGAAGAAGGACAAGAAGACAAAGAGAGACTGGGAATCTCAGAAGGGGCTGTTAGGAGTGGGGTTGTTCTAGAATAGGATTCTTCTGTCAAGGTTACTTGTTTGACAAAAGTCATTCACCTTTGTCTAGATAGGTAGGCTCCATCAAAGAAGGGGATCCGTTTGCGGCAACAAGTAGGTACCGTCTTTGGGTAAAAGGCCAGCCTCACCCATTAAAACAAATGTTTTAAAGGATAAGTAGGGGCAGCCCCCAAAGAAAGAGATGCTATTTGCTGCAACAAATTGTAACCATCTTTGTGTAACCTAATGATAGACATCGCCGAAGAAAGAGTTTCATTTGCGGCAGCAAATAAAACCATTCTTTGGGTAACCAGAAAGAGGTAGGCCTCTCCCGGTAGAACAATTTGTTTTACCTGCAAATTGAGGGGTAACCTTGAAATTAGACTTACACCTGGGGGCATGCAAACCTCTTGGAAGGCAAGCATAGGCGACTTTTAGTTTTAGGTAGAACTAACCCACTAACCCGTAGATAAGTCGATACCTGGCTTGCACAAAAAGAGGATATGGAGCAATGCATAGGGAGATGAAAGCTCTTTTAAAAAATAGGAATCTTCCATGAGACCTTTCTACATTATGACTGGTAAGAACGAGCAGTTTTGGCAAAGTTCATGCTCGTTAAAAAATAAACGCAAGATCCGAGCAGTTTTAATGCGGAAATTCATGCTCGTTAAAAAATAAACATAAGCTTGTGAGCAGGCTTCCCCCAGTGTTCAAGCTCATTCAGAAAAAATGAACCGGTAAATAACCATTTGAGACCGTAAATTCATCAGCCATAAAAGCCTTGGTCGTGTTTGTGCACCGTCACCTCCACTTTTCATTTGGTCGATCATTCACATCCACTTGATTGTTTACCTATTTTGAGGAACAGCTGCGAAAAGTGATTTCACCTAGCCATCCTTGTGACACTGCCGTGATTGGAAAATTCCAACCTGTACCTGGAATCTGTTGCTATCCCTGTTTATCACTCGTTCCTCAAAAGACGAGTCTTCTTTGATCTCTTTTCACTGACTCGTAAAATATGAAAAGTTTGCCGAGTTTTGACCTTCCAGCTCGTTAAAAGGACCGGAAGAGCTATCCCTCCTCTAGATTTTAATCTTTTTGGACCTGAGGGATTATTGCACAAAAAGATCGAGTGCTTGTCTGGTTCGGCTCGATAAAGATATCGAACATTCATCCCTTCTGTATTGTTTTATACTTTTTCGGACTTAAGGGATTAGATGACGAAAAAGGACCCCTGGAGTCTACTTTATGTACGCTTTTCAGACTCTCTAAAAATGAAAAGGACCGAGTTGTCTTTGTCGCTGGACTCGTTAAAAATATTAGATAGCGACAAACTTGTCTTTAGACAAGAACGAGTTTCCCTATCGCTAGGCTCATTAAAAACATAGCGATGGGCTTGCCCGAAGGGCAGGTTATAGATCAAGCATATGTTATCCTCCTCAAGCTTGTC
The DNA here is from genome assembly GCA_031772625.1 of Pinus tabuliformis. Lineage (NCBI taxonomy): Eukaryota > Viridiplantae > Streptophyta > Pinopsida > Pinales > Pinaceae > Pinus > Pinus tabuliformis. The sequence goes on along the minus strand of CM062818.1, from coordinate 536,588,076 downwards.
AAAAAATAAAGAGGTACTGGTCAGAAATGACTGGGGAAAAATTGGGAAGAACCTCAAAGCTTAATGGTAGCAAGTCGCTCTTGAACATGACACTTTTGCCTCCGTAAATATCGGGTTGGGTTATTATCATTCACCGGTCCCTTCACCATGGTCTCGCCATACCATCCATACATGGGGTAATGCTACCGATCCATCTCATTAGTGTCGTTATATGTTCAAGAGATGTCATTCAGAAAGTGTCAACCGGGTCCCATCCACTACCGTACATCATCTTTCATCCTTCCATGACCGCCACCCTGAATCATATTTCACAGATCGTTTTCACCAATCATCACTAGCTCTGTTCCATGTCACTGATGTGGGATTCATTAAGGCCCTCCTTTGACGGATCACTTCTTGTCGACATCAGCTCATTATCCAAGAAGTTGATCTAGGAACACCCCCTCAGTACTTTGAAGCTTGCATGCCTCAATGGCAAGTTTCTCACTCCCGGCGATAGGTATACATTAATGACCTTCGACGAGGAGACTTTGCGTGGTGTTCGACATCAGATCCTATATTCACACCACGTGAATTGTGCTGCAGTACCTTGAGGGTCATCATCATTATCGGTGATTCCTCTCGCGCTTGTTAACAGTTTACATTATTGACTGGTAATCAAGCGATGTCTTTCCATGTTCGACTTCAAGAAATTCTCACATGGATCGACTTGTACTAATGTGAAGATCGGACAAGTTTGAAGACCCCGGATCTAGTTTCATCCATCCGGGCTGCAATATATATTTAGGAGATAAAGACATAGACATGTGCAGCAGATGATCATCCTACTAAAAGGATGATAATTAAAAGCAGAGAATTATCGGTCTATTATCAGACGATCGTCTGTTTATGTACAGCAAATGTATTTATAAAGCTGAGCATGGGAAATGCCCGCCTCAGCTAGATCATGAAAAGAAAGTATGAAAAGATAATGTATTGTATTGTATTTTGTTACAGGTCACCTCCCGACGATTGAATGAACTTCGGATCCTCCTAATAAAGCATTTCACCCGATAAACGACCTCATACTTTAGGGGGCAACTGTTATAGACATTTTTGTGCCTTACAACATAGAGCATAAAATGTCAATAATCTAAGGGATCCAAAGTCCCTAAACAAGTTGTTCTTACCCTTAGAGGAACAAGGTCAGCAAACCACAGCACTACAGTTCAGTTCTCCACTGAAAAACACTCAAAAACAGGTCAGTTTTGGATCATTGCAGCTGCTCCACTAGGCATCTGCGCTGCATAGCAGGTACAACAAAGGCTACCTGCGTTGCATAGCGGTAGAACAAAGGCTACCTGCGTTGGGCGTACTTGGACATGTGAAAGAATCTTTTTCTCAAAGTGCCAGTGTCCAGGAAGCTTCCAAAAAGACACTTGATCATAAGATTCGCCTAATGATGAGTTAAGAGCTTCTAAAACTCCAAGTGGAAGGCAGAAACTCTGAGTGAAGGACTGAAGAACAATTGGAGTTGAAGAGGACAACAAGTCACACATCAAGCTGGCTTATCTTCACTCCAAAACTCTATATAAGGATCTCATCCCATGGGATCTGGAGGCCGGTATTTAGCCCGAAGAATTGCTGTTGGTTTACAGTTGTGAGCATTGGGTGATTGCTTGAGGGAGGTGAAGAAGAGATTTCTCTCCGTCGGGAAGGTGATGCTGGATTGGACCTCTCATGGTTGTATCACCGCCTGAACCTTACTTCCATATATTAATAAAGCATTTGAGGTTCTTCTATTTGCATGTGTTTCAATGGTGAATTGTCTTACTTGCGTCTTTGATTTATGCTAATCCTTGAATCAGTTATGCATGAATGCTTCTTGTAGTTTCCTTTTCTTGTCTTATTTGCAGGATCTTGTGTAGCTGGGCCCGTGAAAAGACTTGGAGCTGGGAGCAAGCGGCAATCAAAGGAGATTGGATCGACCATTTGCACAAGACATCGGTAAGTGGATCTCTTCCTTTTATCTCTTGCATGTCATAAAGAAGAAAATTTAGATAGCTTTGCTTTCAGTTGTTGCTAAGGAACTGTCACCCTTAGAGTGGGTTAGGGTCATTCCGAGTTGGATACTTTCCCCCACAACACTAAGACAACTTCCTTAATTTCTTCACCCAAATTCCTCATACAATTGACAATCTCATCTATATGCAAGAAGTAATTAGATATTCTTTCATTACTATGCATCTTAAGAGTTTCATACCGTATTCTAAGAGTTTGAAGCTTAGCACGTTTTACCTGATCATCTCCTTCGTAGCTTAGAATGATTTTGTCCCATATTTCTTTGGCTGATTTGAACTGCATGACCTTGACAAATTCTAATTGTGACAAACTTCCCAATAAGATAGTAACAGCTTTGGCATTGAGTTCATATTTCTTTCTATCTGTTGTATCTGTAGGAGTTGCTGATGGATATGTGTATCCTCCTTCCACGATTCCCCAAACATCTGTTCCAAGCGATTGTAGATATGTTGTGGTTCTTATCTTCCAGTAGACAAAATTGCTTCCATCGAAGATTGGTGGTCTGATGGATCCCTCTCTTTCGTGATTACTCATCATGATGGATCTTCCTTCAAGCGATCAAGCTTCTTCTGAAGGACCCGCTCTAATACCAATTGTTGGAAATAATACTGAGAGGGGGGGATGAATCAGTATTGGCAAATCACTAACTTTTTCATTTCTATGCCTAGATTCATATACGCTACTTCAGTTAAGGGAACCTGTGTGTACACGCAACTGTGTTTAATGCAACTAGCGTATATCCAGTAAACTTATAATTCAGTTAGTTGATCTTCAATGAGTGCATCAGAACATTATTAACCATATAACCAATAAACAGGTGCAGTAAAATAGAATAGATCATCACACAAAAGAAACACACATGAACACCATGATATAAGGTGGAAACCCAATGTGGGTGAAAACCACCTGCTGCAATTCATCTCTGTCTTCTTTTAATGAGAAACTTCTTTTTACAATATTTTTGTACTGGTGTAGTCTTATACCAGTACGCAGGCTTCTACCTGTAGAAGGCTACAACCTTCTCTCATTCTCCAACTTCTTCTGGAAGGGAGATACAACCCCCTTAGCTTTTGTACTAGCTGATGTACTAGTACGTAGATGCTGACGTACAGAAGGCTACAACCTTCTCTTTTCTTCCAGGGACCACGTTTCATAAATTTTTAGACTGGATCCATAAATACAAAACAATCACCACTGCAATACAATCATTAACATTGAATCACCCAACAACTGAATCACTGAAACCCTATCATCAAAATACAGTCACCAAGACACAGAGCAGAGCCCAAAACTCTGCAACGACCACTAGAACCAATTACAACCTCAAATATCAAATCTCATCATGTATACGCTACTTGACTGTGTCAAACTAGTGTGTATACGCCCTTTAAACAGAGAGAACCCGCATACAGATCTGAAAATAATTACTTATACCTTCATTGCAATTTTCAACTTCAAATATACCCAAAACATAAGATAGAAAGGATAAGACATGTGTTAGTATTCAGATCTATTCATGATCATACCATATAATGATAATGCATTTTAGTCTTCATGATCCCGATCCATCAACCTTTATCAACCGCATAGGTGCCTTCTTGGTTCAGATCATGCAAAGCATCACAAACCCATAACCAACATACTAGATCTCACTCTTCATCAGATATTCATCACTTGCTCACCTCCCCTCTTGGCCGAATGATCTTCTCCTTATATAGGTTTAGGCCTCTCTCAATACCATGGTCCAAAACCGCGTAGAACCAATATCTTGGACCCAATACCTAGTGTCAACACTTCAAACCAAATACCATGGACCAATACCAAAATACCATGGACCAAATACCACAGACCAAAACTTAGTTTTCCAACATGTACACGCCTTTCCTTTTGTGAACCTGCATGTGTACGTATACGCGCTTTTTGTTCTGCTAACCCGTGTGTATATGCACTTTCATCAAGGTTAACCTGTGTATACCTCTCTCTTGACTTGCTGCACTATGCTTTGTCATCTGAGTGAGTTGCCATCAAGGACAACACCTATATCATACCTCTAAGTGAGTTTCCATCAAGGACAACACCTGTATCATAATGCCAACAAACTTTACACCTACAGGAATAGGAACCTTCACCAGTTTACTAACCTGCATATTAAACCTCTGCAATATTGTTTTGACATACTTCCTTTGGTTTAACCAGAGCATCCTCTTTGTCTGATCTCTTTTAATTTCCATGCCCAAAATATAGTGTGCAACACCAAAATCTTTCATGTCGAATTTGAAGGACAAATGGGCCTTCAAATCCTGGATAATTTCTTTGTCATTTCCAACTAGCAACGTGTCATCCACATACAAGACTAGATAAATAACACGGTCACCAATTAATTTAAAATACACACAGTGATCTGCTTTGCTTCTGGTGAAGCCAAGTCCCTATATAGATGTATCAAATTTCTGATACCACATCCTTGGTGACTATTTTAACCCATACAGAGACTTCTTTAACTTGCATACCAGTTCTTTCTTACGCTTCACCGCAAAGCCTTCAGGTTGCTTCATGTAGGTCTCCTTTTCCAGATCCCCGTGAAGAAATGTTGTCTTCACATCCATCTGTTCTACCTCAAAATCAAAAGTAGCAGAAACAGATAAAAGTAATCTAATAGAAGTTACCTTGGCAACAGGAGAAAAAATATCACCAAAATCAATTCCCGGCACCTAGGAATAACCTTTTTCTACCAACTGAGCTTTGTATTTCTCCACCTTTCCTTCTGCATTTGACTTCTTCTTGAACAACCATTTGTTGCCAATGGGTTTCCTTCTAGCTGACAACTCCACCAGATCCCAAGCCTCATTTTTGTGCAAAGATGCCATTTCATCAACCATGGCCTCTTTCCAGAGTTTTCCATCCTCTGAATTTATTGTTTCCTTCACAGTTCTGGGACCATCAACAGTAATAGATAAAGAAAAATTTGAAGAAAAAGCAGATGGATTATATCTTTTTGGCTGCCTTCTTTCTCGAATTGATCTTCTCACACCCAAAGTTTGTGGCTCTTCATCTTCTGATTCCTCCTCTACTGTAGAGTCTGAGTCTTCCTCCTTTAGCTCAAACTCTATCTTCTCAGGTTCCTTTGGTTGGACTTCATGTTTAATAACATCTCTCACCTCTCTGAACACCACATCTCAGTTGTACACAACCTTCCTTTTACTGGGTTCCAAAGCTTATAACCCTTTAAACCATCCTTATACCCAATAAAGATGCACTTTTCAAATTTACTATCCAACCTGGCTCGTTTCTCCTTTGGAACACATACATATGCATCACATCCAAATACCCTCAGATGTGAAAGAAATGGTTTCTTACCAGTCCATACCTCTTGTGGAGTCTTATCCTCCAATGTTGATGAATGTGATCTATTGACCAGGTAACATGTTGTCCCCATCGCCTCTACCCAGAATTCTTGTCCTAACCCGACACCACTGAGCATTCTTCTTGCCCTTTCCATCAACATCTTGTTCATTCTTTCCATAACTCCATTTTGTTGAGGTGTATATGGATTAGTCTTCTATCGTGCTATACCACACTTCTTACAGAATTCTTCAAATTCCTTACTACAAAACTCTCCACCATTATCTGTCCTCAGCACCTTTATCTTCTTCTCTGTCTGATTTTCCACTGGAGCCTTAAATTCTTTAAACCTGTCAAATACTTCAGATTTCTTCTTAAGGAAATATATCCATGTATTCCTTGAGAAGTCATCTATAAATGATACATAGTACGCAAACTTACTTAGTGATGGAACCTTCACAGGCCCAAACACATCACTGTGCACAAGCTCTAATATTTGTTTCGCCCTCTTACCACCAGAGGGAAAACTCACCCGATCCTGCTTCCCATATACACAATTTCCACAGAAATCAAAATCCAGAGATCCATTACTCATACCTTCTACCATACCTTTACCATGAAGTATTCAAAGGCCCTTCTCTCCAATATGTCCAGACCTTTGACGCCACAGCATGGTCTTCTCTTGAGAGACAACTAGATTTTATGCTCCACTTTCAGGAACCACAGAACTATTGCACCCATCAACAACAGTGCTACCTTGGAACTTGTATAGAGTTCCAATCTAAGCTCCCCACATCAATACCAGTTCTCCCCAAACCATCTTACAGATTTCCTTCTCAAACACTATTTTTACACTTGTATCATCCAACTTTCTTACAGAAATCAAATTTCTCACCAATGCAGGAATATGTAGAACACCCGGAAGTGTTCTAACCCTTCCACCTTGTAACTTCAACTTTACTTTTCCGCGACCAATGATTCTAGCCTTTCTATCATCCCCTAAGAAGACATCACCACCATTGTATTTCTCATACTCACAGAACCACTCTCTATGGGGAGTGAAGTGAAAGGATGCACCTGAGTCAATCAACCATGCCTCATGATCTACATGTGTACTTGAAGAATCCAAGTACACATCCCCACCTTCATCTGAGGTGGTTTTCTCCTCTGCAGAAGGAGCATCATCAGATCCCTTTCCTTTATGAGGAGATTTAGATTTATAGTCCCTTTTGTAGTGCCCTTCCTTTCCGCATTTCCAGCACACCAACTTTACAAGTTTTCCTAGAGATTTAGATCTCCCTCTAGATTAAGGTCTCCCACTCGATGACTTATTTTTTTTTCTATTCTGGGACCGTCCTCATACAGACAAGGCATCACCATTCTGGCTCTCCATATTTTTTCGTCTCATCTCCTCCATTAACAAGGATGAGACTATTTCATCAAACTGTAAGGCAGTTGTATTGCTACCTATTACAATAACCAGACTATCCCACGAATTTGGTAGAGAACACAACAAACTGATGAACTTATCTTCATCTGAAATTTTAATATCAACAGATGATAACTGACTTACCAGAGTATTAAACGCATTCAGATGCTCTGTCACTGAGTCTCCATCTTTCATCCTCAGGTTATACATCTTTTTCTGTAGGAGTAGTTTATTCACCAGAGACTTAGATTGTTACAAAGTCCCTAACTTGTCCCACAAAGTCTTCGTCGTAGCTTCCTTTGATACATTCAGCAATACTGAATCTGAGACACACAATCATATTGTGCTCTTTGCCTTTTAATCCAACTTCTTCCATTCTTCATCAGACACTCCCATTGGTTTAGTACCCAGATATACCGCAATCCATTTATCTTTATCCACCAACAGATCCTCCATCTTGAGTTTCCACAAGTCAAAACTCTGACTGTTAAATTTCTCAATCTTTATCTTTCCACTGCTCACCATCTTCTTTCACTACTAGAATCGATCCCGCAGATCTCCCACTGAACAGGGTCTACAATAGGCCCGATCGAAACCCCTCAGCAACAAAGGCATCCCCTTGAAGCCAAAACAACTCTGATACCAAATGTAGGTTTTAACCCCGTATAGAAATTACCTGCATACGATTCTAGAACACAAAAAATAAACAATGTGAGAGCATAACACATAAAACACATATACATAGAAATTTTCCCCTAGATCCAAAAACTAGGACTACCAGCTTGATTTTTCATTATGTTCCTTTCAATGTTACAATACATATTTATACATGTCGAAGCATCCAATACCATGGACCAAACAAGCATTGCGTCCAAAAACATGTTCGAAAAGTCATGCACAAAACCATAGGTAGGCCCGCCCAACCTAACATAGGGTCCAAAACCAAAATTTTACAGGGCGCTACCCCGAACCCTATAGAGTGGAGTTACCTGCACCCCTCAAACCCCCTGTGACCCCCCCCCCCCTCTGCTACGCAATCAACACAACGAAGGGGGGGCTCTACCCCCCTTCTAACCCCCTGGTTAACTACGTGGGGTATTCGTGGAAAGAATATAACACAACCCAACATCGTTGGCATACTTTCCCTGTGAGACAAACAACTCCTCATCTCCTTGCCATACTTCCATACCAAGGAAATAATGCATGAGCCCTAGGTCCTTCATCATGAATTCTCTGCAAGATCCTTTTTGCAAGATTTTACCAGCTTCTTATCACATGTTAGAATTAAATCATCGACATATAATACTATAATCAATAATTTACCTTCAACCACAATATGGTAAAAGTTCGCATCTGCTTCACTTTTGGTGAAGCCCAACCTGGTGAAATAGTTTTCAATCATGGTGTACCAAGCATAGGGTACTTGTTTCAATTCACATAGAACTTGCTTGAGTCTGCACACATGTGACTCTCTGTTGAAGGTCTTAAATCCTTTCGACTTCTCAATGTACATCTCTTCCTAAATCACTCCATTGAGGAATGTTCTCTTCACATCCAGCTGATGTATATTCCATCCCATGTGCACTAAAATTTCTAGAATAGATCTGGTTGAAGAGTACCTTGCTACTAGAGAAAAGGTCTCCTCTTAATAAATTCCCTCCACCTGAGAGAACCCTCTAGCCACAAATATGGCCTTGTGTTTCTTTACACTCCCATTTGTTGCTTGATTTACCTTGTAAAGCCATCTGGAACTCACCACTGACTTATCTGCTGGTCTTGGGACCACTTCCCAAACATTGTTTCTGATAATTAAATCATACTCCTCTACCATGGAATCAACCGAGCGGAACAACAGCAGCGCTGCACAAGTACCCGGGGGGATAAACGAGCAAGTAAACGACCCGAATAGAATAAGGCAACTGATGAAACAACAACGAGAGTATGCATTCTTGAGGGGACTTAACATGCCCTAAACCGGTTGAATTGGTCACGATGCATGGAGGACACGTGTCACATGGTGGAGGATAGGTGTCATACGACACCTTACCTGGTTTACGTGGCATAATGGTTTGTCTACATGGATCCGTTCGCATCGTGGGGTTGTTCCTCATATGTACATGCAAGAGATTATGAATTGGTACCTAGTTGATAATATGATTCCTAGGAGGTCATTCTTAGTTGGGGACGTGATACAATTAGATCCATGGTGAACATGCCATGAAGTTGGGTTGTGGTGGAATTGGGATCCAGGAGGATCTGTTGATGGCAAGTTGATTCAACGATGAGATTGGGATCCAGGCAGCAGTTCACACGCCAGTGGGTCTATTGATTGGTAGTGGACCCAGAGGTTGATATGGTATCCTCACATCAGAAGATCTATCCTTGATTGGATGATACAATGGCATACTATGATGATTTAGTGGTTCATTTGGTACCTCGGTATTGGTACGTGTTTGCTTCGAACAACCATACTGATAGGCAACTATGAATATCTTGAGGGCAAGCAATATCGGGGTGGGAGGATTTGTAATCTTCTTTTTTCTTGATATGTTCAAAATGGATGGGATTTGTTGTGGTATTTACCCATGGTATTTGTCTTTGTCTTTTAGAAGAACAATAAAATAAAGGCATCTAGAAACTCCATTGAACCAATCAAAAGGGAGAGGAGATAGGCATTGGGATCATATTGAGTTTGTCTATCCTATTGAGTTTTTGTTGAGAACTTGGTGTAGCTAGTTTTAGTTGATCCCCAGGACAAAAACCCTGCAATGTAATTTGTCTAGTGGATCCATCCAGGGTCACAAGTGTGCTTTAGTTGCTCGAGTCATTTGATGAGTAGTCATACATGTCATTGATAGGGGATTTAGTATGACTTGTATGAGTATGTATCTTTGTTTTCAATTATTAATATAAATAAGAGGTTGTTGTTTTAGATCCCCTTGTGTTAGGTGTTTTTTATTGAAATCATTTTAATTAGAACACTAAAATGTGTCAGACCTATTAAAAAAGTTTGACGTTTAGGATCTTACATTCCATGGGCTTCTGTTCTAAAATATTTTACGGAAATGAAAAGATAAAATGTTCTTGGTGTGTTAAATTTAAGAGAGACACTCCATTTTCTGAAGAGGAAAGTACCACTCTTCAAGTTAGTGTGCCGGTTCACCATGTAGAATAAAAAACTCATAAAATTTCTTTACAACTTTTGGAAGGATAAAGAAAATGGAGTAATCTTCCAACTTCTAAACACATAGAACTAATGTTAGACATTGAGGAGGAGAGAAATATATCAGTGATTGAAAACATGTACTTTGTTGTTATACATAATTTATCTTTAGAAATGTATCAGCCAATATGTGACTTGAACATGTATAAATGTGCTCCAAACATGCCTCTATCAAATGAATATTTTGCATACACAAAGATATGATATTACATAGCCCATGTTAGTCAATATGGTTGATGAAAGCATTGATCGAACTATGAAACATCATTTGATTGTTTATATTACATATTTGACAAATGGAGGAAGAGGTCGATGTGTAACAAAGTTTATATATTTGCTTCATATAAAGGATGGAACAACTTAATGGATATATGATGCTCTAAAAACTCTTTTAGCAGAGATGGATTTATCTTTGAAGAAGTTAGTTGGTTTTGGCTCAGATGGTGCATCTGCCATGAGGGGTATTCATGAAGGTTTATCTTTTAAGCTTCGTCAAGATGCTCCTAATTTATTAGATATCAATTGCATAGCTCATAGAGAATCATTAACTACAAATGATGTTTCATCTCATTTTCCAGAGTTGTAATATATTGACAAATTTGTAAACAAAGTTTATTCATGGCTTGGGAAATTGACAAAAAGACATGGAGAATTGAAAGAGCTAATGGGATCATTTCAAATCACTAAGCTAGAGGTCTTACAAATTCATCAAATTAGATGGCTTTCTAGAGGAAAAGTCATGGAAAGACTTGTTAAACTCATGTGTGCTTTGTTAAAAGATTGGGAATTAGGGGAGAAAAAAATATATGAGTTGGAAACAATATTTCAAGTGCAATTTTTCATCCATCTACTTGCAGATGTGTTAATTGAATTAAATAAGTTGAATAAGAAGTTTCAAGAGGATCATGTTGATATTACATCTATTGGCACTACTCTAGATGTTTCTATCAGCATGTTTCACAAACAATTTTTAGGAAGCAGTTTTAGGGAAAGTGCAATCCACATATCATCTTTTTTAATTATAGCATAAGGGGGGACCCTTGAATTTGTGGATAACACAGGTATGGTACATTTACATCCATTGAGGTTTGAAAGTTTGCCAAAGATGCAAACATCAGGGACAACAGACGATTGTATTCTTTTGGGAAAATGTTTTGTTATGAAGATGATTGAATCTCTAGATAGGACTCTCAAACTAAAAGATGGTTGAAATGTTTATGTCAAAAATTTAGTGTTGGGGAATCACCTATTGTAGATATTGCTAGATGTTTGGGTGAAATGGATGAATTTATTTGTACTATTTATAAATCATACCCCTAAAAACATATGTTTGGAGCATGAGATCTATGTGGAGATGAACCTGAATGGTATGAAGACTTTCCATATTTGATGTAATTATAGCAAACAATTCTTGTTATTCCAACAAGCACAACAGTGCGTGAAAGAGGCTTTTCAAAATTAAACGAGATTAAAAGCAATGATAAATCAAGACTTTCATTGGAGATGCTAGATATGTTGATGTTCCTCTCTTTTAGTGCACCTCATGCTCTAAATGAGGTAGATTGGAATGTTATTTATGATGTATGGAAACAAATGAAAAGTAGAAAGCCTCTGTCATTGGGCAAATAGATTGAAATTTTCAATGATGTAAGTCCAAATATTTTTGAAAATCATCTAATGAATGAAAGAAACATTTGCTTAGTTGTTTTTTAAATAAAATTTGAGAAAAATCTTTCCTTATTTACTAGTTTTATTGAAATTTTGGAGTATTTTGATGTAATCACAATCTAATTTTTTCAAGATGTACAGGTTTAGAAGGGCATTACTTTATTTATGCATTTTTTTAATGAAAGGTTTATTTACTTTACACTTGTCAATTGAAGTACAATTTTTTTTAACCTTTCATCCTTGAAAAGTTAGATGAATATATACTCTTCCAAATGAAATTAATACCAATCCTTCAAATTTGATCACTCTCATCTTTATGAAAAAAAACAAAATGAAACCACTTTTCGGACCATTGGGACCATTATGACATGAGCTTTTCTGACCATTGGGACAATTATGACATGAGATCACTGAGTTTGCTTGTCATCTTTATTAAAAAAACAAAACGAAACCACTTTTCTAACCTTTGGGACCATTATGACATCCAATCAAATTTGATCACTCTCATCATTATGAAAAAAACAAAATGAAATCACTTTTCTAACCATTGGGACCATCATGACATCAGATCACTGAGTGTGCTTGCCATCTTTATTAAAAAAAAACAAAATGAAACCACTTTTATGACCATTGAGACCATTATGGCATCCAAGAATGTGAAGTTATCATCAATGCCAATTGTTTTACATATGAATGAGATGCATAACATTTCATCAATGTCAATTGTTTTACATATGAATGAAATTCATAACATTTCATCAATGTCAATTGTTTGTGTCTTGGAAAATGATTTGTTGAGACTAATCAAAAGAATCAGTACCGGTAGTAATGAAGCCACAATTTTGCCTTGAAAACAATGGCAATTTGACACAATTTTGAAATCTAATAGAAATTTTTAGAAATCAAAATTATTGTTATGAAGCTTCAAAGTTTTGGGTGCCCAATAAAGAAAAAAAATTAGATCTTTTGAAAATTTTCACCCATAATTTCACCCTATACATAGATGGCGCTGTACCTAGGCTTTCTGCACAGTGAAGTAGGCAGACTTGCCGCCACTTATTATCGGTTTGCATTTTATTTTGAAAGGGAATGAAAGCAGCGAAGATGATTTTTGCACACGTGGTAGCAATAAGTCCTCCTGTAATAAGATCAATAAAATCTCTTGGAAAAATAATTAACAAATAAACAAATATTCCTGAGCATAAGTCCTCCTGTAATAAGATCAATAAAATCTCTTGGAAAAATAATTAACAAATAAACAAATATTCCTGAGCAGGAGAAGTAAAAACAGAGCAAAAGCAAATGAAATTCATAAAATCGTCACAGTTATAATGAATACTGTTAGTTAGATTCTTCGAACCTGAAAAGCCAAAAATGCATAATTTCGTGCTTCAATTAGTTCCCAGTCTTCTAAGGCATGCCAAGCGGGGGAACAAAATGTGATTAAAACCTCTGATGGATGCAGATAGACCATGTAAATAGTGTTATCACAAAGATCAAATAGGATCCACCTTCACCATTCACGCTCGACCTACCCAACCCCTTCACATTGCCACAGACACAAGCACCACCACCGTGACCACCACAGGTCTGAGCACAAACACAAGCTCAAATGCAAAACATTGCCACAGACACAAGCACCACCACCGTGACCACCACAGGTCTGAGCACAAACACAAGCTCAAATGCAAGGGCAAATTCAAGCACCACTGACCTCACCATTTGCCACACCACAAACATCACAGATTTCACCATTCCCCGCACCATCATCATATAACTAATGACATTTTCAGCCCCTTCCATCATAAACATCATGCCGCGTTTTACTGACATGCTGCTCTACCCCACCATGGCTTTTTCAATCGCCCCATTTCTACCACTCCACATGAGGGCTTATAAGTTTTGTGACTCACCAACACATTGCTAATATTCTGCACTACAGCTTGTTTATCAACAGGAAAGGAATAATCAGTACTTTTAGACATTGGTTGCTTCTCTACAGGAAATGGATAATCAGCACTCCTAGGCGGGAATCAGAGCCATAGATACTTCAGAGCATTGAATACATTTCACTACTTTGTATATGTATCAGGCATTGACTATATGTAGCATGCCATGGCATGTGTATTTACTTTTTTATTATCTTTGAATTTAATATGTATGTTGCTTACTTATTTGTGCACATGAATGAATGTTTCAATAACTCGTATGGAAAATGCTGGCAATCGGTTTTCGTTTGCATTTTTCATGGCAATTTGGAAAAGGATCACTTAATACCAGCAACAAATGCGTGTGCCCTATTTGTTTCTATATATCATTTTAAAGAAAATTTAAATTATATATCATTCAATTATTCAGAAATTCTTCTTCCCGTTCAAGCCTCCCAGGCTTTACTCAGTGGTTGTATTATTTGCTTGAGATCTTTAGTTCTGCCCTTCCAATTTAAATTATATATCAGGTAATTGTTCAGAAATTCTTCTTCCCGTTCAAGTCTCCCACGCTTTACTCGGTGCTTGTATTATTTGTTTGAGATCTTTAGTTCTGCCCTTCCAATTGAAACTGATTCTGCGTTGCTCAATCGCTGTTCATGTTTGGTTTTAGTGTGAAAACAGGGGTCAACCTTCCTGTGGTAGAGCAGCTCCTTCAAGACGTGGTGGAAAGGGTGTTGAAAAATGTTAAAATACCGCGGTTTGTGTCAGAATATCCGAAAGGCTTGCAAGAAAAACTAAGAGAATTTGAAACCAGAGTATCACTGCAGTGGGAAAGCGGGGAGACTAGAGTTATAGGAATTGTGGGTCTTGGTGGGGTTGGCAAAACCACCCTAGCAACAGAGTTTTATAACCATCAAAGATCAAATTACAAACGATATTGCTTTTTAGAGGATATCAGAGACAATCCTTTAACCACTTTGCAGAAATACCTACTAAAGGACTTGACTCAAAAGGACATGGAAATACGCGGCATTAATGAAGGTAAAGGAAAGCTCCGAAGCCATCTCCCATCTTCTGAGCAGTTGGAGGCATTACTTTATCCAGCCAGGGATGTCCTTAAAACCGGTAGCTTAATTTTAGTGACATCCCGCAATAAGGATGTTCTCACAAGCTCAGGCATCCCAGAGTCATCCATATACATTCTGGAAGGCCTCAATCGACGGCACTCGCGAGAGCTCTTTTGCTCGCATGCGTTCGGCCAGCGTCATCCCCCTGTAGAATTTGACAAAGAGGTTGAAAAGTTTTTGGATTTCTGCCATGGATTACCATTATTCATTAAAGTGATTGGGTCGCTTCTTCGTGGCAAAAATGATTTAAAACTTTGGGAAGCACAATTTCGTAAAATCTCCAACTATGATATACAAGGCAGGCTAAGTGCGACTCTCTGCTGTGGCTCCCAGACTCGATTGGGAACTTAACGAAACTCCGAATTCTTGACTTGGCCTATTGTTCCAATTTACAGATGCTACCCAATGTTGAGCCGCTGAGCTCGTTGGAGAATCTTATTGTGTTTCAATGTCCCCAACTGCAATGGGATGCTGGAGTAGTCGATCAGCTGCGCAGCGAGAACTCTCCAGTGATGAAACCTCCGGTGAAGAAGGTTCCAACAAAGAAAACTAAAGAAAGCATGCGTTGTCTACACATTTACCGTTCCTGAGGTTTTGGCCGAAATTTGTTGACAGGTGTCTCATTCCAACAAATTTCTTTTGGGTGAATTAAACAGCAAAATATGTCCAGGAAAATATTACAGCACTTTCATCATTACAATCGTGGTCAGGTGGCAACAGTGCCCTCTGCACGCTGCCTACAGAGCTCTGTCATTAACCTCCGAAGGCATTTAATTAATCATACGGTTTGCATTTTATTTCAGGTGGAGTTTTAAAACATGGTGCCATAAGCAGGATGCTATGCTTGCAAGAGAACCAATGATTGAGGAGAGAACAGTTGCCTTAAAACTTGCAAATATGATTTGATTTAGCATAGCTTCCCAAGAATGGGGACATTTTGATGCATTGCATATGATTTGATTTTACAGAGCTTTGCAAGAATGTGGGTATTTTGATCCATATTTCACATTTGGAACTCGATTTTGGTTCTTGATAATATTTGGGTGTTTTATGTGTTGATAATATCTCAACTCCCATTTGAATAAGGGAAGACTGCAACTCATTTCTGTTAAGCTTGCCACTGTCATCTGTATGAAGATCTGTGAGCAGATTTTCTTCCAAAATGAGCATAAACATCTGACCAACTACTAGTTGAATAAAACAGAGTATAGAGTAATATTGTATATAAGTAGATTAAAATTTGGAGCATATTTTTCTCTTTTGACTTCGACAGGGGAAGTAGCTTATGTGTTGTAGTGGGGGCTTCAACAACAGTTTCCTTCCTGTCATTTTTGGAAGGGAAGGTCAGTAATAAAGAAGTGTTGTACAAGCATGCAAGCACCATCAAGGACTATGCTGAGACATTTTTCTTTTGTTGTTTTCTGGCAACAACAGACAAACATTTTTCTTTTGTTGTTCTCTGGCAACAATAGACAACCATAATAGAATGAAGGATACAATACTAGCCCATTTGAGTATGCGAATGGAGCTGAACACCTTTACTCTAGCATGTTCTCTGATTTTTAACCCGAGACTCAAATATGTGAATGCCAAGAATTCTTAAATGTTTCTTTTGGTGTAGCTTATTTCTAGCATTGAAGATTCTATGTCTAGCTCTCAAACTCAAAAAGAGAGGCTGCAATTATAAAATAAGTGTTAGGCCAGGCAGTAACTCCATTAAGCAAAAACTGATTCGTATATTTTATTCCATCAGGTAGGTCTATTATACATGAGGGAGACACTGTTCAGTTCATCTCTCGATGACTGTTCATATTTCTCATTTATTTATTTACATATATTTACCCAATCACAAGGATTAGGTGTCAACATTCCCCCCTTAATCTGAAGGGATGTTGGTGAGTCCAAGCATTGTTCTGAATCGTTCAAGCTTTTCTCTTCCAAGCGCTTTGGTGAAGATGTCTGCAATTTGCTCATTTGTGGAACAATGACGGAGATGGATTTTTTTGGCCTCAACATGATGTCGAATTAGATGATATTTAGTATTGATGTGTTTCGTTCGATCATGGAACTTTGGGTTCTTGGCCAACTTTATTGCAGAGGT
Organism: Pinus tabuliformis; assembly: GCA_031772625.1. Classification (NCBI taxonomy): domain Eukaryota; kingdom Viridiplantae; phylum Streptophyta; class Pinopsida; order Pinales; family Pinaceae; genus Pinus; species Pinus tabuliformis. The sequence continues at coordinate 536,571,194 of CM062818.1, read as the reverse complement.
ATTGTCAATCATGAGTGGAGTTGATTATACTTGTTTTACCTGCAAATCTTCAAGAATTTTCCTGAGCCACACAATTTCTTTTGTTGCTTCAGCTGCTGCCATGTATTATGCTTCTGTTGTGGAATCTACTGGAACTGATTGTTTGTGTGATCTCTAGGAGACAGCTCCTGATCCAAGACTCATAGCATATCCTGAAGTTGATACTCCAGTTTCTTTGTCTCCATCAAAGTCTGAATCAGAATATCCAATCAAGCTGAAGTCGTCCACCTGTGTATACTTGATTCCAAAGTCTTGAGTTCCCTTCAAGTACCTTAGAACTTTTTTTTGCAGCAGACCAATGTCCCTCACAGGGCTTTTGCATAAACCTGGAGAGGATTCCAACAACAAACGAAATGTCTGGTATGGTAGTAATTAGGTAGTTGAGACTTCCTACAAGCTGTCGATACTTTGTTGCATCCTCAAATTCTTTTCCTTCAATAGATGTGAGCTTTAAGTTTTGTTCCATTGGAGTAGTAAGAGGATTGCACTCTGTCATGCCAAACCTATTCAATAAATCTCCAATGTATTTCTTTTGAGAAAGAAATATGGACTTTCGATGTTGGGTTACTTCAATGCCAAGATAGTAATGAACATAGCCCAAATCAGTTATTCAAAACTTTTCCCCAATTCCTTCTTTATGGATGCAATGTAGCTTCCATTGTTCCCTGTCATTAAAAAATCATCTACATATACGACAAGATATACAACTGTTTTGCCAACTTTCTTGACAAATAAAGTTGCATCATTAAGATCAAAATGATTGAAATTGAGTTTCAGAAGATGCTCAGTTAGTTTTTCATACCAAGCTCGCGGTGCTTGTTTGAGGCCATACAAGGACTTCACAAGTTTGCATACTTTATGTTCATGTCCTTTCACAGCAAATCCTTCAGGCTGGGACATAAAAACATTTTATTTTAGATCTCCATTCAAGAAAGCAGTTTTTACATCCATTTGATAGACTTTCCAACCGTTCTGAGCTGCTAGTGCAAAGAGTGTCCAGATGGTAGCCCATTTTGCTGTGGGGGCAAAAGTCTCCTCATAATCGACCCCTTCCTTCTATGCAAAACCTTTTGCCACAAGCCTAGCTTTGTGCTTGTCAAGTGAGCCATCAGCTTTATACTTGTTCTTGTAGACCCACTTGCAGCCGATTGGTTTGGTTCCTAATGGAGGATCAACCAGCTTCCAAGTGTCGTTCTTTATGAGGGCATCGCACTCCTTTTGTATCGCTTATTTCCATTCATCATGAGAAGCAGCTTCTTTGAAGGAAGTTGGTTCAAAATCTATAGACAAGTTCAATTCACAATCATAAGAAACATCCATATCAACAGGTGAATTAGAGTCATCTACATCACCTCCATTTTGCCAGTTTGAATTTCTGGTTCCTGTCTTTCCAACTTCATCAGGATGAGCACTTTCAAGTGTCTTTGTCACCCACTTTGGGGGACCTTTCTGAGATGGTCCAGGTTGCTCCGTTGATTGAGTTGGGACTGAATCAAGATTGAGTCTCCCAATACTATCAATTACATCACTTAAAGCATCATCCATTGTTGAAGTTTCATGCGGAGGAGAGTGTTCTTCAGAAGAAGATTCCACATGTTGATCTAGTATAGGAATCCCCCCTTCAAGATGTGGAATCTGATTATCAAATTCTTGAAATGATTTTGCTTTTGCGAATCTATCCAAGCGATCAAGTTGCCGCTCAACAACATTGTCAGTTTTGGATGATTCAAGAAAAATTACATCTCTAAATACAACAAATTTCTTATTTACTTCATCATAGAGGCGGTATGCTTTGGAGGTGTTTGAATACGCCAGAAAGATACACTTACGACTTCTAGCACCAAGTTTGTTTCTATGTACCTTTGGTATCAAGGCATAACAAGTGGAACCAAAGACCCTGAGATGCTTTACCGAAGGAACATGTCCATACCACATTTCATATGGAGTCTTGTTTCTTATAGCATTAGATGGACATCTATTCTTTATATATGCAGCACATAGAACAGCATCAGCGCAAAACATTATCTTTACATTTTTTAAGAAGAGCATGGATCGTACCATATTTAAGATTGTCCTATTCATTCTTTCAGCTACACGATTTTGTTGGGGATTATAAGGCACAGTTGTTTGATGTTTGATCCCATGTTGGAAAAGATAGTTTTCAAATTCATTTGATGTGTATTCTTTTCCATTATCAGTGCGAATAGACCCAATATGAGATTGTGCATCATTTTCAATCCATTTACGAAAATTCTTGAATGTTTGAAAAGCATCAGATTTGTTCTTGAATAAATAAACCCAACACATTCTGGTGTAGTCATCAATAAATGTCATGATATATTTATTTCCATTTGCAGAAGGAACAGGCATTGGACCACATAAATCTGAATGAATGAGCTCAAGCTTCCTATGTGCTCTTGAATGTGAATCATGAAAAGACTATTTTCTATGCTTTCCTAGAATGCAAGCATCACATTGCTTAAGTTTCCTAGGAATTGTAGGCAAACTAGCAACACCATTTTTCTTCAATAAGCAGAAACTGTCATAGTTCAAATGTCTGAATCTAGCATGCCATAATAAACTTGATGGAAGTGTACCTTCTTCATGATGACAATTGTATGAGAAATGTTGTGCATGAGCAGAGGTTCCTTGCAGCTTGAGAAGCCTTTCTTCTTCTATTCCCCTCATGACAAGTGAGTGGTCAGATGATTTTCTTACCTCAAGCTTGTCATCAAACATATGAATGGAGTGACCTTGCTGGCGGATGTGGACCAGGGACAACAAGTTTCTCTTCAATTGTGGGAGATATAGAACATGATCCAGAAGAAAGTCTGGGAGACCAGGCAGTTTAAGCCTGATTGTGCCAAGCCTTGATGGCTTGATTTTTGATTGAGCTGCAAAGTATACTGCTCCATCAACATTGTCAGTGAAATCTTCAAAAAAATATTTTATATGAGTCATGTGGCAAGTGAAGCATTAAATAGATCTTCATTTACTCCAATGTTAGATTGTGCCACAACATAGTGAGTGGATTCAGGTGCTTTACCTTTGTCTGTATCATCAGTTTTACCTTTCTGTTGGTTTCTTTTCTGCTCAATTTTGTCCCACGGTAGCTTGCATGTAGAGGCATCATGTGATCCATTTCTTTTGCAGTGAATGCAGTGCAAATCTGCCTTTTCTCCTTGAGAATGTCTACCCCCCCTGCCTATGAAATATCTTCCTCTTCCTCTTCGTCCACCTCTTCCTCTTGTAGAATCTTGAGCAGGATGCTTTTCTTTATGAGCAAGGCACACAGCCTCTTCAGAAGATTTAGGGGCTATATTCTTTCCAAAAGCTTTCTCTCTTTCAGCAAACTTTTTCACAAGAGAGTCAAAGGTTATATCTTTGAGATTTCCATTTGCTTGCAATGACTCAAGATAATTGGAGTAAGTAGGATAAAGTGCCTTGAGAAAAGCGATAAGAGGAATATCCAATTCAACCTTAGTGGATTTAATATCATGCATTATAGATTTTACATCAGATGCAAGAACAAGAGGATCATTATTTTGTAGTTCAAGAGTGAAGAGTTTAATCATGAGTTGGACAACTTCAAGTGCCGAATGTGAGTCATAGAGTTCTTTCAACTTTTGTAAGGCTTCAAAGGCAATTGAATATGACGAAATATGGTGACTCACTTCTTCATTTATAGATGCTGCGATTAATGCATAAGCTTTGATGTTCTTGTTTTCCCAAATGACAAGCTCTTTGTCTGAGGTAGGCTGCATTGGGTCATTGTCTCCTTCTCCGACACACACTCCTTTCCACAACTCATTGAAAATGAGGGTGTGTTTTATCATCCAGGACCATTCATGATAGTTCTCGTTGCGAGTGAGAACTATTCCCACCATGGATATGATTGAATGCATTCTGTAAAAAAATTATTTCTGTTGATAGAAAAATACTTCTGCTAGTAAAAAAATCTGTGTACTGTAAAAAAATACTTCTACTAGAAAAGAGCAAAACTATATTTTATCCATATAGAATATCACCATTTGTATTTTCAACCTTATTTCATGCCCTTGACAAAAAAGGAACTGATCACTGCACCATTATCAATATATTGTATTCCTTAAATCCAGAATGACTAATAGAATAAGGAAAACATCTTCACAGTCTCAACATTTAGCACACAAAGATAAACTATTACTCCTTTAACCTTAATGCCTCTGCGCTGATACAACATAAAAAATTGTGGTGAAAATTACAGAAATATGGCCAAAACAAAGCGTGTATCCCGTCCATATCCATGCATATCCATGTTGTCTCCCAAAATATTCATGCGCAGGAGCGGCAGAACATATGGAAGCTTTCGCTGCTCCACTCTGATTTATTAGACCTCAAATCACACCATTTCCGCAAAACTATATGCGTATTAACTGTAACCAAGTGTTTTCATTGAAAAACTATATGCGTATAACTGTAACAGCGTTCAACTATATGAGTATTATTAATAACTGTAACAGCATTCAACAGAATGGTGTTTTCATTGAAAAACGAAGCAGTGTTTTCATTGAAAAACTATAACTGTAACAACATTCAACGGAATGGTGTTTTCATTGAAAAACTATATACGTATTAATAATCCAGCGTTCGCATCTAATCTCATTAATCACATATCCAGCGTTCGCATCTCCACGATACCCCGCTTCTCCACCAGACTCCAAACGGGACCACGCTCATCGCAGCTCCTCCATGTGACAGCGTTCAATATTGCAGGTAAAGGAGCGTGCATGACCGTATAGATGTGCATGAAAAGCCAAAACAGAGCGATGTGATTGAAAGGAAATCAAAACCCAAGCGATGTCAATGGAAAGCCAAACCCAAGCGATGTGATTGAAACGCAAAGTATGCAAGTAATGTCAGACAATGAGAGCGCAGGTATGGCATACAATGAGAGCGCAGTGAGAGAGCGTAGGTATGGAAGACAATGAGAGCACAGTGAGAGAGCACAGGTACAGAGAGCACAGGTAAGGCAGATAGAACGCAGGTAATGTCAGACAGAGAGCGCAGGTAAACAGTCACTGAATTATATGGAGAGCAGAGGAGCAGACTAGGGAGTTACAAATACATAAAGGTTAAAAAAAGGAGTTGGCTCTGATACCATGTCAGGCCAGGCAGTAACTCAATTAAGCAAAAACTGATTCATATATTTTATTCCATTAGGTAGGTCTATTATATACATGAGGGAGAGACTGTTCAGTTCATCTCCCGATGACTGTTCATATTTATCATTTATTTATTTACATATATTTACCCAATCACAAGGATTAGGTCTCAACAAGAAGTAGTGACTAATATTGCAAGCAATTGCAGGAGTAAACCAATATACCACCTTCATGTCAAACCAAATGAAAGGGGTTGAAGATAGATGACCACAGAAGTCTTGGATTAGTTACACACAACTTTACCTCTACTACAAGGAAGATCCAGTTTTGTCTTAGAACAAAGAGAAACTTATTAAAGCCTTGAAGTATTAAAAAGAAGACACTTTGATCTACAAGTTCAATTGCCTTTGCATGTTTGCAGATGTACTGGAATGGTGGATAAAACTTTATAGCACTGAGGACTTTACAATTTTTCTTCATGCTTGGGGATATTTCATTATCTACTTCAGAAATCTTGAGGATAAGAAACAAATCATGGAAGGGCCTTCGTTTTGGGGAAAAGGGAAAACTCTATATGAAAGATTTAGTTCTTGAATTTTGGCCTTGTCAGCACAACCATGATCGCTATTGTAGGAATTAGATCTTGAAACTACCAATTTATTTATAGAATGGAGGAGACAAAGCCAACATGCAATGCTGAGTAATATACAGATGCAAAAAGAGTCTGGACAAGTAGATGCAATTTGTAATTTGGTATAAGCTGGTTCTTAAGTAAATAGGTATTCTAGACAAGGAGAAGATGGATCTCAATGATGTAATGTAATGGTAATGCCATGAGTAACTTCATGAGTAAAGGCTTAGGTATTGAGGTGTGTTAATTTTAGGTATGTTCTATGCTTAGAGCAATTTATTTCAATTTTCACAGTTAGCTCAATATCTTTTCTAGATTAGAAATCACGTCAGCATTAAAGTAAATTGCAGATAGAACATAAACATAGATCGTAGAAGACAAGCCAAGACAAGAGGACACAAGATATGGCGCTAGTTAGGGACAAACCCCAATGTGGGGAAACCCTTGATCAATTCTTCTTATATGTTCTTCAATAGGTCAACAGAGAGAGAGAGAGAGATAGTACATATACAACAAAATTCAGCACTTTGACTTATCTAAATAAGAGCATAGATCATCTCTAAGTAGATGATACATGAGGTAGTTGAACTCAGTTGAAGACATGTTGCTTCAACTGATTCTCTCAGGGGACTCCATCACCATACTGCACCTATCATTGTGTTGCTCCTCATCATCATGTTGCACCTCATTGTGCTACACCATACTGCACCCATCATCACTATGTTGCATCTCATCATGATTCAAAAATCATCACTGTACCCATCTCTGTACTGTATCATGTACCATCATGTGCCATTGCTGCACCATGTTGCCATACTGTTGTCCCATGTGCTTGCAGCACCATGCTTGCCACTGTTGTCCCATGTGCTTGCTGCACCATGCTTGCCACCATGTGCTTACTACACCTTGCCCAATGTCCTTGCAGCACCATGCTTGCCACTATGTTCTTGTTGTACCTTGCTTACCGTATTGTTGTCCTAATTGGCTATTGTTGCATCATGTCATTGTTTTTGTCCCAATTGATAGCATGCCATTGTTGTTGTCCCATCATTGTTAGCATGCCATTGTTGTTGACCCATCATTGTTGCACCATGATTGCATTTGTAGCACCTTGTTGTTGCTGTTGTCCCGTTGTGCCTTGCCATAGCTGTTGTCCATTCTACAACAACTCAACGATCATGCCCAAAACATACCTTGAACAACCTTAATGAACTACGGCCTAGTCAAGGGAGATGGCTGCCTCCTCATGTTGTTGTTCTGGGCATATGGTAGCCCCTAACACTTCCACGTTGGCCTGTTTTGGAGTGGTTAGGCCTGCGGCCTACCACAGACCTCCGCTGCACACTAAAAACCTTCCAAAACAGTCTTACCTTACCTCTTGCTACCCTCAAACAATTCACAATTATCCTTTCCAAACTCGGCCTCCCTAACAAACCTCATTTAGAATAGTGTATGGCTGTGAATGGCTGTGTCTAGGATATTCTACGACAACTACATTAGGCTTGAGTCTAGGGAACCATAGGCTTGCAGCCAGGGCTTGGAAAAACCTGCTGTTAGGGTTGGGCAGACCTGCGGTTAGGGAAGATTAAACCTGCGTATAAGGGCGGTGAGTAGGGCCTCCTCCATCGTGTTATTTCTCCATCCTTGGACTGTTGCTAGGCTCCTTTAGGCAGTGTATAGAAGTAGGGGTCTCCTCCCTTGAATTGTTTCCATATCATCCTCCTTAGGACTATGTTAGGGCTTGTAGAGACCAACGTATAGGGCAGCGTGTAGCCTTCCTTCTTGATTGCATCTAGGGCTTGTACTAGATCTCCTTACCTTCTGCGTTTAGGGCTTCCTCTCTTAGATTTCTCTTCCACTAAAGCCCAGAACAAGTGGAGAGAAATCAAGAATGAAGTGTGTGTGAAATGACTCTAAAGTCATCTCCTTTTATACTAAAACATTGAGCACATGTGGGGGTTATTTGGTTGTTGGTAGACCATGATGAATTGTCCCATAACACAAATAAATTCATATCTCCAAAAATACTTATCGGAATCAGATGAGGTTTAGATGAATCCTACACCTCTCAGTAAGAGGGATCCAAGAAAAATATCAGCTTCCATAAATAGGATGACCCACATGGAGTTTGGCCCTAGTTTCCAATTTTAACACTCCCTCTCAACTAGGGAGAACTCCATCTACTGATCCATCTGCCATCAGTGCCTTACATTGCTCTGCTCTGCTTTGCTCAGCTCTGCTCTGCTGAACCATAAAGAAGAAGAATTGATCGATCATGTCTCATACCATTCTCTACTTACCCGAAGTCAGTTGCATATGAAGAGAGTGTGTCATACCACTCTTACTGATCCGAGATCACTTCCAAAAGTGTGTGAGTTATGTCACTTTTACTAACCCGAAGTCAGTTCGAATTGATCCCAGATCAATATCAAAAGAGAGTTTCCCAAACCACTCATATTGATCCCAGATCAATGGAGGTCATCCTAGCATAGGGAGTACAGTAGATACAATGATGCGTCCATCAATAGTACTACTATGGTCCCTAACCCCATTTCCCTGCTCATTGGCTAGATGAGAGGTACTTCCCATGAGTCCCAGACTACATGGGTAGGATGCCTCGACAAGAGAACCACTCATCCTGTCCATAAGTCACCACGAGGTATCACAGGGGATGGCTGAACCATTCACCTTGTACACAGCGCACCATTAGGGGAGGGTGAGTCGCCCTATGGTCACTTGTTGCTCCAAGAAGTACCCCAAGCCCCCCTTGAGCTCCCAGAGCTCAATATATGTATCATACAGGACCCTCATAAGAGGTTCTCTCAACAACTCCAAGTTGTTCGGGAGAGTCGCAAATTTGACCTTTCCTCGGGGCTTCGACAGAATTTTTGCGACTTGTACATCAGTCTTAATGCGAGGGAGCCCTCTCGCTCATCGATGTACCATATCCGAGATAAGGTAGTATCTGATGTCTATATGTTGGAGCGATACATGATTCCTCAACAATCAAATCCCCCTTTGGTTGACACAGAAGATCACGATGGTATCCATCATGTGTAGAAAGAGCTCATTGAAGAGATTTCACAACCAGGCAGCTTCACACGAGATCATACTTGTAGCTATGTATTCAATCTCAGTGGTGCTCAAAGCAATCGTCTTCTACTTCCTTCTCATCTAGGATATTGAGCAGAGCCCAAAGAGAGTCAGCGCCCAGAAGTTCTCTTGCGATCCTCCACACTGCTTGCCTAATCAGCATCAGAATAATGATGCATCTTCACATTTCCGGCAGTGTATCTCAATCCATGAGAGATTGTGCCCTGAAGATATCTCAAATTATTATTGGCATCAATCCAGTGAGGCTCAACCATATATGAGCTCAACATGCTAATTGCAAAACATATATCTGGATGGGAGTTCACCAAGAACATCAATGCTAGTATGAGTTTATGAAACTCAGAGGCATTTCCCAAATTAGGTTCGGCATTACTACCACATAGCTTCTGAAAGTTAAGATCCATCGAGGTAGTCACGGGCTTGTAGTTTACCATTCCAAATCCAGAATCCAACTCCCTCTTACTTTTGCAAATGAGAGGGTCTGCACCTATCAGAAAGAGGTTGTCCTTAGAAGGTGCCAGTATGAGAGGTCTATCATCCACAACCTTCAAGTAATAGTTTGGATCGACTTCACTCCTAGTGAATCTCAGCTCAAATAGCTAGCAATCCTCTCATACTGCGCCCGGGGTGTTTTGCTTCAAGCCATAAAGGGCTTTCTTCCACCTGCATACATGATATTCCCGATCATGAATCTCAAACCCCTCGGGTTGTTCCAAACCTGTGGACCTGCTACATGAGGGAAATGGTCCCCTTGCAAGATTTTCCTTCGGTACATCTCAAACATGTACCTTCATGCTCTTTTTGAATTCAAGCATCCCTGTCATCATCTAACTCACATTGGGTAGGGTCCCATAATAAGTAGACCTCCAGTGCTATAGATGATATGTGTCCACTGACATGGTCCCCAATGGACCATCCTGCAACTTGATACAAATTTCCAACCCTGAACTCAAAAGCATCTTTCAAAAATCCCTTTTCAAACACGTACTTTTACATCGATGAATGCCACCCTGAAGCCTTTGATTTCCATGCCCAAATGGACATTAGGTTCTTCTTGTGATCAGGTACATAAAGAGAGTCTCCTAAATGAATCAAGTTACCCTCATTCACTTGAGGGGTAACATTCCCTACACCCTTTCCGGGATAGGTGGCATTGACTCCAAGTATAATCCCTCGATTATTTCCATATCTACCAAATTAGAGAGAGCACCCTTCTATCTGATGAAATGCCTTGAAGCACTACAATCAATAAGCCAGATTTCCAAAGAGTCTGAAGGAGAGGGCCAAAATAAGATAACACTTTTATCTTATCAGAAACAACATTTGATTCTTCATACTTGGGGTTCCTTGCTTTCTTTGAAGAGTTGGTCGTTTCCTTGATAACCCGCATTACCTGTCATTCCTCCAGTCATTGAAGATGTCCCTGGAATGATTGTTATCATCATCAAGTGATGTGCCCCTACCTCGAACACTCCTTCGCATAATAGATGAACTTATTACAAACAAGGCATCAACCTTTCCTTCCACCCTTAGATCTAGACTTCCTATTGAAGTGATCTGTAGGCCATTAGAAGCTTCTGCTGCGCCATTATGATAATATTCTCTGCTTTGATTTCACCCTTGGTGAATTTGAAGAGGGATGAGGAATCCATTGATCCTTTTGTCCTTTCCCGACTATCTTCAATGATTGTAATTTCACTCTTGCTTGGGCTTTGTCTTCACCTCAACTCCAATAGCATGTTAATTTTAGGTATGTTCTATGCTTAGAGAAATTTATTTCATTTTTCACAGTTAGCTCAATATATTTTCCAAATTAGCAATCACATCAGCATTAAAGTAAATTGTAGATAGAACATAAACATATATCGTAGAAGACAAGCCAAGACAAGAGGACACAAGATGTGGTGCTAGCCAGGGACAAACCCCAATGAGGGGAAACCCTTGATCAATTCTTCTTATATATTCTTTAATAGTTCAACAGAGAGAGGGAGATAGTACATATAAAACAAAAGTCAGCACTTTGACTTATCTAAATAAGAACATAGATAATCTCTAAGTAGATGATACATGAGGTAGTTGAACTCAGTTGAAGATATGTTGCTTCAACTAATTCTCCCAGGTGATTCCATCACCATGTTGCACCTCACTGTGCTGCACCACACTGCACCCATCATCACTATGCTACATCTCATCATGCTTCATCAATCATGACTGTACCCATCACTGTATTGCATCATGTATCATCATGTGCCATCGTTGCACCATGTTGCCATAATATTGTCCCATGTTCTTGCATCAACATGCTTGCCATTGTTATCCCATGAGCTTGCTACACCATGCTTGCCATATTGTCCCATGTGCTTGTTGCACCATGCTTGCCACCATGTGCTTACTGCACCTTGCCCAATGTGCTTGTTGTACCTTGCTTACCGTACTATTGTACTAATTAGCTATTGTTGCACCATGTCATTGTTGTTGTCCCAATTGTTAGCATGTCATTGTTGTTGTCCCAATCGTTAGCATGTCATTGTTGTTGTCCCATCATTGTTAGCATGCCATTGTTGTTGTCCCATCATTGTTGCACCATGATTGCATTTGTTGCACCTTGTTGTTGTTGTTGTCCCATTGTGCCTTGCCATAGCTGTTGTCCATTCTACAACAACCCAAAAATCATGCCCAAAACATACCTTGAAAAACCTTAATGAACTGTGTCCTAGTCAAGGGAGATGGTTTCCTCCTCATGTTGTTGTTCTGGGCATATGGTAGCACCTAACACTTCCACACTGGCCTGTTTTGGAGTGGTTAGGCCTGCGGCCTACCACAAACCTCTGCTGCACACTAACAGCCTTCTGAAACAGTCTTACCTTACCTCTTGCTGCCCTCAAACAATTTGCAATTCTCCTTTCCAAACTCGGCCTCCCTAACAGACCTCATTTAGAATAGCGTATGGTTGTGAATGATTGCGCCTATGGTATTCTAGGACAGCAGCATTAGGCCTACCTCTAGGGCACCATAGGCCTGTGGCTAGGGCTTGGACAGACCTGCGGTTAGGGCATATTATACCTTTGTATAAGGGCGGTGAGTAGGGCCTCCTCCATCATGTTATTTCTCCATCCTTGGACTGCAGCTAGGCTCCTTTAGGCAGCATATAGAAGTAGGGGTCTCCTCCCTTGAATTGCTACTAGATCATCCTCCTTAGTACTGCGTTAGGGAATCCTCCTTAAGACTGTGTTAGGGCTTGTAGAGACTAGCGTATAGGGAAATGTGTAGCCTTCTTTCTTGACTGCATCTAGGGCTTGTACTAGGGCTCCTTACCTTCTATGTTTAGGGTTTCCTCTCTTAGATTTCTCTTCCACTAAAACCCAGAACAAGTGGAGAGAAATCAAGAGTGAAGTGTGTGTGAAATGACTCTCAAGTCATCTCCTTTTATACTAAAACGTTGAGCACATGTGGGGGTTATTTGGTTTTTGGCCGACCTTGACGAATTGTTCCATAACACAAATAAATTCATATCTCCATGAATATTTATCGAAATTGGATGATCTTTAGATCAATCCTATAGCTCTCGACGAGAGGGATCCAAAAAAAATATCAGTTGCCATAAATAGGATGATCCACATGGAGTTTGGCCCTAGTTTCAAATTTTAACAAGGTCACTCGGAAGCCCTATTGTACAGAACCTACAAAGAGCATATTTTGAGAGAAATTATGAGGTGGAATAGAAAAATGGCAAATTGAAATATAATCCATTTTTAAAAAAACAGCTTTGCTCCTAATGGTCAGAGACACTAATTTCAAGTTGCTCCTAATGTTCAGAGAGAACAATTAAAACTTGAAAGAGTGAAAAACTGGGTCTTCCCACCATGCCTAAATTGCACCCAATAATAGTGAAACATAAAATTGGACATAGCTGTAATATTAAAAATATGACAATCTAGAAAAGAGCATATGCTATAAATAAGACAGAGAATCAATCCATTTGACCTTGGAAAATTAAGCAAATAACTAATGGTAATAGAATCTCCTTCTCCCCCAATCAATATGTTGGATGGATGGATATAAAGAATAACATGAGAATAAAGGGCAGGCCATGTTTGCTAACACTTGTTCAATAATGCCCACCTACACCTACTTTGAAAATAGACACCTTCCCTCGAATTGAGATACTAACATTAGGGGCCTTAACCTCTTAGTTTACATGTCATGGTGCCAAGGATCTAATACTATATCACTCTTCCATTCTGGTTTAGTTGCTATTTTTGAAACAAAGCTTGAAATTCAAAAATACTACATCATTCTTACATACTTCTACATCATCCAAGTTTGAACACAGTTTTAACCAACCAAATTGTTTTAACCAAAAGAGAGTAGCCATGTGCACAGTCTAAACCTTGCGTGATACTTAATTTCACACCAACTGGTTTAACACACAAATTATACAGTAGCTACACAGAACACATTATTTTCATTTTCTTGATAATGTATAACCAGAAATAAACCCCAAACGAATAGAATATGTTATGATATTAACCACCTGATGGGTTAGCTTATGGATTACCAACATTACCATAAATCATATTAATGGCTTATTCAGATGCCAAACCTTCATTAGTAGGGTTAACTACACCAGTTGACATGTTTGAAGATGAGTTCGATGAAGAAGCTCCTGAATAAGCTCCTGCAAGAGAGTGATATACAAGTGGTGAAAAACCACCATATAATGTGCACTCCAAAGAAGTGGAATACATGGATGTATCTGACATGACACTTCTAGGAATCATTGTGGACTAGTCAAAACCGAGTACGATAAAATAAGGAGTCGTGTAACGCAGAATCCCTTGCCCTAAAAAGTTCAAGGGTGTAAAATACCAAGGGTCACGGTGAAGAGATTGAAACAAAAGTTCTAAGATATCTGCAGGTTCACTGGTAGAAACTATGGGTCCATCCTGTTCATCTGAAACAGTTCTTCAAAAGCAATAAGACCAGGAGGAATACTATTAGTAATGTTAAGTTTCACATGCGGCAAAAGTGGAGGATCTATAATATGTGTTGTAGCAGATGTATGAATTTCAGATTTAGAAATATCAGACTCAGGTTTGTCAATATCTAGTTAGAAACGAGGTTTCTATCAGAAGATTCTCTGGTATCTGATTCAGTTTGAACGAGTTCAGTAATTTGTAAATTAGTTGTTGTTGAGTGTGATGTTAAATTCCGATTTTGATCAAATTCAGTTTCAGTTACTTCAATGCCTCAAATAGTAGATGTTGTAGGTTGATTAACTTCAATTCCGCTTACATCAGAATCTATAATAGTAGAAGTTTCAGTTTCTATTGCAATTCTAGTTTCAGATGATTTATATTTTTCTTCTTTAATCTTTTCTAACTATCTCGATGTATACTCAAGGGGATCCCTGAGTATCCTACATGATTGTCTTGGTAGTTCCACCATAATGAAATTCTTTTAATTTATTAATCACACAATATCTAAATTATACCTAAAGTCTCTAAAAAGTAACAAAACAACACAGAAAGTAACACGCGCTAAAAAATCTAGGATTTCAAACCACAAAAACTTACTCTTCATGGAGATCAATATATATTGTGATGAAATCCAACTTCGAAGAGACCAAAGTGAATTTTTTTTATAGAAAATGAGTATTTGGACCAGTTACCCTGATAACCTGCTTAATGAAACGATCTAGTGCAAATAACTCTTATATAAACCATGCCGAGAAAAGCTTACCCTCCAGAGAGTCCAAGTGAGTCTAGCCAATGTTTGTTCCAGGTACAGTAGGACATTCTCTCTGTCGTCACCTTAGGTAGAGCTCTAGGATTATAGTCACTATGTTCACCAAATACAACAATTTTACCTGGGGGGCAGTCATAGATCAGATGTACACGCAAGGGAAAAGTAACAAGCTCAATCCCCTTGAAGGCTCCTCCACATGATCAGTTGGAGGTTTACTTTCAAGTGACCCCAAGTACCTTTACTTTCAAACCAAGTTAACACAATACATATAACATCAAGATATTCAATGCAATGAACATAACCATCACACATATGACCAATCCAAATTACAGCATCAAGATATCAATGAAATAACCCTAATCAAGTTAATAGCACATAACAACAATAAGCTATATATCATGCTCATCAACAACATATAGCCTAATCACCAAGCTAACTATCCTTTAACGTAATCATCAACAATATATAACATAATCATCAAGTTATCTAACATAAGCAACAAAATAAATGCATACAACCACATGTTCCTATCATTCTTGACTATCTAACACATGTGCATATGATTATACTAATCAACTATCGTTTATCATGAATGTAACCATAACATCAAAATACATGTACATAAATCTAATGCATATAACAATCCTTAACTTACATACTTGCATGCCAAACATACAATACATGTATGACGATGTGCTCTTACCCAAAAGTCTAATGTTGCAACCTCATTATGACGATCTACATCTCCTACTCTATCTCAGCCATCATATTAGTATCATAACAACCAATAGCGCCATGATGACCTAAATTTCATACAATGATTTCACAAGGCATGTTTGAGCTACTATTCATGCATAACTATAACCAAGACTATACATCCATAACAATTGCATATAGACATATAACACATGAGTACAAAACTAGATACCCATCATCCCAGCTAGAGTCCAGTCATTATTGCATGACCATATTAAATACACAAACCATGACCTCATGCATGACAACAACAACCACGTCTCGTGCACTTGATAATATGTAATCACTGACGTGCATAACAATGCATAATCAACCATACACACATGAAGACATACTGCGTGACAACACCTTCAACCTTCACATTGCGACATCACTACAACCATAATCAACACCATGCAAATGCAACAAGCACATGGAATACATGCATAATAAACACATATGCAACCAACATCAAGGCATGATCAACACATAGCCCAAGGTGAGCGCAACCATGCTCTGATACCATTCTGTAAAACCCTCCCACCACATCTACCCAAGTGCTAACTAGGTAAATCCTCTCTGCTAATAGAGATGATCCCTCTAGCCTAATGAGTGGGACTAGCAACCTACGTGACAATCTACTACACATTTTCCTAAGTTACAATTGAAATGAGAGATGAAGAATATGGCCTACCTCGTTCTGATGCCATCACATTGTCCTTTGTTGAAGACATTGAATCAACTTGCATCACAGGCTCATTCCTACTACTCACAGTGTTTATGCACCTGCACAATAGATCAAGACACAACAAAGCATGCAAATACAAATAGCATATTCAAAAGCAACCTACTTAACAGATCAAGGAGTGTTAAGCTAAATGACACATGAACCTACGTTTAGGGAAAATGAACTAGCAGATGTATATTAATAGAATAAAGGAGGAAGCATACAACCAAGCCTTGATGTCAATAGGCTCTCCTTGAATGAATTTCCAAGTCCAAGCTAAGCTTTCCAAGCACTCATTCTCCAAGCCAAATGAGTAGCATATAGGCACGATCTTAGCATAAGGGTGCAAATAGACATAGACCAACCATTTTGGAATGGAAGAGGATGAATATATAGGCTATGAAAGGGAGTTAGGATCTCTCCAAAGATAGGAGTAGGCCCTCATCTCAAGGAGGTACCTCATAGGGATAATACCAAGAGGCCAAGTTGAGAGAACTCGATCTCATTTACGCCGAACAACCTCCAACTCGTCACTCTGGAAGCTTCTAGATCACGAAACTTCTCATTCTCTTTGGGGAAATTGCCTTTTTGGGATCATCGTGGGTATACAAGTAAATAGAGCGATGCCATTGTGGGTAGGGTATAATACAATAGGTGACCATCGTGATTTTTAGTCTCATAAGAGCAATGATTCTCAAATTAGGGTTTAAGAGCTAGTTCCTTCAAGGGAAACTCTAGGAATTTTCCAATCAATGTCTTAAGGAGGATCTGAGTTACATATATGAATGAGTACACTACATAATGGTCATGTTTTAGGCACTTTAAGGTATGTTACAGGGAAGTGCAGGAGGTGTGACAAAATACTGTGTAACAGATTCCCCCTAAAGCATGAAGGCAGAACAAGGAGTGATGGCTGAGATGTTTTATGAGCTTTTGCAAGGGCGAGAACAAACACAGTCAGGAAACCTGCAAATCAAGGATGCATATACATATACATATCTGATATCAAAACATGAATTCATGGTATGGACGCAGCCATCCAATATAGAAGGATCATCATAAATGTAAAGTCCCACGGTATGGTCAGAACCATCCTCATCGTAGAAACATGTGTACAATAATGAATAACACATAACTCCACGCAGCCTGAGTCATGTCAAACAAAACTCAGGGTATTGTGCTCCATCCAAACCCGATCAAAGTACAAATTCTAACATGTGAATGAACATGTCAAAGTCGAAAATGCTAGAAAACCACCTAATTATCGGCCAATGATGTGGACCGTTAACAGGCACAAGAGAAACCACCAATAATGAAAATGGTACTCAAGGTACGACAGTACAATCCGTGAATGTGAAAATGAAATCGATGTCAAACACTCATGGAATCACCCAATCAAAGGTCAATAGTGAAAACCTATCTTCAGATGCAAAGAAATTTCCATTAAGGAATGCAAGATCTAAGATACTGAAAGAGAATTTCTAAGTCATCTTCCTAGATAATGAGTTGAAGTCGACAAGAAGTGACCCGTCGAAGGAGGGTCATAATGATTCCCCCATCATCGACACAAAACAAGGAATAAAGTGGAATGAAATGAGTAGGATCCAAGATTGTGGCAAAGAGTTAGATAACGTATAGGTAATAGACTACAGATAGGATTTCTCTTCAACATATCAGTGACATGACTCCAAAGTGTGGCAGCATTTCACTCAATCATAGGACCAAGGGTCATAATGACAAAGTGGAATAATAAAATGAGAGGAAAAATGGATCACCCAAACCCGGAAGGACAAGTGAGTGAGTGAGGATATCCCAAACCTGACACGAGAAACAGGTGAGTGTCATGTTCAAGAGCGACATGTTGCCTATATAAGAGATGTTTCACTTTCACTTTTCCCCACTATTTTTACACAAGCTTGAAGAGGATACCATATGCTTGTCATATAAGTTAATTCTTCGAACGAATCCATCCTAGTAAGTTTTACAAGTCCTAGGAAGGAGAAACTCAGGCTCGTCATGGTGACAAATCTTTCGTGGTTTATTTTTTACAAGTCTAACAGAAGAGTAACTCGGTATCTTTTTCACATTTAGAGAGTTTGAAAAAGAGATGAAAAAGAAAACTCCATCATGTCCTTTTTCGAAATTTGTCCCTCGAACCCAAAAAGACAGAAAATAATATTCGAGAGAACCTCCTAGCCATGTTTGACTAAGGTGTTCCTTTTTCATACAATAGTCTATCTCAGTCCGGAAAAGGGTTAAACTTATAATGATTAGATTTCATTTCATTTACTCTTAAGAGTTCAAAACGACAAGTACTTGGAAATCTTTTCATTTTTTTAGAGTCAGAAAAGAGCTGAAAGATGACTCTGGCTAGAAGAACGAGTGGTATAAAAGGATAGTAACTGGTTCTGGTCATGATGGAACTGCTCAAAACATGTAATGGTCAATAAGCTGGCTAATAAGGCCATTCATCGCAGATGTTCCTTAGGCAAGGGTAAAACAACCAAGTGAAAGCTAATGATCGCCCAAACAGATGATGATGATGGAATGAAAGAACCAAGGCTCATATAGAAAAACAGGATGATAAAGAAAGATGGCAATCACGAGATGTAAAATGGGAATGGTTTCATTTTTACACAAGCTTGAAACATGGGAAACTATGCTTGAGTATACTTGAGGATGGTTTCATTTTTTCACAAGCTTGAAACATGAGAAAAAACTATGCTTGGATTTGGTTTCATTTTTACACAAGCTTGAAACAAAGATAAACTATGCTTGAGATAAATTTGCATGCCCCTAGCATAATGACTCAATTCAAGGTACATGCCCCCCAAGCTTCATTTCATTCACTTAAGTAGACTACTGGTTACTAACAGGTGGATGGAATGAAGGTTCACTTACGAGATCAAGTGAAAGACTTGATTGGGATTTTACGAGATCTAATCAAAGACTCGAATTGGAAGGGGATTTGTTTCATTTTTTAACGAGCTTGACATAAGAAAAAAACCATGCTCATGACACCTTGTTTCATTTTTTAATGAGCTTGACACAGGTAAAGGAACTCTGCTCTTGGTCCTTGTTTCATTTTTTAACGAGTTTGACACAAGACAAGGAACTTTGCTCCATATCCCTTTTATCACAACCCAAAAGAGGCCATGACTTCCAAGAGGTTCTCATTAGATGGGAGAACAATACTTTGGAAGGGATACATTTCCAAGGATCTAAAGGAAAAATTGGGCTCCAATGCCCCTAGTACATGGCGTACTACATCACCTACGAGATCATCAGTAGATGTGGGCATGGAACAGGTGGCCACTTAATTAACCTGTGGCGGGGGTGATACCGCATAGGTATAAGAACCACTTAGGAATGATGGTTGAGTGGGAGATTATTCAGGACCAATGAATGTAAGTTGATCAATGATCACAATGTTTCCTTCATGTGAGAAATAAATCAATCAAAAGAGGGAGGAAACAAGAGCTCCCATGATGTAAACATAGTCACAACCAAGGAGTAGATTAAAATCTAAAGGGCCTTGGACAAACATCACATCTATATAGACATCCTTTCCTCCCAAAGTAATTAGTAACTTGGGAAGGATCCCTAACGATTGACTGGTTCCTCTATTAAAAGCTAAAAGATTCTGGGTGACGGGGACAAGCTGAGGAGAACCTAAATCTTGTCAAGCAGTTGAAGACAAAATGCTAATAGATGCACCCTCATCTGTGACTGTGCTCAGTAAGGCCATATCGTAAGCCTGTACTGTAATCTGGAAATGCACATAATATGGAAGTCGATATCCTGCCAGTCAACTCCAATCAAAATAAGTGACTAAACTACTCGGAAGGGGTGTCATAGGAATGAGAGAGTTACCCTCTTACTCTATGGGAACAGGAGAAATGCACTCGTGCACCTCGAGAATAGGAGGAGTCCCCTCCAATTCATTCGAAACTGAAGAAACCAGAAGAACTTGAGCGGTATGGGGTTCACTCTCTTCCTAAAAAGTACGATTAACGAAAGTGTTGTCAATTCTACCAGTTTCTCAACCAATGGCTGGTCGAGAACAGACTCATGAGACTCACTTTCAGAGAGAGTGCGGTTGACCAAAGATGAATTTTGATCAATCGCTGGATCAACTAGTGAAGGATTAGGGGAAAGCTTTTGATACCTGGTCAGAAGACGAAGTTGAGAAGCTGTAAGTTTTTCCAACTCTTGGGAAGCTTCATCCATATAGGACAAAGGTGAATGGGATGATTACCTTCACACAACTTACAAGGAAATTTGACTTTTCCCTTTTTCCTGTGAGCTTTATTGTTACTAGTTGAGGGTTTATGACCATCATGATCTCTAGAGGCTGATGACAAAGGTTGATGTGAACCTGTGGACCACACTTCTAGGACCTTAGGAATACTAGGACAATTCCGAAGAAGATGGTCACCCTTACATAATATGCAATGAAATTTTACTTTCCAAGGCTAATTGGAGTATTTTTCTACATCAGTTTCATCCATAGCAATGGCTATTTGGTTGCCCCGTTGCTTCTTTTGCTTCTTCTTCTTCGTCCTCTTCTTCGTCTTCTTAGCTTCTTGGTTACTAGAATCTAGACTTTCACCAGGCGAATAGGAAGAACAGGGTGAAGAAATAGGCGAAGAAGACGAGGGGTCAACTTTAGGATCAATATGAGGTTGATATTGTTCAAGTGGAGGAGAACTTTGTTGAAAAGCAGTTTGGACACTTGGAACCACTGAGGCCGAAAACAACCAAACTGGGAGATCAATGGTCAATCCAAGAAGGGACAACGTTGCCATATAATGAGCACCAATATTTCCAAAAGAAGGAAAATGACTAGGATTCGCATTAGAGGGGTTCCCTTGACTGGTGAACTCAAGAAATGTTTCCATTGGTATCAACCTAAGATCTACTAAGGAGTATTTCCACAGGAAGGATGTTGTTCCGCGGTCAATTAATTTTAGAATTTGAAACAAAAAAATTTCTTTTTCATGTTTTAAGAGTCGAGAAAAGGACGAAAATGTGACTCTAGTCGCTTTCGTTGGTTTAGCGAGACTGAAAGGACAAGTGCTCGATGATATTTTCAAGTTTAATGAGTCAAAAAATATCGAAATGACTACTCAGGTTACTCTAGAAAAAATGGATTACCAAGTAACTGTGAACTACAATATACACCTTAGCAAATAAATTTACTAAAGACTTGGAAAACGTGTAGGCAATTTCCCTGAATGTTGTTTTCGGTGTATCACAATTACAGGGTGGCAAACTCAGCTTCCTATGAATAAAGGTTTTGCAACCTATAAGGGTATCCCTTTATATACTCGACAGTACGAGAAGCACAAGTCTGTGCTAGCATTGTTTAATGAAAGAGTATTGTGAACGACAACTGCTGAGTTTTATAAACGTTAGAACATGTCTCTAGCCTGGACCACCAAGTATGAGTGTTAATGTTTCAGATGCTCCTTAGATTAATAGATTTTAAAGTTGATCTTCAATTATGTTTTTGTTTTAAGGCTCAAAACGATGTCCCCTAAACACCTATGATGCAACCATATGAGAAAAGGAAAATTTTTGTTTCTATGAAAGCTAGACTGATCAAGGGAAGAAATTTCAATCAATAATGCATAAAAAAAAATGCATCATACAAAAATTCCTTCCACTAACTTTCACTTTCGTCTTCCAAATGCATTGCCAAAAGTAAAAATGATTTTGACTCCTAACTATCCTAAATGCAACTTTTTCGAATGGATAATGGTTTTACTTTACAAAGATGCACTTATATGAATTATGCTTTTCTTTCCAATGATTCGATATACCTAATACAATTTTTTAGCTTTCAATCACTGAAAAGTGTGATCTATTTTCAATGATGAATCTCAAAAAATAACTTTTCAATGCAACTAATCTAATGCATTTCCACAAAAAGAAAATTTCGAAATACAAGCTAAAACAAATGCAAAACGATGTTTTCAATTATTCCAAAAGAAAACAACACTCAATCAAACAGCAAAACAAACATCTCAATGAGACCAAAAAGTAGCAAGTGACGACCAATTGACTAGAAACCCTAGAAATCAATCAGATTTCACTTCAAATCCAATGAGACAAATTTTTCAAATTAGCCAAGAAAATCAATCAAAAACACCGTAGACACTCTGGAAAATCATTGATAGATGACACAGAGACTGAAAACAAGAAGAAAAACCCTATTTTCTCTTATACTCTGGGATCATCGCGCCTGTTAAAGGAAAAACAACGATAATCGCAACTGTAATTAAAACATCCATGATGTCATCGCGACTGTCAGGAAGAAAACCATGATGGGCGAGAAAAATGAAGAAAAAATAAAAAATCTTCAAGACCAGACAAAAATCAATGTCCTCAAGCAATCACCAGCAAGTGAAAATAGTTACAGAAAAGCAAACAAGCTAGAAAACTGATGGTTGGTCAAACTCATCACAAATTCAAGGTGAAGGATTGAATGGAAAGGATTATAGCTTCCCTAGTGGAGTCGCCATTTTGTTGTCTAGGTAAATCCTCTCTATGGATAGAGACGATCCCTCTAGCCCAATGAGTGGGACTAGAAACCTACGTGACAATCTACTGGACACTTTCCTAAGTTACAATTGAAATGAGAGACGAAGAAGATGGCCTACCTCGTTCTGATGCTATCACATTGTCCTTTGTTGAAGACCTTGAATCAACTTGTGTCACGGGCTCGTTCCTAAAGATCACAACATTTATGCACCTGCACAAGAGATCAAGACATAACAAAGCATGCAAATACAAATAGCATATTCAAAAGTAACCTACTTAACAGATCAAGGAGCGTTAAGCTAAATGATACATGAACATATACATTTAGGGAAAATGAACCAACAGTTGTATATTAATAGAATAAAGGAGGAAGCATACAACTAAGCCTTGATGTCAATAGGCTCTCCTTGAATGAATGTCCAAGTCCAAGCTAAACTTTCCAAGTACTCCTTCTCTAAGCCAAATGAGTAGCATATAGGCATAATCTTACCATAAAGGTGCAAATAGACATAGACCAACCATTTGGGAATGGGAGAGGATGAATATATAGGATGGGAAAGGGAGTTAGGATGTCTCCAAAGATAGGATTAGCCCCTCATCTCAAGGAGGGAGCTCATAGGGATAAGACCAAAAGGCCAAGTTGAGAGAACTCGACCTTATCTACATCAAACAACCTCCAGCTCTTCACTCTGGAAGCTTCTAGATCACGAAGATTATCATCATCTTTGGGAAAATTATCGTTTTAGGATCATCGCAGGTATACAAGTAAACATAGCAATGCCATCACGGTTCAGGTATAATACAATAGGCGACCATCATGGTTTTTAGTCTTGTAAGAGTGATGATTCTCAAATTAGGGTTTAAGAGCTATTTCCTTCACAGGAAGCTCAAGGCATTTTCCAATCAATGTGTTAAGGAGGATCTGAGTTGCATATATGAATGAGTACACTACATAATGGTCATGTTTTAGGCACTTCGAGGTATGTTACAAGGAAGTGCAGGAGGTGTGATAAAATATTGTGTAACACCAAGCAACCGGCCAGCTAGGGTAAACATGTGATGAGAGGCTACTATGATATGATTCAACCTCCTAGGTAACCTTAAGGAAATGGAATTGATGGAAACACCACACACAGACCTTCCTCAGGTGCTTCAGGACCCCTAGGAGCTAATCCACCACTCCAGGTGCCCAATCACTAAGTTAACCTATCATTTAGATTAATTAAACCCAAAGTTGCTCCCATGATAAGGCATGCATGCAACTATAACCCTATATTCGCTCTCATGGGCTTGCCCGCCAGTGACCAGAGACCCAAATTGTTAGTGCTATGCTAGTGACTCCGGGATTTGAGCCACTTTTTCAGGCCCAGAGTCCAAGTCACTGCCCATAATTGAACCATATCTTCAAATGAGTAAAATAACATGGAAATGACAGTACTAAAGCAAATACTTGTTCAAGAGCTTCATTGGACCCCTACTAGCCATGACAAGTATTTTGTCAAACACTTAGTAAATATGAAACCTACAGGTGTAATTAATAGATCTGAGCATAGAAGTCTCATACTTATCTGAGATTTGCTATGAAGCATTGTCTTCTTATCACATTAACTGCCATTTCATCCATTAGGTCATAGAAACATTGAACATTCAATAAAAAGTAAGAAAATGATGAGAGCCATACATAACTGTTGTCATAAAATACATACATAACCAGCATAATAGAGATAGAAATACCAATGAAATCATATCCATATACATCACATATAATCCATCATAATACTCATAGAAATACCAGGAGAAATAACCTTTCATTAATCATGAAAAATCCAAACCTAGGATGGGACTTCCATATTCCACCCAACCGGAGAATGGCTAAGCCAAATCTCTCTTCATTCATTCACCCCGTGTGCCATATTCCAAGCATGAATGTGGGATCTCCTAGAACACATCAATCAAAACTCATCTAGGGCTTCCAAAGGCCATCCACCTCAACCCATCAAGCAATGATTACACTCACGGTTGGACATCAAAAAACCAACATTAGATCGATCTCTATCCCAACCTTCCAAGGATCCAGAGCATTTGTTCCAACCCGACTCCCAGGACTAGTAACTCAACCCATAGCTTTTACTAGGCTCCAGAGTGTTTTTCCAACCAAGGCTACGTGACTAGTAACTAAACCCACAAATTTTACCGGGAACCAGAGCGTTTTTCCAACCAAGGCTATAGGACTAGTAACTCAACCCGAGTTGTTACAGGGCTTCAGAGCATTTGTCCAACTAAGGCTACGAGACTAGTAACTCAACCCAAGCCATTATAGGGCTCCAGAGCATTTTTCCAACCAAGGATTCCAAGAACTAATAACTCAACCCAAGCTAAGGAAACATGAGAACCAACCATAATACAAAGAAAATAACCCACAACACCATGGTTATCTAGAAAATGGAAAGGCTAGGAAAATCCATTGTTAGTCCAGGCAATCCTCCATGCCAGTGACAGATCATGACCAAAAAACCACATCCATGTGCCATGCATGCCAAAACTAGTGAAGAAATCATACATGCAGCTCAGTACCTGCAAGCAAATTTGATGTAGTTGTTGATCTCGATTCCCTCTTGCACTTTCCTTCTCTTCCTTTGCCTTCTTGCTCCAAGAATCCAAATATGCCACACCCTCCAAGAGTTCTCCAGGAAAACTCTAAGTCTCCAAGAGTATGAGAGAGAGAGAGAGAGAGAGAATAATGAGAGAGAGCTCCAACATTGAGCTGACCAAGTCTTGCCCATTGATCCTCAAAATCCTTTTTATTAATGAGGCCTCTATTTTCATCATTTTCCATTATTTTCCAGTGTGGAAAAATTCGGGATTAAATCTTCAAGACGCAATTTTTTTGGCTGGCTGATTAAATTAGCTGATTTTTTGCCATTTTTTCCTAGTTGAAAAGGTCGAGATTAAATCGAGACTTTTTCCAAAAAATCGTGAATGAGGTAGTTTCTTTAACGATTTTTTATTTTTATTTTTAAAAAATTAGGATTTTATTGAAAAAGTCAGAATTTTTTAAAAAATGATTTTTTGTATTTTTTAAATTTTGTTGACTTTTTGCTGACTTTTTCAACTTTTGGACCCTTGCCGATTTAATCCCGACTTTGACTTTTTCCACATTGGATCAAACTGTGGGAATTCCTCTTCAAATTACCCCATGACAACCTAGGAATATGGTTTAATACAGAGAGAACAACTTGAGGAAAAACCTTTATATGAAAAACGCAGACCAAAACCCCATGTACATTATAATAACCCTAGTGAAAATTCCAAGTAAAATTTAAAAATATATAAGGCCACAGTGATGGGACACGTATTCCAAGCTGAATGGTGGGGGAAACATCCTAGTGGGTGTTGATTCAATTTATTATGGCTAAGGAAATTAGCAAAGACAGTGGCTAGGCTTTGGAAATGCATGAGGCATTTATTAGCATTTTATTTATAAAAATAACGGAAATTAGGAGAAAAGGAAGGTGAAAGGTCACAAGTTACATGTGAAGAGGAAGATGAAACTTTGATCATAAACCTTGTCTCAAGTGGACTCTGTGAACAAAGGGTGATTGTTGGTGCCCTGCTACGTCGAGGTCAGGTCAACTTAATGCGAAAAAAATGGTTGTGTTGGTTTTTTGCTTATAATCCTTTTGTATTATGTTATCTTACTCTTACCAAGTCGTCTCTTTGCGAGCTAGTCTCCAATTTGGACGGAATCATGGGTGGCAGTGTTGGTGATGCTTAGGTATCAAGTTCAAGGGCACCTATGTGGATCACTGTTTAGTACCATGGTACGACCCTCCTCACACAATGGGAACACAGGCCGGGGGGACGAGACTGAAGCCGAAACAATGGAGCAAGACAGGGGGGTCAATAGTCCTAATCATGGCAGACTAGGGGTAGAGGGTGTCACAGTATTTCAAGCTTGACTCGAGAGGCCGCCTAGGCTTACCAGGTCAACACGCCTCCATAGGGCCGACAATTGATCTTTGGGTGGGAGTCAAACTTAAAAACAAAAAAACAAAAAATATCGATCTAGACATGGATGACTGGTAGACCCTAGTCCATTACCCAAGCCATTCTAGAGGTCAGTATACCCAGTTTCAGTAGATAATATATATATATTGAATAATGAAAAATACTCTAGAAAAAGAAATGATGGCTTCCTCTGCCGGATCATCTAAGGCTGAATCAGACTTGCAGGAAATACACAAGGGATTTCAACTCATCCAACATTAGATCCGACAACAAAATTCTCGCCTCAGTCACACAGAGAAGCACATCCCATGCCCTCCCTCAGACCGAATTATCGGGGTCTAGTGCTAAATATTTGACACTCATAGACTCATCTAATGAGTAATTTAATAATTAGCATGGTTCTTTTTTAAAATTTTGAGAGGTCAATAAGATGGATTTACAGATTTTGATGTTTAGTTACATAGATAATAGGAAAATTAAAGAGAATCAGACATATATAGTGATACTAGACAGTCTCAGGATTTTAAAGTTTTGGACAACTTATAATGCAGTCAGATGGCCAATAGACCTAGTTTCCCAAAGGGAAAGTTGAGGTCATCTAATCCTGATTGATATGGATGTAAAACTTGCCTGTTGATTTTTATGAAAATGGAATAGAAAGGTATTGCCAAGCTTACAAAAAAAACACATGCAAGAATGCAAAATTTAAGTTTTATAATTACATATTTTTTAAGGTATTAATTACTTAATATATCAAGATTTAACATATATAACATAGGTGTTATCCCTTCTCTAATTTACATGACATTTTATTTGGAGTGTCACTTCTATAGAGTTGTGGTTTTCAAGAATCACTTGAATCTCAATATATTTTTGGTGCTATAGAGTTAGACTAATAAGTTATTGTGCTTTCTTCTTCAAGAATGACCACTTTAAACCTACCTTCCAATTGTTATACAAAATTTGCATGTAACAACAAAAATTTAACACTCACAAATATATTTAAAATGTAAAATTATGCATGAAAAATTATTGACCGTCATCAAATTTCCACTTGACGAGGAAAACAAATTTGAAATTTTAAGCATGATGCCAACTGTTTTATAGATGAATGAGATGCATAACATTTTCTTATGTCGGTGGATGCCCTCTATCTTGGGAAATCAATAGGGAAATCAAATCTGATCTTCTTAATGCTTTATGTCTAATCAATGCATGATATTGGGTCGATGCTAAGATTAGAAAACACACAAACAAAATTTCTCGGAACTTCTGCTAGATGCTTTAGCAGGAGTCTAATGAGGTCACAATTTCGGAAAAAAAATTGGAAATTCTAGCACAATTATGAGAAAAATCGCGGATTTTTTGGAAATCCAAGTTAGACACGCCAAGCTTTCAGATTTTAAGTTGATGGTGCTAGATTCATTTCCACTATCAAAAAACTATTCAAACATTCCCAAATTAAATTTCTTCAACATTTTCTTGCAAAATTCATTATTTGGGCAAAATTGTGGTTTTCACAACTCAGTTTCCAGAGAAATAAACATTTCTTGAAATCAATTAGATCTCAATGTTGTTTTCTATTCAATAAATTAGTTAAACATTGAAAGTGTTCAAGGAATTAATTATTTCAAAATTAAAGAAGCTTCAAAACAAAATAAAATTCAACATAGATTTTATTATATTTAAAAAAAATAACTATGTAACATTATTATTAATTTAAATTCAACAAACAAACAAAAAATGTTATATGAAAATAAAATTAAAACTAGGTATTATTATTACTTTTTAATTAATTCATAATTATTCCATGTCACAATTCATCTTCGTAGACCTTAAATCCCAAAGAGGGTCTTTTTTCAGTAAGAGAAAAGCATTATGTATATCTCTTAGAAAATGCAGTACATAATGCATTTTATAATGCCAACACCATCATAGATTTATCTAATACTGTCATTGTATCTGTCCATCCCAATTTCTCTGCACAAAATAAATATGTCTAATTTGTAACTATGTACCACATGGTATAATATGCAAGAATATCAGCTCCCAACTTTGGGTCATATTTGTCTGGATTGTAATAATCTATTATCTACATGAACAACATGCTATGTACAGGAAAAAGCGGCATAGAACAAGCAAATAACACTCCTTGAAAATAAAAATAAAAACAAAAAGTTTCAGATGTGTGCTCCTCCAGAGCTTGGATATTATCTCGGAAGTGGAAGTACCCTGACCTCTACCATAGTATCGCCGAGTTTAATTTTATGTGCATCCCATCCAATTCATCTTGTAGCCCCCTCTTAGATAGATGGTCCGCATTTTTATTAAACTTCTGCCCAATATGCCTCATTGTATAATTCCTGAATGTGGCCCAAAGATTCTCAATTTGCCTGAGCCAGCCATGTAGCAGTGGCTGATTTACTTTTGCGCATCACATTACATATTTAATGATGATCTGAGAGTCCCCAAAAATGTGAATGGAAGGGATGTTTAGATAAATTGAGAACCAAAGAAGGACCCATAGTGCCACTGTTTCAGCCTTCATATTTGTGCCCCTGCCAGCACCACAATGAACCCATATTTCCTGCTCCTCTGATATAGAAATCTAGAATCCGCATCCACAGTTGTTCCTTTCTATCGCACCATCAAAAAATCTAGTTGGATACTCAATCTCAGGGCATGTCTTTTTGTTGTTATTCTTCTTGGCCATGAGTTATGTTGTTTAACAAGTGTATACCACCTTATAGTACGGCCCTTCACCCGCACATCATTATCCCTGCAGTTATCAAAAAATATTTTATTGCACCATCTCCATATTTCCCAGAAAAAAGAAAGTGGGATGTACCACCATGATGGGTTTTGATTACTCCACCATCTTAAGCATTTAGAAATGTTGTCATAATGGTTGTATGTAAAACCAATGGAACATGCAATGTAACTCCAAATCTGAACTGTTATAGGACACTTTAGAAAGAGGTGGCCATTATCCTCCTCCGCATTCTTGCACAGAATACAAATCCCCGGCCCCTGCCAATTCCTCTTCTGAAGGTTCTCGCATGTTAGATTTTTATTTTTCCAAACTAGCCAAAGAAAGAGTATCATCTTAGTGGGAATTTTAGTTTTCCAGAATGCATAGAACCAACATACCTCATTGTTGTGTGCCTCCTGGTAGCAGAGGGTATTGTATACATTAACTACCATAACGCCACCTTCCTTCATTTTTCCAATCCATACAATCTGGTCCCCGCCTCCCTCTTGATAGACCCCAACTAATTTCACACCTATTCGAATCTGATCCCACTCACGAGCCAACTGCCCATCCAGTCCCATTTCCCACGCCAATTTCCAAATCGGAACATGACCCTGCCATTCGGATATGGCCTAGCTCCAAAATAAAATCCCTCGTCTGCTAGTGTAATGGACAAGGCCTTCTGAGATATTATGTTTCAAGTATACTATCAATCCCGATTATTATCCGATGCCCTATCCCCGGTCTCCAACATAGGTTTTGCAAGAACCATTTACTGATTTTTTTGGAAACTAAGCCAAATGGTTGACCCCGATGCAATCCCAATACTTCCTTTGTGCATCCAAGTAGTAAAATCATGGTCCTTTTGATACTTGTGTATGATGATCTTGCCCCATATGCCATACCCAAATATACCCCTCCATAATGAATTATGCAATAACACCCTTCCAAATCTCCACGGATTCAATATCCACCAGCCACCCAAGCATTTAGGAAGGGATATAAGCTCTAGTTTAGCAAGGTGGAATTTGGTATGGTGTATCGCACCAGACCAGATGTATTTTTCCATAATCCGATTCAAAGACTGGATAATACTGTGGGGGAGATAATATAAATGTGCCCAGTGTACACCCAGTTGTGTGATCACTGATTGGGTCAGTGTGATACGACCTCCCAAGGATAAACTTCTGAACTCCCATCCAGTGATCTTTTTATATAAACTTTCCACAAGTCACATCCAATCATTTATCTTGTAACTACAGGGCTTAATATGATAACCAAGATATTTCATGCCCCCCGTCAATGTGTCAGTTTCCACCCCAAAAAGTCTATGGATGTATGCAATAACCCCTGGATCACACGTACAGTGTAGGATGATAAACTTCTGAAGGTTCATGTATAGTCTGGTTGCACTCCCAAATTTTGCAAAAATATGAAATAAAGTCAGCCATGCAAACCTATTGATCATCCCCATGATGAGCACATCGTCAACAAAAAAACTATGTGATATCCTAATATCTCTTCCCAGGGCCAGTGCCTCAATGTGTTCATCTGACATAGTTTTTTTGATGTGTAAAATGAGCCTGTCCATTGCCAATATGAATAATAATGGCGACAATGAGAAACCTTGTTTGAGTCCCTGCCCTACCCTGAAAAAGTTAGTGGGATAACCATTAATAATAACAACGTATCAAATGTTTGTGACGCAAGCCATGATCCACTCAGCGCACCTGACTTGGACTCCAATTTTGAGGAGAACCATCCTCAAGTATTCCTAGTCTAGGTAGTCATAAGCATTCTAGAGATCGAACTTCATGATAGCGGCATTTGATTTTTTTGCATGGATCGAATGTAAACTCTCCTGAGCAATAGCCACTGCATCATGTATTTGTTTGTTCTTCAAGAACCCAAACTGCTCAAGAGATATATGCTTTGATAGTGTGTGCTTAATCCTGGTGGCAATAGTTTTAGATATGATCTTATAAATAAGATTACAGAGAGAAATGGGTCTACAATCTGAAAAGGTAGTCTAGGATGTCCTTTTCAAAATGAGAGCTATATAGGTAGAAATTATATGCGGATGAATGTAGCCCGTGGTTCTCGATTCCTCCACCATATCGAGTAGATCTTGTTGAAAAATGTCAAAAAAGTGAGTAAAAATTTCAACCATCCACCTGTCTGGATCGGGGCTCTTGTCTCCCTTTAAGGATTTGAGCACCCCCAGGAATTCCTCCTCGTCGAACATGGATGGATATAAATCCACCCCCCATATTTGGTCCTTAGCATTCACATAATCTTTGCATCAGTATTCCCTCTCAAAATGATGTACTGCGGCTCTATTAATATCCTGTTGCGTATGAAATTGGGTCCCATCTACATCAGTGATCTCCCATATAGAGTTGATCTTCCTTCTATGATTAACAAATCTGTGGAAGAATTTAGTATTTCTATCCCCTTCCCAGATCCATATAGCTCTACTCTTAAGGGACCAGGTTGTCTCATTTATTTGTAGAATTTGTTTCCTTTTATGTTCCAATGAATGAGTATGACTCTTGAGTGCACCCGGGGGATTATGCATTAGCATTTGAGGCCGCATAGCATCTAACTCCACCAAGATATCATTTATATCTTTTTTCAATTGACCTCATTTCCTAATCTCCCATACTTTGACCTCCATCTTAAGGGACCGAAGTTTCCCCAGAATATGTGTCATGGGAGAGTTATTCCAAACCTTGTCCCAGTTCCAGACTTCTTGCATAGTTAAAATCCGGGTCTTCCAGCCACACACGGTTAAACTTAAAATGAATCCCACTTCTGAGATCCCTCCGTCTCCAGAGAAGGATAATGGGACGATGGTCTGAGATATAACTATTCACAATATCTGATTGTACAGACCTGAGGCGCTCAACTAATTGTTCACATAATAGGAAACGACCAAGCCTTTTCACAACACATATCTGTCTCCCATCCTGTCATTGTCCCAAGTAGGAATAATCGAAGGAGGACATATATCAACAAGGTTAAAGTCAGCTATAATGTCTTTAATCTGTGCAGCAAAAGCATCCACTTTTCTGGAACTCCCCCATACCTCATCTAGACCAATGGTACAGTTCAGGTCCCCAGAAATAACAAGGGAAGCCAGTCCCAAAATCTCTGATGCAACAATTTTATTCCAAAAGGAGGTCTGGCCTCTGTATGGTGCATATACATTTAATATATGTATGCAGCCTGGTAAACCTATGATGTAACCAACAAGGAGAATGCCCGCAAAACATGAGTATTCCTTCACCCTAACCCAACATGGATCCCAAAGAGCCACCAAACCCCCGAGAGGCATGCATTTTCAGTCGCTGTCATGTGCCAGTCGGGGAGCATCTTCCTGAAATATTCAATCACATGAAGTGCATAATTCATAGTTTCCTATAGAAGAATGATATAGGGACGAGATGAAAGAAAAAGTTCCTTGAGAGCTAAATATTTTCGAGCAGCCCCCATACCTCGAATGTTCATTGACAGGATGAAGTTCATCTTAGCTCAAGAATGGGCATCTGTGCTCTAAGGACCTGAGGGGAGGTAGTAGATGCAATAGGAACGTCAATGAGGTCATGTGAATCGGAAGAACAAAATGGAGGAGGTTGTGCATGTCCTCGGAAGTGTCTACTCTCCCAATTATGTTTTCAATAGACGGTGATATTGCCCGTCGAGGATGGACTGATGTGGGGGGTTGGTGTGCCTGGAGGCTTGTGTATGGTGAGAGTATGTAGGTCGAAGGTCTTCTTCTGGAGAAGGAAATATATGTCACTATATACTGAGTTGGTGGGAGAATATAAGGGTGAATAGGCGATGTAGATCGGGTCCTATTCCCCGGGATAGGTTGAGAGGTGCGTGTAGGGCAGGTCGCAAGAATATATGTAATATGTGATGTGGAGGGTGCATCATATGACATTGGAGGGGGTGGTACAATATTCGGAAGAGCCGAGTCAACATGAGGGGTAAGGGGAATCCGGTCCAACGGAGGTGGTGAGGTGTCATCAACCGTAGGTGTACCAAAACCTACTGGGGTCCAGGGGGAAGAAGGAACGAGTAAGGGGGCAGATTCATCATGTTTCACAGAATGAAAATCAGTGGAATGGAAAGGGTGAGAATAAAGCAGAGTACTTGATAATCATCGAGCATCGCCCAGGTAATAAGCCTCCCCATGATCGTTCATAGAAATAGTATAATGAGCCTCTGCCTTCTCCCTCGAAAGAGAACCATATCTCTTGTGTCACATACTCTTGCCACCCAGTCTGCGTGGACACTGTGCCATAAGATGTCCAATATGATGACAAATAAGACACCGGAATGGAACACCCCAGAAATCTAGCCGTTGCACTAGGTGAGTGTCCTCCCATTAGCGCTCAATGTGATGCGGAAATCCACCTCTGTATTCCTTTTCGCTCAGCATCCATGCAATTCTCTTATCATGTGCACCCAAACATCGTGGATCGACATATACAAACTTGTTAGATCTAAGACTTTTGTGATCCATAATGTAGATATCAGTCTTTCAGATTAATCACATCGTTAAGATTGGGTCAACGTTTCGAACCAACTAATGTGGTTTATCCTCAGGACAAGGTGAGAAAATAGTATGGATGCATCATTGCCCAGAGTTAGTTGTTGGTTATTTTGTTACAGAGTTAAAAACTATCTATTATGTGATAAATAAATATTTTATTTCGATGTTATAAATAGAATATTAAAAATAAATAAATAATAATTTGTTGGGGTTTGACTTATTTAAGGTAAATTTGATAATATTTCAAAGTAAAATATTATTAATTATTACAATAAGAGTATTATGTGTTGAATTGCTTAATATTTAGTTAGTTATGAATAATTATTTTATTTCGATATTATAAATTAATTAATTTAATAATATTAATTTATATAACGTGATCTATTAGGGAATGGCTAAATCATTTATATAAATAGAATATTAAAAATAAATAACAATTTGTTGGGGTTTGATTTATTTAAGGTAAATATGATAATATTTCAAAGTAGAATATTATTAATTATTACAATAAGAATGTTATATGTTAAATGGTTTAATATTTAGTTAGTTATGAATAACTATTTTATTTTGATATTGTAAATAATTAATTTAATAATATTAATTTTTAGAATTAATTTATATAATGTGATCTTTTAGGGATTTGACTAATCCAAGGTATTCTAGGTCTAGGAATCAGTTAATAATTTTTTATTTCGATTAATAAGAAAGTTATTAATAAGACCACAATTTGCGGGGAAGAACTAACCTAGATTATAAAGGAGGATGGCTAAGAAAATTAAAACATTTTTGGAGAGGCTAGGTCAACCAATGAGATTAGAAATTAAATCACAAGCTAAGAAAATGAGGTTAAAGGAATAAACCAAAACAAAGGGGGGGGGGGGGGGGGAGGGGAACTAGAAGACTAAAAGAGAGAAATAGAAAATCAAACAGGATAAAGGAGAGGGAGGGAAGAGTCAAGAGGAGAGAGCTAGAATCCAACTTTTACTTAATTTCCAGCCATCATCCCTATTAAGGTTTCTGGCATGCCTCTCAATTTCAATTGCTTCCTTGAGTTTCCTGTGGTGGAAATGATCGACCCGAGCAATGACTTTGGATTCTTCAATGTAGACATGATGTTTTGTTTTCTCTGCATGTTCGACAAGGGCTAATGTGCGGATCGATTGTGTCTAATGTCAGCAGCATGCTCGATGATTCTTTGCTTAATAGATCTCCTGCAGAAATAGGTGTACCTTGCATAAAATCCCCGCCAGGAATGCCTAGGGATCCACAAACCTCCAAACCCGAAACAAGAACCTACAGAACATAAACCCACATCCCGCCAATAGAGATATACTGCCATCGAAACTCATCCGAAAACAGAATGATACAAATGATTGGAAATATAAAATGGAATGCACAATCCAAATTAACGCCACAAAATCTCCAATATCCAGGATGTTAGTAGACGTGTGACAAAGAATAATGAGTGATGCAAACCCAAGTCATCTCAAAATAGAGTGATCCGAACAACCATCGACAAGAAAATTAAAAAACTATCAGGAAAGTAAAATCCGACATCGAATAAACCAATACCCCCCAGTACACCAGCACTCATAGCTGAGCCACCAAGAGATACAGAAAGAAACCAGAGACAATGACCAGGTGACCAGACCTATACTCCTTCACAGCAACAACAACAACAACACCCGAAACAAGTCCAACACTTGTTACAAACCTGGAAATCAAATGTCTTGCAAGGCATTGAAATGATGAAAAAATTAACCCAATGTTGCCAAAGTGGATATAATTTTTTTGGACGCAGACAAGATCCTTCCCCCTAGTTATGTTGAGGACAAACAAGTGTGAGAATCTCAGTCCAGATAGGCATTAGGACGTTGGAAGGTAGATGTCATGTGAGTCCGAAAAATGCAGATAAAAATGTATATAACAATACAGAGAATCATCAAAATGTGAAATATTTCCAATTTAAAAAGGGAGAGAATGTCATACAGGAACAGTATAGGCATTCTAAAGAGAGGGTATGAATGGAAGCCAACAAAGAGTAACCCAAGTTTAAACCCCACGTCTAAGGATAGATACTAGAGGAGAGTAAACCATCCAATCTAATGGTAAATACCTTACGTGTTTTACCCGGCATGTAGTAATATTGGTAGATCTACCAATATGCCTAACAATACATCCACCCTAGGAATGAAAGAATACCTGGAAACTCAAGCAAATATATAGCGACCTAAAGTTATGACAAATCAAAACCAAAATCACATCGTGAGGACTTGTGAGAGGAAACTAGAGAGACCAAGTGATTTCTACCTTAGAAGTACCGCCATCCACAGGGTGCTCTAGGCAGATTTGTGTATGCTTGCTCCACACTGTTCGCCACTACCTTATTAGGGATAGTACATGATGCTTGTTGTAGTTCAACTGAAGCAGTTGCCTTGTCAAGGAACAGTATCTGACTCTGTTTTAGTACTGCCCATCCCAAACATACAAGCTGGCATTGACCCACACTCCAGTTTCCTCCATTCTCAGCAACTATACAAGAGATCAAAAACTGTCACATGTGAAACCTTCAAGTGAACACTATAAATTATCACATCATAATTTATCTTCATAAACCTTAAATCTCAGAGAAAGTTTGTTCATAACTTTTGAATGGAAATGGCTCACATGTGAAACCTTCAAGTGAAAACTATAAATTATCACATCACGATTCATCTTCATAGACCTTAAATCCCAGAGAAAGTATGTCCATAGCTTTTGAATGGAAATGGCCTACATGTGAAACCTTAAAGTGAAAACTGAAAATTATCATTTTATAATATGTAGAGAATCCCCATTTGTTCATATCACACACTAATGTTGTTTATTCTTGCTTGAAACCATTATCTTTATTTATGAAACAAACCAATGCTATTTAAGAATTTATGATATAACAGTCTGCCCCCTTTGCCTGCACCATTTCCCAAACCTCCACCCACTCCACTAACTCTGCCAAATTCTCCTCCAGCTACACCACTAGCACCTTCGCCTAATCTTCCTCCAACTCCTGCCCCGCCACCTACAACTCTGCCCCAATCTCCTCCAGCACCACCACAAGCTTTGTCTGTTTAAATATAATTATATCAGAAAATGCATAGATGAAGAGAAGCAATAAAAATTTGTTAGCCTAAAGGTCAAGAGATTATTCCCAAGAGGAAAAGCGCACTAGATTCCTAATTTGTCTACACCAATCAAATCTGATCTTCTAAATGCTTTATTTCGAATCAATGCGTGGTACCGTTAGGTATCTCGTTCTTACAAGTTCATGCCCCAATCTTAGACAAGAATATATATATATATATATATATATATAATTTGCTTAGACACTTTTTTTTCATTCAAAAAAAATTGACTTAAATTTATTTAACATAAAATTATATTAAAATTTGTTAAAAATTATTTAAAATATAGAAAAAAACATAAGTAATTTTACTTTGGAAAGTGTATTTTTTTTAAATATAAAATTAAAATAATTTTTTTATATGTTTGATAATAATAATTTTAAGTTAAAAATTTACACAATAAAATATTGATACAATATATTTATTAAATTAATATAAAAAATAACCATTTAAATATTATATAAAAATAATGAAATTTCATTGTATCAAAATATTAAAAATAATAGTTGAAGAAATTTAGTATAAATGGTGAAGGCACATATTTAGTGGATTAGTTATTGGGTTTAAGTCTCTAGAGAAACCTTTAGCTAATAAGTTCAAATCTTTAAAAAATCTTTAAGTCAAAATTCATCTCTAAAAAAGAAAAAAAAGAAAAAAGAAAAATAATAATAATAATAATAATTTGAAATTCTCAATTTTTAAAACTCTTAATCATATTTAAAGACTTATCATTTTAAAATTTAAAGTTTAATCTATATATTTTTCAAATATTATAATTATATATATATATATATATATATATATATATAATATAATATTTGAGATTATATCTAGGAATTCGAGAAATGACTTTATGCCTTTATTTATATATAAAAACAGATATTTAATTATTTATATAAATTTATTTATTTTATTCGTTAATACAAATATTTGTTATAATTTTATTTTTACTTATAAATTAAATCTGATTTACATAAATCAATACACTTCTGAACTAAATATCTATATACAAATAACACACATCCAAATAAATAATAATATTGATAAAGTAACCCCTTCATTGCCCGTCATCTATACCTATTTTTATTAATAAGGATAAACAAATTTAGAGTTTTCAAAATAGTGATATTTGTGGATGGTCATTGAAAGTGAGTTTTTGTATTTTGTAAGTTCATGTTATAACAATATTATAAATTTTTCATTTTTTGTCATTGAAGTTCATTTTTATTTTTATATAGATAAATGCGAAAGAAACATATTTGTTTAAAAAACTTAATAAATTGAAATTGTATAATTAAAAATTTAAAATATAAAATAATTATATTTAATTTTTCAATGTATTTTTCATTTTGTAGATTTCTTGTAATCGGTTTTCAAAACTAAATTAATGATATTAGTTTTGTTAACTTTTGTTTGAGATAGAGGTTGTGTTTCTATTGTGGTTAGGATATTTTTAGTTTTTGTCATGTCATTTTAGTTTAGTGAAGTTATGAGTAGTGTCTGCAGATAACTAATCCCCTCATCCCAATTCTATGGATGGATCTTTATGTGATTTTGTCAACTTCAGATTTCCAAATATTATTGTCTTCTTCTCTATACCTTTTGATTCCTTAGGCTTGCACTTTAGATTTGTTGAGTTTTTTCTTGTTGGTATGTTATCAATCAATCTCAATGAGAAGAAATATAGATTTGTCAAAATGGGTGGGTTCCATCCCCACTCTAGATGCAGGACACTATGAAAAATTTGAACATCAAAATCATGATGAAGAGATGATTAATTAATAAGTTCACTAACATTTGGCATAGCCCTAGTACTCTTCAAGGATGGACCCCTAAGAATTGTATTATTCAAAACTTTGTTTCTACCTATTACTACAAAAACACATAAATGTTGTGGATATTTTGTTGGAGAATGCATCCCAATAGATTTGACAAAAATATATTAAAATTTGAAAATCTATATTATGAGGGTTTATTTTTCCTATATTTATGGTTTTATTGAGTTAATGTTTTCTGCTTGTGCATGCA
This sequence comes from Pinus tabuliformis, assembly GCA_031772625.1. Classification (NCBI taxonomy): domain Eukaryota; kingdom Viridiplantae; phylum Streptophyta; class Pinopsida; order Pinales; family Pinaceae; genus Pinus; species Pinus tabuliformis. The sequence continues at coordinate 536,532,000 of CM062818.1, read as the reverse complement.
ATAGATAAAATACGAAAAATAGAGAATTGTGAAATATAAAGACTCATAAACCACAATGAACACAAGATATGTTGTGGGAAACCCTTTTAGGAGAAAACTCAGCTAGAATGTGAGGTTGCTCTGCGCTCTCTTTCTCTAAATGGAAATGGTGCAAATACATAGTAGTGAGACTTGTGGTTGGTGGGATGCTACATAACACAAACACTCTATGTTATGCTCTCTCTCTCTCTCTCTCTCTATTCACTCTCATCTACTCTTTTCAACTATGGAATAAAATGCACTCAAATAAAATGGAACCACTTTTCCTCCTAGTAGCCAGGTTATAACATATCCCAATAACCAACTAGTCATTAAGTTTGACTCCTCAAAATCTTAACTAGAGTTACAATATTGACCCTTCTAGACCCTTCTTCATCACGTTCATGTGGCTAGCCCTAGTTTCCATGAATAATGGGGGTTGATGTGGCATCATAACAAATTATGGTGGTTCATCATGATAGGTGAACTTTTGGGAGGGTTTTTTTGCATATGAACTCCAATTGACTTGTTTCTTGGATTGTTGGAAATGTCTCTTTGTGTAGAATAGCGTCAGTGGGTGCAATTCTTATGTGGCAAAGTTTCATCCCCAAAAAACACCATTTAAGGCCTCAAATAAGCCCTGAAATGTTCTAGACCCTAATTCTCCAAATTGGGTCTTGCTGCAACAACTGTTCTTATAAGCTAACTTCTTTGATTTCTCCACTCCATGAGCATTGAGATGGATGAAAATTTATGTAATGATTCAATCCAATATCAAATTAAAAATATAGAAGATAGGGACTTGATCTTTAGATTTGGTCCCTTTTTCATTGGTTACAAAGAAATGTATCTATTCAATTGGACTCTTGACTTTAACCCAAATATGGAAATTTCTTTTGCTCCTATTTGGATTAAGTTACCACACCTCCCTGGCATTTTTTGGGCCCTTGATTCCTTCAAAATTATTAGAGAAAAGTTTGGGTGTTACATAACTTACATTGAACCTAAGGGAAAACTTTTCACATGTGTTAGAATTTGTTTGGAAATGGACTTTGAATAAGGAGTACCTGAGGTGATTTAACTCAATTTGGAGGGCTGGAGTTATATACAAGTCTTATATTATGTGTATATTTTTTTGAAATGGAACATTTTCCATGAGTATGGGAATTTTGTTAAATGTTACTCAAAAGCCCAAAATATTCATCCATCATCAAAACAGACTTCAGAGTAAATTTCAACCTCTCAAAGTAATATTGAGCAAGGTGCATTCAAAATTAACAAGAAATCATAAGTGACAGTAGCCTAAGGGGTACTTAACTTGCTAACATGTCTCAACTATGTATGCTTGGAAATGGCTAAATTATATTCTTATTCATGTGTTATTAAAATTATCACGGTAATGTCGATCTTCCTACATGAATTTTGAGGAATGGTTTGATTACTACTTGCATGGCTTATCTCAAAGCATATTATTGAGTTTACACACAGTCTAATTAACAGGTTCATTTACAATGCAGGATAAGTGGATCACTTATGTCGTTGATAAGATTATCACAACACTTATCCATCTCTCCAATAGTATATTTGAAGATCTTCGACCCTAAGAGGAAGTTGATGAGGAAGAGCTTGAGAAAGATCACTCAAAAAATAGTTCAGAGCCTAACTCATTGTGTTTCTCAAAAGAACAAAATACTTAAAAAAATGTGGTTTCTAATTATACCCCAATTGAGCTATGTGCACCTTTCGACGCTAAGGGATTTTTTCCAGAAAGAGAGAGTATGGCTCCAATACACAAGGATAATATATTTACCGACTTAATGATAAATGTGACCTCAAACCAAGAACTTTAGCCCAAAAATTCTAGATTAAAAACTAAAATTGACTCCCAAATTGATATTTAAAATTGCATTTTTTTCTTCTAAACTTAGGCTTCTTTGATCCATAACTAAATTGAAAATCATAAAAAATAAAAAAATTAAAATTTTAAAAATAAATTAAAAGACGAACCACACTAGTTGGTTCGAAACACGTCAATGATATTTTCTCCAATGTGGTTATCACCGAAATATTTTTTCAATCTAATTATATTTATTATTTATTTTTTAAAATATATTTACATAAAAAAATAAATAATCTAGAAAATCCACAACAAATTTTTAAGTTCTCTCTCTCTTTCTCTCTCTATATATATAACTCAAGACATTTCTATAAATAATGACCCTCATATCCTCCTCTTGTAAGTACTTTCAACGAGCTATCTGGTGAGAAGACCTTTGTAATTTTTTGGCCCTCATGAGCTTCTAATGCAGGAACTATTGCAGGGAGTTTAAGGTTTTGTTGAGGTCTAGTTAGGGTATAAAATTATGATCAAGTTTGAAGGTTTGTTTTGAAGGAAGTTTAGAACCTTGGATTCTAGGATTTCGCTACTTCAAATAGGTCATCATGGCATGTTCGCTATTAATATTTTTCTACGAAGCTTCTAACGCTGAAATTAAAATCCATTTGAGCCAAAATATTGATGAACCTCGTTACCATATTTCAGATCTTGGTTTTCTATATTGTCAGAGATATAATCTTAGGAAGTTAGGGTTTTTGTAGGCTCCCGAATTCCATGTCAAACAGGTGACCTTGGTAAAATCGTCATACCTTTCTCTCTGAGCATTGGATTTAAATTTCGTAGATAGCGCGATAAGGAGGAAGGACTGTAGTTTTTTGTGTATAATGTTCAGGGCCGAAGGTCGAAACAGTGACATGTGGCATTTCATACAAGTTTTCTCTACTGAACTAGTTTATAATAAGGTCATCGTGGGAGATTGGGCATAACTCTTTCTTGAAGAATCCTATATCGATTAGACCTGTGGGGTTGGAAAGAGGACACATAGGGCTACCACAAGACAATTTCAGACCTTGGAGATCTGAAATTACATAGATACGACAGATTCAATATCGAACTCCTAGGAGGCATGAAAAAATATGCATTCAAGAATCACTACAGTAAGGACCACACATCAACTATCAAGGGTAAGTCTACTACAACAACGTATGTATGATTAGTGTTTACATTTTAATTTTGAATATCATCTCTACATGTGCTTTTACAGGATAGTGTAAGTATTTTTTTTGTTTATTGGTTTGGGTCTTGTTCATTAATGCATGTGCAGGAAGGAGGATACTTCAGGACAACTCAGACATGTACTAGAAGGACATGCAGTGCCAAAGTACCTGTAATATTCCTTTTTTCTTGGATATGGTCAAAATGGATGAAACCTACCCATGGTATTTACTGTGGTATTTTCCCATGGTAACTGCCCCTAGTATTTTCCTTCGTTTTTCGAGGGAAATAATAAAATAAGGCTTCTAGAGAATCCATAAAGCCTATAAAAGGGGATAGGAGCTAGCCATTGGATCATTTATCTATCTTGTTGTATTCTTCTTGAGAACTTGTCGTGGCTAGTTCCATTTTGATCCCAAGGACGAAAACCTCGTGAGTGTTATTTTGTCTGATGGATTCATCTAGGGTCCACGATTATGCTTCAATACATTTGTATTTTCTTTTTGATAAGTAGTTGTGCATGCCATTGTAGGGGTTCGAGATTTATTGTATGGGCATGTACCATTTAGAATTATTAACATAAATAAAGGCTACATTTCTAGATCCTGTTGATTTATTTTGAATTTTTTGTTACTGCCAGTTCAAGAAACGGATCTAGATCAATATTGGGGCAGGGAGCTTCAAACAAAAAAACAAACAAAAAATTTGAGTTTTAGTGATGTCAATTCTGGTGGTTATCCATTGCCACCTTAGCCAACCATTCTAAAAAATTGCTCTATTCATCATTGAGTTTATTTGCAGGATAAATTTTGAAGATCAAATCCCATTGAATTTTACTGGAGCATTATATTGGGGAAGAGCCGAGTTGGTGCTATCAAGGAAATCTAAGTATCTTGTTGTGAAGATGAGAATCCAATTTTAGGGAAAAGAGTTGTTGAGAGCACAATCTTTCAAAGGTACCAGTCCCTATAATTCAATCAAGCCAAACTCCATTCCAAGAAGGGGATCATTGAACCACAGATTGACCCAATTCAATTGGACCCACGCACATCGAAGGGAGAAGATCTCAAAAAATGATAGAGCCATGATGAAGAGGTTGCTAGGGGGCAAGATCAAGAGTTAGAACACCAGCATGAAGGAGTTGTATAACCCCACTGAGTACACGGTTATAGATCCAACAACAGTGGGTTAAGGAGGGTGTGAGACCTAAGTAAATGTGAGAACCGACCTGTCATCAGGAGATTTAGCACATTAGACAATAGAATTAGGTGCTTAAGTGGGAGTGAGTGTTAAGGTCGCAGATGGGAAGTATTGAAGTAGTGAAGGATGTGCTCGTTGTTGTTCCAAGTTGGCACCATAGAAATATTTAGTTGATTGGGGGCATGGCATTAAATACGTGGTGCTAGAGCTCTGAGGCTCTGATAGCTTCTAGGTCAAAAATATCGCAGGGATATCTTAGTTGTTGGAAGCTGACGGTCAAAACAGAGTTATTACAGGGGTTGTCTATTGATTTTATTCACAATCGCGAAGCCATTAACAACATTAACGAGTTGCAAAGAGACCATGAGCCACATCAGTAGACTGAGCTAGGACCGAGAGCTATTGATCAGGCTGCACAGGGGCGGTGGACTTTGTTGAGAAACCCACACATCAAGCATCGATTCGTTGGGGCAGGTGTAATTGACTCTTGTCAAAGACTGAGGAGAGAATCAAATTGCAGAAGCCACACAATATGAAATTGCATGACTCCATTTGGACTGCATGACCAAGTTGAAATTCTCTATAGATCGATTTGATTCATCGTTTCCCTCTAGGAGTGAAGAGTAAAAAATGATGCTCTAATCACTTATTTCCCACGGTTTTGAGGATCATTGCATTCCTTGCTAAATTGACTAAACCTTGGGCTATTCATGCAGCGTGTAAGTAGAAATCACAACAGAGGAAACCAAGTTGTGGGGGGCATACTCTTGTCTGCATTATTGCTAGGTCATGATGCCACATCAAATAACACTAGGTCAAATAGCGGACTGACTAATAGGTGAGCAGGACTGAGAGCCGTGGACTGAAGTTCGTGGGTGCGAATACCATATAAGGTGGATCCATACAAAAGGCCATAGAATGTTGCAGAGAGCACAATGTTTCATCTTTGTCTGTCAAGAAAGTTTTTACCATTCGGTTGTTCAACCAATTAAAATTTAAGGTATTATATCTCTTGAGGGCCAACATCGCTTAACTTGCAGCGACAGAATGAGAGATTATTGCAATGATATTATGGTGGGTCTATTTCAGGTGAAAGCATATTGGTGGGATTCCACGGTGACCCATGAGCTCATTCCTTTATTTTATGAGTTATATGATCCATCTAATTATCATTAAATTTAAGATAGTGCAGCTGCATATTCGTAAGGCTTAAAAAAAACTAAGTATCAGAATTCATTAATAATTTCATCATTTTATTTTTGGAAGCAACTTAGAAATCGACATGGTAATACATTAGCCAATCCTCTAGGCTACAATACTTCAGTGGATCGGAAATGGCAACAATGTGCATATCATAAGCAAGAGCATAACAACAGGCCTTTCTCTCAAAATATCCATGTTATCCTTCAACAGTCAAAGGATATACGAAAGGAAGATGTCAGAAGCAAGTATCTCTTTGCACTTGGATTTGAGTTGGAGTGTATAAAGTCAGGAAATTCCCTTCTTAAGTTGGAGGAATTAGACACATATCTTTCTAAGGTAGGGCAGCCAGAATGGAAGAAATTTAGTTGGGCTCTCAAGCCATCCATGCTTGCATTGATACAACCCAAACTTTGGGAACATCCTTGTGAAGAGGTCAGGATCACAATTGCTTCTTGTCTCAGCAGGATCATATCTCTAATGTTGCCACTACTACCCTATAACAATGATCTCATGAGAGATATACTGCGGATTATAGTAGAAGCCCTTAAGGAATTGAATAACATCATGCTTCCCACCTTTCAGAAGCAGTGTATAATTTTAAAACTCATGGCATAATTCAACTTTGGCACATTCATACTAAATTTGGAATGTGATGAGTTGATCTTTTAGTTGCTCCAAAACTTTTACACCAGTATTACATCAACTCATTCAGACCATGTCAAAACAAGCATGCAAAAGATTGTGTCTCTATTATTAGAAGGCCATGCTCACATCTGCAAGATACTAAGATGTAAATTGTTGACCATTTGGAGGAAGGAACCACAGGGATCCTATGATCTAGTCGAGAAGTTTGTGAGGAAAAACATAAAATTACTCAAAAGGGTTGTAGAAGTTCCCACTATAGATCAACAGATTATGCAATAGACTAAAGCAAAATACAAGATCTACTTCTACAATAACCTTTGCGGAAGCTTAATCAAATTGATCACGATCAATCAAAACACATATAACGGAGAATGAGAAATCAATCACACATAACACAGAAGAAATAACCCAGGGAAGGCCTCAACCTAAAACTCCAATCTATGTATTATCATACAAGTGGAAATCTTGTTCAAGTTACAAAAAGAATCAGCTCTAAAGCTATCCTGATCTCTCTGCAAAATAACAATACAGCTCACAGACTGAATAGACATAGTATATGTCCTCCTCAAGCACTTCAAGCCTCCTATTTCCTTGCACAGTTTTTCTTGGGGTCCAGTGAAGCCACATGTGTGAATTGGACTCATCACACTCACAAAATATGAAGAAGTAGTTGCACAATCCTCAAGGAAAGAATTCCTTTTGCATGCAAGGGATATTCATAATGGAATATTCTAGCAACTGATAGTACACTGCCCCTCCATCTGATCTCAACGGGTCTCTGTCTGAATTGACATGCATGAGTTATTTATGAGAGAATATTCAGTTATCTGAAGTGCAGCAGTTACATGCATGCATGCATTAACTAACTGAACTCACAATTAATTCAACAAACTGTTTGAATTAATCTAACTAGACTTGACTCAGTTAACTGAGCCAACTAATTACAATTCAATATTACAACTCATCCTTATCTCTTTAATTGATGGATAAATTCCTCAATTAATGGAGAAACTGTTGCATGCCCCCACATAGACTTCATGTTTGCTTTTCTAAAACTAATTAACTAATGGTGAATTAATTAATTATTTTACAAATAGTCGCTAAGATCAAATTCGAATTTTACTTCACTATTTTATTTTAGGGACTGACTAAAATAGGAAGGTATCCCGAAATGCTATTTATAGTAGTACTAACTTTAGCACTTCTATATTTATCATTTCTTGTTGCTATTTTCAACACTCCCTCTCAACAAAAAAGGGATTATCAGTAACCCCAATCCTGTCTCTGTGGAACTCGAACTTTCATTTTGACAATGCCTTAGTCAAAATATCTGCATCCTATTCGTCAGTCGAAACATACTGCAACAACATGATCCTCTTGACCACATACTCTCGAAGATGGTGATACCAGATATCAATGTGCTTAGACCTGTCATGAAAAACTGGATTCTTATAGAGTTTGATGCAACTCTGATTATCGCAGTAGATCACTGTAGGATCCATCCTCTAACCAAACAATCCCACTAGAATATTCTGCATCCAAATGGCTTCACATGCAGCCTAACTAGCAACCATGTATTCAGCCTCTGCTAAGCTAAGTGCAATTGACCTCTGTTTCCTGCTGTACCAAGAAACTACAGCTGAACCAAGGTTGAAGATTCCTCCAGAAGTGCTCTTCCTATCTGATGGACTCCCTACCCAATCCGTATCTGTGAAGCCCTAAAGCTTCACTCCCTCTGTCCGTATGTACCACAATCTGAACTGAGATGTGCCTCTGAGGTATCTCAGCACATGCTTCGCTGCCTTCCAAAACAACTTGGTAGATTGAACCATAGCTTGACTCAGCTGGTTCACCGCAAAGCATAAGTCAGGTCATGTGTTCACCAGATACATAAGTGAACCCACCAGCTGCCAATAAACAGTAGCAGCTACTACCTCACCTGAAGTAGCATCCTCCTTCCTCTAGTTCCCAGTTAGAGGAGTCTGCATGGGCTTGCACTTCTCCATGTGAAAGCGCCTGAGTATCTCATTGGCATACTTGCCTTGAGACATAAATACTTCACCATATTTCTACCACACCTCCATGCCTAGAAAGTAGTGCGTAAGACCCATGTCTTTCATTTCAAACTCTCTTGAAAGATCCTCCTTGCAAGACTGTATCAGCTGATCATCACTTGTCAAAATCAAATCATCAATATAAAGAACAATGATCAATGGATTACCTTCTACCATGATGTGATAAAGGTTCGAATCTTCTTCATTCTTGTTGAAGCCCAACCCGGTGAAATAGCTGTCGATCCTGGTGTACCAAGCACAGGGTGCTTGCTTCAGCCCATACAAAGCCCTCTTGAGTCGGCACACATGCGACTCACGATCGAAGGTCTTGAAACCCTCTGGTTGCTCAATGTACACCTCCTCCTCAATCTTCCCATTGAGGAATGTTGTCTTCACATCCATCTGGTGGATCTTCCACCCCATCTGAGCTGATAGTGCCAACATCGATCTAATCGATGATTGCCTTGCTACGGGAGAAAAAGTCTCATCGGAGTCGATCCCCTCGACCTATGAGAAACCCCGGGCAACAAACCATGCCTTATGTTTCTCAACGCTGCCATTCGTTGACTACTTTACCTTGTAAAGCCATATGGAACTCACCACTGACTGACCCTAAGGTCTAGGGACAACATCCCACACACTGTTCTGAATTTTAGAATCGTACTCCTCTACCATTGCATCAACCCAGACTAGTTGCTGCACTTCCTCCTCGAATGAAGAAGGTTCAGTATCTACACACTGGTTTGGTATCTACACACTCCCCAACCAGGGCCATGTACCCAGTGTACCGCTCAGCGACCTCCTCTGTCTTCACTGAGAAGATGGCTATCCCACATTCTCTTGTGCATCTAGCATAAACCTGTCAGCTTCCCTTGAGCATTTCCACCCATCTCTGGAAGTATCAGCATGAGTGGATGTCTCCACTCCCATATCCTCTGCATGAGGCTGTTCCGCATCAATCTAAGGCACCTCCTCCTTAGGAACTGAAAGTTTCTCCTCTGCATGCAACTTGAGCTCCCACTCAAGTGATAATTGCATGGCATTCTTCTTGTCAAACTTTAGATCCCTGCATACCACAGTCCTCTGAGCGGAAGGCAGGTACACCCGATAGTTGTGGGGTGTATCCATGTACCCCACAAGTATTCCCAACTCAGCTGTCGGGTCTAGTTTCTTCCTGGAACCACTAGTCACACGACAGTAAATGGATGATCCAAAGATTCAAAAGTGACTTACATCAAGTCGCTTCCCAGAAAAGGCCTCCATAGGTGTCTTCATCCGCAGTATATGGTGCGGGCTTCTGTTCTACAAGTATACTGTTGTATTGCATGCCTCAGCCCACAAATGTAGTGTTAGGCTTTGGTCATGCAACATCGTTCAAGCTTCTCCCACAATTGATCTATTCTTCCTTTCGGCCACCCCATTCTAATGTGGGTTATGGGGTGCCATCAGTTCCCGTTTAATTCCTTCTGCATCATAGAAGTCTTTAAACTGTTGGGAGACATACTCTCCACCATTTTCACTACACAAGGCTTTTATTTTCTTTCCAGATTCTTTCTCTGCCAAGGATTTAAACTCACAAAACCTCAGGAAGGTCTGATCCTTCTTTTTCATAAAGCAGATCCAGCATCTACAAGAAAAATCATCAATAAAAATAACATAGTACTTTTGTTTAGCGGTGGAGGCTATAGAGAAGGGTCCACAAACATCTGAGTGAACTCACTCCAGGATTGCTCCAACTCTACTATCTCGATCCGGAAAGGAATATTTCGCATACTTACCCAAGGTACAACCTTTGCATGTATTCGTCTACTCAAGTTTTCCCTTGGGTAATCCGGTAGAAATCTGCTGCATGATCTTCAGGGCTCCATGGTGCAAGTGGCCCAGTCTTCTATGCCATAGCTTGCCAACATCTTGGCTCTGCACCATCTCATCTTTGGAACTCAATGCAGCACAGTCATCTACCTCCAGCTTGTAGAGATTCTTTACTCGAATCCCAATTCGCTTTGTCTGTCCAGTACCGATATGCCTCAGGAATACCTTTCCTTTACTAAAGACTACATCATAGCCTTTATCTTCTAGCATAGCGACAGATACAAGATTCTTCTTCAGACTTGGTACATACTTTACATCAGTCAGGTTGAGAGGAGCTCCATGCTCCCTCTAAAACACAACCATACCTTCACCTAAAACACAGTACTTTCCATCATCACCCATATCGATCCGCATTTGGAGGTCCTTCTCGTCCAAGGTACTGAAAAGATTCTTGTCACCTGACATGTGGAATGAAGCTCCACTGTCCAGGTACCACACACATCCCACCATGGATGAAACCATGCATGCGATAAGAGAGAAATCCAACTCAAACTATGAGTTCAGTGCCTCGCCATCAGATCCCTTTGAGGAACCCATCTTGGATTTCTTCTGTGGACAACTCGTAGCATAATGGCACACTTCATGACAATGAAAGCATCGCACTTTCGATTTGTCAAGCTTCTTCCCACCACGAGAAGAACTAGATTTGGGATGGGACGCCTTCCATTTACCTTTCCTCACCTTACTCACTAAGGCCAGATTTTCCTCATCATCTTGCTTCGATGAGGATCCATCTCTGGTGCTTCTTCTTATTTCACCCTACATCAGATCTGACCAAAGTCATTCCCAATCTGGCAGTTTTTCTCTTCCATTAGCCGAATCTTAGTAGTTATGCCAGCTCTTAGGAAGACCGAAGAGTGCAAGACTCACCATGTCATCATCAACGGTCATGATCCCTACACTTCCAAGCTCATCCTTGCAGGTGGTGAGCTTGTTCAGATATGTAGAGATCGTGTCGCCTTTTTCACACTTGATCTTTCAAAGCTTGCCTTTCAGCGCCAACTTCCTCTAATCGCTGCTATTATGATATAGATCTTTCAATGTTTTCCACATCAAAAATGATGTCTCCTTCACATGGAGGCTCGAGACAATGTGGTCTCGAACTCCCTCTAGGAGGATTCTCCTTGCTATAGCCACACATTTCTTCCATTCCGCTAGTTGAGTAGCATCAATCAGCTTGGGGACTTCTTGATTAATGAAGTCCTTTAGACTATTATCCTCTAATACTGCTTCCATGCGATCCTTCCAGGCTATATAATTCGAGCTGCCATCAAGGGCATACTCGAGTCTTAAACCATTGAACGCCATTGGTGAAATTGAGATGTGATTAGAACTCGATATCTATATTCAGGAACTTCAACCTTCAAACTTCTCCTCCTTGTATACTATTCTTCGCCTTCATCACCTTTGCTCTGATACCATGTGGAAATTCCCACTGTAGATCAACAGGTTATGCAATGGACTAAAGTAGAATACAGGATCTACTTATACAATAAAATTTGTGGAAGCTTAATCAAATTGAGCACAATCAATGAGAACACATATAACTGAGAATGAGAAATCAATCACACATAACACAGAAGAAATAACCCAGGGAAAGCCTCAGCCTAAAACCCTAATCTCTGTATTATCATACAAGTGGAAATCTTGTTCAAGTTACAAAAAGAATCAACTCTCAAGCTATCCTGCTCTCTCTGCAAAATAACAATACAGCTCACAGACTGAATAGACATAGTATATGTCCTCCTCAAGCCTTCTAAGCCTCCTATTTCCTTACACAGTTTTTCTTGGGGTCCAGTGAAGCCACATGTGTGAATTGGCCTCATCACACTCACAATACCTGAAGAAGTAATTGTGCAATGCTCAAGGAAAGAATTCCTTCTGCATGCAAGGGATATTCATAATGGAATATTCTAGCAACTGATAGTACACTGCCCCTCCATCTGATCTCAATTGAGCCTCTGTCTGAACTGACATGCATGAGTTATTTATGAGAGAATATTCAGTTATCTGAAGTGCAACAGTTACATGCATGCATGCATTAACTAACTACACTCACAATTAATTCAACAAACTGTTTGAATTAATCTAATTGGACTTGACTCAATTAACTAAGCCAACTAATTACAAATAAATATTACAACTCATCCTTATCTCTTTAACTGATGGATAAATTCCTCAATTAATGGAGAAACTGTTGCATGTCCCCACATAGACTTCATGTTTTATTTTCTACAACTAATTAACTCATGATGAATTAATTAATTATTTTGCAAACAGTTGCTAAGATCAAATTCGAGTTCTGCTTCACTATTTTATTTTAGGGACTGACTAAAATAGGAAGGTATCCTGAAATGCTATTTATAGAAGTACTAAATTTAGCACTTCTATATATAGCATTTCTTGTTACTATTTTCAACAAGGGTGCTGACTAGTAAGGAGTTGAGAAGGATTGATGGAGGAAGCAAGAACAAAATCTGCAGCAAGAATGAACTAAGGAGGAGAGGACTATGCTTTATCTGCAAGGGACCATGGACCCTTAACCATTCATGTCCAGGTGATAAGGAGGCAACAATGGAAAACCATGGGGATTCGTTAATAGTTGGGTTCACCGGTTTTCATAAGAGAACCTATGACAGATCCAAGCAGTCAAGTACAGATGGTGAAAAACAAAACCATGTTTTACAGGGAAACTTGCAAGACAAGCTGATAACAATCATTCAGCTACACAAAGTACATGGAGAAAGGAAGGAGGCAATTCATCCTAATCATGTGGTAGTTGAGTCTATAGATATCCAGGAGAAAATCCATAAAGAGTATGTGCAATTAGGTGTAGATAACAATCCACCAGTACATCCATGTGTGACAACCAGAGAAGTTGGACAACTTATCTCCACATGTGGAGAAGGCCAAGAAGAAGACATTCAAGGAGAATCAAATGAGGAGCAAGTAGTAATAATCCGACAAGACGAGCATGATCATGCAGGGTAGCATGGAAAATATGGTATGTAGGATGAGCCATTTCTGGAGGGTTAGTCAAAGATTCAAGTTAAAGCTATGGTCATGGGTCATACGGTGCAGACAGATACCAAGACATTCAATAGGGCACTAGAATTACCAGTAGAGGAATTTCAGGAAAGGATCATGCATTTCAAGACAAATCTTATGATGTTGAAGCAGAGTCTGGACAGTCTGAGACATTTCCTTACAGGAGAATAGAAAAATTGAGAAGCTCATAGGGATATGTGTCGAATCAATGACCGAGTTGTCTAATGTTGAGGAACAACTCAAGTCCCTCACAAGGCAGCAAGAGGAGTACAATTGGGAGTTCCAAAGCAGCTCTCTACAGGAGTACATAGATGAGGCTTGCAACACTATCAACCCACCTTTATACACTTGGAAGAGCAGGGCAGAGTTCTCCAAATGCATCATGTTGTGTGACCGAATGAAACAACATGAGTTGAGCATCAAGCAACATCAACATAGTAGATTTGCAAGTATTCATCCTTCCCAAGGCATGGATTGGCGAGAGATTATGAATTGGTACTCTATTGATGGGTTGATTCTTAGGAGGATACTCATAGCCAAGGGCATATTTCATCTTGTGTCCTTTGGCACAAGCAACAATGGAGGGTAGAGATGGTACCATAACCCACAAGTCCTAGGACTTAAGTGGCATTGGGATCTAAGAGAACCCATTGGGGGTAGTATTGTGTAGAAATTCCCATTCTAGATCAACAGGTGATGCAATATACTAAAGCAAAATACAAGATCTACTTCTACAACAAACTTGCGGAAGCTTAATCGATTATGAGCAAGATCAAATAGAACACATATAACTGAGAATGAGAAATCAATCACACATGAACACATAAGAATACTCTGGGCAAAGCCTCAACTAAAAAATCTCAATCTCTATATTATCATACAAGTCGAAATATGTTCAGATTACAAAAAGAATTAGCTCACAAGCTATCCTGCTCTCTCTGCAATCAAACGATACATCTCACAGACTGAATAGACACAAGATATGCCTTCCCTCAGCCCTCCAAGCCTCCTATTTCGTTGCGTAGTTTTTCTTGGGGTCCAATGATGCCACCTGTGTAATTGGCCTCATCACACACTCACTAAACTAAAGAAGTAACTGCACAATCCGCAAGGAATGAATTCCTTCTGCATGCAAGAGATATCCTCCATGGAATATTCCTGCAACTGATAGTACACTATCCCATCATCTGATCTCAACTGGGTCTCTGTCTGAACTAACATGCATGAGTTATTTATGAGAGAATATTCAATTATCTGAAGTGCAGTAGTTACATGCATGCATGCATTAACTAACTGAACTCACAATTAGTTCAACAAACTATTTGAACTAATCTAACTGGACTTAACTCAGTTAACTGAGCTAACTAATTACAACTCAAAGTACAACTCATCCTGATCTCCTTTAATCAACAGATAACTTCCTCAATCAATGGAGAAATTGTTGCATGTCTTCACATAGACTTCATGTTTGATTTTCTGCAACTAATTAACTCAAGATGAATTAATTAATCATTTTACAAACAGCTGCTAAGATCAAATTCGAATATTAATTCTAAATTTTAGTTTAGGGACTAACTAAAATTGGAATCTATCTCGAAACACTATTTATAGCAATTCTATTTTTATCATTTCCATTTTTTTCATTCCTTGTTGCTATGTCCAACACTGGTACCTAAAATGCTATTTATAGCAATGCTATTTTTAACATTTCTTGTTGCTATTTTCAACACTCCCTCTCAACAAGAAAGGCATTCAACTCGAACGCAATCCTAAGCCTTTGGAATGTTCTGCATGCAACACTTCTCCCAAGTGTTGTTGCTCTAGCAACTCTAGAAACAAAAAAATCTCCCAACTAACCTCCCTGTTGGGCTAGAAACACCCTCTGATGCTGAAGCTCCCACTGCCGCTAACAAGTGCTCCCTCTGTGACCTCTAAGCTATTGCAACACTCCATGCATCTCGCATCGTTTCACACCTCTCTGTGCCATCCTTCACTAGTGCAACACTCTTGTGCCTCACGCATTGTTGCATCCTGCTAGCTCTGCATTGCCTTGGGATTCCTACACTGTAGCTCTCTCTGCTACTCCATCCGCATCTGTATCTACCCACTCAGCCAGTCCTACTACTTTTCATTAGGGCTCCCATAGCAAGTTCTAATCAAAGAGGTTGGGTACCTCAATGATCCTGCCCCTATTTTCAGCCTTCTTGGGACTGTCACTCCACATCGCCCCACCTCCAACCTAGAGGTATGGATGCATGTGATCCCTCTGCCCAGTTGGCTCGAAATTTACCCCTACTGGAGGTCTATGGATGAGTGGATGTCTCCACTCGATCTACTCTCGGATTCTCTAGTTGTGGCTGCTCCACAACCTCCTGAAGTTGCTTCACCAATTGTGGCTCCTCCACAATTGTCTGATACTTCTTCTGGCACTGCATGTTGAGAGGTAATTTACTTTCCCTCTCAACCACCAAGTCTGCATCAGTTGCCTTGCTCCTCAAGGCTTTGCATGCTTCTTGAACCTCAAGAGCATACAGGTTCTTGACTCATGAACTGATTTGCTTCACCTGTCTCGTGGAGATGTGTCGAAGGAAAACTTTTCCCTTACTGAAGACTACATCATAGCCTTTGTCTTCTAGCATTGCGATCAACACCAAATTTTTCCTCAGTCCTGTTACATACTTGACATCAGTCAAGGTAATGCATGCTCCATTCTCCCTCTGAAAAACAACTGTGCCTACACCTAAGACACTATACTTTTCATCATTACCCATCGCTATGAGTATATGGAGATATTTCTCCTCCAAGGTACTGAACAAACTCTTGTCGTCGGTCATGTGGAAAGAAGCTCCACTGTCAAGAAACCAACCACATCCCACCATGGATGAAACCATCCATAAGAAGAGAGTGAAATCCAACTCAAACTATGAGGCCAATGCCTCACCTTCAGACCCTTCCTTAGATCCCATCTTGGATTTCTTCAATGGACAATTTGTAGCAAAACGGCCCACCTCATGACAATAAAAGCATCACACTTTTGATTTGTCAAACTTCTTCCCACCATGGGAAGAACTTGATTTGGGATGAGAATCCTTCTCTTTCCCTTTCTTCGCCTTACTCGCTAAGGTGCAATTTTCTTCATCCTCCTTGGATGAAGAACCATCTCTAGTGATTATTCTTATCTTCTCCTGCATCAGATCTGACCAAAGTCGTTCCCAATCTGGCAGATCTTCTCTTCCATTAATCGAGTCTTGGTAGCTATGCCAACTCTTAGGAAGACCGAGGAGTGCAAGACTCACCATGTCATCATCGGCCGTCATGATCCCTACACTTCCAAGCTCATCCCTGCAGGTGGTGAGCTTGTTCATACATGTAGAGATCGTGTCACCCTTTTCACACTTGATTTTTCAAAGCTTGTCTTTCAGTGCTCGCTTCCTCTGATCGCTGTTGTTTTGATATAGATCTTTCAATGTTTTCCACATCGAAAATGGTGTCTCCTTCCCATGGAGTCTTAAGACAATGTGGTCTCGAACTCCCTCCAGGAGGATTCTCCTCACTCTAGCCACACATTTCTTCCATTCCGCCAATTCTGTAGCATTAGTCGCTATTGGCTTGGGGACTTCTTGATCAATGAAGTCCTTTAGACCATTGTCCTCTAATACTACTTCCATGTGATCCTTCCAGGCTATATAATTCGATCTGTCATCAAGGGCATACTCGAGTCTTAAATCGTTCAATGCCATTGGGGAAATTTGAGATGTGATAAGAATTCGAATTCTATAATCAGGAACTTGAAACTTCGAACTTCTCCTTTCTTTGTATATTGTTCTTTTCTTTGATCACCTTTTCTCTGATACCATGTATAAATTACCACTATAGACCAACAGATTATGCAATATACTAAAGCAAATTACAAGATCTACTTCTACAACAAACTTGCGGAAGCTTAATCGATTATGAGCAAGATCAAATAGAACACATATAACTAAGAATGAGAAATAAATCACACATGAACATAGAAGAATACTCTGGGGAAAGCCTCAACTAAAAAACCCTAATCTCTGTATTATCATACAAATGGAAATATGTTTAGATTACAAAAAGAATAACTCACAAGCTCTCCTGCTCTCTCTAGAATCAAACAATACAGCTCACAGACTGAATAGACACAAGATATGCCTTCCCTCAACCCTCCAAGCCTCCTATTTCCTTACGCAGTTTTTCTTGGGGTCCAATGATTCAACCTATGTGATTGGCCTCATCACACACTCACTAAACTAAAGAAGTAACTGCGCAATCCTCAAGGAATGAATTCCTTTTATATGCAAGAGATATCCTCCATGGAATATTCCTGCAACTGATAGTACATTGTCCCATCATCTGATCTCAACTGAGTCTCTGTATGAATTGACATGCATGACTTATTTATGAGAGAATATTCAGTTATCTGAAGTGCAGTAGTTACATGCATGCATGCATTAACTAACTGAACTCACAATTAGTTCAAAAAATATTTGAACTAATATAATTGGACTTAACTCAGTTAATTGAGCTAACTAATTACAACTCAAAGTACAACTCATCCTGATCTCCTTTAATCAAGGGATAACTTCCTCAATCAATGGAGAAATTGTTGCATGTCTTCACATAGACTTCATGTTTGATTTTCTACAGCTAATTAACTCAAGATGAATTAATTAATTATTTTACAAACAACTGCTAAGATCAAATTCGAATATTAATTCTCAATTTTAGTTTAGGGACTAACTAAAATTGGAATCTATCCCGAAATACTATTTATAGCAATGCTATTTTTAGCATTTCCATTTTTTTCATTCCTTGTTGCTATGTCCAACACTGGTACCTAAAATTCTATTTATAGCAATGCTATTTTTAGCATTTCTTGTTGTTATTTTCAACATACTAGTAAGAGGATTTTTTGGGATCTAGGTATCGAAGGATCCATTCAAGATCATTTAGGATGGAGGTATGGAATAGCACATCAGGTTGTATGGGATCTTGGTATCAAAGCTTTTGTTGTGGATAGCAGTGAATTTCTTGAGGTCAAGCAATCTTTGGGTGGGAGGATTTGTAATATTTCTTTTTTTTTGCATATGGTAAAAATTGTTGAAACCTACCCATGGTATTTATTGTGGTATTTTCCCATGGTAACATCCCTTAGTATTTTCCTTCATTTTTCGAGGGAAATAATAAAATAAGGCTTCTAGAGAATACATCTAGCCTATAAAAGGGGATAGGAACTAGGTATTGGATCATTCGGGTTTTATCTATCTTGTTGTATTCTTCTTGAGAACTTGGTGTGGCCAGTTCCAGTTTGATCCATGGGACGAAAACCCCATGGGTGTTATTTGCCTAGTGGATTCATCCAAGGTCCACAATTGTGCTTCAATACATTTGTCTTCTCTTTTCGATAAGCAGTTGTGCATGCCATTGCAGGGGCTCGAGATTTATTATATGGGCATGTACTATTTATAGTTATTAATATAAATAAAGGATGCATTTCTAGATCCCGTTGTGTTTAGTGTTTTGATTGCAATTATTTTTAACTAGAACAACTAGATGTGCTAGATTGGTTGATTATTTCATTGTTTGGGATATTGTAATATCAATGTTTGAAGCAAGAATGATAGTACCTCAACAGCTACAAGTGGTCCAAGAAGCCATGTCAATTCAAGCGTCAGTTCTTGTCAAGATTCAATATTATAAAATATCATCATTGTAAAATTGTAAAAGAGTCATTATTGTAAAAAATTAGTCTGCTTAGAGTTGAAGAGGCATTGTTGGGAGGTATAGGAGTCATTGCTGGATGATTTCATGGTTAGGTTACAGGTCATAGCGTGATTGGGTAATCTTCCAAGTACAAGAAAACCATTGTAAATTATATTGTATTGTGGATCATTGTCCCTCGTATGGGAGTCCACACTCTTGTTTCATTTATGGTCATTATAGGGTGGCATGGAGGTGCTAGGCAGGTGCATGAAGTTGCCTACAGGTTGGAGCCTGCGAACACTTCAGGGTGGTAGGTTGGTCTAGGATGTTGGGGCATCCATTCAATTGACTAGTGAAGAAACTAGGGCATTGGGGTGTCCTTCCAATGGGAGCTGGAGAAGAATACTTTTATAGAATTCTAGGAAGTTGTAACTTTCATTTCAGTTGGGGTTGAAGATTAAGTAATTTATTTGAAAAACGTTCGGTGGTTTTTGACCCGAAGGGGGTTTTCCACCTAAAATTCTTGTGCCTATTGTGTTATTTTGTTTACTTTTTTTACTGGATAAACATTAATAATAATTGAAGATTAACTAATGCTCTGAAAAATTTAAAAGTGAAAATTGCTAAGGAATATTGATTCACCCCCCCCCGCGCCTCTCAATATTTCCAACAATTGGAATCAGAGCTTGGTTCCTTCAATAACAGTCTAACAACTGGAAGGAGATCATGGAATACACTAAGAATAGAGTTCTTTTTTCAATGGAAATAACTATGCACTTTGGAGTGAAAGAATGCAGGTTCATTTGCTGGCACAAGGATACGAAGTATGGGAAATCATTGAAAAGTCTTCACATCGACCCTAGATGAACAAGGTAAGAAAAATATGGTATATGATGCAAAGGCTAAAGATATTATTATCAGTGGGCTTATCGAATCTATCTATATTAATGTATTGAGTTGCAAAACTGCTAAAGAGGTATGGGGCAAGCTTGAGAATATATATGCAGGTGACTCACAGGTGAAAGAAGAAAAGCTTCAAATTTTCAGGGAAATTTTGAGCAACTCAGAATGAGGGAAGATAAAGACATTGCTACATAATGTCAGTATGTTGATGAAACAACAAATACATTGGAAGGTTTGGGAGAACTTGTCGACACAAAAATTGTTGTCTGAAATATCCTCAAAACCTTGCCAGCAAGATTCAACCTAAAGGAATATGTCCTGGAAGATAGATCGAATATGACCAATCTCAGCATAGATGAATTGCATCAAATTATTATGGCATATGAAATGAGAATTGAAGAAGAGGATGGCATATCTCACTTAGAAACAACATGTGTCGCATCCAAGAAGACTAGTGAGTACAATCAAACTCCGAAAACAAAAACTTGCAGTTGTAAGGATGAAGAAAAGGAAGAAGAAGAAGAAGAAGAAGAAGAAGAATTTTCAGATAAAGAATTGTCCCACTTCACACGGAAAATTAAAATAGGTACGAGAAAAATCAAAGGTAAACTTCCATTAATATGTTTTGATTGTGGTGAGATTGGGCATTTTGCAGCCAAATGTCCTCATAAAAATGAGGTTGTTACAAAAGGAAAGAAAGGTCCTAGGAAGTTCAACAAGCAAGGCAAGAAGAAATGGTTTAAGAAGAGTTTCTTCTCCAAAGAAGATAGCTCCTCATTCGATGAAGATAGTGATAACGAAGAAGAAATCAACAGAAGAGTATTGTTTATGTCCAAGTACAATAAGCAAGAGGTATCTGATGAAGAAGGAGACGAAGAAGAAGAGATGACTGAGGTTGAATTTCAAAATGAAGTGATTAGGGCTATCAAAGAGCTCAAGGCCGAGAAGAAGCATGTCAACACTCTTGAAGACAAATTAAAGACATAAAGGAAACATGTCCTAAATCTTAAAATCAAGGTTGAAGAATAAAATCGAATTGAAGCTCAGGAAAGAATTAAAGGAAAGCAACAAGAAAAGAGAAACATTGGAAGTTGAAATAGTTTCTCTATGAAAGGAAGTAAAAAATGGAAAAACTCTTAAAAAGTATGCTAACGTATCAAACGAATTAGAATAACTCATCATCAATCAATGATCATGCATTGATAAGACTGGTCTTGGTTACAAATAAAAATATGAAAGGGTGTCAACTCCTACTATGACAACAAAATAAGAGGGATATGAAAAATATACCAAGCAGGTAGATCTCCCAGCTAAGTCAAGAGCTTAAGAATCGCAGGAAGAACCATGGAAGTTAATTCCTCTAAGAAGATTTCCTCCCAGGTATCAACCTATCTTTTATGGTCATTTTTATTCATGTGGGAGATTTGGACATAAAGTTGTAGAATGTCGCACGTATGTTTGGAATGGATATAGTTCTGGGAGATATTTTAGAAATGTATATTCAAGAGCTCAACGGAATATCAATAGATTTGATTATTTGAGAGATGATGTATAATGTTACAAACGTAACAATTTTGGACACCTTGCTAAAGATTGTAGACTTGGAAGTTATTCAAAGGAATTCTCACAAAATTAGAATGAATAAGTATGGAAAAAGAAGATTGAAAGGTGTGCTCTCACTCTCAAGGCTCAAAGTAATAGAAATGTTTGGTATGCTGATAGTGGTTTCTCAATGCATATGACTGGAGATAGATATAAGTTCATATCCTTGAAGGAAAATAAGGATGGAACTATGTCTTTTGGAAATGACCGGTCTTCAAATGTCATAGGAACATGTGTGGTCACACTTGGAAACAAGGATGAATTAGCGAAGGATGTGTTATTAGTTGAAAATATGAATCACAATCTGCTCAATGTTGACAAATCTGTGATCAAGGACACATGATGTTATTCAACTCTAGTAAATGTGAAATCGGAAAAGGAAAATTTGGAAAAATTGTGGCTACAACAAGTAGAGCTCCAAATGACATATACATTTTGGATGAAAACCTAAAGGGTGTGGTTTGGCAAAAAGATATGAAAGTTGGTTATGGCACAAATGAATGGTACATATAAATTTCGACAATTTGATCAGGATCGGTAAAATGGAAGCAGTAAGAGAAATCCATAAAATTTCAAAACCTACCAATACGATATGTGAATCTTGTTGGCATGGAAAATTGGAAAAAGTTGAGTTCAAGACAAAGGAACACTTTGTGTCATGTCCATTGGAATTAATACATACTGATCTATGTGCTCCTATGAGAACAAAAGGTTTAGATGGTGAATTATACCTTATGCTAATGATAGATGATCATGTCAGAATGACAACCTTCAGTTTCTTAAAGAAAAGGTCTAAGGCATTCAAATGTTTGAAAATATACAAGGAATTGGTAAAAAATGAAACCGATTTGAAGATCAAATCTCTGATCAGATAATGGCGAAGAATTCACGTCCAAAACATTTCAGCAATACTATGATGAAAATGGAATGAAAATGCAATTCTCAACAGCCAGAACACCATAGTAGAATGGAGTTGCTGAAAGTAAAAAAAAAACCATACAAGAAATGGCTAGAACAATGTTAAATGACTCAAAATTAGATGATAAATTATGGGTTCAAGAAATTAATACAACTGTATTCATTATAAACATAGGTCAGCTCAAGAACAACTGTAACATGACTTCGTACGAACTATGGAATGGAAGATCAGCTAATGTCAAATACTTCAAAATATTTGGAAGTAAAGGCTACATCAAAAGAGAAGACCAAAAATTGGACAAGTTAAATTCCCGCATTGATGAAGGTACTTTCGTTGGTTATTCACGCAAAAGAAAGACTTCTAGATGCTACAATCTGAGACGAAAACAAATAGTTAAAAGCATAAATGTTACTTTTGATGAAGACTGTGTTGCAAAGGATAATAAAGAGATATTCTCTTCAAACAAATCCAAGGGGCTTGAGGTAGAATCTATGAAGGATGAAAAAGAAGCTCCAAAACAAGACCAATCAAATAAGGAAACAACAGTAAACCGAGAGGAAATAAGAAATTATTAGCAGGATGTACAAGAAACGTCTCAAAAAGTTTTAAAATAATGGTGTCAAAATAATCATTTGTCAAATGAAATCATTGGCAACATAAATGAAGGAATTGGAACCAGAAGAAGTTGACTGCTTTGTTCATCACAACAAGCCCACCTTTCTCTTTTAACAACTTTTTGTTAGAAAATTATATATTACAGAGCAATGGAACACATAAAATATATTGCATAAATATAAACAAAGAAAACACATAAAATAAGAGAGACACATATATACATTGTTCACCCAATTTAGGCTACGTCCATAGAGAAATAGCCAGTCATTCGTTTTATATTATCTAGCAAAATGAAGAGATACAACCTATAACAGATTCATTGTAATTCCCTCTTATCTCTCACACAATCTCCTCTTTCTTTCTCGCTCATAATATCGATGTACATAGATGCAATACAATTCCCTCATATATAGTGAGGGATTTCCTTCTAGGGCAAAAAACCTAAATTAAACGTAGCTTCTATCATCAGATATCCTCCTAATGAATGGCCCAGATTGACTATGAAATCACAACATTTTACAGGGAAATTTTACATCTATTTTTCACTTCTGGGGCATTACTCCCGATCCCACACCGGGGGGGGCTCCCAAAGATCACAACCACCCGCCCCCGGGACCCCCCTTGCAGCGCAAATATTATGGGCAGCGTTGCTGCCACATTATGAACTGGGGTCCAATGCGGTGATACCTCTTAATAAAGAAGACAATCAGGCTCCACACCCAACACTTTTGAGCCCAGCAATTTTGAGGAAGCTAGTCAAGATGAACATTGGGCAGCAGTTATGAATTAAGAACTAGATCAAATTGAGAAGAATGACACTTGGGAATTGGTTCCATGACCAAAGGATAAAATGCTATTGGAACTAGATGGGTCTTCAGAAACAAATTGAATGAGGATGGACGTGTTACAAGGAATAAGGAAAGATTAGTCTGCAAAGGATATGGACAAGTAGAAGGAATTGGTTTTGAATAAACATTTTCTCCCATTACCAGAATGGAAGCTATCAGGATGTTTCTCGCTTATGCATGCTCGAGGAAAATCAAGGTGTACCAAATGGATGTTAAGTAAGCCTTTCTAAATGGTGAATTGGAAGAAGAAGTTTACATTGAACAACCCGAAGGTTTTCTGCTCTCTAACAAAGAAGACTATGTGTGCAAATTAAAGAAGGCACCATATGGTCTCAAGAAAGCTCCTAGGGCTTGGTATGCTCGTCTTGATCGATATCTACATCAACAAGGATTTAAGAATGGAAGTGCTGACAACGATCTCTATGTGAAAGTGGATCAAGATAACCTAACGATTATCGAGGTATATGTGGATGATATAATCTTTGGAAGCAATGATAATAGATTAAGTAAAACCTTTTCCACAAAGATGCAAAGTGAGTTTGAAATGTCTCTACTTGGCGAGCTGACATACTTTTTAGGGCTTTAGATATACTTTTTAGGGCTTCAGATATCTCAGCAAGATAAAGGAATATTTATATATCAAACCAAGTACATTAAGGAAATGCTCAAAAAATTCAAGATGGAAGATTCCAAGCGTGTCCTTATCCCAATGGTAACAGGTTGCATGTTAAGTTTAGAATATTCGTCAAAGGATGTGGACAAGAGGTTGTATAGATCTATGATTGGTAGTTTTCTATATGTGACAGCCTCTCGGCCAGATGTAATGCAGGAAGTTGGACAAGTAGCAAGATTCGAAGCAGCACCAAAATAATCTCATATTATTATCATCAAAATAATTCTTCAATATCTTAAAGGCACATCAGAATATGATTTATGGTATCCCAAAGGAAACAATCTAGTTATCCAAGCTTATACAGATGCAGATTAGGCAGGAAGTGTTGATGATCATAAGAGTGCTAGTGAAGCAACATTTTATCTAGGTGGTTGCCTTGTTTCATGTTAAGTAAAAAGTAGTCTTCAATCTCATTATCCATAGCAGAAGCATAATATATCGCGGTCGTAGCTTGTTGTACTCAAGTTCTCTGGATGAAGCAAACTTTGCAAGATCTTCAAGTCAAGTTTGATGAGCCCATTCCCATATTCCGTGATAACACCAGTGCCATCAATATCTCCAAGAACCTTGTGATGCATTCCAAAACAAAGCACATTCCAATCAAATATAATTTCATTAGAGAGAAGGTTGCCAAAAAGAATATCAAGCTTGAATATGTTGTCACAAAGGAACAATTGCTAACATCTTTACTAAATAATTACCTCATGAAGCATTTGAGTATCTTCGCCAAAAGCTTGGGATTCTCCCAAGTTCTCATTAAACTCTTTCTCTTATCTAACTAAGTAGAAAGGGGGAGTGGAGGTGAGTACATGTCCGCACAATGACAGTTTGTTAGGGGGAGTTAACCTTTTCCAGTGATGTCAAAGGGGGAGAAGAGGCAGTATGAAGAGGTGTCATGATCACAGGAGGAGTATTTGTGTTTCCATCAATGCCAAAGGGGGAGACTTTTAATCAATGGGTGTCATTGATGTCAACCCAAGCAGCACCAGGGGCTACCTCAATCTTGCATGGATATTTTGACTTGACAAATCTTTCTATTCTAAGGCAAGGATATTCTAAATGGATTCTACTCATTGAGATGTTTCCATTGATATATGGAATGCCACATAGTTCTTCATGGTTTGAGAGCTATTCATGTTTGAAGTTAGTAACCCTAGTTAGTGGGCTAAAACCCCATGGAGTTGTGGCATGGAACTCATCATTGGTTGTGATCATTGAATAGTCAATAATTAATAATTTTTTATACTCCTAAAATCCCTCCAACATTGACTTGTTGAGGACCCTCTCAACTCAAGACATTTCTATAAATAGTGATCCTCATATCCTCCTCTTGTAAGTGCTTTCAATGAACTATCTAGTGAGAAGACGTATGTAATTTTTCAGCCCTCATAAGCTTCTAATGAAGGATCTGTTTTAGGGAGTTTAAGGTTTCGTTGAGGTCTGGTTAGGGCACAAAATTATGATCAAGTTTGAAGGTCTGCTTTGAAGGAAGTTTGAAGGTCTATTGAAGGAATTTAAGGATCTTCTAGATGGATTCTACTCATTGAGATGTTTCCGTTGATATATGGCATGCCATGTAGTTCTTCACGGTTTTAGATTTATTCGTGTTTGAAGTTAGTAACCCTAGTTAGTGGGATAAAACCCCATGGGGTTGTGGCCTGGCACTCATCATTGGTTGTGGTCATTGAATAATCAATAATTAATAATGTTTTATGCTCCTAAAATCCCTCTGACATTCACTTGTTGAGGACCCTCTCAACTCAAGACATTTCTATCAATAGTGACCCTCATATCCTCCTCTTGTAAGTACTTTCAACGAACTATCTGGTGACAAGACCCATGTAATTTCTCGGCCCTTGTGAGCTTCTAACATAGGATATATTGCAAGGAGTTTAAGGTTTCGTTGAGTTTTGGTTAGGGTACAAAATTATGATCAAGTTTGAAGGTTTGTTTTGAAGGAAGTTTAGAGCCTTGGATTCTAGGATTTCGCTGCTTCAAAAAGGTCTTCGTGGAATTTTTGCTATAAATTGTTTTCTACAAAGCTTAAGATGCTGAAATTAAAAACCATTTGATCTGAACTCTTGATGAACCTCGTGAATGAATTTCAGATCTTGGTTCTCTATAAGTTCAGAGATAGGATCTGAGGAAGTTAGGGTTTTTGCAGGCTCCTGAATTCCATGTCAAATGGGTGAACTTGGGGAAATCGTCATAACTTTCTCTCTGAGCATTGGATTCAAATTTCATAAATAGTGATAAAAAGAGGATGGATTGTAGTTTTTTGGGTATCGTTTTCACAGCACAAAGTTGAAACAATGGCATGTGGCACTTCACACAAGTTTTCTCTACTGAACTAGTCTATAATAAGGTCATACTGGGAGATTGGGCATAACTCTTTCTTAAATAATCCAATCTCGATCAGACCTATGGGGTTGGAAAGAGAAATTAGAGGGCTATGACGGGACATAATTTTAGACCTTGAAGATCCGAAATTACATAAATACAACAAATTCAATATCAAGCTCCTAGAAGGCAAGAAAAAGTATGCATTCAAGGATCATTGCAATAAGGACCACACATCAACAGTCAAGGGTAAGTCTACTACAAAAAGGTATGTATGATTAGTGTTTGCATTTGAATTTTGAATATCATCTTTGACATGTGTTTTTGCAAGACAATGTAATTATTTTGTTTGTGTATTGATTTGGGTCTTGTTCATTAATGCATGTGCAGGAAGGAGGACACTTCAAGAAAACTCAAAAACATACTAGAAGGACATGCAACACCAAAGTACCATTACTTGAAGGAAGCATGGAAATACCTCAGCAGTTGCAAGTGATCCAAGAATCAATGTCAATTCAAGCGTCAATTCCTGTTAAGAGTCAGTGTTGTAAAAGATCATCATTGTATAATTGTAAAAGAGTCATTATTGTAAAAAGTCAATCTGCCTATAGTTGAAGAGGCATTTTTGGATGATGTCATGGTTAGGTTTCAAGTCATAGTGTGATTGGGTAATTGGTCAAGTACAAGAAAATCATTGTAAATTATATTGTATCATAGATCATTGTCCTTACTATGGGAGTCCACACTCTTGTTTCATTTCTGGTCATTATAGGGTGGAAGGGAGGTGCAAGGTAGGTGCATGAAGTCACATATAGGTTGGAGTCTGTGAACACTTCAGGGTGGTAGGTTGGTCTAGGATGTTGGGGCATCCATTCAATTGACTACTAAAGAAACCAAGGCATTGGGGCATCCTTCCAGTGGGAGTTGGAGAAGAATGCTTTTCTAGAATTCTAGAAAGTTGTAACTTTCATTTCAGTGGGGCTGAAGATTAAAGAATTTATTAGAAAAACGTTCGGTGGTTTTTTACTCGGAGGGGGTTTTCCACCTAAAATTCTTGTGCCTATTGTGTTATTTTTTTTACTGTTGCTACTGGATAAACATCAATAATAATTGAATATTAACTAATGCTCTAACAATATTTAAAAGTGATAATTGCTAAGGAATACTAATTCACCCCCCCCCCCAGTATTTCCAACAATCATGTGGTCCATAAATGGTAGATGTATGGCCTATTTCACTGATGTGAATACTTTGTAAAATAATTGAATGATGTCTCTACAATTAAAAATAGGTTGAAATCAAGAGTCTTCATTTATTGTTTATTAACTAGTTACAAAGCTTAGTATGAAAATCCAAAAATAAAATCTAGGCTAGTTGAACGTCAACCAAAGGAAAATAAGGCTACTCTATTTCATATTTCATTCACTACTCAGTTGCTTGCAATCCCAATTTCACAAACATCTACAACTCTACCAATGCCAAAATGAAGTGGCTCTATGGCAAAATGGGTAAAAACAAAAATGTTTTAGTGTATGGTATTGGAACTATTTGAAAATTTGTAGGCTATGCAAAGCCACCACAAAATAACAAACACTTAGCAGAAAAAACATTGCTCAAAGCAGAGAGAAATGACATAGAAAAAAAGAAAAATTCCCAATAATATAAAAAGAACCCAACAATTAGTCAAACTCAATTAAATAAATTTGCAATCTCCTATATAAGTTCTCTGAATCTTAGATGACAACCATTAATATTCAATCTCTAAGGATAATGGATGGAGGAGAATAGAGCATTATTGTCATTCATTAAATAATAAAGGAAATTGGTTGATTAAGAGAAATACAATGTGGAACTTTTCATTATGACTATGTGTGCAACCAACAATAACAATACAACATAAATAACAATAATAATATCACCCAAAGCATTCTACATAATATTAAAACACACACACCCATAAATATTGAGATGTTCCTGGAAGCCCAACTGGAAGAAAACCAATTTAATTTGAGAATTTTATTATGTAGGAAATTGGGCATAAGAGGATGATCTATGCATATTTAATTTATTTTTACTCACTAGCAAGGGATTTGTAAATGACCATGGCTCAACAACACTCTTCATTCATTGTGGGACAAACTCAATGTCTTCTTCTCCTCCAACCATTAAGAAAACTACTTCTTTGAGATCTTATCTTTGCTACTACCCTTCTTTATTTACTCCTCATCTCACATCTCTATTAAATTCCTTTCTTCTCCATAGCATTCATTTTTAATGGCCTATCTTGAAATGCCAACCATCACAATAATTTGTTTCAACTTCTAGGTGAATTTTGGACATTTACTCAACTTTGTTAAAAAACATTGAAATACTTAATATAAAGTTTACAAAGATATTTTTATTAGCATCTAATTTGGATTAGTGCCACTTTATGAGATGAATGTATCTATTTCCATTACGTACAAGAAAACTCTCACAAGTTCTTGTCCTACAAATTGTATTTGAAATTCTCATTATGTATCTTGATTAGAGAAAACCCAACACTGAAGAAAAGGTCATACCCAATGTCTTATACTTTTCAATAAGTGCATATAATAAGGGAACCATCTATGTGTGGATATAGGATCAACACAACCATGGAAGGAAAACAATGTTTTCCCACATGTTGAGACTAGGCATAAATGTTGAAAATTGTGTGGTTTATCATAAAAAAATTTCACAGTGTAATTCAATTAGAATCCTCTCTTCATGCTCTCTCAATTCACATGCTTCTTGTTTTTCAATAAATCCTAAGTGATAGTGCCTGTTTAATATTTTGGGCCATAACAATATATTTTCCAATTGTTGAAATAACATTAATATATTTTTGTGCATGCACATTTAAAATTGATAAGTCAATGCTACAAGAAGAAAAGTTGTTGGCATATGCCTAGTGACATTCCACGTTTATAATTAACAAGTTAGAAACATAAGTTGAAATAACTCCATGATGTTTCAAGCGACCTTTGTATTACAAATTAATGGGTTTGAAATGCAACAAGAAAAAATGTTTGCATGTAGAATGCAATGCCCAAAAAATGGAATAATTTCGACATTTAAGAAAATAAATGGGTAGAAACAAAACGAAATTGACATTTAACAAATTACATTGATATATTATGGAGGGAGGAGTTGAGGGAGTGGATGGCTCGGTGGTTGGGAACCCTAACTACCTATGCTCTATGGTTTATTCCTCCTCCTAGTCGTGGTCGTAGTTGATGTCGTGTTTTCTTCCTCGACAAGTGTTGGCATCATCATTTCTAGTTGGTGCTATCGTCTTTTATTCAACCTACATGGATGTTGAAGGTTCCACTCGGTCTTCTGATTTCACTCACTAGGATCTCCACCTATGTGGGCTCTGTTTTTTTGTTTCCTCCATCATCTGAGATGTCATTGTTGAGGATTTTTTAGGGTTTGGACTTGTTGCTTCCACACCACCCTCTCTTGGTTGTTGCCACCTGCACTTCTTTTCTAATGTTGCCTAGCTTCTCACCATGGTGTTACCAAGCTTCGTGTTGAGCTTTGTTTCCCTTTCCATCTATGTTGGATGTCACTTTTGGGCTTGTTGTATGGCTTATCTTGGGATGTTTGGGCTCTGTAGGTTGTTTGATTTTGGGTTGTTTTTATGGGCTATCAAAGTGGTATGTGCCCTATTTTAGTTTTTGTATGACAATGATCTATTACAGATGGTCCTACCTGACACGCTACAAGGGTTATTTTTTTATTGTTACACTAAAATTTGTCACCATGACTATTTGCAGTTAGTATGGCTCCATCAATTGTCATACTATCCTCCTTGGAAAGTCTCATACCTCTGCTCTTCATGTCAAACTCAAGAAAGAGAGAAAAGTCCTTTAAAGTCAATTAACTCTGGGTACGAAGTTTCTCTTAGCCTTACCTACGTGTACACAACCCAAGTTCACAATACCTGCGTACTTGTACGCTCTGTATGTAAAGGGGTGGGTGCGTACCCCTGTAAAGGTCAAAAGGCGCGAGTTTCACTTCAAAAAAGTTACTTGTGGTCAAATCTAGAGCATTCTAGAAGATGGTTTGACATGTATTGAGCGCTTCCAGATGGTTCATGCACCCCAAAGAAAGAGGAACTTATCCCATGAAGAGGGGAGCTATCCCATTGAAAGAGGGGCTTATCCCATTCATGGTGGACCTAATTAACTTCCTCCAAAGCACTATAAATACAAGCATTGGGCCAGAGGGAGGAGAGGTTGAAAGCTGAACATTCCTAAGGGTAGATGCTGCTGGAATTAGGACATCCTTGTAGAAGCTTGTGAGGAGAGATTCCCATCCTTTCTTGTTTCATTTGGAAGTGGGTGAGCTGATCAAAGTAAAGGAGAACTCTTGTTGGAACCTCGGAGGGACCTGCACAACACCAAGGCTCAGGTTGTAAGGTTTCTTTTGTTTCGTATTAATACAAATAAGTCCATTCTTCTCAACAATTTGTTATTTATGAGTTGTTTCATATACTCCTTGGTCTATATGTTAAATATGTTTTATTTTATGAGTTATTCAGGTGCTATTTAATCGTTTGCTTGTTAGTGAATGCAGGTTTCGAAGAGAAGGAGGAGCTCATCCGGATCGACGAGGCTGGACTTCTACAACAGCGTTGGACTATAGGTAGGATCTAAACACTTGATTACTTATATGGTAAATGCATATTTAGAGAAGGATAGTTCTTAATTGTCTTGTTTGTCACTAGAAAGCCTTAGCTTCTAGGGAGGTTGGTTTTGTCCGCAAAATTGACTCTTTCCGCATGACAAAATGGCGACTCCGCTGGGGATCCATCACAAGTTCAACAGGTGTTGCAGCCAAGTATACAGTTGTCATCTCAAACTGGACAACCCTTAGTTTTTGGTTCACCCCAGCAACCAGTCCAGTCAAATATTCAAACTTCTGTAACTTCGGTAGTTACTCAGTCGCCCATTGTACCTAGTACTCCATCTCAAACGACTGCTGCAACTACCGCAACATATGTTCAATCTACCGCACTTACTTCTGGAGTATCGACACCTCTGGTTTCTACTGTCTCTGCAACCACTCCTCAGACATCTTTACCATTGTCTGGATCTACGATTCAAACTACGGTTCAGATACCTGTAGGACAACCTGGTTTAAGTACGGTTGTCACAAGTCAACCACAATTCACTTATCAACCGTACCAGGGACAGTACCAATTCGGTCCTGCTGTCCAACAGCCAGTTTACCAGTATCAACCGTATCCTGGGTACACTTATCAACAACCACAACAACCCCAGTATGGTCCGGTTAATCCTGGTTTTCCGGGAGGATACAATATCCCGAACGCGATTCCTATTCCTAGTTATCCTGGATATCCTCCTCCTGGAACTGGTCTTGTGACCCAGAGTTTTAGGGATCCTAATCGGCAATTACCGTTTATCGCAACTTTGGATTTACCCGACTTGTCGCGCCTAACGAACGATCCAATAAATTATCTTCCGTTTTGGCCGCCAATGCCAAATAAGTTGCCCAGTGACATACCCAAGTTCGAAGGTAAGTCTGGAGAGGACCCGTCGAATCATGTGATGACTTACCACCTCTGGTGTGCCTCAAATTCCATCTCGGATGATTCGATCCGCTTACGTCTTTTCCAGCGTACACTCATTGGTCTCGCGGCCAAGTGGTACATTGAGTTACCACGGGCCTCTTTTTATAATTTTAGCCAGTTAGCTACCTCGTTCCTAACTCATTTTCAGTTGCCGGTCAGATACGATAATGGCACAGAGTTACTAACTTCATTAAAACAATCGACGTCCACTTATATTTCCGATCATATTCATGAATGGAGACGTCGAAGACGTTTAGTGAAAGTTTTTATCCCGGACCAAATCTTAGCTGAATGGTTTGTTAAATCATTGTTACCGAAGATTACTGAAGACGTAGCTAAGGCCGGAGTAGTTACTGAGGAGCAAGTCATTGCTCAAGCGCAGTACCTTGACTTAGTTTATACTCAGTCGGGTACGTTACACGAAAAGATCCCAGATCTTCTGAAGTCAAATCAAATCGCTGCTGCTCCTTCGGGATCTCATGCTGCTGATGGCATGATTGGTACGGTGAACACCAAAAGTAAGAAGAAATCCTCAAAGAATTCTTCTACGATTATAACCTTACCAGACTCCCTGACAGGAGAATCTTCTGTTGAAGTTTCTGCCGATATTCACGCTGTAGAGTCATCTACGGCTAAATCAAAAAACGGTGGGAAAAAGAAAGGCAAGAAGAAGGATAAAGCAGACAAAGCTCCAAAGGAGAAAAAATAAAAGTCGGAAACCAATGACGAAAAGCACAAACCTCGTTATCCTTGTCTAATTTGTGAAGAAGATCATTTTACAAGAGATTGCCCTCATCGGGCAGAGGTTGTGAAAATCATCAAAGGTTCCCTAACTCCTGTTGTTTTGAAAGATCCATTTCCAAACCAGGAGAGTAAAATGATAGGTTCTTCCTCGAATGCTAGTGAAGAACCCATATTGATGATGTCTCATGTACGGATTGCGACTTGATCGCAAGATTATGGTAGTAAAAGTCCTGTTGATGGAAAAGAATCAGAATCTTCTCATTCTAATCCATCAACCTCAGCTCCCGGTTCCAATCCACTACAGATCGAGAAACCTAACCGGACTTAGTAATCAAACCGCCCACCAAGGGTATACTTCGAAAGTCTGCTTTCAATCCACATGCGAGAGCGGCCCAGAATTATAACATTGTTGAGGACTTAGTTGTTTCACCCTCAGCAATGTCAGCTTTGGAAGTGCTGCAATCATGCCCAGCACAACGCA
This sequence comes from Pinus tabuliformis, assembly GCA_031772625.1. NCBI lineage: Eukaryota > Viridiplantae > Streptophyta > Pinopsida > Pinales > Pinaceae > Pinus > Pinus tabuliformis. The sequence continues at coordinate 536,498,436 of CM062818.1, read as the reverse complement.
AATTACTTTTGTCGGCTATAGGAGCTGTTGATGTTCAGGACCCGAATCTAATAATCTTTGATCTAGAAAATAGTACACCGCGTTTGCCTCATCAGATGGCTTTCCAGATCCCAGTGATAGTAAAAAACAGGCCTATTCATCGGACTGTAATTGATGAGGGAGCTTCCACGTGTATTATGTCGATACAATGTTGGAGATCGCTTGGTTCTCCTTCACTGAATCAATCCCCGACAATTATTAAGTCCTTTGATGGCCGTGGGTTCCATCCATTCGGCATTCTACAGGATTTGCCTATAGGGGTTGAAGGAAAAACCGTTAGTCTGGATGTGGACTTGGTTGATGCCCCTCTAGACTACAACCTTATTTTGGGTCGCAGTTGGTCTTACGCTATGACAGCGGTCGTTTCATCGGTCTTCCGAGTAATAAAGTTTCCACATAATGGCAAGATCGTGACAATAGACCAGCTGGCTTACTTTTTGTCCGACCCAGCCTCTTCAGAAAGTATCCAGCATGTCGGTAAAACGACTATCCCTTATAAGGATGTTGGCGTAGGATTAGTTTAAGATTCTGGTTTACTGGGAACTTTTCCTTTTCCTCCAATCAACGCAGACCCTTCATTTGCATTCATTCATATGATTACGTCAGACACTATTATTTACGATGATCCTTGGATTGTCCCATCTGAATCTGAAATAGACTCATTTGGTGATGCTATGCCTTTGAGTCCATATGAAATTGCTTATGAAGCCGTGCAGTCTTTTACCGACTTGAGTTCAACCTAATTTGACCAAATGAATGTGGTCCGTGAGGAATCACTTTTCACATCAACCTCGGAGTTAATAGCATTTCCCGAAGTTGTGTCATCTGACGAGCAACTTCGTGAAGTCCTAAGTGTAGACGATCTACCATGGGAAGATCTCCATCATAGATCTTCATTTTTACCTGAGGGTGATGGCTTTGAAAATGATTTCTCATCAATCTTTACAGCTGAATATGTCAAGGAAGCTCAGAATCCCATGAAACATCCTGATTCAGAGCTGAATTTGGGAAACATTTCTCAAACTATTCCCATTGACATTTCAGTCAAACCTGGAATTGTTGAGAACATTCATATAGGTGCCTCGTGTACAGATGACGAAATTCAGACATACAAGGCCCTATTTCAAGAATTTCGCGACATGTTTGCCTGGTCCTATGAGGAAATGCCAGGAATTGATCCCTCCATTGTTGTCCATGAGATCAAGACTTACCCGGACGCTAAACCCGTTCGGCAACGTCTGCGTCAGATTCACCCTCGAAAAGCGGCTGCAATTAAAGCAGAAGTAGAGAAGCTGTTGAAAGCAGGTTTCATTTATCCGATCCCGTTAACGGATTGGGTATCGAATATTGTTCCAGTTAACAAGAAACAGGGAACAATAAGAATATGTATCGACTATAGGGATATCAATCGTACTTGTCCGAAAGACAACTATCCCACGCCCTATATCGATCAAATAATTGATGATTATTCCGACAGTGAAATATTTTCCTTTATGGACAGTTTTTCCGGTTACAATCAAATCAATATTCTACCTGCCGATCAACCAAAAACGACTTTCATTTGTCCTTGGGGGACATTTGCTTACTGCAAATTACCTTTTGGACTTAAGAATGCCGGAGCCACTTTTCAAAGGGAAATGTCTTATGCGTTTCATGACATCAAACACATTGTGCAACCGTATCTCGATGATTTGCCTGCTCATTCTTTACATCGAGCTGACCACCTCGTCCATTTACGAGCCATTTTCATGAGGTGTAGGAATTATCATATTCGGTTGAACCCACACAAATGTGTCTTCTGCATAGAAGTGGGACGATTGCTAGGATTTGTAGTTTCAAAAGCCGGTATTCACATCGATCCCTCGAAGGTAGAAGCTATCATCAAATTGCCTCCTCCTTTGAGTCTTCGCCAACTCCAAAGTTTGCAGGGGAAAGCAAACTTTTTATGTCGATTCATTCCTAACTACGCCGAGGTTACAAAGGGTTTCACCCGGTTGTTGAAACAGAACGCTCAATTCTCTTGGGATGAGATAGCTCAAAAATCTTTTGATGCACTTAAGCACGCGTTGACCCATGCACCGTTGCTGCATCCTCCCAACTACAACCGGGATTACTTTTTGTATCTCGCTGCCTCCCACTCCACCATTGGAATGGTCTTAGTTTAGGAAGATGAATTCGGAACGGAACATGTGATATATTACCTTAGTCGGACATTAAATCCCACTGAGCTAAAATACTCACATGTGGAGAAGTTGGCACTGACAGCCGTTCAAGCTGTCCAGCGTTTTCGTCACTACATTCTACTCCGTAAAACTACAGTGATTTCGGATTGCAACCCTATGATTTATATTTTGACTAAACAACTGCTAGGGGGCAAGTACTCCAAATGGATAGTTATCCTGCAGGAGTTCGACTTGGAGTTTGAGAAATCTAAGTCTAAGAAATCTTTAGTCTTTGCCGAGTTAATGTGTGATTTCCCGTGTGCCGATACAGAAACAATGGCAGAGGAGTCCATTGCGGACAAATCTTTGTTTCTTATCAGCACTTTAGATCCGTGGTATGGGGATATAATCGTCTATCTCCAGACCCAATCCTTTCGGCCCGAAATTTCAAAGTCGGAGCGTCGGAAAATTCAATTCCAGTCCCAACAATACAAAATTATTGGAGATACTCTTTATCGTCGTGGGGCGGATTTGGTTTTTTGACGTTGAGGAAGCTGAAAGGGTTTTGAATGACTGTCACTTTGGAGCATGTGGCGGTCATATGTCTGGGTATGCCATAGCCCAAAAGATATTGCGCGCTGGCTATTTTTGGTCGTCCTTGTTTAAAGACTGTATTATTGCGGTCCGAAAATGCCACAACTGTCAAGTGTTTGATCGAAAGATGCACGCGCCACCTGCTCCTCTCCACCCTATAATCCCTGTTGGTCCTTTCGCCAAATGGGGTATCGATTTTATTACATGTAACCCTCACTCGGCCCGGGGGCATGCGTATATCATCCTTGTGGTTGATTATTTTACTAAGTGGGCCGAGGCGATGCCTACATTCGAGGTAGACGGCAAGACAGCTGCAATTTTCGTATTCAATCACATTATTGCTAGGTTTGGTGTCCCACAAGTGATAATCACTGACCATGGGCGCCATTTTCGAAACATTATGATGATAGAACTTACATGCCAGCTTGGTTTACGTCACGATAGTTCTACCCCTTATTATCCCCAAGCGAACGGTCTGGTTGAGTCCATCAACAAAGTTTTAGTTATCATGATCCGACGAATCATTGGTATTCATCGGTCGAATTGGCACAACATGTTATTTTCAGCGCTTTGGGCGTACCGAACCTCAGTGAAAACATCAACAGGGTTCACTCCTTTCCAACTAGTTTATGGTTTGGAAGCTGTGCTGCCCATTGAATGCGAAATCCCGTCACTGCAAATGGCCATCGAATTACTTCCAGCTACTTCCGAAGAGGAGAAGCATTTATTATACTTAGCTAAATTAGATGAGACTCGACGTGATGCTGCATTGGCGATCGAGACTCACGCAAAACGTATGAAATCTCAGTATGATCGGAATGTGACCCCTTGAAATTTTTCGGAAGGAGACCAAGTGTTGTTATATGATCAAGCTAATGATAAATTAGGTGCTGGAAATTCGTTCCTATGTGGCATGGGCCCTATATTGTCAAGCGAAAGCTAGCAAAAGGGGCCTATGAGCTGGTAGACTTTGACGGGGACTCTTTGGCTAAACCCAGAAATGGACTTTACCTAAAGAGGTATTATGCTTAAATGATGGGTATGGAGATTTTAGTTAGGTTAGGTTTTTCTTTCTAGTTGGTGTGTTTGTTAGTTTAGACAGTGTGCTTAGCTTAGAGAGTGTGTTTTTCGTCGTTATTCTGGCTTATCTTGGTTTTACTCTTGATATTGCAGATGTCGACGCCTCTCCAAACGTACATTGGATTCGCTGATGGTGCTTGTCGTAGTACACGGAATATCTCTTCCGCAGCCTGGGTTATCTATTCGCCCTCTGACGAGTTAGTTTCTCTGCATGGGGTGAGCCTCGGTCAAACAACAAACAACATTGCAGAATATAGTGCAGTGATTGAGTTATTATCTGAATCTATTTCATTTGGGATTCGGAATTTGATAGTGAGGTTAGATTCTGAACTCGTTGTATTACAGCTTAATAGAGTCTATGCCATTAGAAATCCAGTGTTATTAAGGTTGTTTTTGAGAGTGCGTCTCTTGGAACGTGAATTTGATTACATTGAATATCAACATATTCCAAGGTCTTTAAATACATTAGCAGATGCAATTGCTTCTCGAATGTTAAATAGACATTTGCAATAATCATACATGTAAATTTACAAACATTTCATCACACATGTTTAACAAAATAAGCCGGTAATAATGATATATATATAGATAGGAGTGTGTCAAAAAATACATCGTCTTCGATCATAGGTTGAAAAACACCTTATGATCGGCAAAAATGATAAGTACAAAAAACCAAAATGTCACATGTGTCTACAAAGTGACCATCCAATCACTGGTGGTGCTCCCTATATGACACCACTGCACGGGCTACCCTACACAAGAACCTCCTAAAAGGTCCTGGGACTCCGACTACATAGCGCTGAAGTCTGATAGGAATATCATCTATAGTAGTCTCTGGTATATCTGCCGTCAGACGCTCTAGGTCTTGCTCCAACTTAGCTAAGGTCTCTGTAGCCTCGTCCTGTGGGACCGGTGCCGGTGCAACTGGTTGTCTCCTCTCGAAAGGCCGGAGATTGGCTGGACGCCGTGGGCCTACATCTGCATTTTGAAAATTTTTACTGTCAGTTTTGAGACGATATATAAAAAACAAAAAAAATAGATAATTTAAAAACTTGTGAAAAATGAAGTACCTGTGTCGTCCCATTGTTCTCCCTGTGGAATAACCATGTCTGGATCTCCACGAAAATCCACTCCGGCATAAGGAAAATCCTGGATCGCAAAGACCTGGTCCTCTAACCATTGAAAGTAACCCGTAGGAAATCGGACAACTCCCGCTCCCTCATCAGGATGACGGGCCATCACCGCAACCCATCGCATCAACTTAGGCTCCCGAGGAGGCCCAACCTCAACAGTGAGATGCTGCGGGATCAGCATCGAAACTCTCTCTAGAGCAAAGCTCACAACTAAAGGCCCATAACCAAAAGTATTTAGTTGCCCATTTTTTGCCCTAGTCAGTTGGCCCTTTAAATTGGCCAACACAGCATCACACCAGTTGAAAATGGTGCCTCGGTAACAATCAATCGCCATCCGCATTTGGGATCCAGTGGCAATGTGCAAAGCGGCAGCCCCGCAAAGTCTGGTAACTGTAAAGGCAATTACCATAAGTTCAGGTCGGGATATATATTTGATATCTATCCCCTTCTCCTGGTTCTGATTATTGCACCACTCTAGACGGAGACTAGCAAGGGATTGGCCACCCGGCCTAGTCCCGTACAGAGACAATTGTTCGCCCCTCTTGGGCAAACCAGTGAGAAAATATATGTCTGAGGGCTCTATCTCGAGCTGGTGCCCTCCGATGTAAAAGCATTGATCCTGAACGTTCCACCTTTCAACCAGCCACTCTAAGAATCGCACCTGGGCCCTCATGCCAGGTATGGCCCAGTATTTGTAGAGACCGCATGCCTTCAAAGCATCAATGGAAGGTTGATGATTAATCGCGGCCAAATCGACATCTTCGTGTTCTCTTTCGCGCCAATCAAGCATGGTGGGCAATCTACACACCAGAAAACATCTATTAGAATTCACTAAATCAAAAATTAATGGTTCAATTTGGAAATTTGGGGGTTTAAAATTGCTTTGCGCAGACTACGCACCCCGCCTTTAGAGACAGAGCATAGGTACACAGCTTCTCTGAAGGTAGGTTGCGTACACCTGCCATTTTCCCAATTGAGAAAATGTCAGGGTACACGGGTCACCCATGGAGCACCTGCGTACCCCGAAAGGCGGACCTTGAAACCCCAAAGCCCCCAAAAAATCAAACTAGGGCCTAAAATGAAATTCTAAATGGATGAAAACAAAGAGGAGGATGTTGTGAAATACCTGAAAGAGACGACACTCGATTCCGACGGTCGGATTCTCCGCAAAGTCCACGGGAAGTTTCTTGCCAAAATCCCTTTTCTCTCCCTCAACAGTAAAATGGTAAAAGTTCTTTTTATTGGGTTTTTTGGGTAAATGAATGCTAAGTTTGTTTATTTTTCACCATGAAAGGATATTTTTCAATGTATTTTTGCCTATCTTAAACAGGTATGAGTAATGTGTTGTTTTTGTGCAGGACAAAAGGATTTTCAGGGAAAATTGTCATTTTTTACGAACCAAAACATCAGAGTCATCTTTAAGCCCTTTTCTGACTCCTAAAACATGAAAAGATCACCGAGCGTTTCTTTTACACTCGTTAAAATGGAATTAAAAGACAGTCCTCTTATAGCCCTTTTCTGACCGTAAAAACACGAAAGGATTGTCGGATTTTTGTCGTTTCAAATTCGATACTGGAAATAAAACGACATGCCCTTGATCGCTTTTTACTTTTCAGGTCAGAGGCACTAATCATGAAAGTACTCCTTGGTCGCAAGATCAAGCGGTTCTCTCAAGTATTATTTTATACTTTTTCGGGCTTGGGAGACACAAATTTACGAAAAAGTTCAACCCTGGAGTCTTCTTTAGTTTTTTCAGACTCTCTAAAATTGAAAAACGCCGAGTTTCTCCTATACTGGACTCGTTAAAATTTCACAGTAAAGGACCTGTTCGATTACAAACAGGAACGGACCACTCCTTCTTAGGGTCCGAATTTAAACTAAGTTGGACTCATCTGAAGGATGAGCTTATAATCAAGCATATGTTATCCTCCTCAAGCTTGTAAAAAATAAAGAGGTACTTGCCAGAAATGGTGGGGGAAAAGAGAGAAGAATGAGCCTACTTGTTATCCTTTGTCACAGAAAAACCTTATCACCACTCTTGAACACGACACTTTCATTCACCTGGGTTGGGAAATCCTTTGCCTAAAAGTTGATCAAACTACTTTGAAAGTCTTCAACCGTTTCTGGGTATTAACTTTGGGTCAATTGTCACCAAGCCATCTGTCGTGTCGTTATGTGTTCAAGAGGTCTCTGCAAATAAACCATTCATATGCAAAATACTTGTCATCCATTTTGACCATCCCTGAGTCAGTCCTTACAACAACATTTCTTCAACTTGAACTATGATTTCGTGTTGTGGGCTTGCCTGCAACGAGTCGCTTTCTATCGACATCAGCACATTATCTAGAAAGATGACTTAGAAATCGTTAGTACCTTGAAGTTTGCATGCATCAATGGCAGGTTTCTCGCCTTTGACGACAGTTTACATCATTGACTTTCGATCGAAGGATTCTGTGACATGTTCGACATCAACCCATTCATTCGCATCTCATGGATTGTACTGGGTACTTTGAGAACCATTGACATCACTGGTGGTCTCTCTCACACTTGTTAACAGTTTACATCATCGAATGGTAATCAAGTGGTTTCTACCATGTTCGACATCAACTCATTTATTCGCATGGGTAGGATCGTACCAATTCAGGAAGTGGAAATGAAGACCCTGGATCTAGTTTCCACCATCCAGGCTGCGAGGAGTTTTGTATTCATTATATAGTAGACTAATCATAAAAATATGGCTGCGTCCATACTGTGTCTACATGAGTCTATGATTATGATGTACTGCGAAATCATTCATGTATTAGAGCAGTAGTTAGCTTGTTAGTTAAAGTTTTCAATCTCAGTATGGGAATGCCTACCTCAGCGATGATATGATCTTATATATGTATTTTGTGTTGAATATTTGCAGGTTTTGACCGGGCTCTCCACAAGATAATCCTTGAAATGATAAAGTACTTCACCCTTCCTAGATGATATAAAACCCTAATCTACTGCAGGCTTCGCACTTTAGGGGGCAATCTATTACAATAAAATTTGTCACCATGACTATTTGCAGTTAGTATGGCTCCATCAATTGTCATACTATCCTCCTTGGCAAGTCTCATACCTCTGCTCTTCATGTCAAACTCAAGAAAGAGAGAAAAGTCCTTTAAAGTCAATTAACTCTGGGTACGCAGTTTCTCTTAGCCTTACCTGTGTGTACGCAACCCCAGTTCACAATACCTGCGTACTTGTACGCTCTGTATGTAAAGGGATGGGTGCGTACCCCTGTAAAGGTCAAAAGGCGCGAGTTTCACTTCAAAAAAGTTACTTGTGGTCAAATCTAGAGCATTCTAGAAGATGGTTTGATGTGTATTGAGCGCCTCCAGATGGTTCATGCACCCCAAATAAAGAGGAACTTATCCCATGAAGAGGGGAGCTATCCCATTGAAAGAGGGGCTTATCCCATTCATGGTGGACCTAATTAACTTCCTCCAAAGCACTATAAATACAGGCATTGGGCCAGAGGGAGGAGAGGTTGAAAGCTGAACATTCCTAAGGGTAGATGTTGCTGGAATTAGGACTTCCTTGTAGAAGCTTGTGAGGAGAGATTCCCATCCTTTCTTGTTTCATCTGGAAGTGGGTGAGCTGATCAAAGTAAAGGAGAACTCTTGCTGGACCCTCGGAGGGACCTACACAACACCAAGGCTCAGGTTGTAAGGTTTCTTTGGTTTCCTATTAATACAAATAAGTCCATTCTTCTCAACAATTTGTTATTTATGAGTTGTTTCATATACTCCTTGGTCTATATGTTAAATATGTTTTATTTTATGAGTTATTCAGGTGCTATTTAATCGTTTGCTTGTTAGTGAATGCAGGTTTCGAAGAGAAGGAGGAGCTCATCCGGATCGACGAGGCTGGACTACTACAACAGCGTTGGACTACAGGTAGGATCTAAACACTTGATTACTTATATGGTAAATGCATATTTAGAGAAGGTTAGTTCTTAATTGTCTTGTTTGTCACTAGAAAGCCTTAGCTTCTAGAGAGGTTGGTTTTGTCCGCAAAATTGACTCTTTTCGCATGACATTTATGGATAAAGACTATTTGTCAAGATGTTTTTTAATATTTTTTTCCATAGTATGGAACTAGGTAGATCCTTCTTGAATGCACTCCTAAAGTGCATATACATAATGTAATTTTTTTTATTTGGATAAATAAAGTTACTATTTTTTTCCTTGGAAAAAAATCATTGATATAATGAGATTAGTGTGCCATGAAAATTCAATTGATCTTAATCGAAGAAATAACGTTAATATATTTTAAAAGGAGTTTTAAGTTAAAAATTGATAATTTAAGAGAATACTTATGTGAAATCTTATACAAAGTATAGGGGTAGTATTTTATCTAAATTCTTTTGAAGCCAAATTCATATGTGGGCCTTTTTTTTTCTTTGGTTTCTTAACAAACTCCATTTCATAGTCAAGATGACTCAGTTCTCCTATCTAAAAGACATGAAGCCTACTTCAACTTGTGCCTATGTTAGAATAGTTCCATTTGATATCCTTGGCACCAAACAATCCATCTAGGAGTTCTTATGGCTTCATCTATGAATTTTTTTTAATACTAGCTTGGGTGGTTGTTATCACATTCTCCTATGTTACAAAACTATGAAAATGTGTCAGTTATCTAATCAATTCAAGTTGATTTTTTGTACAGTTTTTTTTTAGGGTGTTTCTTTATCTATCTCACCACACCTATTTATGTTAAAATAAGGCATATTTATTTGCAAATGTTTCTACCTCAATAAGAATTTCAGCTTTTCTTTAACTCTCTAGAATGCTTAATATTGCTCCTCAATGCAACATCTTTGGTTTCCTTACTGAATAAAAGTATTGTTTCCATTATCATTAATCTTCCTCAATCTTGACAATTACTTAAGTCTAGTTTGCATGTTGTATTCCAATCCCTTGAATTATGCAATTAATGTTTCATTTCTATTTAATTTTATAACTTAGGCATTGAACTGATTAGGTTGTAGCAACATAATTGATCATATTTTTACAAAACCGTACTCAAAAGTGTCACTTATTGCTTATAATTTTATAAATATAATAAATGATCTAACAACTTTTCTCCTCTTAATCATGTTTGAAAATCATACTTCTAAAACTACTCTATATACACTAATTAAATTATTTATACCAACGGGTAAGTTTTGATGAGTTTCTTCTCGTAATAATCCACCTTAAAATAAGTTGCCTTCTTATTACAATATCGAATATTTTGCCTTCTAACTTGCTTTAAACCTCATTTTCTCAATATTGATGCTCAAAATCATCCACGAAACACCATTATAAATTCCATTACTTATGTCAAAGGCATCAAGGCATCCAATCTTATGCATATATAAGGAAAACAATATATGGCATTTATGCATGAAACACCATTATGAATTACATTACTTACATCAAAGGAATTAATGCATCCAATGTTATGCATGTATATGGACAACAATATATAGCATGTAACCCATATTTGATAAATTCAGATGTGGCCATGCAAAGGGTTTGTTGTTTCATTAGTTGATATATCAATGAAAAAAAAGGACAACAATATATGGCATTTATACTTTGCACGTGGGTGCATGAAAGTCTCACTTGATATAAGTGAGACACACTTGATAAACTCAGATGTGGCCATGCAAAGGGTTTGTTGTTTCATTATTTGATATATTAATGATGTTGTATCATTATATGGCATTTATATTTTGAAAGTGGGCTAGTGCAAGATTCACTTTATATAAAGAAAACACACTTGATATTATAATAAATTCAAATGTGGCCATGGAAAGGGTTTGTTGTTTCATTATTTGATATATCAATGATGTTGCTTCATTATTTGATATATCAATGAAAAAAAGGACAACAATATATGGAAGTTATACTTTGTAAGTGGATGAGTGAAAAAATCACTTGATATAAAGGAAACTTACTTGATATTATGATATATTCAGATGTGGCCATGCAAATATTTTGTTGTTTCATTATTTCTTATATCAATGGAAAAAAAGGACAACAATATATAGCATTTATACATTTCCATTGGGTGAGTGATAGACTCATTTGATATAAAGGAAAGAGGTTAGAAGTCCACCCTGGCTAAATACATACTCTCTATTGTTTATTGTGTTTATTCTATGGTTTAGTTTTAAAAATATTAAAATTTTGAATAAGGAAATTATTACTTTAGCATGAGTTAGGCTTGGAATTTGATGTTCCACATAATATTTTTTTTCTTTTTGGATGTATTTGACGGTTAACAAAAATTTGGAAACATCTAAGGTGACCTACAAAAAAAATTGAAACCGTCAATTTGACGTTCACCATTTTAAATTACTTATCATATTTCATAATAATCATAGTCATAGTTAAATTCGTGAGGGGCATCTTATCCAAGTTTACCATCATTTTATTTGGTAGAAAATTCTTCTCCTTTGGTAGCCATCACTAGAAAATCACATGTCCAAAAAATCTTCTACTTTAAAGAGTACCTTGCATAGATGGTTCCATTTTTTCACAAAATGATATTTAGATTTCTAAAATAGGGTAATGCACAAATTCAACTAATCACATTGCATATTCTGAACATGAATGCTTTCATGTGATTCGAGAAGTTTTATAGCATAGACATATGCAAATGTGTGGTACATGGGCCCAATGAGAATAAGTGGTTGTCGACATCACGACTTGAGGATCCTAAATAGATTTTCAATTCTAGTCCATCCTACGATTTTGAAAATAAAACCCCGACGTTCTTAAAGACTAATGTGGATGATTGACCCTATAAGATCTCTTAGGGAAATCAGATTCAATAATTGTGTTGGTTCAATGGAAATACTCTTACCAAAACTCTTCAACATTCGACTGCATTAGATACCAAAGTTTTGGGTGCAACTTGTTAATGGTCAACAATTTTGGTTTCCAAGAATTTTATCCAAGAATGAATACTTTAAAAGATTGTAGTATAAACATTTTTTTTGCATTATAAAGATAGACTAGTGAGTTATTGTTCTTTCTTTAAGGATAATTACCTTTAAATTTACCTCTCAACTATTATAAAAAAAGGTTGCATATAACAACAACAAAAAATTGACACTAAAAAACTACATTAAACCTAAAGTAACAGGCATGAAAAACAAATGATTGTCATCAAATTTTGACTTAAAAATATAAAATGGGAGTATCCTAACTAGTCGAAGAATTCCCCTTTGGTTTTTGCGCCTTCCTCTAGCTAACGACTGTCCTCCGACAACCTCGAATTTCTCTGTGACACTAGTTGTCTATTCTATTATGGCCTTCGATCCCTAGTTCCATTTTCATCTCCCACCATTTTCCAACTTTCGTTGTCTGCCACACATCCGCATCCATGTATCTACCATGACATGGATCCATCGAATCCAATTTGAATTTGTTGAAATACTAGCTGGCTTGAAAGTTGAAATATCTAGATTTGAAATTTGACTCTCATCATTGTTTACTCAGTGTTTCGTTTATTAGAAGTTGCATGATAGAGTTCTGTAGAGAGTCGACGAAGAAAATGAGGGGAGTATCACTTCTTGTTTGGGGGTGTGAAGGAGGCCTGCAATGGTGCAAGGGAGCTGAGCCACTACTGTTGTGTTTTGGCCACTTGGTTGTATGTTTCCATGCCCGAATTTCTCTCCAAATGGTGCCCCCACTTGTCTCCTCCGCTAACTTGCAACCTCTCCTTCCCGAAAATTCATATAATTGTGTGGACAACACGCATAATTCTCTCAAAAACTTGGGCATCAACATCCCTAACCCTAATGCTTCCAGTGATCTGATTCTCTGCTTCTACGACATAAGGTTATGTTCCTCTACCTTTGATAATTGTAGTTGTTAGTTTCCACAATGTTGTTCGTTGTTGAATCTATGTTGCGACAACTCCCTGGGGTGGAACATTGTTTGTTATTTCTAGTATTCTCTCCTAAAAGAGCCATTTTTTCTTCTGGGCTCCAGATGTTATTTTCTACCTTGTCTGGAATTGTCTTCCATGAGGTATTGATTTGAGCACAATTCTAAGTATTTGTAGAGGTATGTTGAGAACATATTTGAAGTTATTAGATATATTTGAAGTTATGTTTGGAGAGGTATTCGATTAAGCACAATTTTGAATATCAAGGATTGGTTTTTATCCACCTATTTATATGTCTAACCAATGGAACACATTCTTTCTCTTTCATCAACACAAAATTTGGTTGCTTGAAATTTATCTTGTGCCAACCCGGACTTTGCTTGATTGTTTACTTATAATGTCAATGTGTTTCACTTCCAACCACCATTTTGTTTCATAAATGTCTAAACCAATTTACTCACAAAAGGATAAATTATTTTTAAACTTAGTTTTCCCATTTCAATTTATATAAGATAAAAATATGGTATAATTTATTAGTCTATATCTATCTTAAATGTGGATGTAATAAGTGAATAATTATTTCATTTAAGGGCCCACTACTACATGTCCTCCCTCGACTCCACTATAAAATGTTACTCTTCTTAAAAAAATTTAAATCAATGCAATGTAACCTTATTTAGTTAATTTTAAATCATATAATAAAAATATTAATATTAATATCTATTAATGAATAAATAATGTTTTTATTTTACAATTTACAATTTTTAGGTTTTGTCACTCCTAGAATTTTATAAATTTCTAATAAAAACAAAGCAACAACTTACATATAAATAAATGATTAAATCTTCTCATTTCAAGTATAAATTAGTATATAAAATTTAAGAAAGTTCAAACATAAATTAGTATATAAAATTTAAGAAATTTAAAAATAAATGATTATTTTTCTCAATCTAAATATAAATCATTATATAAAATTTATAAATTTATAAAAAATTTTAACATTGTTAATCATTTCTATATTAAAAAATACAAATTTATTATTTTATTTAGATTTATGAATTATTCACCCAAATTTATATAGAAAATGGAGTCTACGCTAAAGCCCTATGCGAAGTTCAAGAGAAAACAAATGTTGATGGTCCTCCGACGAACTTAAAAAATGGAGGAAGGCTCTCTCTGACGTTGCAGAAATAAAAGGTTTTGAAGGAGAGACGTATAACAGATGAGAACATTACCCCTCCCTGTAAATCTTAGCATTTAATTGGTTGAATTGATAGATAGATGACACTATACATAGACATTTCTGCACTATGACGTTGAAGAGGAGAAGAGAATATTCTTAGGCATTGCCTGTTTCTTCAAGGGAGAAGACAGAGATAGAGTTATTAGAATATGGAATGGATCCCGCTAGGAAGGATCGCTGGGTATTTGAAAGCTGGAAAATAGATGCTTGTTGGAAGTGGACAGTGAAAACCGTTTGAGAATACATGACCACATTAGAGACATGGGCACATATCTGGCGGAAAAGGAACCTCCCGATTGTAAGCTTCGGCTTCGGAACCTAGGTGACAAATTTTTTCACAAGCTTTCTTGCCAATTGCCCGTAAGTGTTTTGGAGCTTTCGACCTACTTCCAAAATAACCCCAAGTTTGTTAGAATAATAATCATGAGCCGTCCATCTTTATTATATGACGGCGAGTAGTTGGTGTCAGTTGAGAGGGAGCGGCAATAGTCGGGCGAATTAGATAGGAAGTTAATGACCCTTATAGATTTACCCGCTGGGATTTGTATAAATATTTATGTTTTGTAATGCAATAATCAAGCTATTTTCAAAGAGTCTTCAGAGTTTCTGTCATGCTATCAGAGCTCAGGTGAGCTGAGAGGAAGATTGCAGTGTCCTAGTTGAAGTTGTGTTGTGCATTGAGCCTACAGTAGGCCTTTTGAGTTGGAGCAGTGTGCTGAATATTTGCTGGAGGAGGCATAACCCACATTGTGAGTTGTGAGAGAGCCCACTATGTAGAAAGCGTGAGCTTTGAAGTAGATGATATTGTGGAAAGCAACATAGAAGCTTGCTTGGTTAAAAGCCAGAGTTGTGGGCTCGGTGGTGTGGCTATGTGTAAGCGTAGAGCGCGTAAAAGTTGTTGATGTGTAAGTGCAGACCATGAAGTGGAGAGACCGCTGTTAATTGGGGCTCGTGCTGAGTTCTGGATGAAGCTTCAGGTGAGCATTGACGCTGTGATAAGGAGCAAGATATTTAGTGTTCTCTTCCCATAAGGAAGAGTCTGTGTTGTTGTTTGAAGGCTGTTGGAGCCATTGGAGTAGAGCATTGACTACTTGGAGATGCTGTGAAGGTGGAGTTGAAGTGGGATAGTGCACTACTCAGCGTGAAGGAGCCTAAAGGCCGAGGAGTGGAGACAGCTGTGAAGGTTTCGGGGAGCAAGATCCGATTTGTGTGTGAATAGTGGTGGATTGTGTGCCACCTGGGAGTGTTGTGAATTTGTTTGTTGCAGTGCGTTGCATGGAGGGCGTTGTTTGCTGTCTGATCCCTTGAAGAAATTGTTGGAGAGTGCAGTTCCAAAGGCATATTAGTGTTGGAATGTTGAGCCTAGAGAAGCATCCAATGTAGATTGTGTGGTGTGAGCATTTGTACAAGGGAACGCTGGGAAGTTACGTGGAGCTGGAGTGGCTTTAGCGGCGTGGAGTTTCGAGCCCATGGCATTCTTAGGAGCTGTGCTGCGTAGCAGCTGTTCTACTGCTTATTGAAGATTAAGATGAGGGTTTACGTCTGATTTGTGTGGTCAATTGTTGTTGGAAGAGGCGTGGGGGAGCAGAGGGACTACCTAAAGAACTGGCCATCCTGTGTGGAGAGCTACTTAGAAAATCACTAATCTGATTGTACCAGGTACAATGAGTGGAATAATGTATTGTACCAGGTACAATGAGTGGAATAATGTTTGATAGTGATATTTTGATGATGTATTTTTAGAGAATTTATTTGGAAGTATTTTTGGGCCAAGTAATATTGTTTATTCCATTACTATTTTTTAGTCTGAATAATTATTTGATAAACATAATGGTTTTATCGATGACCATGAATATCATGAGCAGTGTATTCCATATGTTCTTGCAATCAGTGAGAGAAGAACTTGCTTCCCCACGAACCCATTTGATTGGATCTACTTCTAAGATAGCTTCCACAGTGGAGGATATGATTATGGATGTTATTTAGAGGTCGCTTATGTTCGAAGATGACTGCATTTTGGTGGCTCCTCATGGAAACTGGAGAGAGCATGGAGTGGATTATCTTGTTTTAATGTTCGTGATGTTGCCTTGCATCCTAATACGGAAGAGGTTATTCATGTTAAGTACTTAACCAAAGCACAGAAAAAAGCTTATAAGGAAAGGGAGGAAGGTGGAGATGAAACACCATGAGCAAATAAACAAGCATGGACCCTTTAGCAAAAAGGAAAAAATGAAATGTTTTGCTGTAGCAAAAAGGAAAAAATGAAATGTTTTGCTGTAAGGCTAGCTGAGACTTAGACCAGTAAACAAGTTAAAGTTTAGGTCATCGTGATTAAAAGAAAATGTTAGAATAATAATCATGAATCATCCATCTTTATTATGTGATGGCCAATAGTGGTTGACAGTCGCAAGGAGCCACCATAGTCTGTAGAATTAGATAGGAAGTTAATGCCCGTCTATAAAACCCCTATAGCTTTACCCACTGGGTTTTGTATAAATATTTATGTTTTGTAATGTGATAATCAAGCTCTTTTCAAAGAGTCTTTAGTGTTTCTGTCAAGTTATCAAAATTGTGTCTAGCTAGCTTTGAATTCATAAAACTTTGCAAGAATGAATCTTGTTTCTAACGACTACGCGTGAACAATTCAGGTGCGTGGAATTAGCATGGTCGAAGGAAATGAGGTTGAAGAATATTTCAAAAACCGTCAACAATGTGGAAAAACTTGAACAATCTTTAGCAAATCCAGCGGAGCCTGCTCAGACTCGTTTATTAAGTAATATGAGCGGGTTGCAGTTGCTCAAGGCTGAAGGTTATTTTTTTGAACGCCTATTCAATGTTTGCCACCATTTACCAAATATATCTCTACTGCTGGAACTGTCTGAACTCCTACTTACCTTCTTGGATTCCAATAAACAATTTAAGACTTCTACATATAGAGGGCGAATTTTTGAAAACACTCTGGCGACATGAATCTCAGGTGTTCTTCTTAAATTTTTCCAGATATGTTTTGATTTTTCTTCAAATTGTAAAAATTAAGTGCATTTAAGAATGGTCTCCCTATACCACACTGCCTATTACATTTACAGTGTCAAATGCACTTTAATAATGTATGTGAACATTGTAGGCACCTCTGCAGTTGAGGGAATAGTGCATTAAGGCTCCCCTTTCAAATTTTCCAAAGTCCATTGGGAAGCTGAAGCACCTGGAAAAAATTGCCCTGTTAATGAATGATCTTGAAATTTTTACAAGTGAATTGTTTAATATGCATTCATTGAAACACGTTGAATTGTGGTGGGGTGAAAAAATGAAATTGCTGCCAGATCAAATTGAGAAATTGACAGGCCTCCAAAGACTTGATTTGATTGGGTGTTCAGCTTTGCAGACAATCCCAGAATTTTGGGAACCTGGAAGGCCTCCAAAAGGCTTGACTGTGGAAAATGCTCTACTTTGCAAATTCACCCGGACTCCATTAGGAACCTGACGGGCCTCGAAAGTATTCATTTGGGAAGTTTCTACTCTCTGCAGACTCTCCTAGACTCGGTTGGGAACCTGTCAGGCCTCCGACTTCTTGATTTGTTCAGCTGCTCCACTTTGCAGATGCTCCCTGACTCAGTTGGAAACCTGGCAGGCCTCCAAAGTCTTGTTTTGCACGGGTGTTCCTCTCTGCAGACGCTCCCAGACTCAGTTGGGAACTTGGCCAGCCTCCAAAGTCTTGCCTTGGGCGAGTGCTCAGCTTTGCAGATGCTCCCGGACTCGGTTGGGAACCTGGCGGGCCTCCAAAGTCTTCACTTAAACCAGCGTTCCACTTTGCGACCCTCCCGGACTCCTTTGGGAACCTGACGGGCCTCTCAAGTCTTCACTTGGGCCAATGCTCCTCTCTGCAGATGCTTCCTTACTCGATTGGGAACCTGATAGGCCTCCGAAGTCTTCACTTGCGCAAGTGCTCCGCTCTGCAGATGCTCCCGAGATCGGTTGGGAACCTGACAGACCTCCGAAGTCTTGACTTGTGCCTGTGCTCCACTCCGCAAACACTCCCGGACTCGGTTGGAAACCTAACGGGCCTCCAAGGGGGCTTGAGTTGAGCTGCTACTCCGCTCTGCAGACGCTTCCGGACTCAGTTGGGAACTTGACGGGCCTCCAAAGTCTTAAGTTGCGCTGGTGCTCGGCTCTACAGACGCTCCCTGACTCATTTGGAACCTGCGGGGCCTCCAAAGGCTTAGCTTGCACAGGTGCTCCTCTCTGCAAACACTCCCTGACTCGATTGGGAATCTGATGGGCCTCGAAAGGCTCGACTTGAAAGGGTGCTTCACTTTGCAGAGGCTCTCAAACTCACTTGGGAACCTGACGGGCCTCCAAAGTCTTATCCTGTCAGGGTGCTCTACTCTGCAAAAGCTCCCAGATTGGGAACTTAACAAGCCTCCGAACTCCCCACTTGGCCTGCTGTTCCAATTTAGAGATGCTGCTCAATGTTGGGAACTAACGAGGTTCCGAACTCTTCACTTGGCCTGCTGTTCTAATTTACAGATTGTGCCCAATGTGGAGCATTGGAGTTCGTTGGAGTATCTTAATGTGTCTCAACTTTCCAAACTGCAATGGGGCGAGGGCGTAGTCGAACAGCTGCGCCAACAACTGGAAGAAAGCTAAGCTGGTTTATTGAGGAAGGCGGGCAAGAAGTGTCCAGTAATGAGAGCTGGGAAAAGTTTCAGTGAACAAAGCGAGTAGGAAAATGTAAGATCACTTTCATAATTACAATCGTGGTCAGGTGGCAAGCACGGTGAATACAGAGCTGTGTCATTAACTTTCCAAGGTATTTAATTAATCATAAGGTTTGCATTTATTTTCTGTGGTGTTCTAAAATTTGTCCAACCAACCAGGTTCCATCACAAATTCATATTTAATGCGCTTTAATAGGTGGGGATAGCGAAATATAAGGGGTGCCGTTTTTTTTCATCCAGCCATGACGATTATTTCGCTATCCCCACATTTCAGGGCGCATTAAATATGAATTTATGGTGGAAATAGGAACAGGGCACGACAATGGCCTCTTAGTTCCTGGAGAAAGAACCCCAATGTTGTGATGATTGAGCACCCATGACAGAGAGAATAGTTCCTATAAATGTGGCTGTTTCATTTAGACCACAGAGAACCCTCAATTTTGTAATGATCGATTTTTTGAAAGCTTTTTCGGCGGGTTTTTCGGGTGAAAATCTGGCAGCAATTTATTGGAATCGCAAGTTTGATAACTAGTTTCTGCACAATCAAAGCTTCCCAGGGTTTTTCAGGGTGTTGAATCCAAATATGCAGTTAAAAAACCATTTTAACTTCAACAAATCATAATTTAATCTCAATTTCTTTCCGTCATCACAATCTCCAAAAAATAACATTATAAACAACTCAGAAGAGAATAGTTTCCGTAAAAATTGGGAATATAAATTGATTTTATAATAAAGTGTTATTATAAAAAAATGAATTGGTTTTAGATTAAATTAACTCAAATTCATCTTACACAAACGTATATTAAAATTAACCATTTTTTTTCAAGTTTTAAAAGATATGAAGTATTATTATAAAATTTCTTTGAATCATTTGAAATTAATTTAACATAAATTTATATTGAGAAGGTATATTTTCATAGTTATTTGTATGGAGAATTTTTTTAAGATGAAATTGTGTAGAAGAATCTATAAAATCCTTTAAACAGTTCCATCCCAAAAATTATCTCAATAAATTTATATTAAAAATGATTAAAATGAAGAAAAAGAAATTAAATAATATTCTGAAAGTGTTAAAACTGATCTTTTAAAATATAGAATTAAATATATTTTTTATATAGTTGATAGTTTATTAATAAATTTACTTTTTACTATGAATAAATTTAATTTAAAAAAATTATATGAAATTTATTAATATTATATATTAGTATTTTCACATATTAGTGAAAAGAAAAATCGAAGCTTGCGAGTGTGGCTGAGAGTTGTACATGGCCAGATGTCATGGCTCCTGTCCTCCTACTGTCGAACGAGTCCTGATGTCCACACCATCATCCTTTGCTCATCGCCAAAACGAACTGAACTGAGTTAAAATTCTTCTCAGTGCAGACTTAACGGCCATGGTGATGGGCGATCAGAGAAAAATAAAAGGCACCGTGGTTTTCTTTTTGGTAGGGAAATCTCTGTCCATTCTTAGTCCAAATTTCTGAACGATCACTTACTCACCGACACCAAATCCATCCATAACAATGCCCAGTTCGTTTCCCCTCTAACGCCAAGCTCCTCCTGCTTCAAGAATATGTTGATGCCGATATAATTCGCGCGTCGACGAGAAAGGGTTATTCGCCAGTAAATACTACAATGGTCGTTGTAGTGTTGTTGGTCTGCATGTACCTAGCGGTGGCAGAAGCCAAGGTGAAATTAGGGCCAGAGAAGATAAGTCACCTGCATTTCTATTTCCACGACTTGGTGGGCAGGAAAAATGTAACGGTCGTGGAGGTGGCCTCGGCTCCAACCACTGATCTTTACACAGTTCGGCTTGGTGAGAGTTATCGATAACGCGCTGACGGAAAGGCCTAAGCGAGCTCCAAAATGGTGGGATGCTTTGCCTCACGACTTATAGTGTTTTGAGGCAAAGTTTTACCATAAAAAGGCAGGTTTTAGTGTGTTTTTTGGACTTTTCAGTATCTGAATCCCTCTTAAAATTTGAAGTGAAAGACACTTTCATTGTGTATGGATTAGCCATCAACCTTATGATTTCAATAAATTCTTGCCTGATTTTAAATAAATTAGATCCAAAAAAATCACACTAACAACTAAGGTAAAAAACCTCTAACTTATTATTAAATTAATATAAAAAATAAAAATTTAATATAATTCATATAACCATAATGAAATTCTATTATATTACAGTAGCATGATCACATTATTAAATGAAACCAATCAATAATATTAATATTTATATTAAAAATTAATAACATTAATATTATTAATATTAAAATAACATAAAACATAAATCTTAATTTTAATTTCTAAAATATGAATTATAACCATATTAACGTTATCATATACATAAATTCATAAAAAATAATATATACATAATTTTATAGTATTAAATTAATATAAAAAATATTATTTTTTAATCACCTTTTCATTAGGCTTTTCATTTAACATGCTTTATCATTCGAAAAATCGTTACTCAGGGAGAAAAGAACGACAGAATTAATGGAAAACAATGAATTTAAGAAAACTAACAAAAACTCAAATCAGTTTAATACAAAAGCCTTAAATCGGAAATCAAATTAAAAAAATTGTATATATTTAAAATAATTTCGGAATTGTTATTTCAAATATAGTTTTTCTTTTTAATATCAAGCTGTGAAAAAAAAAACCATCACGTCAAAACAAAAATCCAAATAGATTCTTAATAAATGGATTTATGTGCAACATTGAAATTCGATACTATTATTTTGATTCTGGTAAATGTCATATTTTGATCTCTAATATAGTGTGAGTGGGCTTAATGATTAAGAGCATTTGTTTCCTCTTAAAAAGTTACAAGTTCAAAATTAAAGGGGTAAAATATGTATGCTTTGTAGTCAAATTGCTAGAGGTGGATCCTTTGTCCCACAAACAAAGAGATCTCATACACCAATGGTTATTATTATTATTATAAATTTGACATTTAAAATGGAGCATACTTTGATGGAGCGGCAAATGCTCAGAGTTGTGGGGGGGGCATCATTTTGCATCATAACCTTACTCATTCCTTTCACATCAAAGCTGGCTTGGGCATTGGAACCAATAATTATGCAGAGCTCATCACACTGCGGCACCTCTTGCATTTTGCACTATGTCATCATTACACTAGAATTAACATCTTTGGGGACTCGCAGACTGTTATAAATTGGTTCAATGATATCACGATTTGTCACATGCACACACTCAGAGCTATCATGGATGAAGTGCAGCGATTAAAAGATGCTTTCTCACATATCTCTGTTACACACATTTACAGGGAGCATAATATGGACGCTGACAAATTATCCAAGGAGGCAGCGGTGATGGATCGTGGCATCTGGGAGATTACGGAAGTTTTGGACCAGCAGCAACAGAAATACTACCACCGGCCATATATAGATCAGGACTACCCAACAGGGGGTCCTCACCTCGCATAAAATAAGGAAACAGCATCCACAGATCACTGATTTTGCACAGCAAACACAGAAAATTCACAAGGATTATGCTATCAGAATAGTTGCAGAAATTGAAACAACACATTTACAGACAATTGATAGAATGTATTGATGTAAATTTTGAACTTTTGTACAGATCCTACAGTGATCACAGATCCTGATATACTGATATATATGTAAATCTCTTCATATTAATGAAAGTTTTTACGGATTTTCCCAGGGGAAAAAAATTTGACATTTAAAATGTATTTAAATTATGTTACGAGAATTGTGGAGACATTTAAGATAAATTTAAATTATGTTACAAGAATTGTCACTTGAAATTACGGAAAAGAAATAGCGGTGGTCTAACAAGATTTTTTTTTTTTAATTATAAAAAAATTAGCTATATTTTAATAAATTCAGATGAGATTTTTATAAATCTAGATTAAAGTTGTTAAATTTTAATATTTTGAGTATTTTAGAAATTTTTAATGGTGCTTCCCACTCAAAAATATGATTTAAATATTACTTCTACAAAATGTGTTAAAAAAAATTTACTTAAATTTCAACCAAAAATAACTGTCCGACAATTCCTCCACCTCAATAAACTTAGCCAAAAAAACACAATGTAAATCACCAAAGTTCATTTCTAGTTGCTCTGCACCTCTCCTCCAACTCGTTGGGCGGATTACAGTTAGAAATAATGGAGAAATGGTTATGTGGTTGTAACGCATCTTCTTAGTTTAGGAGTTGTTCCTAGAATTTAGGAGGTTGTTTACAACTACCTATTTTTCAGTGATGTATTTAATATGTAATATTCATTCATGTAAGGCAGAGTGAATGTGAGCGAGAGTCTCCTCCTTGTTTGTTGAGTGCACTCTCGAGGTGGTGTTCTCACATGTGAGGTGCAACTCCTTCTGATTAATTCAAAGTTTAATTATTTTTATCTTGGTATCAGAGCTTAGGGTAGAGGTAGCCTTAATTTTTTTTTCTGGGATGTATTATTAGTTACACATCTGTAGTGGTAGGAGTACATGTAAAGATAGCTGTGTGATCAGGTGGAGCTGCAGTAACACCTGAAGCGAAAAGGCATCAGATGACTCATCATCACTGAGCCGAAGGAAGGGTTGGAGCAGAGATTCGGAGTGGAATTTTTTTTTTTGGAAAGATTGCAGCAATTAGCGCGATTTTTGGAGGTACAGTCGTGCCATTGGCGCGGGATTAAGGCTGAGAAGCGCACCAGGAAAATCAGCGACTAAATTGACGCGGATCCGAGGCTGTAAAGCGCGCCAATTTTCCTGCACTACGTGAATTTTACTTTTCGGCGATTAGCGCGGATTCGGCGTTGTTCTCAGCGCCAGCCCTTTCTTTCTGTAAATCTGCAATCTTTGTTGCAGATCGGAGTTGCCCGGTGGAGGCACGTGAAGGTTTCTGCTCGGTGGTAGCAGATTTGATTTGCCCGTTGGTGGCGAATTGAGGATCCTTGATCAGCTCGGAGGTAGCAGATCGGATCTGCCCGGTGGTGGCAAAGTGAGGTTCCGTGATCCGCTCGGTGGTAGCAGATCGGACCTGCCCGGTGGTGGCGAATCAGAGCTCTGTGATCTGTTCAGTGGTGACAGATCGGTTTTGCCCGGTGGTGGCATAGTGAAGTCCCTGATCTGTTTGGAGACAGCAGATTGGACTTGCCCGGTGGTAGCATAGAGAAGTTCCTGATCTGTTTGGTGGTAGCAGATCGGACTTGCCCGACGGTGGCCAATTGGAGTGTTCAGTAGTGCGAAAATGAACAACAGTTTGGAATCATACCTCCACGAGTCCGGCAAGCTCGATGGAACGAATTTTTCCAACTGGAAGTTCAAAATGCAAACCTTGCTGGAGAGTGCGAACGCATGGTCGATCGTCTTGGGAAATGAGCAGAGATCCGGAAATACAACCCAAGAACAGGATTGGGATAAAAGAGAAATGAAGGCAAAAGTCATATTGAAGATGTCTGTCAAAGACAACATTATCCCTCATATTCGAGATTGCAAGTCGGCCGCAGATATTTGGAGCACGATCAAGGGTCTATATGAGACACAGAACACAAATCGTGTTCTTGCACTGAAAGGAAAATTGTATGCACTAAAGATGAATGAGAATGAATCTATTGATGGATTCACAGCCAGAATCAAGGATCTGAAAGACAAATTGGGATCCATTGGAGAAAAGGTATCTGACTCAGATCTGGTTACCCTCACACTGAACAGGATGACCGATGAATATCAGACGTTCATCTCAGGGTTGTCAGCAAGGGAGAAAGCCCCCTCTTTTGAAGAGCTGACAACGATTCTGCTCCAGGAGGAGGAGCGAAGACAAAACTTGAAGATCCAGAGCAATGACCTTGCTCTGATGGCAAAGAAAAGACACCACAGAGGAAAGCAGCGCCAGCACCAACATCAGCACCAGCAACCGCAGCAGCAGCAGAAAGGGGTCAACTCCTTTCAAAGGAGATCATCTAGAGGTATGAATGATAACTATGCTAAGAGATGTTTTTACTGTGGAAAGCTTGGTCACCAGATCAGAGAGTGTTATAAGAGGCAAACAGAAGAAAGGAGAGGCAAACAGATGAAGCATCAAGGTTGTTTTGCTGAAGAAGAGGAAGACCACAGCTATGATCTTCAGCTATTTACAGTCGACTGTGCACTTTCAGCATCAAGAGGAGATGAGGACAATACATGGTATGTCGATTCAGGCGCATCCTCGCACATGACTAGTAAGAGAGAATATTTTGAGTTTCTTGAAGATTCTACTTGTGGATCCAAAATCTATTTGGGTGATGACAGTGGGTATGAGATCAAAGGTTGTGGGGATATTCCTATGAAGCTACCTAGTGGCGATATCAAACATCTCAAAAATGTTCTATATGTTCCAGGAATTAAAAAGAATTTGATCTCTGTCTCTATGATAACAGAACAAGACATGCAGGTACAATTCTTCAAGAATGGATGTGTCATTCAGGATAGCAAATTGGAGACTGTTGCAACAGGAATACGCGTGGGGAATTTGTATAAACTGGATGCAAGGAACATGCCACGATAGGCGATGGTTGCAGCAACATCAACAGTTGAGAATCTCTTTCACCAGAGATTTGGACATATCAATCTACAAGATCTCATCTTGCTTAAAAATAAAGGTATGGTCGATGGACTTCCTGCTTTACATAATATCAAACTGGAATGTGATGGATGTGCATTAGGGAAGATGCATAGAGATGAATTCCCTGTGCATGACAACAGAAAACAAAGAGACATCCTAGAACTAGTGCATACAGATATTTGTGGACCTATGCAGACTAGGTCTTTAGGAGGTGCATACTACTTTCTACTGTTTATAGATGATTGCACTAGGTTCTCTTGGGTGTATTTTTTAAGCAAAAAGAGTGAAGCTTTCCAATACTTTAAAGAATTCAAATCTATGATAGAGAACCAAACAGGAAAGAAGATAAAGATTCTCCGCTTAGATCAAGGGGGGGAATACAGATTAAATGAGTTCATGAACCTCTGCAAGCAGCATGGGATTATACAACAATTTACAGTGCCACACACTCCACAGCAGAATGGAGTAGCAGAACACAAGAACAGGACCCTTGTGGAGTGCGCGAGAAGTATGCTTCAAGGTAAGGGCATTTCTAAATGTCTTTGGGCAGAAGCCATTAATACTGGTGTTTATTTAAAGAATAGGAGTCCCACCAAATGTCTAGGCTTCAAAACCCCCTTTGAAGCATTGTTTGGACTCAAACCAGCAGTTGGTCATCTGAAAATATTTGGATCTAAAGCTTTTGCTCATGTACCGAAAGTAGATAGGAAAAAGCTAGATCCTAAAGCCTTGAAATGCATATTTGTAGGATATGGCACAGAATATAAAGCATACAAATTATATAATCCTGTGACTCACAAAGTGTTTGCAAGCAAAGATGTCATTTTTCATGAACAGATAGGAGATGGAAAGGAAGACTCTAACAGTGACAGCCACATTCCATTTCTCAATAAGTGAGGATGCAGGCCCAGATAGTGCTGAAACAGGAAGAGTTGAGGTGAGTCCTTTACCAAGAAGATCAGGTAGAAAGACTAGACTACCTGCAAAATTCAGAGACTATGCTTTAATGTCCAAAATTTTAAATATTGTAGAACCCTCAAATCATGAAGAAGCAAGTAGATTAGATGAATGGAGGGCTGCAATGCATGAAGAAATGGAATCCATATATAGAAACCATACTTGGGACTTAGTTGAGTTGCCAGAAGGAAGAACCCCTATAGGTTGTAAGTGGTTGTATAAACCTAAGATAAATGCAGAGGGTACTGTAGAAAAATTCAAAGCAAGACTGGTAGCAAAGGGTTACTCACAACATGAAGGAATTGATTTTGATGACACCTTTGCCCCTGTACCTAAACTTAATACAATTAGAATACTAATCTGTTTAGCAACAAAGCATAAATGGAAGCTACACCAGTTAGATGTTAAATCTGCATTTCTGAATGGAGAATTAAAAGAAGAAATATATTTAGTACAACCTCCTGGTTTTGTGAAAAAGGGGAAGGAACATTTAGTGTGTAAACTCCATAAGGCACTCTAAGGATTGAAACAAGCACCCAGGTCATGGTATGATAAAATTGATTCATTTTTTGTTCAGCATAGTTTCCATAGGAGCCTCAACGATCCAAATCTGTATACCAAGATGAATAATCAGAGGCAAATCATTTTGATTTCTTTGTATGTGGATGACATGATAATAACAGAAAATGCAAATAGTTTAATCAAAGAAATCAAGCAGCAAATGTCACAGGAATTTGAAATGAAAGACCTTGGTGATCTTCATTATTGCCTAGGATTGGAAGTGTGGAAAGATTCTGGTCAAACTTTTCTAACTCAAGGAAAGTATGCCAGAACCCTGTTGGAAAGATTCAGAATGGAATAGTGCAAAACAGCAGCAACACCATTGCAGCAGAACCTCAAGTTAAGCAGTGACGATGGTAGAAAACAGGTGGATGCCACTTTGTATAGACAGCTAGTGGGAAGCCTGATATATCTTACGACAACTAGGCCTAATTTGGCATACTCTGTTAGTGTGCTGAGCCAGTTTATGTCCAGACCACTCGACAGTCACTGGAATGCAGCAAAATGTGTGTTGAGGTACCTTAGTGGTACTTGCAATTATGGTATTTTATACACTGACATTTCTGATGTTACTTTAGCAGGTTATTCAGATTCTGATTGGGCAGGCAACCTGGATGATCGTAGATCTATCACAGGTAATGCATTTAGTATTGGATCCGGGGTTATTTCGTGGAGCAGTAAAAAGCAAAGCATTGTAGCATTATCGTCATGTGAAGCAGAGTACCAGGCGTTGTGTGCAGCTACATGTGAAGCCATTTGGTTGAGGAGATTGCTTACTGATGCAGGCGAAGGACAAAAAGCAGCAACCAGCATCAAAACTGACAATCAAAGCACAATAAAGCTTGCATACAATCCAGTTTTCCATAAGAATACTAAACACATTGATACTCAGTTTCACTTTGTACGAGAAAAGATACAATCTAAGGAAATTTGTGTGGATTATTGTAATACTTGTGATAATTTAGCTGACATTTTTACTAAGCCTCTGGGGCGAGTAAAGTTTGAGTTATTTAGAGGGATGTTAGGTGTGCAAAATAACCCTTTCTCCATTAAGGGGGGGAGTTAGAAATAATGGAGAAATTGTTATGTGGTTGTAGCGCATCTTCTTAGTTTAGGAGTTGTTCCTAGAATTTAGGAGGTTGTTTAAAACTACCTATTTTTCAGTGATGTATTTAATATGTAATATTCATTCATGTAAGGCAGAGTGAATGTGAGCGAGAGTCTCCTCCTTGTTTGTTGAGTGCAGTCTCCAGGTGGTGTTCTCACCTGTGAGCTGCAACTCCTTCTGATTAATTCAAAGTTTAATTATTTTTATCTATTACATGATGTGCTACACTCAGCAACATTTGCAGAATTACGACAGTGATCGAACTCGTGAGCATTTGGAGAGTTGCACGGTGTAATGCAGTGCGCATATCGAGCTTCGGGCATTCGTCTCTGATATTACCCGCAAAGAAGAGAAGTCTGAAGCGATCCTAGATAAAATAACTGCACTCAATCGCCACTCTAAATGATCCAAATGAAGCGGAGCGCCAAAACAATATTTTAATAAATTATAAATAATTAATAAATTAAAGATACGAGTAGATTAAATAAATTCAAAATTATTCACATACTTTTTACTGGTTTGGTTCACGTCTTAGACTAAAAATACCTGGAAATTATCCAATTTTAATTATTTATAATTAAAAATTTTAAAATTCCTCAAACCCAATTTTAATATAAATCAAATTTTCTTCTATAAAATATTAAAAAAAAAATTGAATTTCTCAATATTTAAACTCTTAATCATATTCTAATATATTTATCAATTTTATATATTAATAAATTTAATTTTAAAATTTAAATATAATTTATAAATATTATTAATTTATTAAAACATTATATAAAAACAATAAAATTATATTATACTAAAATATTATAAAAAACTTAATAATTAAAAATTTCCATTCTTTCAAACTCTTAATCATATTCCTAGTGCTTATCATTTTAAATTTAAACTTGATTGTATACATTTTTAAAATGTAAAAAAATAAAATTGAAAGCCTTTTATATTTTAATAAGCTTGTGTTATAAAATATGTTTTTTTAATTAATTTATTATTAATTTTCAAATATAAATAACAGAGGTTGTATTGCAGCTAGTTCCTATCTTGAGTAGGATGTAGGGCTTAAGTGTCTTCGTGGTCCCTAATTTCAGTAAGCGAAAGCTAACACTCAGATTGGTGCTCAGGTCGGTGCGGTTGTATGTTCAACAAAAAACTTAACCCAGTTACTCATAACCCATAAGCAAAGGCATAAGCAGCTGAGGTGGACCACCCAGTTATAGATTAACGAGATCCAATGGTTTTTTCAGTAGTTTCAGATGCAAGTACATCACCCTTAGTCACAAAGACTGATTGATGTTGTTGATCTAGTCATAGTAGCAATACCAAAACTAGTTTGAAAGACTATTATAATTGAACCAATTCTGAACAAAGACCCTGTTGGCAAAAAACATTGTCTTATTATTAAAATCAACCTCGAGAAATTGGACCTCTTTGCAACAACTACTAAAAACTGAAAAGATAAATTAAGGAGGGAAAATGATAACATAGATCAAAATTTATGGGACCTCATTAGAGAATAACTAGCTAGGAAACTAATATCACTAATGATAGGGTTTGATGTTTTCAACTTTAGAACAAGCTGCAAAATTTGAAAGACCACTTTAAGATGTCAATTTGAAATAAGGATGGGAGCTTAGGATCGTTGGTGAAAACGATCACTTGAAAAGGAAAGGATTGGTGTCAATATGTGTATGTGTGATCAATCAAAGTCTGTGAGGGGAGTCAAAGTCTATGAAGCGAGTCCATCAATAAATCAATTAAACTTGGTTAAGACAATTATAACATCAATCTTTGCCGAGTATCTATTTGGTTTTATAAGTATCTGTCTCACAGTTAAGATTTGTTTTGAAAAGTATCTATCATTTATCAATTGACCCATGCAACACAACATTCTTCGATCAATCTTTCAACCCCAACTTGATAATAAAAGGTTCATTTTGTTGCATCTTTCAGGGTACCCACGAGAAATGGGTGGGATGGAAGCCCTACCATGCCTTCATGAAGCATTGATTGAGCCATTGAATGATGAGGCACATTCAAGCAAGAAAAATTGCTTGTGTTATGCACCACTAGTATATGCTAAATACTGCAATACATGAGTAAATGGAAAAACAACATAATGTGCTATATACATAACTTGATTTGGAAGAAGGTATGATAGGCCTTGCTTGAAAAGTTAAAATAGGTTAAATTTCTTTCATATGGAAGTTTTGGTTCATAGAACCCTCTCAATCTTCTCATATTTAACATAGTCTGACTTAGTCACACACCTAGCAGGGAAGGCAGTTATCTCTACTACCAAATGTGGGGTAGGAAGTTCATCAAAGAGTGACCTAACATTGCTATAACACACACTCTCTCCATGGGCACTCTCTGTTAGAATTTGGCAGCCTTACAAATGGGAAATGCATGAATAAAGTGAATCAAACCCAATTTTTACAAGCACAAATGAATCATGATTGGGAAATTTAAGTAAGAAAAATGTTTACTAGGCATCCTACCTTATGAGATGTCACATCCCTAAAGCTATCATCATCTGATAGAAGATAAGAAATGGAATTTAGAATTCTACGACCCTCTTATTTCATTGGCACTCTATAGCTTTGTTTGAGTGTGCCCTTTGTTGTAACATGCCATTTACACATCATATTCCTTCCATCATTGGTTGCTTGATTTTTTGCATAGCCTAGTACACATACTAGGTATAATAATAATTTGTTAGGTAGTTCAAAATGCACATGAAATCCAGGAAAATATGTTGAATGGCCTAGCACAAATCTCACATGTATGCATATGAAATTCGAGAAATATGCGTGGATAGTTGTAGCTAAAAATTAATTTCATCTTTAGAATAATGTGTTTTGGCAATCTACATTGTATAAATAGAATGCCTACATAGTTCTATAATGCAATGCATTCCATTAAAAATTTGCCTAGATAGTTCCACAATTCATGTTGATTATGAAGGAAAAATAATTGTATGAATAAAAAAAATAATTAGAGTTCCTGCATAGTTCTATGATGCAATGCAACCCGTTAAAAATTTTCCCTAATAGTTCCACAATTCACATTGAATCTGAGGGAAAAACAATTGTATAAATAAATGCAATAATTAGAATGCCTACATAGTTCTCTAATGGAATGAAACCCGTTAACAAATTTCCCACATAGTTTCATGCTTCATACTAGATCTGAGGGAAAAACAATAATTTGAGGAAACATGTACCCAAGTAGTGCTTCAATGCAGACAAAGTCCATATTCATATACTTAAAGCTTTTGAATAACAACCAACAATGTGATGTAGGTGTATCCACTATTGCAACATTTAAAAGGAGATGTTACAAGGAATGTGGTACAAAGAGGAGGAATAATATGATAAAAGTAGATGTTACAAGGAATATTTGTTACATATTCACAATCTCAATACGATTCTAAATTTTAAACTATCCATTTTCTTTATCTTCAATATGTTGGTTATCAATGGTTGAGAGATAAGAAAGAGTCCATTATTTTGGGCACATTGCTGTAGATATTTATTGACTCATGTCATTGACTCCTTTGTCATAGTTGCCTCAATATCAATTCTTGAGGGTTCCAATGGTGGTACTATGTAATCCGCCAAAAATTTCACAAAATTCACTATGGATTGGTTATATGTGGCCAAAATCGGAACCCATAGGTAACTTTGTAGCTCTCTAAAGATAGAACCACGACGACAAGGGGACACCTATTATGATCCTTAACCCTTCAAATTGAATCACAAATAATGTCTATATATATATATATATATATATATATATATATATATATATATATATATATATATATATATATATATATATACTTTATTCAATAGCAAGTGAAGGGGATTTTTTATCATATTCTTGTATGTCTTGTGTAATTTCATTTTCAGATCTAAGGTATATAACAACCCTTAGGGAAATAATACTCGCTGACAACTTTGGATCAGCCCCAGAATAGATGCTGGAAAAAAAGTGTTTTAAAAATAAAAGACCAACATGAACAACCAACACAGAAAGCCTTAGTGCTAAGCACCCAAGTATTAAACCTTGATTATCCCAAAAAACCAAATTAAATATCCCTTAGAACCAAGACTTATTCTTAGTCTTTAAAAAACCTTAAATAATAAACAATAGGGGTTATTTGATTAAAAAAATAAAACAAAATAGTCAGAGTTATAATTCCCAAAGGTTTTATTCTTTATAATCTCTGATTCACAACTTCCCCATAAATTCTGACTCATCCTAAAGGAAAAGACTTCCCCACATTGCAAATAATATAACGTTTCAAAGGCTCAAGACCACTCCATCATTATCCATTGTGATTGCAATTAGACTGGACCCAATGGGATTATCCATTACAATTATCTGATATCCCTGCATCCATGGCTATCGCAATAAACTACATATCTTAAGTCTCATACTTTAAAGAATTGCGATATGCGATAAATCCCGAACTCGATGGGATTATAAAATTCAATCCATAAAATCCTGCCTCCGCAAGTTATCGCAAAAGTTTAAAAGCTTAAGTCCATACTCATGTTGAACGCCGATAGGGATATGTGGTGTAACTGGACCCGCCAGAATTATACAATGCAATTAAATTAAATATCGTGTCCATGCAATCACAAAGTTCCAAGAGTCATGCCTCATTTGAATTGTGATTGTGATATCCTCCCTCATGCCCATTGCGATATGACATCATCGCCACGTCAAATCCATGTCACCATTCCACATGGATCTGCCACATCATAGTGATGTCAGCATGATGTGTTCCCATCCCGCATATCACAAATCGCAAGTCTCCCGGCCAAATCTTATCATCTTCCACTCCATAATTGCGATTGTGATGTTACTGAGTATCGTGATCTGCAATCAAGCCCCAGACTCAATAGTATTATAAATGTCATTTCATAAATTAACTGCGTCCACAGTTATCACAAAAGCCATGGGACTTAAACCATTCCTCCTCTGCCCATTCTGATCGCGATTTCATCTTATTTGGATTTTCATATATTTCAATAGGAATTCTCCATGTTTGAAACATGGTGATAATTCATACCACGATTCCAAAGCGATTGTAATATGTTTTAAAGAAACCCCCCTTTGGATTTTATTTAGACTATTCCCGACCTAGAAATAAATTGCGATTTACCGTAAATTCCGACTTGTCCTGTCACAGACATCACTCCGTGTTCCTCTCCATGATGGTTGCGTTCAGAATTTATTACAACTCTATGTTTTTTCTAATTTCCTGCAAAAGTGATTTGTTTCAAATAAAACTCGCTTATCAGTTTCATTCAATTCTAGCTTAACGACTCCTGTTTTTCTTGTTCAGGTTCATGATAGAGTAAGATAGATGTGCTGACAAGCGACAGTTCAGTTAAAATAGACAGAAAAACATCTAGAGAATCCAATGGAACAAATAAATCTGATGAAGACAACAAATCACTTTCAGAACATTTCTACCAAAAAATTGTTTTTATTTAAGCGTATTGAAGGGATATGTTTAAATGCCCTCAATGCTTCGCACAATAGATTCAGTGGTTTCTTTCTATTTAAGCTTACTTGCTTTATGAAATAATGGTCCTGAATTTTATGAAGAAAGGCTTACAAAAGCTCACATTATTGTACTTTCATACTTTTCTCAATAGAACGACTGGAACATTGTTTTTTGAATTTTCATAAAGAATCTTGAGAAGTTTCACTACTGTACTCCCATAATCATCTTTCTGAGAAGGACTAAACTGCTGCTATTTCTTTTATGGGTTGAGTGAAGTGCATTTGGTATTTCTATCATTGTACCTTTTTTTTGTTCATAAGTAAATAGTAAATTTATCTTTTCAGCTTGCTTATTACTTGATATTTAAAGAACAATGTTACATGTATTCACTATTGATCATGCTGCCATTGATATTTTTATACATGTTAAATAGTTTGCTTTGATATTCTAAATGTGATATGAGTTACACATTATTTTTATTAATTATTTAATCAAACTAATCATCTTGAAATAGTTTCATTTCCATTGGTGTTTGAGCAATCTATATTGTCATTTACTAAGGAAAATCATTATAGATCACATCTAGATAAAAGTTAAACAATCCCGGGTTATAGAGCAGATTAATGCATATATTTTTCCATTTAATTCATTACTGCAAACCCATCTATTTCACTTCACTATAAGAATTACACACACATTCAATCACCTTTCATTGGGAAAATGGTCTCATACAATCTAGTCAAAGCCACTACTTAAATGGAAAAGGAGTTTTCTTAAGGTCAGGACTAGGTGGTTTTCCCCTGTGTTGAAGCAACGATTTTCGAGGCCTCAACAGATCCCCAGACATGTATGGCCATTTTTAGCAATGTTTGGAGCCCTCAAGCTAGAAAAACCCTTCAGGTAGTCCCATACATGTTCTGGCTTATAGACATTGATAGATTGAATTTGCTAACAACTGGGGCCATTAAGATATTGGAGCATGGATCAAAATCATTCCTGCATGAACCAGTCACCCTAACTGAAGAGTTGTCAACGTATGCATCACCATCTCAAAGACTTGTAAATGTACTGGTCATCGTAATTTAAGATTATATATTTGAATTTGAGTGGTCGAGGAGACGTAGCCAAGACTACCAGCTTGAAGGCTTGGCTTAAGAATTGGATTCCTTATCGAAGGCTTGCAAAGCATTTTCTTAGGACTTCGATATCGTAAAGACTTGGCTTCTCGTTTTCTCGAAAGCTTGACTTAAGACTTGGATATGATGAGTTTTGGGCTTACTATCTCCTTTTGTACCATTGTAAACTAGGCTTGGGAAACTTGACTTAGCTGTTGATAAACTAAACCATAAGCCTTGGGATCAATGGATAGGATTAAATTAATTTGATAAGGCTTGGGAAACTATAAGGTTTGGGATCACGAGATAGATTTATTCATTTGGGACTAGGAACTGGGAATATATTGATTGGACTGGAAAGGGGAGGTGATTCCCCTTGCCTATATTCCACTGTCCTCTATTAGATAGAGTTATAGGCTCAATCTCCTCCTCAATAATTAATTTTCCACTAACTAGAAGAAGCTTAGAGTGACCACCATTAACTAAAGCATGTGAGGTTATCATCTACAAACCGTAGATGGATGAGTCAGCTGAAGAGGATAGACCAACCTGATGGATATGGATTTTAAGGAAAGTTCAAATTCCAGTGCGGCAGACCACTTCTTCCCAGACTGAAACGTGTGGGCTCCATGTAGGAGTTCGTATTCACAACTCGTACCTGATATATATTTTTATTAAATTATTATATGATTTATTATTTATTTTATATGAATTTATGATATGTTAAAAAGTAATAAAATTAAAATTAGAAATAAGAGTAAAAAAACATAGCTAAAAAATTGTTTATGTGCATGCAACCCACTTATTTTATTATTGAACAAATACTCACCGCTTGTTTGATCATTAAACGAATAATAATGGAGCCCATGAAAAAGTATAATCTCCTAGCCCATACACTTGAACACAAGAGAATATCCCATTTTTATACACCATGGTCAAAATCAAATTTACGAGATACCTACGACAGTATCTACGTTGATTTAACATTGAAAGTCTCATACTACAATTTCACTAAATTAAATATCTTTTTCCTGCCAGTTATAAGATTAAGCTTTCCCCTCCCCTACACCTTTGTAGAGGGTGTTGGCTTGAGGGGTCCTGACCAAGGTTCAGATTTAGTTGTGCCAACCAACAAAACCCTAACTGCTGGCCCTTTTGGCAACAACCTATGTAGCGTAGGCTGCAATGTCACCCGAAGCAGTATTGGGGGATGACATAACTAGGTTTTTGCATCCAAAGGTTAGTGTGATGGGTTCTTGTGGTTTCTAGTGCTTATTTCGGTCTTCACGAACCCTAACCCTTACAATAAAAATATTTGCAATAATGTTCAGAAACTAAATCTAGGTCTTTGAAAAATGCTTTAAACATTCATAACAGTAAGTAAATAAGAAGATATGCTACTTTCGTGCTACTTTCCTTCATATAATTTCAGAATAATAGAACAAATATATAGAAATTACATAAGTAAACACATATGAACATATACACAATTATGGCTCAAAATAGTTTTTATTAGATGTATTCTTTGTTGTTACAAGTGCACTCAGCTGCAGGGGCTCGTACACTCAACCTGCGGACTTCTCAAGGTCTCCACGCACTCAGCAGTAGGAGCTTGCCCCTTCACCTAAGTACAGAAAACAGACTTTCCTACCTTAGCTTAATTACCCATACAATGATCTTCTATTCCATGATGATCTCCTAGACTTGCTATGACTCCTTTATATACAACATTCTCTTTTACAATACCATGGTTCGCAAACCATGGGTGGGTCACAAAACATCATATCTTCTAAAAAAGTAAGGGACTAAGCTCCTTTTGACTCGTATGACCATTGCGTTCCACTTCCAAAAAATGCGGAGAATTTATAATTATAACAAAATTAATGACAAAATTTACCCCAGGGGACTCTGTCAAAATAGGCCCCCAACACAATTTGGTGACTTTTCCTCGAGTCACTCTGCTGGAAGCACCTTGATCTTCATCTGCAGCTCACTAAACTTGATCTTAAAAACATGTAGATCTGATGTTCCCTGCATAGTAGCTTGTTCCACTTCCTCGACCAAATTTTCAGTAGTTGGGCCTTCAACTGCAAGGCCCATGGTCCTTTAAGTCAATTGCATTCCTTTGAGCTTGCTGTATACTGACAAAGTCAACTGACTTGCCTCATATGTTCACGATTTCATCCTCAAAGAGATGATCATTTCCTTGTGGCACATCTCATTGACCTCACTATTTATTAACTTTCCTTCCTGTAGTCTCGTGAACCTTTACACTGGTGTCAAGGTCCACGTTGTTGACCTAATATCGTCAAATTTCCTCTGCTTCTCCCTGATGTCTGTGGAAATATTTGTAGAGTGGGATCCTCATGTAGCGAGGTCCATAATTCCATGGCCTGTTCAAATAGCTCAGTGCAATCGTTAATTGCATCTTCCAAGGTTTCCATGCCTGCTTTCATAGCAGCTCCGCACTTCTCTCTAACTTCTCGAGGAGACGTGGGCTGTATTTTAAGTTGTAACTCGGATATTTGAAACTCCAGCTCGAACCAAACTTCGCCAATTTCATCCTTGGACTCCTTCACTACAACACTAGTTTCTGAATCTTTTCCATTGAGGCCGCTTCTGCCAAGATCTTGAGCTCTGGAAGCTCATTGCAAGCATGTGTAATGGCTTGTTCCAACTGTTGACTCCGCGCTGTTATCTTCTCTTTGTCTTTAAGCGCCTATGCCTTCTCCTAAACAATTTGATGACTTTTTGTCTTGACTTCACTGATTATTAGTAGTGCACGTTTCTTCTGAACCCTCAATCATTAGACACCCCTTGGTGTAGTTCATGCAAGGTCTGATAGGGAGCACCACAAGATTTAATCTTAGGTTCTTCATCTGCATTAGTTGAGCCCTTTCTTCTTTTGTCTCAGTGTGCATAGATCCTTCTGGTAGTTGGATGACACAGAGATCCAAGTTCATCTTTGTGTCAAGAACTGACCCACTTGCTTGACTCAAGCTCGCTTTCTTCCTACTTTCCTGTCCCACACTCACATGTATCCTACCTATTTGGACTTGCAACTTGTGCAGGTCTGATGAACCTTTCCCAGTGCCTATTGGTATTGTTCATCAAAGTGGCCCTAAAGATTTTTTGTTGTGTCATGGACCACATCACCTATTTCATCTAAGTCCCCTTCAGTGAGGACCAAAGGGGTCAAGCCTACTGATCTTCCAGATTTTTGTTTCTTGTGTGACCCAGTGGAGGTCTGCTTCTTCCTTGTCTAGACCACGAAGGGGGATTCTAAATATGCACCCCCTTCATCTTGTTCCTTTGTTTCTTCCTCCTCCGATGTTTTCTCCTTTTATGACTCCTCGATGTCAATTATGGCCTGTGACGTCTTCTCCTGTGCTACTTTTTGTTTGGTTGCCTCTTCTTTCTCTCGTGAAATAACCTCCTTTTTCTTCACAGAAATTTCCCGAGCAGAAGCCTTCTGTGCTTCCTTTTCGTTCTCAGTTGTTGTCATCTATGTAGTTAATCCTTCAGCAGCCTTACTGGTAACTATGTCGACATCTGAAGGGGTGATCCAGCCACTTGGACACTTGCTGGCAACCTCTATTATATCCTCCTCATACACCAAGTAAGGCAACTTGTGTCGTACCTTCATGGCATCCATCTTCACTCAAATATGTAGATTGAGGAAATATGCTTTAAAGTTAGCTATGGTTTCATACTACACGTGCAATGTGGGTGATATCCTCGACCTCTGGCTGATCACCGTCCTCATTTCCATCTCAAAAAGGACCCAAAAGATCTTCGCCTCTATGATTCGTGTAGGGTTATTGGTAGCCTAGAGCGAAGCAAACTTTTCTACCTTCGAGAGGTTCGAGTCATGCAGAGTAAAATGACTCTCCTTAGGTATCCTCCAAGCCACCAATGTTATCAGTAGTAGCAACCAGGCATAATTGAACGTCTTGCCCTCATCCTGCGCCTCCCTGCAATTCTCCAGAAACTCCTTGCCTAAATACTGAGCCCAGTTGTACTAGACTCCTTTGGCAATCTACGCAACCAAAGAGATCACCAGTGTCGGTACTTCATCTATGCAACACTTACGCATTATCTTTCCTGCTAGTATCTGTGCGAAAATCTACACTGCGGGATCCATGATAGAGCAGATAGAGTATCCGCGCGACTTCTTTATGATACCAAACTCGCTCTTTATTTGGTCCGTGAGCTTTTTTTCTTGTGTTTTTCCTCCAAATGCCTTTTCAGGGTCCACTCCTTAGAATGGAAATAGTGTAATCTGATGGATCAACATATCTGTGATGGGGGTGGGTTCCCCAGCTAGAGACACCCATCATGGACCAATGTTAGCAATTGGTTCACACATATGGTGTTTATGTTGGTGCGACTAAAGTGTGGCACCCATAGCATATTCAAGAGCCCTGTGGCCCCAATGCTAGCTACCCATTTCATTGTTTCCAATCGCGTGATCTTCGACTCTTAATAATATACCTTAGACAAGTATTTTCTCAGCGCCAACTGAGGGAACTTCTCATGGTCCCCTAAGTCCCAATCCTCCATATTTGGGGTCGGTATGTGGGCTAGCAACACGCCCTCAAACATCACTTTCTCTATCAATAGTGGCGTGGACACCATGAACTTCATGTTTTCCAGATCTTTCGGTATATTAGTCATGGCCTTTAGCAGAGGAATATATTTCAATAGCTGAGTCATCGTCTCACCCTCCTCATCATTAATTTCTTCTATGCCTCCATGCAGTTCTTCTTCATCCAAATCCATCAAATCTGTCGAATATTGTGACTGGTCCATCTTCCCCTTTTGGTGGATTTCCGTGGGGTTTTTCCGCATTGACTACCTCACCGGGACTTGCTGAGGTTTCTTTTGCTTCTTATGTCCCGCCTTAAAAGAAAAAAGCTTAGGTCTAGGAGACCTACTCACCATATTAATAAATATTGTAGGGACAGATGGGGTTTCCTCCATCTCAAGGGGAGTTGCAGTCATTCTATCCAGAAAACTCTTATGGGAAATTTCAGGCACGTCTGCCAACCTTGGTCATGAAAAGAGTTCCTCCCAATTTGGACCAGACATATAGTGCAGTACTTGGCACAAATGAAGGTGGAAAATTCTATGGAAAAATCTCAGGAAGCAAAGTATTCGAATGTGGAGTGGCATGCCATATTTATAAGTGAATTTGAATTCAAATGCATTTGTTCCCTCCAATTCCTAGTCATTAATGCATATTTGGCGGAAGATTTCCAAATATATGCTACATAAATATGTTTTCCCCACTCCTTTCAATGGAAATTTCGCCATCCAATCACCTACAGTGCTTCCAATGGTCACTTTTCAGCCAAGACGCACGAAACCTAACCTTGTGGTGCAAATCCCCTCAACACCTCACTTATTTTCATCGTGCAATCTCATCACTTCGACTTTCCAACTTTCGGGTAGTGTAGTTTATAATCTCATACTTCCTTGCAGCTGCCTGGAGTACTAAGACTATTCCACAATCATATAGTCATTGTGTAGGGGCAGGATCGCCCTTGTAAAGCTTCAAGTGACTTCCATTTACCTTTCCTAAGAATAATTCCCCATTCAACTTCGCGACTAAATTGCACCACCATCTATAATTTCCTTAACAACATAAGATCCTAGTCAATGCATTTGAAATTTTCCATCTTCCAAAATATTCCATCTTGAAGGTGCATTATTTTATATGGCGATCATACGATGCCTTTTCATGATCCTTCTGCACCTGTTGATGAAAGCTTTCTAAGAAATGATCCTCTTCCAGTTCTACCAGTTGTGTCAGTCGCTCCTCCATAGTATCGTGATTAACCATGTCTATAACTGTTGCAATCCGCATGCTTTGCAAAATGTATTCTATGGGAATTACAACCTCTTTCCCATATACGAATATGAGCTAGGTTTGGCCTGTCAAATTCTTACAAGTAGTCCTTGATGCCCAAAGGACTGTTGGTATACACAAATTCCAGTCATTCTTCTTCACATTGAAAATATTTGTCATGGCACTCTCCAGAATTTTATTGAAGGATTCCACTGTGCCATTCACTTAAGGGTGATAAGGCGTACTCTTCTGATGATATACCTGGAATTCCTCAAGAACTGTAGCAATTGTTTCATTTAAGAAGTGCATACCCCAATCAATCATTAAAATTTTAGGGAAGTTGAACCAAGACAAGATATATTCAAAGATAAACTTCACGGTTGTAGCTACGCTACAATCTTTCACAGGTTGTGCTTCCGCCCACCTAGTCAAGTGTTACGTCATTGTAATAATGTATCTAGCCCCCATATTTTCCCTGGTGGTTGTATTGAACCCACAAAATCTATCACCCACTTTTCAAACACCTCCAATGTCACTTGCAGATTTAGGGGAAATTCATCTCTTTGTGTTGGTCTCCCCGTCCTTTGACAAACATCGCACTCCCGACAACATGTCTTATATTCCTTATGCACAGTAGGCCACCACAGTCCTACATGTAGGATTTTTTGCGCAGTCGCTCTCCCTACATAATGTCCTCCCACTACTCATCCATGTGCTTCTGCCAGAATGCTTGGCCACTCATACTCTGGGAAATATCTGCACAATATTTCATGAGAGCCCATTTTGTATAAGTGTTCGAAAATCATAAAAAAATTAGTTGTGCAGACCGCTAGTTCTTACTTCTGTTACATCGAATATCCTTCTGGGGCTGTACCTATAGAAAAAATTGAATTATATTTTCGAAGTGATCATTTGTGATGCGAAAAATGAAGACCTGTGCATCAGGCAACCCTTCCTCCAAACTTGTAGGCTCATTAGCAATCTCAATCCGCAACAAGTGATCAAGACCAACATTCAAGTGCCCTGGCTTCATAATTACCTCAAAATCATATTCCCAGAACAACAAAAACCACTTGCAAATATTCCCCCCCAACACAGGCTTGTTGACTAAATATTTTAGAGCATAATGGTCTGTATATATCTTGAAGTGCGCTCCTAACAAATAGTGATGAAATTTCTGCAGTGCGTAGACCATTGCTAGTCCTTCACACTCTGTGGTCAAGTAGTTCTTTTCTCCCTTTGAAAACTTCCTACTCACAAATGTGGTCAATATCTCCTTCTCTTAGTTGGGTCAGTACTGTTAGAGCCTAGATTGACCTCAGGCTAAAGGGAGGCAATCCTAGGATAACCACAAACCAAGCTTAACTTGGTAGCTAGCCCTACCAGGTCAGGAGAGGGCTCTCTCCTTGTGAATCTCAGTCAAGATGACTGGAACAGATATGGATTTTAGGTTAGGTATATTAGCTTTAAGTGATTTTTTTTGTGTTTTTGCTAGATCAAATGGAGCAGGCAGCTTTGGGTCCAGGAAATCAAGTCAGGATGCAGGGTCTTCTATGGGGCAAGGTAAGTATAGGATTTTACACTTGAAATTGAGTGAGATGAGAGGTCTAAGACTGGTGAGGAGCTGAGGAGGGCATGTGAAGATTATGTATCCTTCTCAAACAGTAGAAAACATAGAAAACTAAATGGCTTCCCAAGGCAGAGCACTATAAACAATGAATTCTACCTATCTATCTTGATTTCATTCAGCTAGAAGCAATGAATTAGATTATGGCATACATAAAACATGTGAAAAACTGATAACAGAAGAAGAAACTATGAAAAAACACAATACCACAAGTATCCCATAAAAATAGCTGCAAATCCTGTGTATTTCCTTGCCAAACTGCTGATAATGGTGTACAATGTAGCTCAGAGCATCCAAGTGATTCCAATCTTTGCTAATGATAGAAAAAATACATAATATAGACATAAAACCACCTATGCTAGCCATCAGGGGTTGAAACCAAGAGAAAAGGAGCTATTACAACCATTTCCAAATAGAGACCAGGGATATAGGTAGTGCAACAACTTGCCTCTATACGCATGGAAATTGATTCATTAACCACCAAACCACCTCAAACTAATGAATTTACCCTCTAAGATCATTTAAATATTACATTTACATTCCAAGTCATTAATTACAATCATAAAATCATCCACGAAGAGAGAAAAAGTCAACTTGTAGTGAGAATCGGCGAAAATTGGATATTTTGGAAAACTAGCCAAAAGTGTAGCGCCACTTTCCACCCACTTTTGGAGGCCTTACCCTTAGAAAAATTCATCCCAAAATAGCTTTTTCGAAAGGTCTTTGATTCTAGTTTCTGGAAAATCTGGAATTTCGGAATTTGAAGGTCATTTTCCTCCTCAAAACGTGAATCTCCCAAGGTAGATTTTGTGTGTCCAAAAAGAGGCAGAGAGGTCATTTTTTGATAGTTTTTGGACCTTTTGGTGGGCTAGTTTTGCTCCAAATATCCTGAAAGCTTTTGGGATTGATGCTCTCATCATGCTAAATCCAAAAATGTAAACTTTTCCTCCAACAACTGCTCCAGGGAAAAGCGCAACGCCACTGGGCCAATTTACTGTGTAAAAAATTTCAAAATTGCAAAAATTCTTCAAAATTTTCCCAGATTTGGCGCAAGGCACCACAATCAACTACCTTTATGGGCTAGTGAGGATTCAGCCAAGATTTTGAACTTATATTTCTCCTTTCTTCTCTTTAAGGCCTTCCTCAACCTAGCTTTAAGCTTCCTCATCCTTATGTTGCAGATTTTGTTGCGGGTCATGTAGTGGTAGGCCATGTGGCGAAGAATCTTCTTATCCCTGTTGGCCTTCTCAATCATCCCTTCAAGATTCATGTTAACCCTATCGAGCCATGTTTTCCTATCATTCTCAATCTCTAGCTCAATTGAAGTCAACTTGATGTATGAGCTTCCCTTTCCTTTTGCCTGTTTTCTTTGATCATTTGCAGCTCCATGAGGACTTACTTGTCACTCAATTGTTTGTTTTTCTGTTCCAAGTAGCTGATGATGAACTTGGCTCTTTCTAAGTTATCTTCCAAGGATTGTATTTCTGCTTCTTGTTCCTTTATGATAATATTTTTGACATTTTCTGGATCCTGAGTTTCCAAGTCAATGACATCAACTCCATGATAAGTAAAGTGTTTCTATGGCTCTTCATGATCAAAAAGGTTAAAATATCTTTCTTTCTCATCACCAAGATCTTTTTCTTGCACCTTTTCCTTGCCCTTCCTTTTCTGCTTAACCTGTACCTGCTTTGCTGAAGAAGGAAAAGCCCCTTCCACACCTTGTGGAGATAGCATTTGCCTGTGGCCTGAAGAAGAAGGCAAGACCCCTTCCACACCTTTTGGAGATAATGCTCGCCTAGCAGCAGCAAAATGTTTCCTAGTACCCCTCTTATATGTCACAAACACTTGCACTCCAACAGTTTCAGTCTCTTTGATGTTTTCATGGCTTGAAGTTCCACCTTCTTCCTGATGTACTGATAAAAAGATTTGTGGGCCTTTGAATATCTCATGAGAAATGGAAGTCTCCCATGGCATGTTAAGGTGGCTCAAGTGGTGAAGAACAATGATTTTAATCAAAGAGTAATGGTAAATGTTATTCAACTACTGG
Organism: Pinus tabuliformis; assembly: GCA_031772625.1. Lineage (NCBI taxonomy): Eukaryota > Viridiplantae > Streptophyta > Pinopsida > Pinales > Pinaceae > Pinus > Pinus tabuliformis. The sequence goes on along the minus strand of CM062818.1, from coordinate 536,454,182 downwards.
GGGTATGGCTTCCTTTGTACAATATGTGCCATCTTCTCAATGTTTTTAAACATGAAGTAAGGGATATTCATCATCTTCACTCCAGTGAAATGCATGAGCAGTCTATTGTGATAGGCATATAACCGAGAGAACCTACCTTCACAAGTGAAGTACTTGATAATGATTTTCATCAATGGAGCATACCTTCCTACCAAAAACTTGAAGGGGAATACTCTCTTCATTTTGTCTTTGTATCTAGCCTTGATGTAAGGCTCATAGTATTCCTCATCAATATCCTGACCTTTGTACCAATTTTCACCCACATCTGGAATTCCTGAAGCCTCTGAGATGACAACTGGTGATATGGTGAAATTTATTCTGGCAAGGGTTACTTCATTATTATGCAAATGAGTCACAAATAGCCTAGCCAAATCATGATGAAATATGACTCTTTCTATCGTCTCACAAAAATCAAAGCATGCCTCGTGTTTAAAGCAAGAAATGGAAAGTGGACAGGCTTGTAACTCCCTCAAACTAGTAGGCTCTTCTCTGATAATTCTTCCTCGTTTATGAGGCTTCCTTTGTTGTATGTTTCTCTCCCTGGAGCTGTCGCTGAATGTCTCTTTCTCATATTCATAATCACTGTCTCTTTCCATTTTCTCCTTTTGTTTTTCAAAATGTGGTTGTATATGGTTGTTATGTGGATAATAGTATGGAAAGAGGAGGGAGGAATTGAATGGGCAGAGTGTATGGAAGCGAGAGTGTGAAAATGTATGTATGAACAGAGTTTAGGGATGGGAGTAAGGGTTTAGGGATGTGAGTATGGTTTAGGGATATGAATATGGTTCAGAGAGTGTAGGGTTTGGGAAATTGCATGAGGGGAATGGGATTTAGGAAAAATGTATGAGGGGAATGGGATCTAGGGAATAATGGAAAGTAGATAGGGCAAATGAAACAATAGATAAGTGAGGAAAACTAGGGTTTCACCCTAGAAGCTAAGGTTTTAGATTTAGCTATACTAAACACCAAACTTGGCAATCAAAACCCTAACATAGTGGATATGATAGTTGTACTTACTTGCAAGAGGGAGAAAATGAAGCTTTTGAGGTGAATTGGCAGTTCTGGAGAAATTTGGGCGTTTTGGCACTTAGCTGGGCAGAAGCGCAGCGCCACTCTGAAAGCGCAGCGCCCATGTAAAATTACACTGCGAATTTCTACCAGCACTTCAAAAAACGCAGCGCCAGTTTGAAAAGCGCAACGCTGGTCATTTTTTCCCAAAAACGCAGCAACTGACTTGTATTTGCACAATTTTGCTTGAAATCACTCCTTGGCTCTCCTTTTGGCACTTGAACTTCAAATCTAACAATGAAATGATTAATAGAGAGATGGGATTTATATAGCCTTCAACTTTTTGATTTTTGATGGTGAAAACCCACTTTTATAATGTCTATGTGATTTTTCAAATAATCTGTTTTTTGATGCCTGGTTTCTTCACTTTGATAGGTGGACTGATGCTCCAATTCTTTGATTTTTTGTGGTGGCAGTACTTTGGCAAGATCATTAGATTTCTAGGAGCAACATGGAACCATTATTACATATGAGATCATTAAAATTACATCAAGCTTAAAAATAAAATACAAATTAAGAAATTATGACTTTTCTAATCATTATTATCATCCTCATGTGTCTGCTAACCATTATTAGCAATAATCACTGAATTTTGACCATGGTGGAAAACCCTAATACCTAACGAGACTGGAACCTTATGTAACTGATGAAATGAACTGAAAATGAGCATGAATCATGATTGCAAGGTATGAAAGGAGGTCACCAAGTACATATCACGAGGGAAAAACCGAAGTAAACCCTACAATCAGTAGATCCATGACCTAATGTAATGCAACCTCATTAGAATAGGATTCCTAGTATGAAATGCAAAAGAGTAAATTTTGATCACTGATGGCAGTGTGAAGACACTGACACTAACATTGGCTCCAATGGGGATGGTATCTCCTTGGAGGTTCCAAGAACCATAGACCTCTGGAACATGTAGACAAGTACCTCATCCATTGGGCAATGGGGTCAAAACACTTCAAAGACTGAAAACTGACACAATGCAAACTAAGACTCACTCATGACTGAAAATATGACTTAAGACTTACTAAATTGTAACATACTTACAAAACTTATTAGTGGCAGCAGACCATCGAGATTTCAGGGCTTGAAATACTGATGACCACCACCTGCCTACTGAAGAAATATGTACAATCATGTGAAGTGAGCCTTCCAATGTAACCAATCCAACAGATGGCTACTCACTGAAATTCTACTCTCAGTTTTCCCGATCAAGCAAAACAATGTACATGTAGGCAACTCACAATAACAACTAAAACCAAGGCTTATGCTAACGAACTAGAAAAAATTCATCTTCTCCAATGCTTGCAAAAGAATGCCGAATGGATCTTGAAAATCCTGAAGCACTATCTTGTCTTGAGATCCAGCAGCAAAAATACAAGTACTCCCTTCATTATGATCTGAAAGAACAGTTGGTTGCTGATTGATAGGAATGCATAAAGAAGTATAAGCTTCTGCTATCTGATTGTAAATTCCTTGACCATGAGAAATTCTGACTCGAATTCTGGCATACTGTCTCTCTTAGTCTCATACTCCTCAATTTCATAGTCTAAGCCTTTGTTACACAGAAAACATTCTTCAGGATTATCAAACATGACAACCTTATCATCTTCATGAAAGAAAACAATATCTATTTGTTGATCTACAAATCTAATTTCAAGACTGTCCTCATTTAAACTCGGATTTTTATTTTCAAAAGTGGAAGAAGTTTCACTAACACCTTCTTGACTATGTGGACACTACAAACCTTCATTAGCTTACGCTGTAACATGACCTTTTAGGAGTTGATCTATCTCATCTTCAGATAGAGGAGAAAGTAACTTTTGTTTTCTTTTGCTAAAACAGTAATTGTCTTCTTTCCCTCCTAATGATTCACAAGGTTGTTGAATATCTTCATTAATTTCAAGCGAAGGAGTGTATAAATTTTCCTCAAATTGCTAATTCATTACATGTGATTCATTTTTACTATCAAGATCCAAAATTCCTTCATCTTCAAGCAAAGAAGAAGCTACTCTATATTGATTATGATCTTATGTAACAAAGTGACTGGCTTTTTGATACTGTTGTTGAAGGGAAAAATCAAAGAAGGCTTCAATGATTTTTCATCATCACGATCTGAATCTAGATCTGGAATAGCCAACTTGAATTCCTCACAATCTGAAATTGGACATTGATTTTCTTGTGTACCATCTTTTGCTATGAGCAGATCTGAAATAAGACCTTGTCTTCCATCATTTTCAATTGTACTAAGATCTTGAACACACTGCAAATTTTCCTGAGCATCTTGACAAGTATCCTCTAAGCTCTCTTTATGCTACTGAAATGGATTTTCATACAAGGCTTCCATGATCTCATAGTCCATGAAGTCATCATCTTCATAAAATTTCGCAAGATTTTCAATAAAACTATAAACATGTTTGCAACAGTTCTGAACTAATATTAAGGATGGATAAGATTCTTTATACCTTTCAAAGAACATGGTATGAAAATCTTTTAAACAGTAAATACAAGAAGACGGCAAACTTTCATACCAAGATCGGGCTTCACCTTCCAGAGTGGCCATGAATATCTTCATCAAGCAATCTTCAGGAAAATCAACCTTCAACTTGCGAATATGCATGTGAAATCTAACCAGATGTAAAGCAACATCATTCCTATCATCATCTTTGAACGTAGGCAAATTCCTTTGCCAATCTACCTTAGGAATTTTATTTTGGAAACCTGGAATGTGATATCGACTCATGGGAGCATACCTTCAAGCAAACAAATCCATTTTGATAACAATGAATTCACCAAGAAGTTCTTTAGGCTACTGGTTCTTGAAGAGTAGATTTGCCATAAAAATTCTAAACCTTGGGATTTTTCGACACTGGAGACACCAGGTGAATGATTTCAACCTTCCAGTGTCTGATCGTTGTCCACCATCAAGAATCAGATATAAACTTGATGCATTTTGCTGAGGATCATAAAACTATGGTCCCCAGTACGTTCGCCACTAGGTTAGAGCCTAGATTGGCCTCAGGCTGAAGGGAGGCAATCCTAGGATAACCACATACCAAGCTTAATCTGGTAGCTAGCACTTCTAGGTAGGGAGAGGGCTCTCTCCTTGTGAATCTTAGTCAAGATGACTAGATCAGATATGGATTTTAGGCTAGGTATTGTTGGCATTATGGCACAGGTGTGACGCTATGGTACAAGTGTTGTCCTTGATGGCAACTCTCTTTGATGACAGATCTCAGTTCAGACTACAAGAATGAAGAGAAAATTCATATACGCAGGTTCATTAAGATCAAGTCGCGTATACACGCAGGTTGGACTTTATAAAAGTGCGTATGCGTATACACACACTTTCATGCAAAGAAAAGCACGTATATGTTGGAAAGCTTACCTTTGGTCCATGGCAGTTAGTCCTTGGAATTTGAACCTATGGTTTTGGACCATGGTATCTCGACAGGCGTGTTGATCCCTAGTATTTAGTTGATGGTATTGTGTTACTATGGTTTTGGACCGTGGTATTGTGAAGGGCCTAAGGCTATAAAAGGAGAAGAAGATCATTAGGCAAGGGTATTGAAAAAATCTTGAATATCTGATAAAGAAAGAGATCTAGTATGTAGGTTTTGGGTTGATGATGCATTGCTTGATCTAAGCTAAGAAGGGATCTCACTGGTTGATGGAAGACAAGATCTAAGGATAGATCAGGATCAAATGGTTTGAAATGAATTATCTTTATATGTTTGATTATGCTTATTCTAGATCTGCATACTGATGCATGTTATGTTCTCAGTATGAATGATGTCTGATACAACTGCAAAGTTATAAGAAAATATTTTTAGATCTGTACGCAGGTTGGCCTTGGAAAAAGTGCGTATGTACACGGGTTTGATTCATTGTAGTAGCGTATACCTTTTGAAGTTTGATTTTTGAAGTTGCAGTTGGGTCTGATTGTTATTGCAGAGTTCTGTTGTCTGCTCTGTGTTCTCGTGACTAGGTTGTTGACTGGGTTTCAGTGTTTCAGTGATTCAAAGATTGATGATGCTAGTATTGATTGTTTTTGTGCTTCAATGATCTTTATGGGTCCAATATGAAAATTGGATGAATTGCGGTCTTTAGATTGTAGTGTTGTGCTTCAGGAGTATCCAGTCTGAAAATGTGTGAAACGTGGTACCTGGAGGAGAAAAGATTGCAGACCAGTGCCTATGTACTAGTATCTTAGCTAGTACAAGAGCAAAGGGGGTTGGAGCTCCCTTCCAGGAGAGTCTGGAAAATGAGAGAAGGTTGTAGCCTTCTGCAGGTTGTAGCCTGTGTACTGGTATAAGGCTGCACCAGTACAAAAGATTGTAAACTGCAGTTTCTTATTAAGGAAAGATAGAGACGACTTGCAGCAGGTGGTTTTCACCCACATTGGGTTTCCACCTTATATCATGGTGTTCATGTGTGCTTCTTGTGTGTGATGATCTATTCTTTTTACTGCACTTGCCTACTGTTCATATGGTTAATGAAGATCTGATGCCTAACTAAAGCCTCACATTTAATGGATTAACTGAATCATAAATATTTTAGATATACGCTAGTTGCTTTAGACACAGTAGCGTATACACGCGGGTTCACTTAATTGAAGTAGCGTATATGTATCTAAGTATGGAAATGAAAAGTTTTATTGATTAGATAATACTGATTCACCCCCCCTCTCAGTATTATTTCCAACAATTGGTATCAGAGCAGGTCCTTCAGAGAAGCTTGATCGCTTGAAGGAAGATCGTTCATCATGAGCAACTATGAGAGGGAAGCATCAATCAGGCCACCGATTTTTGATGGGACAAACTTCAATTATTGGAAGGTAAGAGTTACTGCCTATCTTCAATCACTTGGTACAGAAGTTTGGGATATCATAGAGACAGGCTACACTTTTCCTTCAGCTACTCCTACAGATTCAGCCGAGAAGAAGAAATATGAAACAAATGCTAAAGCAGTCAATACTCTGTTGGGATGCTTATCCCAATCAGAATTCATGAAGGTTATGTAATATAAATCCGCAAAAGAAATATGGGACAAGATTTTCTTGAGCTATGAAGGAGATGAACAGGTAAAGCGTGCTAAACTTCAAACTCTCAAGATTCAGTATGAGAATCTCAGAATGTATAATGATGAAAGTGTGGCTAACTATTTCCTTAGGGTAGATGAGATTGTTAATTGCATGAAAAACTTGGGTGAAGAAATAAAAGAGGCTATTGTGGTTGAAAAAGTCCTAAGATCCTTGTCCCCCAAGTTTGAATCTAAAGTGTCCGCTATAGAAGAAAAGGAGAATCTACGAACTCTCACCATGTCTCAACTACATGGAATTTTAACTGCTTATGAAATGAGAAAAGGAGGTCCATCAGACAGGAGAGAAGTTGCCTTCAAAGGAGAATACTATGAATCAGGGCACGAAGAAGAAGAAGAATCAAATTTTGTCAGAAATCTTCAACGGGGTACTGGAAGATTCAGAGGTAAGTTACCTTTCAAATGTTTTGCTTGTGGAAGAGTAGGTCACTATGCTGCCAAATGTCCTCATAAGGATAAGATTGACAAGGGAAAGGAACCTGTTAGAAGGAACAAGAAACAAAATGCAAACAAGAAAAGCTATTACACTCATGAAGATAGTGATGGTCTTTCAAATAGTGACGAAGGTGAACAAGGTAATGAATATAAACTTTTAATGGCTTTTGAAGATGATGACTACATGGATGCTATAGATGTAGATGGTTTTTGTGAAGAGATGAATAATCTCTAAGTGTGCTTAGAAGAGAAAAGTGCAATTATTGATTCTCTACAATGCCAACTGGCTGAAAGGGAAAAACATCTTGAAAAATTGGAATGTGAAATTGTTTGTCTTAGAAAGGAGATTGAGAAGACAAAAGCTATTAATCTTAAATTTGTTAAAGGATCTAAAACCTTGGATGAGATTATCAATGTGCAACGTTCTCCACTGATCAAGACAGGTCTGGGATATAATGGAGAAACATCTCAAGCTTCTACCTCAAAAAGTTATCTTGATGCAACAAGGAGGAGCGAGAAAAGGCCTAATAGAAGTCATCAGGTGAATCAGGGACAATTTACCTCAAGAACAAATAAGGACTATCAAGAAAATCGGGGACAAGCTACCTTAAGGACAAACAAAAGCTACAATCAGCCACAGGTAAAGTCTTCCCAATTTACCTCAAGAATGGATGTCAATAGAAACTACAATTGGTTGGATGATAGATTTAATAATCGCAGGAGTTTCTTCAATGGCAAATGTTTCTCTTGCCATAACTTTGGTCACAAAGCAGCTCAATGTGTTGCCTATAAGACAATCATGACTAGAGAAGCTCAAAAACAAAGGAATATGACTGGGATAACGAAAAGGACTTATAAAAACTTTTTGGTCCTTGAAAATGAAGTTGAATGTTCTATTTGTAATAAATTTGGTCATGAAGACTCTGAATGTAGGAGCAGGTTTTGGAAGACAACACAGAAGGAACAAACCTCAAGTGCCAGAACATGGAGAATGAAGGAACCGCAACCAGAAAGATGTGGGATAGCTTTTTATGCAGAAGGACAGGAAAGTCTATGGTACATCGACAACGGATGTTCGAAGCATATGATAGGGGACAAGAAAAACTTGAATCGTATACTGCATTAGAAAATGGAAAGAAGGTTTCTTTCGGAAACGATATCTCTGCAGCTATAAAAGGAAAAGGGGTTGCTCAGTTGAAAGAAAAGGTCAAAGCTGGAAATGTTTTGTATGTTGATGGATTGAAGCATAATCTTTTGAGTGTCAGTCAGATGTGCGATCAAGGAACCGAGGTAATATTTAGATCAAATGAATGTCGCGTTCATGATCTTGATACAGGTGAAACAGTGATCAAAGGTAGAAGGACTCCAAATAATCTATACATATTTAAAGAAGGACAACAACAATGCTATTTGAGCAAGAATGAGGAACACTGGTTATGGCACCGGAGGTTGGGACATCTAAGTTTTTCACAAATAAGGAAAGCTTGCAAATACCAGGCAGTTCGTGGTCTTCCAGATATCAAAATTCCAGAAAACACCATATGCAAATCATGTCAGTTTGGAAAGCAAACCAGAACTAACTTTCCGGAGAAGGAAGGATTGGCTAGCATGCCTCTTGAGCTAGTCCATACAGATGTATGTGGTCCATTTAGGAAAAGGACACCTCGAGGAGAAGAATACTTGATATTATTCATTGACGATTTATCCAGGTTTGTTTGGTTGGGACTTATGAAGCACAAATACGAAGCATTCGAAAAATTAAATTCCTTCAAAGCCTTGGTTGAAAATGAATCAGGTTACAAAATTAAGTGCCTCAGGTCCGACAGAGGTGGGGAATTTACCTCAAATGAATTTTTTGATTTCTGTGAAGAACATGGGATAAGAAGAGAATTCTCTACAGCTAGAACTCCTCAGAAAAATGGAGTGGTGGAAAGGATGAACAGAACAGTCCAACAAATGGCTCGTGCTATGCTTGATGAGTCTGGAACTCCCGCAACTTTCTGGGGTGAAGCTGCATATGCTGTGGTTGTTATTCTCAACAAAACAAATGTCCGAGTAAACAACACTCAAACTCCTCATGAGCTCTGGTATGGTGAGACTCCTTCAGTAAAGAATTTCAAAATTTTTGGGAGCAAATGCTATATTAAGAATATTGATGAACAACTTGGCAAACTTGAACCCAGAGCAGATGAAGGCATTCTCCTTGGTTACTCTCCTTACAGCAAAGCATATAAGTGTTACAATAAAAGACTTGGAAGAATAGTTGGCAGCATTGATGTAGTGATTGATGAAAAAGGATACATTCCTAGGCAAGTAAATCATGAAGATATCGAAGAAGATGAAGACTACCCTCCAAATCAGACTGATGATGAAGAAGAAGAACCTCAAGAGGCACCAGAGGAACTTATAAGGATAGAAGAGAAGTCTCCATCTAGGTATGTTCAAAAGAATCATCCAGAATCTCAGATTTTGGGACAGAAAGAGGCAGGTGTACAAACAAGAAGAACAATAGCAGAAGCCTCAAGCTATTTGGAATTGCTCTCCTCCACTAAACCACAAAATGTAAAAGAATCATGCAAAGATGAATGTTGGGTCAAGGCTATGGATGAAGAAATTGAGCAGATTGAAAAGAACAACACTTGGGAGTTGGTTCCTAGACCAAAAGATAAGAATGTCATAGGGACAAAATGGATCTTCAAAAATAAATTAAATGAAAATGGAGTAGTTAGAAACAAGGCAAGACTGGTTTTTAAGGGATATGCTCAATAAGAAGGAATAGACTTTGAAGAAACTTTTTCTCCGGTTGCTAGACTTGAGGCCATCCGAATGTTCCTTGCCCTCTCTACCTTTCAAAAATTCAAAGTATTTCAAATGGACATGAAGTCAGCCTTTTTGAATGGAGACTTAGAAGAAGAAGTATACATTGAACAACCAGATGGCTTTATCCTTGGAAATGATCCAAATCTTGTATGTAGACTTAAAAAGGCTCTCTATGGGCTTAAACAAGCTCCAAGGGCTTGGTACTATCGGTTGGATAAATACCTTCATCAACAAGGTTTTTCAAAAGGATCAGCAGATAGCAATCTCTATATAAAAATTGAAAATAACAAATTGATAATACTTGTTGTGTATGTAGATGATATTATCTTTGGCAGCAATGAAGAGGCTATGAGTCAAAGCTTTGCCTTGGTGATGCAGAAAAAATTCGAAATGTCATTACTTGGAGAATTGGCATACTTTCTTGGATTGCAAATCCAACAAAATGAAGGAGGTATTTTCTTGTCTCAAACCAGGTACCTTAAGCAGATCTTGAAGAAGTATGACATGGAAGATTCGAAACCAGTATGTATCCCCATGGTTACAGGATGCAGCCTCAGTGCAAATGATGAATCAGCAGCAGTGCATCAACTAACCTATAGATCCATGATTGGGAGTTTGCTTTATTTGACAGGTACCCGACCAGATATTATGCATGCAGTGGGAATAGTTGGAAGGTTTCAAGCCAACCCAAAGGAAACTCATCTTCAGGCAGTCAAAAGAATCTTCAAGCATCTTCAAGGGACTCAAAACTATGGCTTATGGTATCCTAGAGATACAGATCTCACTCTTCATGCTTACACAGATGCAGATTGGGCCGGAAGTGTGGATGACAAGAAGAGCACAAGTGGCGGTGCATTCTTCATGGGTTCCAGATTAGTATCTTGGTTCAGCAAGGAACAGAGTTTGATTGCTTTATCTACAGCTGAAGCAGAATATATGGCTGCGGCATCTTGTTGCACATAACTTCTTTGGATGATGCAAACCTTGCAGGATTTTCAAATCACTTGCACTCCACCTATCTCTATCTTATGTGATAATACAAGTGCAATCAGCATTTCAAAGAATCCAGTCATGCATTCAAAGACCAAGCACATACCAATCAAGTATCACTTTCTCCGGGAACAAGTGCTTGAATAAAAGGTCAAGTTGGAGTATGTTCCTTCTAAGGAACAAGTTGCTGATATTCTCACCAAACCACTGTCCAGGCAGACTTTTGAATATCTCAGACAAAAGCTGGGAGTCGTTGATGCTTCATCTTGTTGTTGAAGCTTGTCTGTTGTAAAGAAAAGTTGGTGTACGCGAGTTGGATAAGGGATATCTGCATACATACGCCGATTTATGTAGGTGCGGTAGCGTATACGGAGTTCTGAAGAAAATCAGCAAGGGCAGCCTCTGGTTGGAGAGAGTCTGAGATGGGTCTGTCAGAGACCATCAGGCACAGCTTCAGGGGGAGCAGATGAACTCCTAATAATGCATTGTCGGCATTACCTTAGAAGCTTTTGGTTCTAGTTCACAATTGTTGTTGGTTTCAGGTAGAGTAGAGGCAAAAGGAGCACAAAAGGAAATCTTGGTTGCTGATCTAAATGGTGATTAACAGATGCTGCTAATGACTTTCATAAGTCTTGGTCTAGATATTTCGTCTCTATGTCATGTATCTCTTTTGTGGTATCCATTTTATTGTTTCAAGGTCATGTAACTGCCTATTTCGGTTTCCCCACTATGCCTGGGATGATTGATGTAATGTAATTGGTTGTCATATGTAAATTTCTGATGTATCCCCACTTGGTTGGGTGGATGATCCCCACTTGAGTGGGCAATGGATGTATGTGTTGAGTCTTTTGGTGATAGGAAAGTCTTTTATAATGTATAAGTCATGGTTCTCTTGAAGAACATCTCTTTGTAGATCTTGCCTACAGTCAGGGGGAGCATGTTTAGCTCAGCAGAGTAGAGATATCAACATGTACTCAGGGGCAGCACAACCCTTTGCCCTTGATGACAAAGGGGGAGAATGACTTTGAGGATCTTGGGGTTGCCATCAAGTCCAAAGGGGGAGATGGTTGGCATTATGGCACAGGTGTGACGCTATGGTACAGGTGTTGTCCTTGATGGCAACTCTCTTTGATGACAGATCTCAGTTCAGACTACAAGAATGAAGAGAAAATTCATAGACGCAGGTTCATTAAGATCAAGTCACGTATACACGCAGGTTGGACCTTATAAAAGTGCGTATGCATATACACACACTTTAATGCAAAGAAAAATGTGTATATGTTGGAAAGCTTACCTTTGGTCCATGGCAGTTAGTCCTTGGAATTTGAACCTATGGTTTTGGACCATGGTATCTCGACAGACGTGTTGATCCCTAGTATTGAGTTGATGGTATTGTGTTACTATGGTTTTGGACCATGGTATTGTGAAGGGCCTAAGGCTATAAAAGGAGAAGAAGATCATTAGGCAAGGGTATTGAAAAAATCTTGAATATCTGATAAAGAAAGAGATCTAGTATGCAGGTTCTGGGTTGATGATGCATTGCTTGATCTGAGCTAAGAAGGGATCTCACCGGTTGATGGAAGACAAGATCTAAGGATAGATCGAGATCAAATGGTTTGAAATGAACTATCTTTATATGGTTGATTATGCTTATTCTAGATCTGCATACTGACGCATGTTATGTTCTGAGTATGAATGATGTCTGATACAGCTGCAAAGTTATAAGAAAATATTTTTAGATCTGTACGCAGGTTGGCCTTGGAAAAAGTGCGTATGTACGTGGGTTTGATTCATTGTAGTAGCGTATACCTTTTGAAGTTTGATTTTTGAAGTTGCAGTTGGGTCTGATTGTTATTGCAGAGTTCTGTTGTCTGCTCTATGTTCTGGTGACTGGGTTTCAGTGTTTCAGTGATTTAAAGATTGATGATGCTAGTATTGATTGTTTTTGTGCTTCAATGATCTTTATGGGTCCAGTATGAAAATTGGATGAATCGCGGTCTTCAGATTGTAGTGTTGTGCTTCAGGAGTATCCAGTTTGAAAATGTATGAAATGCGGTACCTGGAGAAGAAAAGATTGCAGGCCGGTGCCTACGTACTAGTATCTTAACTAGTACAAGAGCAAAGGGGGTTGGAGCTCCCTTCCAGGAGAGTCTGGAAAACGAGAGAAGGTTGTAGCCTTCTGCAGGTTGTAGCCTGCGTACTGGTATAAGGTTGCACCAGTACAAAATATTGTAAATTGAAGTTTCTTATTAAGGAAAGATAGAGACGACTTGCAGCAGGTGGTTTTCACCCACATTGGGTTTCCACCTTATATCATGGTGTTCATGTGTGCTTCTTGTGTGTGATGATATATTCTGTTTACTGCACTTGCTTACTGTTCATATGGTTAATGAAGATCTGATGCCTAACTAAAGCCTCACATTTAATGGATTAACTGAATCATAAATATTTTGGATATACGCTAGTTGCTTTAGACACAGTAGTGTATACACGCGGGTTCACTTAATTGAAGTAGCATATATGTATCTAAGTATGGAAATCAAAAGTTTTATTGATTAGATAATACTGATTCACCCCCCCTCTCAGTATTATTTCCAACAAGTATAGTAGCTCTAGGGTTTTTTAGTGATTTTGTTGGGTTTTTACTGGATCAAATGGAGCAGGCAGCTTTGGGTCTAGGAAATCAAGTCAGGATGCAGGGTGTTTTATGGGGCAAGGTAAGTATAGGATTTTACACTTGAAATTGAGTGAGATGAGAGGTCTAAGACTGGTGAGGAGCTAAGGAGGGCATGTGGCAATTATGTATCCTTCTCAAACAGTAGAAAACATAGAAAACTGAATGGCTTCCTAAGGGAGAGCACTGTAAACAATGAATTCTACCTATCTATCTTGACTTCATTCAGCTAAAAGCAATGAATTAGATTATGGCATACATCCAACATGTGAAAAACTGATAACAGAAGAAGAAACTATGCAAAAACACAACACCACAAGTATCCCATAAAAATAGCTACAAATCTTGTGTATTTCCTTGCCAAACTGCTGATAATGGTGTACAATGTAGCTCAAAGCATCCAAGTGAGTCCAACCTTTGCTAATGATAGAAAAAATACATAATATAGACATCAAACCACCTATGCTAGCCATTAGGGGTTGAAACCAAGAGAAAATAAGCTATTACAACCATTTCCAAACAGAGACCAAGAATATAGGCAGTGGAACAACTTGCCTCTATAAGCATGGAAACTGATTCATTGACCCCAAAACCACCTCAAACTAATGAATCTACCCTCTAAGATCATTTCACTATTAAATTTACATGCCAAGTCATTAATTACAATCATAAAATCATCCACGAAGAGAGAAAAAGTCAACTTGTAATGAGAATAGGCGAAAATTGGATTTTCTGGAAAACTGGCCAAAAGCATGGCGCCATTAGCCAAAAGCGCAACACCTCTTTCCACCCACTTTTGGAGGCCTTCCCCTTAGCCAAATTGAGCCCAGGATATCTCATTTGAAATTTCTTTGAGTCTAGTTGTTATGAAACCAGCTCACAAAAAGATAGAAAAGAGAGATCCACGCCTTAGAATTCAGCCTCTTCGAGGGGGCAACCTCCTTTACATTACATAAATGAACAATTCTTGGATGATACAAATGAAAAAACCTCATTTCTATATATAGGAGTCTAAGGAGTCACAATATAATCCAGCCGACCTAACAATAATAATATAAAGCCACAAAAATAACAATAGAGGGATTCTATGGGGCACAAAAATAACAATATGGGGGTAATAGGGGCACAACAATATAAATAGGGGGTATAACTACAATAGTAATGGGGTAATCACTAGTATTATAGGGACCCAACATGCCCCTCTCCTTCAAAAAATTGTTGTCCTCAACGCTTGAGCAGTTATGGACACTTCTGCATAAAATTATCATCCTCCCATGTGGATTCTTCAGCGGATAAGTTCTTCCACTTGATAAGATACTCTTAAATTGATCGATTTCGTAGCTGTCGAGTTCTTGTTTCTGTGATTGCTTCCGGTTCCAATATAATTTTTCCTTCCTCGTCAAGTTCTGGCAATATTGTTTGAATTGGGATCTTGTCACCTATAACCTTCTTTAAACATGAAACATGGAAAACTGGGTGCAATCGGGAAGCTGCAGGAAGCTCCAATTTGTATGCCATAGTACCAATGTTTTCCAACACCTTGTATGGACCATAATACTTTGGTGATAATTTATTATCCTTCTTAGCTTGCTTTAGGGACATTTTCTTATATGGTTGTAGCCGTGGGAATACCCAATCACCTACATCAAAACTTCTTTCACTGCGATGTTGATTTGCCTGTTGTTTCATTCTATTTTGTGCCAACACGAGGTTATCCTTTAAGAGTTGGAGGACTTGTTGTTGATGTTCGATGTGATGTTCCACTGCCTGAACCTTAGAATTTTCTCTTAAATATGATGTGATGGATGGTGGTTGATACCCATAAAGGCCATAAATGGGGTCATTTTTGTTGCTGTATGGAAGGAAGTGTTATACCACCATTCAGCCAGAGGCAACCATTTGACCCATTGTGTCTGTTTATCAGATACAAAGCAACAAAGATATCCTTCCAAACATTTGTTTACTATCTCAGTTTTCCCATCAGATTGAGGATGATAAGATGAGCTATGAGCTAACTGAGTACCAAGACAAGAAAATAATTTTGTCCAAAAATTTCCAGTGAAAATGGGATCTCTGTCACTTACAATAATCTTTGGGTTTCCATGTAGCTTTTGAACTGTTTCCATAAATGCAGTAGAAACTGTACTGGCTTTAAATGGATGTGATAATGCACAAAAGTGTGCATACTTGGTAAGTCTGTCAACTACCACCATGATGACACTCTTTCCCTCAGACTTGGGTAAACCTGTGATAAAATCCATTGAAACCTCCTCCCAACGTTGGCTTGGAATGGATAAAGGTTGTAATAGACCTGGTGTCTTAATTGTTTCAACTTTATTTTGCTGGCAAACCAAACATTCCGCCACAAACTTTTGAATATCTGATTTAAGGCCATCCCAAAAAAATTCCTTCTTAACCCTGTGGTAATTTTTTAAAAATCCTGAGTGCCCTCCTAAGGGAGAAGTGTGCAATTCCATAAGAATATTTTGTTTTAGCTGGGAATTCTTACAGAGGTATAAGCGATCTTTGTACCATAACGAATCATTTTGCCAGCTAAATGTATCAGAAGTACTGGAATCTTGTTGTAGCTTTTGAATAAGTGCCCACACTTCTTCATCATTCTTCCATTCCTCCCTTGCTTCGTTTATCCAATCTGGTTGGATAATAGAAATGGCACACAACAATGCTTCCACATCCTCATCCTTTCTTGAGAGTGCATCTGCCACCACATTTTGCTTCCCTTTTTTGTAGATGATTTCAAAGTCATAACCCAACATCTTTGTGACCCACTTTTGTTGCTCTTCAGAGGATAATATTTGTTCTAAAAAGTATTTAAGGCTATCATGATCCGTTTTTACCTTGAAGTGTCTTCCCATTAGGTAGGGTCTCCATTTCTTAAGTGCATGGAGTATTGCCAACATTTCCTTCTCATAAATAGCTTTGCTTAAAAACTTTCCCTTGATTGGACGACTTTCAAAAGAAATGGGTCTTTCATCTTGCATTAGAACAACACCAATTCCATTTCCTGAAGCATCACATTCCACAATAAAGGTTTTTGTGAAGTCCGGCGTAGCTAAGACCGGTGCTTGGCACATTGCCTCTTTAAGATGTTCAAAGGCCTTTGTTGCTTCTGAAGTCCATGAAAATGAATCTTTCTTCAATAATGTTGTTAGAGGTGCTGCTATTCTCCCATAATTCTTAACAAACTTGCGATAATACCCTGTCAACCCAAGAAATCCTCGCAGATGCTTTATGGATGTGGGAATTTTCCATTCCTTAATGGCTTTAATTTTGCTAGGGTCTACCTTAACTCCTTCATGAGATACAATATGACCCAAATATTCCACCTCCTTGACTCCAAAGAAACATTTGGATCTTTTTGCATATAATTGTTTCTCCTCCAATAGTTGTAACACCCTGTCAACATGTTCAACATGATCCTTCCAAGACTTGCTGTAGATTAGTATATCATCAAAAAATACTAACACAAATTTTCTAAGGAATGGTTTGAAAATTGAATTCATCAAACCTTGAAATGTTGAAGGTGCATTGGTAAGGCCAAAAGGCATGACCAAAAATTCATAATGACCCTCATGAGTTCTAAATGCCGTTTTCGGAATGTCTTCAATCTTCATTCTAATTTGATGATATCCCGAACGAAGATCCAACTTGGTGAAGTAAATTGATCCATGCAATTCATCCAGTAATTCATCAATAACAGGAATGGGGAACTTATCTTTAATAGTGAGCTTGTTGAGCTCCCTATAATCTGGACACATGCGCCATGATCCATCCTTCTTGTGCACCAATACTACTGGAGCTGAGAAAGAACTTTGACTCGGTTGAATTATACCAACCTCTAGCATTTCTGCAACCATATGTTCAATTTCACTTTTTGGACATATGGATATCTGTACGGCCTGATGTTTGGAGGAACACTTCCTGGAATCAGATGAATAGCATGATCATGATCACGCATAGGTGGGAGACCTTTGGGAGTCTCAAATACCTTGGAATGATTGTCCAAGACTTTTTGGAGATCTGGAGAAATAGATGATTCCAATGTGGAAACATCTAGCGAACATAATTGTGCAATTACACCTCTTTGCTCCTTTTTTAGAAGCTTTGTCATGCCATTAGAGCTGATTATCTTTCCTGGTTTCCCTGCAATACCCCTTAATTCAACTTCCTTTCCTTCCACAGAAAATTTCATGAAAAGTTCTTGAAAATTAAAAGCTATTGTACCCAAGGATTGTAGCCATTGGACTCCTAGTACAACATCATCACCTCCCATTGGAATGGAAAGCATTGGGCTAGTCAATACATATTCTCCCATGGATAGCTTGATATTATGGCACTTTCCAAAACAATTTATTGTTCCTCCATTTGCAATCATCACTTGACACTCTGGTGCTGGATATAGGAAGCAATTCAATTCTTTTGCTACCCTACAATGAATAAAATTGTGGGTGCTTCCTGAATCAATCAACACTATTACCTTTTTCTTCTTGATTTGTCCTTCTATCTTGATGGTTTGAGGAGTGGTAATTCCCGCCAATGCATTACAAGATATGGTCGGATTTATTTGTTCTTCATCTAGGCTTTGTTCCTGGAATATATCCTCTTCTTTTGACCTTTCTTGCTCCTTTTCTTCTTCCTCTTCACAATCTATGTAGAATAATTTCTTCTCAGCACACTTATGACCTTTTGTGTATTTTCTATCACAATTGTAACAAAGCCCTTTTGCTCTTTTTTCTTCCAATTGTTGTGGTGTCAACCTTGTAGGTTGTGGAAGACTATGGGCAACAACACTTCCGTCTTTATAGTTGTGAATGGTATGCTTCCTAGTTGCCATAATTTTGCTTTCCATTTTTCTTGCTAACCTAAATGCTTTCTCTAATGAATCAGGTTCCCAAAGGTGCACATCATGTTGGATATTATCCTTTAAAGACCCTATGAACACATCAATCCTATGCTCCTCTGGAATATCTTTTACCCTTATGTTCAATTTTTGGAACTCCTCAATGTGCTCCATTATTGAACCCTTTTGTTTGAGACTTATCAATTGGCTAAAAAAAGTTTTGCTTTTTGTATCCTCATAATGTGCTATCAATTCTTCCGTAAAAATTTCCCAAGTGATAAATTGTTTACGAGAACAAAGCCATTGATACCATACAAACTGATTTGGTTCCAAATATAAAGTTGCCATACGTACCTTTTGTGTGTTTTGCACATTATTGAGATCGAAGAATTGCTCCATCTGTAATATCCATGTGGCGGGATCCTTGCCATCAAACTTCCTCCTATCGATTTTTGGAACATGGTGAGTCTTTGATCCAACATTAGAGTCTATGGAATCATGATTAACATTTCTTTTGTTCTCATCATGAGTTTCCTTTACTACCTTTTCACCATTAGTGACCTTTTCTTGTAGAAACTTCTTCAATTCTTCCATGTCTGTCTTCAAATCTATCTTCAAATTTGCCATCGAATCCTCCATCTTAGCTTCCATGCCCTTTATCTTAGATTCCACGCCATTTACCTTAGCTTCTGTTAGCTTTTGTGAGTGTGACATTTGTTGCACTTGTTCTTGTAATTTTGATATATCATGTAGCATTTCTTCCTCTTCTTCATGAGTCATGCTAGAGCTTTTAGGTTCCTTACTAGGTGTTTGCATTTTCTTTCCTCGGGGCATCAGTTACCGATAATAATGCTTTACTATGCCCTTTGAATTCCGTTAAACCAAGCTTACACAAAAATTAAAAAAAAAACTACACACCTTTTTTCACTTTATAGAAGCCTGATATTGAATCTGATGTATCTCTGTAATTTCAGATCATCCAATTCTGAAATTGCTACCTGTAGTAGCCTTCTGCGTCCTCTTTCCAATGCCACAAGTCTGAGCCAAATTGGATTCTCCAAGGAAGAGTTATGTGAAATCTCCCACAGTGGCTTGCTTTTAGACTGGTTCAGTAGAGCGAACTTGTACGACGTGCCACGAGTCCCTATTTCAACCTTTGAATCGAAAACACACATACAAGAAACTACAGTCTGTCCTCTTTCTGTACCTTCTTACGAAATTTCAATCCGATCCCCAGAGAGAAAGTTATGATGATTTTCCCCAGTTCACCTGTTTTGAATGTAATTCAGGAGTCTGCAAAAAGACCAACTTCCTCAGATCATATCTCCGCAACTGTCGCGCAAAAAGCTCTGAAATTTGGACCCAAGGTTCAGCGCAATTTCTGCTCAAATGGGTTTTTTTTGCAACTTCTGAAACATCACAAAACAAAAGTTATAGCGAAAATGCCATGATGACCTGTTTGGAGCAGTGAAACCCTAGAATCCAAAGCTCTGATACCAAATGTTATGAAACCAGCTCACAAAAAGCTAGAAAAGAGAGATCCACGCCTTAGAATTCAGCCTCTTATAGGGGGCAACCTCCTTTACATTACATAAATGAACAATTCTTTGATGATACAAATGAAAAAACCTCCTTTCTATATATAGGAGTCTAAGGAGTCACAATATAATCCAGCTGACCTAACAATAATAATATAAAGCCACAAAAATAACAATAGAGGGATTCTATGGGGCACATAAATAAAAATATGGGGGTAATAGGGGCACAACAATATAAATAGGGGGTATAACTACAATAGTAATGGGGTAATCACTAGTATTATAGGGACCCAACACTAGTTTCCGGAACATCTTGAATTTCTGAATTTGGAGGTCATTTCCTCCCTCAAAACGTGAATCTCCTAAGGCAGCTTTTGTGTGTCCAAAAAGAGGCAGAGAGGTCATTTTTTGATAGTTTTTGGAACTTTTGGTGTGCCAGTTTTGCTCCAAGTCTTCTAAAATTGTCTGGGATTGATGCTCTCATCATGCTGAATCCAAAAATGTAAACTTTTCCTCCAACAAGTAATTTCCTATGTAAAAAATTTCAAAATTACAAAGATGAAAAAATTCTTCAAAATTTTCCCAGATTTGGAACAAGGCACCACCATCAACTACTTTGATGGGCTAGTGAAGCTTCAGCCAATCTTTTCAACCTATCTTTCTTATTTTTGCTCTTTAAGGCCTTCATCAACCTATCTTTAAGCTTCCTCATCCTTACGTTGCAGATTTTGTTGCGGGTCATGTAGTGGTAGGCGATGTTGTGAAGCATCTTCTTATCCTTGTTGGCCTTCTCAATCAGCCCTTCAAGGTGCATGTTAACCCTCTTGAGCGATGTTTCCCTATCATTCTCAATCTCTTGCTCAATTGAAGTCAACTTGACATGAGCTTCATTTTCCTTTTTCCTGTTTTCTTTGATCATTTGCAGCTCCATGAGGACTTGTTTGTCACTCAGTTGTTTGTTTTCATATTCCAAGTACCTGATGACGAACTTGGCTCTTTCTAAGTTATCTGCCATGGATTTTATTTCTTCTTCTTGTTCCTTTATGATAATATCTTTGATAGTTTCCGGATCCTGAGTTTCCAAGTCAATGACATCAACTCCATGATAAGTAAAGTGTTGTTGTGGCTCTTCATGATCAACAAGGTTAAAATATCTTTCTTGCTCATTACCAAGATCTTTTTCTTGTACCTTTTCCTTGCCCTTTCTTTGCTGCTTAACCTGTACCTGCTTTGCTAAAGAAGAAGGCAAAGCCCCTTCCATACCTTGTGGAGATAGAAATTTCCTGTGGCCTGAAGAATAAGGCAAGACCCCTTCCACACCTTGTGGAGATAATACTCGCCTAGCAACTGCAAAAAGTTTCCTAGTACCCCTCTTATATGTCACAAACACTACAATCCAATATTTTCAGTCTCTTTGAATTTTTCATGGCTTGAAGGTCCACCTTCTTCATGATGTACTGATGAAAAGATTTGTGGGCCTTTGAACATCTCATGAGAAATGAAAGTTTCCCATGGCATGTTAAGGTGGCTCAAGTCATGAAAACAATGATTTTAATCTAAGAGTAATGGTAAATGCTATTCAACTGTTGGGGGTATGGCTTCCTTTGTACAATATGTGCCATCTTCTCAATGTTTCTAAACATGAAGTAAGGGAGATTCATCATCTTCACTCTAGTGAAATGCATTAGTAGTCTAATGTGATATGCATATAACCAAGAGAGCCTACCTTCACAAGTGAAGTACTTGATAATGATTTTCACCAATGGAGCATACCTGCCTTCCAAAAACTTGAAGGGGAATAGTCTCTTCATTTTGTATTTATATATAGCCTTGATGTAAGGCTCATAGTATTCCTCATCAATATCTTGACCTTTGTACCAATTTTCAACCACATCTGAAATTACTGTAGCCTCTGAGATGACAAATAGTGATATGGTGAAAGTTATTCTGGCAAGGGTTACTTCATTATTATGCAAATGAGTCACAAATATCCTAGCTAACTCATGATGAAATCTGAATCTTTCTATCATCTCACAAAAATCAAATCATGCCTAGTGTTTAAAGCAAGAAATGGCAAGTGGATAGGCTTGTAACTCCCTCAAACTAGTAGGATCTTCTCTGATAATTTGTCTCCTTTATGAGGCTTCCTTTGTTGTATGTTTCTCTCCCTAGAGTTATCATTGAATGTCTCTTTCCATTTTCTCCTTTGTTTTTGCAAAATGTGGTTGTATATGGTTTTTTTGTGGATAATAGTGTTATATCTCCAAATATCACTCTTATGGTTTGTGATGCTGTACTCATGGCCTAGGGCAACCCCTCCTTCCAGACTTGGTCCTAAAATTTAAAAAAAAATAGTGTTTTATCCCTTATAAGCGACATTGCCCTGAGTTAAACGCGTGTATACGTGGGTATGTGTATAGCCAACCCGCGTGTATGAATTAAAACACTTAAAAAAATATAAAACTCCTTATTTTCGGGTGGGGATCGCGGGTTTTACCTGCTGATCACCTGTTAGTGCCCGTGGCCCAACTATTCCCAACCAACTCCTAACTAAAAAACTACTTTGGAGATGGTATAAAAATACCTCAAAGGGAAGGCCTAAGGGAGGAGAGAAGAGAGAGAAAGGTTATTATGCTGAGATTTTTCCCTTGACCAGGTCTGAAGTCCCCTGTGCCTTCTGCACTTCCCCCATTTTGTACAGGAAACCTTTGTTTCCTTGTGTGTTGATGTTCATCCACCATTTATGACATCATGGAGAGAGTCATGGAAGGAGTTTTGTTAGAGGCTTGAGGCTGGAATGGATCCGAAAGGAAGCTTTTCTTGGAGCTTGCTGAAGGTGACTCAGGTGAAAATATTCCTTTTTATGTACTTTATTTGTCTATAATAAAAGAAACACATGTCTTGGTTCCCGAAATGAATCTTCTTTATGTTAATGATATTCATGTCTAGAATTCATATGTAAATGGTTGTTTGGATTTCATAACTAACTACCTTTCCTTATAACATGAAGATGGTTTCTTTATAAGTTTTTGTCCATGTACTGTTGTATCCTTTGAATTGGTTGTTTTTCAGGACAAAAGAGAAGAAGGGAACTCCAAGAAGGGTTTGGACCCTAAAGACCTTCTCAAACGTAGGACCAAAGGTACATACCCTTATCATAGAATTTGCTTATAATAGCATAATGGTTGTATGAATGTATGTTTCTTTGAATAGATAACTTTCAGTTTGCTAGGGTTTCAACCCAAAAAGCCCTAGGGGAACATTTCCCTCTATCAGAATTGGCGACTCCACTGGGGACAACACTCTTGTTGTTCCTAGTTTGGGTGTTTTTCAAGCCAATAAGGGCTCACCTACCTTGTCTGCTTGCTGTTACTGTCTGGTCTATTTTTGAACTTTAAGATTTGCCAGTTTCTTCAGTTTGTTTTTTTTATTTTTCTTGAAGCTTTTCATATACGCTGTTTTTCTTAGATACATAAGCGTATATACACTTGTTTCTTTGAGTGAACCTGCGTATATGCAGGTTTCCTGAAACACAGTAGCGTATACACACAATCTGTACATAAGTACAGTCGCGTATATATTGCAATTTTCAAGATATATAAATCTTTTTAGTCTCTGAAGGTTTGTCTGGTGGTTTGAGTCAGTTTGAAATAGTCATTTTCCAGTATCAGTTATTTGTTTTACAGTGAGAATCTTGTTCCGAATTCTCTCTGATTATAAGGAGTATTGGTCTTTTTTTTGTTGATTGCAAGCGTCATTGTTTTTTGCTAAAACAAGCAAGATTTCTTGCTAGGAATCTTTGCTGCTATGTTTCATCAGGGTAGGAAGATTGAATTCAATCTTTGTGTTAATCTTGCTTTTAGGTGACTTTTTGTTTGCTTGACAAAACCACTTTGTGACCATCCACTTCTTTGTTTCATGAAAGTTGTTGATTGACACTTTCTTGGAATTTGTCTTTTTGATCTTTTGGTTTTCATTGCCAAAGCTTTCATTGCTGCTTTTGATTGTTAAGAGCGATTTCAAACACATTTATTTTTGTTGAGTCTTCATCCATTGTGTGGTGTCAATTCGCAAAAGTGTTTAATTGCCTATCCTTCAATCACAAGTTTCAGTGTTGTTGAGAGAATTTTTTGAAAAGACTTTTTTGTTTGTTTATTTGAAGAAAATCTTTTGAAAATCTTAGTTTTTCTTTCTTGAACTTGCTTTTCATTTGGTTTCCTTTTAGTAAGTGAAAGTGTTTTATGTTTGTCTTAGAACTTGTTTTTAGTGTTAGACGAAATGAATGGTAAAATTTCATATTCCATCTAGGCATTTTAAGTGGCAAGATAAAGATTGATAAGCAAGCAACTTTCATTTTTTGTTTTTAGAGTAGTTTTGAATCTTGCATCCACATATAGTTGTTGCATTAGGATAGATTTGCATCCCCTTTTTAGGCATACATAGCTTTGTTAGCTTTTGTGAGTGTGAAGTGTGTATTAACGAAAAGAAAAGAAAAATTTGTTTTATTAGAAGTACCTCTGAACCATATAGAAATTGCTCTTCATCGAAAAACGAAAAAGTGCATGTGCATGTAGTTAAGCTTTTATTAATTTCTTTTGCATCAAAAAACACCACTAGTTTCACTTCCGTTACCTTGTGACTTAAAGAACAACCTAATAAAATTAAGCGCTAACTAAAATTCACTAGAACTTTTTGTTTTAGTCAGTTACACCAACAAGATTAGGATTTTAGGGCCTTGGATTAGGTGAGTGGAGAGTTAACTCTCAAAGGCCATATAAACGTCAAACATAGGAGTCTGAATAACGAGTGAAAATCCAATAGCATTAGGAAGACCAGGAAAGCTTCGGATCTGGGAGTTAAGCACGAGGGTCTGTGAAGATAGGGAAGAGAGATACCCCCTCTCCTACTTGTCTGAACTTACCTCACGACTGTTCCGCCTGACTTCTGCGACGAGTTGGTATCCATAGTTGCCACTCCTAGGGAACTACATAGGTGGCTGCGGAGGGGAATCCCGTGGCACCTGAGGTTGACGTTGCATCACTCTCGATAGTACTACTAGAGGGAACCCTTGCGAAGCTTGGGGGCTTGTACCGTCGCAGGCTGTTGTTAGGAGGTCAACGTAACTTCCTCTGACACCTTCGCTGATAGGACTGGGCCCTCATCATCCCAGACTATCTTCAGAAGTCCCCTTATTTCACTTTCTCATATTTTGGTGTCCGGTCTTAATCACCCGGAGCGGAAATACTTGGAATTTGTTTGACTGGTTGTATCTTTAGGGACTTTTTAGTGAGTGGTCTTTGCTCCTTGTATATAGTTGGCTTTAGGTATTTTTGTCTAGTCACGTTTGGACTTTGTGTTCTGGGTGACTGGCTTACCACTCTACCGATCTTGAATGGCTTTTGGTCGTTCTTTCAGAAGTTGTGGAGTTACCTCCTCAAGGGCAAAGGTTTTGATTGCTTATCAATATTCCTTGAAAAGTTATTTCTATATTCCCGTAGGGGAAGGGTCTTTGGATCAGTTAGATATGGCCAATATTCCTGTTGAAATCAACCAAGGTGCCCTCCAAAAAGGGGATCCTGGTGCTTTTCCTTTCTTTGGAAACGTTGGTACTCCCTTGATGGCCACTTTGAATATTCATGGGTTGAATGTTGGACTACCTGTTTGGCTATGGTCCACTCCAAATATTCCAAATGCTCTTGAAGCTTCTCAGTTGAATGCTTTATTTCAAGGGCATCACATAGGTGCTAATTGTTCATCTTCTTTCAAAGATAAATCTAGGGTTCCTTCTTCTCCTCCTTCTTGTCACAATAAATCTAAAAAGAGGAGAAAGAGGAAGTCAAAGAAGAAGAATAATTCTATTCTTTCATCTTCAACCTCTGTGAGTCATGTTGGAGATGAGCCTTCAGCCATTGCTAGTCATGCTGGGGGCACAAGTCTAGTCACTGCAAGTCACACTAGCACTTCATCTTCAACCTCTGCCACTCATGTTGAAGATGAGTCTTCAGCCGCTGCAAGTCATGCTGGGGGCACAAGTCTAGTCACTGCGAGTCATACTAGCAAAGAGTCACCGACCTCTGCAAGTCATGTTCAAGACTCTCTGCAAACCACTGCTAGTCATGTTGGCGAAATGGACGTTGATAAGAAACCTGGACATAGAAGTTTTAAACCTAACTTCCCTTGTAATATATGCAAGGGAGACCATCTTACTCATTTATGCCCTGGTATTCCAGAGGTTCAAAGGATATGGTCCGGGTCTGAAAGTACTTCTACTCCTAGATCTGATATGGTTTCTCATCAATCCCACCAACCATTGGTTGATAATGTGGTAGACCCAGTGCAATCGTTGGCCGATTACACTCCTCTTTTGGGGGTTGAAGTGCCTAAAAAAAGAGTCTGTTTGATCTCTAGTAGAGAGTCTTCTGGTATAGGGGCATTCCGGTTTCTTCGAATGTTCCCCCTCCAAGTTCTAAGAGTGTTTCCTTTGATTGGGATAGCCTTGTTGAGCCTCTTCTTCCTTCTGCTGCACCTTTCCAAATAAAGGTTAGGGTTAATTCCACAAATGTCTATCGGTGTATGGTGGATGAAGGATCCTCTGCAAGTATTATATCCTCTTTGACTTGGAAATATTTGGGTTCCCCAAAGTTGTTGACAACTTAGAGTCAGTTGTTAGCCTATGATAGAAGACCTGGTGAATCTATGGGTGTTCTTCCTCAATTTCCTATCACTTTAGGTGGGAAGACTTTCTTAATCGATATGATGGTGGTTGATAGCCCTTTAGACTTTAATATGCTGCTTGGGCGTGATTATGTCTATGCTATGAATGTTGTGGTGTCTTCACTCTTTCGAGTAATGCGCTTTCCTCATAACAGGAATATTGTCACTATTGATCAGCTTGCATCTGATAATCACCACCCTAATTCGACTTTACTGCAGAATGCCCCTTGGTTTGCTCCAAGTGTTCAAGTAGAATCTACCACGCCAAGGGTCAATTATGTGGCATTGAATCCTCAATGTTCAATCACTCCTTAGAAAGATCGTTTGACATATTATTCTCCTTCTTGGGACTTGGCCCCGGCAGTTGACCGAGAGATTCTTCCTATAGGGACATGGGACCCCTTAATTCCCTCTTTTGATCCTTGTAGTTCTCATGATTTCTCAAATCTTGCTTTACCTTCACAAGAGGAACTCTTTGAAGCCATGAGTTATGACTACCAAAAGAGTCCTTGGCCTGAGCCCTGCAAGGGGTTTTTCCAGAAGAGCTATTATACATAAGCCGAAAGGCTGTGGTTCTATGTACCATATTGTATATATGAGGTACGCATTTTGAAGTTTTGTATTCTATAACACAAATATTTTATATGAAGTTTATATGTGGGATGTATTAACTTCTCGTCTAGTGTTCCTATTTATGTTCACAGAACTTGGAAGATGTCTCCTTTGGAAGTTTATGGTTGGTCCATTCTGACAGGTATTGGTTCTCGAAACTGGCATATAGGTTAGGTTTTTCCGCCTGCATTGTGCACTTATCAGTTTCCTTTCCCATTTTGCCCTAGGATAGACCCCACCAAGTTATGGTGCGGAACCTTCTCATTGCTTAGAAGTATCATGACTTGTGTGGTAGAGCCATCCTTTACATGGGCATCCTAGTTAGCACCTCACTGAAATTTGTTGCCCATGTTGCTCCGATTTGAGTAGGCTCGGGAGTCCTCTGTAGTCCTGCCATGACTTATGCGTTGAAGACTCATTCCTCTTAGCTTCTCCGCTTTGTTCTGGCCTTATACCCTAGAGGCTCCTTTGTGTTGAGTTGTACTACTGCATTGCATGTTGATCACTTGCACCTTTTGGCCTAGAGTCGGCCTCACTTGGACTCGTGTTTAAGCCAACTTTTGACCATGATGTCTACAAAATCAACCTTGCATACCTTTGACTTCTGCAGCTTGACACACCTTGACCCGTGGAAGGAACATACCTTTGAGTGTCACTGACCAGTTTTCACCTCCCTGCATTGAGCATAGGAATGTTCCTTTCCCAGGAACTAGATCATCTGTTTCACCGACACTCGTTCTTTCCACTGTACCATAGCATTCTTTTATTCTTTTTCCGGCTTAACAGAAAAAGACAAAAAAATTAAATATTCCAAAAAGAGCGGGAACGGGACATTATTTCCATTTATTGTTGGTAGCTAGAGTCAGTCGTGTCGCCCTTGAACAAAGCACTCAAAACAAAGTCTCCTCCGTATGGGTGGGATTTATTTTGACTTAGGTATGCCATAACCTTGTTATTGAGTCAGTTCTCCACCGATTGGTTATCTCTTCCAATCATATGGGGGGTTCGTTCGTGCCTCCTACATGGCGAACTTATACAGAGTCATCATATGCTGCCACATAGTCACATTGAGTCGTGCTTTTGTTCAAGGGAAGTTAGCCTGAGTTGGCCTCTCTGCGGTGTCTCTTGACTCATTTTTCAGTCGGCCATCCCTGGTTGTTAGTGTCATGTCTATCATCACATTAGTTATATTGGTCATTTACTCATGCTGGTTTGAGAAGGTCCCCATTGACTTCTTGCTGGCGAGTCTTGTCCTTATCGACGACGACATATTGCTCTAAGGACAGGCCTAGAGCTGCACCCTGGCCCTATTTTCATTATTGATAGGTTACCTTGTGCTCAGCATCGATCATTATCATGGGTCTTTGACTGAGTGGTTTCCCTTGTGTTCGACATCAGCTTACATTATCACACATTGGGATTCGTGCAGTACCTTGGTTTCCATTTGACCCTATTGGTGGATACCTCGCCTCTGTGTCAGCTTTCATTATTGGTTGGTTCAAAGGGTTTCTGTCGTGCGCTAGCCACATCTTGTGTACGCCAGAAACGTACTTCGGTTGGGTTATTACATCTTTTTCGTCCGATTCCTTCCACATTATTGGCCTACGGGTTGCACTCGCGCTAGATTGATGAAGGATGCCTTAATGCCTTCCTTCTAGCGGATCTTTCCCTATCGACTCTGACTCATTGCTCTGGGGCAAAGGTCTAGAGTCCATTTGGCAGTACCTTGGGGTTTGCAGTCATTAGTGGCAGATCCTTCGCTATCAACAGTGGGAAACCATCATTGTCTCCTGATCGATAGATTCTTACAAGTGTTCGACTCCAGCTCATCTATTCACGCTTGTTAGATTGTACTGGGTACCTTGACACTCATTATCATTATCGGTGAGTAGTCTCGCATTTGTTAACGGTATACATCAATGAACGGTAATCAAACGATTTCTCACATAGTCGACTTCAGATCATTTATTCCCATGGTGTAGAAATGTACCACGGCGGTCGGTGAAGACCTCAGGTTGTATCAACATTCATTGGTTCACTTGACAGTTGCTCATGTTGCTGCTAGTTGATACCACTCCACTTTATATGTTGCAGTCAGTCATGGCGACATTCTATATGCTGGCACCTGAGTTTGCAGTGTAGTACCATCCTATTCCATCATGTTCAGTTGGTACCTTTTGGGGATCAATCTTTGATATCAGTGATCCGTTGCATCTTTCAACATCATTGATAGTCTTATATGTGATATTCAGACATGTACTTGTTCATTATGATCAGATGATCCATTATGTATCTTTCAGGTCATTTATACTTGTATACTTAGTGGATCCGCTTGTACTTGATATGCGGACATGCTTTACTTTTTCTGAGCATGGGTATGCCCGCCTCAGAAAATGTTTCTTTCTGATCTCCTTTGGTGGCTTGGCAGGCTGAATTCTAGTGAAGTCCTCCTCGGTTTTTGACAGACTTCCTTTCCATGTACTCACATAATATATTTCGGCCATCATGTACCCCTTCTGACCTCATATATTAGGGGGCATCTGTTATAGCTCCAAATCTCACTCTTATGGTTTGTGATGCTGTACTCATGGCCTAGGGCAACCCCTCCTTCCAGACCTGGTCCTAAAATTAAAAAAAAAAAGTATTTTATCCCTTATACGCGACATTTCCCTGAGTTAAATGCGTGTATACGTGGGTATGTGTATAGCCAACCCGCGTGTATGTATTAAAACACTTAAAAAAATATAAAACTCCTTATTTTCAGGCGGGGATCGCGGGTTTTACCTGTTGATAACCTGTTAGTTCCCGTGGCCCAACTGTTCCCAACCAACTCCTAACTAAAAAACTACTTTGGAGATGGTATAAAAAGACCTCAAAGGGAAGGCCTAAGGGAGGAGAGAAGAGAGAGAAAGGTTATTATGCTGAGATTTTTCCCTTGACCAGGTCTCAAGTCCCTTGTGCCTTTTGCACTTCCCCCATTTTATACAGGAAACCTTTGTTTCCTTGTGTGTTGATGTTCATCCACCATTTATGACATCATGGAGAGAGTCATGGAAGGAGTTTTGTTAGAGGCTTGAGGCTGGAACGGATCCGGAAGGAAGATTTGCTTGGAGCCTGCTGAAGGTGACTCAGGTGAAAATATTCCTTTTTATGCACTTTATTTGTCTATAATAAAAGAAACACATGTCTTGGTTCCCGAAATGAATCTTCTTTATGTTAATGATATTCATGTTTAGAATTCATATGTAAATGTTTGTTTGGATTTCATAACTAACTACCTTTCCTTATAACATGAAGATGGTTTCTTTATAAGTTTTTGTCCATGTACTGTTGTATTCTTTGAATTGGTTGTTTTGCAGGACAAAAGAGAAGAAGGGAACTCCAAGAAGGGTTTGGACACTAAAGGCCTTCTCAAACATAGGACCAAAGGTACGTACCCTTATCATAGAATTTGCTTATAATAGCATAATGGCTGTATGAATGTATGTTTCTTTGAATAGATAAATTTCAGTCTGCTAGGGTTTCAACCCAAAAGGCCCTAGGGGAACATTTCCCTCTATCAAATAGTGTGGAAACAAGATGGTGGAATGGAATGGGCAAAGTGTATGGAAGAGAGAGTGTGAAAATGTATGTATGAACAAAGTTTAGGGATGGGAGTAAGGGTTTAGGGATGTGAGTAGGGTTTAGGGATATGAATAGGGTTTAGAGAGTGGAGGGTTTGGGAAATTTTATGAGGGGAATGGGATTTAGGAAAAATGTATGATGGGAATGGGATCTAGGGAATAATGGAAAGTAGATAGGGAAAATGAAACAATAGATAAGTGAGGAAAACTAGGGTTTCACCCTAGAAGCTAGGGTTTTAGATTTAAATATACTAAACACCAAACTTGGCAATCAAAACCCTAACACAGTAGATATGATAGTTGTACTTACTTGCAAGAGGGAGAAAATGAAGATTTTGAGGTGAATTGGCGGTTCTGGAGCAATTTGGGCATTTTGGCACTTGGTTGGGTAGAAGCGCAGTGCCTCACACAGGTGCGTAGCGCCACTCTAAAAGCACAGCTCCCGTGTAAAATTACACTGGGAATTGCTTCTAGGTGCGCAACGCCACTTCAAAAACATAGCGCCAATCTAAAAAGCGCAGCGCTGGTCAATTTTTCCCAAAAACACAGCAACTGACTTGTATTTGCACAATTTTGCTTGAAATCGCTCCTTGGCTCTCCTTTTGGCACTTGAACTTGAACTCTAACAATGAAATGATTAATAGAGGGATATGCTTTATATAACTTTCAAATTTTTATTTTTTATGGTGAAAACCCACTTTTATAATGTCTATGTGCTTTTCCAAATACTCTGTTTTTTTATGCCTGGTTTCTTTGCTTTGATAGGTGGACTAATGCTCAAATTGTTTCATTTTTTGTAGTGGCAGTACTTTGGAAAGATCACCAGATTTCCAAGAGCAGCATGGAACCATTATTACATATGAGATCATTAAAATTACATCAAGTTTAAAAATAAAATACAAATGCTCTGTTTTCACCTCAAAACTAGTTTTGAGGTGAGAACTTCATTAAGCTTACAAATTAAGAAGTTATGACTTTTCTGATCATTATTATCATCCTCATGTGTATGTTGTCCATTATTAGCAATAATCACTAAATTTTGACCATGGTGGAAAACCCTAAGACCTAATGAGACTGAACCTTATGTAATTGATGAAATGAACTGAAAATGAGCATGAATCATGACTGCAAGGTATGAAAGGAGGTCACCAAGTACATATCATGAGGGAAAAACTGAAGTAAACCCTACCATCAATAGATCCATGACCTAATTGAATGCAACCTCATCAGAATAGGAGTCCTAGTATGAAATTCAAAATATTAAATTTTGATCACTGATGGCAGTGTGAAGACACTGACACTAACAAGTACCACACCTAGCGCAATAGAGGATGCATCTACATGAGAATGAAACTCCTTCTTCCAATTTGGGAATACTAAAATAGGCGCGTAAACCATTTTATCCTTCAAAACATCCAAACTTTTCTGACAATCCTCATCCCAACAAAATGTTGCATCCTTTTTCAACATTCTTTCCATCGACGCAGTTATTTGTGCATATGCCTTGATGAACTTCCTGTAATATCCGGTATGGCCCAACAC
The DNA here is from genome assembly GCA_031772625.1 of Pinus tabuliformis. Taxonomy (NCBI): domain Eukaryota; kingdom Viridiplantae; phylum Streptophyta; class Pinopsida; order Pinales; family Pinaceae; genus Pinus; species Pinus tabuliformis. The sequence goes on along the minus strand of CM062818.1, from coordinate 536,422,160 downwards.
TACACGCAGTTGCTTAACATTCTTCAGGGCCTCCAAATTGATGATGAATGCAATCTTGGGAGGGTCTACCATAAATTCCTGCTTGCAACCACAAGAGTATCCCATAAGGTACACCGAATATGCACTTCTTCAGGTTAAGGGTGATATGATGTCTTCGATAGGTATCCAGCATGAGGCGTAGACTAGCAACATGGTGCATTACCAATCCAAACATAGTCCAATCATCAAAGTAGACCTCCAAAAATTTGTGGATAAATTCCTTGAAGGTTGCAATTACTACTTGCGAAAATATTGTGGGTGCATTATTCATCCCAAAAGGCATCATTGTATATTGAACCCAACTCAGTCACGAAGGTGGTCTTACTCCGATCCTCTGGCGTGATCTTGATTAGAATGGTACACTGAGAACCGATCTGTGAATGAGTAGGCTTCCTTCCCTCCAACATTCTCTAGTACCTCGTCTATAAATGGAGTAGGGAATGGTTCATGGATGCATGCGTCATTCAACTTCCTCAAGTCCGCGCATATCCGAATTTTATCCTACTTCTTATTTTCTTAAACCACCATGGGACTCACCCAATCTAACTCCTCCATAGGTTCAATGATCCCAACTTCCAACATCTTATCCAACTCCTTGCACACCTTTTTTTATACTTGGGATCTAATCGGTAGGGGCACTACTTTACTGGCTTCGCATTTGGCTTTAAAGTAATATTCATGATGCCTAGATCCCCTACTATCCCTTTTAGATCAGATAACTTGGTGGGAAACAAGTCTTGATATTCGTGCAATAGCTCTATGACTTTGTCAGCTGTATCTTCATCCAAATAGTTGCCTATCTTCACAGACTTCGGTTGTGCTTATGATCTAATATTCACTTGGTTGGTCTTTAAAGGCTCTGATATATCGAGGATTTTCGCTTTAGGTCCCTTGACTTCGCATTATCCTTCAGACTTAGAATGTTGATGTTTTTGAGATCTTCTTCACCTTCTTCCACAGTCACATTATAACATTCAAGCGCATGGCACAACTACGTACTCCAATCTGGTTGCACCCACTTAACCATCTCTTCAGGTATTTTGAATATCACAGCTTTTTTCACTTTGTAGGAGCTCGATATTGCCTCTGATGTATCTTTTTACCTTCAGATCATCCAGTTCTGAAATTTCGACCTGTAGTAGCCCTCTGTGTCCTCTTTCCAATGCCACTAGTGTGATCCAAATTGGATTCTCCAAGGAAGAGTTATGCGAAATCTCCCATAGTGACCTAATTATAGACTAGTTTAGTAGAGCGAACTTGTACTACGTGCCACGAGTTACTGTTTCAACCTTTGGCTCTGAAAAATATATACAAGAAACTACAGTCCATACTCTTTTTGTACCTTCTTACGAAATTTCAATCCGATGCTCAGAGAGAAAGTTATGATGATTTTCCCCTAGTCACCTGTTTGGAATGTAATTCAGGAGTCTGCAAAAAGACCAACTTCCTCAGATCATATCTCCCAAATATAGCGCGAAAATCTCTAAAATTTAGACTCAAGATTCAGTGTGATTTCTTCTCAAATGGATTTTTTTTTTAGCTTTTGAAACGTCGCAGAAAAAAATTTATAGCGAAAATGCCACGACGACCTCTTTAGAGCAATGAAACCCTAGAATCCAAAGCTCTGATACTAAATGTTATGAAACCAGCTCAAGAAAAAGATAGAAAAGATAGATCAACACCTTAGAATTCAACCTCTTCAAGGGGGCAACCTCCTTTACATTACATAAATGAACAATTCTTGGATGATTCAAATGAAAAAACCTCCTTTCTATATATAGGAGTCTAAGGAGTGACAATATAACCCCCAACCTAACAATAATAATATAAAGCCACAAAAATAACAATAGAGGGATTCTATGGGGCACAGTAATTACAATATGGGGACAATAGGGGCACAACAATATTAATAAGGGATACAAGTACAATAGTAATGGGGTAATCACTAGTATTATAGGGACCCAACAATGGATTTCTCATTAGTGAATGCAATGAATCAACCGGAGATGGGACTACCATGTTCCACCAAACCATAGAATGGTTCAACCAAATCTCTCTTCATCCATTCAACCCCGTGCCATATTTCAAGCATGAATGTGGGATCTCACATAACACATCAATCAAAAGTCATCCGGGCTTCCAGAGGCCATCCACCTCAACCCATCAAATAGTGATTCCACCTCACAGTCAGACATCACCAAAACCATAACTCGATCCGTCTTCATCCTAGCCATCAAGGGCTCCAATGTGTTTGTTCCAACCAAGGCTCCAGGAATAGTAACTCAACCCATAGGTGTCGACAAGCTCCAGAGCGTTTGTCCAACCAAGGATCCATGACTAGTAACTCAACCCACCAAGGGCTCCATAGCATCTTTCCATCTAAGGCTCCAGGACTAGTAACTCAACCCAAGTTGTTACATGGTTCAAGAGCGTTTTTCCAACCAAGGCTCCAGGAACTAATAACTCAACCCAAGCTAAGGAAACATGAGAACCATAAAAAAAGCAATGAAATAAACCCACAATCAACATGGATTCCATGAAATGGAAAGGCTAGGAAATCCACAATCAATCCAAGCAATCCTCCATGCCAATGACAGATCATGACCAAGAATCCATTTTCATATGTCATGCATGTCCAAACTAGTGAAGAAATCATACATGCAACTTGGCACCTACAAGAAATATTGATGTAGATACTGATGTCGATGCCTTCTTGGGATTTCCTGCTCTTACTTTGCTTTGTTTCTCCAAGAATCAAGTATGCCACACCCTCCAAGAGTGCTCCAAGAAAACTCTAAGTATCCAAGAGTATGAGAGAGAGAAAGAGAAAATGAGAGAGCTCCAACACTGAACTGACAAAGTCTTAACACTGACCAAGATTGCCCATTGATCCTCAAAAGAAGTTTTATTAATGAGGCCTCTATTTTCTTCATTTTCCATCATTTTCCATTATTTTCCTTCATTTTCCTCCTCACATGCAACTGTGACCTTTCACCTTCCTTTTCTCCTAATTTCCATTATTTTCATAAATAAAATTCTAATAAATGCCTCATGCCTTTCTAAAGCCTTTGCCATTGCCTTTTCCAATTTCATTAGCCATAAACAACCAAATGAACAACTACTATGATGTTTTCCCCACCATTTAGCTTAGAATAGGTGTCCCATCACCGTGGCCCTATATATTTTTACATGGAAATTTAGTATGGCTGTTACAAAATCCTCCCCCTTGGGGGAACATCGTCCTCGGTGTGCAATGAGACTTATAACCAGCAAGACCACTGAAAACAAACATACTACCCATGGAGGTTTATAACATATCTTGTTGAAGTATTTACAATGACCATCTACTAAAACAAAACAACATTACAACATATCGCATAGCGGAGCTTTAGAACACAACTCAGTACGGTATTTACAATAACCACATATACACATACACATTTTCTTCAATCTACAAATAACCATACTTTCTATGGAGCTTTATAAATCCAACTCGATAAAGTATTAAATAATATACGCATAACACATTTTCTCAACCAAAAAATAAAATCTACGATGCATGCATCAGGAACAAGGGAATCTAGAGGCTCACACCTCCACCCTCAATGTAATACCAGGATTAAAATCCTTCCTAGGAAGTCCAGAATCCACTGTCAAAGTAAAATTTGCATCCAATTTCCAATGCTACAATCTAGCACCCCTTGTCCTCTCAGTGAACAGTTAGCGGCTCATTGTACCAGGGCGCACTCCAAATGTGCATCTGATTCCATCTAGCAATGCTAATAACCAAAACAAATCCATCCACGACCTTCACTTCTCTACTACATAGTCCTCGGGAAATCTAGTCAACCCTTCCGTGCAGTCACTCACCTTCCAAGTCCCACTAGCACCCCCATCCCAGGCATTCCATCCCTTGGCAAGGCTTCCTCTCATCGGAAGATACAAAAACCAAGTCATATCCATGGCTCAAAACCATCATGGAAATCAATGGACACAATTGGTTACTAATGTCCCACAATGGCCCTGTTCCTGAAGTGCTTTACCAACATAATGCTGCATGTTCCAATTCCTTTACTATTGTTGCTAATTCTTGCAATCGATTTCAATCACCCAATCAGGCATTTCATGCATTCTTGTACCAAGCACATAACTTCCATCAGATTTAAAATAATTGAAATAAATTCACATCATATCTCATTGGTAGCTCCCCAATAAGGTAAATTTATAATTATGTTCACTTCCTGTCACAACAAGTCAAACTAGCATCATGTATAAAACATCACATCAGGCTAGCCCAAAACATAACCATCATAGATCAAAATCATAAATCACATGTAAAAATCATAAATCAGGATCATAGATCATATGTAATCATCATAGACCAAAATCATAAATCACATGCATAGTAAAACTGAAAATACAATACCGATACTTATCCTTCATCAATCCTTACTTATGCCTTTGTTCTTTTGTACACACACCGGATCGGTTGCCACACCCAGTAAATGTCGTCATATCACCTACTACAATCAAGTACATATCTGATGTCTGATGACTATGAGTATAATGACATGCTCTCGCCTCGAGGTCCAATAATGCAACTTCACTTTGATGATTTGCATCTCCTATTTTACCTCATTCAACACATCAGCATCATAACAACCAATAACATCATGATGACCTAAATTGCATATAATGACTTCACAAGGCATATTTGACCTACTATTCATGCATAACTATAACCAAGACCATACATGCATAACAATTTCATATATACATATAAAAAATAGTTACAAAACCATATACACACCATTCTAGCTAGAGTCCAGTCATCAATGCATGACCATATCAACTTCACAAACCATGAACTCATTCATGACAACAACAACCACCTCACATGCATTTGATAACATGTGAACACTGACGTGCATAACAATGCATAATCAACCATACATATATGAATACATACTCCATGAGAACACCTTCAACCTTCACATGGTGGCGTCACTACAACCAAGATCAACACCATGCAAATGCAACAAGTACATGGACTACATGCATAAGGAACACATATGCAACCAACATGAAAGCATGATCAACACACAACCCAAGGAGAGTGCAACCACGCTATAATACCACTTTGTAATACCCTCCTCCCACATCTACCCAAGCAACCAGCCAACCGAGGTAAACATGCGACGAGAGGCCACTATGATATGATTCGACCTCCTAAGTTACCTTCAGGAAGCGGAACTGATGGAAACACACCATATAGACATCCAACATCATCAATAGAACCATCACAAGACAAGTTAACCACTTAGACAGCCTGTCTGTGGGTCCCACTATTGTTTTAGGTCTCTTGGGCCATAGTCACTCTCATGCTATGGGAAAGGGAGTGCCCAACAACCTAAATTCGCTCGCACATGCCTACCTGCCAATGACTTTGGACTAAAATTTTCAATATTATGCCAACGACCCTGAGATTTAAGCCACTTTCTTAGGCTCAGAGCCTAGGACACTACCCAAAATGTATCAATCTCTTCAAATCAGTAAAGTAACATGGAAATTCAAGTGCTAAAGAAAATACTTGGTCAAGACCTTGACTAGATCCCTGCTAGCCATGACAATCATTTCGCCAAACATATCCTCGACACATAATCTACATGTGTAAACAACATAATTAAGTGTAGGGATCTCATACTTATCTGAGAATCACTATGAACCATTTTTCTCTCATGTCATTTGCTGCATTATCATCTATTAGGTCATAGGCACATTATCCATTCACATATAAGTAAAAACATGTTGAGATCCATACATAAATGTTGTCATAAAATGTGCATATAACTAGCATAATAGGAACAAAAATAAAATAAACATATTATCCATGAAATCCATAAATACATTATTACCTTTACACATGAAAATCAAGGGAATGGATTTCTCATTAATGAATGTAATGAACAAATCGGAGATGGGACTCCCACGTTTCACCTGACCGCAAAATGGCTGAGAGAAATATCTCTTCAGCCATTCATCCCAGTGCCATATTCCAAGTATGAATATGGGATCTCATAGAACACATCATTTAAACTTATCTAGGGCTTCCAGAGGCCATCCACCTCAACCCATCAAACAGTGATTCCAACTCACGGTCAAACATCACCAAAACCATCACCAAATTGGTCTCCATCCTAGCCATCAAGGATAATTTTAGGGGCGAATGTTCGCCCTTTGGCGAAATTAAGGGGTTTTAAATTTTTAGTGGGCGAATATTTTGTATCATAGTACATTTTTACAAATCACCTCAAATAGCCCACCTTATTTTAAGGGAGAGGGAAAAAAAGGTAAATTTAGCCCTTGAAATTAGGACTTCCAACCTTCCATTCGCCCATTTTCAAGAATAGGTTTTATTTAAGTGAATCCATTCGCCCATTTTCAAGAATAGGTTTTATTTAAGTGAATCCTATGGGCCAAATACCATATTTATAAAAGAGGTATGGTAAATTAATAAAAATATAAATAAATGAGAGGTATGGTAAATAAATAAAACATTTTTTATATTTACTCCATAAGTCACCTTATATACATGTAAGGGTGTAAACAAATAAAAATATAAGTAAAGTGGAGGTATGGTAAATAAATAAAACGTCTTTTTATACTTACTCAAACGGTATGGTAAATAAATAAAAATATAAATAAACTAGACGTATCGTAAATAAATAAAACTTCTTTTTATATTTAGTCCATAACCCTCGTTCTATTTATGAAGGCTCAGGAAAGAGGTTTTATTTAAGTGAATCCTATGGGCCAAATACCATATTTGTAAAAGAGGTATAGTAAATTAATAAAAATATAAATAAATGAGAGGTATGGTAAACAAATAAAGCATTTTTTATATTTACTCCATAAGTCACCTTATATTTATGAACACTCAAAAAATGGGTTATATTTAGGTGAAACCTATGGCCCAAATACTATGGGACAAATACCATGGACTAGATTGTTATTAATACCATGCAAAAAACCATTATTAACCCTAATATTAGAATTAATAAAAATAAAAATGGCACATGGTATTGACCCATGGTATTCACCAAAATGGCACATGGTATTGACCCATGGTATTCACCAAAATGGCACATGGTATTGACCCATGGTATTCACCTGGAATGTAGCCTATTTAAATGGGGGAATTAAACCAGCGTGTAGCCTATGCTAAGACTCACTAGGACTTTACAAAGTTTTATTATTTAGTGAAAGACTCGCCAAGATCTTACAAGATTTTATAATCGAGTAAAATATTCGTCATGCCTGGTGAGAGATTCGCCAAAAAATTATACATACATATTATATTATTGATAAAATCGCCTTCCATTTTTCCTATATACCATGGAGATTCGCCCATTTATTATATTTATAAATTTAGGGGGGGTTCTTAAAATTTTCCCTGCTAGCCATCCAGGGCTCCGGAGCGTTTGTTCCAACCAAGTCTCCAGGACTAGTAACTCAACCCACAGTTTCCGCCAGGCTCTAGAGCGTTTGACTAACCAAGGCTCCAGGACTGGTAACTCAACCCACCAAGGGCTCCAAAGTGTTTGTCCAACCAAGGGTCTAGGACTAGTAACTCAACCCAATCTGTTATAGGGCTCTAGACCATTTGTCCAACCAAGGCTCCAGGAACTAATAACTCAACCCATGTTAAGGAAACATGAGAACCAACCAAAACAAAATAATGAAATTAAACCCACAATCACCATGGCTATCCAGGAAATGCCAAGGCTAGGCAATCCACTGCAAATCTAGGCAATCCTCCATGCCAATGACAAATCATGACCAAGAATCCATGTGCATATTGTTAGGCCTCGAATATGCCCATTTTTCCATCCCACATTACCACTATTTCATAACCTAAATTCCGACATTTTAAACTCATTTCATACTATAATTAAACAACTTGCCGCCAATTCATGTCTTACACTTTGTGGTTAATTATCATTAATTTTCTTGAATTTTGAATGATTAAATATTATTTTTTCATGATTTTCTAATGACGATTTTTCTAAGTTCATTTGTCACAGGGTTCCATTGCCGAAATTCCTCACAAGTCAATTAAACTAGCTACTACAAGTTAAGTACATAATCTAGAATTCTTGTAGGTGAAAATATCAATTTTTTCATAAAATGGGAAAAAATCTCGAAATTCTGAGACTTGGAGCTTGTTCAAAATACCCTCATTCATGTAACTCGGAAACAGTTTGTCAAAATTCATCACCAACAAGAAGTTATGTTCAAAACAATTTTAAGTACATAATTAGTGTCTGTGTAAGTAGAGAATCGTTGAATGGTTTTGGTTCTGGACAGTTTTGGGTCCATGTGGAGGAAAACAATTTGATGAATTTCTTTATGCTAAACATGGAAATTGTTCCTCCATCCATGCAATGATCAAGATGAACCTAACCATCACCCTTTTGAAGGATCTCGAGAAGGTTGCATGCGGCCTCCTTTAGCCTACTGTTGTATTTTCTTTTTATAGTCAACTAGTTATACTTTTTTCTAATCGACAACTCTGTATAAAATCGATGCTCTCTGCATGAACGCTGGTGGAAACGGGCTGTAGCAATCAGAAGGATTGTATGTAATATTGTTTACGTTATGAATACAATGGAATCTTTGTTGAAGTTTGTTTAAATGTATGATTGTTGAACCATAACACAAAACTCTAATTCTGCACTCAATCTATTGTAAGTATTAAAGTGTTCGTGATTTTTAAAAGAGTATTGCGTTAATTAAAACTTGTTCCGAGAGTGGAAAGGGACCAACACACCTTGGGAACAAGTTCTACAGTTAATATAGATAATAGGAATTACATTTGATCAATAGTTATAAGTGTGAAGGTTGCTTAAGAAAGTTACTACTTAGACCTCAGAATCATTATCTTTATTTTGTACTTAAAACATCTACTCTGTTTCGTAGATCTGAATCGAATGTGATAGATCACATTGCTCAATCATCAAAAGACGAGAAAGGATTGTATTGAGTGATGCTTTCTAATGAATGAAGGGTTTCATATCGTATAATGTTTAAGAATATCCTTAATCTGGAAACATACAGGGGTTAATTACAATATCATAATATTAACATCGAAATTGGTTTTGTGCTATGTTGTTTTCTATTCAAGACCGAGTTTTGTAACATTATGCCTATGTGAGGAATGCTCAAGAGTAGTGAAATAAATATCGGTTGTAGTTGAGTTCGATGGTTCTGGAACTTAGCATGAATAGAATAAGATTGAACTGAAGTTGAAGTGTAATTCTTTTTGTGAAAGGTTTCTTGAGTTTCATTATAATAGCTTTCATTTAGCACACAGTTTGGATTTTGAATTGAATACGTAACAGAGTCAACATGGAAAATTGAATGAGGGTTGTGTGCTTAGATATTTTAGAAGCATAGAAGACTGTTTATTGATTGATTTCATATGACCTGGGATTTAGGCTAGATCTAAATGCAGGGATTTTATTTTGAAAGCATTTGTTAATTAGATCTCATAATTCTGATTTTGTACTGAAGGATGTAATTTATTTTCTTGAAATTAAATAGACATATCGTCTCCAACTCGTTGCAAGCTAATGAATGGTGTTGATCAATGTTTTTTTTTGCATGAATAATCCCTTTATTACAGGTTTATGATTGGAATACTTAAAGGTGCTTCTTAATTGGATAAACAAGAGATCGATAACTCTATTTATTTTAGATATGAATTGAAATCAATTCCGTACCTTATTGATTCACTATTATTTCTTGTAACATTGTGTTTGGCAATCAAGTATTTGAAAACAATGCAATGAGACCATTAAATCATTGTTTGGAGTTGTAGTTTAGTTCTGAAGTTCATTATAATTTTAATTACTTATTGGTAGAACCATTAGTCAATGTGCTTATGTTTGAATGATTTATTGGGTTTGATTAAAGTTACAATCTAAGGATAAAGTAGTTTCTTATTTTGTAGTCTTTTAGATATGAAAGCATATCAATTAGAATCTTGGTTTACTTAGTTTCCTTTGAAGCAATTGTAGAGTGATGCCATAGAAGTTAGTTTGAATGTTTATTTGATTTGTTTTATGCATCCTGGGAATTAGAATAGTTGAAGTCCTGTTTTTCCATTGTCTTAGTTTAAGATCGTTTGAATGAGAGTGAATTTTATTGGAATTATGATTTATCATAAGTTTGGTATAATTTTAAATTAATGTTGATTGATTTAAGATTCATGTACTTATATTAAATAGATCTTATTATTTAGCTTCAGATTTCGATTTAGATTAAAATAATTTGAATAGTAATTTGTATTTCTTGGTTTATGATTAATTAGTGTTAGTTTTGTTTGAACAGTGATTGGTATTGCTTGAGCATGTTTTTATCAATGGATTAGTTTCAAATTAGGAATGGGAATTCTGTACTTAATTTAGGAATAGATTTCAAATTTTATGATGTTAGTTTAGATTTGGCACTCTGATCCTACATTACATGCGCTTGTGCCTCGACACTTACAAGTCCCAGATTGATGATTTAATGTTGGAATTATAACACATATCTATCTCCCCAACACATATTCCATGCATGTCCAAACTAGTGAAGAAATCATACATGCAAATTGGTACCTACAAGAAAATATGATGTAGTTGCTAATGTCGATGTCTTCTTTCGCTTTCCTATTCTTCCTTTGCCTTCTTGCTCCAAGAATCTAAGTATTCCACACCCTCCAAAAGTGCTCCAAGAAAAATCTAAGTATCCCAGAGTATGAGAGAGAGAGAAAGAGAAAATGGGAGAGCTCCAACATTGAACTAACCAAGACATAGCACTAACCAAGCTTGCCCACTGATCCTCAAAAACTTTTTTATTAATGATGCCTCTATTTTCTTCATTTTCTATAATTTTCCATTATTTTCCTTCATTTTCCTCCTCACATGCAACCTATGACCTTTCACCTCCATTTTCTCCTAATTTCCATTATTTTCATAAATAAAATGCTAATAAATGCCTAATGCCTTTCCATTGGGGTGTCACTTTATCTAGCTCAACTCACATTTCTCGACAAATGTTTCTACCCTAAGAAGGGTCTCAACTTTTCTTTAAAATTTTAGAGTGTGTAGTGTTGTTCATCCTTAATGCGGCATCTTTGGTTTACATACCAAAAAACAACTTTGTCCACATTATCGTCAATCGTCCTCAATCTCAACATTTTCTCCAATTTAGGTTGTATTTTTTATGTGCTGTCTTTGACTTATGCTAGTAATATTTCATTCATGTTAGATTTTATGGCTTGGACATTGAACCAACTAGTTTGCAACAACATCATTGATTAAATTTTTACAAAATCATACCATGAAACATCCTTTCTCACTTGTAATTTCATGAATATAATAGATGATCCATCAATTTCTTTCCATTTGATCATGTTTGAAAACCTCTATAACTCCAAAACATACTCCACATACAATGCATTCAATTCTTCATACTAATACAATCATTTCCTTGTAAAATTTTCAATGAATCATTTCTTTATATAAATCTACCTCTTTAATTAATTTTTTAGAAAATAAATTACATTACAACTACATTGTCAAAATATAGAATGAAATTAATAAATTACATTATAACTATAATGTCAATTTTCTCCAAACTTGTTAGTCATCTCATTTAAGCTACAATCAAAAGCATCAAAAGACAAAAAACACACATATATATTATTTCAATTGTAACGTACATCAAAAGCATTATAGGAGAAGTGAGCACGCCCACACCCACACACATATATATAATCCTCGAAAACATATATGAAGGTTTATCCTTGAAGATTGAGTGAAAAACATATATGATGTTTATCCTCGAAAAGTGGGTGATTAAAATGCCTGCTTGACATACAAGAAAGGACTTGGAAACGAAGTTGTTTTTAGTGCGACTTTTTGGACTTTCTAGTGTTGGAATTTGGCGGAAAAATTTGAGGTGAAATCTTGATTTGTGTTTTTTAAACTGGTTTTTTGACTGTATATATGGATTCAACACCCTGAAAAACCCTTAGGGCACATCGATTGTGTAGGGGTTACCCATTAAACTTGTGATTTGGATAAATTCCTGCCAGATTTTAGAGAAATTAGATGGGAAAAACCTATTGGAAAAGCTTCCAAAAAATCTCACTAAAGACAACTCGCTTGGGAACCACTTTGGATTTAAATACGAATAAAGGTTTTCTTGGTTAATTGAGAATAGAAGTTTACCCTTTATTATAAATTCGTTAAGTTTATTGTATGAGTTAGTTTTTAAAATATGATTTAATTTTTAAAAGATGTATTTTTTTTTTGTTTTTGCTAAAGCAAGAGACGTGCCTTCTTTATCATTAAATCAAATAAAATTTACAATATGAACACACTCCTTCACTCTAATGGTCACAGGCCAAAGAAAAGTGCAAATCTAAAGCCTAACCCTCTGTTTCACAAAAATACCCTCCCAACCCTTTAAGCCTGTAACCACGAAAAAACATCGGGTAGCTCAGGTGCTATGGGCCCTCCCCATGTGAAACCACATAAACAAAACCCTTCCCAACTATGAAACGTTGTTGTTCGATCTTTTATTTGATCTAACGACCGATATATCTCTTGCACCAAGGAGAGGTAAGCAGATTAACCCTCGGGCCCCACCAAACTACTTGTTCGATCCACAGCGTTGATTTACCTTGCTCCATCGGACGGCTAAGCCGAAAATCGCGCGCCTAAAGTCGTCGACCTTTAGACAGCGATGAGAGTGGTTCTTGGACCAGGCCCTCCTCCACGTGTCATACTCTCTATGGCATCGCTGCCAAAAATCTGAAACCACTTTTAACATGAAAGCGGTGCGATCGCTTCGAAACCACTCCAGTGGCGGTTTTGACTTCATCCACTGAAAGAATTGGGTGATGCGGATGTTTTAGTTGCTGCTTTCTTCGGTTAGGGAAACTCTGTCGCCTTCACTGAGAATATTCCTACTAGTGGTCAAATTTACTGCTAACCGTGGCTTACCTTCCATTGTGTACCTTTTTTTTCCAACCTTGTGAAGCCCTATGACTGCTTTCCATTACTAGTTGGATTCTATCATTTTTCTTCTATACTCTTCTTTGTCCTCCTCCACCTGGTTATGACAAAGTTTTTTCAGGTTGCTCTGCACCATTGTGTTCCACCTCCTTAAAATTGCGTTGTCCTTGCAGCTGACACCTTGCTTGGCTAGAATGTCTGCCAATTTGTTGGCCTTTCTCCTCACATGAATAAATCTGAGAGTGCGAAGTTCCTGTAGATGTACTTGAATTCTATGTAGAACCCAAGTTAACCTCCAGTGTTTTGCGACCTTTTCTAGCCCTGTTCCATTACTGATTCTCTTGGCTGCGTTTATGACTAACTCTGAATCCGCTTCTATTATGACATTTTGGCAAATGTTATGTATCAAAAATTCTAAGCATTTTTCCAAAGCCATCAGTTCTGCAATGTTTTTAGTGGCTTTTCCTAAGTGTCCATGGAAGAGGGAGATTATGCTACCTGTATCATCCCTAGGAAGTCCCCCAAAGCCAGCCTCCCTCGGGTTGCCTTTGGAAGCTCCATTGATGTTGTACTTTAAAAAACCTTCAGGGGGGAGGATGCCAGAATTCCTCCACCTTATATCTCATGCTTGTTCTCTTGTTTAGACCTTGAGGAATAAGCCCCTGCATGTCTAACCGCTGGAGGATTCTTAACTCTTCTACTAAGGGAGGATTTTTGGGGAGATTCCTAACCGTGGTGCCAAATGTTTCCTTAAGTTGTTTTAAGATCAGCTCCACCAGGCTAAGAGAGGCAGTCTTTACCTCTTTGAATATTCTTTTGTTCCTTTCTTTCCACATATTCCATATAATGAAGCTCGGCAAGAGTTCCCAGGCAGAATTGAGAACTTCATTATCCGAAAAATTATTCCTCCAATTTTTTAGAGTGTTAGCAATATTGTCTTTGTCTCTATCAGACTGTTTAAAGATGTTGGTAAAAAAATGCCATATCTTGTCGGTGAAAATACAGCTGTTGAGAAGGTGCTCGATAGTCTCCTCTTGGGTCTCACAGAGATGACATCTGGAGGATCCCAGCATACCCCTTTTTTTAAGGTTTTCTTAGTTTAAAATTTTCTTGTGGTGAACTAACCACATGAAGAGCTTGATTTTCATCTAGCCTTTGTGACTCCAAAGCTTCTGCCAAGTTTTATTTGGAGCTTGGGGCTCTAGATCCAGGAGAAAACCTTTAACTTCCTTGATATTATAGTTTCCCTCTTTGTTGTTACCCCATCTTAGTTGGTCCTACCCTTCTGTTACTAAAATTATTCTCTGATCCAACATTCTCTTAAGGGACTTTGCTTTATTGTTGAGGGTCCTATCCTCTCTGCCCTCTATTTTTTTCCAAATTCTCCACTTTCCTACATTATTTGGATTCTCCCAAAAGGCTTTCACCTTTACTAATCCTTGATTGTCAGTCTCATGCTTGAGGCCTAGAAATTATTCCTTCAGTATATTAGGTTCTTGTTTCCATTTTTCCTCCCGAAAAAGTGCCAAATCTCCGTCTCAGATTTCCCAGAAACTATTTTTTTGAACCACTTCTCTATTCTTCCAGGCCTTGTTGCATATGGGGGAGCCTTTCACTGTTCTTGTCATATGTATGATATCAAAATTTGGCCAGGCATTGCCATATTTTTCCTTCCAGATGCTTTCCCATTGAGCTTTAGGATCCTTAATCCACCTCCACCAAAGTTTGGCTCCTAGAGCCTTGTTGAGAATCTCTAGATTGTCCAAACCCAGGTCTCCTTGGTTCTTGGGTTTGTAGATATTTTCCCATGAGACTAAAGCCCATTTCTTCCTTGTTTCCTCTTTTCCCCAAAGAAAATCTGGTTGAATATTCCAAAATTGCTGTAAGACTCCTATTGGAGATGGGAGGGCTGATAGCATAAAGATTGGGACAGCTTGGAGAACTGCTTTAGTAAGAACCAGTCTACCACCTAAATTTAAAGATATGTTTGTCCATTTCCTAACCTTGTCTTGTATTTTAGTTGCTAATGGATCCCATATATTCTTGTGTCAGGGTTTAGCTATAAGAGGGACTCCCAAATACTTAGAGGGAAGGGATTCTCTTTGAAAGCCTGAAATTCTGGAGACATTTCTCTCGATGGCAATATGAGTGTTAAAGAAAAATACTTTTGATTTGGAAAGGTTTACTTCCATACCTGTAGCCTTCGCGAATTCATTCAAATTTTTTTTGTAAGCAAGCGCTTCTTTAACTGTGGGAATTCCCTGTAAGATGGTATCATCTACAAATTGTTGATGAGTCAGAACTTGCCCATTCTCTGAAAGTTGGAGTCCTTGAATTCTTCCCATTACTCTTGCATGCTTGATGGACTGCCCCAGCCCTTCCACCATGAGGATGAAGAGAGAAGGAGAGAGCGGATGTCCTTGTCTAATACCCCTAAAAGGGAGAAAAATTTCAGAAGGAGAGTCATTCACTAAAATTGAAAAGCTGGATGAAGTCACAAGGGCCATGACCCATCTGACCCAATTATGATCAAAACCAAACGTTGTGAGCACTTTTTTGATGTATATCCAATTCACTTTGTCATATGCTTTGGCAATGTCCAGTTGCATGATCATGCCCACTCTCTTGTTGCATGTTAACGAGTGAACCACCTAGTGAGCTTGAATTATGTTGTTCAGAATTTGTCTTCCTTCTACGTACCCTGTTTGTTCCCCGGAGATAAGCATGGGCAGCAGGGGTTTGAGTCTGTTAGCCACAACCTTAGAAATTATCTTGTAGACTACATTGCATAAGGCGATGGGGCTATATCTCTCTGGTGTTTGAGCATTATCCTATTTTGGAATAAGGCAAATAAAGGAGGTATTGAGAGCTTTCAAAATGGTCTTGTTCCACCCGGAGTCTTCTACTATCTCTACAATATCCCTTCTAACAATGTTCCAGTAGGCTTTGAAGAAATCCACATTAAATCCATCCGGACTTGGTGCCTTGCCATTTTACATTTCCTTAAGGACCTCACTGATTTCCTTTTCAGTTACAGGTCCGTTGAGATTACTATTATCCTCTCTGGATACCAGTTTAGGTATGTGTTTAACAAGGTTTTTAATGAAAGGTTCTCTTGAAAAGTTTTCCTTGGCAATGTCCCGAAAATGCTTTACTAACACTACATCTATCTCCTCATGGGATTTATGAATTTGGGCATTCTTGTCCTTGATCGAAGAGATTTTGTTGTGAGTTCTGTTCACAATGGTAGATCTGTGGAAAATTTAGTATTACGTTCTCCTTCTTTTAGCCATAGAACCCTATAATTTTGTTTCCAAAAAAATTCTTCTTCTTTACACAACATTTCCCATTCTTGGTGATATTTCTCTGCTTGATCATTTTTTTCTTTATCAAAGCCATTCTTGATCAAAGCTTGATTGAGCTCTAGGATTTTGTTATCCACAATTTTTTTACTCTTGAAAATATTGCCAATTCCTGTTGCACAAAAATTATCACCTTTACATTCTGCAATCTGTGTGAGTCTATCACCGATCATACCTTCCTCCTTTGCAAGTCTTAAACCTCAGTTCTTCATATCAAGCCTTTAAATAAGAGAAAGACCTTAAAAATCTCTAAAACTATAGTTTCGCATTTTCTCTTAGCATTACTTGTGGTCCCGCACCTAATGGTCATGTCCCCTATGCACCTGACCGCTCTATCTCGGTGTTATGGGTGCGGACCCCTGTAAAAGTTAAAAAGGCGCAAGTACATTCTTGAAAACTCACTTTGAGTCATTTCTGGAAGCTTTTAGAGCGAATCTTGAGGTGGCAAGTTCGCTCCTTAAAGGTTCATGCATCCCATACCTTAAGGAGCTAACCCCTTGATGTGAGGAGCTTATCCCTTTGAAGGAGGACTCTATCCCTTGATAGGTGGACCTATAACCTCCTTCCTTTGCACTATAAAATGAAGCATTGGGTTGGTTACTTGAGAGGTTGAAAGCTGAATATTTTTGAGGTGAAATGTTGCTGGAACTTAGTTTTCCTAATTTAGCTTTTGAGATGAGAGATTACATACCTTTTTGATCTCATTTGGAAGAGAGTGAGGCTTGTCAAAGTAGAGGAGATTTCTGTTTGGACCCTCGGAAGAGCTTGTACAACATCAAGGCACCAAAGGTTGTAAAGTTCTTCTATTTCAAAGTTAATACAATCAAGTTTATTTTTCTCAATAAGCTGTGTTTTATGGTTTATTTCATGGATTCCTTGATCACCACGATGAACATGATTTATTATATTAGCTATGCGGGTGTTATTTGATGTGTGCTTGTTTGTGTTTGCAAGATCTTAAAAGGAAACTCTTTCGGACGGTTGGAGCATGGCTGTCACAAACTAGCATTGGACTTAAGGTAGGGTCTAAACACCTCTTTAGTTTTTATTAATGAATCGAAATATGTTTAGAGAAAGGTAGATTTGCTTGTCCTGGTTGTTGCTAGATATCTGTTGATACTACGGAGATCGGCCTTATCCACAAGATCTATTTATCTGGCTAGCAAATTGGCGACTCCGCTGAGGAACTGAATTTCCTTTGTCTTTGACCTAAGAAACTTGTTTTTGTTTTTAATTTTTACTTGATGTGTGTGGGATTGGGTAGTTTTTAGGTTTTGGATTGTTTTTTGTTTTTTCGAAAATTTTAAGAGGACCACACGTTTTGTTTACAATACAGTGCGGACATCTCCACACTGTTCCTTTAGTGCACAGAGCGGTACGACATCTAGTTATATTGGAAGCTTGCAGACCCTGTCAAAATTTTTGAAAAACTTAAAATGTTTTCGTCTAGTTAGGTTTAGGTTTTATTTAAGGCTTTTAGTATCTTCCTAGATCTGCATGTGTCTTGTCAAAAGTCTCTTGTGAGTAAGTTCCATTGGTATTTTTGTTATAGATGATTTTCTAGGAGTTTTGCATGCCTAGATTGGTTTTCACTCGGTCTCTGTAGTGACTCGAAGATTAGAAGTCTAAGAAGCCTTAGATTACCCTAGTATCTTTTGTCTTCTTGATGAGTCTGACTAGTTTGTGAAATATGTCCTTGGTGAGAAATAGATTTCGTTTCTCTTCGCAAATCTTTGAATGAACTTGGTTATATGTTTTGAATTTCATTTTTATAAAATAAAACATAGCTGGATGTTTTTTTATTGATTTGTTACTATGAACGAATTAATCCTTAGTTTACTGAATAACTAAGTAAAACGTCCTCAAAAAGATTTGAAGCTTTTATCAATTAGATTTTTATATCTCAAGATTATTTTTTCATAGTTTTGAGTGTTTTCTAGAAATTGTAGAATCTCTTTTGAAGGAATTGTTTTCTGTAGTTTTGAGTGTTTAAAAAGAAAAGGGATTTTTTGCGAGAATAATTAGTAGTCTCGTTTTGAGTTTATTGAAAAAGACGAAAATATTTTCTTTTCATTTACATGTTGAAGGAAAGATTTGTTTTTCAAAGAATTGCATTCTCAACTCTTTCTTTTAGCTAGAAATTCATTGAAGGAAAAAACGAATTGTTTATCATTTTAGGTGCATTTTTTAGTGTTTTTGGAGTCAAGTCTTCACACCATAAAAGTTTCATCTCCATACCTATTTACTTAAGAAACAACCCATAAAAATAACACTTAATTAAAATTGATCTAGCAATCTTTTTATTTCTAGGGCTCTTATCACCAATATAGCTTAGGCTAGTATCTTGGAGTAGGGAGTAATTAACTCTCCAAGATAGTTAAAACAAACAAGTAGCTATATCTTGCAGTAGGAAATAAATCCAATTGTAATTGATATAATTTGGGAAGCTCCTCTTAAAGGAGTCAATCACGAGATCATGTCTGAACCTTTGAGACAATCAAGTTTGTCTCATTGGGAAAGATAGCAGATTTGCGCATATTAAAAATGGTAAACCTCGGATTAACCATTGTCGAGGAGCCTGGGGTCACTTTTTGGTAAACCTCAGACTGATCATGTCGAGGAGCCTTCAAGGGGATTGAGCTTTGTTACTCTGCCCTTGCGAGTAGATCGGATTGTAGACTGTTCCCCCAGTTGTATTTGTTACTCTTGGTAACCTTAGTGACCATAATATTAAGATTCTTTCCTAAGGTGACGGTGAAGGATGGTTATCACTGTACCTAGAGAAGATGTCAACTAGACTCACTTGGACTCTCTAGGGGGTTCTCTTCACTCGAGACAGTTTTGTGAAGAAACTTGTGTCAGTCCGTTTCATTAAGCAGGTTGTCAGGGTAACTGTTCCAATCGCTATTTCTGTATTGAATTCTACGACGTTGGATTTCATCACCAACTAGTGGTTTTGGTACGGAAAGTTACTGTTTGTGTGTGGTTTGAACCCTTAGATTTTTTAGGCATGTGATTCAATTGTTTGTTTCTTTAGAGACTTTAGGTGCTTTTATTGAAATTTTCTTTGTTTGCGTGTGATTACTTTTTTCATACACCTAGAGATTATTATTATTGATCCATCATGTCAAGACAATCATCCATGTTTTCTCAATCATCGGAAACATTTTTATATGGCGGTCCTACTGTTCCTTTGGGGTACCAGTCACTTTCTGGTACTTTTTCAGGAGCAACTCCTCGACCAACTGAATATCAGTTATCACCTAGTAATAATGGAACTAAAATGTTGAATGCAGAGCAGATTTTTATGATGTTTGGTAGTATTCCAAATCCTCAACCTCAAGGTAGTCAGTTACCATCTGGGGGACAAGGTAGTCAGTTACCACCTGGGGGGCAAGGTAGTTAGTTATCGCCTAGGGGGCAACCTCAAGGTAGTCAGTTATTGCCTCGGGGGCAGCTCCAAGGTAGTCAGTTTCCGCTTGAAGGACTACCTCAAGGATTTCAACCTTCAGGACAGTACATACCCCAAGGTCAACCCCATATTCCTCAGGATGCTTATCAACCTCAGATTTAGTACGTACCTCAGGGTTATCAACCTCAAGGTCAGTACCCAACTCAAGGTTTCCAGCTGTCTTCTGGTCAGTCATTTTTACAAGGAACTGGAAATGTACCCCCTAATTATCAACCCTATGTTCAACCAAGTTATGGTCCTCCATATGTACAACCTTTTATGGGTTCCGGAATGAATATGGTGTGGGATCCATATCAAACTCAACAGACTTTGCAACCTAATGTGCAGTTATTTAATCAAACTGGACAACCTTTGGTTTTTGGTCCAACCCAGCAACCTGTCCAACCTATGGTTCAAACCTCTGCACCTAGTTTAGTTCAACCGCCTGGGCCTAGCTCACCTCAGACTCCGCCTTGAACTGCTAATGTCACTGCTGCATTTTTTGTTCAACCTACCACACCTGTCTCTAAAGTATCTGTAGCTCTGGTTTCTACTATCCCTGCACCGGTGTCAACTCCTCAAGTCTCTGTGCCCTAGTTAGGACCTATGGTCCAGACTTCAGTCTAGATGCCTGCAGGACAAGCTGGTCCAAGTACAATTGCCACAAGTCAACCGTACCAGGGACAGTATCAATCCGGTCTTACTATACAAAATCCAGTTTATCAATATCAACCATACCCTGGCTATAGTTATCAACAACCTCAACAACCCCAGTTTGTTCCGGTTAATCCTGGTTTCCCGGGAGGTTACAAAATTCCTAATGCAAATCCGATTCCAGGTTATCCTGGATATCCTCCTCTTGGAGCTCGTCTCATTACACAAGGTTTTCGTGAACCTAACCGTTAGTTACCATTTATTGCAACTTTGGATTTACCTGATTTGTCACGCCTTACGAACGATCCAATTTATTATCTTCCATATTGGCCACCAATGCCTAATAAGTTTCCCAGTGATATCTCGAAGTTTTAGGGAAATTCAGGAGAAGACCCATCAAATCATGTAATGACTTATCACCTCTCGTGTGCATCTAATTCCATTATTGATGCTTCAATTCGCTTACGTATTTTTCAACGAACTCTAATTGGTCTTGCTACCAAATGGTAAATTGAGTTACCACGAGGCTCTTTTTATAATTTTAGTCAGTTAGCTACTTCTTTCTTAACTCATTTTTAGTTTCCTGTCAGATAAGACAATGGAATGAAATTGTTAACTTCATTAAAACAATCTACATCAACATATATTTCTGACCATATTCATGAATGGTGACGTAGACGACGTTTAGTGAAAGTTTTCATTCTGGATCAAATTTTAGCAGAATGGTTTGTTAAATCATTATTACCTAAGATCACTGAAGATGTAGCTAAGGCAGGAGTTGTCAGTGAAGAGCAATTCATTGCTCAGGCTCAGTACCTTGACCTCGTTTATATGCAGTTAGGTGCTTTACATGAAAATATCCCTGATCTTCTGAAGACTATAGCTCCTTCAGGGTCTCATGCTGCTGATGGTATGATTGGTTCAGTTAGTTCTAAGAGCAAGAAGAAATCTTCAAATAATTCTTCTCCTACAATAACTTTACCTGATTCCCAAAAAGGAGATTCTTCCGCTGAAGTTTCTACCCATGTCCATGTCGTAGATTCATCTCCGATCAAATCCGGTAGTAAAGAGAAGGGCAAGAATAAAAACAATCTAAACTCAAAAGATAAAACAAATAAAAATGAATCTATTGACGAAAAATGAAAACCTCGCTATCCTTGTTTCATCTGCTACGAGGATCATTATACTAAAGAATGCCCATATTGAGCAGAGTTTTTGAAACTTGTTAAAGATTCTCAAACGCCTACTGTCTTGAAGGATCCTTCCCCTACTCAAGATAGTAAAGCGGTTGCTTCTTCCTTGAATACCTCAGAAGAACCCTTCATGATGATGTCTCATGTGAGGATTGCGATGTGATCGCAAGATTATGGTAGTAACAATCTTGTTGATGGTAAAGAAGCAGAATCTTCGAATTCAAATCCATCAACTTCAACTCCTATTTCTAATCCACTACAGATGAAGAAACCTAACCCAGACTTAGTAACCAAACCGCCTGCTTAAGGCATATTTCGGAAATCAGCCGCGAGAGCTGCTCAGAATTATAACATTGTTGAAGACCTGGCCATTGCCCCTTCAGCAATGTCGGCTTTGGAAGTGCTGCAATCATGCCCAGCGCAGTGTAAATTACTATTTTTGGCTATAGGAGCTATCAATATTCAGGATTCAAACCTAATAATCTTCGATTTAGAGAATAGTACACCCCGCATACCTCATCAAATGGCTTTCCAGATCCTAGTGTTAGTCAAACACAGACCTTGCTTGAGGGAACTTCTACGTGTATTATGTCGATCCAATGTTGAAGATCACTTGGTTCTCCTACACTCAATAAGTCTCTGACCATTCTAAAGGCTTTTGATGGCCAAGGGTTCTATCCTTTTGGTATTGTGGAAGATTTACCTATAGGGGTAGAAGGAAAAACTGTTAATCTAGATGTGGAAGTGGTTGATGCCCCTCTAGATTACAACCTTCTCTTGGGTCGCAGTTGGTCTTATCTTATGACTGCTATTGTTTCATCGGTCTTTCAGCTTGTTAAGTTTCTTCATAACAGAAAGATCATTACGATAGACCAGCTGAGTTATTTCTCATCCGACCTAGCCTCTACAGATAGTGTTCAGCATGTCGGTAAAACGACTATCCCTTACCAAGATGTTGGAGTAGGTTTGATTAAAGATTCTGGTTTACTAGGAACTTTTTCCTTCCCTCCTCCTAACGTATCACCTTTTATTGCAAATATTCATATGATCTCATCGAACACTGTTGTTTTTGATGATCCTCGAATCGTACCTTTCGATTCTAAGGTGGATTCATTTCATGGCGCGATGCCTATGAGTCCTTTTGAAATTTCATCTCAGGCTGTACATTCGTTTTCAGATTCCTGACCTATCGTGAGGATAGTTTCTTCCCGTCTCAACCTCATTAAAAAATGAAACCGGATGTCGCGAGGATAGTTTATTCCTGTCTCAACCTCATTAAAAAATGAAGCTAGGAGGTGAGGATAGTTTGTTCCTGTCTCAACCTCATTAAAAAATGACACTAGGAGGCCAGAATAGTTTCTTCCCATCTCAACCTCATTAAAAAATGAAACTGGATGTCGCGAGGATAGTTTGTTCTTGTCTCAACCTCGTTAAAAAATGAAACTAGGAGGCGAGGATAGTTTGTTCCTGTCTCAACCTCATTAAAAAATGAAACTAGGAGGCGAGGATAGTTTCTTCCCGTCTCAACCTCGTTAAAAAATGAAACTGGATGTTACGAGGATAGTTTGTTCCTATGTCAACCTCGTTAAAAATGAAACTAGGAGTCATGAGCATAGTTCCTTGTCTTGTGTCAAGCTCGTTAAAAAATGAATCAAGTATTTTAGAGCATAGTTCCTTGTCTTGTGTCAAGCTCGTTAAAAAATGAATCAAGTATTTTAGAGCATAGTTCCTTGTCTTGTGTCAAGCTCGTTAAAAAATGAAACAAGGAGTTTTGAGTATAGTTCCTTGTCTTGTGTCAAGCTCGTTTGAAAAATTAAACAAGGGTTTTGAGGATAGTTCTGTTCCTATGTCAACCTCATTAAAAAATGACACAACTCCCTTTTCGAGTCGAGTCTTTTCAAGATCTTGAAAGCAAACCTTCATTTCATCCACCTCGTTGAATGCAATGAAGCTTGGGGGGCATGTACCTCGATTTGCGTCGTTATGTTGGGGGAATGTACCTCGATTTGCATCGTTATGTTGGGGGCATGTGAACTTATAACAAGCATAGTTTTTCGTTTCAAGCTTGTATAAACATGAAATCGAATCCAAGCAGAGTTCTCTATGGTTCAAGCTTGTGTAAAAATGAACCCATACCCATTTTACATCCCGTGATTGTCGTCTTTATCTGCTAAATTCTATTAGATGAGCCTTGGTTGTTTTCATCCCATCGCCAACATCTCTTTGGCCGATCATATGCTTTCACTTGGTTGTTTTACCTTTCGTGAGGGACCGTAGTTATGATTCGTTTTATTAGCCAGCCTCTTAACCATTACATGTTTTCAGTAGTTCCACCATTGTTGGAACTAGTTGCTACCCTTTATACCACTTGTTCCTCTAGGATGAGTCCCCTTTAAGCTCTTTTCTCACTCGTAAAATATGAAAAGATTGCCGAGTTTTTCCTTTTTAAACTCGTTAAAACGGAATTAAAAGGACGTTCTACTTACAACTCTTTTCCGACCGTATAAAAATGAAAAGGTTGTCGGACTTTTGTCGTTTCAAGTTCGATATTGGTTATAAAATGACGTGTTTTCAATTGCTTTTTTACTTTTTCAGATCAAAGGCACTAATTACGAAAAGTACTCCTTGATCGTAATGGTCAAGCGGTTCTCTCAAGTATTATTTTATACTTTTTCGGGCTTGGGGGACACAAATTTACAAAAAAGGACAATCATGGAATTTTCTTAAGTTTTTTTTCTGACTCCCTAAAATTGAAAAATACTGAGTTTTTCCTATACTGGACTCGTTAAAATTCAACAGTAAAGGACCTGTTCAATTTTAAACAGGAATGGACCACTCCTTCTTAGGGTTCGAATTTTAAACTAAGTTGGACTCATCTGAAGGATGAGCTTATAATCAAGAAAATGTTATCCTCCTCAAGCTTGTCAAAAATAAAGAGGTGCTTGCCAGAAATGGTGGGGAAAAAGAGAGAAAAATAAACCTGTTTGTTATAGTTTGTGTTTAGAAAAGCAGTTAACCACTCTTGAACACGACACTTTTTGTTCACCTGGGTTGGGAAATCCTTTGCCTAACAGTTAATCAAACCATATTGAAAGTCTTCAGCCGGTTTCTGGGTATTAGCTTTGGGTCAATTGTCACCAAACCATCTGCAGTGTCGTTATGTGTTCAAGAGGTCAGTTCAAATAAACCATTCATTTGCAAAAATATCTGTCATCCATCTTGACCATCCCTGAGTTAGTCCTTGCTAAATATATTTCTTCAAAACTTGATCTATGATTTCGTGTTGTGGGCTTGCTTACGACAAATCGCTTTCTATCGACTCCAACTCATTATCTAGAAAGATGATCTAGAAATCGCCAGTACCTTGGAATTTGCATGCCCTAATGGCAGGTATCTCGCCTTTGACGACAAGTTGCATCATTGACCTGCGATAAAAGGATTCTGTGACGTGTTCGACATCAACTCATTTATTCACATTTCATGGATTGTACCGAGTACTTTGAGGGCCATTGACATTACTGGTGGTTTCTCTCACACTTGTTAACAGTTCACATCATTGATTGGTAATCAAGTGGTTTCTACCATGTTCGACTTCGACACATTCATTCACATGGATAGAATCGTACTAGTTGGGGAAGCAGAAATCAAGACCCTGGATCTAGTTTCCACCATCCAGGATGCGGGGAATTTTGTTATTCATTATACAGTAGACTATTCATAAACAGATGGTTGCGTCCATACTTTGTCTACATATGTCTATACTTGTGATGTATTACGAAATCATTCCTGTATCAAAGCAGTTTAGATAGTTTTCTAGTCAGTTTTGATCTGAGTATGGGAATTCCTACCTCAGCGATGCTATGTTTATATATTTATATTTTTCATTGAATGTTTTTACAGGTTTCGACTCGGGTGTCCACAGGAAAATCCTTGAAATGATAAATTACTTCACTCTTCTTAGATGACAAAAGCTATCCTCATCTATTACAGACTTCGCACTTTAGGGAGCAATCTGCGGCACGAAAATTGTCACCTTGACATTCTGCAATCTGTGTGAGTCTATCACTGATCATACCTTCCTCCTTTGCAAGTCTTAAACCTCAGTTCTTCATATCAAGCCTTGAAAATAAGAGAAATACCTTAAAAATCTCTAAAACTCTGGTTCCGCATTTTCTCTTAGCATTACTTGCGGTCCCACACCTAGTGGTCATGTCCCCTACGCACCTAACCGCTTTGTCTCTATGTTATGGGTGCGGACCCTTGTAAAAGTTAAAAAGGCGCAATTACATTCTTAAAAACTCACCTTGAGTCATTTCTGGAAGCTTCTAGAGGGAATATTGAGGTGGCAAGTTTGCTCCAGGTTCATGCATCCCATACCTTAAGGAGCTAACCCCTTGATGTGAGGAGGTTATCCCTTTGAAGGAGGACTCTATCCCTTCATAGGTGGACCTGTAACCTCCTTCCTTTGCACTATAAAATGAAGCATTGGGCTGGTTACTTGAGAGGTTGAAAGTTGAATATTTTTGAGGTGAAATGCTGCTGGAACTTAGTCTTCCTAATTGAGCTTTTGAGAGGAGAGATTACATACCTTTTTGATCTCATTTGGAAGAGAGTGAGGCTTGTTAAAGTAGAGGAGATTTCTGTTTGGACCCTCGGAAGAGCTTGTACAGCATCAAGGCACCCAAGGTTGTAAAGTTCTTCTATTTCAAAGTTAATACAATCAAGTTTATTTTTCTCAATAAGCTGTGTTTTATGGTTTATTTCATGGATTCTTTGATCACCATGATGAACATGATTTATTATATTAGCTATGTAAGTGTTATATGATGTGTGCTTGTTTGTGATTGCAGGATCTTAAAAGGAAACTCTTTCAGACGGTTGGAGCATGGATGCCACAAAATAGCGTTGGACTTAAGGTAGGGTCTAAACACCTCTTTAGTTTTTATTAATGAATCACAATATGTTTAGAGAAAGGTAGATTTTCTTGTCCTGCTTGTTGCTAGATATTTGTTGATACTAGGGAGATCGGCCTTGTCCGCAGGATCGATTTATCTGGCCAAGAATTCCTTCTAGTTCCATTCCTTTAGCTTCTACTTGATGTGTTTTAATCTTTTATGTAGCAGGAGCATAGACGATCCCTGAATCTGCAGGTCTTTAGCCCACCATTTTCCAATGTTGCTGATGAAATCCGGGTGTGAAAGCCATATATTTTCAAACCTGAACAGTTTGTTTCTTGGGGTGCCAATGCCCTTGATCTCCATTTGAATCGGACAGTGATCTGAGCCTCCAAAAGGAAGAATATCTGCTATTATTTCCTTGTCTAGAAGAATGAGCTCTTTAGAGATCATGAATCTGTCTAGCTTAGAAGCTACCTAGGAATCCCCTCCTCTTTTGTTGTTCCATGTGCAAAGACCATTGTTTGTCTCAATGTCCACCAACTTCATGTTTTCAGAAAAACATTGGAAAGATGAGGAATCTTTGTATAGTGCTCTTGTACCCCCATTTTTCTCTGAGAGAGATATAATCATGTTGAAATCTCCTCCTATAACCCACGATAGCCATGCAAATCTGTTTCGAAGGTCCACTAAGGAATCAATAAACGTGATTTTGTCATCTAACCTTTGAGGGACATAAACATTTGTTACTAGATAAGTGTCCCTGTCTCCTACAGGCTGTATAACAACTGATAAATAATTCCTTGATGCCTCCGCATCAATAATACCTATTTTTTGGGGATTCTAGAGGATGAGGATACCCCCTTCTATATTTTCTGCTTTGACTTCTATAAACTCATATCTACTGAGCCACTTACTATGGATTTGTCTTATCTTTTGAGTAGAACATTTCGTTTCTTGGACAAAAATTATATCCGGAGCTACCTGTTTCATTCTATTATTCAGCATTCTCTGTTTTCTTTTGCTGCCTAGACCTCTGATGTTCCAAGTTGTAAACTTCATAATTACAGATTGGTGAAGGAGTAATTGGTTAGCTCTTTCATCTTACCTCAGTCTATCATGAGCTTTACACATTCCATTAATAGCTCGTTCTGCTTTTTTCTGCCCCTTTTTTCCCCGGGTTTCTTGGAGCTAGTCCTCGAGTTGATTTTACTGCTTTCATTTCATGGTTGCCCTATCTTTCAATGCTGTTATCTTCTACCAAGCCCTTAGCTTGAGTTTTCCATAAGAATAACTGCTTTATTCGATTGCATTCTTCTTGTGGTAGAGGTTCTACCCCACCCATTGTTCCCTTACTCAAGAACCCTTCTAGATCTAAGTTTCCTTTGTCAAGAATCTCTTATAACTCATTTTCTTCCATTTCCATCTCGCTCTGGGTCATTTCTTGATCCATATCCATCTCTGATTCACTCATCATGATCCCTTTCCGTTTTTCCTTTACCTATTCCTGATCTTGTTCTTCTTCCTTCTCGTGCTTATCATATCCCTCCTTTATTACTTGATTTTCAACTGTTGTATCTTCCTCCTCTTCAAGAACATGGAACTGATTCGGCCTTACCTTTTGGTCTCCACTTTGGTGTTTTCTTGGCCCTTTTTTTCCATTTTTACCTTTGTGAGCTACTTTGTGAAAGCCATCTATTTATTTCATTGTGTTAGGTTTGCTTTTGTTCTTTGCCTTGCTGAGAGGGCAGTCTCTAAGAAGTTTCCCATGTTCATGACATTTTCGACATCTAAATGGAATATGCTTGTAGTCAACCATCTGCACTCATTCCTCATCATAAACCTCCAATATGACCTCGTCCAGAAGTGCTCGAGATAAGTCCGCTCTACACAAATTCTAGCAAAGGAGGTATATTTTCCCCTTCTTGTGGCTTCAGAAGTTTTGACATGCCTCCCTAATTTATTGCGTATGGCTCTTAGTGATTCTATTTGCCAATCATCCAGAGGTAGCGAATAGAGTCTTACCCAAACTGGG
The DNA here is from genome assembly GCA_031772625.1 of Pinus tabuliformis. Classification (NCBI taxonomy): domain Eukaryota; kingdom Viridiplantae; phylum Streptophyta; class Pinopsida; order Pinales; family Pinaceae; genus Pinus; species Pinus tabuliformis. Next base: position 536,393,464 of record CM062818.1, on the reverse strand, counting down.
ACTGAGGTAAAGGTTTCCCACCCCGGCACGAAGTTCATCATCCACGGCCGCATATAGAGCCCTGCTGCTGCATAGAAGTAGGGCCCACCTTCAAACACTCTGTCTTTGTCCTCAATGTTTGCAAACACCACAGTAAAGAATCCCTTGGATCCTAGATGAAGATCAATGCTTCCTTTAGGCTTCCAGTAGTATGTGATCCATGTTTGTAAAGCCTTTTCAGTGAGCAAGAGTCCCATGAATTTGCATATGATTGGATAAGTCTGCATGTGCTCCCTATGGGCCTGCACCTCTGGGTTATTTAAGATTACTCTAGTAGTGATTTCATCTTTGGGCTTGCACGGTCCCTTTTGTTTCCTCTCTTTTGTTCCCCGTTTTTTGCCATTTTCCTTCTTGTCTTTTGTGCCATCATTCTCCTTTTCCTTGTTACTTTCTGTTTCCTCTTCCCTATTTTTTCCTCCTTCCATCGTGTTACCTCTACCTGACTCTGGAGATGTCTTGCCCTTGTTAACCACTACCTCTATGTAGGAGGGAGTGAAGCTCCCACCTCTGCATCCGTCCATGGAGAAAATCCCACGCAGAAACCCTCAACCCTTGTCTTCCGCTCTCCGAGTGATCCTTATAATATCAAGTCCAAATGTATTTTTTTTTAATAATATGACTTTTTAATAATTTAAAATGTGATTATTTTTTTAAATAAAAAATATATGTTATTTTAAAATAAAATTATTTATTTAGCAAATTATTTAAATTGATTATAATTTTAAATTATTATTATTATGTATTATATTTAGAAGCGCATTTCAACTAAGTATAGATTAGATCTTGTAATATCATGTCTTGTAAATATTTTGACTTGGTCAAATTATAGAAAAATAAAAATAAAATAAAATAAAATAAAATAAAATAATAAAAAAGGCAAATCAATGCATAATTAAAAGTATAAAAATAAAAAAATAAAATTAATTATTATAATTTTAACACATAAAATTTATAATGTTAGATTAAATTGTTGAATTCTTTGAAATTTTATGGCTTTTCTCGTAGTATTCTTCTTTAATGTAGCTTTTTAAAAGCATAAAAATCTAATATTTTTTCTAATTAGTAGATTTTAGACATCTGTGGTTTATATCTTTTGTGTTGGTTAAGGAGAACCCACAGTCATAACCATATTTTGTCAACCTTTCAAATCCCAATCAAGACTATTTCTAATGAATAATTAGTGTCTTTAAAATTCCTCTAAATGTAATAATTTTCTTTATTTTCTTTAAAATCCAATATATGATTTAGTTTACATTATAAAATTATTATAGAATTTTATAATTTTGAAATGATATTGTTTATCTATTTTTTTTCCATGCTATTATATTTATTGTCTATTATATTTTTCCACACTTTTATATTTGTTGTCTATTATATCATGGTTTCTTTAAAATCCAATATATGATTTAGTTTACATTATAAAATTATTATAGAATTTTATAATTTTGAAATGATATTGTTTATCTATTTTTTTCCATGCTATTATATTTGTTGTCTATTATATTTTTCCACACTATTATATTGGTTGTCTATCATATCAGTGGTTACTGCAGAGACCAGGTGTTGGCCTTGAATTATTTTATCCCGCAGCAAAAGCAGTTTCTTACCCCGCTCCAATTTACAGAGTCTAAATTCCATATCCAGGTGCTAGTTGATTCCGTAGTTACATAGCTTGTTCCAGTCCCAGTTGATGGACCAGTTTATCCAGCAGACATTTTTCTATGGAGTATGATAAGGTCTCATGAAAATCAGATTGTTTTATTTTGCAAATTCTCTTTCTTGTGAGACAAACTTGATCTGTATAAATGGAAGACATTTTTCTATGGAGTATGCTAAGATCTCATGAAAATCAAATTGCTTTATATTGCAAATTCTCTTTCTTGTGAGACAAACTTGATCTGTATAAATGGAAACTTCTTTGAACTCAAGAAAAAAGTCATTCCCCATGTTAACCTAGTTTCCTAAAACTCTTACCAAATTATTTCCATTAATGTTTGCTGATATTATTTTACAAGCTGACCACTGTGGCATCCCAGAACGTGAAGCTATCATTACATTAATGAAGTGACATAGAAATTACTAAGAAATTCGACTTAATGCTTAGTTCTAATCAATGTGATACATGGAGGCTGGTGGTGGCAGGATTTGAATATGCACTAAGAAATTGCCTAACAAATTCTGCTAAATGCTTTGTTTAATCACAATGCATCAATGTTCAGAAATGTATTGACCACGAGATTTCCTAGTAGTGACAGGATTTGAAACTAAGAAATTGCCCAGGAAATTTGCTCAATGCTTTACGTTTGATCACAATGCATCCCTATATGGTTGGTGGCAAGATTCGTAGATATCTGGGCGGTGGCATTCTCAAAAATTTATTTAATTATTTAAAACTGGCCCACAACTTGGACTAAATGCTTTATATCTAATCAATGCGTCATACCTGGTAGTGGGAAGAATTGAAAATGCTTTATGTTTAATCACAATACATCAGTGGTTGGTAAAGATATAAATCACAATACATCAGTGGTTCGTAAAGATTTGAAAATGAATGGGGAGAAATTGCCCGGAACTTCTGCTAAATACTTTACGTCTAATCAATGCGTCAGCAGTGGCCAGGAAATTGCCAAAGGACTCCTCGCTGCCCGGTTCAAACTAATGTATTATTAATTCCTTCCTTCCATCCATTAAACAAAAAAAAGGTATTAATAGTGAGAGAAAAGGCCTCACGACTCAATTTCTTCAAGAAAACAAGAAGTTGAGAAATCAACCAGATCTCAGCGCTCAATTTTTCAATAGATTCGCTGAATATTGGCCGAATATTGAGAGTGATTAAGGCCCATAATACTGGTTACTCTGAAATAGTGAGACCATACAGGCGAGGAGAACGAAGGTTAAGTGCGCATTTCCCGGCTCTGCAACGCATCTTCAATCTTTACTTCATTGTTATTCATTTCTATAATATCACATGGCTTCCTCCTCAACATCCACCTCCACCTGAGATAGCGTCAACAACAACGACTATGTGTTTGATGTTTTCATCAATCACAGGGGCCCCGATGTCAAGAAAACCTTGGCCACCGATCTCTACCATCGCCTTTGCAAACATGAATTGAGGGTATTTTTAGATGAGCAGGAATTGTGCGTGGGAGAGAATCTGACCCCTCAAATTGAAAGCGCCATTAGAACATCCTCTGTGAATATAGCAATTTTTTCTCCGAATTATGCATATTCAAAATGGTGCCTTGATGAGCTTGTACTGATGGTGGAGAGTATGTCAAAGTATAAGTCCACCATCATCCCGGTCTTCTACCGTGTCAAGCCTACAGAGCTACGATGGGTGGAGGCCGGAAAGGGAGTCTACGCTCAAGCCCTACACACGCTTCAAGAGAAAAAAGATGATGGTCGACCAAGATACGACTCCAACACACTTGAAAAATGGAGGAAGGCTCTCTCTGATGTTCCAGAAACAATAGGTTTCGACGGAGAGAAGTATAACATGTGAGAACACCACCCCTCCATGTACATCTTAGCATTTAATTCGTTGAATTATTAGATAAATCTGCATGGTGAAAGTGTTGGAACTACTACACACCTACATGTAGACTCTTAGTTAGAGCATGTGACTGCATGCAAGATTCCTTTTGCATGTTGGAACTACTACAGATCTACATGCGGACTTTTAGTTAGAGCATGGGATTGCATGCAAAATTCCTTTTGCATGATTTACTCCTTGATTTACTCCTTGATTTGCTCCTCCTTTAACTCCGCAACTGACTAGTTATCTCCGGAACTTGTTGTAGGTGTTGAGTCTTCTCATTGATCACCACTATAGTCATTACCTTGGGATCTTCACCTAGTAATGCTATATCATGAGCATTGTAACATAATTTTCAATAGAATCATTCTTTTCTTCTTTCGATTTTCTTTTAGTGCTTTTGCTCTGCAAAGCTGTGTGTTCAACCTTTACTAGCTAGATTCATCTGTGCAGGTTTTCTAACACATTTACATGGTATCAGAGCCCACAGGTTGCTAGATAAAAGGCGCATCAGTACTTTATTTTGCAAGTATTAAGCTTGGAGATCGAAGATTGACAGAAAAATGGAGTTTCCCAAAGCATCGATCCTAACACCGTACAACTATCATGAATGGAAGGATCAAATGGCTCGATACCTTCGTCATAAAGGGTTGTATAGGATTACCATGGCTACAGAAGTGGAACCCACTTCAGCCATAGAGAAATCCAAGTACCTCAACCGTATGGATGAGGCCCACGGATCCATATGCATGTGCATCTCTCCAGAGTTGCAGTTTCATCTATCTGCCTGCAATACTCCCAATGAGATTTGGAAAAAGGTTGAAGAGCTCTACGGGAAACAGGATGAGATGAAATGACATCTGCTTGAAGTGGAGCTGCTATCATTGGATCCACGGAACTATGACAGAATTCAAGATTTCTTCACCAAATATAATGATTTATTGCTGCAACTCAAGGGTTGTGGAATTGACAAATCCAAGGAGGAGAGTCACCAAGTTCTCTCTATTATGTCAAAGCTCGGACCGGAATACTCCGTCTTTGTGTCTACATTTCATTCAGTAAGGCTCGCAACAGGTAAATCTTACACTATGCCTTCTCTCAAAGAATTTATGGAGTCTCTTATTTTTGAGCAAGATAAACTCATTGGCATGGGGAAAATCAAATCTCCAAAAGCACATGCACTTGCTGTGCATGATGGCAGCCACAATAAAAATCACAGATCTGATTCAAATCAGAAAAATCAGCAGCAGAAAGACAAAGGAAAAGCACATTCCCATCCAAAGAAGGAAGGGTACACCAAGCCCTTCAATGACTCCTCCGGCTCGAGAAATGAGAAAGGGAAGAAAGGAAACAGATGCACCTACTGTCAAAGAGGATTCCATCCAGAATCCTCTTGCATGAAGAAACAAATTGACCAAATGGCAGAAATCCTTCAGAAGCATAACCTTGGGGACCACATCCCTCAGGGCGCCAAGAAGAAAACTGAGGATCCGCCACACGGAAAAGGTAACAATTTTCATGCTTTAGTTGCAATTAATTCTTCTCCTGATGCATGGATTATAGATTCTGGTGCATCACATCATATGGCTGCTGCAAAGGAAGTATATTCCTCTTTGGATGCATGCAAAGGACCTCCCATCCTCATGGGAGATGACTCACCTATTGAGGTCACCGGAAAAGGTAGAGTGGAACTTTTACACGGAAGCTTTGAAGATGTGCTTCATGTTCCAAAACTTTCGGTAAACTTGCTTTCAGTTTATCAGATCACTCATTCCGGCACCGGAAAGAGAGTGGAATTCACTCCAGATGCAGTGAACATATATGATCTACATAGCAATGCCAAAATTGCAACTGGTGAGGTAAACAATGGATCCAGACTGTATACATTTTCTGAATTTATTGAATCTGAATCCTCCTTATTGCTTACACATGCTGATGATAGTAGTAGGCTTTGGCACGAGAGGTTTGGTCACTTAAATTATAGGTATATGCAGCAGCTAAGCAAGAATGATGGTGGAAGGCTTGCCAAATATCAGTTTCTCCAAAGGAGTTTGTGAAGGGTGTGTTCTTGGCAAACATCCCAGAGAAAAGTTTGATACCGGCAAGACTCACAGAGCATCATCTCCTCTAGATCTGATCCATAGTGATCTCATGGGGCCTTTTCCTCATCCTTCCATCAACAAAGCAAGGTATGTGCTTACATTTATTGATGACTTCTCACGGTATACTTGGGTGTATCTTCTCAGGAACAAATCTGAAGTTTTTGAGCACTTTGAAGATTTCAAAGCACTAGTTGAGACACAGTCAGAGAGAAAGATCAAAGCCCTCCGTACAGACAATGGGGGGGAATATGTTAACACAGCACTTCAGAACCTTTGCCTTCAGTCCGGCATACAGTTGCAGTACACAGTTCCATACACTCCACAGCAGAACGGAGTTGCTGAGAGAAAGAATCGATCTCTCAAAGAGATGGCTTCCTGCATGTTGCATGCCAAGTCACTGCCTCATAAGCTTTGGGCCGAAGCACTTAATTGTGCTAACTACATCCAGAACAGATCTCCTCATAGGTCTGTCAAGGATCAGACCCCCTTTGAGGCTTGGAGCGGCACTAAACCAGAGGTCACTCACCTCCGTGTTTTCGGCTCTCGAGCATGGGCCCGGATCCCCTCTGAAAAGAGGAAAGCTCTTGATCCACAGAGCATTGAGTGCATATTTGTTGGATACCCTGATGGTGTGAAGGGATATCGACTACTGATTCCCTCTACGGACAAGCTCATCATTGAGCGAAGTGTCAAATTTGAGGAAAGTCTCTCGCATGCACCTCAAGCGCCGCATGCAGACACTTTTTATCTACCTCATGTCCGAGATGATGACTCAGTGCATTCAGATGCAGATACAGATCATGCAGATGCCGAGGAAGAGCATGCAGATACAAAGACAGAGTCTTCAGATACAAATCTAGTGCATGCAAATGATGATCCACATCCAAGCCCAGATCGGGCTTCCAGCAGTGAATCATATTCCCCTGTCATAAATCAGAGAACAAGGAGCTTACGTGAGATATATGCACAAGACCAACCAGCTGCTAGAAATGGTCTTGTGGGGGATAATTCTGATCTGCAGAGGACTAGCTCAGAGTTTATTGAGCCTCCTCTTGTCCTCACTGCCGCTGAACCATCGCCCTCCTGGCATTGTCATTTGGTTCAGTTTTCTGATCCACAGTCTTATGGTGAGGCTGCTGGGCATCCATCTTGGGAGTCCGCCATGGAGGAGGAGTATAACTCCCTCCTCGAGAACCAGACTTGGGATCTGGTCCCCCTTCCTTCAGGAAGGAAACTTGTCCGATGCAAATGGGTCTACAGGACCAAGAGTGCTGCAGATGGGCAAATCACCAGACGGAAAGCAAGGCTAGTAGCCAAAGGCTTCCAACAAGTGCATGGCATTGATTATGACGAGACCTTTGCTCCAGTAGCAAAGATGGATTCCATACGCCTTACACTTGCCATTGCGGCTGCCCAGCGGTGGGAAGTACATCAGATGGATGTTAAGAATGCCTTTCTTCACGGAGACCTATCTGAGGAGATCTACATGGAGCAGCCACATGGTTTCATTCAGGATTCATCTTTGGTCTGCAGACTGAAGAAATCTCTCTACGGCCTTAAGCAAGCCCCGAGAGCTTGGTACGCGAAGATGGATTCTTTTCTCTTATCACAAAACTTTGAAAGATGTAAGTCTGATCCGAATGTTTACATGCTTAGGACGCATGATTCTCTTCTTATCTTAGTTTTGTATGTAGATGATCTCCTAATCACTGGCAGCTCAGCTTCAACCATTGCTACAGTCAAGAGGGCCTTGCATGATAGGTTCTTGATGACGGACATGGGTCCATTACACTTCTTTCTTGGTCTTGAGATTAGCCAGGATGCCACAGGCATCAAACTCTCTCAGGCTAAGTATGCACGGGATCTCCTCGAGAGATTTCGCATGACTGACTGCAAGCCAGCACTGACTCCTTTTCTGTCTGGGGTCCGCCTTGAGGATGGAGGTGACACTCCATTAGTTGACAGCACTCTCTACCGACAGCTAGTGGGGAGCTTATTGTACCTCACCCACTCCAGACCAGATCTCTCATATGCAGTAGGGGCAGTTTCCAGATACATGCAGGAGCCGCATGAGCTACACTGGAATGCTGCCAAGCGCATCCTCCGATATGTGCAGGGCACCATCACCTTCGGGATTCACTATGCAGCAGGCACTGCATTGAATCTCCTTGGCTTCACAGATTCTGATTGGGCGGGAGACAGCATTGATCGCAAGTCCACCTCCGGATATTCACTGAGTCTAGGATCTGGCCCTATCTGTTGGTCGAGCAAGAAGCAGGCTGCTATTGCTCTCTCTTCAGCTGAGGCTGAGTACCGAGGAGTAGTCAACATCACCATTCAGGCTCTGTGGCTACAACACTTCCTCACTGAGTTGGGCGTCCAGTTCCACCAGCCCATTGTCATCTGGTGTGACAATCAGAGCACTCTCAAATTTTGCAGGGATCCAGTACAGCGGCAGCGGACGAAGCACATAGAGATCCATATGCACTACATCAGAGACTTAGTACATGATCGGGTCATTGATCTGCAGTTCTGTCCTTCAGCAGAACAGACTGCAGACATCTTCACCAAGACATTCACTGAGCAGAAGTTCCGCTCTTTGCGTGATCGTCTTGGAGTGAAGGACACGGTTGCTTAGCAACAATATTTTTCTTCCTCTTTTCTTTTGATTACATTGTATTTTGAGGGGGGGTTTTTCCCACGAGGTTTTCCCTCTTTCCTCCATTTTAGTACAAGTTGCATTGTATTTTGGGTGACCTTTTGCCTTAGTTGCTAGGGCCCATTTTCTATTTTTCCCCATAGTGGTGTTCAGGGGGGGTGTTGGAACTACTACACACCTACATGTAGACTCTTAGTTAGAGCATGTGACTGCATGCAAGATTCCTTTTGCATGTTGGAACTACTACACATCTACATGCGGACTTTTAGTTAGAGCATGGGATTGCATGCAAAATTCCTTTTGCATGATTTACTCCTTGATTTACTCCTTGATTTGCTCCTCCTTTAACTCCGCAACTGACTAGTTATCTCCGGAACTTGTTGTAGGTGTTGAGTCTTCTCATTGATCACCACTATAGTCATTACCTTGGGATCTTCACCCAGTAATGCTATATCATGAGCATTGTAACATAATTTTCAATAGAATCATTCTTTTCTTCTTTCGATTTTCTTTTAGTGCTTTTGCTCTGCAAAGCTGTGTGTTCAACCTTTACTAGCTAGATTCATCTGTGCAGGTTTTCTAACACATTTACAGAAAAAGACTGACTTATAGCATGTACGTCTGCTTGTATTATTAGTTTGTATTTCATTTTGAAAAGGGAACGAGAGCGGTGAAGATGATTTCAGTAAAATCTTTGTTCTCTTAGAAAGATAAATAACATATAAACAAATATTTGAAGTACAATAGAACAAAAGCAGATGAGATTCAGAAAATTGTCAGAGTTATACTGATATTAGCGAAAGTATGGTAGGATACTGATACCCAGAAAGGCCAAAATTGCATAGATCAGCTAGTTCAATTAGTTACTAGTCTTCTATGCCCTGCTGTGGAACAAAAGCTTTATGAAGGGAGATGCAGTCGGGAGAGTTCGTGATTAAAACTTCTAAGGGTTGCAGATGGCCCATGGTTATATGCAGCTTCATTTATTTCTAAGTAGGGCTAATGACGTAAATTCAATTGTTCATAAATTCTTCTTTCCGTTCATGCCTCCCTTGGTTTTCAGTGTTTGCATTTTCTTTTTTTAGATTTTTAGCTCTGCCCTTTTGGTTGAATGTGACTATCCTTTGCTAAATCACTGTTTATATTTGGTTTCCTTTATTGTTTAAGTGGGAAGACAGGTGTCTTGCAGTGCCTTGAGGCAGTCTTTGAACTCTGCAACCTTCCCTTCGTATTCCAAAAAGAACAGCTCCTCGAAGACGTCGTGGAAGCAGTGCTGGAAAAAGTTAAAAGAAGGCTGCATGTGTCAGAATATCCAACAGGCTTGCAAGAAAAATTAAAAGATTTTGAAACCACAATGTCATTGCGGCAGGTCGTTGGGAATGTTATAGTTACCGGAATTGTGGGCCTTGGAGGGGTTGGCAAAACCACCCTAGCGAAAGAGTTCTCTAATATTCAGAGATCAAAATACAAGCGATTTTGCATTTTAGAGGATATCAGAGACAATCCTTTAACTACCTTGCAGAAATACCTTCTAAAGGACTTAACCCAGAAGGACGAGGAAATACGCAGCATTAATGAAGGTAAAGGAAAGCTCCGAAGGTTTCTCCCATCTTCTGATTGTCTCATTATTTTAGATGATGTAGATAATATTGAGCAACTGGAGGCATTAATTTATCCAGCGAAGGATGCCCTTAAAAGCAGTAGCTTAATTTTAGTGACATCTCGCAATAAGGATGTTCTCACAAGCTCAGACATCCCAGAATCATCCATATACATTCTGGAAGGCCTCAGTAGACCGCACTCCAAAAAGCTCTTTTGCTCGCATGCATTCGGCCAGCATCATCCTACTGCGGGATTTGACATAGTGGTTGACAAGTTTTTGGATTCCTGCGGTGGATTACCATTATCTATTAAAGTACTTGGCTCGCTTCTTTGTGGAAAAAATGATTTAAATCATTGGGAAGCACTAGTGCGCAAAATCTCCAAACATAGTGGTTGACAATTTTTTGGATTCCTGCGGTGGATTATCATTATCTATTAAAGTACTTGCCTCGCTTCTTTGTGGAAAAAATGATTTAAATCATTGGGAAGCACTAGTGCGCAAAATCTCCAAATTGCTTCCTGAAGATATACGAGGCAGGCTAAAAATTAGCTATGACGGTCTCGATGAGGAGGAGAAAAATATATTCTGAGACATTGCGTGCTTCTTCAGAGGAGAAGACACACATAGTCATTAGAATATTGAATGGAACCGGCTGGGAAGGATCGCTGGGCCTTTGGAAGCTGAAAACAGATGTTTGGTGCAAGTGGACAGTGAAAACCGTCTGAGAATGCATGACCATGTCAGAGACATGGGCAGATATCTGGCGGAGAAGGAACCTCCTGATGGCGAGCTTCGGCTTTGGAACCCAAGTGACAACCTTTTTCATAAGCTTTCCGGCCAATTACCTGTAAGGATTTTAAAGTGTTTTCGACAGATTTCCAATTAGCGTCCTGTTAGTTTTGAATTCTTAAAACTTTGCAAGAATGAATCTTGTTTCTAACAGCTCTGAGTGAACAATTCAGGTGCGTGGAATTAGCCTGGTAAATAGAAATGAGGTTGAACAATCTTTCGAAAACCTTGCGGAGCCTGCTCGCACTCCTTTATTGAGTAATATGAGCAAGTTGCACTTGCTTAAGGCTGACTGTTATTTTCCTAAATGCCTATTGAATGTTTGCCACCATTTGCCAAACCTAATATATTTAGAGTGGCTAAAGTGTCCTGAGTCCTCCTTCCCTTCCTGGATTCCAACAAAGAATTTAAGAGTAAACACTCTAGCAACACGAATCTCAGGTATTCTTCTTAAATTTCTATTTCTTGTTTTTTCTTAAATTGTAAAAATTTACTCTATTTAAGAACTGTTTTCCTTTAACACACTGCCTGTGACATTTACAGTCTTAGACTACTTGAACAATGCAGGCACCTCTACAGCTAAGGGAATTGTGTATTTGTCTTCCGACTCCGTTGGGAACCTAGGGGGCCTCCAACATCTCATAGAGACGCTTCGGGTTGGGAACCTAGCATGCCTCCAACATCTCGACTTGTGCACCTCCTCCACTCTCCACACGCTTCCGGACTCAGTTGGGAACCTAGCAGGACTCCAACATCTCTTGAGCGGCTGCTCTACACACGCTTCCGGACTAGTTCGGGAACCTAGGAGGCCTCCAACATCTCGACTTGAGGAGCTGCTCCACTCTGTAGACTCTTCCGGACTCTGTTGGGAACCTAGCATGCCTCCAACATCTCCACCTGAGCGGCTGCTCCACTCTGCAGGCGCTTCCGGACTCGGTTGGAAACCTAGAACACCTCCAACATCTCCACTTGAGCTGCTGCTCCGCTGTGAAGACGCTTCCTGACTCAGTTGGGAACCTAGCAGGCCTCCAATACCTCGATGTGAGCTCCTGCTCCGCTCTGGATACCCTTCTACACTCAGTTGGGAACCTAGTAGGCCAACATCTCGACTTGAGCGGGTGCTCCGCTTTGCGGACCCTTCCGGACTTGGTTGGGAACCTAGCAGGCCTCCAACATCTCCACTTGGGCTATTGCTCCGCTTTGCAATGCTTCCGGACTCGGTTGGGAACCTAGCACGCCTCCAACATCTCCACTTGGGTAGCTGCTATGCTCTACACACGCTTCCGGACTCCGTTGGGAACCTAGAAGGCCTCCAACATCTCGAATTGGACAACTGCTACGCTCTGCACACGCTTCCGGAGTAGGTTGGGCACCTAACAGGCCTCCAACATCTCGACTTGAGCAGCTGCTCCGCTCTTCAGACACTTCGGGACTCGGTTGGGAACCTAGCACTCCTCCAACATCTCGACTTGAGTCATTGTTGTGCTCTGCAAACGCTTTCGAATTCGGTTGGGAACCTAGGAGGCCTCCAACATCTCGACTTGAGCGAGTGCTCTCCACATACCTACAACAGTTCTAAAAGCAAGTGGTCATTATTTGTAGATTGAATGAAACATACAGTATATCTTTAATTTATTGTTGCATTGTAGATACTCTAAACAATAAAAATCATCGTAATTAAAACATATAATCCAATAACATAAAAATGAGTCAAAACTTATGATTTAACACCATATGGAAATCAAAATTTTTATTTCAAGATACGAAGCAAACATCAGTTATACAAATTGTCTTAGACACTTATTCAAAATCACTCATATTTTCTTGCATATCATCAGAATTCACATCTTGAGATGAATGAATTGATGCAGACGAAGATGTTCCATATTTTTATCTTTCGTCAACTAGTGCCCCATTTGAGTTGACATGCATGCCCACCCTTTGAGGTTTCAAAATTCTTTTGGATCTACGACAGTTTCAGCACACTCCCATCTTCCTTCTAGTAACAACCTTTTAAGAATCTCATAAACAAGTATGTCAACATCCTCCAATTTTAAGAGGTTTGTGCAGCGACGATTTATATTTGTACCCTTTCTTTTTCTCTTTCCGCCAATTTTTTTATTAGCTACTATCTATGGCTTATACACACCATTTACACCCCGTGTGTATTTTTTGCATACCAATGTACTTCAACACCTGTAACATTTTCATTTTCTGTAAAGACCTTTATAACCTTAGCAACCCAGAATGGATAGCCATTAGGATCTCCATCCACTAGGATTGCGATCATGCAACCCTCCTTAATATCCTGTACTGAACCCATGTAAAGGTCTTCAATGGCTTCATGTTGTTCACGAGATCTTCTGGAACCAATATACACCTCTCTTTCCTCTGTTTGTGAAGAATTAATAATACATTGAGATTGTTGTTGTTCAACAATGTTTCTTTCCTCATGTTCAATTGACACATTTTGTGGCCAAATAAATGGATTTTTCAAAGGTATTTCTTCATTTGTTTTTTCTTGAAATGAAATCATTTTGATTATTGAAAAATGACGCCCACCAAACTGAATCAACAATGTCGAAGTACTCATATGTATATCTAATACATTTTTTAACTTCTTCTAGGCAATCAAAATAATTTATATCTCTATTCTGTCTGCATGCATTATGAACTTCACCAACTGATTGTAATAACAATATATGTGATGATCTATAATGAACTTAAAAAATTCCAAACTTGATGACGGTGCCCATTTTGTAGTAGTTGAATACTTCTTCCCCCATATTAGTGTTTTCCCATCAATTTTTTTGATACGAAATTGATGTTGGAAGCTAATGTCACTAAGTTGCTCAATGCATTTCTCCTCACCATGCGATCCCAGAATAAACCTTCGCATGTCAACAATTTCTTCCAACACAACAAAAGTAGGCTCTAGCATGTATGATTTATTAATGCATGCAATTAATGATGGCAAGCTTCCAACTTCCTTCCTCCTTAATGTGACTGAAAAACGATTGAACATCTGATCAATATGGTCATGAGTGTGCCCAACAAGAAGGAAACCAACCTTTACCTTTTGAGAAATTATCAATTCAACAAGCATGTTTAGATATCCAAAAACAATATGATTTTTGTTTTCATGGCAAGTCTTGTTCAATTGTAGATACAAAACTTCAGGAAGATTACCAGAACAATGAGAAAGAACATCATGAATTATGGTTATTGTCACATTTGCATCATTGTGAATATTTGGAGTTGTGAAGTACACCCTTGGCAACATTTTTCCATTGAAGACCATAGAACTGACCAAGTGATATTGAATAAAGTTTTCCTCGTGTAAATTTTTGGGTGTACGAACAAAATGTGGTAAAAGTGTTTTCTTCTCGTCCATACCATCAATTATCAAACCCAAATATTTATTCGGATTATCATAACACTTCTTTCGATGCTTGTACAACTTTTTCCTTTCACTTGTTTGTTGTTCGCGATGCTCCTGAAGTTCTTTGACAATGGAATCTACATAACATAAAAGAAAGTCATTAATAAATACGTTTTCATAGTTGATGACTATACAATTTTAAAGGTTAAAGTTATGAATGCTTACCTCTTTCTAACCCTTCACATTTATCCCTTTTTTATTTAAGAGAAGCTCATATACTGCAAATCCCCATCATTTTCTTAGGAATACGGACATTGTTGAATTCTTTCTTCCATACCTTCACAAAATATTGATATGTAATAAATCGACCATGTCCCTGAGAACCCTCTGCATATTTTCTGTATAAGCTGTAGATTTATCGTCTTGGAAAATTATCTGGAATATGTATTGTTTCTCTATTTGGCATACATTCTCCATGCTTTGAAAATAAATCTTTCATCCATGACATTGCAGTATTAGATAATGGCCCAAACTGTCATTTATGACGTACTGTTGAATAAAATGTGGGAGCCTTTTCCAAATTTTCTTGGATTCTTTAGAGACGAAAATTACCCTTTGAATGAAGCATTTTGAAATCTTTTCTACAGATAAATAAAGACCCAATATGATAATCATTTCGTGACAATGTAGATTGCATACACCCAACTAAATATGAAAGACCCAATATGATAATCATATCTTGACAATGTAGATTGCATACACCCAACTAAATATGAAAGACCCAATAATTTGAATAGAGATGATGGTTGGAATATTAATAGAAGTTGGGTCCCTCTTTTGTCCTCCTAATAATTTTTTTTTTTTTTTGTTTGACATTCTTTCTATAGTATTTGTTGTTGATTTATTCTTCATTAGAGTTTAATTTCTTAATCCTTCGTGTTCTTTATGTATTTTATCATCCAATTCATTCTTAACTCATTTTAGTATTTTTGTTATTTGGTTGGGCCTGAGCCCCATATTTTATTGTTGACCCCATTTTATTTATTATTTTTTCTATATATATATATATATATGTTTATGTTTCTTTTTTTATTTATTTATTTTTATTTGTTTATATATAGACTTGCATATATTTTTGTTTTATTTTATTTATTTTTCCATTATTTGTTTTTAATTTACTTTATTTTATTTCCATTAGTTATTTTATTTATCAAATGATCTTGTCTTGATTAGGGTCTTCACCAGTTTTTATCATTTTTTATTCCCCTCCTTTAAAGTTTGACTTTGATTATTTATTTATTTAATTTAAAAAATGGTTGTTTAATATAGTAGTTAATTATTAATAATTGTTTTTAATCAATTAATTTAAATATTATTTTTTAAAAACTAGCTATTACATATTAATATTTCTATAAATTAATAAATTAATATCATTATTTAAATATTATTTTTCAAAAACTAGGTGTTTAATATAGGCATTACCTATTAATATTTTTAATAAATTAATGTAATAATATCATTATTTATTTATTTTTTCAAAAACTGTGACTTGTTTTTAATATATTAATAAATTAATAATATTATAATTTATACATTATTGTTCAAATATAGGTGTTACTTGGAATTATGTCTCTACATTGCTCTCTATTTAAGCATTTGCCATGGTCTGGCTCTTCATGTGGTCTTGATGAACCACACTTGTTGGTTCGAAACGCGTTGGCCAAAAAATTCTCTCATATGATTTCTACCAAAATACTTTGTTTAATTTACAAAAATTTATTAAAATTATATATTTACTAAATTAATTTAAAAACAAAAACTATTTAAAAATTATATAAAATCAATGAAATTCTATTATATTAAAATATTAAAAAAAAAACTTTATAATTTAAAACTCCCCATCTTTAGAATTTTTAATTATACACTTGCTAAAATATTATATAAAAATAATAAAATTCTATTATATTAAAATATTAAAAAAATTAATAATTTCAAAGTCCCAATATTTAAAATTTTTAGTCATACACTTACTAAAATATTATATAAAAAATAATAAAATTCTATTATATTAAAATATTAAAAAAACTTAATAATTTGAAATTCTCAAAATTCTTAATCATATTGGAAGTGCTTATCATTTTTAAACTTTGTTGTGTACATTTTTCAAATATAAAAAAATAAAATCAAAAGCATTTTAGGCTTCAATATATTTTCATAAAATGCGTTTTATTTAAAAATTAATTTATTATCATTGTGCAAATATAAAGTCTATAATTGAAAGCCATATATATATATATATATAATTAGATTTGTAAAAATATAAATAATTTTTTTTACATAAAAATTTATATATTTATTTATTAAAATTAAATATATTTTTCAAATAAATATATAATTGTTTGATTGTTATTTTATTTGGTTGATTCTTAGTATATTTTTATTTTTATTTTATTTATTTATTTTTCTATTTATTTATTAATATAATTTTTTTCCTTTTTGTAACTTTATATTCTATACATTTATAAATAACATTTCTAACTTACATATATCAATATAATTGTAGGCATTTACAACCCTCATCAAAGCATCTACATACAAATAACCATTAACCAACTAAATAATAATATTGATATAAAGTAACCCTTCATTGCTTGTCATTTATACCCATTTTTATAAATAAGGAGAAACAAATTAGAGAGTGGGTATGCAAAATACTAAGGAAATTTTTTATTTTATTGCAATTTCTCACAAGTGGGAGTCATATTTGTTAATAGTCATGAGAGTTGAATATTCTATAAATTTAAGCATTTTCAAATTTTTTATAAAAATATTGAAGACAATAAATTTAATTTAATTTTTATTTTTATTTAATTGAAATCCGTTTTTATATAAATATGTAGAGAAATAAATTCATAAAATATTATATATAAATTATTATTTATTCATAAAATATTTAGTAAAAATAGATTGTATAATAAAAAAATTATATTTAATTTCTCATTATATTTTTCATTTTGTAAGTTTAATTGATACAGGAGCATCCAACTAGGGGCGCCATGACCGGGTGTTGGTCTCAACCGAGGAGGAGAGGTCATCAACAATTAGAATTTCATTTGTGTTTGTTAATTAAAGACAACATTAGGAGTCTGTTTATGTTTTGGTTTCTGTCTGTTAAAGAGTAGTTAAGGATAATATAGTTAGGGACAGTACAGTTAGGTAGAAACAGTTGCAGACACTTGGTTGTCTGGTCTTTTGTGAAATTTAATTTTCTAGTTGTTTACTTTAGATAAAAAATAACAAAATAACCGGAAAGAAAATATTGTCATTGTATGTAACAGAACGAAAAGATCAAATAGCAAGATAGTTAATAACTGCATAACAGTTTGCTAACTGTATTGCAAGGAATTATAAACAATTGTACACAGCATGGATGGGGTTCGTTCTTTCCGAAACAGAGAATAATAATACAAACAGAGACATTTTTCTTCACATTCTATTTTTCTTGAATCCATCTGAATTGATACTTTATCTCCTATAATCTATTATTTTTCATGCAATGTAAAAACAGACAGATTGTCAAATTCCTTCCTGAACAGAAGCGTGTTCCCAAATACAGAGTCAGGCAGAAGCATAAGTAAAGTCGAGACACAAACATACGAATTGAAGACAAGCACATAAACCTACAGTAAAGCATTACCAACAATACAGTTCCAGCATCGAGCATAAACAAGAGGTAACTCTGTATACGAATACACCAAATTTTTTTCATTAATATTTCACAAATATTATTACAGTCCACATCGTGGCATCAAACCCATGAATACAAGTCTACAACCAACAGTTACGAGGGCATGGAAACCCTCTTCAGAAACAGAGCATAGGATGAGGGTTAGGGTTTCAAACCCTTAACAAAGTTCTATACAGCCTACGGCCGAAGCCACACTATACAACCAATGGACCAAGAAACTGGATTTGTTTACAAATCGAACGCATTGCAAACGAACAGGCCGAGCAAGACAATAACACAAGCAGAAACCCTTCGACAGACAGAGTCAACAAGGAAAGATCCTACCGGGTCTATCTGAAGAATGGGCCGAGGGTTACGCTCACTGGAGACCAAGAACCTGCAAGAGAAACAAGACCAGGTGTTAGTACGAGGGTTTGAGAACCGAACAACAACTGTGGAAATTAATAAAAAGAAAACGGGCTTGTAGAAGAACTCACCTTTTTGACGGCATAACTGAATGAGAAAAGCTACCATTGAACGCGACCATTACTAAATCAGAACCCTGCTAGCAAGGAGCCGAGTCCGTTAGCACAAAGAAAAGTTGAAAACATAACTTGTAGCAGAGAAAGATAACTTACCTTGCCAGAAGAAGCAGTCGTGGATGGAAGGGTCCCGTTGAGGCCACATCCTGAGCATAAGCAAATGCATACCCATTAACAAATAATGTAAGCAAGCAAGTGGCAACGGAACTGTAATGTAAAGTCAAGGGCCAGAGAGCAACCAGAAAGAAGCAGTAACAACGAGCACCCAAAAACATAAGAAAACCTCGCACAGTTCGACTAGAGATTAGCGGAATTGAGCCAGCAAGGGCATGAACCAGTGGAAAAGAAATATCAATGTACAACTGAAACTTACCAACGAAATCCATAGTTAACGCAGACAGAGATAGTTGCCGAACAGAACCATACCCTTACTGAGTTGCAGAGCTCACAAAACAACAGCGCAAGTGGAAAATGACCGGGAGAACCTAGCCCCAAGGGTTTAGCCAAACGCAGAACAGAAGCCCGAGGTCTGGACACTTGTCCTCTCGGCGTACCAAAACATTAAAAACAACAATAAAGTTCCAACCTAAATATCCGCCCTAACACTGATTAGTGATATCATTACTCATAAATCATTGTAATCAATAGCTGCCTAATTAAAGTGTGATTAGCAACTAATCGTAAGCCAAACATTTGTCGTTAATTAACATCAGACGAACATTATTAAGGTTTGTACAACGTGTTGTGGGCTGGTCCCATCATTAATCTAACTAATTTTCAAAATTAAATTAATCATATTATATATATATATATATATATATATATATATATATATATATATATATATAGATATAGATATATATATATATATATATATATATATATATATATATATATATATATATATATATATATATATATATATATATATATATATATATATATATATATATATATATATATATATGCGGTTAAAAATTGTGTTTATGTTGCACCTAGGGTTTCTTTTGTTGTCATG
This sequence comes from Pinus tabuliformis, assembly GCA_031772625.1. Lineage (NCBI taxonomy): Eukaryota > Viridiplantae > Streptophyta > Pinopsida > Pinales > Pinaceae > Pinus > Pinus tabuliformis. The sequence goes on along the minus strand of CM062818.1, from coordinate 536,374,065 downwards.
CTATTTTAGCCTAGTGAAGTTATGAGTTGTGATTGTAAATTATTAATTTCTTCATCCCAATTTCATGAATGGGTCTTTGAGCAATTTTGTCAACATGAGACTCCCATATATTATTGTGTGTTTACTTATGCCTTTCATTTCTCTAGGCTTGCACTTCATATTTGTTGAGTTTTTTTTGTTTGTGTGTTGTTAAACAATCTCAATGGTTGGGCATTCCACATCAAATGTGGAAGCCCTTGGTTCAACAAGTGAGAAGAAATGCAAAATTGTCAAAAGGGCGAGTTCCAACTCCACTCTAGATATGAAACACTCTATGTAAAAATCGAACATCAAAAATTCAATGCAGAAAGGATTAATTAATGATTTCACTAGCCTTTGGTCTAGCCCCAATATTGTTCAAGAATGGACCCCTAAGAATTGCATCAATCAAAAATTTATTTCTATTATTACTGCAAAAAGAATTTTTATATATTTTTTATCTATAAAATGCAATGGATATTCCATTGGATAGTTCGTCTCAACATATTTGATAAAATATATTAAAATTTGAAAATGTATACTATGAGGGTTTATTTTTCTTAGATTTCTAAATTTATTAATTTAATAAATCTAGAACAACGAAAAATACGAAAAATAGAGGACAATGAAAAGTAAACATCAACAAACCGCAATGAACATAAGATATACTTTGGGAAATCCTTTCAGGAGAAAAATTAGTTGGAAGGTGAGGTTGCTTTTCTCTCTCTTCCTCTAAATGGAAGTGGTGCAAATACAAAGTAGTAAGACATATGGCTCGTAGGTTGCTACAAAACAAAACCCTTTGTTATGCTCTCTCTTTCTCTATCCACTCTTAACAATTCTTTTCAACTATGGAACATAATGCACTTGAATAGAATGGAACCATGTTTCCTCCTAGTGGCATGGTTATAACATAGCTTGGTAGCCAACTAGTGGTTAAGTTTGACTCCTTTGAACTCTTAAGTAAAGTTACAATATCAACCCTTCTAGAGTCCTCTTCATCATGTTCACATGTCTAGTGCATTTTCTATGAATAATAGGGCCCAGTGTGGCATCCTCTTGAATTATGGTGGTTCATCATGATAGGTGAACTTTGGGAGGCATAACTCTTGCATGCAAACTCTAATTAATGACTTTTGTAGATAGTTGGAAAGTTCTATGTTGTATAATAACACCAGCGGATGGAGTTATTAAGGAGAAAAGTTTTACTCCCCAAAAAACATCATTAAGGCCTCACACTGACCCTAGAAGGTTCAAGGTCCGAATTCTCCAAATTGGGCCTTACTGCTGAAAATGCTCATGTACGTTGCTTTCTCTAATTTTCCACTTTATAAGCATTGAGATGGATAAAAACCAATGTAACGATCCAATCCATGTCGATTTTTATTTGAAAATATAGAAAAAAGGGACTTGATCTTTAGAACTCGTTCCTATTCTATGGGTTGCAGGGGAATAGGGGAATGTATTTATTTCATTGGAATTTGGACTTTAACCTAGATATAGAAATCACATTTGCTCCTATTTGGATCAAACTTCCACACCTCGATATTATCTTTGGGACCTTGATTCCTTCAAATTATTGGAGAAAAGTTGGGGTGTTACATAATTTACATGAACCTAAGGGAATTTTTTTTTACATGTGCTAGAATTTGTTTGGAAATGGACTTTCAACCAAGAGTGTTTGAGGCAATTTAACTAAATTTGGAGGACCAGAGTTATCTATAGGCCCTAATTATGATAAAGTCATTTTTAAATGTAACATGAGTGTGGACATTTTATAAAATGTTACTTAAAATCCCAAGAAATTCAACCATCTTTGAAGCAGAGTTCAAAGAAAATTTCAAGCTCTCAAAATAATATTGAGCAAGGTGCACTCAAACAAGTAAGAAGAAAGCATAAGTGACAATAGCCTTGGTGGGAATCAACTTGATAACCAATCTTATCTACACTTATCCAATCCCTCCAATAATACATTTGGAGCTCTAATGAAGAAGAAGAGGTTGAGAAAGATCATTCAAATAATAACTTAGAGCCTAGCTCAGGGTGTCTTTCAAAGGAATAAAAGATTTTTAAAAATGCAGCTTCTAATGATACCCATATTGAGCAATCTGCACCTTCTTAGGTGAATGGATCTATTCCATAAATAGAGAATATGGCTCCACTTTTGAAGGATAATATAGTTACCAACTTAATGAGAATTTTTATCTCTAAATGAGAACACTAAGTCAACAAATCTAGATTAAAAAATCAAAATTGACTCTAAAATTGGCACTTGAAATTTATTTACTATTTGTTTTTATAAATTTACTTAAAAAATAAGTTAATAAAAAGGAAAAAAAATGATCTGATATTCCCTGATTCATCACAATATATTTTCTGGTTGACGTTTTGAGCTAGCAACTGTGGCTCATCATCAAGACATAGATAAGAAATATGATCTAGTTTAGAAAGATAAATAGGAGAGAGCTGCAAGGTCAAAGAGTCGAAAATAGACATTAGGTTAGATAAAAGTTAGATATAAATCTAATTCATTAATAAAATTGTAAGAACATGACTCAAACAATCATATTTATTAAAATATTAAAAAAATAACTTGTGTGTGTGTATATATATATGGATTATATCAACAAATTGTAATCAAAAGTATATATATAAATATAAAATAAAAATGTGTAAAAATACATTAGTAATAATATCGTTAATATAAGGAGATCGAGAAACAAAAGAGATTCAAATGGCCAAAAGTATATAATAATCAATAGAAGGATATATATATAATCAATTCTTACATTATAAAAGAAAGAAATAAAGATATTAAGTTCAGAAGGAAATTAGTAACACTACGGAATTATTATTACAATAATGAGGGTTACAAAAATAATAGGGAATATATATATATATATATATATATATATATATATATATATATATATATATATATATATATATATATATATATATATATATATATATATATCCAAGGAAAAATGCACAATTTTCATTAATATGTTATGAAAATTACATGTTGTATAATGCTACATGTATGAGATGCATTCACTGAATAGCAGTTCAGAAGAGTTCGGGAAAAATTGTATACAAATTTACATCATAGTAGTCCAGGTAGTTATATCCACCATAATAAACAAAAATACCAAGTCACTGTCCCAATAGTAATAACATAAACTATAGCAAAAAAACATAGAACCAAAAAACCGAAGAAAAGAAATGATCTTTGAGATCACTCCAAGAGATGCTCGTTCATCTCAATGAAAGGCCGGTGGAAAAAACGGTAGAAAACACCCTCCTTGTATTCCTGAATTTTCCATTGTCCCATGTTCAGCTGCACGACCGCTTTGGAAAGACGATCAACAATCTCATTCCTTTCCCTATATATATGTGATCATACAAGAAAATCAAATTGTGATTTTAATGTAAAGATATCATCCAACATGTCTCTGAGTGTGTGCAAGTGACAGTGATATACATCATTTATCCAATTTATAACAAGATGTGAATCCCCATATATCTGAATCTTTTGGCAATTTAGTTCTCTCGCAAATAGGAGAAGGTGTTTGAGACTGTTTAGTTTTGCATAATTGATCCAGATTTAAACAGAAACGCAACAAAATACAGAGATAACCATATACACAAAGATGCAGTGGAAATAATACTTCATTTCATTAATGTAAAATGCTGAAATATGCTTACAAACAGAAATGGAAATAAACCGGCTAGGGCGATGGTAGCTTATCTCTGAGAAGAGTTGTGGCGGCTACATGCCTCTAAACTATGTTACAATGAGGCTCGAAGGCCTATTTATTGTTGAGAAACAATGGAAAACCCTAAACATCTAAAAACCTAACCCTAGAAGATGAAACACCAAACTATGGGCCTCGTTTGGGTAAATTGGTACATCAACTTCCCGGGGTTGTAACTTTGGCATACAATCCTCATTTGATGCGCACATTATCTCGTTAGAAAGCTCTATCCAAGAAATACAACTTTGGGAAGATAAACAGCAGTCCATGGACCCATATTGCTCCCAGGTTTCCCAAAAAACGTCGTTTAGTGGCTCAAAACAGATCTGGAAGTTCAGGACCCAAAAAACTACTAAAAATAGTAAACTGTGCTACAATTAAGGAAACTGAAAAGCTGATAGAAACAATGGTGGGGGTCCAAGTGGACTTGGCAGGTGGCCACCAATACCACCTGGATCATTCCTCCCCCCTTAGGAAGAAATGGTCCCCATTGCGTTGAGTTCCTCCATGAGATGAGGAAACTTCTGCTGAACTTGGTCCCTGGTGAACCACTTGCCTAGTGAAGGAGTTGGCTTGCTTTGACAACTCCATACAATTGGATATTCTGCTGGAGAGTGTGCTTGATCTGTGTGTCCATGATTCGATCAGTTGCAACTTGTTCCATGCAATCTGGATTTAACTCTCTGGGTGTGAGCTGTTCTGTAATGTCGGTTGTGTCTAGTAATGGTGGAAAGTATGGCCAAAGGTGATCCACATTGAACACTAGGTGTCGGCCAAGGAATGGGAGAATGCTGAGCTCAAACTCATTGTCTCCCACAGCCTTGGTAATGGTGTAAGGACCATATCGGAGTGGTCTAAGTTTCTGATAGGCTTCGGTAAGGCGTTCCTTTTGCAAATGCAACCAGACTTTGTCACCCACCTGAAACTTGTGTGGCAGCCGATGTTGATCATGTTGCTGCTTGTACTTGGCATTTGATTTCTCCATAATGTCATGGAATTATTGGTGAATATGTTGGATGTGCTCAATGAAGTTGTTTGCCTTCTCTGTTTCAGACTGGACATGAGCCGCATCTGCTTGAGTAGTTGCAACTCGCATGGCCACATCAATGGGACATAGTAGTTGGAATCCAAAGCCCACCTAAAAAGGGTTGTGGCTAGTCGAGTTGTGGAGAGCCCGGTTGTAGTTGCGTTGAACATAGGGGAGGCTCTCGTCCCATGTGTGTGGATGCTTTGAGTTGTATGTACGCAGAATGTGTATGATCATCCTGTTGACAACCTCTGTCTAGCCATCAGTTTGAGGATGGAAGGCTGTGGACTTAGTGAGTTTGGTGTCGAGCATCGACCAAAGACTAGACCAAAATGTACTGAGGAACTTGATGTCCCGCTATGAGATGATAGACTGTGGGATCCCAAAGTGTACCCACACTTGTTCAAAGAAGAGTTTAGCAGTGGCTTCTTCTGTGATATTCTTCTTGCAAGTGGCCATAATGGCCATCTTCGAGAACCTGTCAATGACCACAAAAACACAGACGTTTCCATGCTTAGTGGAAGGAAGACCTGGCATGTAATCCATGGAGATGGATTCCTAGGGTCGACTAGGGGTAGGCAGTGGGGTATAAAGGCCTTGCTTCTTGATGGTCGGTTTGGAAATGGCGTAGGCAGTGCATGATCTGATGTACTTCCTGACATCATGTCAAATATTCGGCCAATAGAAATACTTCTGCAGTACTACCACCGTTTTCTCAACCCCAAAATGTCCAATAGCCTAACTGAGTGTGCTTCCAAAATCATCTTGGCACGCTCACTTAAAAGAACATAAAGGTGACCCAGGTGGCATAACAGGGCATCCTGGAGGTGAAAATCTAGAACATGCTGACCCTCCAAGGGTGTTTGGTATGTGTGGTCGAATTCTGGGTCGCTTTTGTAGAGAAGTGGCCAATCAAAGGTCTCGTGCGCACAAGAGTTGAGCACAGTGGTTAATGCCATGATCGGTGGTCAACAGAGGCAATCTGCAACATTATTGGTGCTACCCTTCTTATACTTGATATTCAAATGGAACTATTGTAGGTATGTGGACCACTCCTGATGGCAATCATTCTGCAATTTTCCTTGGGTCTGTATGAATTGTAGGGGTCGGTGGTCTATGTGGATGACCGTTTCCTTCCCCAAAATGTAATGCTTCCATTGTCGGCAGGCCTGCATAATGGAATACATCTCTTTTTCATAAGTGGGATACTTCTGAATTGTGTCTAAAAGTGTCTCACTGTGATATGCCACTAGATGCCCATGTTGAGTAAGGACTGCCCCAATAGCATAGTCAAAGGCAACTATCTCAACCTCAAATGGTTGTTGCAAGTCTGGTAACGCGAGCACGGGTGCCGTGCAGAGGAGATCTTTCAACTCTATGAATGCCCTCTGTTGAAATTCAGACCAAAAGAATTTTGCTTTCGCTCCTCCCTTGGTGACTTGACTCAAGGGCCAAGTGATATGAGAAAATCCCAACAGGAACCTGTGGTAGAAGTTGGAAAGACCTAGAAAGCTTCGAAGCTCTATCAGAGTGGTTGGAGATGACCAATCTCGAATGACTTGGATCTTGGATGGATCCACATGCATCCTCTGTTCATCAATAATGTATCCTAGATACTAAACCTAGATCATTCCAAAAGTGCATTTCTCCAAATTGGCACATAACTTGAGTTGCCGCAGTGTTTGGAGAACCTGTCGGATGTGGTGGAGGTGCTCTTCCCAACTCTGGCTGAAGATGAGGATGTCATCCAAGTATACCACTACAAATGAGTTGGTGAATGGCCGCAAGATGTCATCCATTAGCCTCATGAAGGTTGTAGGAGCATTCGTTAATTCGAAAAGCATCACCAACCATTTGAACAACCCCCTTGGCTTTGAAGGTAGTCTTCCACACATCAGAGGGTTTGATTGGTACCTGGTGATATCCTGACTTCAAATCGATCTTGCTAAAATATTTTCCCCCCTTCAGTTGGTCCAAGAGGTCTTCAATCTGTGGGATCGGGTACCTATTATGGATGGCGATCTTGTTCAACGCCCGATAGTCAATACAGAGTCTCCAAGTCCCATCTTTCTTCTATACCAACACGATCGAGCTCCCACAGGGCGATGAACTTGGACAGATGTGACCTTTCTGTAGCAGCTCCTGAATCTACCTCTTGATTTCATCATTCTCCATAACAGAGCACCGATAGATTGGTCCATTGGGCAACAACGCACCTGGGGTCAGATTGATGGAGTGTTTGACCTAACAGTGCAAAGGAACCCCTGCAGGGGAGGTGAAGATGTCCTCGTACTCCTCCACAACCTTGTCCATCTGTAGTTGTCGTGCGGAGGGGCCTTGTCTGGAGGTCATGGCCACTGTCTTCTTCTTTCCTTGAGGGCGTATCATCAAGAAAACAAATTTCCCAGTTTTGGAAATGAGCTTACTGCATTGTTTTGCAGTAATCAAAGAGATGGCGGTAGGTGGTGCTACCTCCGGTATCCTATACAACTTAGTTCCCAAAGTAATAATAACACCACGGGGCCTTGATTCATACACAACATGTCGCTTCCACAAGTATGGTTGTCCTAGTAATACATCACAAACTTCAAGGGGAGAAATGTCACACAATACATCATCATGAAGGGCTTGATGTTGTATGGAAGGCGACACTACTGGCTCACACGAAGATCTCGTCCTTGGTAAAGCCACCCGATGGTGTATGGTTGTGGATGTGCTATGGTCGGTAAGCCCAGCCGCTTCACGACCTCTGCTGAAATGAGGTTCTTTTGGCTCCCGCTGTTGACAATGAACTATAGCGGGGAGCCCTTCACCCACATTTTGGAGTGGAAGAGATGCTCCTCCTCCTCTGGATCTTCGAGTTCCTCCTTCTAGATCTTCGTGGTAGCAACGGTGGCATTATGCTCTGCATCGATAATCTGCTTCCCTTTGTAATTCTCCTTGTCGGGTTCTGACTCAGAGTCTAAACCTACATCTGATTCTGAAACCTTTAGCTCAGCAACCATTGATTGCTTGGCCCAACACTCACTTGTGTTGTGAGTGGAGCTCTTATGGAGCTCACACCACTTTCCCGTGTCCTTTTTTGGCTTCGCAGTGCTATTCTTTGCTTGTAGCTTTGGCGGGTTGTCTTGGGCCACCCTGCCTTGGCTTTGTCCTTTGTTATACGGTTTGGGGGCACCTTTCCCTTGCTTCGGATTCGCAGATCCAAAGTCTCGCTTCTTTTGTTTAAACTTTTGCTTGACCTGAACAGCATATCAGTATGCAGTGCTGAGCGAAGAGATGTTCAGGAATTATTTTTCTTCCTAAATGTACTTGTGTAGGCAGCCGCAGTATTTGAGTACCAAATGTTGCTTCGAATCCTTGATACCCAACTTTGTGCGAAGGGTATGGAGACTATTGGTGAACTCTGGCATGTTTTGGTCCCTTCCCTGCCACAGCGTGGTCCACTTTATGTATTGACCCTCATAGCTTTCGATAGGGTAGTACTACTCCTTGATGGCATCCCGGAATGAATTCCAAGTGGGTGTGGCTGAAAATAGCGAGCTTGTAATTTCATCCTTATGCTCGAAATAAGTTTCCCACCAGTCCTTGATGTGGGGGCTACTTTGAGAAGAGCGAAAATAATCTTTTCCCGACTGGAAAAATCATGAACGAAAAAATAACCCTCTGGCAGATTTAACAATTTATCGACAACATCTGCGTCTATCTAACCCTCGAGTATGGGGATTTCCATATTAACTTGTACCTTAAATGGTGTGGCATTTCTAGAGTAGCTGTTGGAAGCCGATGTGTCACCCTTGGGTAGTCGCTGAAGGATCTGGGAAAGTTGTCCATCATCGCGTTCCTTTGTCGCTCGAGGGCTTCTTCGAGCAAGATTTTGATAGGATCTCATGCCCCCTCATCCTTCTTTTCATTCACCATGGGAGGCCATCGGGATTTGCAAGGCTGGTCTTGCAAAGGTTTGACCAGTTCAAGTCCTAACTCCTTATATCTCGACCTCGTTGGGGACATGCAAAGAAAAACAGAGAAAAAAGTAGACCACTCTGATACCACTGATCCAGATTTAAACAAGAAGGCAACAAAATACAGAGATAACCATATACAAAAAGATGCAGTGGAAATAATACTTCATTTCATTAATGTAAAATACTGAAATATGCTTACAAACAGAAATGGAAATAAACCAGCTAGGGAGATGGTAGCTTATCTCTGAGAAGAGATGTGGCGGCTACATGCCTCCGAACTGTGTTACAATGAGGCTAAAAGGCCTATTTATTTTTTAGAAACAATGGAAAACCCTAAACATCCAAAAACCTAACCCTTGAAGATGAAACGGCAAACTGTGAGCCCCATTTGGGTAAATTGGTACATCAACTTCCCAGGGTTGTAAATTTGCCATACGATATTCATTTTATGTGCATAGTATCTTGTTAGAAAGATCTATCTGAGAACTACAACTTTGAGAAGAGCAACATCGGCCCATGGACCCATGTTGCTCCCAGTTTTCCCAAAGAACGTCGTTTAGGGCCTCAAAACAACTCCGGAAGTTCAGGACCCGAAAAAGTGTTAAAAATAGTAAACTGTGCTACAATTAAGGAAACTGAAAAGTTGATAGAAACAATGGTGGGGGTCCAAGTGGACTTGGAAGGTGGCCACCAATATCCACCTGGATCAATAATTATTGGTGCCCCTTCCCAGGTCGACTTGGATTTTGTAGGACACAAGATTGTTGATGTGTAATATAGCCCCTCCCCATAGCCCTCGGGTTTGGCCGAGCCATCAAAATATCATATATATATATATATATTTGAAATCTAAGAAAATATTTGACCACGCTAAATAGAAGGGGTTTAGAAGAAAAATAAAGTAAGAAGAACCAGGGAGAAGACTTTAATGATCAACATAAATATGTTAGAAATTAAATAACAAAGCAATGGAACACATAAAATGTTGCAGAAACACCAACACTAAAAAAATCATAAAACAAGAGAGACACATATATACGTGGTTCACCTAATTTGGGCTACATCCCTAGAGAAACAACCAGTCATTCCTTTTTTTATTATCTAGCAAACTGAAGGGATACAACCTATATAAAATTTCTTGTAACTTCCTCTTATCTCTCACACAGTTTCCTATGTTTTTTTGTCACGAAATAATACACAGTCACAATACAATACCATCATATAAATTAAGGATTGTCTTCTAAGGAAAAAACCCTAAATTAACATAAATTCTACTTTTAAATCTTCCGCCTTATAAATAATCGAGATTGACTACGAAATTACAATATTTACAAGGCAAATTTTCTCTAATTTTTTCTTCAAGGGCGCTACCCCTGAACCCTTGCCAAGCCCCCCTCTCCCCCAGGTGACATTAGTGGGGGGTTTTAAGGCCCCCCACACCCCCCATAAGGGATTGACATCCAAATGCAGCTGAAACAATACCTCTGAATCAAGAAAATAATCAGGCTCCACACCCAACAAAAGAGAGAATGAAGGAGAAGATAAAAATGAAGAAGACAAAATTTCAAATGAGACAAGAAAATGAAAGTAGAAGGGAAAAGGGAAACAATTTTCTTCAGCATGAAGCAAAAACGGGAACTTTGGCCAAAAAACCCTGAAAAAACATTAAAAACAGTGCTAAAAACGAAAAATGTGTATACTGGAATGATGGTTTTCTTTTTAGGGTCAATTTTGAACATGTTTTAAAAACAACACTGAAAACGAATTTTTTGTGCAAAAATTGTGCAAAAACACCCTAAAAATGAAAAGTGTTGATACTAGAATGATGGTTTTTTTTTTAGGGTCAATTTTCAACATTTTTAAAAAATTCCAGTAAAACCGAATTTTTATGTGCAAAAAAACAGTTGTTTTTGAGGAAAAAAACACACTAATGTTTTTGGTAGAATAACATTTTTCTTTCCTAAGTACAATTTCAACATGTTTTAGTAATGAAGATAAAGATAAAATAATGGGATCTGAAACACTTTAAAATTCTATTAGTTTTTATCGATTATGTTAAACATATAATAACATCACACTAAAGATCGCTAAAATTCTAATTGATTTCAACCATAACATTAAATATACAAAAAAATTTGGAAAATTTTCAACCATAAAATTAAAAAACCATGACATTATGAACAAATTACATGAGTAAATTGATCAAAATGTTATTATTTGTAGATTGAATGAAAAATACAGTATATCTTTAATTTATTGTTGCATTGTAGATACTCTAAACAATAAAAATCATCATAATTAAAACATATAATCCAATAACATAAAAATGAGTCAAAACTTATGATTTAACACCATATGGAAATCAAAATTTTTATTTCAAGATACGAAGCAAACATCAGTTATATAAATTGTCTTAGACACTTATTCAAAATCACTCATATTTTCTTGCATATCATCAGAATTCACATCTTCAGATGAATGAATCGATGCAGACGAAGATGTTCCATATTTTTATCTTTCGTCAACTAGTGCCCCATCTGAGTCGACATGCATGCCCACCCTTTCAGGTTTCAAAATTCTTCTGGATCTACGACTGGTTTCAGCACACTCCCATCTCAACACTGTTCCTTCTAGTAACAACCTTTTCAGAATCTCTATCGTCTTGAAGCAAAGAGTTCCTCTCTTTGTTAAATTGAAGTCATAAACAAGTATGTCAACATCCTCCAATTTTAAGAGGTTTGTGCAGCGACGATGTATATTTGTACCCTTTCTTTTTCTCTTTCCGCCAATTTTTTTATTAGCTACTATCTATGGCTTATACACACCATTTACACCCCATGTGTATTTGTGGCATACCAATGTACTTCAACACCTGTAACATTTTCATTTTCTGTAAAGACCTTTATAACCTTAGCAACCCAGAATGGATAGCCATTAGGATATCCATCTACTAGCATTGCGATCATGCAACCCTCCTTAATATCATGTACTGAACCCATGTAAAGGTCTTCAATGGCTTCATGTTGTTCACGAGATCTTCTGGAACCAATATACACCTCTCTTTCCTATGTCTGTGAAGAATTAATAATACCTTGAGATTGTTGCTCTTCAACAATGTTTCTTTCCTCATGTTCATTTGACACATTTTGTGGCCAAATAAATGGATTTTTCAAAGGTATTTCTTCATTTGTTTTTTCTTGAAATGAAATCACTTTTATTATTGAAAAATGATTCCCACCAAACTGAATCAACAATGTCGAAGTACTCATATGTATATCTAATAAAATTTTTAACTTCTTCTAGGAAATCAGAATAATTTATATCTCTATTCTGTCTACGTGCATTATGAACTTCACCAACTGATTGTAATAACAATATATGTGATGCAAATATTGGATGATCTAGAATGAACTTCAAAAATTCAAAACTTGATGACGGTGCCCATTTTGTAGTAGTTGAATACTTCTTTCCCCATATTAGAGTTTTCCCATCAATTTTTTTGATACAAAATTGATGTTGGAAGCTAATGTCACTAAGTTGCTCAATGCATTTCTCCTCACCATGCGATCCCAGAATAAACCTTTGCCTGTCAACAATTTCTTCCAACACAACAAAAGTAGGCTCTAGCATGTATGATTTATTAATACATGCAATTAATGATGGCAAGCTTCCAACTTCCTTCCTCCTTAATGTGACTGAAAAATGACTGAACATCTGATCAATATGGTCATGAGTGTGTCCAACAAGAAGGAAACCAACCTTTACCTTTTGAGAAATTATCAATTCAACAAGCATGTTTAGATATCCAAAAAAAATATGATTTTTGTTTTCATGGCAAGTGTTGTTCAATTGTAGATACAAAACTCAGGAAGATTACCAGACCAATGAGAAAGAACATCATGAATTATGGTTATTGTCAGATTCGCATCATTATGAATATTTGGAGTTGTGAAGTACACCCTTGGCAACATTTTTCCATTGAAGACCATAGAACTGACCAAGTGATATTGAATAAAATTTTCCTCGTGTAAATTTTTGGGTGTACGAACAAAATGTGGTAAAAGTGTTTTCTTCTGGTCCATACCATCAATTATCAAACCCAAATATTTATTCGGATTATCATAACACTTCTTTCGATGCTTGTACAAATTTTTCCTTTCACTTGTTTGTTGTTCGCGATGCTCCTGAAGTTCTTTGACAATGGAATCTACATAACATAAAAGAAAGTCATTAATAAATACGTTTTCATAGTTGATGACTATACCATTTTAAAGGTTAAAGTTATGAATGCTTACCTCTTTCTGACCCTTCACATTTATCCCTTTTTGATGTAAGAGAAGCACATATACTGCAAATCCCCATCATTTTCTTAGGAATACGGACATTGTTGAATTCTTTCTTCCATGCCTTCACAAAATATTGATATGTAATAAATCGACCATGTCCCTCAGAACCCTCTGCATATTTTTTGTATAAGCTGTAGATTTATCGTCTTGAAAAATTATCTAGAATATATATTGTCTCTCTATTTGGCATACATTCTCCATGCTTTGAAAATAAATCTTTCATCCATGAAATTGCAGTGTTAGATAATGGCCCAAACTGTCAATTATGATGTACTGTTGAATAAAATGTGGGAGCCTTTTCCAAATTTTCTTGGATTCTTTAGAGATGAAATTTACCCATTGAATGAAGCATTTTGAAATCCTTTCTATAGATAAATAAAGACCCAATATGATAATCATATCCTGACAATGTAGATTGCATACACCCAACTAAATATGAAATTGTCATGCTTTTATTCATTGAAAAATATCTCTTCCTTTTCTCTAATGCAAACTTGAAATCCATATGTTTCAAGCAATCTTTTTGACAACATTCACTTGAAATGAGAGCACCGATAGAACTTATTCTCGTCAAATATTCTGCTATACCACTTGTATAACTAGAACATCTTGGATTGATACGAAAATGTCTACTCCTACTTCTCAATACAATATTTCCTTGCAACATCTCCATCATTGGATCAGCATTTGTATAAGCATTTTCATCATCATTTTGAGGAATGTTATCCTCACTATGATGGGTTTTGCTTTCGAAATAATGACTTGGAGGATATTCTTCATCTTCCCCTTCTTCAGTGCTACTATCATAGTCCTTAGAATTAGGACTAAATGGAAAATTTGACTCGATGTTTATTGGATATTCTTCCTCATGTGCATTGTCAGTGTTTCTCTCATTGTCCATAGGATTAGAACTACGTCGAAAATGTGACTATTTACATACTGAAACTTCTACATCTTGTCCTTTGTCACTGCTACTCTCATAGTCCTTAGGATTAGAACTAAGTGCTTCATTCTATCCTTCTTCACTACTTCTCTCATAGTCCTTAGGATTAATATTAAGTGGAAACCGCGACTCTTTATTTATTTGAAAATATTCATCATGTTATTCATCACTGCTTCTCTCATAGTCCATAGGATTAGGACTAAGTGGACACTGTGACACTCTATTCATTTGAAATTCTTCGTCATGTTCTTCATCAATGTTGCTATCATATTCCATAGGATTAGGACTAAGTGGACACCATGACATTTCATTCTTTTGAAATTCTTCATCATGTTCAGCATCACTACTACTTTCATAGTCCATATGATTAGGACTAAGTGGACACTATGACACTCTATTCAGTTGAAATTCTTCATCATGCTCTTCATCAATGTTGCTCTCATAGTCCATAGGATTAGGACCAAGTGGACAACATAAAACTCCATTCTTTTTAAATTCTTCATCATTTCTACTCTCATATTCCATGGGTTTAGGACTAAGTGGACACTGTGACACTCCATTCTTTTGAAATTCATCATCATGCTCGTCATCACTATTGCTCTCATAGTCCATAGGATTAGGACTAAGTGGACACTGTGACACTCCATTCTTTTGAAATTTTTCATCATGCTCTTCGTCACTTCTACTCTCATAGTCCATAGGATTAGGACTAAGTGGACACCCTGACACTCCATTCTTTTGAAATTATTCATCATGCTCTTCATCACTTTTGTTCTCATATTCCATAGGATTAAGACTAAGTGGAAACCGTGACTCTTTATTTATTCGAAATTCTTCATCTTGTCTTTTATCAGTGGTGCTCTCATAGTCCTTAGGATTAGGGTTAAGTGGAAGAATTGTCTCTCTGTTCATAGTGGAAGAATTTCTATTATATTCTTCAATATGAATAGAGTTGTTACACAATGAAGATGTTGATGCTTCACAAAGCAAAACTTCACTATCAGAAGAATCCATGGCTTTCAAATAGAAGAGGTTGAATGATACAAATTAAGACTCTCCTAATGATAATATATAGTGTAAAGAATGAAAATTCCCTTCAAAAAAATTTCGCCAAAAGTTTTCCCTCCAAAAATTTTGTTTCATGTATTTCCCTCCATTATTTTTTTACAATTTATTGAAAAATTTTAACTAAAGTTTTCTTATGAAATAAACCTTTTAAATTAAAATTGAATCTAAATCTTTTACCTAAATTAATTTATTACTTAAACTATATAATATTTACTAGACAATTGATTTTTTTTTTTATTTTTATTATACCTTCTAAAACAAATTAATCCCACATTCACCGTGTTGTAAAACAATTCCATAACGTTCACTTTATCATAATTTCCTATATCGCCATAACAAAATTTACATGTTAAAATTTATAATCACAAATTAATCCCACATTAATCGTACGGTAAAACAATTCTGTAATTTCCCCTATATAATAAATTTCATTATCACTATTCCTCACATCACATCAAGGTTTTTCGAGGTTCGTTAAAAGCCTTGGAGCTGATTTGTGGAGCAGCTACATTGCTATCAACAACATATTCAACGGAAGATTATCCCATTTGAAAGGTTAGTTAATTTTTTGCTGTGCAAGTTTTAAAATTAAATAAGTTTACTGATTTTTTTTTTTAGAAATTAAATTTTTTTGTGGGACAAATTTACCCACTGCGTTTGCAGTGGGCACACTGGGCCCGATCATGTTCCCGATAGCCCATTTGGCTTGTGGGTGAGGGGAGGGTGGCCCAGATGCCCAGTACCCCGCCTCACCCCGACAACCCAACGACCGGCCGGGGCAACGATTCGTTGGGCTGTAGAGGTGGGGGGTGGGCTGGCGCCTAGCCCCCCGCCTCACCCCGGCGATGGGCCGTTGTGCCGCTAGGCTTGGATGGAGGGCCGGGCAGGGCTGGGTATGGGTAGGGGGGGCAGTTGTTGGGCCACCAGGTTGGGGTAGGGGGGCTGGGTCCAGCTGCTGGCTTGGGTGGCAGGGGCTGTATTTTTTAAATTTCTTATTTTTTTTTAATTGTTATGTTTTACAAAAATAATTATCATTTATCATTTTGTTTGTTAATTTAAGCTATAATTTTTTTGTAATTTACTGATTTATATATCTGTATTTTTTTCATGAAAATGGCATCAAAGAAGATTTTTGTGAATCTTTTTAGACCAAATACTATTAAAGGTGGATCTTCAAAAACACTATTGAATGAACCAAACCTAAGCTGATAGCTACAAATATTTCAAGTTCCTCAAACGATAAGAAGATTTCATACTGGAAGAAATCAAAAGAAGTGAAACTTCCAACAAATATCTGGTATGTGAAAGAAAGAGAAAGCCAAGATGTGTAGATATATCTATATGTTGATATACCTAATGATAATGGAATTTATGAGGTGCTGGGAAAGGTCATAGACATGTGTTTGGTACCGGACAATGAAGTTGTTTACATACTTACAAAACCACCCAAGTCACATGAAAGGATTAAATATCAGTTATTATATTCAGTGTATGACATGAGAAAGGTATCTACAAAGTTGTCTAAACAAATCGTAAATGATATGACACAAAATATCGTATGTATTATGTTATCACTCACATTGTCCTTAAGCTCGTGAAAGGATACGACCGAGGTAAACACAAACCAATCTTTGGAATGCAGGTTCTAGCCCACCTGCAATTAGAGAGGGCTCTCTCTTTCTGATTTAGCTTTGTTGAAGATGATTTTAGACTAGTTATTGAGTTCAAAGGGTTTTGTTTTGATTTTGGTGGGAAGATTGATGCTTTCAAGTAGAGAGGCAGAGATAGCATGAAGGTTTTAGAACCATTGGGCGTAGAGTGATGGAGTAATACTGTTGGTGTGTTTTCTTGGTCACAAGAAGGAATATGGAGCAAGCTAGCTACACATGAAACAATTATTCAAGCTTAAAAGGATGGAATGAGGGTTAGGAACGAGAGGAAGTTAAGATCTCTCTTTCAGCTTAGCAGAGGGAAGGTGAATGAGCTCTATCTAGAAGCAGAAAAGAATCCCTAGATAACTGTCAAACATGAGTGAATTAGGGAAAATATGAGCCACAAGGAATTCATATTCATTACTAATCTAGATGAAAACATAAAGAAACAACGAAAATTTAGCATAGAGGGAAATTAAACCAGTTCTAATCTAATCTTTCTTTCTGCTATTTAGACAGTGATAGAAGTATGATAAAACATATATGAAATTGAAACAGAGGTAAGAAACAATTATTGCATCATGTTGTAGCACAAGAATTCCACATTCAATTCTTCAAACCATTAAAACACAGCACACAGTCATTCCTCCAAGCTTTTCAGCAATCTTTGATTAAGTAAAACCTCATGTCCACAGAGCGAGTCTCTCTTTTTCTATACAATCAACTAACCAACCCCTTTAAACAATGAATTAGGGTTGTTTATATAAGCAAAATATCTACACTAATCAAATCTCAGACAGATCTGCTGTAATAAATGCCCTAAACCTAACACATGTCTGAAATAAATGCGGGAAAATATCCTCGAGCTGCGCTGGGTGCAGCTGTAACAAAAAGGAATTAATGTATTGCCTTTATGGCTCTGTGATGGCCACTTAGCCATAACTATGCTTCGGGTTTTGATCCATTGCTGTTGAGTGGTTCTGAGGTGCATTAACTGTGATGGGAGAGCCTTGATTAGAGCTCCACCGTTTTCTTTGACTTTGTTGGAGGTCATTTAATGTTCACCTGTATTGGGAATAAGGATTTCCATTAAAAAACATTTAACTGATACTCTTTGCCGCTTCCTTGATCTACTTTGGCGCTGAACCTGGAGTCTTCAATGTCTTTTGAGTGCTTTAGGCTGTCTCATCGACTTTAATGGTTGCTGTTCGGCCCTCTGTTGCTTTAAAACTGTGTTTACCCCTTTCTGAATGTTGTGCGAAGAAATTCTAGTCATTTTACACCTTTTGGGCCTGCTGGAGGCCGAGCGTTGAGGGGTTTTCCATTTTGATCTATTTCCCGCAGCCATGCGCGATTAGCGCTAGGCGCTAATCGTGCATGAAAAACTACCTCAGATTCTGATTCCGGGCTTCCTGGGATGCGATTTGCGCCTTTCGCGCTTTTTGACGATGACGTCAGCATGATGTCGGCGGTGGATCCCAGTACGGCGGGTGATGTGGTAGTACGGTGGAGGAGGTGATGTGGCAGGGACACGGCGGCAGGAAGCCGACGCGACATGGTGACATCAACATGATGTGGCGCTGACGCAGGAGGGGGGAAGTCGGTATCTGGTTTCGGGCGCATCGCCTTTGAGCAGAAGTGGTTTTGGCAGAGGGGACTCCGCCACATCCAAGAGGGCGACACGTGGCGGGAGTACGACGGTAAAACCACCCATCTCGTGGGTGCTAACCCTCGGCATATCGACGTAGGGAAAGGCTCACCCACCGTTGATCTGTGGGGCGCCAAATCTGACGGCCGATGGAACAGACAAGGCGACGGAGGGTTAGGGATGGGACCCGCATGAATATTCAAATTTGTAAAATGCCGCAGGGGTGGGGGGGTTAGACTTTGGTTTAGTGGGTTTTTTGTGGTTTGAGCGCCGGGGTCATAATTTAATCAAATAATTTTAAACTAAGCCCGAACCTGTGAGCGCGAGAGGTTAAAAATGATGAAATGTTATAGGTAAAGGGGTGAGAAAAAGGTTATTAACTTAACCAGATGTCAAATTAATCCCAGGGTTAGGACGCGGAAGGCTAATGCTGTGTCCCAGATGAACTCGGCATTTCCCAAACTGACATTTATAGGGCTAAAATGCTAGGGGATGGGAATATGTACATAGGGAAGTTATTAACATAGTTTTAGTAGGGGAAGGGGAGACAGATAGGGAGCTACATAGTAAAATTAGCAGTTAATATGAAGTGATAAGAAAGCGATAAGTATGTGAATTCTTAGACTATGAGGGGGGGGAAATGATTCATATAGGAAGTATGAACATTCCTTGAGTAAAGCAAATCTTTACCAAGGCAAATGATATGAAAAAAATGAGAAACTAAGAGGTATCAAGCAGATCTTGACCTCTTCAGGAAATTAGTGAGTGATTTGGGGAATGAGAGAAAACAGGAGTTAGCCATGCCTCGCTTGAGCTCCTCCAAATGAAAACTGCCTTGTACCTGTGATCTGAAGTACAATATCACTTTGAAACACAAAATTGATCACAAATCAACATTCTGCAACCTCAAAAACTACCTAACCAGCCTAATTACCTAGCATTTTTTCTCCTTTTTGGTTTGGGTGCACTTATGTTTGCAGACCCTGCTTATCCTTTTTTCTTTTGACTGCCCTCCTATCTAAATCTACACTTATTTCTTCCAAGGGCCCAGATTGAGCAGTTGGGCTCCTTTGATTCTCTACCTATCTACAAATCTGCCAAGATTAAACTGTTTGGACAGATATTCATTCTCTATATCTAAATGAGAAATTGAAACCTAGGGAAACGAAGATTAGGATGTTTGGACTTCCCTTTAACAAAAAATTCTTCAAAAATGGTTAACTCATCAAAATTTGGAATACAGCAGGGGCATTTCGACTGGTACACTTTCATGGTCTCTTTTTTGACCTCTTTCCGGAAATATGGAGCATTGCAGCATGCAAAGTATGACATATTTAGCATGTAAAAAGGTCGATCATGAAAGATGAACACCTGTTGCAACAGGAGGCTAACAGTGGCTCCACTTGGGGATGGCTTTTCCTTGTGAAAAACCAAGAACAACATGTCAGACTGCCTTGATTTTCTATTGTTGTCATGGATTGAAAAACGTCTTTATGCTGGCTGCTAAAAGTGTGAAACTTGGAAATATAAACAACCCTTTACTCAAATGAATTGTCATGAAAAGTGAAGCACTGCCTGCTTTCTTCTGCGTGCTTGATATTATATACAATGTTGCTTGAGCATTGCCTTTGAAATAGATCCAAAACATGGATCAAAACTGATGCATTTCCTTAGCCTCTGATCTGGAAATAGTTGCTGATGTGAAACTAAAAAAGATGATCCTCTCTTATTGATACTGCTTGACTGAAGACTACAAGTTGCAAACAGTTTCTTTTTACCATGAATTTCTGTGATATGACAGTGCTACTCTTGCTGTTTTGCTGAGATTAATACAGAGACAGAGCTTTAAAAATGGAATACTGGCATTGGTTGTGTCTTCACAAACTTTGTTGCTGCTCCTCTAACACTCAGACTGCTTATACAAAAAATAAAAACAAAGTGCTGATATATACAAATATCGATGTACAAAGAGATATATACAGAGCTGCATTGTATCCCTTAAAAGGGATCATGGTAATGTTTTAACATTCGGCCATTTACAGGGCCTTCTTCAGCCATGCTGCCCTCTACAGATTTGAGAAAATATGTGTTATTTCCCTAAACAACAGAAATAACAAATGGCCCTTTCCATAAAAAATCAAATTTTGCATGTTTTCCCTTGTCTTCTCTTCGTGAATCCCATCTTAGAACTTTGTTGCCAACATAGAAATATTCCACCTTAGCTCTTTTATCAAACATCTTTTTGAGTTTCTCTTGAAAAATCTGAGTTCTGTCATAAATTTGCTCTCTGGTTTGTTGAATATGAATGGTCTGATTGATTCTTCGTTGAATGTCATTTGGTTCAGCCTGAATCTCCTGTAATAGTTTGATAGTAGGGATGCCCAAGGATGAAGGAAATCTGGCCTCCATGCCATATACTAGCTCATAAGGGCTCATCCCAATGCATTTCTTTATTGAAAGTCTGTCTGCCCATAGGGAATTTGTGAGCTTTCTATGCCAGTTCTTCTTGTTTTCTTCTAGCACTTTCTTTATGATATTAATCAGGCTCTTATTAGATGACTCAGCGAAGCCATTACCTTGGGGGTAATAGGCTGTGGAATGCCCCAAGGTGATGTGAAATTTATGGCAAAAATTGATCATCCTTTTGGATTTGAAAGCAGTGGCGTTGTCAGTAATGATCTTCTCAGGGCAGCCAAATCTAGAAAGGATGTTGCACTCAAGGAACTGGATAATGATGGAGTCATTGGCCTATCTGCATGGGATGGATTCAACCCACTTGGTGAAATAGTCAGTGGCTGTTAGAATCCACTTGTGCTGGCCTAAGGAGTAGGGATGGATTTCTCCAATGAAGTCAAGACCCCATTGTTGAAAAGGCTTTTCGGTTGAGATGGGTTTAAGGGGCAGGGGCAAAAACTTTCTTTTGCCCTCAAAGATTTGGCATTTGTGACATGAAATGGAAAATTTCTTTACATCCACAAAAAGAGAGGGCCAATAAAAACCAACCCTTAGAATTTTATCGGCAGTGGACTTCCAATATAAATGTCCTCCAGAGTCACCTGCATGGAATTATTTCATGGCATTGTTAGTTTCATTCATGGTTAAACAATTAAGCAAAATGCCTTCATGATTTTTCCAAAATAATGCACCATCTACGACACAAAACTTTGAAGCCTTCATTTTTAAAAATCTTTTCTTGGTCCTGGACAATCCTGGGGGAGCAAACAGGTTTAACAATACAAAGCATATATCAGCATACCATGGAGATTGCAAAAAGGTTTCACTGATCTGTGGAGTCGCCAGCTCCTGTTCATTGTCCAATTGGTTAATGTCTGAGGCTTGAAAGTTTGTTTCGGACATCAGTTTGGCTAAACCTTGTCCCTTTATCAGTTTGGTTGGTTTTATTTCTATGTCATACTCAAGGATGTTAGCAATCCACTTTCCTCTTTTGCCCTCTAATCCCTCTTGGGTTAATATGTATTTTACAACAACGTTTGGTACATAACCAATCACATGTGAATATAAAATGTAGACTCGGAAACCTTTGATTGCTTTTACCAGGGCATAGGCCTGCTTCTCCATGATTGGGAACTTCAGAGGGGCATCTCTTAAGGCTCGGCTAAAAAATGCAATTGGCTTTTCAGCTCCCTGGTCATCCTTTTGCAAAAGGACAGCAGCTATGGTGTGATCAGATGCAAAAGAAAATATGATAAAGTCTATATCAAATTGCGGACTTGTGAGGACAGGGGCTTGGGTTAAGGCAGTTTGTATACTCTCAAAGTCTTGCTTGGTCTCAAGAGACCATTTTACCTTAGCATCCTTTTTTAACATGTTACTTAACAGTCTTATTAGCTCGGCTAGATTTGGAATAAATCTCCTTAAGAAGTTGATTTTTCCAAGGAATTATTGCAACTCTTTTATGTTTCTTGGATATGGGACTTGGAGGATGGCTTGGATTCTTTCAGGATCAATTCTAATCTCGTCCTTTGATATGATATGGCCAAGGAGTTTGCCTTCTTCAAGGCCAAAGAGGGATTTCTTGGGGTTCAAAGAAATGCCATATTTCCTACATGTCATGAATATTTGCCTCAAATGTTTTAGGTGCTCTTGATCAGATTTGGAGAAGGGGGTTAAGTCATCAAGGTAGACAACTAGGAAATCATGTATTTCCTTGGCGAATGCAATATACATTGCCCTTTGAAGGGTAGCACCAGCATTTTTAAGTCCGAAAGGCATCTTCACATACTTAAATGTTCCCCACGGTGTGGTAAAGGTTGTCTTGTCTTGGTCATCCGGGTGAACCAGCATTTGATTAAAACCTGAAAAGCCATCTAGCAAAGATATTCTAGATGAACCCACTACTCTTTGTAGGATGTGGTCCATTTTTGGCAAGGGGTAGTGGTCTTTGAGGGAGACTTGATTTAAATTTCTTAGGTCTACACACAGCCTAATCTCACCTGTCTTCTTTCTTGTAGGAACAAGATTGGATACCCATTTTGAAAATCTGATGGGTGCTATGATACCTGCTTCAAACATTATTTTCACTTCCTTTTCAATCAAAGGGAGAAGCATAGGATTGATTCTCCTCAGTTTCTGTTTGAAGGGCTTTTGGTTTGGTTTTAGGGGAATGGTGTGTTGAATCACTAAGGTGTCATAAGACTTCAAATCCTCATAACTCCAAGCAAATACATCTTGGAATTCTTTGAACAAATCAAGATATTTGGTTTTTGATCGAGTGGCAAAGATTGAAAAAGTTTGATCATTTTGGGCTGCTCTGCTGTTCCAATGTTGTGCTCTTCTATATCAGTGTTTAAGGGCTGTATTTTTGGTTTTTTGGGAACATCATTTGCATAAAACATATCTTCTAATGGAGTTAGCCTAGCAGGAAAAAAGTTATCCTTTAAGTCAATGATCTCGGTCTCTGTTTTGGCTATTTCCTCCAAATGCATTTATCTCAACTCTTCTATGTTGGTTTTGTCAAAAACGGTTGGGTTCAGGATTTTTTTGGCTGTTACAGCTGTTACAGCCTGCTGATTTTTATTTGTTTGTTGTTGCTCATCTGTCATGGCATCCATGTCAATGTTAATATTTGAAAACTAATGCTCAATAGTGAGGAAATTGTTAATTTGGGCATCATCTTCAAATACTTGCTAGTCTTTAACGTTAATAGGAACAATGGGCCTATGTTTTATCTCAGCAGTAAAGTAGTGACTTGGCTCAAAGGGAAGCTTGCATGTGCTAGCAAAAGTAGCTAGTCTGTGTGCATAAATGTTATGCTCTTTTGAAATCTTGACAAGTTTGGATTCAGTGAATGCATTGAGTATATTAGTGGCAGCAGTACTATAGGCCCTCATTCTATTGTCATTGGTAACAAAGTTGCCTTTCATTTGTTTTATGATTAAATCAGAGTCACCTAGAATGGACACTTTTGCAGCTCCTAGAGCTTTGAGCAGTTTAAGGCCTAACAGGAGAGCCTCATATTCTGCCATGTTGTTGGTGCATTTAAAGTTCAGTCTGTAGGCATGGCCTTCTGCATGATTGTTATGTGTATTGTGAATCCAGACACCTGCCCCTGCTCCTAACTTGTTAACAGAGCCATCAAACTCTAGATACCATGTGATTTCTTGCTTGTGGTTAATATCAAGAGTTTCAGTCACTTTTGTAGTGGACAGATTTGAAAATTTTATTTGGGGAGGTTCTTCTTGTATGCTGGTTGCATCTGTTGTTTTGACAGTTTCATCAGTATGGGCAACCGATTCTTCATTGGTGTGTGTGTTCAGTTCTAAAGCCAACGGCTTGTCATCAATAAGAGGATTTGTTTCATCATTAAATAAAATAAAAGAATCCATATGAGAATGGATTGAGTGAATAGGAAAATTTTGGGGCTTGTCCTCACCAGTTACCACATACTTCATCAGTGTTTCTCTATATAGTCTCTTTGGTTGCCCAAAGATAGATATAGTGGCATAAGAGAGGTCTAATTGGAGGGAGCCTTGGAGTTTTTCTCCCCAAGATCTTGACAATAGCATGCCGTACTTTGGTGGAATGTCAGCAAACACCACATCCATGAGGATTGTCTTGTTGGGATATTGGACTAAGGAGACACACAAGTCTTTGATGAGGCCTAAACACTTGACTTCAATTGAGTCAAAGGAGAATAGATCTTTGTAGGGTCTTGTAACATCAAGGTTCAGCTCTTCCATTACAACTTTGGGCATAAGGTTGTGTGAGGCACCTGCGTCAAACATGGCATTGTGCAAGACTTTGTCATGTATGTGCAAACTGACATAAAAAGGTAGAACAGATCCATATGTTGATTTTCCATTAACATCTGGACCGAACAACAGCTCAGGTTGATCATCGAGAACATTCAAATCATCCTTAACCTTTGGCATTTGAAGTGATCTTTGAATTTGTTGCCTATACACATCATGTTTGGCAAGTTCAGATAAGGGGATGGATATCTTCAATTTACCTATTTCTGCCTCTAAGTCAAATGATTTTTTAGATTGGGTCTTAGTATTTTGAGAGGCAAGCTTCCCTTTTTCCGTTGGAGTATCAACAATTTGGTCTTGTTTATCAGTGTTATGGGAATTGACTGCTTGCAGTTTTTTAGCTTTAGGAGGGCTTTTTGGAACACCGTTCGAGTTCTTTTCCGAGGAAGGAGGTGGAAGAGGCTGATCAATAGAAGGCTGCATTTATGTTATGTCTTCTACAGTCACTTGATGTGGGTTTGGGACAGGTATATCAGCTGGTTCTGTTATGACAACCTTGCTTTTAATCTTGTTGGGTTGTTTTCCATCCTCGGGTTTGCTAGGTTCAGAAATGTCAATGGTCCTAGTTCTCAGTTTATATTGTTTGTGGACCTCATACACCGCAGTATCATAGCCTTGTTTAAAATCAAAAGACTCACCAGACTTGGTCTGAAATTGATTAAAGTCATGCTCATCTTGGTCTTGTTGAGTTAGGAAAATTTGTTGCTCAACCCTTGAATCCACCAAGTTCATGTGAGTGTCCTTTGGGGGTTCACTAGACGTAGAGGCTTCCGCATAATTTTCATGAAACGGGGGCCTTACGTCATGGTCTAGGCTAGACCTGCCAGCATTTTTGTTTTGAGTTTTCCTAAAATTTGGGTTCCTTATGGCATTAGGTTGTTGTGCTTCCCATGAAGACTTCCTCTCAACACTTTCTACTCTGTCTCCGAGTCTGTGCATGCCACTGATGATAGCATCAAGCTTTTGATCTAAGGATGAGGGTTCCTCCTTAAAGGTGGTTCTTCTTTCCATTCTAGCTTTGTTTCTTTTGGCAATTAGGTTGGCTTCTACGCTAACAACAACATTTTTCATGTCTTCAAGGGTTTGAGGGGCTCTTTCTTTTAATTGGTAAGCCATATCCGGGTCGAATCCATCAGGGAATTTATACAAGGCAAGGTCAGGTGGAGGCCTTAAGTTCTGTGGTATTGCATTATAAACATTATTGAATCTTGCACAATAATCCAAGACACACTCTTGAGGGCCTCTTTTTATTGTATCGTACTCATCTAGTATGTGCAAGGGGTCTTTCCTTTTCTCCCATTTGTTGATAAAGGATTGATAAAGCTCATCCGGATTGGTTATGGAATTTGCAAAAAATGCTCTGAACCAAGTCCTGACATCACTTGTCAGACTTTGGACGAAAATTTTCATTCTCACACTATCATCATCTATCTCGTAGTTCTCGAAATAGTCTTGCATTTTCTTTGTATGTTGAAGGGCTGTGCAAGTACCAGTTACATCAAAATATGTGATTTTAGTTTGATAATCCTGAGGCATAGCCCGAGGGTTTGTAGGTAATTGTAGGGGTGCATATCTATTGGCCATGTTTACAGGGATAAGTGGAACAACAGGGACGATTGGAACAACAGGGATAAGTGGAACAACTGGGACAGCCATAGTGATAATGGGAGTATGTGCAGTGAATGGAGGTGTGGAAGGAGTGCTTTGAGAGGTGGATGATGAATAAGGGGAAGTAGGGGTTGACCGAAATAAAACTTTGACAGGGGTTGGAATACTGATTGGGTGAACTGCTTCAGGACTATTATCAACAAAATCTTGGTGTTTCCTAAGAATCTCTGGGATTAAGTTGGGAGTCAAAAATAGCTGGAGGGTCTGGGTCGGGATTTGACCTAGTATAACGAGTTTTCCTCTTTGGAGCCAGCTTCCGAATTTTATTTTTGGTATTTTCCTGGGAATGTTTGTAGTTTAGGAAGGAATTGATTAAATTTTTCAGACAGCTGTTTAGAGCTTAAAGCTAGAATGAAGATTGACTGAAGCAACTTTTATTTAATCCTGTAAATGCAAAGCAAGAACAGTTTCAAAGGCTTCCTTGCTGACATTCAAACTTCATCTGTAGTTTTAAGAAATATACAACAATCGGAAAAATTAGTTCGAGTTCCCTAATCGAGCTTTCCAACTTGATTTGTGAAATTATCTGAGGAGTTCCTCAGTGGAGTCGCCATTATGTTATCACTCAGGTTGTCCTTAAGCTGGTGAAAGGATACGACCGAGGTAACCACAAACCAATATTTGGACTGCAGGTTCTAGCCTACCTGCAATCAGGGAGGGCTCTCTCTTTCTGATTTAGATTTGTTGAAGATGTTTTTAGGCTAGTTATTGAGTTCAAGGGGTTTTGTTTTGATTTTGGTGGGAAGATTGATGCTTTCAAGTAGAGAGGCAGAGATAGCATGAAGGTTTTAGAACCATTGGGCGTGGAGTCATGGAGTAAGAATTCTGGTGCGTTTTCTTGGTCACAAGAAGGAATATGGAGCAAGCTAGCTGCACATGAAATAATGATTCAAGCTTAAAAGGATGGAATGAGGGCTAGGAACGAGAGGCAGTTAAGAATCTCTCTTTCAGCTTAGCAGAGGGAAGGCGAATGAGCTCTATCTAGGAGCAGTGAAGAATCCCTAGATAACTATCAAACATGAGTGAATTAGGGAAAATATGAGCCACAAGGAATTCATATTCATTACTAATCCAGATGAAAACATAAAGAAATAGCGGAAATTTAGCATAGAGGGCAATTAAACCAGTTGTAAGCTAATCTTTCTTTCTACTATTTAGACAGTGATACAAGTATGATAAAACATATATGAAATTGAAACAGAGGTAAGAAAAACTTATTGCATCATGTTGCAACACAAGAATTACACATTCAATTCTTCAGACCATTAAAACAAAGCACACAGTCATTCCTCCAAGCTTTTCAGCAATCTTTGATTAAGTAAAACCTCATGTCCACAGAGCGAGTCTCTCTTTTTCTATACAATCAACTAACCAACCCCTTTAAACAGTGAATTAGGGTTGTTTATATAAGAAAAATATCTACACTAATCAGATCTCAGATAGATCTACTGTAATAAATTCCCTAAACCTAACAGATGTCTGAAATAAATGCGGGAAAATATCCTCGCGTTGCGCTGGGTGCAGCTGTAACAAAAAGGAATTAGTGGATTTCCTTTATGGCTCTGTGATGGTCACTTATCCATAACTGTGCTTCACGTTTTTATCCATTGTTGTTGAGTGGTTCTGAGGTGCATTAACTGTGATGGGAGAGCCTTGATTAGAGCTCCACCGTTTTCTTTGACTTTGTTGGAGGTCATTTAATGTTCACCTGTATTGGGAATAAGGATTTCCATTAAAAAACATTTAACTGATACTCTTTGCCGCTTCCTTGATCTGCTTTGGCACTGAACCTGAAGTATTTAATGTCTTTTGAGTGCTTTAGACTATCTCATCGACTTTAATGGCTGCTGTTCGGCCCTCTGTTGCTTTAAAAACTGTGTTTGGCCCTTTCTGAATGCTGTGCAAAGAAATTCTGGTCATTTTGCGCCTTTTGGGCCTGCTGGAGGCCAAGCGGTGAGGGGCTTTCCATTTTGGCCTATATCCCGCAGCCATGCACGATTAGCGCTAATCGCGCATGAAAAACTGCCTCAGATTCCGATTTCGGGCTTCCTGGGCTGCGATTTGCGCCTTTCGCACTTTTTGACGATGACGTCAGCATGACATCAGCGGTGGGTCCTAGTACGGCGAGTGGCGTGGCAGTACGGTGGAGGAGGTGACGTGGCAGTGATATGGCAAGGACACGGTGGTAGGAGGCCGACATGGCATGGTGATGTCAGCATGAAATGGCGCTGACGCGGGAGGGGGGAAGGCGATATCTGGTTTCGGGCACACCACCTTTGAGCAGAAGTGGTTTCGGCAGAGGGGGCTTCGCCACAGCCGAGAGGGTGACGCATGGCGGGAGTACGACAGTAAAACTTCCCATCTCCCGGGAGCTAACCCTTGGCATATCAGCGTAGGGAAAGGCTAGCCCACCGTTGATATGTGGGGCGCGCGATCTAACGGCCGACGGAATAGACAAGGCGACGGAGGGTTAGGGACGGGGTCCGCGCGAATATTCTAATTTGTATAATGCCGCAGGGGGGGTTAGACTTTGGTTTAGTGGGTTTTCTGTGGGTTTTTCATGGTTTGAGCGTCAGGGTCATAATTTAATCAAATATTTTTAAACTAAGCCCGAACCTGTGAGCGCGAGAGGTTAAAAATGATGAAATGTTATGGGTAAAGGGGTGAGAAAAAGGTTATTAATTTAACTAGATGTCAAGTTAATCCCAGGGTTAGGACGCGGAAGGCTAATGCTAAGTCCCAGATGAACTTAGCATTTCCCAAACCGATATTTATAGGTCTAAAATGCCAGGGGATGGGAATAGTACATAGGGAAGTTAGTAACATAGTTTTAGTAGGGGAAGGGGAGACAGATAGGGAGCTACATAGTAAAATTAGCAGTTAATATGAAGTGATAAGAAAGTTCCAAGTATGTGAATTCTTAGGCTATAAGGGGGGGGAAATGATTCATAGAGGAAGTATGAACATTCCTTGAGTAAAACAGATCTTTACCAAGGCAAATGATATGAAAAAAATGATGAAACTAAGCGGTATCAAGCAGATCTTGACCTCTTCAGGAAATTAGTGAGTGATTTGGGGAATGAGAGAAACGGGGAGTTAGCCATGCCTCGCTTGAGCTCCTCCAAATGAAAGCTTCCTTGTACCCGTGATCTGAAGTACAATATCACTTTGAAACACAAAATTGATCACAAATCAACATTCTGCAACCTCAAAAACTACCTACCCAACCTACTTACCTAGAATTTTTTCTCCTTTTTGGTTTGGGTGCACTTAGGCTTGCATACCCTACTTATCCTTTTTTCTTTTGACTGCCCTCCTATCTAAATCTACACTTATTTCTTCCAAGGGCCCAGATTGAGCAGTTGGGCTCCTTTGATTCTCTACCTATCTACAAATCTACCAAGATTAAACTGTTTGGACAGATATTCATTCTCTATATTCTAAACGAGTAATTGAAACCTAGGGAAACCAAGATTAGGTTGTTTGGACTTCCCTTTAACAAAAAATTCTTCAAAAATTTTTAAGTCATCAAAATTTGGAATACAGCAGTGGCATTTAGACTAGCACACTTTCATGGTCTCTTTTTTGACCTCTTTCTGGAAATATGGAGCATTGCAGCATGCAAAGTATGACATATTTGGCATGTAAAAAGGTCGATCATGAAAGATGAACACCTGTTGCAACAGGAGGCTAACATATTCATATTTATATTTGTGTTTTGCATTCTTGTAAATGTCTCATTATATTTTTATAACTTTGTTTTTATGAACATATGATATTTTGTTTGGCATAATTTTGCTGAAAGTGTTTCAATTATGTTGAGAGGCATTCATTTCATAGAGCATGATATTATGAAAGTTGTCAACAGTTTCTAACTAGTGTCAGAAGAAGATAGGCAAACAAACAAAAGGTAGTAATTCATGATGCTACAAAACTACATCCAAGGGATAAAAAAAAATGCCTCTAGTGGATAAATCTAGAAAAGGTAGAATAATTACTTTTGAATATGAGGAAGTTGAAACTGACACTGAATAATATGTTGTCATTACCAAGGATGGCATTAGAACTGATGTTAGAAAGGAGAAGAGCCGCAAAAGACCAAAAGCAACAATGCCCAAGAATAAATATATTCTAGTTAATGACGAAATGTTATGACAAATAAAAGTAAAGTTGAACCTTCTCAAGTAGTAATTACCAACAACGAAGATCCTAGTGAAAATTCAAAAGAAAACAGAGAAATCATTACACCAAGATTTGATTTAGAGGATGGCATTACTAAAACAAAACAAAATTCCATTCAATAAAACTTGACAAAGAGAAACTTAATTGAGGGTGGTTATACATTTCAGCTTAATGTGAGACAAATCTATAAGGAAAGTGAAGGACAATGTAAATATCAAATTAGAAAGCCACACCACCTGCATGTTCACAACTTAAAGACATTGATGAGGTACAATCCATATGCTCCTGTGGTTAATTATGTTCTTCTTGTTGATCCAATTTAAGTTCCCAACAAAGAAGAATTCGATAAGTCAAAATGTTTCGAGTACAATTATTATATGCTTGGGGGAAACCATTATGTAGAATCTCAAAGACAATGGATGGAGGAATATCCCAATAACCCATGTTTTGAAACAATGAAATGTATCATCTATGCTGGTTTATCAGATACAAAAGCAAAGTTAGTGGCATGGGATCATAATTCAGATAATGAATATAGGATGTCTATGACTTTCATCCAAAGGGTTATATTTATTCATAGTTAATTTGAAGAAAAATGTGGCGGGGATAAGATAAATCTTATTGTAGATTTCCAAAAGGAATGTTATATGGAAATAGGCTATAAAATTAAAGAGAAAGTCATTTCAAAAGGCGATAGAGTAAATACTGATTTATTCAGAGGTATTGACAACATTTTCTAGTTTGCATTTAGAAATGGAGAGATATGAGAATTGATTAATGAGATTTTTAGCATGTGGGAGAACATTGGCATTAAAAACTAGAAGGTCAAAAGGTATAAACCATTGATATGTAGCAATAGTAAATGAAGTCCTAAAATGAAGTAGCTTCCGGAAGATATGACTATCACACCTTGGAGAGCATTGCAAGGAGTGGAGGATGAAAATCTTGTCAAATAAATATTATCTCGTGTGAGGTTAGGGGAATTATCATTGAAGGAAATGTCTGAGGAATTTCAAAAGTAAGTTTGTTGAATTATTTTTACTTATTTCTAGATTATAATTTTCTTTTAAATATAACATATTGTTCTTGGTAGTATTTGTTATACATATCATTATATTAACTTTTTTTAGTTTATCTATGTATTCACAAAGTTTACATGAAAATACAAGAACAAATGGTTAAATTGTTGAATGAAGATAGTTGGGATGATGTTGTACTCAACTATCTAGATTCACATTCTACATCAACATTAATTTTTTTATTTAGTTTTTATTTATTTATTTTTTTATCTTGCATTTAAAAAGGTATGTTGATTTATACATTCATTTTTATTCATTTGTATACTATTTTTATTTTATGAAATACACATATATTTGTTTATTTTAGTAAAGATGAGGAATGATGCAAATGGAGCACTAGATAGTTTTAGAACCGTTATTGAAAAAATTAAGATCAAAACACTGAAGAAGCAAAGCCTTAGGAATGTTGAACTTGATCCAACTCTCACTCATTTCATTTGGAATGGGATTGACACTATCCAATATCAAGTAATACAAGGTGATTGTGAAGACATTACTAAACTCATACCTAAAAGGGATTATGCACTAGTTATTGCAGATATTCCCCATGGTTTCAATATTCCAAACATTGACTATGATAGTGACGCTTATACTTATCAAGCTCTTAGTAAAGTTGTTGCAGGATTTCTAGAAGTCACATCATCACCATTATGGAGATTTTTGACATTTCATTGAAACACACAATTGGCAATGTTATTGTCAAGCTTCAAGGGGAAAACAAACTCAAGGATTTAGCTTACATGGTAAGACGTTGAAAATGTATATTTGACTAATGTCAAAAAATTAATTTATGTACAAGTTAATTGAACTTTTACCATTTCATGTTACAGGCAAAAGTAAAATCTTCTTAATCGTGAAGATCAACCATTTATAAATGGTTGTGAGTTCATCTATATTGATAGTTGGGAAAAAGATGATAGCGATATGTCTATGATTTTTAATCTGGTAGATGGAAAGAGTCATAGCCAAGTATTGGCTTATGATGTTGTTGTGAGAAAATTAACATATGAAGACAAAGAAGAAAAATGAGAGATAATTAACATTTATCAGAAACCACGGTTATTGATTAACTTTTTTGTAGACATATTTTCAAACGAAGGAGATTGGGTTCTCGATTTATTTTTTGGCTCAGGTAAGTTTTATTATATGAAATTGAATTTCAATATCTTCTTTCTTAATTTATATGTCATTTTACTAATTTACTCCATTATTTCTTTTGTGTTTGATAATTAGGTACAACACCAGCATGTTGCCTTCAAAAAGGAAGAAATTACATTGCCATTGAAAAAGATCCAATACACTGCAATTTCATTCAGAAAAAAATTAATTCTCTTCAATTTCTTCCAAATGCAATCAAAGAAATTGGGTTGAAGAAAGGCGACTTTAGTGAATCATGTGTGGAAAAAAAGGCAAAGGAACCTCAACCACCATTACATGGACTGATTGGAAAAGCATACATTGGGAGATTCGTAGACATCAAAGATCCATTAGAAGAGGACAATGAGCAAAATGAAGTAGAAAATATTGTGGAAGAAGACAATAATGAAACTGTAGAGGATGAAGAGTTTGGATTACGTGATATTGTTGATTAAATTGAAGTTATGCTTGGAAATAAAAGTAATTTTTTGTAACTATTAATTAGTTATACTTGTAATGTTTTGACTTTGACATTTGATGAGAAGAATAAGCATTCAATTAATGTTGTTATGTGTTCAATATTTATATTATGTGATTTTCGCATTAATTTTTATGTTAATCATTATTTTTTGAAAAAAATAGTAATTATTATTATTTTTTTGACATGAAATCCATAAAAAAAACTATTATTTGACCATTTTTAGTTAAAATTTTCCTATAAAAATTGTGATTTTGACATGTCATTTCTAGCAAAAAATTACAAAATATTATCAAAATATGTAATTTTTTAGTTATATTTATGTTGAAAATGGTTATTTTTATGTCAATTGTTAAAAATTATTGTTTTTTAGACACAATTATTTCATGTGCATTGAAAGATTAATTAACAATGTATAAATATGTAAAATATCAAAAGTTCAAAAAATATCAAAACTTCAAAATATCGACCTTCTTCTTTAAATATGCAAAACAATAAAAACCTCACTACAAAAAAAAAACAAGAAAATATGAAGAAAAAAACCACTTCAAAAATTGTTAAATTTAGAAAATAATTATTTACATTTCATACATTAGAAAATTTAAAGTAAAAAAATAGGTCTTTTAAAAAAAGGGTCTAACGCAAAATCACCACTTTTTTAAATCGACATGCAAATCACTAACATTCTAAAACGTAATGTACAATGTGCCAAAAACTATGCTCTAAAAAAAATATGTGTGTTTTGCATCAACCCTTTTCAAAATCAGGTCACTTTTTTTCTATCTCTATGAAACAGGTAAAATATCAATTCCCGTTTCAAAGTTTACATTGTTCAAATCTAAATGAAATGGTGGGAACCAAGTTCTTACTAATCTTCCAACCATCATCTCTATTTAGATTTCCCGAGTGTTTTTCAATCTCGGTGGATTCTATGAACTTCCTATGATGATAGTGCCCATTTTTTGATAGGATCATGTAGTCTTCAATGCAAATATGTCGTTTTGTTTTCTCAGCATGCTTAGCCAGAGCTGAGGAATGACACCTACCATGTTTAATGTCTTCCACATGCTCTATAATCCTTTGCTTAACATATCTTCGTGTCTCGCCAACATAGGGAGCCCCTCAAGAGAACGACATTAAGTATACCCCTTTCATGTTTGAAGGGTCAATAGGATCGTTGGCAGATTTCAAGATACCACTAATGTTGCTTAATGGCTTCAAAGAAGTAGGAACTTGATTCTTCCTTAATATGTGAGAAATTATATCTATGGTTCCGTGGATAAAGGAAAGTTGAACATTGGTGATAGGATCAACAAGGTCCCTCTTTTATCTAAAACACTAGCTAGTTTTTTGGAACGCCTTGATGCCTTGGTTTTTCTTACAAAAACAAATCATTAAAATTATTAAAAGTTCATTTGTTTTGTGAGAAAAACCCAAACCTTCACCCAATCTCCCATCCTCTCACTACATCCATCCAAACAAGTTCCACCACCATGTAAGTTGTAGGTCACCCCACCAAAGGTGGACATCCTTCCATTGTTCCCATCCACACAGACTCCACCACCATGTTGCTGTTGAGGTGGCCCATGGCCAACTAGATAGTGGTTGCTTGGATAAACATGGCAGAAGGAATGGGAATGTATGTGGAGGGGTCACGCAATGCCCGTCCCCTTTTTAATAGTTATAATGTTTGTTTTCATTATTTTTTTTAAATTTTAAATAGTTTATTATTATTATTATTATGTAATTTATATTTTTTTTTCCGGGGAAAAAAGCAAAACTTTTTATTATGATCTTATAAAAAGTTTTCATATATTTGTTCTAAAGCCATGCTGGGCTCATGTGTTCATTCATTGCTCAACCATAAGGGAGCTTTTCTGCTGTATTGTAAACCTGTAGTAGACTTCCTCCGGGAGGATGATTAATATCCAAAAAGCAAAGTGTCATGTGAAACCCGGGGTCTCCTTCAGAGAAGGAAAAACAACCCCTTACATTCAAAAAGGTATGACCTCCAATGTTTTATAATGTAACAAAAATTATAATAAGAAGACTGTAAACTGTGATCAAGTTGCCGAAAGAGTATACTACTAAGGAAAAATATATACAAAAAATGTATCAGTGGAAAGATAAGTTGTGAATGGTGCCGACAAAAATGAAGCTTTATACTGAGATCACTATGGCTGATCATATGGAGGCTGATCTGATCTGTAAGACTGCCCCTGAGGAATCTCTTCTATCTCCCAGCTGCCTGGATCCTGTTGTAGACCAGCCTTAGATAGCTGGTCTACTTCTTCATTCCTTTCCCTGTAGATATGGCAAAGTGAGAACCTGTAAAAGAATGTCTTCAGGAATAAAATTTCTTCAACAATTGTCATCAAAATTTGATTTTGACAAGCAGCTAAACCATTGATCCAATTTATAACATTAAGAGAATCCCCAAATATCTGAATAGAGTTGATGTTTTTGTAATGTAGCCAGCATAATAGGAATCGTAAGGAAGAAAGTTCTGCATAATTATTAGTTCCAGCACCCAACCCAACCGAAGCTCTTAGAGAATGTTCGGAATTGAAATGTATGCACAAGCCTGCACCAGCCCTATTGTTTTGTGAGGCCCCATCAAAGAAACCACAAGGGATATCCTCCTGTATAATGATATTATTTTGTTTGGTTCTGGATTTTTTTTTTTCCTCAGGAGGAGGCAGAGCAGAATAAATGGCTGTGATATTAGTAGCAATAACAGAAGTCGGTGTGTTTTGATCTTGGAACAAACTCTTATTTCTAGCAAGCCACACGCCCCAACAGAAGATAATAGGCAGGTTCCTCATATTCCCTTCCGAATAAGTTTGCCACCATTTCCTCCAAGCATCTCCCAGTGGATCATGTCCCCACTGTGCATTTACCTTGAGAAAACCAGTGACCTCCTCCCATATCTTCTTTGAGTAAGAGCAGGTGGTGAAAAGGTGATCTGTGGTTTCCTCATCAGATTTGCACAAGGGACATCGCCCTGGACCAGCTAAAAACCTAGATTGTAGTGTTTCCCAAGTTGGTGCCTTCCTTCTTAAAATACACCATAGAAAGAGCTTGGATTTGGCAGGGCTTTTGAGTTTCCATATATCTTTGGCCCACCAATCCGGGGCTTCCCATCCTATCTTTCCTAATAGAAAAGAGTATCCCTCTTTTGGTGAATACCCCCCGGTTTTGCTGTGAGCCCACATTAAACGGTCAGGTTCCTGTTTTATTCTGACATTGGATCGTTTTAGTTCTTTGATGAAGCTTGCCCATTCATTCTTCCATCTAGCATTTAACCCTACCTCTTCATCGTCCTTCCAAGCCTGTCCCCAGATAGTGGACTGTCCAACTCTTTCCACCTGATTTATTGATGTAATACCTTTAAAATCAAGATGTCGAAGAAGCCCTGGTGATAAAGCAAAAGCTTCATTACACCCAACCCAAGGGTCTCTTCCAATCCTGATCTGTCTGCCATCTCCCAATTTCCATGCTAACCCTTGCTCGATCACTGAGAAAGCATCCAACGTGGCCTTCCAAATAACTGAAGAGTTTTTTTCCTTCTTATTCTAACTCTGAATCCAATCTTCCAAAGGCATTGGGTCTATATACTTCCTTTTTACCACCCTCATCCACAGGTTTTCTGTAGTTATAAGTCGCCAACCTGACTTTGCTGCTAACGAGGTGTTGAACTCAGGGAGCCTTTTAATCCCCCAACCTCCCCACTCTTTTGGTCTGGCCACTTTGTCCCATGCCACCCATGGTAAACCCGAGGATTCCTTTGAGCCAGCCCATAAAAATCTGCAACAGATTCTTCTGATTTTCTCCATTACACCTTTAGGAATCCAAGTTAGGGCAGCCCAGTAAACTGGGATGGCTAACAAGACTGATTTAATAAGTGTCAACCTACCAGCTCTGGACAACCATCTAT
The DNA here is from genome assembly GCA_031772625.1 of Pinus tabuliformis. Lineage (NCBI taxonomy): Eukaryota > Viridiplantae > Streptophyta > Pinopsida > Pinales > Pinaceae > Pinus > Pinus tabuliformis. The sequence continues at coordinate 536,336,887 of CM062818.1, read as the reverse complement.
AACTCCAATGAGATATTTTGGCTTTAATTTTTGCTATGAGCCAGTTCCAGTCTTCTTTTCTGTAAGCATCTGGTTTTAACCAAAAACCCAGATATTTGAATGGAACATCCAGAGGTTGGCTAGGGAAAGGAAAAAGATCAGACATTTGATTTCTTTCCCTTCTGTCAATATCTGCCAAACAAACTTGTGATTTCCCAGAATTTATCTGCATTCCAGTAGCTTTTAGAAAAAGATCAAAGATACATTTTATCTCCTTTAATTCGCTGTAATTACCATTAGTGAAAATCAATATATCATCAACGAAAAGAAGGTGGGTGATGTAGAGATTGATTGCTACCTCAATACCTTTTACCTTATCCTCCCTTCTGGCTTTATGTATCAGTCTACTAAGCCCTTCAGCCACAAGGAGGAACAGGAGAGGGGACAAAGGACACCCTTGTCTGAGGCCTCTCTGGCTATTAAAGAAAGAAGAGGCATCTCCATTGACCAAAACTGCAAAGCTGACATTTGAAATGCACCCCATGATCCAGCTGACAAAAGGATAGCTGAAGCCCACATGAGTTAGAAGCATTCGTAGATAGAGCCAGTTGATCCTATCATATGCTTTGGAGAGGTCAATTTTGATAACAGCTCCCTTCTTTTTCTTCAGCTTGACACTATGGATTACCTCCTGTGCGACACCTATGGCTTCATGGATTTGTCTGCCATCCAAGAACCCAAATTGTTCCATTGAGATGTTTCTTGACAAGATTGGTGCTAATCTGAGAGCAATAACCTTTGAAATAATCTTGTAAATGCAGTTACACAATGAAATTGGTCTGAAGTCTTCAAAACTTTCTGGCTCATCCTTCTTTGGAATGAGAGCAATAAATGTTGAGTTAAATGGTCTATAGACTTCTCCTTTCAGCCTAGACTCTTCAACTACTTCAGTTATCTCGGCTCCAATTTGTTCAAAAAAATGGAGAAACAATTCTATTGTCCAACCATCAGGGCCTGGACTTTTGTCTTTGCCCATGAGCTTCATAGCTGCTTCAATCTCCTCCTTAGTGACCGGAATTGTAAGATCTTCACCTTCGTCTTCCTCAATGAATCTAGGAAAACATTGCACTGTTTTAAAGACTTCTGCAATAGTAGCCTCTCCCTGATCTGCAAAAATGTTTTGAAAATGTCTTTTCCCTAAACCAGAAAGCTCTGGAAAGGACGTGACATCTCTCCCTTCTTCATCTTTAAGGTGCCATATAGTATTTATTGATTTCCTTCCTTTTGCAAAATTATGGAAGAATCTAGTGTTCTCATCCCCAGATTTTAGCCGAATTGCCCTGCTCTTAATTCTCCATTCTTCTTCCCTTTCCAAAAGAATTTTGTTTTGCTGCTTCTCCAAGAGAAGAATTCTATCCTTAGAGTCTTGTGATGAGTATCCATCTGAATCCAAGTCCTCCATCTGTTTCAGCTCCTCCCTTATACTGATCAACTCCTCATTTTGTTTCAGTTTTCTGTCCTTTGCCCAGGAAATTGTAGCTGATTTCAATCTTTTTGAATTTTCCATGAACAAAAAACTTTTCTCCTCGCCTGCATTGTGATCAGGGTGAATCCAAGTTTCTTTAAACAGGTTGCTGAAAGTTGGATCATGGAGCCAAGCAGGATTAAATTTGTAAGGGGCTGGGGGTTTGTGAGGAGGAATAGATATATCTAAGAAAATCGGGAAATGATCCGAATTCCCTATTTCCTCAACCCACTGTCTGATCAAAGGAGCATTGGTGGATAAAGAGTCCGATAGCAAGAACCGATCTAATCTTTTGGCAATTCTGGCTTCTCCTATCCTTCGATTCCTCCAAGTAGGCTTTATCTTGATCGGGGAAGGGTCTATAAAATTATTCTCTGTGATGAGATTATGGAAAAAATCTGTAAGAGGATCTTCTCTCGCCGATGGACCCCAAGCTTCCGCTCTGCCCATAGTAAAATTTAAATCACCTCCCATTATCATCATTGGTGCTTTCATAACAGATTTTGACATCAATTCATCCCAGAAGGATTCCCTGCCTTGGCATGGCCCATAGATATTTACTATGGTGATGGGAAAAGTAAAGTTTGGGGATATTAACTCCATTCCCATAACATTCTTCATCCCCCAGTTATTGAGGACTTTTACCCTCCCTTCTTTGTACCCAATTGCAATGCCCCCTGAATGTCCAAAGACATCCATAGCACTGAATGCCCACCCAGGCAGAAGGGAATTTAACATAGATTCAATCTCATAAGCCTTCCCCAGAGTTTCTTGCAGAAAAATAACATCTGCATTAGAGTTGGATATCCATTCTTTCAAGGCCAGTTTTTTAGGTTTGCTGGCCAAACCTCTGCAATTCCAGGATGTCAGAATCATTTGATAACACCCTCAGGGGGATGAGCTGCTCTAAGAACCCCCGTGATGGAATATTGTTTACCGTCTGCAACATCTATCTTTGCTTTTAGTTTCGCCTTGGACATATCAGATTTCTGTCCTCGTTTGTTTTTGGATTTGTTCTGTGAATGTATCATTCCCAGTCCTCCTAAAGACCCCTGAGTCTCTTGATTCCCACCCAAAGATCTCAGGTTGTAGGGGCAGGGAGGCCGGGTCACAGGGAGAGAGAGAGGAGGCCATTTTTCTTCACAATTTATGTCCAGTAGCGGTAAGGTTTCAGCTAATGTTTCCACATCCGGATTTAACATTAAGTGATCCAAATTTTCAACATTATTATTTTCTTGCTCTTTATATGATGAGGAAGAAATATTATGTTTTACATAAGGATGCTCATGAGAAATAAAAGAGGAAGTAGAAGTCCCTGAGCTCTTACCCTTCTCCGATTCGTCGATTTGGGCTTGATTTGCATTTTTTTCCTCTACGAACCCTTCCACGGCTTCTGGTTCTTTAGCTACTTCCTTGACGAATCCTTCCACATATTCCGGTTCTTTGGCATTTTCCATCGCCATCTCCTTAGATTGTTCGCTTACATCCGCTGGTCCCTTCTCTGTCTCCTCAGCCACCAGATTCATTGGTTCTTGCGGCTCCGGCAAATCCTGCTCCATCGTTATCTGAACATCTTCTTGAGCATTTTCTCTGTGAGCTGTTGTCCTTCAGAAATGTCTCCTTCTTCTCTTATGTGGACAATCTTTTGCCATGTGCCCATACTCGTGGCACCAATGGCATCTAAATGGCAGATGTTCATAGTCTAGTATCTGCTCATATACATATTCATTGAATTGTAGATTAATCTTTTGTGCCAGGCCCCCACTCGGTTTGAGCATGACCAGAATGCGCGCAATTGCCCTATTTTTCGTAGTCAAGAAAGTCATATCCGCACCCATGTACACCCCCAACCTATTACCGATGGTTTTGAAAACTTCCTCGGTCCATAGGAATGAAGGTAAACCCGGAGCACGCACCCAAACAGGAAACACATCCGTGCGCTCCTTGATAGCATCAAATAAAGGAGACCATTTCTTTAACAGCACTGGTATGTTATCAATGTGCCAGATTCGCTGAAGGACCCAATCCGCTGATTCTCTGTCTGCAAATCTGAACTTGAACCAACCTTTAGCTAATACTAGGGCTTCGAACTGTAAAGGTCTATCTGCCGTGAAACATTTTTCACCCCAGCCTTGAAGAAAATCTGATGTATATAATTTACCTCTAACCCTGCCGACCAAAGTACAGTCCGCAACCGCTATGGCTTCTATCATTGACACCTCCATCCCCAGGATCAGATTGTCTGCTATCACCTGTGTTCCAATGGGTCTTTTCTGTTTCCTTGTCGCTCCTTTATTCCTTAAACTTTCCACCGCCGGTCTTATACCTTCACGATCCTCGTTATTTTCTGAGGTTATCTGTGCTGAGCCCAATAGGGTTTCTGATTCCAGCAATGGCGGGATCTGACCTGAAAGTCCCATATCGTCATTCCCAGAGAACAAGAAAATAGCCTCCAGTCCATCATTACTTGCCTGTCCCCCTGCTAAAGAAACTCCGAGCTCGCTTGCTGAAGACCCAAGTTGGACTTGGGGTTCTCTTGGAAGAGTAATCCTCGTAAGCGAGGTCGTAACTCTTGGTGTCCAAGGCTGTTCAATGCCTGCAGGAAACCCTAAATGGGTTATTTTTTCTAGCCCTTTAGGGTTTGTAAACCGAGTTTTCTGTGTTTTGCCTTTTGGGTCCGTGGGTAAACTGGCCACACTCACCCCTCTTGGTTCAGACCCTTTCTCTGATTGTTTATGGCCGTCCGCTGAACCAACATTCTGAACCACTCTGTCCAACCCCTTGCCTTGGAATAAAACCTGAGGGGTTTCCACCTGCAATACAGCCTCCGGATTTGGTGTTTCTACAGACCCAAAATAGTAATCCACGTTCTGAGAAGTGATATCCTTCCCCCACATGGAGAGAATATCTTCAACATCTGGGTCCAGGGCTAAAAACTCGGCGGGTTTAACTATGGTTGAGCCTTTCCAATGTAACACGACAACCGACAGACCAAGAGAACGGAAAAAACAAACTGATGTCAATGATAAGGTTTTACATTACCAAACAAAAGTATATGCCAAAACATGGTTTAACCTCCATCTGCCAGTTGCAATAGCTGAAAGGTATTCTCCCGCGTCGACATCTATGCATGGCGTCAGGTCCCGGCTGTCTACCCAAACCCTGTTCGAGGTTCAGTTCTCTGACCAGGACTCGAAACCCTTACCTGCTCCATCCTCACCGACTACCCTCTTATGTAATTTATATCTTTTAATGTTTGTTTTAATTTCTTTTAATTTTTAATTTTAGTTTAAGAAAAAAGTGTTTTGAATTTAGTTCTTAAAAGTGTTTTTTTGTGTTTTTTATTTGTTTTATTTTGTTTTGTTTTTGAAAGTTATTTTTATGTCTCTTTTTTTTTTCCTTTTTTTTTTAAAAATTTAATTTGGAAATGTGTTTTTGTTTTTTTATATAAAAATTTGGGATTTTTTTTTAAGATAAAAAATTAGAACATATTGATTATGGATTTTTTGAAATTATTATTATTATTATTTCTAAGAAATTTAAAAACACATTTATGTATTTTTTTTCTTTTTCTATCCATTTAACTTTTTAATGTAAATGCAACACCCTCCTCCCACATCTACCCAAGAAACCATGCTAACCGGGGTAAAAATGAGATGAGAGGCTACTGTGATCAAATTAAACCTCATATGTGACCTTAAGGTAGTGGAATCGATGGAATATCACACACATTCATCCAACATCATCAACAGAACCTTCAGGAGACAAGTGAGCCACTCAAACAGCCTATCTCTAGGTCCCACTGTTATTCTAAACCTCTTAGGCCATAGTCTCTCTCTTTTTTTTGAAATATCTTCAACCTTCATTCTAATTTGATGATATCCTGAATGAAGATCTAGCTTGGTGAAGTAAATTTCTCCATGTAATTCATCCAACAATTCATTAATAACAAGAATGGGAAATTTATCTTTAATAGTGAGCTTGTTGAGCTCCCTATAATCTGGACACATATGCCATGATCCATCCTTCTTGTGCACCAATACTACTGGAGTAGAGAAAGAACTTTGAGTAGGTTGAATTATACCAACCTCTAAAATTTCTGTAACCATATGTTTAATTTCACTGTTTGTGACATAGGGATATCTGTAAGGTTTGATGTTTGGAGGAACACTTCCTGGAATAAAATGAATAACATGTTCATGATCATGAATAGGTGGGAGGCCATGGGGAGTCTCAAATACCTTGGAATGATTTTCCAAAAAGTTTTGGAGATTTGGAGAAATAGATGATTTCATTGTTTGAACATCTAGTGAGCATAATTGTGCAATTACGCCATGTTGTTCTTTCTTCAGAATCTTTGTCATGCTATTAGAGTTGATTATATTTCTTGTTTTCCCTGTGATACCCCTTAATTCAGCTTCCTCTCCTTCCCAAAAATAGTTCAAGAAAAGTTCTTGAAAATTACAAGTTATTATCCCCAGGGATTGTAACCATTAGACTCCTAGTACAACATCAACACCACCCATTGGTATGGAAAGCATTGGACTATTCAATACATATTCGCCCATGGTTAAGTTGATATTATGGCACTTTCTAGAGCAATTTATAGTTCCTCCATTTGCAACCATCACTTGACACTCTGGTGTTGGATATAGAAAGAAATTTAATTCCTTGGTTATCTTACAATGAATAAAATTATGGACACTACCCGAATCAATCAACACTATTTCCTTTTTCTTCTTGATATATACTTTTGTCTTGAGAGTTTTAGGAGTGGTAATCCCTGTTAATTCATCACAAGATATGGTCAAATTCATTTCTTCTTTCTCAGAGGTTGGTTCCTAGTGTATATCATCCTCTTTTGATTTTTTTTGTTCCTTTCCTTACTCCTCTTCAAAATTTATGTAAAATAATTTCTTCTCAGGACACTTACGACCTTTAGTGTGTTTTCTATCACAACTATAACAAAGCCCTTTTGCTATTTTTTCCTCCATTTATTGTGGTGTCAACCTTATAGGTTGTGGAGGCTAGGAGCAACAAAACTTCCATTTTTATAGTTGTGAGTGGTGGACTTCCTCGTTTCCATAAATTTTCTTTCAACTTTTCTTGCCACCTATAATGCCTTCTCCAATGAATCAGGTTCCCAAAGGGAAACTTCTTGTTGGATGTTATCTTTTAGAGTCCCTATGAAAACATCAATCCTATGGTCCTATAGAATATCAGTTACCCTGATATTTAATTTTTGGAAGTCCTCAATGTGCTCCGTGTAGAAATTCCCACTGTAGATCACCTGATAATGCAATATACTAAAGCAAAATACTAGTTCTACTTCTACAACAAACTTTGCAGAAGCTTAATCAATTATGAGAAAGATCAAATAGAACACATATAACAGATGAAGAGAAAGCAATCACACATGAACACAGAAAAATACTCTGGGGAAAGCCTCAGCTAAAAACCCCAATCTCTGTATTATCATACAAGTGGGAATTATCTCTGGATTACATAAAGTTTTAGCTCACAGGCTATCTAGCTCTCAGTACAATCCCTCAATACTGCTCACAAACTAAGTAGACAACATGTGTACCTTTCCTTAGCCATCCAAGCCTCCTATTTCCTTGCACATTTTTCCTTGGGGTCCAGTGACGCCACCTATGTGAAGTTTGGCCTCATACAACTCACTAAACCAAGAAATAACTGTGCAATCTTCAAAGAATGAATTCCTTCTACATGTAAGAGATATCCTCCAAGGAATATTTCTGCAACTGATAGTACATTGTCCCACCATCTAATCTCAACTGGGTCTCTGACTAAACTGACATGCATGAGTTATTTATGAGAGAATATTCAGTTATTTGAAGAGTAGTAGTTACATGCATGCATGCATTAATAACTGAACTCACAATTAGTTCTACAAACTGTTGGAACTAATCTAACTAGACTTAACTCAGTTAACTGAGCTAACTAATTACAACTCAAAGTAAAACTCATCCTCATCTCCTTAACTAAGGGATAAATTCCTCAATCAATGGAGAAACTGTTGCATGTATTCACATAGACTTCATATTTGATTTTCTCCAACTAATCAACTCAGGATGAATTAATTAATTATTAATCAAACGGCTGCTAAGAACAAATTCGAATTTTACTTCTCAATTTTAGTTCAAGGACTAACTAAAATTGGAAGGTATCCCGAAATGCTATTTGTAGCAATGCTATTTTTAGCATTTCTATATTTAACATTTCTTGTTGCTATTTTCAACACTCCCTCTCAACAAGAAAGGGATTATCAGTTACCCCAATCCTGTCTTTGTGGAACTCGAATTTTCATTTTGACAATGCCTTAGTCAAAATATCTGCATCCTGCTCCTCAGTTGAAACATACAGCAACAACATGATCCTCTTCACCACACAGTCTTTAAGATGATGGCACCGGATATCTATGTGCTTGGACCTGTCATGAAATACTAGATTCTCAGAGAGTTTGATACAACTATGATTATCGCAATAGATCACAGTTGGATCCATCCTCTGGCCAAAGAATCCCACTATAATCTTCCGCATCCAAATTGCCTCGCATGCTGCCTCACTAGCAGCCATGTATTTAGCCTTTGCTGAGCTAAGTGCAACTGACCTCTATTTCCTACTTTACCAAGAAATTGCAGCTGAACCAAGGTTGAAGATTCCTTCAGAAGTGTTCTTCTGGTCTGATGGACTCCTTGCCCAATCAGCATTTGTGAAGCCCTGAAGCTTCACTCGCTTTGTCTGTTTGTACCACAATCCATACTGAGATGTGCCTCTGAGGTATCTCAGCACATGCTTCGCTGCCTTCCAAAACAGCTTGGTAGGCTGAACCATAGCTTGAATCAGCGGTTCACCGCAAAGCACAAACCTCGTCATGTGTTCACTAGATACATTAGTGAACCCACAAGCTGTCGATAAATAGTAGCAGCTACTACCTCATCTGAAGTAGTATCCTCCTTCCTCCAGTTACCTAGTAGAGGATTCTACATGGGTTTGCACTTCTCCATATGGAACCGCCTGAGTATCTCATTGGCATACTTCCCTTGAGACACAAAGACTTCCCCATCCTTCTGCCACACTTCCATGCCTAGAAAGTAGTGCATGAGACCCATGTCTTTCATCTCAAACTCTCTTGCAAGGTCCTCCTTGCAAGACTTGATCAACTAATCGTCACCTGTCAAAATCGAATCATCAACATAAGGAACAATGATCAATGGCTTGCCTTCTACCATGATGTGGTAAAGGTTCGCATTTGATTCACTCTTCATTTAGCCAAACCTAGTTAAATAGATATTGATCCTGGTGTACCAAGCACGGGTGCTTGATTCAGCCCACACAATGCTCACTTGAGTCAGAAAACATGCGACTCATGATTGAAGGTCTCAAATCCTTCTGGATGCTCAATGTACACCTCTTCATCAATCTTCCCATTGAGGAACGTAGTCTTCACATCCATCTGATGGATCTTCTAACCCATCTAAGTTGATAATTCCAACATCGATCTAATAGATGAGTGGCTTGCTACAAGAGCAAAAGTCTCATCGTAGTTAATCCCCTTGACCTATGAGAAACCATGGGAAACGAACCTTGCCTTGTGTTTCTCAACACTATCATCATCTGCTTGCTTTACCTTGTAAAGCCATCAGGAAATCACTACTGACTTGTCCCCAGGTCTTGGGACAACATCCCACACACTGTTCCGAATGATAGAGTCGTACTCCTCTACCATCGCATCAATCCAGACTAGTTGCTGCACTGCTTCCTCGAAAGAAGAAGGTTCGGTCGCTACACACTCCCCAACCAGGGCCATGTAACCAGTGTATCGCTCGGGAGATCTCCTCTGTCTGCGCTAAGAGGATGGATACCCCACATTCTCTCACACATCTAGCATCAACCTGTCAGCTTCCCTCAAGTGTTTCTGCCAGTCTCTGGAAGACTCTCCATTAGTCGATGTCTCCACTTTCGGATCCTCTGCATGTGGCTACTCTAGATCGTTATGAGGCTTCTCCTCCTTTGGAACCAAAAGTTCCTCCTCTGCATGCAACTTGAGCTCCCTATGAAGTGATACTTGCATGGCTCTCTACTCGTTAAACTTCAGATCCCTGTGCACTATTGTCCTCTGACTGGCATGCAGAAACACCCAATAGTTGTGGGGTGTATCAGTATACCCCACAAATATCCCCAACTCAACTGTTGGATCTAGCTTCTTCTGGGCATCTTTGGTCACATGGCAGTAAACTGATGATCCAAAGATAAGGAAGTGACTCATATCTGGTCTCTTCCCGGAAAATGCCTCCATTGGTGTTTTCATCCCCAATATACGGTGAGGACTTCTGTTCTGTGAGTATACTGTTGTATTACATGCCTCAACCCACAAATGAAGTGGTAGGCTTTGGTCATGCAACATCGCTTGAGTTGCTCCCACTATTGATCTATTCTTCCTTTTGGCCACCCCATTCTGCTGTGGGTTGTGGGGTGCCATCAACTCCCGTTTAATTCTTTCTGCAACATAGAAGTCCTTAAACTGTTGGGAGACATACTCTTCACCATTGTCACTTCACAAGGCTCTTATTTTCTTTCCAGATTCTATCTCTGTCGAGGATTTAAACTCACAGAACCTCAAGAAGGTCTGACCCTTCCTTTGCATACAGTGGATCCAACATCTACGAGAAAAATCATCAATAAAAGTAACATAGTACCTTTGTTTAATAGTGGAGGCTATAGAGAATGGTCCACATACATTTGAGTGAACTTGCTCCAGGATTACTCCAGCTCTACTGTCTCGATCCTGAAAGGAATATTTTGCATACTTACCGAGGGTACACCATTTGCATGTATTCGTTTGCTCCAGTTTCCCCTTGGGTAGTCCAGTAGAAATCTGTTGCATGATCTTCAGGGCTCCATGGTGCAAGTGGCCCAATCTTCTATGCCATAGCTCGCCAACATCTTGGCTTTGCACCAACTCAGATTTGGAACTCAATGCAGCACAGTCATCTACCTCCAGCTTGTAGAGATTCTTGACTCAAATCCCCATTCTCTTGGTCTGTCCGGTGCCGATATGCCTCAGGAATACCTTTCCTTTACTAAAGACTACATCATAGCCTTTATCTTCTAGCATAGAAATGGACACAAGATTCTTCTTCAGACTCGTTACATACTTGACATTAGTTAGGGTGAGAGGAGCTCCATGCTCCCTCTGAAACATAGCCATACCTTCACCTGAAACATGGTACTTTCCATCATCGCCCATCTCAAACCGTATTTGGAGATCCTTCTCCTCCAGGGTACTGAAAAAATTCTTTTTGTCAGACATGTGGAACGAAGCTCCACTTTCCAGGTACCAAACACATCCCACCATGGATGAAACCATGCATGTGATAAGAGAGAAATCCAATTCAAACTGTGATGACAGTGCCTCACCATCTGATCCATTCTAGGATCCCTTCTTCGATTTATTTTGTGGACAATTCGTAGCGTAATTGCCCACCTCATGACAATGAAAGCATCTCACTTTCGATTTGTCAAACTTCTTCCCACCATGGGAAGAAATGGACTTGGAATGGGACACCTTCCCTTTCCCTTTCTACACCTTACTTGCTAAGGCTGGATTTTCTTCATCATCTTGTTTTGATGAAGATCCATCTCTGATGCTTCTCCTTATCTCGTCCTGCATCAAATCCAACAAAAGTCGTTCCCAATCTGGTAGTTTTTCTCTTCCGTTTACTGAGTCTTGGTAGCTATGCCAACTATTAGGAAGACCGAGGAGAGCTAGATTCACCATGTTGTCATCGGCTATAGTGATCCCTACAAAAGCACAATGCAGACATACCTCACTTATGCCACCATTCCTGTTTTTGGTGAACAAAGGAGATTGTATTAGGAGACTAGAATGGCTTATATGGTAAGCAACAAAGATAAACCTCAAAATTTTCCTATTTATTCATTTTATACTAAGCTTGGATCTGATATTATTTTTAATGAGTCAGTGATAGTGGAGAGGAAGAAATGAAAATAGAAAATCAGCACTCAGAAAATCAACAAGAAAATGACAAAGAGATGAAGGGATGGTGGTATTTGTACTTTGATGGATCAGCAGGTAAAGAAGGGGCAGTAGCAGGAATTTGGATCACAAGTCCAAGTGATGAGAGTAAGTTTTACTCTTACAAACTGAATTTTGATTGCACAAATAACATGGCTGATTATGAATCTTTGATTTTGGGTCTAGATGTTTTGGTAAGAATGAAGGCTCAGAATATTTCCATTTTTGAAGATTTAGAATTGGTTATTAGACAAGTTGAGGGTTTCTATCAAACAAAGGATGTAAAAATGAGAGCATACAAAAATCTAGTTTTAGATATGTTGGAAAATTTTCAAGCATATTCTTTCACTATCAAAACTAGAGACCAAAATTCCATTGCTGATTCTCTTGCTGTTTCGGCAAGTTTGTTTGTCATTCCTATTCATTTTTCTGAGAAATATGAGGTTGAAGTTCATCATAGACCGGCTATACCAGATAATATCACCAATTGACAAGTTTTTGAAGATGATCAATAGGTAAAGAATTTTATTGAACTGAAAGAAGGATTTGAAAGTGCTCAAGTAGATCAACAAAACATGCTTGTTGAGTCTAAATAAAATTTTGAAGTCTTGCAATTAAAGAATAATTCAATACCAAAGGGTCTTATTCCTCTTGAAAAGTTGTTCGATCAGAATGATGTGTTCAAATCGCCAAAGATACAAGCTGATGAAGAGGAAATAGAAAGATGTAATTTGGGTACATCAACTTTACCTCAGATGATCAAAATTTCAAAGTTTCTTTCAGCTGATATGAAATTCAAATATATTGAGATGATGAAAAGGTTTGTTGATGTTTTTGCTTGGAGTTATGCTGACTTTAAACAATATGATCCTTCCGTTATTCAGCATACTATTCCTATTAAAGAAAATGAGAAACCTTTCAAACAAAAGTCGAGAAGAATTAATCCCCTTCTCATGCCATTAATTGAAAAAGAGATTAAGAAATTAATTGATGCTAAAATCATTGTCCCAATCATATTATCAAATTGGATTGCAAATTTTGGTTCCGGTTAGAAAGAAGAGTGGATAAATCAAAATTTGTATTGATCTCAGAAATTTGAATAAGGCTTCATTAAAGGACAACTATCCTCTTCCCAAGATGGATTCAATTCTGCAAAATATTGTTGGTTCACAAAGAATGTCTATGCTTGATGGTTTCTCAGGGTACAATCAGATCCTTGTGCATCTGAATTATCTAGAGAAAAACAACTTTCACAACACCATGGGGAACATTCATGTACGCCAAGATGCCTTTTGGTCTCATGAATGCAGGAGCTACTTCCCTTCTCTCCCACAAATGCTATATCCATAGCTCTCTAAAAAGTGGCTCCAACATTCATTAGTCCAAAAGGCATCTTGGCATACATAAAAGTGCCCCAAGGAGTGGTTAATGCAGTCTTTTCTTGGTCATCTGGATCTACAACAATCTGATTGAAGCTTGAAAATCCATCCAGGAAAGACATCACTTTAGCTCCTGAGACTTTCTGCAGAAAATGCTCCATCTTGGGTAAAGGATAGTTGTCTTTCTTAGAGCACTTGTTTAAGTTTATGAAATCGACACAAAGTCTGATTTCTCCACTTTTATTCCTCACCACTACTAGATTGGCTACCCATTTTGAATACCTGAGAGGGACTAGGATTTTGGCAGCCAACAACTTTTTAATTTCTTTTTCTATTAGAGGAAGGAGCATAGGATTTATTGGTCTCAGCTTCTATTTAAAAGGAACAGTGTCCTTCTCCAGAGGGATTTTATGCTGAATTATGTTCTTGTCATATGTTTTCAGATCATTATACTCCCAGGAAAAGATGTCAGCAAATTGCTTCATTAATTTGCAATATTCAGCAGATTGGTCAGCAGACAAATGAGTAGACAGATTTACATATTTAGGCTGACCTGGACTTCCTATATCATGCTTACAGATTGCAGATTGGTCTTATTTTTGGGCAGCTTTGTAAGGCACATCATTTTGGTCAAAAAGTCTTTCTAAAGGAATAAGACCCTTAGGTATATGATTTCTGGGAAGCTGGACAATGCCATCTTTTCCAATTTTATTTCTAAGCTGGGCTTTTGGGATTTCTTGCAAGGCTTCATTTTCTTGGTCAATTTGCATTTCAGAAAATTCATCAATGACTTGCAAGAATCTATTCAATTCATCATCATCTTCAAAAACTTTCCAATGCGGGACATTGTCAGGCAAGGATGGTCTATATTTCATTTGGACTTCATAGACTAGTCTGGGAGGCATGGGAGGGATGAACATGCTAGCAGACATAGCAAGAGAATCAACAAGCTGATTTTTGGCTCTAGGGATATATGAGATACAAAAATTATCAAAAGATTCTTTGAGTCTCCATACCTCATGTCTGTATGCTTTCAACCTTGGGTGCTTTGCTTGAAATGTTTTGTTTACGTGTTGAATGATCAGATCAGCATCTCCAAACACCTTTATGTTCCTGATTCCTCTATCCTTTGCTGCATTCAAGCCCAATATCAGAGCCTCATACTCTGCTATATTGTTTGTGACTTGAAATGTCAGCTTAAAATACAACTTTTTGCTTTCTTGTTTTGGAGACACCAGCACCACCCCTTCTCCTGCAGTATCTCTGGAACATGCTCCATCAAAGAACATCTCCCAAACTTGACTTCCTTGTTTTTCCTCAACCTGAAACATTGGTTTCCTGATCTACATTGAGGCCTTCTGAGATTCTTCTATTTAGAGTATACAAGCTCCAAAATCGGTGTCCACAGCATAAATGGGATGATTTGTAGGATTCCTCTCATCACTGATGATGTATGCCAGCTATGCTTCTCTGTATAACCTCCTGCTTTCTCCTCCAAAAACTGGGACAGTGGCATAAGATAGATCATTTGGTAATGTCCCACCTAGTCTCTTAACCCATCCTCTTGATAGTAGCATGCCAAACTTAGGAGGGACATCTACTACCACAATATCCATCACCATGCTCTTCATGGGCAGTTGAGTTAGGGTAAAGGCTAGGTCTTTGATTAATCCTAGGCACCTTACCTTCCTTGAGTCAAATGCAAATAGATCATGATAAGGTTGGGTGATGTCAAGGCCTAACTCTTCCATGACAACTTTTGGTATCAGATTGTGACTAGCCCTAGTGTCTAGCAGGCAACTGTGGAGGATTTTATCATGAATGGTCAATGAGACATAGAAAGATGGAGAATTATCATCAGCAGGTTCGGTCATTGGGCTCAACACAACTGCAGGCTTGTCATCTTGCAAATTGACAGAGTCAGTGGAATTTTGTGTGGCTTTCAGCTCAAGAGCTTCAAGGATAGGCTTTCTAAACATTTCACTCTTTACAAGCTCTAACAGAGGCATAAATATTTTTAACTTTTGGACTTCTGCTTCAATACTGAAAGGGGAAGGAGGCTTCTCAGAACCTCTTACCTCTTGAACTGGTGCTTTGAGGATGACTAGGTCAGCTGCTAGCCTTCTTTGCTTGATATTTTGTAACTCTGTTTGGACAACAACTCTTTAGGTAGGTTTCTCCTTGACATTATTTGCATGTGACCTGAGATTGTATCTTTGCTACTCCTCAGTCTGTAGAATAGCCTCTGTGTCCCACTCAAAACTATCTCGTTCTTGCAGCAATGATTGTTCATATGTATCCAATGTCAAAAAGGTAGCACGGCCTTTATCTTCAATGCAGTGAATTTCATCCTCATCTTCAAATTGTTCCTCCTCTATGACTACATTTTTGAAGGGAGATTTAGCTTTATGTTGTTCATTTGTTTCTTTACCCCTCTGAATGATTTGTAATTGTTCATTTTCTCTTCTAAATGGATTTTGGTTTCTAGGAGCAAATGTGCCTTGAATTATTGCTTTTCCTGAGTTCTGCTCAACCTTCAGCTTAGATATCTCAGCAGCTAATGACTCTATCATTCTAGTCATTTTATCTAATTTAGGCTCTAAATATGAAACAAAGGAAGAAGAAGCCTCACTTCCTCACCTTCTTCTATCAGCATGACTTTTGAGCTTTTCTGCAGCCATAATATTTGATTCTACTTCTAGTGCTGCATCTTGCATATCAGATAGAGTAGCACATCTTCTTTCTCTTAATAATAGGCATAAATCAGAGTCAAAAGCATTGGCATAGGTGATTTTGGCTTATGTAGGAGTTGGCTTTACCTCAGTTGGTATTTTATTGTACATCCTATTGAATCTTTTATTAAAATTAGGCAAAGTTTCCCCATTTTCTCTCTTCAGATTACCAAACTCAGTATGGTAATAAAACAAGTCCTTCTTATCTCCCCAGTGTTTCAAAAATGCATCATCCAAGGCTTCAATATTAGCAATAGATCTAGGGGTCAATTCTCTGAACCACTTTCTTGCCTCTCCATCAAGGCTCTGGAAAAAAACTCTCATCCACACATCATTTTCACTAATGTCTAAGTTATCAGCATAACTATAAAAAGCTTCAAGGTGTTATTCCATTGTTACCCCATCTGTACTAGTGAACTTAGGCATATATTTCTGATACTCTCCAGCAGGCATGGAATTCAGAGGAATAGGCAAAATTAAAGGCCCATATCTAGCAGCTATAATTCTTTCCATCTTAGTGGGTGCTTGTTGGCCTGCCATAACTGGGATGCGTAGAATGATAGTGGCAGATTGTATGGTTGGAAACAATGGAACAGCCGGTAGTGACAAAGGGATATTATGGACTGTATGGGAAACTTTCTTTTGACTAAGATCCGAAGGGGAACTAACAGAACAAGGAACTGAATGAATCTTTGCAGGTAATTCTTCACTAACGATACCAGACTCTAAAACTTCAAACTATGTATTTTCAACTATAACTTCCTCTTGCAGAGATACATAAGACTTCTTGGGCTTACTTGATCCTAATGCTCCTTTCTGTGAAGTTTTCTTCTGCTTAATGATCTTCTCAGGGTTAGGCACTAGTTCAGCTGGTGATTTCTAAGGATTTCTTTGAGTATGTCCCACAAACTGAGCCAAGGCTATAACGTGGAGTCGCCAAAGGTTGGTCTTCCTCCAGTGGAGTCACCAGATAGATGATTACAACCAGAAATGTGCCCACACCTTTTCTATCATCAAAATCTGGAACTGTGTCATCTCCCAGGGAAGCTGAGCTTCGACCTCCTCTCCTCGGCAACGACGCCAATTTATGTTATCACCCCAAGAAACTCTCCTAGGTTGTATCTCAGAGATGCTCGGGAACATTACAAACTCAACAAAATGTTGGAAATGGATGAATGGAAGGTATGATGCATATTCAAGCCAGATAACCACTCCTACTATGCTTAACTCCAGACATGGGTGAACACCCTTAGACTACAAGGCTTTAGACCATGAATTACTCACAGTTTGAGGATTAAATGAATATGGAGAATACTGACCACACCAGTAGATGCACAAGACCCTGTGATGGCCGGCTGCAACCAGTAGAAAGGTCTGCAAATCTATTTTTTCATACACAGACATGATGATAGCTCTCTAGCATTAAGATAAAAGAAACCTGCATAACATATTCAATGATACATACTAGATTCTAACACAGAGGTGGGATGACAGCCCCTCAAATTCTAAATATCAAGAGCACATGAATCAATGCATAGCAGGCACAACCTAGAACATAGAAGAAGTGGAAAGTGAGCAACTAACAACAAAAGAAGCTTGTATTAGCTGAAAATGAAGACCAAACGCTGCAAGTATCACAGTAGTTACAGTCTCCAGAGGTTGAACCTTACATCAAAACCAAAACCATCAACATCAACCTCTTACATCTAAGTTTTGGATATATATAAAGTTTGATTACAAAAATATATGTTATCCTATGCGTGGAGGGGTCATAATGGACTACCAACCACATTAACTATCTAAAACAAATCTCTACTACAATATGTTGCTTTAATGAATGCATTTGACATTTTGGTACTTGGTTGTCCTTCTCGGGCAGGTGAAGTGTTGTATGAATAAATTTCCATAACTGTTGAAGGTGCTTAGCTGCTCGAGGATTGTCCTTTTCTTTTCTTGGGTACAAAATGTAATGAATGTAGTGGTTGAAGCTTTAACTATGCAGAGCTGGTAGGTGATCACCTTCTTCCTTCGGGAGTGCAGACTGGTTATGGACGTGAATAGTCGGGAAGGATGTAGAAGGGAAATTGGTCGTTGGATCACAGAGATGGGCGGCAGATATTGACTTACAGGAGGTATCGGGGAAAGAACATGAGTGGAAAAACGTGGGCCGTCGGATTGCGGTTGGGCAAATCCGACGACCATCGGGTGAGATACTAGCGCGGGCAAAAAACACACGGGGACGGATGAAAGAGGCGGTAAGCGGTATCCCCGCACCACTTTTCGGAGATGGTGGTATTCGTAAAACGGGCCCGTGATGCGAATAGATGGCTGACACATGGCGGATATGACGGGTGGCAAACTACTTTCCCCGCGGGTTAAAGTGCAGGCATGTCTCGGCGGCGGGGGAAGTGTATGTCATAAGATCATGTGACGGACGATCGGACAGTGGAGGTTAAATGCACAAGTTTATGACTGATGTGATTGGGGAGGACTTGGCAGACAGTGCCTTTCCCGAATGCGTGCAGTTATATGGGTAAACCACTAGCGCCTGGGGCTATATTGAAATGGGGCTTTGATGGGTTTCGAGGGATTTAAATGAGGAATGGAGAGGTTTGGGAAGGAAAACAGAGATAGCGGGGTGTTACAGTGATATAAAGAGAATGAAGGAGGAGGAGGAAACAAAATGCTTCGGGCTCCCTTCCGAATACAACACATGGCCAAGCCTGCTCTGACCTTAGAAAATCTTTGTCTAATAGCAGAGATAACACCACCAATCAAGAATTTCCCCTTGGGGGGAATCCTAGTCCTTTCTCTTCTTGGGGAGATGTTGGTGCTCCACATATGGCTACATTGTCCCTTCCAGGACTCACAATTGGCTTTCCAGTATGACTTTTTTCGACCTCTATCGTTCAAAACACTGTAATTCCTCAGCAACCAGATGATACTGAAGTCGCTCCCCCACCTTATACTTCTTTTTTTTATCCCTCTCCTTCTTCCTCTTCACTTGGTGAATCTAGTAATGCTAAAAACCAAGTAACTGAGAAGAAGAATAAAGGGAAGGAGAAGAAGAAGAATAAGCCAACAACGAAAGGGGGCAACCATGCATCGTTTGGTGAAAATCCACACATTGCACCATCCAAACCTAAATATCCATGTGTCATTTGCAAGGGAGACCACTATCATCGAGATTGTCGTTGCATCCCGCAAATCATAAGAGACTCGTCTCCCCGCTTGCACAATCCGGTGTCTTCAACCTCTTACGATCATGTTGATAGCGCACCATCAACTAGTGAAAAGGAAGTCAATGGACAAAGAGGAAGATCTAAATTTCCTTGTAGACTGTGTGAAGGCGATCATGCCCTCCATCGTTGTCCTTTCCTGGACGATGCTAAAAGAGTCTTGGATAACTGTCCTGCTTCACTGCAGTGACTTCCTCCTAGATACAAGAAACTCTTGCTGAGTCCATCACTAGTTGAAAATCCAACTGACACACCTTTGTTGTTGGTCGAAGCACCTATCATTGAAGATAAACTGTCTGAGCCCACACCGAACCAAAGTCAACAAGTCGAGATGGCAGTCGACCCGGTCTTCTCTTCAGAAGGTCCACCTTCAGATGATACAGTCACCAAAGAGAATGAGGATGACACCATTCAAATTCTTTTTGTTAACACAGAATTCGATGAACATGGGTGCAATCTACCCATTCCTTTACCGCAAGAAGGAATTTCATTAGAGATTCATCAGGCCATTTATTCGGTCCCTCCTCCAAGCAATCTAGTCATTTCCTTCGATTGGAATCTACTAGGGAGACCTCGCCTACCATCTAATGTGCCTTTCTGGATCATAGTACTAGCTTACAAAATGATCATGGTTGCCACTATCATAGATGAAGGGGCTTCTGTGAGTATCCTTTCCTCAACTGCTTGGAAAGCGCTTGGTTTTCCATCGCTTCTGCTTGAGATTCGAAATCTATTAGGCTTCAATAATGGAACCAATCAACCGTTAGGGATCCTTCCAAATTTGCCTATAACTATTAGAAGGAAAACCATTCATATAAATGTAATGGTAGTCCAAGGGCTACTAGATTACAATCTAATCCTTGGGCGTGACTACATTTATAGCATGGGAGCTATTGTTTCCTCACTCTTTCGGGTGATGTGTTTCCCGTATGAAGGCAGAATGGTCCAGCTCGTTGACCAGCTTTCATTCCTCGTTTCAAACACGGCTACTAGTCAAATTCCATCCCTAACTGGTCTCTTTGCATAAGGAATGTCTCATCAACCTCTAGTCCATCCACCTGATGAGCGCGAATGATTCGGTGAATGTGACTAAAACCAGGGGGCATGCACCCTGGTCTGCCTCGGCAGGAAAACGCCAGATATGAGATGTGTTTCCTCATAGGATATATGAACAATTTTACACACTCGTCTGTTTAGGAAAATGGGATCAGTCTGGAAATATCATTTCCTCGTCGAAGGTTATGTGATTGGAACTAGCACCATTCACCTTTGTCCATTTCGATGGACAAAGCCAAGGAAGTTTTTTGTCTGCTAAGCGGATGGAACAATCTTGCTAATGCAAGAACTTCCATATGGTAACCTGGAAACTTTACTCTTCTTTATACCTGGGGGCATGCAAACCTTTTTGTACGCAAGTGAAAAGCAACCAACGTAACATTAACCCCATAGTTTTTACTAACTTCAACTGCTTAATTTAAGTGATTGGTCTGATCCACCATTCACCTTTGTCGGGACCAATGGAAACAGCAAAGCAAAGGAGATTGTTTCCCACTGAGAGACTATCCTACCTAACCTTAGTAGTTCTTTAACCCTTAGTACAGTAGTTGGTCGTTCCTAGCTTGCATACAAAAGGCTTGGAGCAAAGTTGCGCATGGGGCAAGCTCCCTAAAAAATGAACCTACTAATGAGAGATATCCTTATTATACGACTCGCATGAGTAGGTTTACGTGAAGTTCAAGATCATTAAAAAATAAATCTAGCAATGAGCATATGTTCCCCCAGACTTCAAGCTCATTAAAAAGTGAACCCACCTCTGGTAAATAACCTTTGTGATTGCATAGCTATCAGCTTTTGAGCCTTGGTCGTGTTCTTACCATCACTTCCACTTTTTAGCCGATCATACGCCTCCACTTGATTGTTTACCCTTTTGAGGAACAACTGCGACGAGTGATTCTATTAGCCACCTTCTTTACAATGTCGTGATTAAAAAGTTCCAAACCTTACCTGGAACCAGTTTCTATCCAAAAACATCACTCATTCCTTAAAGGCGAGTCTCCTTTAAGCTCTTTTTAGACTCGCAAAATATGAAAAGATTGCCGAGAAATTGGCCTCTCTAGCTCGTTAAAATTTTTGGAAGTGCCATCCCTCCTCTATATTTTAATATTTTTGGACCCGAGGGATCATTACATAAAAAGATCGAGTTCTTTTCTTGTTCGGCTCGTTAAAACTATCGAAAAGTCATCCCTTTCATATTATTTTATACTTTTTTGGACTGAAGGGATTATATTATGAAAAAGGACTACTGGAGTTTCCTTTCAATCTCTTTTTAAAATATATAAAATTGAAAAGAACTGAGTTATATTTGTCATTAAACTCGTTAAAAAAATAGCGACAAACTTGTCCATGTAGACAAGAGTGAGTTTCACTGTCACTAGGCTCGTTAAAACATAGTGATAGGTTTGCCTGAAGGGAAAATTATAGAACAGGCATATGTTATCCTCCTCAAGCTTGACAAAAATAAAGAGGTATTGGTCAGCAATCACTGGGGAAAAAGGGAAGAAAACTTGAAGAACTTCATTGGTAGCAGGTTGCTCTTGAACATGACACTTTCACTTCATCACCATGATTGAGTCGGGTTGGGTTATTCCGTTCACTGGTCATATCACCATTGGTCCTCCATACCATCCATTTTGGGGTTAACGCTACCAATCCATTCAATGTCGCCGACATGTTTAAGAGAAGTTGCTCAAAGAATTCACCAACCCAGCTAACGCCTCATTTGCTGCAATACCTTAATGCTCTATTCTTTCATGACTACCACCCTCGACCTTGTATCATCACATCGTTTTCACAACCACAAAATCATTTGCTCTGTTCCGTGTCATAGATGTGGGATTCATTAAGGCCCTCCTACGATGGGTCACTTCTTGTTGACATCAACTCATTTTCCAAGAAGTTGACTTGGGAACAACCCTTTCAGTACTTTAAAGCTTGCATGCCTCAATGGGAAGTTTCTCACTTCCGGCGATAGGTTTACATCAATGGCCTTCAACCAAAAGATTTTGCGTGGTGTTCGACAACTAATGTATTCACACCATGTGAATTGTACTGCAGTACCTTGAGGGTTGTCATCATTATCAGTGATTCCTCTTGCACTTGTTAACAGCTTACATCATTAGCTAGTAATCAGCTGATGTCTTTCCATGTTCGACATCAGAACATCTTTTCACATGGATCGACTTGTACTTCGGGCGAAGATTGAAAGAGTTTGAAGACCCCGGATCTAGTTTCATCCATCTAGGATATGATATATTCAGGAAAATAAAGACATCAAATGTACATCATAGCTGCACAGATAATCATCCAAACTAAGGGATGATGGCTCTACTAGAATCATCAGTGTGCCACACAGATGATTGTCTGTCCTATGTACATGAAAATGAATTTATAAACCTGAGCATGGGAATGCCCACCTCAGCTAGATCATGAAAATATTATGAAGATAATGTATTGTATTGTATCTTATTACAAGTCACCTTCCAGTTCGGAAAACCTTGGATCCTCATGATAAAGAATTTCACTCGACATCAGAAGATTTATGACATCATGCTTTAGGGGGCAACTGTTATAGACATATTTGGGCACTACAACCCCAATCACATATGTCAATAAACCAAGGGCTCTAAAACCCCTAAAATTGTTGTTTCATACCCTAAAAGATCAAGGTCAACTGATTACATCATTTCCCAGAAGTTCTCCCTGAAAAAATTGCTCAAAACTGGTCAAAACTGGACCATACAGACTACTCCATGCTAAGGGTGTGATGCATCTCACCTGCTACACACAAAGGGTGCGATGCATACTAAAAATCCCTTCTGTAGGGTATGATGAGCGAGAGAAGACAAATGGCAGAGGCAATTTGCTAGGTGGAAACTCAAAGAATCTTCTAGAAACTGCTCATATGACACTTTCCTCTTTGAATTCACACAAGGATGAGTAAGAGATCATGACATATCCAAGTGGAACCAAGAACTATCAGTGAAATGACACTAATCAAAATCCCAGAAGATGTCTCACTCTCCTGCAAACATCTATATATGGATCCCTCATCCTAGAGATCCAAAGGCTAGAATTTTGTAATTTGTAAGCTCTTTGAGACATTGTATTGTTGGGTGATCTTGCTTTTTATGAGGTGAAGAGGGCTTTCATGCTGGGAGAAGGTGCTGGGAGGAGGATGCTGGATCAGACAGCTTGGTTGTAATCCTCTCTTCTACTACTTCTATCAATAAAGCTATTTGAGTTTTCCTCCATATACTTGTATATCTATGAATCTTGTATTTATGTATGCATTTGTATGGCTAATGTACATGTGATCCTATATTGTTTATGGTTATAGATCTCTATGCTTTGATGGTATTTCGCTGCTTTGACTCTATAGGTGTTCTTTGAAGCGGGACAAGTGAGAAAGGAGTGGTGAAAGCTCTATCAAAGGAGAGAGGAAATAAGCAAGGAGACTAGCGAAAGACTGAGGTTGGTACTCTCTGCTTCTCTCTCATATATCTCTCATAAAGGAAAACACAAGTAACTTTGGTTTGTTTGCTTCTAAGATAGCTACTCGTTTTAATGGGACTAACAACTCTGAATAGACACTAGTTTTCCCGATAACAAGGAGAACAAGAAATCTTGGCACTTAAAGTTGAAGTATGCCTTATGGGCTGATAAGATATGCACAAAGAGATCAATTGGGACTTCGCCATATGAACTAATTTACGGTGCCGAAGCTATATTTCCAGCATCACTTGGAGTACCGGTAATGAAGTTAATTCAAGGACCTGAATAAGAACAAAATTCCATTCAGAGGAGAATCAACCAGCTGATAGCCCTGCAAGAGAATAGAAGTGAAGTCTATGACAATCATCAACATGCTCAGAACAGAATTAAGAGTACATTTGATAAAAGATCAAAGAAGAAAATTTTCAGACTCAAGACAAAGTGCTGAAATGGGAGGCCAGAATTGAAGGAAAGGGAAAACACGGTAAGTTTGAGAATTTATGGAAGGGTCCTTTGCAGATTACTAGTTTTCATGGGAACAACACTTATATAATGCAGGAAATTGATGGAGGATCATATGCTGGAGGGCCTGTTAATGGTAGGTTCCTAAAGCATTATTGTTGCTAAAGTATTACCAATCTCTCATGATATTGTATATATTCATTTTTGCTAGTTTTTGCTAATAATGACAAGCTGAAAGAAAAATCTTAAGCTCGGCGTGAAGGCCCAAATAGTTTGAAGAATATGCTTGTCAATAAAATTTCCATTTTTATCATAAATGAATAAAGCACTAGAAATACAAGTTCTTAGTGTACCACAAGGGCAAAGTATCCTAAGTGGAGCCACTGTTATCATTGTAAAAGTTTTTTAAAATTTTGGACAACCCGCATGGTTCCTAAGTTTTTGTGTTAGACATGGTCAAGTCATTTCTTATGTTTTTAAGAGTTTCAGTTATAGCATTAGAGTCTCATTTCCATCATTAAATAAAGTCCATCAGCATTGTCTATCCCCTTATGGATCCCATATCATGTTTTAAGTTTCGTGTGTATGGTCATTTCAAAAATTTGAACGCGTTACGAAACTGTCTAGTCATTTTCATAGCACAAAGCCCTGAAATTACACTATGTGCGCTATGAAATCAGGGATTTGTAGCTATTTGTTTTCGTAGCGCAAAACCATTAATTTACACTAGATGTGCTATGAAATAAGGGATTCATGATCAGTCCTGTTTAGCTGTCAAATCCACCAGAAACCATTAAATTTTCATCATCAGGTGTCAGTCCATGAACCTTTCCTCTCACATGAAACCATTCATATCCATCATTAGATTCGTTAGGGGTCATTTGTGTTAGTCATTTTCAATTTTTAAAAAAAAGAGACACTTGGTGTTGTTCTTAGTCCGAGTAAACAAGCACAGGGTGAGCAGAAACTAGAGTTCTTCCACAAGATTCAAACGAGGCAGTTCCTTAGTTAAGCAAGGCAGTTTTCTTCTAGGTTTTCTGTCTACAAGGATTTCAAAGGAAAAATGTTAGAAGAAAAAATAAATCACAGGTCAGGTCGATGTCTGATAATGGAACCTGAAGGCTTAGATTCTCTCACAAAATATAACTCAGTTGAAGAAGCCTTCAAAAATGCAGGTTACTGGAGGTTCTGTGAGAAACTATAGGGAGGACATAACCAAATGACCAAGGAATTTGCTCTAAATTTCACATGTTCACATACAATGGTTGGAGATTTAGATTTGCAAATTTCTCCTGAAATTATATCTTTAATGAAAAAAATTCCTAGAGGTCAACAAAGGTGGTTTAAGAATTTCAAGCTTGAAATGGAACCCTGCAAGATATTCTTGAGGCCAGAATTTGTAGACACAGATTTAACTAAAGCAGTGCCAAGAAGTTATGTCAAATATACATATTGCAACCTACTCTCATGCATACAAAGGTACTTCACCTATGAAGGAAGATACCAAAAGGTGTATTCTTATCGTTTCAAACTCCTATTGCATTTCACTGGGATAATCTCTCTTGATCTACCTTTCTTTCTGTTTCGAAGTTTAGGATAGATGTCTGATAAAATACAATTGAAGAAAGAGGCATTTGAAACTTCATTATTTCATCAATGCTTAGTTAAATTAATTTCTTGCATGAACTTCAGAAGGTAGATAGAGAGTGGTTTGCATTTCTCTTTATGTCTAGTTTTAGAGTTGAAACAGGGCTTAGCCCTAGGGCTAAGGAAATATCATCACCGGAGACTAGTTGCCCTGTAGAAACAAGGTCAAGCAGGTTGGTTAAACTGAAGGCCAGAAAGCAAGTTAAGGAGCCAGTGACTGAAACACCATTGACTGTTCAAGATACTCCTCAGCATTCACAGAAGAAGAAAGTTCAAATTAAGGAAGCAGCACAAGAACAGTTCATTGGTGAAACAGTCCAGAGGAGGGTAACTAGAAGTTAAATAGCCAAAGGAAAGGGTAAAATAGTGGTCATTGATGAAAGCCCAATCTCAAAGGGTAGTTTGAATGATATTCTTCATGCTATTGACATTGAAGAGTCCCTTCTAGTCCAAGCATACTTCATTGAATTGGATGAGGGCAAGTCAAAAAAGATAAAATCCTCTAAAAAATTACAGTTTGATGATCAGGTTTCAGAATTTGTCTTCAAGCCTAGAAATTATGTGACTAGGTCGTAAAAAAGGTTACAAGAGGCACAGCTGGAGGTAGATGAAATAGGGAAGATATCAGGTTTCTGTGAAGAGCCCATAGTTCCACCATCACCCATGGATGAAGATGACAGAAACAGAGTGGTCAATACTCAAGAAGAAGAAAATAGCTATGAGGAAGTTAAGAAGGAATTGAAACTTTCCAAACATGAGATTGCTAAACTTAAGAAAAGGGCAAGGAAACATGTAGTTGAGAAGGCCAATTTCAATAGAATGAAGGCTCTGTCGGAAGCTGAAAAAGGTTCAAAACCTGAAGTAGTTAGAAAAAAGGCTCAATACTTTACCTGGACTGTCCCCACAATCAAGGAGGCAAGGTATGTAAGATGGATCAATGGCAGACTAAGAACTAATATCAGGAGGATGAAAAGACAAATTGAAGACCTTGAAATTCAATTGAGCAAGTCTGGAGGTCAACCTCAACACAAATGAACAGGGCAGTAAGTGATGAAACCCTAATACAATTTTGGTTGAAACAAAGAAATTACTTTTCGAAGATGTTTCAAGGATGGGGGATGTTAAGTATATATGGCATATGTACATAATGGAATAGCTGTAAAGAATCCTTAGAAAGAAAATATTTGGAAGAAAACTGTGTAAATTGATTCACACAGCAGTTTTGTAGCACTACGAAACTGCTATAGGTGACAAACGCAGGAGTTTCGTAGCGTGCTACGAAACTTCTATAGGTGTAGTTTTGATGTTTTGATCAATTCTCAAAGGAAAGAAGCGGTTATATTTTTGGAGAATGATGTTGCTGGAGAATGTGAGGAGGTCACTTATGAAATTTTAAAGCTCAAGCAAGGAAAAAACTCAAAGGATAAAGGATATATGTAAAAGCAAAGTTCTGCGCTACAAAAACAACAATTAGTTTCGTAGCACATCCAGATTGACCTTCTTCATGCACCTTCAAGGAGTTTAATTTTTGCACAAGTGAAAGAGCAGGGTTTTATGGCTAACTTAACCTATGTTACATGATTAAACGAGCCAATTTTGTCACCAGAAGATTCAAGGAACATCATTGAAGACCAAGGCTATAGTGTAGGGGACATATTCCTAGTTTTCAGGACAGGTAAAGGAGAAGTTATTAAAAGCCACCAGGAGGGTTATGGACATTACCAAGGTCAAAGTTAAGGAGTAGCAACTATCAAGAATTGAGTTTAATTCCTAGATTAGGTTATTGTTATCATAATAAGGAGTTTTACTCCTAGTTGTATTAGGACTCTAAGACAGTGAGTTAACTGTTACTTGTAGTTAATAGTCTGTTTTAGATATGAATAGGTGTCAAGCTAGGAAATTCAATTTCCCCTTCAAGTTGGATCAGGGAATCCAAGTTTGTATGATAACTCTATAAAAGACAAGAGGTGGAATTCCTCAAGGGTTGGCAATTTTCAAAAGAAACAAGCACACTATGTTATTGTATGAGATTGTATGTTTTCATGTTAATAAAGAGATATTGGCTTCACTACTCAGGATTTGGAGAGGGTTTTAATGTTTGATTTTCTCATGGCTTTCTTCATTTACTTACTTGCAGTGGTATAACACATGTTACTTAGAAGTCATTGATAATGCTCTAACTTCCTTCATGTGTTTATAAACTGTGTTCCTTGCATTATGTCTCTGTTTCGCTGATATATTAAGACTCTTTATGCCCTAACTTCCATGTTAAGATGATGTTGTTGTTGTACTGAAACATACATTGAATCCATAGCCAAATAGATGTTTTTTGATTGATAATTCAACCATTTATACATTTTTTCTTGATTTTTCCATAGAGTTAGCCATCTAATCTTCAAATTAAAATCTTTAACCTAGTGAGAGAGCCCTCTCAAGTTGAGGAGGCTAAGCCTCAGCTAAAAGATTGGTTTGAAATAGTTACTCAAAGTCTTCCTGATCAGCGGCCTATTAGGGTCTGGTTTTGTGATAACATTTTGGTGCGTCTGCCGGGAGATTAAGGATTACTCATTCCCGAAATCGAGAAGTTGAACTTCTAAAGGTAGTAGGAGCCTAGAAAACTTTTCGAGGCTGCATTCTACCTTGGTGACTCCATATATTATCAAATATTTAAAGGTAGCTTTTAGAAGGATATATACATAGAACAATCTTGACCCCAATCCACCTACTCCTGTGGAAAATCCGGACACTGTTTCAAGAGGTAGTCAAATATTTTCAGAAATATTAGGTACTCCATATTTTTCAAAATCTTTGCTCTCTAAATTCTCAAGAAGTCCTGAAGACAAAATAGTTGAGGATAAAATTCATGAAGTGTTATTTATATTAGAAAATGAAGAATAACTCATTGGTATTATCTTATATTTGCAAAAGAGAGGAATAGACACCTCAGCCCTTTTAACACAAGAAGATAAAGAAGAGTTTTGGGAAGTGGTTACCTTTGAGCTATTATTAGAAAAAGAGGCTCCAGATAAATTGAAAGATCTTGACACATTCAAAGTTTTGCTGAAATCTAAATATGGTTTACCTCTTCCAAATTGGAGTACATTTGTCACTGGTTTGCAGAGCCCAAGTAGTCCTCCTCGTGTCAGTTCTTCATCTTCTATTTCTGTTATTCCTAGTGGTTTACAAAAACCTAGTAGTTCTCCTCATATTGGTTCTTCATCTGCTCTTCCTGTTGTCACTGTCACCCCTGTTCATCCTATAATCATGGTTGTACCTGCTAGGTATGCCCCACTTGTGCTCCCTATTGTTTTTCATGATCTTCCTAATAAATATGTTGCAAGGATCCCTACATGGGGTGGTGATGAAGAAATTACAACAGAAGAACATGTAGATAGATTTAATGATTTTGCTGAAAGAGAGGAAGTTGATGATGAGGATGTGAAGCTAAGACTATTTGCACATACCTTTATTGGTGAAGTTAGAAAATGGTTTAAAACTCTTACCCCAAGAAGCATTCATAACTAGGCTACATTTGAAGACAGTTTTCTAAGAAAATGGGGAAAAAAAACTAACCCGGTTCAAGCACTTACTGAGTATAAAAATCTTAGAAGAGCACTTGATGAAACTTTTCAAAATTTCTCAAAAAGATTCAATAAAGTGTTTAACTTAATTTCAACTTAGTTGAAACCCCAAAGGCTCTTGCGTAGATGAGATATGCTGAAGCTTTTGACTCTGACTTTTCTCTTTTGTTGAGAGAAAGAGAATCACCTACACTTGCTGAAATGCAGAGTAATGTTGTTAAAGTTGAGGTAAACATGATAGCTGCTAGAAATAAAAAAATGGGAAAAGATAAATTGAAGGAAGAAGAGAAACCTTCCTCTTCCACTCTCGAGGATAAATTAGACTCAATGATGAAAACCATGGAGAAGTTGATGGATAGGTTAGCTCTTCGGAACACCTCTGCTCCCCTTGTGCAAAAGGAACCTCAATTTAGAAACCCTCAATTCAGGAGACCTCAAAATCAACAAAGACCAAGAGAAAATACGAATCAATGGCGTGATCCTCAAGCGAGACCTCCATTTCAGCAGAACTTGGTTGATGAAGAAGATGACCCTGAAATTTCTGAAGAATCTATCCATTGTGTTGATGAAGAGATGTCAGGAATTTTCCTTACTAAAGATGAACATGATGATTCTGGGTTGACCAAACAAGGGGAAGAGCCTTCAGATTATTTTAAAGGGTATCAACATGCTATCTTTGAGATGCGAAAACAATGCAATCTTAGAAATAGAAATGTGCCAATTACTGCAAACAAAGCACAACCCAAGAAAGATGCTTCAAAGGCTGCTGAAACCAAAAAATATACCCCAAAGGTTACTGAAGTTAAGGAAGACTCTCCACTTGGTAAAAAGGACACTCAACTCCCTCCTCCTATAAAAGAAGCTAAAAAATCTGTTTCTGTTTTCAACCTTGAGAATGAAATTTCAAATATTAAAATTTCAATCCCTTTTAGTGAGATTCTCAAGGTAGGAAAATACAGAAGCAAGATTGTAGAGATGTTAAATAATGGCAGAAGTGTCCTCAGACACATAATTTTATTAATCAAAAAAATAATTACATAATTGATTTGCAAGAGCTTACACCCGAACAACCAAACACTCTTGCAATGAGCTATTTATAAGCTCCATGTCCTAACTACCTCTAATTATGGATCACTTACAAGTGTCCATTTACAATAAATGCTATTCAAACCAACTAGCTAACTAATCTCCTATAATAGAGCCTAAGATACGACACATTTGGAGAGTCATATCTAGTTACAACAATATGCTAATTCTAAAAATCTCCATTAAATAATTAAACATTCTAGAATAATAACTATTAATTTAATATCTTAAATTAATAATTATTTTATTATAATTTTATAACCTATGATAAAAATTGTATTTTTGGATCATCTAACATTCCCCCCTATGATCCAAAGATACATTACAACAAATACCAAGTTCATCCCTGAACTTAGTAAATTTTATTCTGCCAAGCGGTTTGGTGAAAATGTCGGAGATCTGATCTTCGGAAGGACAATAAACTGGTTTGAGGACATCTTTGGCAATGAGCGACCTGATATGATGATACTTGGTGTCCACATGCTTTGTCTTTGAATGAAAAACTGGGTTCTTGGCAAGTTTGATGGCTGACTGGCTGTCAATGAACAATGATGTAGCTTCTCCCTGAGAAATGCCCAAGTCCTGCAAAATTCGGCGCAACCAAACAATTTCACATGCTGCTTCCCATGCTGAAATGTACTCTGCTTCTGCTGAAGAAGTGGCCACTGTAGCTTGTTTCTTACAACTCCAAGATACTGCTGCTGACCCCATATTCATTAAATAGCCTGATGTTGATGCTCGATCATCAATACTCCCAGCAAAGTCGGCATCAGAATATCCACCAAGTACAAAATTTTTAGTCTTTGTGTAAAGAAGACCAAAATCTTTTGTTCCTTGGATATATCGAAGAACTCTTTTGGCTGCATTCCAGTGGCTGTCTCGTGGTTCCTGCATAAAACGTGAAAGAATATTGACTGCATAAGATAGATCAGGACGAGTATTTGTCAAATAAATCAAGCTGCCAATCAACTGTCTGTAAGTTGTACTGTCCACCTTTTCCCCCCCTTCAAATTTTGAAAGTTTCAAGTTTTGCTCCATGGGGGTGAGAACGGGCTTGCAATCTTGCATGCCAAATCGCTGAAGAACCTCTGCTGCATACTTACTCTGAGAAATGAAAATATGATGTGGACGTTGGAAGACTTCAACTCCAAGATAGTAGTGAAGTAATCCCAAATCTGTCATCTTAAAACCTGCTTGTAACTCCTTTTTCACCTGTGCAATATGATCATCATGGTTGCCAGTAATGATCAAATCATCTACGTACATAACAAGAATTACCAGATATTTTCCCTGTTGCCGCACATACAAAGTATCATCAGATTCACTTCGTTGAAAACCAACTTTCTTAAGGTATTCATCCATCTTTGCATACCAAGCTCGAGGAGCTTGTTTTAATCCGTATAAATCCTTGATCAATTTGCAGACTTTATGTTCTTGTCCTTCAACTTAAAAACCTTGTGGTTGGGTCATATACACTTCCTCCTGTAAATCCCCATTGAGAAAAGCACTTTTCACATCCATTTGATGAAGTTTCCATCCTTTTTGAGCGGCCAATGCAAGTGTTAATCAGATGGTGTTCCATTTAGCTGTTGGAGCAAAAGTTTCTTCATAATCAATGCCTTCCTGCTGCGCAAAACCTTTTGCGACAAGTCGTGCTTTATACTTGTCAAGTTCACCCTTCTGATTATACTTAATTCTGTAAACCCATTTACAGCCGATGGGTTTAACATTTTTTAGTTTGCAGATTACTGTGGTGTGCTTTTTGAATGGAGTTCAGATTTTCCACAGTGTTCATGTTTTGAAGTCGACGTTTCGAGTCTGCAACTAGACTCATCATCAGGACAAAGTGTGCTGGACAATCAACAAGTTTCCAAGTGTTGTTATCAATTACTGCTTGATATTCTTCAACCATAGCCTGTTGCCATTCTTTATGTTTTACTGCCTCTTTGTATGTGGAAGGTTCAGTAAAATCATTTGCTATCAAGGCAAAATTGCCTTCACTTCTATGTGCTCTTCTGGTGCTAGTTTTATTCTGTTCATCACGCTTTACATCTTTCAAAAGTTGAACTGCCCATTTTGGAAGTTGGTGCTCACTTGTTTGTGCTTCTGTAAAGTCCCCATCATTGTAAAGAGGATTAATATAAACTGATGTATGTCGTTCAGGTGAAGAATGTGGAGACTCACTGTCTGAAGAACTACTGCTGCTTGGAGATGCGGATGAACTGCTAGAAGACCCGGATGATGTTGTTGATGTACATGGACTGGATGACTCATCTTCAGAGGAAGGAAAATCAAGTTCGTACCAATTTGGTGAAGTTGGTTGACTTTGCATTTTTCCATTTCTTTTACTTCCCTTAGTTTCTAATTTGTGAAGAAGATTTTCAATTTCTTCAGCGCTCTTACTCTCTGTTTCATAAAAAATGACATCCCTGCTCACAATGAATTTTCCATTGGTCAAAAGACGATACCCTTTCTTCTCATCAGAATACCCAGTCATTGTGCATTTTAAACTTCTTGAGTCAAGCTTAGTTCGTTTTTCTTTCGGAACTAAGGCATAACATACTGACCCAAAAACTCTAAGATGTTTAACTCGAGGTTTGAAACCAAACCAAGCTTCATAAGGTGTGATTCCGTCTAAAGAAGCAGTTGGAGATCTATTTCTTAAGTAGACAGCTGTATGGATTGCTTCCGCCCAATATGTTGGACTTAACCTCTGAAAGGTTAACATGGATCTCGCCATTCCTAACAATGTGCGATTCATTCTTTCGACTACTCCATTTTGCTGTGGAGTGTAAACATTAGTGAGATGTCGTCTTATGCCATTTTCACTGCAATAAGTTTTGAATTCATTTGAAGTGAATTCTCCCCCATTATCCGTCCTGAGAGTACCTATCTTTTCTTTGACTTCATTTTCAACAAGTTGGCGAAAAATTTTAAACTTATCAAATGCTTCTGACTTGTTCTTCAAGAAGTAAACCCAAGTCATTCTGCTGAAATCATCAATGAATAGTAAGAAATACTTGCAACCACCAAATGAGGTTTGTAGTGGACCACAAACATCACTGTGAATTAGTTGAAGCCGCCTGTTTGCTCGCCATGAACTTGTTGGAAAACTTTCTCGGTTTTGTTTGCCATAAATGCAAGCTTCACATTTTGCATTTTCCCTTTTGAATGTGGGAAGTCCTTTAACCATTCCTTGTTTCTGCAATTGAGAAAGACTCTCAAAATTCAAATGTCCATATCGTACATGCCATAGTCTGATAGGTGAAATACCTGTAGTCACTGCCCCTGCAAAATCAGAATGCCTTGGAATAACTGTCCCTTTCATCCGTAACAGTTTTCCATCTTCATAACCTGTCATGATTGTTTTCAAGTTCTGTTTCACTGAATTAATCTTCACTAAACCATCTTCCATAATTACCTGATGTCCTGCTTGTCGAATCGTGACTAAAGAGAGCAAATTTTTCTTGAAACTAGGTACATACCATACATTGGAAATCAATTTTTCTCCAATGTCAGGGAGAAAAACTTTCACTACTCCTTTTCCATAAGGAGTATGTTTTGTATCATCAGCAAGAAAAATTGAATTAAGTTGGCATTCTTGAAAATTCCAGAAAAAATCACGTCGACAAGTCATGTGTTGAGTTGCCCCGGAATCCAAGATCCAGGCATCTTCATAGTCACTTCTAAGATGAGATGAAATTTGTGATGCTGGTGAGGAAGTAAAAACATATTCTGAGCTGTCTTCATCTTGATCATTTGCAAATTGTGCTGAATGCTGCTGAAACTTGGGAATTTTATTAAGTCAAGTTCGACAATCTTCAGCATAATGTTCAACTTTGTTACATCTTCGACATACAATTTGACTTAATTCTCTTCCTCGTCCTGAAGATTGTCCTCTGCCTCTGCTTTGACCTCTATTTGGAGATTGCCCTCTACCTTGACTATTATATCCTTGTGCTTGAAAATTGCCTCTTCCTTGGTTGTTTCCTCTACCTTGAAAATTATTTCTTCCTCCTCTGTTAAAATTGTTGCCTCTACTTTGGCTTCGACCTCGATTATGTGTTGCTTGATTCTGATTCCATCGGCCTCTTCCTCGAGAACTATCTGCTGAAGACTTACTTGTGCTGGCTTCTGTGAGAAAAAAATCTTCACCAACTTTCTTCTTCTTCCCAAAAGTTTTATCATGCTGACTTAACATTTCACAAAGTTCATCAAACTTTGATTTCTTTAATTTCCCAGTTACTTGTAGAGTCTCTAAAAAGTGTGTGTAGGAAGAAGGAAACCCAGCAATTACAATTGTGACCATAAAGCTATCATCAATTGCGGGAAAACCAGCATTAATAATTTATTGCTTAATATTCTTAAGTCTGGAGAGATATTCAAGAATATCACCATCTTCAGTTAATTTCTGTTGCAACAATTTTAACTGTAAATCAACCTTCTTTGATTCTGGCTGAGTATCAAAGAGGTCTTTAAAAGTTTTCAAGGCAGTCCATGCATCTGTGGCATTCTCTATGTGTACATACATTTCATCATTCACAGACGATTTAATAAGAGCTAAGGCTTTAGCATTCTTGATTTCTCATTTTGCCAGTGGATCTGCATCTGTGGGTTTATTCGGCTTTACATCTCCATCACATATTCCTTGCCATAATTCATTGTAAATGAGTGTGCTTTCAATAAGATGATGCCACGTTTTATAAGATTTAGTGCCCTCAAGTTTGTCGGAATCAGAAAATAAGTTAATCAACTTAGACATTTTTAGCAATGAAGAGACGCACCAAGAAGTAGAACAGAAAGGACAAAATAGGCAACAAAACACACCACACAAAAAACACGATCTATCGGGGCTTGGCCTTGACCCTCGAATAGTCGTCAAAACAGGAGAATATTGACTGAGCTTTGCACTTGGCTCTAGTCAATTTCTCAAATTTTTACAGGGCAACTTTCAAAATTTGATTTTTTACAATGGTGCTTTGCACAATCTGGTAAAAAAAATGACCCCCCCTCAAAGTAAAATTACTTTGAGTTACAAATATGATGATCCCAATTAAAAAATAGCTTCTTAAAAACCAATTATCGAACATACCTTATCTCTCCAAGTTACAAATAAAACTCCTTATTACTCCAAAAAATTTCAAAACATCACCCTTATTACTCCATAACAAGACTTTAAAAAAATACTTTTAAAAAGCTCACTCCTCACTCTATTACAAAGCTTTAAAAAATACTTTTATAAAGCTCACCTTATTTCTCCAAAAAAAAAAATCTCTTATTACTCCCACTCACTTATCACTCCCAAAAATATATATATTACATACCTTTTATTAACCTTATGATCACATTATAAACACCTTTACAAAACTTTCAAATCACTTTCCAAAAGTGATTTATAAAAAAATGACGTGATCACATTATAAACACCTTTACAAAACTTTCAAATCACTTTCCAAAAGTGAATTATAAAAAAATGACGTGAAGATTTAATTTGGGAAAATTAAATAATATGAAATATTTATTTAATGACCTGTGAGTGGAACGATTTGTGTTGGCTCCTTCACGGCTTTCCTTTGATTTGTTCTGCTCCACCAGCGTAACGAATCCTCATTTGCGCATGTATTTAATCTACTCCGCTTTCCCAAACGAAATCATGGGATCATACACTGATATTCTCTGCACCATTGAGGAATCTGCGCCCTGCTGCCACCGTATTCAATTATCTCTTTGAAACCATCAACTCTGTCCCGGATTCAATTCTTGGCTCTCTAATATTAGAAACTTTCCCACATCGACTCAACATATTAATACAAAATAGACTCCGAAATAGAAGTCGAAAGAAGCAGGTTAGACTAGTTCATATTGCCAAAAAATCATATATTTGGAGCTGGAGGCAGTACGCGAAAAAACACAGAACTTCACCTCTGGATTCTTTTTCCTGGTAATGATTCACCACACCATTGTACCACTCACGCCTGCTACAGTGTGAACACGGTGCAGAATAAGATCATAGGGTGGACCTGATCTTCATGGAAAGTCGAAACTTACCGTTGGAACATGATTCCCTCAATCGATTCCCACTTTTATTAATAATAACTCAAAACCATTTAACCATAATCAAAACGAATCCAAACGGAAGCCTGAGAGCCGAGCAGAGTTTCGGGAAGAGTGCAGAAGAATAAGCAGGAAACTGAATGCTTTTTAGTATTAATGAAACACAGAGATTTCTGATTTGGGGGCGCGCATGATCACCTTGCTACCTGGCTTGAGGATGCTCAGCTACATGCAAATTCAATAATGGCATGAAGAATCTAAGAGCCATTCAGCACGCATTCATCATAAATGAGTACAACAGCCATGAGGGATCTCTAACGCTTTCGTGCCAAGGCGATCATGGCCAACATCATATTGAAGCGGAGCAGATAGCAAATTTTTTTGATAATACTAAAAAAATGATTTTCAGATTTTTAAAAAATCTAAAACCAGTAAAACAATAAAATTTCTTCCATTTTGAACAAAATTTTGACAAATTTCATACCAATTATTTGTTGATCAATTCAATGGAGTTTTCCACAAACTTGTAGAGATGGAATCTCCTCTTCACATCAACTGCTGGAATCTCTTTCTCAAATCAACTGCGGGAATCTCCTTCTCAAATCAACTGCAGCATTACCATAGCTCTGATACCACAATAATGGCAGAAGTGTCATCAGACACATAATTTTATTAATCAAAAAAATAATTACATAATTGATTTGCAAGAGCTTACACCCGAACAACCAAACACTCTTGCAATGAGCTATTTATAAGTTCCATGTCCTAACTACCTCTAATAATGGATCACTTACAAGTGTCCATTTACAATAAATGCTATTCAAACCAACTAGCTAACTAATCTCCTATAATAGAGCCTAAGATACGACACATTTGGAGAGTCATATCTAGTTACAACAATATGCTAATTCTAAAAATATCCATTAAATAATTAAACATTCTAGAATAATAATTATTAATTTAATATCTTAAATTAATAATTATTTTATTCTAATTTTATAACCTATGATAAAAATTGTATTTTTGGATCATCTAACATTAAATTCACAACCAGGAGCTGCTGATATCTTAAATGTCCAAGAAAATAATCCTACTATATATTTGGGTCCAAGGTTAGAAGATGATCAAAATGAAGAGTTTGCTCCTTTCTATGTAAACATTAGTATTCATGATATGACCTTACATAATGCTATGTTGGATTCGGGGGCTTCTCATAATCTCATGCCAAAAGTAATTATGGAGAGGTTAGGGTTACAGGTAACAAGGCCATATAGGGATTTATTCTCTTTTGATTCAAAAATAGTCCAATGTATTGGTTTAATCAAAGATGTTGTTATTGGTCTAACTAAAATCCCAGCTAAAACAATTGTTATGGACATTGTTGTGGCTGATGTTTCGCCAAAGTTTGGGATGTTGCTATCAAGATCATGGGCATAAAAAATCAAAGGCACATTGCAAATGGACCTCACTTATGCCACCATTCCTATTTTTGGTGAACAAAGGAGATTGTATCGGGAGACTAGAATGGCTTATATGGTAAGCAACAAAGATAAACATCAGAATTTTCCTATTTATTCATTTGATATTGAGCTTGGATCTACTATTATTTTTAACGAGTTAGTTGATAGTGGAGAGGAAGAAATGAAAATAGAAAACCAGCACTCAGAAAATCAGTAAGAAAATGACAAAGAGATGAAGGGATGGTGGTCTTTGTACTTTGATGGATCAATAGGTAAAGAAGGGGCAGGAGCAGAAATTTGGATCACAAGTCCAAGTGATGAGAGTAAGTTTTACTCTTACAAACTGAATTTGATTTCACAAATAACATGGCTGAGTATGAATCTTTGATTTTGGGTCTAGATGTTTTGGTAAGAATGAAGGCTTAGAATATTTCCGTTTTTGAATATTCGGAATTGGTTATTAGACAAGTTGAGGGTGTCTATCAAACAAAGGATGTAAAAATGAGAGCATACAGAAATCTAGTTTTAGATATCTTGGAAAATTTTCAAGCATATTCTTTCACTATCAAAACTAGAGACCAAAATTCCATTGCTAATTCTGTTGCTGTTTCGGCAAGTCTGTTTGTCATTCCTATTCATTCTTCTGAGAAATATGAGGTTGAAGTTTGTCATAGACCAGCTATACCAGATAATATCACCAATCGGGAGGTTTTTGAAGATGATCAATAGGTAAAGAATTTTATTGAACTGAAAGAAGGATTTGAAAGTACTCAAGTAGATCAACAAAACATGCTTGTTGAGTTTAAAGAAAATTCTGAAGTGTTGCAATTAAAGGATAATTCAATACCAAAGGGCCTTAATCCTCTTGAAAAGTTGTTCAATCAGAATGATGTGTTCAAATCGCCAAAGATACAAGCTGGTGAAGAGGAAATAGAAAGGTGTAATCTATGTACATCAGTTTTACCTTAAATGATCAAAATTTCAAAGTTTCTTTCAGCTGATATGAAATTCAAATATATTGAGATGATGAAAAGGTTTGTTGATGTTTTTGCTTAGATTTATGTTGACTTAAAATAGTATGTACCTTCCATTATTCAACATACTATTCCTATTAAAGAAAATGAGAAACATTTTAAACAAAAGTTGAGAAGAATTAATCCCCTTCTCATGCCATTGATTGAAAAAGAGATTAAGAAACTCTTTGATGCTAAAATCATTGTCCCAATCAGATTATCAAATTGGCTTGCAAATTTGGTTTCGGTTAGAAAGAAGAGTGGAGAAATCAGAATTTGTATTGATTTTAGAAATTTGAATAAGGCTTCATTAAAGGAAAACTATCCTCTGGCCAACATGGATTCAATTCTGCAAAATATTGTTGGTTCACAAAGAATGTCTATGCTTGATGGTTTCTCAGGGTACAATCAGATTCTTGTGCATCTAGATGATCAGGAGAAAACAACTTTCACGACACCATGGGGAACATTCATGTACGCCAAGATGCCTTTTGGTCTCATGAATGTGGGAGCTACTTTCCAAAGAGCAATGGACATTGCTTTTTTTGAAGAAAAGGACAAGACGGTAGTTGTATATCTTGATGACATCACATTCTTTTCAAAGAAAGAAGAGGATCACTTGAAGCACCTAGAAAAAATTCTGTTGAAATGTAGAAGGTTTGGTATCTCTCTTAATCCTACTAAAAGTATCTTTGCTTTAACATCAGGCAAGTTACTCGGTCATATCATTTCTGAAGAAGGAATTAGGATTGATCCTAATAGAGTTAATGCAATTCAAAATGTAGATCTGCCAAGAAGTAGGAAAGAGATTCAATCTTTTCTTGGGAAAGTGAATTTTGTTAGGTGCTTCATTCCTAATTTTGCTGAGATTGTCAAAGATATTGATCTTAATTTGAAACTACTTGAAATTTGTTTGCAAGGTATTCAATTCAGAATTAAACATGTTTAAAAGATTTCCATGTCTTGCAGAAAGAAAACACATGAAATTTTCAGCTGTTCATGACCCATTTAAGCATAGAAGAGTTATTTCCTTTTACTATTAACACATTAAAATGAAATTTTTCTGAAAAATAAATCAACCACAAATGCAAAAGAAGTTGATAAAGCAGTTCACTCCCTCCAGGGCTACCTCTGCTGGGTCCAAAGCTCCCAACCAGGCTTGTCCTTGTTTTTATTAAATGCTCAAATTAAAAATACAGCTGAATAGAAGCATCTACAGGAGAAATAGATGGTAAAAATGTATTTAGAACACTTGAATCCTTTAGGATTGACTATTGGATCACCTCCAATGGATACCTGCAACCCTATACAATCTTCACAAAACTGGGCCCTAGTGGCTCCTAGAACTTTCACGGCTCCAAAACCTATACAAATGACCTCCTATGGCTGTAATACCTATACCAATGGCTTCATAAGGTCGAAAATACCCAAAATCGAAAAAAAATTCGTCCAAAACCGACTTTCCTAGCCAAAGTTATGGCCATTTAAAGTTTCTCCAGTTTGCCCCTAGAAAAACTCCAGCTAACTTTAGTTAACTCCAGATAGCTCCGCCAATTATGGCGGGTCTGCCAAATTTGGCGCTCCTGCCAAAATTCCGCCAACTTAACTGCAGTTACATTTAATGTTTGGTGGTTGCCTCGGATTTCGTGCCCGGCGGAATATTCATTTTTTTAATTTTTTTTGAAAAATTAAAATTTCTAATGTTATGGACAAATTCTTCTTTTTGCCATAACTTCCTCATACGACGACCGTTTTTCGAACCGTTTGCGGTGCCGGAATCGGGAAGACGAGAAATTTCCAGTCATTCAACTTTGAACTAGTTCTAAGCACTTTAAATTTTGAGCATTTTACGACACTTAGGACATGAGCACCTGATCACGCCTCCCCATTGGGAAGCTTTTGGACCCCAAAAGCCTTCAACTACCTATTAAAGAGGTGAGGGTACAGCTCCCTCACTCTGTCCACCTCCATCCACTTTTCCTTGTTCGGTTTGCTGCCTTTGAAACCAACCCGAACATAATCTACACTGCCCCTCCTTGAAGTGCGTGTCCTTCTGTCAAGAATTGTATCTTCTTTCAGCTCATCTAAGAATTCTGGCGAGAAATCTTCTATAGATGGCAGCTGAACAACACTTTCATGATCAGCAATCAAAGGAGGTTCATACAAACGTAAGTTCTCCACATTGACAACAAAATACATTTGCATGTAGGAAGGCAAATCTAATTGAAAAGCATTATTTC
This sequence comes from Pinus tabuliformis, assembly GCA_031772625.1. Taxonomy (NCBI): domain Eukaryota; kingdom Viridiplantae; phylum Streptophyta; class Pinopsida; order Pinales; family Pinaceae; genus Pinus; species Pinus tabuliformis. The sequence continues at coordinate 536,295,876 of CM062818.1, read as the reverse complement.
CAACCTTCTTGTGGATTTTGAATGGACCATAACGAATAGGCTTCAGATTTTTACCTTCTCCTTGCATCCTTTCCTTACTATTGTACAGCCATACCTCATCTCCTTCTTGAAACTTGTGATCGACTCTATGCTTGTCGTGTCTTTCCTTGTACTTGCCTTGACTCTTCTCAAGCTGTTCTTGAATTTGCTGATATATTTGTTGAATTCTTTCAATGAATGAACGAGCTTTTTCAATGTCACTATGTCCCTCAATGGCAACATATTTCTCAAGAATGAAATCAAGAGGTGATTTTGGCAAGTAACCAAAACAAGCTTCAAACGGTGAGGTGTTTGTGGAAGAGTGCTTGGCATGATTGTAAGCATGCTGTATGTAGTGCAAATGTTCATCCCAAAGCTTGGGATGCTTGTTGCAATAACCTCTCAAGAGGTGGACAATGGTTCTGTTCACAACTTCGGTTTGTCCATCTGTTTGCGGATGGAAAGCAGTACTTTTCTTCAACTTTGTGTCCATCATCTCCCATAGGTTGGACAAAAAATTCCCCACAAATCTGGAATCCCTGTCACTAATAATGGAAGTAGGCAAACCAAAGTGAATCCATAGATGATGAAAAAATAATTCAGCAGTTTGTTCAACAGTTATAGTTTTCTTACAAGGCATAAGTATACACATTTTGCTGAAACGATCAACTACTACATATAAATAATCATGCTGCTTTCGAGATTTTGGCAAACATCCTACAAAATCCATAGAGATGCTCTCCCATGGTCTAGAAGGTACCAGCAAAGGAGTATACAAACCAAGCTTCTTGTTGCTAGGCTTGCTTGTAGCACATAATGAACAACCTCTTATGAACCTTGAAACAGAATCTACCATGCGAGGCCAATAGCAATACCTCTGTAGATGTGCAACTGTTTTGCTCACACCAAAATGGCCAACAATAAGAGAAGAATGAGCTTCTCTTATGACATTTATCCTCTCCCCCTGTGGTATACACAACTTGCCCAAATGAAATAGAAAATTGTTATGCATGTGATAGTCATTTTACTCTACATGATTTCCTTTACTCAAGTTAGCATACACATCTTTAAAGTCATCATCAGATGCATATTGTTCTATGTAACTATCATGTACAATGGAATCATTCTTAAGTAAAGTAACAGCACCAATAATAGGCCTTGAAAGCATATCAACAACCTTATTCAAAGTACCTTTCTTATACCTTATTACCAAATGGAGCTGTTGCAAGAAGCCCATCCATCTGAAGTGTCGTGACTGTTGTAACTTGCTTTGTGATTGCAAGTACTGTAAGGGCTGATGGTCGATATGTATAATAGTTTCTTTGCCCATCAAGTAGTGTTTCCACTTTTTGATGCTTTGTACCAACGCATACAACTCCTTATTATATGTAGGATAATTTACAACAGCACCATTAAAAGTTTCAGACTGAAAAGCAATAGGCTTACCATGTTGTAGAAGAACTGCACCCATAGCATAATCACTAGCATCAGTTTGTATCTCAAATGGCTGTCTCAAATCTGGTAATGCAAGGACTGGAGCTGAACTAATCTTCTCTTTCAAAGATTCGAAAGCTTTTTGCTGCTTGCCTCCCCATTGGAAAGAATGCTTCACACTTGTCACTACATGCATAGGAGCTGCTATAAAAGAGAAGTTAGAGATAAAATTCCTCTAATATTGAGCTGCACCCAAAAAACTTCTTACCCCTGTTATGGATTTGGGAGTAGGCCACTTCACAATAGCCTCAATCTTAGCAGGATCAATTCTCAAAGCACCTCCTCCTACTATGTGTCCCAAATAAACCAAAGAAGTCTTTCCAAATTCACATTTTGACATTTTAAGAAATAACTGATTCTTCTTCAAAACATGAAGTACTTTCCTAACATGCATGACATGATCTTCTCTAGACTTGCTGAAAATTAAGATGTCATCTAAGTAGACAATAACGAAATCATCAAGAAAAGGATGCAAGACATCATCCATTACCCGGATGAAAGTTGCAGGTGCATTGCACAAACCAAACGGAATCACAAGCCACTCAAAGAGTCCTTGTTTGGTTTTAAAGGCTGTCTTCCAAATGTCACTTTCTTCAATTCTTACTTGATGATATCCACTACGCAAGTCTAGCTTAGTGAAGTATCGAGCATCTTTCAGTTGGTCTAGAAAATCATCTATCCTTGGGAGTGGGTAACGATTCTTTACCGTTATCTTGTTCAAGGCCCTGAAATCAACACACATACGCCAAGTGCCATCTTTCTTTGGAATCAATACAATCGGTGACCCACATGGCGAAGTACTTGGCTTTATGAAACCCTTGTCCAACAAGTCCTTGATTTGCTTCTTTATTTCAACATTCTCCATAATAGACATGTGGTACATGCATATGTTTGGAAGAGGACAATCTGGATGCAAATGGATTTCATGTTGAATCTCCCTCTTAGGAGACAAACCTGTTGGCTCCTAAAACATCTCATGATATGCATCAACTACATCATACAGATCTGATTTAAGTTCTGGATCACAATTTTCAAATGACTCATGATTCACATCAACCTTGGGCTTAATGATAAGAAGAACAAAATTCTTACTTGAATTGACCAACCTTTTTACCTGTCCTGCATTCACCATCGCTATATTTGTCTTCTTGCAATGAGCTCTAACAATGAACTCCTTGCCATCTTTGAACAGATGATATTTGTTTTCATGGCGATGAAAGATAGCTTTCCTGTCAAACAAGTAAGGACTTCCCAAAACAATTCCTGCTATATCAAAAGGTACCACATCAAGTTCAATTGTGTCAATAAAATGTGCAGTAATTGCAAAGCGCAATGTGCACTTTCTTGAAACTTGTAAATTTGCATCGTTGCAAATCCATCCAAGTGGATATGGCTTCGGATGTGGAACGGTCTCAAGTTTAAGCTGCTTTACCAAGTCCTCTGATATAAGGTTTGCTTGTGACCCACTATCAAAAAGTGTGTCAATTTTAGTATGTTTTGAAATCACCCTCACATGAAACAGTTCAATTCTTTCTTCCTCATTAGGAGCTTGTACATGGCAGTTTGAGGTACTAGTGCTGGCTTGAGTTTCAATTTCTCTTCCCTTCAAGTTTTTCAAACCCATGGCTGTAATTTTGGTTTCATCACCTGAATCTTCCCCTAAATCTTGTGGTGTAGATGTAGTAGCAATAGTTTTCTGTTTCCCTTTGGATTTGTTAAATTGAGGTCTTTTTTCAGGATATAATTTCCAACAGTTTTTCTCCTCATGGCCTGGTTTAGAACAGTGTTTACAGATCACTTTCTCACTCTCCTGTTTGACATATGCATTCTTTTTTCCTTTTCCCTTGGAGGTTTTCTCTTTGTTTTTCCCCTTGGGGGGCTTGTTTCTACCCTCTTCAAATGTGTTTTTTCCCCTTGCCTCTAAATGGGTAGCTTGGACACAAACCTCGTCCAGGCTAGTAGGGTTAAACATCAAGATGGTGTGTCTAAGGTAGCTATGCAATCCACCAATGTATTTCAACAAGGTTTATTGGGACTGCAAATCTACCCCTAACAAGAGAGCTCTTCTCCTGAATTCTTGGGTGTAGTCTTGGACACTATGACCCTTAAGTTGTCTGAAATTTTGCCAATTCATAATGGCCTTCTGCATGTGAGCAAGAGGATAAAACTGTTTTTTAATGGCTAACATAAATTCACGCCATGTTAAGGTAACCTTACCAAATTTCTTGATCTCCTCTTTAGTCTTGGCCTCCCACCAGACCAATGATACTCCATCCATTCTCAAAGAAGCCAACTGAATCTTTGTGGCATCATCATGCATATTCTGGATCCTCAAGTAAACTTCCAACTGCCTAATCCAGTTGTCAAGCTTTTCTGCATTCACTTCACCATTAAACATAGGTAATTCAAATTTTACATCAAGCTTCAAAAAAGGACTTTTTCCAGAGGATCTATGCTTATGAACAGAAGAAGACGAGGATGAAGAGGAAGAAGGTGAAGATGGGGGTGGTTGATCACCATTTCCTCCATGTCCTTTCTTGGAATTATCATCATCCTTCTTACCTCCTGAAGAGCCCTCTCCTTCATGTGGATGTTTGGACCCTTCTCCAGCCAATTTCTTATTTCTTTCTTGGTACAATATCCTCACCATTTCAGTGAGGTCCAAGAAAGCCTTTCTGAAGACTCTTTCTTCTTCTCTTGGATTTGTCTCTGTAGGAATTTCTCCTTCATGTTCAGACATCCTTGAAGCTTTTGCTGAGACTCTTGAGGGTGAAATTGAAGGTGGAGGTGATGGCTCTCTGGCCTTCCTTGACTGAGGATTCTCTCGTTCTCTAGTCAACTGTCCTTCCCCTCTTTTAAGTTTCAACCTGGTAAGCATCAATACTTTGCAAGACAGTTAGAAGTTATTTGCACAAAACCCTGAGCTATGATACCAACTTGATCTGAATTTGAAACTACTTGAAATTTGTTTGCAAGGTATTCAATTCAGAATTAAACATGTTTAAAAGATTTCCATGTCTTGCAGAAAGAAAACACATGAAATTTTCAGCTGTTCATGACCCATTTAAGCATAGCAGAGTTATTTCCTTTTACTATTAACACATTAAAACGAATTTTCTCTACAAAATAAATCAACCACAAATGCAAAAGAAGTTGATAAAGCAGTTCACCCCCTCCAGGGCTACGTCTGCTGGGTCCAAAGCTCCCAACCGGGCATGTCCTTGTTGCTATTAAATGCTCAAATTGAAAATATAGCTGAATAGAAGCATCTACAGGAGAAATAGATGGTAAAAATGGATTCAGAACACTTTAGTCCTTCAGGATTGACTATTGGATCACCTCCAATGGATACCTGCAACCCTATACAGTCTTCACAAAACTGGGCCCTAGTGGCTCCTAGAACTTTCACGGCTCCAAAACCTCTGTAAATGACCTCAGATGGTTGTAATACCTGCACCAATGGCTTCAGAAGGTCGAAAATACCGAAAATCAAAAAACAATTCATCCAAAATCGACTTTCCTAGCCAAAGTTATGGCCATTTAAAGTTTCTCCAGTTTGCCCCTAGAAAAACTCCAGCTAACTTTAGTTAACTCCAGATAGCTCCGCCAATGATGGCGGGTCCGCCAAATTTGGCGCTCCTGCCAAAATTCCGCCAACTTAACTGGAGTTACATTTAACGTTTGGTGGTTGCCTCAGATTTCATGCCCAGCAGCATATTCCTTTTTAAATTTTTTTTTGAAAAATTAAAATTTCTAATGTTATGGACAAATTCTTCTTTTTGCCATAACTTCCTCATACGGTGACTGTTTTTTGAACCGTTTGCAGCGCTGGAATCAGGAAGACGAGCACTTTCTAGTCATTTAACTTTGAACCAGTTCTAAGCACTTTAATTTTTGAGCATTTTACGACACTTAGGACATGAGCACCTGATCAGATATAACAAGGATGTTAAAGAAAGGAGTGGACTTTAAGTGGACAGCTGAAGCGAAGAAATGTTTTGAAGAAATCAAGAGGTCACTTACACAAGCATTGGTACTCATCAGTCTAGCTTTTTCCAAAGAATTTCTTATTTTTACATTTGCTTTTGAGAATACAATCGTTGGGGTTGTGTTACAAAAAGGAAAGCAGGGTATTGAACAACCTATTTCTTTCTTTAGTAGGACATTAGCAAATGCTGAACTGAGGTACAATATTCTACAAAAGCAAGCTTATGCCTTGGTGAAAGCTATAAAATATTTTAGAATCTATATTCTTCATTCTCACATTGTGGCATATGTTCCAAGCACTGTAATAAAAGATATTCTAACTCAAGCAGATGCTAATGGTAAGAGGGGAAAATGGATAGCCAAATTTCTATAATACGATATAGACATTAAACCAACCAAATTGGTGAAGGAACAAGGCTTGGAAAAGCTAATGACTCAGTCAAATGTGGACTGTCTTGACATAAGTCTGAATGCAGAAATCTCAGAAATTTCTGAAAATGAGGAAGAAGTGGTCCAAATTGATGAGAAATTCTTGATTTCAAAATGGTATAAGTATGTGTTTTTTTTTCTACAGCATAATAAAGCTCTCGCCAATCTAATAAAGTCCAAAGCAAGGTTTGTTAAGCTCAAATCTTTGAGATATTTTGTATATGATCAAAACCTATTTTGGAAAGATGCAAGAGGGATTTTGTTGAATTGCCTCCTTGAAGAAGAAGCTGATAAAGTTATTGGAGAATTTCATAAAGTAGATTGCGGAGGACATCATTATTGGAAGGATACAACAAACAATATCCTAAGAGCTGGATATTTTCGTCCAACAATGTTTAAGGATCTCTACAAGAAGATCATTGCATGTCATGAGTGCCAAAGTTTTGAAGGAATATGGAAGCTTGTACCTTTACCTTTGATCCCTATTTATGAAGAAGCTCCTTTTCAGCAGTGCGGCCTAGACTTTATTGGAGAGATACATCCTCCTTCATTAGGGCATCACTGCTGGATTCTCACAGCAATAGACTATTTCACCAAATGGATAGAGGTGATTTTAACAAGGCAAGCTAATGATTCTGTAATTATTTCTTTCGTAGAAAATAATATATTGTCTCGATTTGGATAACCCATGAACATTATAACAGATAATTCTCAAGATTTCAAGTCTAAAAAAATGATTAATTTTATGTCATCAATATCACATTACTCTTGGACACTCTACAACCTACTATTTGAAAAGAAATGGTCTTGTTGAATCATCAAACAAGAGCATTGTTAGAATCATCAAAAAGGTATTGCAGGAGAACAAGAAAGCTTGGCACTTAAAGCTGAAGTATGCCTTATGGGCTGATAGGATATGCACAAAGAGATCAGTTGGGACTTTGCCATATGAACTAGTTTTCGATGCCAAAGCTATATTTCCAACATCACTTGGAGTACCGGTAATGAAGTTAATTCAAGGACTTGAAGAAGAACCAAATGCCATTCAGAGGAGAATCAACTAGTTGATAGCCCTGCAAGAGAAGAGAAGTGAATTCTATGACAATCATCAACATGCTTAGAACATAATTAATAGTACATTTGATAAAAAGATCAAAGAAAACAATTTTTAGATTCAAGACAAAGTGTTGAAATGGGAGGCCATAATTGAAGAAAAGCGGAAACATAGTAAGTTTGATAATTTATGGAAGGGTCCTTTACAGATTGTTGGTTTTCATGGGAACAACACTTATATATTGCAGGAAATTGATGGATGATCATATGCTGGAGGGCCTGTTAATGGAAGGTTCCTAAAGCATTATCGTTTCTGAAGTATTACCAATCTCTCATGACATTGTATATATACGTTTTTGTCAGTTTTTGCTAATAATGACAAGTTGAAACAGAAATCTTAAGCTCGAGGTGAAGACCCAAATAGTTTGAAGAAGATACTTGTCAACAAAATTTATGCTTTTATCATAAATGGATAAAGCACTGGAACTGCAGGTTCTTAGTGTGGCACAAGGGCAGACTATCCCAAGTGGAGCCATTGTTATCACTGTAAAAGTTTTTTAAAATTTTGGACAACTCGCATGGTTACTAAGTTTTTGTGTTAAACGTGGTCAAGTCATTTTTTATGTTTTTAAGAGTTTCAGTTATAGAAAAGTCCATCAACATTGTCTGGCCCCTTATGGATCCCATATCATGTTTTAAGTTTCATGTGTCTGGTCATTTCAAAAATTTGAACGCGCTATGAAATTGTCTAGTCGTTTTCGTAGCAGAAAACCCTGAAATTATACTATGTGCACTACGAAATTGGGGATTCATAGCTAGTTGTTTTCATAGTGCAAAACCCTGAATTTACACTAGATGCGTTGCAAAATCAGGGATTCATGATCAGTCTTGTCTAGCTGTCAAATCCACCAAAAGCCATTAAATTTTCATCATCTGGTGTTAGTCCATGAACCTTTCCTCTCACTTGTAATCATTCATATCCATCATTAGATTCGTTAGGGTCATTTGTCATTAGTCATTTTAAATTTCAAAAAAAAAAGGTTAGTTGATCTTGGTCATATTTGTGTTGATCTTTGTCATATTCATGCAAGAGACACTTGGTGTTGTTCTTAGTCCGAGTAGACAAGCCCAAGGTGAGCAGAAACGAGAGTTCTTCTGCAAGATTCAAGTGAGGCAGTTTTTCATCAAGTTCAAGTGAGGCAGTTCCTCAGTGAAGCAAGGCAATTTTCTTCCAGGTTTCTTGTCTACAGGGATTTCAAAGGTAAAATGTCAGAAGAAAAAAGAAATCATAGGTCAGATCAATGTCTGAGAATGGAACTTGAAGGCTTAGATGTTGTCACGAAAGATAAATCAGTTGAAGAAGCCTTCAAAGATACAGGTTGCTAGAGGTTCTATGAGAAACTATAGGGAGGACATAACCAAGTGACCAAGGAATTTGCTCTAAATTTCACAGGTTCACATACAAAGGTTGGAGTTTTAGATTTGCAAATTTCTCCTAAAATTATATCTTTAGTGACAAAAATTCCTAGAGGTCAAGAAAGGTGGTTTAAGAATTTCAAGTTTGAAATGGCACCCTGCAATATATTCTTTGATCTGGTATTCACCCTATGAGTGACACCAGTTAAAGATTTATTAAACTAAGGTATTACAGACTCATGTGCTGGTGTGCGTTCTATGTTCTTGAAGCAACGAATTGATTAGATTGCCAATACACAGACAATAAAATGGAAAGACAACAAAGAAATACAGTAAGCAAACACAAAGACACAAACAATTTTTAATAAGGAATTCACCCTATTCTCTAGGGCTACGTCTCTGGTCCAACTTTCAGTGGTGGCCTTGTTTTATTGTGTCTTTAAGAAAAGAAATTACAATACAGGGACTCAATGTGAGTTCTCCTGAAGCAGATTTTCTTGGCAAGGTGGTTTCTTGGATTCCCCAAGCCACTGGAGTACACAAACTCTTCTTCCTCCTACCAGCTCTGTGACTTTCTGGTCTACAGTGGAAAGAGCCAAAGGTGATGCTCACATAATCATCTATGGGATGGCTTGAATCTTCAAGCTCTCTGGTGCTTGATGCTGCCTTTGGTTAGCTCGGTCCTCTGTCTCTTCTGTTGTGCTTTACTATTCTCTGTTTTCATTCCTCCTCTCAGGGTTCACTGTTCATTGTCTGTCTTGGTTGCTTGGACTCTACTCAACTCTATTCTTTGACTGTCTTCTTCCTTTGTTCATGGCTTTAGCCATTCGATCCCTATGCCTGTTCGGTTCCTCTTCTGCTTGCCGATTCGCCTTCTGTAGCTACGCTTGGATTTCCCTGTGTTCGACATCATCATGAACGCTTAGGGAGTGGCCACTTGTCCTCCTCTAAATGGCGCCAACATGCTTCGTCGGTTCGTTTCTTCAGTTACACCGTGGATGCATTCTTCCTCCACCGTGGTGGTCAAATAGATTCCAAATCCCTTTAGAATGTGGCTTAATTCCCTATCGATTCTACTTCTTTCCATCGGGCGCGATCTTAGTCGTCCGATCTAGGCCCTCCAGATTCGACGCCATACACATGTTTCGCGCGGTTGACTTGCTCGACTGATATCAAGCCTTCAACGATGGTTTTCTCTCACCTTCACCTGCCACGTGTCGATCGGTGTATGGATTTGCTCCGCTCCTGTCCAAAGCCTCTTACCGTTTAAGGGCACCCCGATCAAAACCGCTGGTTTTCCAAAGTGCGGGTCCCGCCATTATGTTTTAGTACTTTTTCCTTTTACACCCATGGTCCTCCGGTTTCCCCATGCGACCTGGTGCTCGAGGTTTCCCATCAAGGCCCTGTTTGCCTAGCGATGCTTGATTATGCTAATCACGCATCAAAAACCTCTTCCTTTTCCCATTCCGAGGCTCCCAGGGGCTATTTTGGCCTCATGCGCAGTCTCCATGGGCCTCAGTCAGCGCGCTTTGACCGAGGACCTCATCGTTCCACGTCAGTTTCCATTGCCACTGGTTCAGGGTGTTTTTGATACTGTTTTGGATTTCTTTCAAGATTTGTGCGACCTGATACAGTCATGGTTCTTTTACAGTCTTCTATGGATCCAATTTGGATCACGACCTCCCCATTGAAAAAGCTTTTGGACCACCAAAAGTTGGTTTTCAAGCATCAACTAAGTGAGGATATTGTTTCTTCACTTATCCGATCTTAATCCACTTTGCGCTACTTGGCTTTAAACCTTTGAGCTCAATCCTGAGGTCCTCAACATCTCTCCTGCGCATTATCCTCACCTTCCTATCCAACACAGTGTCTTCCTGCAACTCATTGAGGTATTTGGGTAGCAGGTCATCAATAGAAGGAAATTGACTTTGCTCTTCAGGGTCCTCAATCATTGAAGGTTCAAATAATCTCAAGAAGTCGACATTTATGACTGAGTAAATGTGCATGTAAGCTGGTAAATCAAGGCGAAAAGCATTTTCACCAATCTTCTCAAGTATCCTAAAAGGTCCATACCTGATAGGCTTTAGCTTTTTACCTTCACCTTGCGTCCTGTCCTTGCCGATATGTAGCCAGACTTGGTCTCCAACTTGAAAACTATCCTCCATCCAATGCTTATCATGCATAGCCTTGTACTTGGCCTGGCACTTTTCCAACTGTTCTTGTACTGCCTGGTGGATCTCCTAGATTTGTTCAATGAACCTAGTTGCCCTGTGCACATCAATGTGTCCATCAACCATGGTATATTTACCAAAGACAAAATCCAAAGGATACCTTGGTGTGAAACCAAAACAGGTCTCAAAAGGAGATCTTTGTGTAGAAGAGTGTTTGGCTCTGTTGTAAGCATGCTGCACATAACACAAATGTTCATCCCAAAGCTTAGGATGTTTACTGTAATATCCTCTCAGTAACTGGATCACTGTTCTATTTACTACTTCTGTCTGGCCATCTATTTGTGGATGAAAATATGTGCTTTTCTTCAACTTGGTGTCCATCAGTTCCCACAGACTAGACCAAAACTTCCCCACAAATCGGGTATCTCGATCAGATACAATGGAAGTGGGTAATCCAAAATGAACCCATACATGTTCAAAGAACAATTTTGTAGTCTGTTCAGCTGTGATCTGTTTACTACAAGGTATCGAAATACACATTTTGCTGAACCTATCCACAACAACATATAGATAATCATGACCTTTCCTAGATTTAGGCAGTCCTCCAACAAAATCCATGGAAACACTTTCCGAAGGGTGAGAAGGAACTGGTAAGGGAGTGTACATGCCTAGTTTTCTATTGTTGGGCTTGCTTTTAGCACACATGGCACACCCTCTTACATATCCAGAAACTGTCTCATTCATTTTCGGCCAATAGCAGAATCTTTGCAGCTGTGCAACTGTTTTACTTACCCCAAAGTGACTTGATATCAGAGAAGTGTGTGCTTCCCTAATTATCTTTATCCTCTCAGTTTGTGGAATGCAGAGTTTCCCACAATGATATAAGAGTTGGTCCTTTATATGATAGTCCAATTCTTCTACTCTTTTTCCTTGACTCAAAGTTTCATATACATCTTTAAAATCCATATCCTGAGCATATTGTTCTATGTAGCTTTCATGTAGCACATAATTATTCTTAAGTATGGTAGATGCATTTATAATGGGTCTAGATAACATGTCTGCAACCTTGTTATGTATGCCCTTTTTATATCTGATGACTAAGTGAAATTGTTGTAGAAACCCCATCCATCTGTAATGTCTTGATTGCTACAACTTAGTTTGGGAGTGTAGATATTGAAGTGGTTGATGATGAGTATGTATTACTGTCTCTTTGCCCATTAAGTAATGTTTCCACTTTTTCACACTCTGAACTAATGCATACAGTTCTTTATCATATGTAGGATAGTTAACTATTGCAGGATTAAAAGTCTCAAAATGATAACATATGGGTTTGTCGTGCTGTGTCAACACTGCTCCCATGGCATCAAGGAAAATTTTAAGGATGGAAATTTTCTTGAAGTTTAAAAACATTGGCGAATCTCACTAATCCTTAATATGAAAACTATAAAATGTTTATTGATATATTTGTAAAATTATTCAAATTTATAATGATTTTATATATAGCCTCTATACAATGTTGGCGATTTTTAAGGTAAAATAATTTTATATTCTAAAATTTGGGCGAATTGTCTTTTATAAAAGTGGAAATTGGCGAATCTTTTTTGTGGAAAAATCATGGAAAATTAGCCCACTGGGCGAACTTTAGCCCCTAAAATTTTCCATGCATGGCATAGTCACTGGCATCAGTTTGGATCTCAAATGGTCTTTGTAAATCTGGCAGTGCTATTATAGGTGTTGTACTTATTTTCTCTTTCAAGGTGTTGAAGACTTTCTGATGTTTGCCTCCCCACTGAAACACCTTCTTCAATCCTGTTAAAGCATGTAAGGGAGTTGCAATCGAGGAGAAGTTAGAAATGAACTTCCTCTAGTATTGTGCTGCTCCTATGAAGCTTATGTAGCAGGCTTGGGTTTAGGCCAGTTCAAAATGACTGCCACTTTAGAGGGATCTATTTTCAATTCACCTCCCCCTACTATATGACCAAAATAGTTTAGAGATGTTTTGCCAAATTCACATTTTGAGAGTTTAACATAAAGTTTTTCTCTTTTCAAAACATCTAATGTTTTCTTAACATGCTTTAAATGTTCTTCCCACGTTTTACTAAAAATTAGAATGTCATCCAGATACACAATAACAAAATCATGAAGAAAAGGTCTGAGTACATCATTCATTAATCTCATGAAAGTAGCAGGAGCATTGGTTAAGCCAAAAGGCATAACCAGCCATTCATCCAATCCCTGGTTTGTTTTGGAAGAAGTCTTCCATGCATCTTGCTCTGCAACTCTAACCTAATGGTATCCACTATGCAAATCTAGCTTCGTGAAACAAACAACTTCTTTCAATTGATCTAGAAGATCATCTATGCGAGGAAGGGGATAATGATTTTTGATTGTTATCTTATTCAGTGCTCGGTAATCAATGCAAATTCTCCACGAGCCATCTTTCTTTCTCACCAAAATTATTGGTGACCCACATGGTGATGTGCTAGACATGATGAAGCCTTTCTCGAGCAACTCCTGCACCTGCTTCTTAATTTCAGCATTCTCTAAAGTAGACAACTTGTACATCCCAATGTTAGGGAAAGGAACATCTTGCTGCAAAATAATATCATGTACTATTCCCTTTTTGGGTGGCAGACCCTTAGGCTCTTGAAACAAGATATCATACTTTGAAACAACCTTTTCTATATCAGCTTGCTGTCAGCATTACAACCCTCAAATACATTGGTTTTATCAGGTTTCTTTTCCTTTACAACGATCAGTAAGAATTGTTTGCATGAATTAATCATTCTTTTCATCTGTCCTGAGTTTATGAGAGTATAATTATTCTTGACCTTATGAGCTCTTACAAAGTATTCGATTCCATCTTTAACAAGTAGATACTTGTTCTTAGCTCTATAGAAAATAACCTTTCTGTCATACAAGTAGGGACTTCCTAAAACAATTCCACATATATCCAAAGGAATTATGTCTAACTCAACCTCATCTACAAATGTTGACCCAAAAGAAAACTTGAGTTTGCACTGTCTAGTAACTTGTAGTTGTGCTTTATCCTTCAACCATCCTAATGGGTATGGTTTCTTGTGAAGTGTAGTTGCTAATCCCAATTTCTTTACGATTTCTTCAAAAATCAAATTTACTTGTGAGCCACTATCAAACAAAGTATCAATCTTTTGATTTTGGAAATAAATCGAATATGGAAAAGCTCATGTATTTTTCTCTCATTTTCTTCATCAATAATAGATTGAGCAAAATTACTAGTATATGCTTCAAAATTCTTACCTTTTATACCTATGGCTTCTATAGTTGTTTCATCACCTGAGTTTGACCCCAAATCTCTCTGAATAGCTGTAGTTGTCTTCTTCTTCTTTCCCTCAGACTTCCTAGGTGTCAGCTCTAGATGCAGAATCCAACAATGCTCATCATCATGCCCCTCCTTTTACAGTGAGTGCATGAAGCTTTGGCTTTCCATGCAGTGTTAGCCTTCCTTGCTTTCCACTTATGTTTTCTTTTCTCCTTGCTCTTGTTTACAGTGGGTTGGGATGGTCCCCCAACTTCTGGATTGCCATTCTTTCCTCTAGCCTCTAAATGAGTAGCTTGTATAGATACCTCATCTATACTAGTGGGATTAAACATGAGGATGGTATGCCTCATGTAGCTGTGTAGACCACCAATGTACTTCAAAAGAGTCTCTAGTGAGTCTTATGAGATACCCAACATCAATGCTCTCTTTTTGAACTCTTGAGTGTACCCTTGCACACTTTGCCCTTTCATCTGCCGAAGAGTTTTCCAACTCATCATGGCTTGTTGCATGTAGGCCAATCGATAGAACTGCTTTTTTATTGTAGAAAAAAGCTCACCCGTGACAGAGATGGTCTTGCCATGCCTTTTCATATCAGCTTGGGTTCTACCTTCCCACCAAACCAAGGCAGTGCCTCCTAGGTATAGGCTTGCCAGCTGAATCTTACTCTTGTCTAAGTTTCTGTATTGTGCAATACACATCAATTTGTCTAATCCAATTGTCCAACTTTTCAACATTTAGCTCTCCATCATATATAGGAAAATCAAATTTAACATCTAACTTAATCAAAGATGCTTTCTTATTATGCACAGGGCTATTAGGAGGTGTGAGAAAGTTTTCCTCTTTCCCATTTCCTTTGGAGTTGTCATGGAAGTGAGACTTATCTTCTTCTTTGTCTTGCTTAGAGCCTGATGCATCTTCCACCTTTTTCTTTCTAAAGTCTCTGTACATTTCTTCAACCATAGACTTTATAGCTAGGAAATTCTCTATGAATTGAAGGTCTGGCCCCACAGAACCTTCTTCTGACATTGTCTTTCAAGGATAGACTCTCTCAACTTTAGGATTAGTTTCCACCAACTCTCCTTCTCCTAATTTGAGCTTTGATCTTGTGAGAATTCACAGCTAAACCAACACAAGCTTGTCTAACCTTACAGCCTTGAGCTTTGATACCACTTGATATGATATTCACCTTATGAGTAACACCAGTTAAAGATTTATTAAACTAAAGTATTATAGACTCATGTGCTGATATGTGTTCTGTGTTATTGAAGCAATGGATCGATCAGATTGCCAATACACAGAGAATAAAATGGAAAGACAACAGAGAAATGCAGTAAGAAAACGCAAAGACACAAACAATTTTTAATAAGGAGTTCACCCTATTCTCCAGGGCTACGTCTCCAGTCTAGCTTTTAGTGGTGGCCTTGTTTTATTGTGTCTTTAAGTAGAGAAATTGCAATACAGGGACTCAATGTGAGTTCTCCTGAAGCAAATTTTCTTGGAAGGGTGGTTTCTTGGATTCCCCAAGCCACTGGAGTACACAGACTCTTCTTCTTCCTACCAGCTCTGTTACCTTCTAGTCTACAGTGGAAAGAGCCAAAGTTGATGCTTAGTCCAGACATAATCCTCTATGGGATGGCTTGAATCTTCAAGCTCTCTGGTGCTTTATGCTGCCTCTGGTCAGCTCAGCCCTCTGTCTCTTCTGTTGTGCTTTACTGTTCTTTGTGTTCAGTCCTCCTCTCAGGGTTCATTGTTCACTGTCTCTCTTGGTCGCTTAGACTCTACTCAACTCTATTCTCTATCTGTCTTCTTCCTTTGTTCATGGCTTTAGCTATTCGATCCCTATGCCTGTTTGGTCCCTCTTCCACCTGCCAATTCACCTTCTGCAGCTGTGCTTGGAGTTCCTTGTGTTTGACGTTATAATGAACGCTCAGGGAGTGGCCACTTATCCTCCTCTAAATGGCACCAGGATGCTTCGTCGGTTTGTTTCTTTAGTTACACCATGAATGTGTTGCCTCCACTGTGGCAGTCAAACGGATTCTAAATCCATTTAGAACATGCCTTACTTCCTTGTCAATTCCACTTCTTTCCATCGGACGCGATCTCAGCTGTCCAATCTGGGCCCCCTAGATCCAATGCCATACGCATGTTTCACGCAGTTGACTTGCTCAATTTATAGCACGCGATCAATAGCAGTTTTCTATCACCTCCGCCTGCCACATGTTGATCGGTGTATGGAATCGCTCCGATCCTATCCAAAACCTCTTACCGTTCAAGGGTGCCCCGATCAAAACCGTCGGTTTTCTAGAGCGCGAGTCCCGCCATAATGTTTTAGTGCTCAGGATTTTCCATCAAGGCCCTATTCACCTAGTGATGCATGATTAGTGTTAAGCGCTAATTGCGCATCAAAAACCTCTTCATTTTCCTATTTCGGGGCTCCCAGGGGCTACTTTGGCCTCTTGTGCGGTCTCCATGGACCTCGGTCAGCGTGCTTCGGTCGAGGTCCTCGTCGTTCCACGTCAGTTGCCATTTCCACTGGTTCAGGGTGTTTTTGATACTGTTTTGGATTTCTTCAGAGATTTGTGCGACCTGATACAGTCATGGTTCTTTGACAGACTTCTATGGATCGGATCATTCTTAAGGCTAGAATTTGTCAACACATATTTAACCAAAGTAGTGCTAAGAAGTTATGTGAAAGATACATATGCCAACCTACTCTCATGCATATAAAGGTACTTCACCTATGAAGGAAGATACCACACGGTGTATTCTTATCATTTCAAACTCCTATTCCATTTCACTCGGATAATCTCTCTTGATCTACCTTTCTTTCTGTTTCGAAGTTTAGGCAAGATGTCTGATAAAATACAATTGAAGAATGAGGCATGTGAAACTTCATTGTTCCATCATGGATTAGTTAAATTAATTGTCTTGCATGAACTTTAGAAGATAGATAGAGAGTGGTCTGCATTTCTCTTTATGTCTGGTTTTAGAGTTGAAACAGGTCTTAGCCCTAGGGCTAAGGAAATATCATCACCGGAGACTAGTTGCCCTGTTGAAACAAGGTCAAGCAAATTGGTTAAATTGAAGGCTAGAAAGCAAGTTAAGGAGCCAGTGACTAAAACAACATTGACTGTTCAAGATACTCCTCAGCATTCACAGAAGAAGAAAGTTCAAATTAAGGAAGCAGAACAAGAACAGTTCATTGGTGAAACAGTCTAGAGGAGGGTAACTAGAAGTCAAGTAGCCAAAGGAAAGAGTAAAATAGTGGTGACTGATGAAAGCCCAGTCTCAAAGGGTAGTTTGAATGATATTATTCAGGATATTAACATTGAAGAGTCCCCTCTGGTCCAAGCAGAATTCATTGAATTTGATGAGGGCAAGTAAAAAAAGATAAAATCCTCTAAAAAATTATAGTTTCATGATCAGGTTTTAGAATTTGTCTTCAAGCCTAGAATGCCTGTGACTAGGCAGTCAAAAAGGTTACAAAAGGTAGAGCCAGAGGTAGATGAAATAGGGAAGATATCAGGTTTTTGTGAAGAGCCCATAGTTCCACCATCACCCATGCATGAAGATGACAGAAACAGAGTGGTCAATACTCAAGAAGAAGAAAATAGCTATGAGGAAGTTAAGAAGGAACTGAAACTTGCCAACTTGAGATTGCTAAACTTAAGAAAAGGGCAAGGAAACATGTAGCTGATAAGGCCAATTTCAACAGGATGAAGGCTCTGTGGGAAGCTGAAAAAGCTTCAAAACCTGAAGTAGTTAGCAAAAAGGCTCAATAATTTACCTGGATTGTCCCCGTAATCAAGGAGGAAAGGTATGTAAGATGGATCAATGGTAGACTAAGAACTAATATTAGGAGGATGAAAGGACAAATTGAAGACCTTGAAATTCAGTTGAGCAAGTCTAGAGGTCAGCCTCAGCACAAATGAACAGGGCAGAAAGTGATGAAAAAATAATACAATTTTGGTTGAAACAAAGACATTACTTTTTGAAGATGTTTCAAGGATGGGGGATGTTAAGTATATATGGCATATGTACATAATGGAACAACTATAAAGAATCCTTAGAAAGAAAATTTTTGGAAGAAAACGGTGTAAATTGATTCACACAATAGTTTTGTAGTGCGCTACGAAACCACTGTAGGTGACAAACACACCAGTTTTGTAGGTGCAGTTTTGATGTTTTAATCAATTCTCAAAGGAAAGAAGTGGTTATATTTTTGGAGAATGATGCTACTGGAGAATGTGAGGAGGTCACTTATGAAAGTTTAAAGCTCAAGAAAGGAAAAAACTCAAAGGATAAAGGATATATGTAAAAGCAAAGTTCTGCGCTACAAAAACAACAGTTAGTTTCGTAGCACATCCAGATTGACCTTCTTCATGCACCTTCAAGGAGTTTAATTTTTTCACAAGTGAAAGATTAGGGTTCTATGGCTAACTTAACATATGTTACATGATTAAAGGGGCTAGTTTTGTCATCATAAGATTCGAGGAACATCATTGAAGACCAAGGCTATAGTGTAGGGGACATATTCCTAATTTTTAGGGTAGATAAAGGAGAAGTTATTAAAGGCCAATAGGAGAGTTATGGAAATTACCAAGTTTGAAGTTAAGGAGGACCAACTATCAAGAATCTAGTTTAATTCCTAGATTAGGTTGTTGTTATCATAATAAGGAGTTATACTCCTAATTGTATTAGGACTCTAAGACATTTAGTTAACTGTTACTTGTAATTAATAGTCTGTTTTAAATATGAATAGGTGTCAGGCTAGGAAATTCGAATTCCCCTTCAAGTTGGATCACGGAATCCAAGTTTTTAATGATAACTCTATAAAAGATAAGAGGTGGAATTCCTCAAGGGTTGGAAATTTTCAAAAGAAACAAGCACACTGTGTTATTGTATGAGGCTATATGTTTTCATGTTAATACAAAGATATTGGCTTCACTACACAGGATTCAGAGAGGGTTTTAATGTTTGATTTTCTCATGGCTTTCTTCATTTACTTACTTGTAGTGGTATAAACACATTTTACTTAGAATTCATTGATAATGCTCTAACTTCCTTCATGTGTTTATAAACTGTGTTCCTTGCATTATGTCTCTGTTTTGCTAATATATTAAGGCTCTTTATGCCCTGACTTCCATGTTAAGTTGATCTTGCTGTTGTACTAAAACATACTTTGAATCCATAGCCCAATAGATGTTTGTTGATTGGTATTTTAGCCATTTATACATTTTTGCTTGATCTTTCCATAGAGTTAGCCATCTAATCTTCAAATTAAAATCTTTAACCTAGCGAGAGAGCTCTCTCAGGTTGAGGAGGGTAAGCCTCAGCCAAAAGATTGGTTTGAAATAGTTACTCAAAGTCTTCCTGATCAGCGGCCTATCAGGGTCTAGTTTTGTGATAACAAGATGCATGAATAGATTCAACAAAAAGGGTAGAAACAATGCTTATAGTGACAAACCTCTAAGTGGATAGGTGAATAGAGTAAAAAAAGGTGCACTACACTATCAACAACAAGGGTGTCAAAGAAAACAA
This sequence comes from Pinus tabuliformis, assembly GCA_031772625.1. NCBI lineage: Eukaryota > Viridiplantae > Streptophyta > Pinopsida > Pinales > Pinaceae > Pinus > Pinus tabuliformis. The sequence goes on along the minus strand of CM062818.1, from coordinate 536,276,466 downwards.
TCAAATTTCTAGTCCCTTTACAGAGCTGGAATGCCAAAATATCTCCATGTAAAGTACACTTGACATCTAATTCTGTTAAGTGGTAAATATAAATTAGTATTCCAGATCTCAAAACTTGGTATGTTGACAACCAAACTTGAATTTAATTCTCCAAAATATCCATTACAACTTGCAGTTTAACCTGCATATGAACTGCAACCCCTCTATTACTAGCTAGATTATTGTTGTCCAGTGGTTTCCAAGGATATGTTTTTCGTTTCCTTAAAATACTTTAAGACAAAATGGTTGACCTTACAAATTTAAAATATGTTGTAAGATATGTTTTCTCATCTAGAACAAAAAGTTTCATCGTTCAAATCTCCATAAGTCAATACAACCAAAAACCAAACTTAAATAATGTGAGTCATAGAACCCATTCTCACCTAGAGAGAGAGGTTCCCTATTATTCATTTCCCCAATTCCAAGAGGTGTGTTACAACCACTCCTTTATTTAAAATTCTTCTTCTTCCTTCTATTGAAACTCTTATTCCTCACCTTTTCTTTGGTCATGCAACATGCTTGTCGTGTGTAGATTTTGGAGGCCACCTTTCAAATTAATGGAGGTGAAATGAATATTGATAGTTGGCCAAGAAGAAAACAATCACGAGATGGGAAATAAAGGCATGAAAAAAATTGCGGGAATGGAAAATACAAATAGGAATTTTTACATTTAATGCAGCACAAATGTACTTAAATGTACACCATGATTTCTGTTCTCGCAGGAAACCCAAGAAAATACCTCAAAATTTGACCTGGCTGAAAAACCCAGCAAAAACCTCCAAATTCGACCTGGCCGAAAAACCAAGTGAAGCCCCCATATTCGACCTGGCCACCGAAATAAGGGCCTTTGGGTAGAGTTTTTAATTAAAATAGATAAATATATTAAAATGACTATATATATTCGACCTATTTAAAATGTTGTAGGAAGATATTGGATGGATTTGTTGAATGACTCTTCATCAATGACTCTGTGTTGAACTGCTCTACATCATGAGCTCTATATCAATTAAGATGATTTGAACCATCTAGGAAAGCAAAGATATATAATTACTTATGATAGTGTGACTAACTGCCAACATGACAAGTAAACCAATTAATTACTCGTGCCAACATGACTACTTGCCATATTAACGACTAAAATATGAGAAAAACAAAAAATAATGCATTGTAAGTGCTATTTCAATTGGAAAATAATAGTGTTAATTCTAATTTACTGAGGGTGGGCATGGATTATCAAGTGCTTCAAGATGGAAACACATAATCCATGAGACAAAAATTATGTTCAAACGTCAAGCCCCCTTTCTCTATGACTTTAAGATTTTGACCATAATTTTAACACATGTAAAGTGGGGCTTACATATGCTTTTTGTGATTTTGTATCATTATGGTTATTTGTCATAACATTCTGAATAATGGATCTATTCATATATTAGATATGACTCTCCGAAAATTTAATAGGGAGAATTTCATTTTTCTAAAGTGAAATTTGTTTAATATCCTATGAAAATTGTACCCTACTTATGAATATCAGAGGAGAAAAATCACTCCAGAAAAAATGGTTTCGTGATTGATTCTAGGGTTTGTCTGTTATGCCTCTCTTGCCTGGATGTTGCCGCTTTCCATGAGTTGGCTTACAGCGTTGGGGAAGGGCCAAACAATGGAGACTGGTTCTTCTGTTATCTCAATGCAAATGACAGTGGGGACCTTTGAGCTATGGCTGAGGAAGAATAGAGTTTGGCTAAAAAATTAAGGTGTGGCAAGTTGAAACTGGAAACTAGATGTCTTGAGAGCAATGCATCAGATTTTCCAACAAAGGGTTGCCATTGTTGTGCCCAACTTTTTTTCCACAACCACAATGCTCTCGCCATGGATTGGTAAATGGTGGTATGGCTCCTCTGTGTGTGGTGTCTATTTTCTTCAATTGCTAGAGTATGTTTCCATTTATGTTCATGATTTTGATTATAGCTCATTCGATGACCACGACCATGGAGGGTTTTTATATGGTTTAAAGATTGCGTTCGATAATCATGGATGTGCGATTTATGAGACCGAATCCTTATGTTTTAGATTCATATTGAATGCTTCATAGACCATGTAGTCTATCTGCCAAAGTGTTATACTAATTTTGTAGTCCTCCTTTTTACAAGACTCGATTTGTGCTTTCTACATCCTTTCTTGGTAGAACTCGATGAAGACGAAAAGGAGGGTCTCCCAAGGTCGATGAAATATGGGTGAGAGGCATTTTTTATTCCCAACAAGTGTCCATCAAAGAAAAGCGAGAAAACATTTATCATGGGAAAATGTGCAGTATTTCAAATTTTCACTCAAACCCCATTTGGAATATCGATCCTCATGGGGGTCAAAAAATGATTTCTTGGTGTGATATTTGAAAAGAGAGATCCATAACAGATCCCGTATTCCAATGGAGGCACAAATTTTGATCTATGTTGGTAGATCTATGAAGGATGATCAACAACTATAGAACTATGGCGTAGATAGGAACTCCACAATCATCATTAACCTGAGTAGATAAAACAAATCCCGACAATGGTAATAGATCTAGCATAGTCAACTAATGTTCGTGCAACCTATCAATCCCAGGCAATTACTTGCAGGTTTAGTGGTTTTTTCCAAAACCTCTGGATCTCTTTTAATGGATTTTTATGACTTGGACACCAAACTGTGAGGTTAATTTATGGTCCAAGGGTTTCCTCATAGCTAAATTTGAATCATCAGAGACCAGAGAGTATGTTATACAAGAGGTCCCATGGTTTTTGGGTAATGTAGGACTATTTATCACTCCCTGGTTCCCATATTTTGATGCCAACTCAATGGTGGTCTGAAAATGCCAGTGTGGGTAAGATTTCATAATTTATCCCTTCATTTATGGCATCCAAAAGTCCTCGAAGGAATTGGTAACCTGTTGGGAAGATACATCAAAATGGGTACACAAAGAACAAAAGGAGCAACATATACTTTTTCCCGAATTTGTGTAGAGGTGGACCTCAAGAAAGGACTTATTGATCGTATTCTTCTTCAACATAACAATGATTGCTGACTCACTTCTTAAATTATGTGAATAAAACATTCAGGTGTTGCTTTTGTCTACAAACTAGACATTGACAAAACTCATGTCCTTTGACAAAGAATGATCCTAGAAAGAAAAATAAACCAACCAAGAAGCCTAAGGGATGGTAATTCTCAACAGAACAATCAGATGAGGAAGAGGAAGAGGATCCCATAATTGAGGATAACTCAAATCCTCCAACAAATGAAGGAATCAATCAAGAAGGAACGGTGGGAGCAAGGTCACAAAATCGAGATGTAGAAGGAAATATTGATCAATAAATGCAAAAAGAGAAGGAAACCAGAGGACAAAAACGTCCTTATTCCTCTAAGAGCTTAAAGTTAGGTAAAAAACATCCAAGGAAAGCAATAGACAATCAACTAATCATTGTAATGTCCACTCCTGATCACGGAGGATGGTGAAAAGTAGAAAATAAGAAGGGTAGAAAAGAGTGACTAAGATTTATTCCTTAGTCCCACCTTTCTTCTATTTGTTTGGTTTTTGGCTTTTAGGCACCAAATATTGATTGACTCTGCCTCAAAAGTTTATTGTAATTTTTAATTTTTTTAGTTTTTTCTTTTTCTCTTTGGGCATCAGTCGAAAGATTGATCTAAAGGAATGCCTACAGGCATCTTCATAATTTTATTTTATTTTTCCTTGATTTTCAGGGCATCAGTCGAAAGATTGATCTAAAGGAATGCCTACAGGCATCTTCATAATTTTATTTTATTTTTCCTTGATTTTCAGGTTGACTAAAATTACAATTTTTATTCGGAAACAAAAACTGTACCGACTTATAATAATATTATTTGGTGAAAACAAACATTCTTAATTTTTATAAATTACTTGATATAAAAAATATCCTAAATTTTTGGTAAAGGATTCTAGCGCACTTGAGAGAACCATGTTGAAGGAACAAGGAAATGTGAGTCCATAACTTCCGAAGTTAGTAAGATGCGAATAAGATTAGGAGATGGGTGGGTTACCACATGAAAACTTGAATCACACCCTGGACAAAGAAAAGCCATCCCTATAAACTAGATTATTATGAGCCATACTTGGCATTTAGGTATCCACTACAAAAGAAACATGTCTAAAATTACCTAATAGTGGAAGAGGTCGAGTTCATCATGAAATGATAGATGAGTAAGAATATACAACACATTAGAATGCCCTTCTCGATGATTGTTTAATTCTACTAGAACAATATTCATAGGTTATGCTAAACCTTCTCACTCACTAACAAATACCAATCCTTTTTTTTGGTAAAGAAGTATATTTACAAGTTAATTATTTATTTAATGGGATATTAAAAGAATCAAATTTCATTTACTAAAGAAAGTGAGTAGGTTTAATGGATAAATATTCGTTTCAAATTGAATAGATAATAGTGATAAAATTTATATTATTTTCAATTGCATGGAAGAATGAAACTTAAGTTTACTAAAGAAAGTGAGTGGGCCTAATGGATACGTATTGGTTTCAAGATAAATAGATAATAGTAGTAGAGCGGCTAGTGCCTTCAATTGTGTAATAATGGTTGTTGGTTTTTATTAGAAGTTCAATTGTATGAGTTCATAAGGAGTAACAACATCATTTCCCCGTTCTACATTTTCATTATTGGGGGCATGGGTTTTACAAATTTTAAAACTAACCTTAGGAGTTTAATTTCCACCATTACATGGAAGAAACCAGGTAGCAAAGATTCTAAGATTTCTTATAGGATTTTTCAAATCTCAAGGGGAGAGGTTGAGGATGGGAGCCAATTGTGGAGGGAATAAATTGTGCAATGAGCCATAAAAAATTGATTGACTCTCACACATTCTTAAAAGTAGCATTCCTCTTTTGAGAAGATCATCCTTCTATTCAACATTGAAATTTGTCCCGACTTAAATTCAACATAGCTTGAGGCAAAGAAACATCTAAAATTTTGATGTATATAAATTTTGTATTACACCTACTCATATATATAAATTAAATCTATTTCAATAGTTTTTTTCTTTAACTTTAAATATAACTCCATTCATTTTATTATAATTATATTAATATTATATATTATTATGAAAAATAATGTAAAAATTATAATATATATTATATTACTTTTTATATTATATAATATTTCTTCTCAAGGTATAAATCAAATCAACCCAACCTGCAATACAAAATTTATACATAAAATAATATATTACATTTATTATATTATATTATTTAATTTTTATATATTATTTAATTATATCTTATTATATAATTAAATTGTTAACCATTAAGAATTTATATTTATAATTTATTTTAAAAGCAAAAGACATATGCATTAGTTATTATTATTATTTTATAATTTATTAGTTTCTAATATTATCATACTTTGATAGTAGCGAACTCTGGAGATCCTAAGATTCTTCAACTGCTCGAGATTGCTGGCATTTTGTGCCTTCTATCATACTATGGATATCATATTGTGTTGAACTTTCAAATGGTATGCATAATCAAAGGATGCATTGCTTTTTCGAGTCTTAGATTTGCATACTTAACACATAGAATATAGTTATACGTGCATAATAAATACAATTCGTAAAATATTTATTAGTGTTTTATTTGAATAAAATAAATAAATATGATGTTATTAGGTTATATTGGTTTAGAGATATTTAAATGGTAAAGTCAGAGATTCTTGGGTTGAGTTTCAAATTTACTTCATTTTTACATTTATAGCGATTTGCAAATATATTTCAATGTTTAGATTCTTCCAACTTTTTTGGCTAGAAAATCATGTATAATTTATTCAATTCTTAAAGCATAGTTGATATATATCATTTAAATTGTCTATATAGAAATATATATTTCTTATTCTATCAATCATTTCTTTCTAATTAAGAGTATTTTAATTCTTTCAATGCATTAAAGATACTAATAACATGGACAATACGATTCAAATATAAAATATTTCAATGCATATGTTGAGTAAAATATATTAAATGTCAATTATGTATGTATTGTATAAGAATTGAAATTTAAAATTCTTTTATGGATAAAACATTTTATTGGAGTGTGGCTAAAAAGGAATCAGATGTATAATTCTTTCTATGTTTACTATCAAGTTCACTTATATATAAGAGACCTCATAGATCTATCTTGACTCGAGATTTATCGAGCCTACAAAATGATCACTTTTTTAGAGATTTAAACATGTTTTAAAATGCTAAACTTGAAAAAATATTTGCACCCCAAATAATTTGATCTCACCTTACACTTGATAAATAGAAAGTTAAAATAAATATATGCAAGTTAGTATTTTTCAATCTTTCAACTTCATAAAAATTACAATTTTGACTTGCATTATGTACCAATATTAACCCATACATTCAAGACATAAATATAGGATTATTCTAATTATTTTTATAACAATAATGTAGATATATTTATGTATAACCCATACATTCAAACCACAAATATGTTGTTATTCTAGTTTAATCACATCAATAATGTAGATATATATTTATATTACTAACTTCGTTATATTGACGTTAGCCCTAACTTTTAAAAAATAATTAAAAAAATACTACATTAGATGCTTATCTCATAATTGACATCAATCTACCAAATTGACTTGGCATAAAGTCCAAAATTAATGTCTTTGTAATTGTTTATAACATGGGTATATCTATGTTACTAATGTCGATATTTCAATGTTAACTTCAACAATGAAAAATAAAATATTGATACCTTATGATTGAGCTTCTTCATCTTCTTTTGCATTTCTTCAATGCATATTAAAATTTCCTCGTAGGTTTATGAGCAGTCGACCAACACATTTTCTATTATTGTTTTTAGCTACTGATATAAGTCAATAGTATGCATATAATTCATTTCCTAGCTTTTGGTGTTTCTAAAACCCAACTTCCTACCTTTTTCTTGGCTTCAGCATCCAATATCAATAATCTTTCTATGCTTGCCTCTCTTTCCGCATTTTGAATTTCTCTTCTCACATCAAGGGGGTGGATTGCACAAATATTGCTATAAAACATTCAACTATATATTGTGCCCTTGAACTTGGAGGGTGCTTAGACCTCCTCACATAGTGACCCTCCAAACCAATAGTAAGTGGCATAGTGACATGAAATATGGAAGAGCTAGTTAGACTGAAACCTAACAAGACTAAGGTAGTATCACTATAGGGAGAAACAAACTAGAACCACAATGACACCCAGAGAATAACTCAAGCCATGATAGAGAACTAAGGATGACTTTGAACTGCAATACAAAAGGAAAAGGTGGTGAGAAACTCTGCCAAAAATGGAGTAAAACCCACACCTTCCCTTTTGAAATCAAGCTAAAAGTCAAATCATACTAGAGGTCCCATACCATGTGGAAAATGGTTAATGAAATATGATACAACAACAAACCTAAGCATTGTAACAAAGGCATAAAGTTTCAATAATAGGTCCACATGCTAGAAAAGGAGTAGACCTCTACAAAAATAAAGTTACTAGTAATAGACTTGAAATAATAATGTGCACAACAGGCTCCCATATGAGTTGAACTTGAGTGTAGAATAAGGGAATTATTTGACCAATTTAGCACCTGAATCCTATTGCTGGTCACCAAAAATTGAGGTTGTAACCAAATCCCACAAGGGAACACAAACCTCCTTAATGAGCAGTAGAAACATAAAACTTCCATGGGACCAATCACTATAATATAAGCTCCCAATGCAAAAAATATTCCCCTAGCTAGGAAGATATTTTTTTTCAAAGCATTTAAAATTCTCCAAGAACAGAAAACCTAGGAAAAGTCAGTGCTCAAAGAGAAATTGTGTCTAAATACAAATAGTTTCCTTACCATAATCCTTTGTATAATGCAAAGTATCCATACTCACACCTTTTCCTTTCCATGAGAGATATGTTATGTCTCTTTCATGAATAATGATCATTCTTGATGGGAGAGACCATCAAACACATCATCAAGACAAAACATAGTGCAAAAATAAACCTTACTACATGTACATGAACCATCTTCATATATAATTTCCATGTAGGTTGATCATATATCCCCACCTCCCTCAACTATTACCTCACTTAATCACTATTTGTACCCCAATTTATGAGCACCCACACTAGGAGTTAAATAACACATTTGTTAAATAGTTGATTTAGTATTGAATAATTATCCATCATATGTAAAGTTTTGAAATGCGAGAAATATGTTAGTATGTTTTGAAATGGTTCACTAACAAATAATTTTAAGTCAATTTTTTGTTTTCCATTTGTTTCAACATTTTGTACATGATTCTTGCTTGATTTTACATCTAGTTCAATCCAGTAATATATAGGTAAGGTATGGATCTTTTGATATGAATTAAAAAAAAAAAAATTAACTAACAAGTTATGGATTTAACATATATTAATTTTATGTTGAAATAAAATTATCAAAAAATATAATATTAAAAATTAATTCTCCCAGATCTAGGTGTTTTCTTGATGGTGGATCCCTGTAAGAATGGGCAGGACAAAATTCATTCCTAAAATGATTGGGGCCTCCAAGTACAGCCATGTCTCTCTCTAGGTGATAGATGCATGAGTTATTACAAATTCTCTAGCTCATTCCTTCATCATCTACTTTGTGATCTACCTCACAAACTTATTTAATGTGCCAGTTAATGCTTATGTACGTACTCATGTCCCAACATTTTGGTCTCCCCCTACATTCCTTCATGCAAATATTAGCAGTTGATAGGCACAAAAACTCCTTCGCTCTTCTTTTCATTGTTGCCAGAGATCACTGCATGGGGTTCATCGATTCTCAGTCTACCAACATGTAAAGAGAGATAGGAAGAGCAAGATGAGGGGGTGGGGTCAAATTTCCTGGGAATTCACCTCACATTCCCTTGATTGACATTTCCATGGAGTTATTAGACTTAGATTTTCATGTCCATATCCATTGTAGGGTGGCTTCCTTGGAGGTTAAGGAATGAATAATTTTGGGTGAAGGACACTGGGTTTTTTGGAACTTGTTGGCATGCCATATCTAGACCATGGAGTTAGCTAGAGAAGGTGTTGAAAGGAGGATGGGAAGAAAATGCTCAACTCAGTAGAACTCATCTCTCATTACATAATCTCTCTAGATCTATTGGTATATAATTCCTGCCTACTCTTCTATCCTTGATGTCCTCCAATTCCTTGGAATGTTCAGAGGATAGAAATTCTACTTACCAACCTCATTCCCCTCCTCTCCTTGATCTCCCAATAGGAAAAGTGCAAGACATAGGAATTGTGATCAAAGGTTCTCCAAGACATAAGCATAAAGAAAAGATGTGAAAATTCAAGTAGCCCCCCACCAACGACACCCATATTTGCGCTGAAAATCCCTCTCAGCAAGACATAAGTTCATATGGATGCCTCATTGTTGAGGAAAAGGTGGATGTCTGATTCTCCAAGCAATGCAAGCATCAACAAAGGAGTAATAAAAAAAGCACAAGTTCTATGTGGCTTTAAGGGAAAGTAATCAACCCGAATAGGTTTTCCATTTAGTTTTATTTATTTTTGTTCCTCTTTAGCTCACTACATGGCTCTAGTTTTGATGGCCACTCCTGTAGGAATCTTGACAAACTTGTAAGACCTCTATTATCTTTGATGGGCCATCAAAACTATATAGACCACATCTAGATCTAGTCATTTTGGTCTCGACTCCAAGCCTCACATTGACTCTATGATTTTATTCTATGTAACATATTTTTGTGAATATAAAGTTTCTCACTTGCTTACAATTTTTTTTTATTAAAATATTTATATTTTTTTTTACTAGAATAAAATAGTGTAGAAGAAATATTTTTAATATAACATTAATTCTTAATATTTTTAAAGGAAAAAGTATAAAAAATTAAAATTAAAATTAAATTTTTATATACATTTCTAAACATATATTTTTAGCTTACTATTATTATTATTAAATAATAAAAACTTACTCTAATATTAACAAATTATATAAATTTTGTACTTTTAATTTTTAAATAAATTTTAATTGATCTCATATTAATACCCTTTCACCTTCTTTAGCTTTTCCAAGTGTCATTTTCACTTTTTCTTACTGTCCCAAGTGTCATTTTTTATTATGTCCACTCCTATATGTGTCTCACCTTCACACGTCACTGGAGGCAGCTCTAGCACATTCTTACACATTAGATGATCCTACATATCATAAGAATACATGTCATACAAATTCCTATAGCTTAGCACATTTTCTAGTCGTAGTCAATGCTTCTATTGTGATATGTGTTTTAAGTGTCGCAATGCTACATTTCAACTGTCACACTTAGAAATAAGTGTTTTTTTGTTGTCATTTCAAGGTTTGATTGCTGATTGTGAGTCTTATGCATTCCCCTTTTTTGTATTGGTGAAATTCATGTGTGTGATCTATGTTTGAGTCTCCTTTTAACACTTTTCCCTCTTTTACTCTATTGATCCCACACTTAGCCATTTGGAGCTCTTCTTCGTCCTCTTGTCAGATGCAAGTTATGAAATCATTAATATTTCACCAGGTGATCAACATTGCCTATGCATGAACCTCATTAATAAAGTCCTACCCTCTGGACTTATGTACTATGCCTTTCTCAAGGACAAATCCTATCATTGCACATCCCTCTTGATCTTGACCTTCTTGGATCCATCTTGTAAATTTATTAATCTCGTCCTCATCATGATGTCATTCCTTCCTTGCATGAACTAGGGTTTCTTCTTTCAACAGAAACATGAGCTCTAAGGATTTATCTACAAACCCTAGGTTTTCGCATCTAAGACTTCAAATATTATAGAATTTACAAATCCTATTTTTATAATACTCATTTTACACCTTTTGCAAGTCCAACAAACAAAAGATATGCACATATATGAAAGTTGTGCATATATGGAAGATGCACATATCTTTCGTATATGCACAACTTCCGTATATGTGAATATATTTTGTATATGCACATATCTTCTGTATATGTGCAACTTCTGTATATACACATACACAAAAGTTGTACATATATAGAAGTTGTGCACAAATCCCGTAACTTGCATATACGACAGTCTCCAGATATGCACAACTTTCATATATGCACATCTATTGTATATGCACAACTTTCAAATATGCACATTTACAGAAAAAATGCACATATGCAGAAGATATGTGCATATACAAAATATGTGCACATATTTTGTATCGTATATCTTCCATATATCCATAACTTCCATATATGCGCATATCTTTTGTTTATGCACAACTTTTATATGTGTGCATATGCAAGCGCATATATAGAGGTTGCGCATATACAGAAGTTGCACATATACAGAGGTTGTGTATATACAGAGGTTGAAGTTGTGCATATCTTCTATATAAGGGTAGCTTCCATATATGCACGTATGGAAGTTGCGCATGTATGGTAAATTCACATATACAAAATATGAACATATATATAATATGTGCATATACATAATTTATGTGCAACTTCAACCACTGTATATATGCAACCTCCATATATCCACAATTTTCATATATGCATAATTTTTGTATATGTGCAACTTTTATATATGCACATATAAAGAAGGTATGTGCATATATGAAAGTTACACCTATACAGAGGTTGAAGTTCTACACAACTTCCGCATATGCACATATATTTTGTATATGCACAACTTCTCTATATGCGCATATCTTCTATATATGTGCAAATTTTGTATATGCACATAGCTTCCATATATGTGCAACTTCAGCATATGCACATATACATAAGTTTTTCATATACAAAAGCATTATGCAATTTATGCAATATGAATATAAGACAACCTTCATATATGCATAACTTTCGTATATGCGCACATCTTCTATATATGCACAACTTTTGTATATGCGCATATCTTCCATATATATGTAGCTTTTGTATATGTGCAAATTCTATGTATTCACATCTCTTTTATATATGTTTAACTTCCTTATGTGTGCACATATTTTGTATATGTGCGTCTATCGTAGATACGTAACTTCCATATATGCACATATACGGAAGATATGTGCATATGGAAGATGTTTTTATACATATGATATGCACATATACAAAAGTTGCGTAGATACAAAATATATGCACATATACAGAAATTGTGTATAATGCAGGTTGAAGTTGTGCACATGTATGCGAATATACAAAGGATATGAGCATATACGAAGTTTGCACATACACAGAAGATATGTGCATATACGAAAGTTACACATATATGGAAGATATGCGTGTATTCAAAATATGTGCATATACATAAGTTGCACAACTTTTATATATATGCATATTTTGTATCACATATCTTCCATATCTGCACAACTTTTGTATATGTGCAACTTCAATATATGCACATTTATGGAAGTTGTGTATACAGAGGTTGTGCATACATGAAAATCATGCATGTATTGAAGTTGTGAATACAAAATTTGTGCATACACAAAAATTACGCACATATGAAAGTTATGCATATAGAGAAGATTTACTTGAAAATTGTTTATGAAACTAGTTGAATCACATATCTTTCTCCACTCCGTGAGCACTAAGTCATTTTCAGTGCTAGGTAAATTACTAAGAACATATGGTAAGAGAGGCCTATCTGAAATTTCTCTTTGTGGCTCTTAACATATAATGAATGCTTTCCATGTGCGACATGTAGATGGAACATCCTACATATTAAACATGTGGACTTGGAGTTGACATCATGGCATTGATTAAGAGTCTTATTTTGTACATGTTTGTTCACGGAATAAAACAAACTTACTTGGTATTAGGTCATGGTCCTAAGGTCCAGAAGGTAGGATTTCATCAATGAGGCTCATGCATAGGAAGTTATCATCACCCGATGAAATATTAATGCTTTCATAACTTGCACCTAATAAGAGGATGAAGAAGAGCTCCAAAATGGAAAAGTGTGGGACTAGTAGAGTAAGAAAGGGAAAAACATTCAAACGAGGCTCAAACATAAATCACACACATGAATTTCATCAATAAAAACCAAGGAAATGCACAACACTCACAACCAACAACTACACCTTGAAACGAAAACAAAGAAACACTTATTTCTAAGTGTGATAGTTGAAACGTAGCATTACAATGCTTAAAACACAAGTTGCGACAAAAGCATCGACTACAACCATAAAGCATCCTAAGTTATAGGAATGTGTATAACACACATTCTTATGATATATATGATCATCTAATGCAAAATAATGTTCTATAGCTACCTCCAGTGATGCACGAAGGTGCGGCACATATAGAAGAGGACATAATCAAAAGCAACACTTGGGACAGTGAGAAAAAGTGAAAACGACAAGTACAAAAGCTAAAGAAGGTGAAGGGGTATTATATGAGATCAATTAAATTTTTTTTCAAAATTAAAAGTAAAAAAATTATATAATTTCTTAATATTAGAGTATGTTTAATTATTTAATAATAATAATATTAAGATAAAAATATATATTTAGATATATATATATATATATATATATATATATATATATATATATATATATATATATATATATATATATATATATATTAATTTTGTATAATTTTTCCTTTAAAAATTGTTGTAGTGGTTACAACCACCCTCCAAAATTTTGGCTCACGTGCAAATTTTGGAGCCTACCTTGGATCCTGCGATCGATCATCCTTGGTCACTTATTGGTAAGTTGATGATTTCAAGCTCCCCTCCTTGATCCTAAGAGTTGTCTGTGTTCTCATCTTTATGTAGCATGTGTCATTTTTGGGCATAGGGATTGTTGTTTGTCATGCAAAGGGAATGTTGTTTTGCTTCAAGGGAAACCATGTGTGCATGAGTGGTTGTCATCATATAGACATATTTCACACTCACTTCATGCACTTTTGTCACGAAGGTTGTTGCATTGAGGAAAGTATGTCTTATGTATTCTAGATGGTCTATGTTTGTGTCACTAAGTGTCTGTGTGCAATCACAATCAAGTCCTATCAATGCTTACATATGTTTTACTTATCTCACACTTAGCCATCTTTCCGAGCAACCTAGCCTCATCCAGCTTCCCAGAAATGTGCACTTTGCTTCTGCAACCAGCAAGCTTCCTCCCTTGCCTATTGGAACACCGCATTGTGCAAAGACACCAACCTCCCTTGCCTTCTGAAACCCCGTAGCCCACACAGACACCAACCTACTGAAACCCTGCAGGTTGCAGAGACCCCAGCCAGCACTGCACTCCAGAAAGGCATAGAGAAGTCCAGCAATGCTACACTCAGAAATTATGAAGAGGTGTCCTCCTAAGACCCCCATCCCATAGCAGTGTCATGTGCCTAAAAACTACACAATGTTGTCCAGGTTGACCTATCTATCTTGCACGCAGAAACTGCACAAACAGGCCTCCTAGGGCCTCATTCCGACAGCAGTCACTATCCACTGGAATTGCACAAATCTACCTCTCAGTGACTATAGTAAAAGATGACATGATGAAACTGCTTCCAAGGAGTTGAGGAGAAGGACCAAGGAACCAAGTAACGGAAAATATCAATACCACATGCAAACTTCATCATATGCATGATCATCTTGAGGGTAAGTATTATAAGTAAAGAATGCCTTTTGAAGTACACCTCTTAGCTAAGTTTGCAGGACTGCTTGTCACTTGTCATTTTCATATCATCCTGTCCTTAGTAACATGCATGTGCGTAAACATGAAAAGTCATTTTATGTCTTTATTCTACATGTCTTGCTTCCTTTTCACTTATTTGACCAACTGTAGTCTTCGTCATGTTGAATGTTATGTCTTTCTTGTGACCTCATTCCAGTGATGTTGAAGGTTGTGTTTGAGAAACATCTATCACACTCACACGCAATGCTGTAAGCACTTTTGTGCAAGTGTCGTCATGGTCATTCAACGATCTATAATAACTATCGCGCTTGTCGCTCGCACCTGTCGGTTAGTCACCTTGAGTGTATGTTGTCTTGATGGTTCGAGGTGTCTTTTCATCAAGTCATGTTGAGTGCGTGTTCTCAAGCTCAGGCATTATTATACGAAGTCACTCGTTCACACCCTTAATAATTTTGTTGAAACTTTGTCGACTAAACCAACCTTTAATAGTGAAACCTCCTCTGAGCTGCATTGTGTAGTCTCACCTCTTAGTGGTCATGTACTACTGCCTAGAATTATGCAGAGCTTGAGGTTGCCTCCCAGGTATTCTGCACTATGTAATCCTAGAGTCAACCCGAATTACTATCGCTCAGAACAACGTAGAATTTTCTTAGTAAGCCATCTCAATTTGTTTTTCCCACAAGCAAAACCGTCAAGCCTCTAGCTAGTCAACCAGAGAGTTTAACCGGGAAATGACCCTAGGCCACACTCCCCCAAAAACTTGTACAGAATCTACCAAGCATGCCCACCTTTTCTAACTGAATAAATTGCACAGACATGTCGAATAGACACCCGTTTCCTATTACCGCACTACCCTAAAAAATTGCGCAGTTTTTTCAGCCAATCACCCTGTCAGTTGGCCTACTGCTTCTCCTGAAACTATGTAGTTTTCATGGGTTATATCCCAACTCCCCAGAATGATTCTTGTCCCAAAAACTGTGTAGTGATGTCCTATAGGCCAACCTTCTATTTCTGTGTAGTTTTGGCCAGGAGCCTCCAACAGCCCGCTGCCAGCCTCCCTGGAGAATCTACGCAATTTTCACTGCCAGTGTCCCCTTGTTGCCTACACTATCTCCCTAAACAATTATGTAGATATTCCCTCCAACCAAGCCAGATCCCGCAGACAGTCATTGCTGACCCGGAATGCCCATCTCAACCTCCCAATTACCTCTGTGAAATTTTCATTGAAAGTGCCTAGAGCTCGCATCCGAGCCTGAAATGTGCTCTGCATAGCTTCAAAGCCTTGTCCTCTCTCCCGGTCACCTGCACATGAAAACGAAAGATGATGCATCATGGTGGACTAGGAGATTTCCGGATTTGATGTCATCTCATCGTGAGTGATTGCAGACACAGGGACATGGATGAGACATGACACAATGACGAATGGGATGAAAAAGGATCGCATGCTAGGAGACTTGTTTGAGAACAGACAGACATACAAAGCGTACCAAGAATCAAGTGAACTAAGAGATTTTTGGATTTGATGTTGTCTTTTCATGAGTGATTAAAGATACAGGTACATGGATGAGACATGGTGTGATGACGAACGAGATGCACAAGGAGCACATTCTAGGAGACTTGTTCACAACCGGACAGACGTACCAAGAAGCAAGTGAAGGAGACAGATGCACATGATGAAATATCAAGAGAGAACTGAGACTATTGAAGACTTCACACACCTTGCCATGTAGAGGTGAGACTATGATGCATCAAGAGCACACACATCACTCAACGACACTGTAGCTTGACATGGACACCACCATCAACATGAACATACCAGCACTATCATGTTGATTCATGTCACGAGTCATATCGACCACATCACTACTATGGACCATACTATTATAATCAATGAAATGTAACATGGAAGTCTAAGAGACCCACATGAAGAGTCATGTAAAGTTGAAAAGTCATGTAAGTCAGATAGTCATGAGGGAAGTTGAACAGTCATAAGGGTCAGTTTCACCCTTGGCTATATATACCCCTCATTTGTACATGCAAAATACTTTTCACCTCAACTCCTCCCACATAGCCTTAAGAGTCTGTAATCTTTTATTTAAGTAGTGAGCAGTGGCTCCAATGCCCCACTATCGGGGTTAGTGATGTAATGGTGTACGGATGTGTCTCAGAACTTTAGCTTAA
This sequence comes from Pinus tabuliformis, assembly GCA_031772625.1. NCBI lineage: Eukaryota > Viridiplantae > Streptophyta > Pinopsida > Pinales > Pinaceae > Pinus > Pinus tabuliformis. Next base: position 536,259,557 of record CM062818.1, on the reverse strand, counting down.
TTCAGAAGCCCTTTAACAGGCCAACACGTTTTCACACATGTATTTTATTCATTTGTAAGACTATTTTTTGGATGCTTGTAATTCCTGTTGCTTTAACCTGTATTAAGATAGTTGAACTATTTCTGTTGTTTTAATACATATTCTATTGGAAATGTGTTGTATCACTTGCTAACATTATCTTGCCCATGTGGGCTATCTCACTAGACACTTGATAGATTCATTTTTGTAAACTTTTTGTAACGCCTGTCGCACTCTTGCGGATTATTCCGTTGGCTGTTGTATGTGGTATCTATTCACCTTCTGTTTATGACTGCCACATACGTGTGGACTACTTCGCTGGAAGTTGTGCATGTCCTATTGTATTGTGTGTCTCTAGCAGAGTTGGGACTATTACCTTTCAACCTGAGACTCACTTTCACCCTCTCCCTCTGCAGTGAAAGAACTTTGAAACAAGTGGCACTAAGCACTCACCAGGCACAAGAACCTCACTTTTTGAAGACTAAGCAAACCACTCTCACGTGCTAACAAGAAAGAGCTAAGGCATATCTTTAAGATAATGGCAAATGTTCCATCGTATCGAATGGAACTCCTACACAAAACGGTGTGAGGTCTAGTTGGGACTTCATATTGGGGATATCCCCTGAATGTTGGTGGGTCCAGCACCGTCAACAAAAATATAAATAATTAATGTTATATTAAAAATATTTATTCTACACTATTTTATTCTAGTAAATAAATTACAAACATTTTAATAAAAAAAAATTGTAAGCAAGTAAGAAACTTTATATTAGCAAAAATATGTTACATAAAATACAATCATAGAGTCACTGTGAGGTCTGGAGAGTAGAGATAGATGTGGAACATCTAGCCATGAAGGGAAAATCAGATGACCACTCAAAGAGAATAGAGGTCTTACAAATCCACCAAGATTCCTACACGAGTGACCATAAAAACTAGAGCCATGTAGTGAGCTAAGGAGGAACAAAAACAAATGAAACTAAATAGAAAGCCTATTGAAGTTGATTGCCTTCCCTTGGAGCTAGATGAAACTTGTTGTGCTTTGTTGATTCCTCCTTTTTCAATGCTTGGATTTCCTAAAGACTAGTGATCCACCTTTTCCTCAATAATGAGGCATCCATAAAAACTTATCTCTTGCTGAGAGGGATTTTCAATGGCAATATGGGTGGCGTTGATAGCAGGCTACTTGAAGTTGCACACCTTTTATTTAGGCTTATGGTTTGGAGAACCCTTGATAAGAATACCTTTGTCTTGCAATTTTCCTGTTGGGAGATCAGGAAGATGAGGTGAGTGAGGTTGGTGGGAAGAATTTCTATCCTCAGAACATTCCTAGGAATTGGAGGACACTGAGGATACAGGGACAGGTAGGAAGTTAATTATATCAATGGATCTAGAAATATTGCATAACGAGAGATGAGTTCTACTGAGTTGAGAATCTATTTTTTCCATCCTCCTTTCAACACCTTCTCTAGCTAACTCCATAGTTGATCCGGATTTAAACAGGAACACAATAAAATACATAGATAACCATAAAGACAAATATGTAGTAGAAATAATACTTCATTTCATTACTGTAAAATACTGAAATATGCTTACAAATAAAATGGAAATAACCTAGCTAGGGCGATGGTAGCTTATCTTTGAGAAGAGATGTGTCAGCTACATGCCTCTGAACTGTTCTCCAAAAACTATGTTACAATGAGGCTCGAGGGCCTATTTATTGTTGAGAAACAATGGAAAACCCTTCACATTCCAAAACCTAACCCTAGAATATGAAACGCCAAATTGTGGGCCCCGTTTTTGGGTAAGTTGGTACATCAACTTCCCGGGGTCGCGAATTGGTCGTACTATCTCCATTTGACGCGCATGATAGCCCGTTGGAAAGATCTCTCCGAGGACTACGACGGAAAATTTCCCAAAAAAACGTCGTTTAGGGCCTCAAAACGGCTCCGTAAGTTTAGGACCCGAAAAACTGCTAAAAATAGTAAACTGTGCTATAATTAAGGAAATAGAAAAACTGAAAGAGACAGTTGTGGGGGTCCAAATGGGATAGGTGGGTGGCCACCAACATCCACATGGATCATTCCTCCCCCCTTAGGAAGCAATGGTCCCCATTGTGTTGAGTTCCTCCTTAAGATGAGGAAGCTTCTGCAGAGCTGGGTCTCTGGTGAGCTGTTCTGCAATCTTTAATGTGTCCAGAAATGGTGGGGAGCATGGTCGGCGATGGTCCACATTGAACACTCGATGCAAGCGAAGGAATGGAGGAATGTTGTGCTTCAAAGCATTGTTTCCTGTAGCCTTGTTACTGGTGTAAGGACCATGTCAAAGTGGTCTGAGTTTCTGATGGGTTCTGGTAAGGCACTCCCTCTGCAAATGTAACCAAACTTTTTCGCCCACCTAAAACTTGTGTGGTACCCCTCTGGGTAAGGAGAATTTGTTCCTGTGTTCTGTCACAACTGTATCCCTCTGTTGTTGTTGTTGTGTGGAGGAACCCTTCGCAGGGGTCATGGATGTAGCAACGATCTTCCCCTTACTTTGGGAGCGAACCAGACAGAAAATAAATTTCCTAGTCTGTGAGATGAGCTTGCTGCCTTTCTTAGCAGTGATCAAAGAGGTGGCGGTAGGTGGGGCTACCTCCGGTATCCTGTATAATGAATTATCCAAAGAAATGATGACAGCGTAAGGCCTTGACTCATACACAGCATGTTGACTCCACAAGTATGGCTAGCCTAATAGTACATCACAAACATCCAGAGGTGTAACATCACACAATACCTCATCTGTGAAGGGCTTGATGCTGTAGGGAAGGTGGCACTGCTGGAGAAATTTGAGATCTCGTCCTTCATGAAGCCAACCGATACTATATGGCTGTGGGTGTGGTGTAGTTGGTAGGCACAACCGCTTCATGACCTCTGCTGAAATGAGGTTCTTTTGGTTGCCACTGTCGACAATGAATTGTAGCAGCGAACCCTTCACCCACATCTGTGAGTGGAAAAGACGTTCCCCCTCCTCTCGATCTTCGGGCTCATTTTTCTGGATCTTGGCAGTAGCAACAGTGGCGCTGGGATCCGCATCAATGATCTACTTCCCTTTGTCATTCCCCTTGTCGGGTTCTGACTCAGAGTCGGAACACGCATTTGATTCGGAAGCCTTCAACTCGGCCACCAGTGACTGCTTGGTCCGACACTCACTTGTGTTATGAGTGGGACTCTTGTGGAACTCACACCACTTTCCTGTGTCCTTCTTCGGCTTCGTGGTGTTGTTCTTTTCTTATGGCTTCGACGGGTTGTCTTGGGTCACCCCGCCTTAGCTTTGTCCTCTGGGCTTTGGATTTGCAGATCCAAAGTCTCGCTTCTTCTATTTGAAATTTTTCTCGATTTTGACAGCGTATCGGTATGTTGTGCCGAGTGAGGAGATGTTCAAGAACTCCATCTCTTCCTGGATGTATCTGTGTAGGTAGCTGCGGTATTTGAGTACCAGATGCAGCTCAGAATCTTTGATACCCAATTGTGTGCGAAGGGTATGAAAAATGTTTGTGAACTCCGACACATCTTGGTCTTGTCCCTGCTGCAGTGTGGTCCATTTGATGTATTTGTCCTCATAGCTTTTGATAGGGTATTATTGCTCCTTGATGGCATCCTGGAAGTCATTCCAAGTGGGTGCGGCTGAAAATAGTGAGCCTATACTTTCATCTTTCTGTTCGCAGTAGGTTTCCCACCAGTCCTTGACATGAGGGACTGCTTTGAGAAGAGCGAAAACAATCTTTTCCTGACTTGAAAATTCATGAACAGAAAAATACCCATCGAGCAGATTTAACCATTTATCTACGGCATCTGCATCTATTTGACCCTCGAAGATGGGGACTTCAAAATTAACTTGTACCTTAAATGATGTGGCTTTTCCAGAGTAGCTATTGGAAGCCGATGCATCGCCTCTAGGCAGCCGCTGAAGGATTTGGGCAAAGTTGTCCATCATCACATTCCTTTGTCGCTCGAGGGCTTCTTCGAGCAATATTTTGATAGGATCTCCTGCCCCCTCATTTTTCTTCTCATCTGCCATGGGAGGTCGTCGAGATTTGCGAGGCTTTTCTTGCAAAGGTTCGACCAGTTCTAGACCTAACTCCTTATATCCCGACCTCGTTGGGGAAATGCAAAGAAAAACAGAGAAAAAGCAGACTGCTCTGATACCACTGATCCGGATTTAAACAGGAACGCAATAAAATACAGAGATAACCATAAAGACAAATATGCGTTGGAAATAATACTTCATTTCATTACTGTAAAATACTGAATATACTTACAAATAGAAATGGAAATAACCCGGCTAGGGCGATGGTAGCTTATCTCTGAGAAGAGATGTGTCGGCTACATGCCTCTGAACTGTTAACCAAAAAATGTGTTACAATGAGGCTCGAGGGCAAATTTATTGTTGAGAAACAATGGGAAACCCTTCACATTCCAAAACCTAACCCCAGAAGATGAAACACCAAATTGTGGGCCTCGGTTTTGGGTAAGTTGGTACATCAACTTCCCGGGGTCGCGAATTGGTCGTACTATCTCCGTTTGACGGGCATGATAGCCCGTTGGAAATATCTCTCCAAGGACTACGATGGAAAAGACAATTTTTAGACAGAAAAAATGATGCGGTGGATTTCCCAAAAAAACGTCGTTTAGGGCCTCAGAACGGCTCCGGAAGTTTAGGACCCGAAAAACTGCTAAAAATAGTAAACTATTCTATAATTAAGGAAACAGAAAAACTGAAAGAGATAGTTGTGGGGGTCCAAATGGGATAGGTGGGTGGCCACCAACATCCACTTGGATCAATAGTCTAGAGATGTCGCGCCAACAAGTTTTAAACAACCTATTGTCCATCACCCAATCTTCTTCATTCCTCGACCTCCATGGAAGCCACCCTACAATGGATATGGACATGAACATCTAAGTCAAATAAATCCATGTCATCGTCAATCAAGGGAATGCAAGGTGGGCACCTGTGACTTCTGCCCCCTCCCCCCCTCCCCATATTGCTCTTTCATTCTCTCTGTCCATGATGGTAGACTGAGAATTGATGAACCCTGTGCAGTGATATTTGGCAAGATGACAAGGAGAGAAAAGGAATGGTTATGCCTATCATGTGCTAATATTTACATAAAGGAATATAGGTGGATACCACATGGATGAGACATGAGTAGGGACATTAGCATTAACTGGCACATTAGAGTACTTGTGAGGTAGATCACGAAGCCGATGTTGAAGGAATGAGTTAGACAAGTTGTAATAATGCGTGCATCTATCACCTAGGGAGAGGTTGTGGCACATGACCGCTAGTTGGAGGTCTTGATAATTTTAGGAATGAATTTTGTCCCGCCCATTCTAACAAGGCTCCACCATCAAGAAAACACCCAGTTCCGGGAGAATTAATCTTCAATATAATATTTTTTGATAATTTTATTTGAATATAAGATTAATATATGTTAAATTCATAACTTATTAGTTAAAAAATAAAAAATTCATATCAAAATATCCATACCTTACCTATATATTATTGGATTGAACTAGACATAAAATCAAACAAGAATCATATATACAAAATGTTAAAACAAATGGAAAACAAAAATTTGACATAAAATTATTAGTTAATGAACCATTTCAAAACATACTAACATATTTCTTGCATTTCAAAATTTTATATACTATGGATATTTATTCAATACTAAATCAACTATTTAACAAATGTGTTATTTAACTCCTAGTGTTGGTGCTCATAACTGGGGGTACAAACAATGATTAAGTGAGGTAATAGTTGAGGGAGGTGGGGATCTATGGTCAACCTACATGGAAATTGTATATGAAGATGGTTCATGCACATGTAGTAAGGTTTCTTTTTGCACTATGTTTTGTCTTGATGATGTTTTGATGGCCTCTCCCATCATGAATCGTCATTATTCAAGGAAGTGACATAGCATATCTCTCATGGCAAGGAAAAGGGTGTTAGTATGGATAGATGGCATTATCCAAAGGATTTTGGTTAGGAAACTATTTGTATTTAGGCACAGTTTCTCTTTGAGCATTCACTTTTCCTAGGTTTTATGTACCTAGAGAATTTTAAATTCTTTGAAAACAAATCTCTTCCTAGCTGGGGGAATATTTTTGGCATTGGGAGCTTGTATTACAGTGTTTGGTCTCATGGCAGTTTGTTCTTTCTAGTGTTCATTAAGGAGGCTTGTGTTCCCTTGTGGTATTTGGTTACAATCTCAATTTTTGGTGACCAGCAATATGATTCAAGTGGAAAATTGGTCAAATAATTCCCTTATTCTACACTTAGGTTCAACTCATAGGGGAGCACGTGGTGCACATTATTATTTCAATTCTATGACTAGTAACTTTATTTTTCTAAAGGTTTACTCATTTTCTAGCATGTGGCCCTATTATTGCCACTTTATGCCTTTGTTACAATGCTTAGGTTTGTTGGTGTATCATCTTTCATTAACCATTTTCCACAAGGTGTGGGACCTTTGGTAGGATTTGGCTTTTAGTTTTGTGGGTTTTATTCCATTTTTGGCAGAATTTCTCACCACCTTCTCCCTTTGGCTTGGAGTTCAAGGTTGTTCTTAGTTCTCTCTCTTGGCTTGAAATATTCTCTAGGTGTCATTGTGGTTCTATTGTGTTTCTCCCTATAGTGATACTACCTTAGTCTTGTTAGGTTTCAGTCTCCCTAGCTCTTTCATATTTCATGTCACTATGCCACTTACTATTGGTTTGGAGGGTCACCATGTGAGGAGTTCTAAGCACCCTTCAAGTTCAAGGGCACAATAAATAGTTGAATGTTCTATAGCAATATTTGTGCAATCCACCCCCTTGATGTGAGAAGAGAAATTCAAAATGCGGAAAGAGAGGCAAGCATAGAAAGATGATTGATATTAGATGCCCAAGACAAGAAAAGGGTAGGAAGTTGGGTTCTAGAAACACCAAAACTTGGAAAATGAATTATATGTAGACTATTGACCTATATCAGTAGCTAAAAACAATAATAGAAAATGTGTTGGTCGACTACTCAGAAACCTAGTAGGAAATTTTACTATTCATTGAAGAAATGAAAAAGAAAATGAGGAAGCTCAATGATAGGGTATCAATATTTTATTTTTCATTGCTCAAGTTAACATTGAAATATTGACATTCGTAACGTATATATACCCATGTTATAAACAATTACAAAGACATCAATTTTGGGCTTTATGCCATGTCAAATTTGGTATATCAATGTCAATTATGAGATAAGCATCTAATGTAATAATTTTTTTTTATTAAGTTAGGGCTAACATCAATATAACGAAGTTAGTAATATAAATATATATCTACATTATTGATGTGAAAATAACTAGAATAACAACGTATTTTTGGTTTGAATGTACAGGTTATACATAAATATATCTACATTATTGCTATAAAAATAATTAGAATAATACTATATTTATGGCTTGAATGTATGGATTAATATTGGTACATAATGTAAGTCAAAATTATAATTTTTATAAAGTTGAAAGATTGAAAAATAAGAACTAGCATATATTTATTTTAACTTTCTATTTATCAAGTGTAAGGTGAGATCAAATTATTTGAGGTGCAAATATTTTTTCATGTTTAGCATTTTAAAACATGTTTAAATCTCTAAAAGTTTGATCTTTTTTGGATGCTTGATAAATCTGTAATTAAGATAGATCTATGAGGGTCTCTTATATATAAGTGAACTTCATAGTAAACATAGAAAGAATTACACATCTCATTCCTTTTTAGCAACACTCCAATAAAATGTTTTATCCAAAAAAGACTTTTAATTTTCAATTTTTATATAATGCATACATAATTGACATTTAACATATTTTACTCAACATATGCATTGCAATATTTTATTTGTGTTTCATATTGTCCATAATTAAAATACCCTTAATTAGAAAGAAATTATCAATAGAATAACAAATACCTATTTCTATATAGATCATTTAAATGATATATATCAACTATGCTTTAAGAATTGAATAAATTATACATGTTTTTCTAGCCAAAAAAGTTGGAAGTATTTGAACATTGAAATATTTTATTTATGATTAAAATTAAAATATTTTTTTAATGTTTTCTTCTGTTCCTATATATATATATATATATATATATATATATATATATATATATAGACCTTGGAGATCGGTGACCGCTACTTCCATAGAATATTTTACGGGGCAAATCCACCTAAAGGGATCACTTCTTGTGGGCTCAACCACAGAGCATGACCCCTAGGGTTTTGAGAGAACTAAACTATTGAATTTAGGTTTCTATGATCCATATCAAGTTTATTGAGAAGCGTTTTCGGTGAAAATCACACCATAATTCATTGTCAAGCATTTCGAACCAACATGTGTGGTTCATCATCAGGACAAGTTCAATTTCTCCTCATAATGAACTACACTTTTGAATCGAAATGCATCGACAAATGAATTATGATGCGATTTTCACTAAAATCTCTTCTCAATAGAACTAAACTAGTAACCTCTCACTAGAAAAAATGTTTTAACCAGTAGGGACTCCATCGATTAAGCTAAACTTTCGAGCTATATATATTATTTAAAATTGGTATATATAATAGAAAATTGGTATTAAAATATTTTTAAAAATAATAAAGAAAACATACATATATAAACATTATCTTTTAATATAAAATAAATTTATTTAATTAAACCTCAAAACAAATCATTTATGATTAACAATTAAATTTTTTTTGTTATTAATAAATTATATATAATTAACTAATAAATATTTTTTTGTTATTAATAAATATAGATAAAATATACCAAAGAAATTATTTTTATTTCTATTTGGAATATTTTTTATTATTTATTATTATATATATATATATATATATATATATATAAAAAATAAAATTAATATAGCTATTTTAATTAATGATATGTCAAATAAATTTAATTAATAATAATCGACATTTATAAATATAATATAAGCTTCGGTAGGATCCACTCATTTTACTTTTTACAATCGCAGGATTCAAACTATTTATAAATATAATATTTATTATTATATTCATTTTAATTTACCATTGTTAGCATTACAACAATATTATAGGTCCTGAAATTCCAATGAAATTTATATGCATTTTTTTTCCTTTTTAAAAAGTCATTGTTTAGGGTGGCCATAGATGTGATATATCTAAAAACCATGATAAACATTTAATAAGGAGTTTGTATGGGAGAGTTATAACTCTAAATAGTTCACATATTAATTTGGTTATTTTACATTCTTTCGCCATAGTCTAACCATTATACTTTTTTCCTCTCAAAATTATAGAAATTTGGACAATATTTTAAAATTTTCTCACCTTTATATCTAAGGTTAAGATTTTGAGCTTTAAATTATCTTTATTTTAAAATAATATTTTTACCATTAATTTATTATAAAATTTAGTTTTATTATAATAATTTATTTTCAATATTATACTTTATACTATAAATTCAATATTATAACTTTTAAATAAATTAATTAATTATTCATACTCAACAAAAATATTTTAATGTATATTTAATAAAACATCACTTTTAAAGAAAGTAAAAGTACATACAACTTATTTTATATTTGAAAATTGAAATTGAAATTTGAATATCCTAACTATACATCAAATCCATTTAAAAAACATAATATTAATATTTAATATATTATTCTTATTATGGTGATTGTAAAAAATTATAATAATGATTCTTATTTTATAATTATGGTACATTGTTGTTTTCTGTGAAAAGGACTATTTAAATCCAACCTACCACAATCCATAACATCACTGCTTGTTTTAAATTTGCATGTGATAAAGTTGGATTATATATATATTTAGTGCCAACATACTTTCAAATATATAAAATTAATATTTATGGGTGTTAAGATTGGCAATAAAAATTCACTATATTATAGGGCAGTAATTGAGTGGTTGTATATGTTCATTTTGATAAAATGGAACCATGGGCCACAGCGTTTAATTAATGCTCTATAGTAGGCTATTTATTTTTAGCCATTAAGAATGGAATTCAATTAATGCCCTATAGTAGGCTATTTATTTTTAGGCATTGAGAATGTAGTATTTATGGAGGTTGAGGAATTTCCGAGACAGTCAAAACAATTCAAAAAATCTTGTAGGAGCAGTGTTTGAAGCAAGTGTTTGAATCATATTTTTGATGGTGAAAATAGGTTCAACACCATCAAAAATGGATTCAACACCATCAAAAACTTCTAAAGCACCTAAAATTATAAAATTTAACAAATTTTACTTAGATTTACAAAAATTTTGCTATATTTTTTCCAAATATAACTAGAATTTCTATAATTTTTAAGACAAAAAAATAATTATTAGAATACATCCTTAAAAATTACCAAAAACCAACCCTCTCTGATCATAGCGAATCATAGCAGCTAACCGGAAGAGTGTACAGTGAACGTCACTTCATAACTTCTACCAATTACTTATTCAGTTCATGAGAATTCTCTGAAGTGCTTTGCCGTAACACTAATAGAAACTTGAGCCAGAAATTCAAATTTATTGATTTTTTGTTACATGTTAATGAGATAAAATTATAACGTACTGTGAAGGTCACTTTCAGTTGGCAATTCCTTATTCATTTTGTGAAAAATTTATGCTCGTGATATTAGTAAAAACACAATAGGTCATGAAATCAACATATTCACATAATTATACATTTATGGATAGTAACTTTATTTTTTATTAAATTATTGATATTTTTTTATGGGTGAAAAATAATATTCAATCAATTATTAAATATACTTATTTATTATAAAAAAAATTATAATTAATAAATATGTAAGTTCATAATTATAATTATTAATATGAATAATTAAATGTTGATATTTTTGTAAATATTAATATAAAAAAATAATGAAAAAGAAAATAATATATAATTAATAATTTATTTATAATAAAAAAATATAATCATAAATTATAAGAAAAAAAGTTTAAGAATATGTACAAGTGTTTTTTGTTTAAAAATTTGATAAAATGTTATGAGAAATTATGAGCTCCATGTTATAATAGCACCAAGTATAACATTTTTTTAATTTGATTAAATTCCCATATTCAAAGAAGAAGAAAGACCATGGTGGAATGAAAAATCTCTAGGCTACCTACTCCTTGAGCTTAATTGATAGAGGCTAAATCATGTCTCTAAAAACTTGAACTTGGATAGATGGGTTGGCAAGCCATAATCCCAACCACTCGAACTAAAAACCATTGGTTCAATAGGCTTAATGTTATTGGAAAGAACATATCACATTTAGACCCTTATGATGGAGCCGAAAATATATACTTAAATTTTTTTATTTGAAGAATATAGTTTATTTATTTACTTTTAATGTGAAAATATTTAGGGCAAGAAAGAATATATACTTGTAATAATATATTTTATACAATTCAATAATTAAAATCTAAATATATATGATAAGTATCAACCTTTTTTCCACAATTATTTTAATAATTTGTGTGTATATATATATCTATATATATAAATACTTCTTGTAATAATATATTTTTTACAATTTAATAATTAAAATCTAAATATATAAGTATTAACATTTTTTTCCACAATTATTTTAAATCATTCGTGTGTATATATATATATATATATATATATATATATATATATATATAACACTTCTTAACAACAAATATATTATATTTTAAATTCCATATTTAAATAATAAAAGACTTCTTATATATATATATATATATTTCTCGTTGACATAATAATAAAATATATATTTTCTTATTTGATATTTTTAACTAATAAGGTATAAGTGGATTAGGTATATGTTAGAAAATGTGCATTTACTTTATGTTAAAAAAAGGAATATTTAAAAAATGCAAAAACCAAAATTTAGATTATAATAAAATAAAATTATAAAGTATAAAATAATATGAAAGGATAGTTATAATTAGGTGTCTTATGTAGAAAAAGAAGTAGTACAACAATGCAGCTAAGATGTTATGTTATTAAATTTTTAATCTATAATTTTTAAAGCAGTGACAACACGCAACACCAATTTGTAATAAACAGGGTTAAAACACTAACAATGGGAGTGTCAGCATTATCGTGTGTTTGAAAAAAGAAAAGAAAAGGAAATGCACTTACATTCAGGGTATCAACGCCTAAGGGAGAAATTCAAATTTTGTCTTATAATGCGCTAATGGATTAGATGTGAGCAGAGGGAAATAATTAATCAAACACATGTTGATGATTTGGATGGTGAGGTCACGTGATTTGTTGAGGGATATCACTGCCGAGAGGTAGTATGGGTTAAAGTTATGATTGTATGGTAAGGGTTTTTCAAATTAAATCTCAGTTCATTATAATGATGAGCAACATGACACATTCTGGAATAAGTTACCCCATTTAGTAATGCATGTATAACCCATGATTGAGGTGTTTTTTTCTTATGCTAAATGAAGATATATTGTTAAATGTTCCGGAAAGATCAGGGATCAAATCACGAACATGTTTCTTGTGTTTTAATTGGTGGTGAGAAACATGGGAAGGAGTGGAAAATTGAATAGCACTGAGCCTAAGGCACCAGAGCTACACAAAATTTATCCTTAAATCCAACAACAGTTTAGGGAAGTCGGATGGGAGGAATTTTTCAATCGTTTTGTAGGTCACCATGACGAAGGTGCCAGAGAATTTGTTCAAGGTTTCGATGGTCAGCAGGGGATTGTTGGGGGAATTAATTTTCAGGTGATAGAGGAGCTTATTGCTTAAGTCATATGTTTTCCTACAAATGGAGAGAGAGCATTCATAAGTCATGTTTTCGCTGATGTTGATGTTCCCTTTTTTCTGAAGGATGAATTTAAAGAAATGAATTGGCGTTTAGGGGTACAGAGGTCTTTGTTAAAATATGAATGACATTGTCTCTTATGAATCACCTAGTCATATTTTACATGTGAAGGATGCTACAATCAATTCAATCTTTATCACTTCCGATTTTTGGCTCACACAATAGGTCAGTTGAAAATCAATACCCCTTATTTTCTGTTGGAAATCCTGAAACATATGTTAGTTAGAGTCAGAGTAAGAATAAATGTGTCCTCCCACTTGATATATCATAAGGGTCTAATAGAATTGTTAATTGAAAGCTAATTAAGAAAAGTTGGAAGGACCTGAGAGCACTTTTTGTTTTTTGGATGGTTTGAACTTCATCTTGCAAAACCGAAAAGGGGTAAGAAGAAGGGTAGTAAAAAGAAGGTTAAGTAACCACAAAATCCTGAGCATGGGACCTCATCTCAGAGGACATTATCTATATAGACAAGGAATCAGAAAAAGGAAGAAACAATCCCTTCTTCGGTTCCTGAATTACCTAGGGTTTATACCAAGAAAAGCAATAGGCTAAAGAAAATGAAAGGTACCCCTCCTCCCACTAAAAACCTACCTACAGACATCAAGAAAATAGAGAAAACTAAGGGAAAGATGGTTGAGCGCAAAGCTGAGCAGACATTAGTAGAGAAGGAACCCACCTTGGGGGAGATGTTTAAAGGTGGAAAAAGATCCCACATCAGGCCATGGAACAAAATGAGACTAAACATATAGTTGAAAAAAAATCTTGAGTTGGCAAAGGAGGTCATAGATGTAGATAAAAATCCTTAGAAGGACTTGATCATAAGCCAAGATAAGTCTATGAGCTCAAAGAGACCAAATAAAGCAAAAACCTCAAATAAAGGGGTTGTTGCTGAGGGTCAAAAGAGTAAGAGACATAGGACGACCAATGTGGATATCCTACTAGAAGAAGCTAACACACTTAGCTAGTTGGTTTTTGACCATTTGTTTTTTATTGTTCATCGTCAAGGTGAAACTTTGAGCTATAGACCGATAACCCAATTATCAATTATTTTGCATTGGTAAAAGAAAATGGGTGCAACACCCTCATCCCACATCTACCCAAGAAACCGGGCAGTCAAGGTAAACATGTGATGAGAGGCCACTATGATATGATTTTACTTCCTGAGTCACCTTAAGGAAATGGAACCGACAGAAACACACTATACAGACATCCAATATCATCAACAAAACCCTCAAAGGACAAGTGAGACACCTAGACAACCTATCCCTAAGTCCCACTGTTTCTTTAGGTCTCTTGGGCCATAGTTGCTCTCATGCTATGGGCAAGGGAACGATCAACAACCTAAGGTCACTCTCACAAGCCTACCTGCCAGTGACTGGGGACCAAAATGGCTAGTGTTGTGCCAATGACCCTGAGATTTAAGCCTCTTTCTCAAGCTCAAAGCCTAGGACACTGCCCAGAACTGATCCATCTCTTCAAGTCGGTAAAGTAACATGGAAGTGAAAGTACTAAAGCAAATACTTGTTCAATACCTTAAATAGATCCCTGCTAGCCATGACAAACATATCATTAACACACAATCTACAGATGTAAACAACATAATTAAGTGTAGGGATATCATACTTATCTAAGAATCGCTATGAAACATTGTTCCCTCATACCATTTGCTGCATTATCATCTATTAGGTCATAGGAACATTATCCATTCACATACAATAAAAACATGCTGAGAGCCATACATAGTTGTTGTCATAAAATGTGCATGTAACCACCATAATAGCAACAGAAAAACAATAAACATATCAGCCATCAAATCCATAAATACATTAATACCTTTACACATGAAAATAAAGGGAATGGATTTCTCATTAATGAATGCAATGAAGCAGCTGGAGATGGGACTACCATATTCCACCCAATTGTAGAATGGTTGAGCCAAATTTATCTTCAGTAATTCACCCCCGTGCCATATTCCAAGCATGAATGTAGGATGTCATAGAACACATCAACCAAAATTGATCCAGGGCTTCCATAGGCCATCCACCTCAACCCATAAAACAATGATTCCACCTCATGGTTAGACATCACCAAAACCATCACCAAATCGGTCTCCATCCTAGCCATCAAGGGCTCTGGAGAGTTTATTCCAGCCAAGGCTCTTTGACTAGTAACTCAACCCACCAAGGGCTCTAGATATTTTGTCCAACCAAGGCTCCAGGACTACTAACTCAACCCAAGTTGTTACAGGGCTCCAGAGCGTTTGTCTAACCAAGGCTCTAGGAACTAATAACTCAACCCAAGTTAAGGAAACATCAGAGCCAACCAAAACAAAACAATGAAATTAAACCCACAATCACCATGGCTATCCATGAAATGGAAAGGCTAGGAAATCCACTGTCAATCCAGGAAATCCTCCATGCCCATGACAGATCATGACCAAGAATCCACATGCATATGCCATGCATGTCTAAACTAGTGAAGAAATCATACATGCAACTTGGTACCTGCACGAAAATCTGATGTAGTTGCTTATGTCAATGCCTTCTTGCGCTTTCCTACTCTTCCTTTGCCTTCTTGCTCCAAGAATCCAAGTATGCCACACCCTCCAAGAGTGCTCCAAGAAAACTCTAACTATCCAAGGGTATGAGAGAGAGAAAGAGAAAATGAGAGAGCTCTAACACTAAACTGACCAAGTGTTAACACTGACCAAGCTTTCCCACTAATCCTCAAAAGCCTTTTTATTAATGAGGCCTCTATTTTCTTAATTTTCCATCATTTTCCTTCATTTTCATCCTCATATGCAACTTGTGACCTTTCACCTTCCTTTTATTCTAATTTTCATTAGTTTCAAAAATAAAATGCTAATTTCCATTAGTTTCCAAAGCCTTTTACATTGCCTTTGCCAATTTCATTAGCCATAAACAACCAAATGAACACCCACTAGGATTTTTTCCCCACCATTAAGCTTGGAATATGTGTCCCATCACCATGGCCTTATATATTTTTACATGGAATTTTACTAGGGCTGTTACAACCCCCCTGGGGGAACACCGTCCTCGGTGTTCATTGACACCTATAACCAACAAAACCACTACAAAATAAACATACTTCCCATGGAGCTTTATAGAACAGCTCGTTGTAGTATTTATATTGACCATCTACTAAAAAAAACATCATGACAACATGAAAACATACTGCATAGCCGAGCTTTATAACACAACTCATTATGATATTTACAATAACCACATATACACATACACATTTTCTTCAACCAACAAATAACCATACTTTCTATGGAGCTTTATAAATCTAGCTCGATACAATATTTACAATAATATACGCATATACACATTTTCTTGACCAGCAAATAAAAGATAAGATGCCTGCATCCATAACAAGGGAATGCAGAGGCTCACACCTGCACCCTCAAAGTAATACCAGGATTCACCTCCTTCCTAGGAAGTCCAGAATCCACTGTCAAAGTCAAAGTTGCACCCAATGTCCAGTGCTACAATCCAGTGCCACTTGTCCTCTTAATGAACAATTACCAACTCATTGTTCCAAGGCACATTCTCAATGTGCATATGATTCCATATGGAAATGCTAATGACCAAAACAAATCCATCCTCAACCTTCCATTCTTTGCTACAAAGTCCTCGGGAAATCCGGTCAACACTTTCATGCAATCACTCACCTTCCAAGTTCCGCTGGCACCCCCAACTGGGGTAGTCCATCCCTTCGCAAGGCTTCTTGTCATCGGAAGATATAAAAGCCAAGGAATATCCCTTCCTCAAAACCACCATACCGGTCATAGCATGCTCATGGAAATCAATGGACACAATTGGGTACCAGTGTCCCACAATGGCCTTGTTCCTGAAGTGCTTTACTAGCATATTGTTGTATGTCCAATTCCTTTACTACAGGTGCTAATTCTTGCAATCAATTTCAATCACCCAACCGGGCATTTCATGCATTCATGTACCAACCACATAACTTCCATTAGATTTAAAATAAATTGAAATAAATTCACATCACACCTCATTGGTAGCTCATCAATAAGGTACATTTGCAATTATGTTCGCTTCTTGTCACAACAAGTCAAACAAGCATCATGTATAAAACATCACATCAGGTTAGCTCAAAACATAACCATCCTAGATCAAAATCATAAATCACATGTAACCACGATAAACCAGAACCATAGATCACATGTAATCATCATAGACTAGAATCATAAATCACATGCATAGTAAAACTAAAAATAAAATACCGATTCTTATCCTTCATTGATCCTTACTTCTGCCTTTGTTCTTTTGTACACACACCAGATCAGTTGCCACACCTAGCGAACACCTAGTGCCTTCTCCTCGACCAGGTGCACATACTCATAGTGTGCATCAAACACATACAACCACACATGCCATACAACACCATGCAACACAAGCACCTATACCTAACATACAACACATACACCTACACCTAGTTTATGTACGTAGATGTGCACAATGTATATGAGAAGACATTCATTCGCATACAATGTGCGACACCACAAAATGCATACACGTACAACCATTATACAACACAAATCATACACACATACTTGATGTACAATGCCACACAATACATGTACCCCCATAATGCACATACCTAGTACCACATGCCCTCAACACAACATGCATGAAACATACACAGTACCACACGTGCACCAATATCATATGTGCAACATGTACACAGTACCATCTATACATCACACCAATTGCACAATGTGTGCAGAAAATCATATGTACACAACACCACCTGCACAACATGTACACACTGCCCCAATGTACATTGCACCATTATACAACATGTACATAATACCAGATGTACGCAGTACCACAAGCACGACATGTACGTGACACCAAATGTACACATCGCCACATGTGAGACATGTACACAACAACACCTGCACACAACGCTACTTGTACAACATGTACACAACACCACATGCACACAACATCACTTGTACAATCATGCACACCGCACCATATGTACATAGCACCACATGTACAACATGCACACAACACCACATGTACATAGCACTTCATATCCAACATGTACATATCATCATCTATGCATAGCATCGCATATCCAACACATGCAGAGCACCATATGCATACAACATTGCATATCAATCATGCACACAGTACAATATGTACACAACACCGTATATCAATACTGAATATGCAACATTCATACAACACTATCTGTACTAACACCATGCACATAATATTTCATAATCAACATGTACACACACTAAATGTACACCACACTACATGCACACAACATCACAGGTGCAACAAGTACAACATATACGACATATGCACAACAGTCATACCACACATCCAAAACCACACTGACTCTTTGCCAAGCAACATTGCTTCGAGTGTCTTATCCATGCTTGTCCCAGCATGCCACAGACCACACTTCTCTCACTTTGTTAATGTATTCCTTTGTATAACATGTCCATAACATAAGCATAGGCATAATACAAGCATACAATATAAATTCATAATCACATGATATTGACCTCATGTGTTTGTCATGACTACTCTTCCCACCTTATTCCTCATAGTCCAAGAACCTCTTCATGTCATTTTCATGTGTAAGCAATCATTCCTCCTCAAGAATGCTTCCTAATGACCCTGCCAGATAGTCACATAGATACATGTACACATACCTACATCATAATATAATAATGATCTCATCGGTCAACGTCATACATACATACATATGTACATATAAACATTAGCATAAAATAATCATGATTCATGATCACCCTGTCAGACATGACATACATACATGCCTACATGTATACATATATAAACATCAACATAATCATGATCACAACAAAATTGTCAGATATTAAGGTCAAGGTTAAGAGAACTTCATTTATTCATGCAACACATATGCAATATTGGGAACAACAGTCCCAACTTATCCAAGGCATCTGACACATCATATCCATTTACTTTAGCTTTTCTTGATTACCTTTCCCATGATTGTTCTGTCATCATCCATTTACCACAATTGACCCAACCACTCCAACCAACTATCATAGTCTTACCTTCCACTGCGCTTACTCATACATCAAGCTTCATTCATTTCTTACTTTACTTATTGGGTACCACATAGCTCTCCCTGAGCTCCATCAACTTTTCCTCTTTCCCAACCAATTCCCCAGACTCAAAACATAAAAGGCAAGAATAGAAACAACAACAACAAGAAAACCATGTAAACAAATAATATTACGACTCTGCAAATCAAGTGGTATGCCCATACTCTAGACATAAATAAAGCTGCAAATCAAATGCATGCAAATAGACCAAAATCACATGACTAACAACAAACACCATGAATCAATCCCCATGGTTCCCAGGGAAACTCAACCACAACCTTCTTCAAGATTTCATGGAAACCTCTCTTTGCCATGCAGTCCCCTGCATCATATTTCCATAAACAAATAACTTTCAGTGTATAAATAAACATAACTATACATCAGTTACCTTACCTTGTTGTATGAAGCATGTTGCTTGCAACTGAACACATCCATGCCATCTCTCAAGGGACTCCAATCCTTTGACAGATCCACATGTAACTAAATACTAGCTAATATACCTGTCAAGTACATTTTCATGAATCTGGCACATCTCCACATAATTTCAAAGAAAATCAAGGTTAAGAGGTCTCCATGTATGCAAAGCACTTGTTCGTTTGGAATTAGGGTTTCCAAACATAGCCAAAGGAACTCTTACCCAATTTATTTCTTTTACCTCTACCCTGCTGCAACTGAGTCTTACTATATATTGTCACATCACCCAACTGTTAGTTATATAAACACATCGATTATTACCTCGTCACGCTAACACAAAGCATGTTTTCTGGAACTTCTCAAACATGTCTACCACATGTTCCAAATATCAAGACAATCATATTTATCAATTTGAAATCAAATTTTACAAACAATCATGTCATAATCCATAGTCAACAAATAGTCATCAAACATAATGCTACAACTATCACCTACTACACTCAAGTACATATCAACTATCTCAACACATATGTGTTAGTAAAACCATCTTAAAACAAGATCATTGGAATACATACTCGTATTATGAAATCATTACTTGCAAACATACCACATTAAATGAATCAACTAGGTGATTGAATAGACACCAAATACTTGAATACCAAATAAACAAAAAAATCAAACAATCTAGCACCAAATATATGACGTAAGCAAACTCATTCTTTGGTGTATTTCAGGGGAGGCTATCTTGCCTGCAAAATCAATCTAGGTTAGCATGATACAACTTCAAAACATATCAACTCAAACCTAAATCATGATATCCATAACATTAACTAACTAACATGTTCACATCATAAGCTCATAAGAATTTTTCATTCATGCATAACAATCACATATGTACGATCAGTATAGATTAGTACGACACCATATCACAAATATGTCAACTCATACCTGAATATCTCAAACATAACCATCTGCATAGGTCAAACCAAATTAGCATGATACATATAAGATCAATATCTTCAATGAAATGAACATAACCATCACACATATGACCAATCCAAATTACAAAATCAAGATCTCAATGAAATAACCCTAATCATCAAATTAATAGAATATAACAAGAAGTTAACCTATAAGATACTTCATCAACAACATTTAATATAATCATTAAGTTATCTAACCTAAAACAATAATAGCAATGCATACAACCATAGATTGCTATTGTTCATGACTATCCAACACGTGCATATGCCTACACTAATTAACTAGAATCTATCATGTAAGTAACCATAACATCAAAAGACATGTACATAACCTAATGTATATAACACTAATTCATATAACGATCCTTAACCTACATACCCGCATGCCCAACATAAAAACCTGTATGATGACATGCTCTCACCTCGAGGTCCAATACTACAACTTCATTTTGATGATTAGCATCTCCTTCTTTACCTCATTCAACACATTAGCACCATAACAACCAATAGCATCATGATGACCTAAATTTCATACAATGACTTCACAAGGCATATTTGACCTATTATTCACGAATAACTATAAACAAGACCATACATGCATAAAAAATTCATATATACATATAACACATCAATACAAAACCATATACACACCATTCTAGCTAAATTCTAGTCATCGATGCATGACTATATCAACTCCACAAACCATGACCTCATGCATGACAACAACATCCACCTCACGTGCATTTGATAACATGTGAACACTGACATGCATAACAATGCATAATCAACCATACACACATGAAGACGTACTCCATGACAACACCTTCAACCTTCACATGGTGAAATCACTACAACCAAGATCAACACCATGAAAATTCAACAAGAACATGGACTACATGCATAAGGAACACATATGCAACGAACATGAAATAATGATCAACACAAAGCCCAAGCATAGTGCAACTACACTCTAATACTAACACCCTCCTCCCACATCTACCCAAGCAACCCACAAAATAGGGTAAACATGCGATGAGAGGTCACTATGATATGTTTTGACCTCCTAAGTCACCTTAAGTAAGTGGAACAGGTGGAAAGACATCATAAAGACATCCAACATCATCAACAGAACCATCAGAGAACAAGTTAGCCACTCATACAACCTGTCCCTAGGTCTCATTGTTGTTTTAGTTCTCTTGAGCCATAGTCGCTCTCATGCTATGTGCAAGGGAGCGACCAACAACCTAAAGTCACTCTTACATGCCTACCTTCCAACAATTATGGACCCAAATTGTTAGTGTTGTGCTAGGGACCCCGATATTTAAACCACTTTCTCAGGATCAAAGCCCAGGACACTCCGCAAAACTTATCCATCTCTTCAAATTAGTAAAGTAACATGGAAATGAAAGTACTAAATAAAATACTTGTTCAAGACCTTGATTGGATCCCTACTAGCCATGACAGGCATTTCGTCAAACATATCCTCGACATGTAATCTATAGGTGTAAACAACAGAATTAAGTGTAGGGATCTCATACTTATCTGAGAATCGCTATGAACCATTGTTCCCATTTGTTGCATTATCATCTATTAGGTCATAGGCACATTATCCATTCACATACAAGTAAAAACATGAAGATGGACATACATAAATGTTGTCATAAAATGTGGATATAACCAGCATAATAGGAACACAAATACAATAAACATATTAGCCATCAAATCCATAAATACATTAATACCTTTACACATGAAATTCAAGGTAATGGATTTATCATTAATGAATGCAATGAACCAACCAGAGATGGTACTACCATGTTCCACCCAACCATAGAATGGTTGAGCCAAATATCTCTTCAGTCATTCACCCTCGTGCCATATTCCAAGCATGAATGTGGGATCTCATAGAACACATAAATCAAAACTCATCCATGGCTTCCAGAGGCCATACACCTCAACCCATCAAACAATGATTCCAACTCACCGCGAGACATCACGAAAACCATCACCAGATTGGTCTCCATCCTAGCCATCTAGGGCTCCAAAGTGTTTGTTCTAACTAAGGCTCCAGGAATAGTAACTCAACCCATAGTTGTCGCTAGGCTTCAGGGGTTTGTCCAACCAAGGCTCCAGGACTAGTAACTGAAACCACCAAGGGCTCCAATGTGTTTTTCGAACCAAGGGTCCAAGACTAGTAACTCAACCCAAGCTATTACAGGGCTCCAGACCGTTTTTCCAACCAAGGCTCCACGAACTAATAACTCAACCCAAGATAAGGAAACATGAGAACCAACCAAAACAAAATATCTTAAACCCACAATCACCATGGCTATCCAGGAAATGTCAAGGCTAGGAAATCCACAGTAAATCTAGGCAATCCTCCATTCCAATGATAAATCATGACCAAGAATCCACATGCATATTGTTAGGCCTCGAATAGGCCCATTTTTCAATCACACAATACCACTATTTAATAACCTAAATTCTGACATTTTTAACTCATTTCTTACCGTAATTCCACAACTTTTTGCCAATTCATGTCTTACACTTTGTGGTTAATTATCATTATTTTTCTTGAATTTTCAATGATTAGAGATGATTTTTCCATGATTTTATAATGACGGTTTTGCTAAGTTCATTTATCATAGGGTTCCATTGGCAAAATTCCTCACAAGTCAATTAAAATAGTTGCTACAGGTTAAGTATGGAATTCATAATTCTTGTAGGTGAAAATATCAAATTTTTGATCAAATGGGAAAGAATCTCGAGATTGTTAGACTTGGAGCTTGTTCAAAACACCCCCATTCATGTAACCCAGAAATCGTTTGTCAAAATTCATCACCAACAAGAAGTTATGTTCAAAACAATTTTAAGTACAAAATTAGTGCCTGCGCAAGTACAAAATCACTTAACGGTTTCAGTTCTAAACGGTTTTAGTTTTGAATGGTTTTGGGTCCATGTGGAGGAAAATAAGTTGATGAATTTAATGGTTCCTCAATCCATGTAATGATTAGGATGACCCCAACCATCACCCATTCGAAGGCTCTCGAAAAGATTGCATGCAACCTCCTTTAGACTGTTGTTGTATTTTCTTTTGATAGTCAAATAGTTCTACTTTGTTTTCATCGACAAATCTATATAAAATCGATGCTCTCTACATGAATGCTTGTCACACGGAATCAGTCAAGAGTGCGGACACAACCGACCTTCCTAGAAGTCTAAGACATTCTAATGACAAACAAAACAAACTGGAGCTATCCTTCTCTAAACATACATTATGATATGAGAAATCAAGTGTTTCGTTCTTACCTCTGTCCAAACGCTGTTGTAGAAGTCCAAGCTTTGTTGATCCGGATGAGCTCCTCCCTTTCTCCAAAACCTGCAATCACCAACAGTCAAACAATTAAATAGCACCTGATTATAACATAAAACAAAGCATGTTCAACACATAGACCAAGGAGTACATGAAATAACCCATTAACAACAAGCTATTGAGAAGAATGGACCAATTTGCATTAAAGGTAATCAAAAGGAACCATTACAACCTGAGCCTTGGTGTTGTGCAAGCTCCTTCCAGGGTCCACAAGAGTCTTCCTCTACTTTGACAAAGCTCACCCACTTCCAAATAGAACAAGTAAGGGTGACAATCTCTCCTCACAAGCTTCTAAATGGGAGTCCTAATTCCTGTAGCATTTACCCTTAGAAATCTATAGCTTTCAACCTTCTTCCTTCTGGCTCAATGCCTCTTTTTATAGTGCTCAAGAGGAAGTTAATCAGGTCCACCATCAATGGGATAGTCCCCTCTTTGGATGGGATCACTCCTTTATTGATGGGATAAGTTCCTCTTTGATAGGAGTGCATGAACCATCTGGAGGCGCTCAATACACATCAAAAAACCTTCTAGAATGCTCTAGAAATGACCACAAGTAAGTTTTTGAAGATAAAACTTGCGCATTTTAACCTTTTCAGAGGGACGCACCTGCCCCTTTAGATACAGAGCGTCCTTGGACGCAGACCTTGTGAACAAAAGGTGCGTACCCGCAGGCAAGGCTTGAGAGAACCTGCGTACCCAGAGATAAACATATTTTATAAGGACTTTCTCTCTTTCTTGGATTTTGACATGAATAGCAGAGGCATAAGACTTGCTCAAAAGGGTAGTATGACTGTTGATTGAGCCATACCGACTGTAAATAGCCATGGTGACATTTTTTAGTGTAACAATGCTAGTGGAAATAGGATGTAGCAATTAGAAGGATTGTATGTAATCTTGTTTACATTATGAATACAATGGAAGCTTTGTTGAAGTTTGTTTAAATGCATGATTGCTGAACCATAACACAAAACTCTAATTCTGCACTCAATTTGTTGTAAGTATTAATGTGTTCCTAATTTTTAAAAGAATATTGTGTTAATTTAAACTTGGTCTCAGAGTGGCAAGAGCCCAACACACCCTAGGAACAAGTTCTACTGTTAGTATAGATAATAGGAATTACATTTGATCAATAGTTAAAAGTTTGAAGGTTGCTTAAGAAAGTTACTACTTATATCTCATAATCATTATCTTTATTTTTTACTTAAAACCTCTACTCTGTTTTGTAGATCTGAACCGAATGTGATAGATCTCATTCCTCAATCATCAAATGACCAACAAGGATTATATTGAGTGATTCTTTCTAATGCATGAATGGTTTCATGGCATAGAATGTTTGACAATATCCTTAATCTAGAAACATAGAGGGGTTAATTACCATATGATAAGATTAACAAAGAAATTGGTTTTATGCTCTATTGTTTTCTATTCAAAATTGACTTTTGTAATGTTTTTCCTATGTGAGGAATGCTCAGGGGTAGTGAAGTAAATATTGGTTGTAATTGAGTTTGATGGTTTTGGAACTTAGCATGATTAGAATAAGATCGAATTGAAGTCGAAGTGTAATGCTTGTTGTGAAAGGTTTCTTGAGTTTGGTTATAACAGCTTTCATTTAGCACAGGGTTTGGATTTTTGAATTGAATACGTAACACAGTCAGCATGGAAAATTGAATGGGGGTTGTGTGCTTAGATCTTTTAGAATTCTTGAAAAGTAGACTATTTATTGATTGACTGCATATGACCTGGGATTTAGGCTAGATCCAGACATAGGGATTTTATTTTGAAAGAATTTGTTAATTAGATCTCACAATTCTGATTTTTTACTAAAGGATGTAATTTTTTTTCTTGAAATTAAATAGACATATCATCTCCAACTCGTTGCAAGCGAATGAATGGTGTTGATAATTGATTTTATTGCATGAATAATCCCTTTGTTACAAGCTTACAATTGGAATACTTAAAGGTGTTTCTTAATTGGATAAACAAGAGATCGATAACTGTATTTCTTTTAGATATGAATTGAAATTGATTTTGTACCTTACTGATTCACTATTATTTCTTGTAACATTGTGTTTTGACAATTAAGTATATGAAAAAAATGCAATGATACCATTAAATCATTGTTTGGACTTGTAGTTTAGTTTTGAAATTCATTATAACTGTAATTAGTTATTAGTAGAACCATTAGTAAATGTTCTTATGTTTGAATGATTTCTCAAGTTTGATTAAAGGAATCTAAGGATAAAGTAGTTTCTTATTTTGTAGTCTTTTAGATCTGAAAGCATGTCAATTAAAATCTTGGTTTATTTAGTTTCCTTTGAAGAAATTACAGGTGATGATAGGGTTTAGTTTGAATGCTTATTTGATTTGTTTTATGCATCTCGAGAATTAGATTAATTGAAGTCTTGTTTTTCCATTAACTTAGTTTAAGATCGTTTGAATGAGAGTGAATTTTATTGGAATTAAGATTTAGCATAAGTTTGGTATCATTTTAAATTAATCTTGATTGATTTAAGATTCTTGTACTTAGATTAAATAGATCCTATTATTTCGATTGAGATTTCCATTTAGATTAAAATCATTTGAATAATAATTTGTATTGCATGGTTTATGATTAATTAGAGTTAGTTTCATTTGAACAATGATTGGTATTTCTTGAGCATGTTTTTATCAATGGATTAGTTTCAAATTAGGAATATGAATTCTTTACTTAATTTAGGAACATATTTCAGATTTCATGATTTTAGTCTAGATTAGACACTATGTTCTTCAGTTACCTACGCTTGTGCCTCTGATCTTATGAGTCTCGGATTGATGATTTAATGTTGGAATTATAACACATATCTATCTCCCCAACACATATGCCGTGCACGTCCAAACTAGTGAAGAAATCATACATGCAACTTGGTACCTGCAAGAAAATCTGATGTAGCTACTGATACTGATGCCTTCTTGTGCTTTTTTGCTCTTCCTCTGCCTTCTTTCTTCAAGAATCCAAGTATGCCACACCCTCCAAGAGTGCTCCAAGAAAACTCTAAGTATCCAAGAGTATGAGAGAGAGAAAGAGAAAATGAGAGAGCTCCAACACTGAATTGACCAAGCTTTCCCATTGATCCACAGAAGCCTTTTTATTAATGAGGCCTCTATTTTCTTAATTTTCTATCATTTTCCATCAATTTCCTTCATTTTCCTCCTCACATGCAATCTATGACCTTCCACCTTCATTTTGTCCTAATTTCCATTATTTTCATAAATGAAATGCTAATAAATGCCTCATGCCTTCCCAAAGCCTTTGCCATTTCCTTTGCCAATTTCCTTAGCCATAAACAACCAAATGAACACCCACTAAGATGTTTTCATGCCATTTAGATTGGAATATGTGTCCCATCACCATGGCCTTATATATTTTGACATGGAATTTTACTAGGGTTGTTAGAATGGGCACTCACATTTTAATTGTCAACGCATTTTTGGAAAATGGTAAAGGTAAATTGGCATTTAAAGTTTCATTGTTAATGCATTTTTGGCAAGCGACATCGATAAAGTGCTGAGAGTCAGGCCATTAGAGAAATTGTTATATTCCGACTTCAAAAGCATGACAACAAGATTGTCAGCGACATCAGGTGAGGAAGCCTGAAAGGAGGAGATGTTCAGAAGAAGATATTTTTGGAGAGATGAAAAAGCATGATTTCCAATAAACGAGGCAGAAGACCAGTCACCATTTTGTCCTTGTTTTCCAACCAGATTTGTAGCATGTTATTATGATTTAGATGCAAATAAGCTTGGAAAGATGTTTATGTGCATGGATTTACAAATATGTTATTATTTTTAGAAGTTTTTAATATAGAATATGTTAGAAACATGTTGTAAGTTATAGTCTTTTCTATAAAGGTAGATTTTGTAGAATGAAAAAGCGTTGGAAATTTCTTGCAGAACCTTGGTACAATGTGTAGATTTTTTACATTAATATAAACTGGTATGATCAATAATACTTGTTCATATTTATAGAGATTCCTGTGTGATGGGTTTCTTGTCTATTTTCTAGTGCATATTATTTCTTTTATTTCACAATATGATCCATAAGTCTTCCATGTATTGGATTGAATGATTAAATTTGAATTCTATTTAGCAACTCATATTTAGAATTTCCAAATGGTTATATGTTTTCGACTTAAATATCTTTCTCATAATTCACTAGTTGCTTTGTTTTCGATATTTATTTCTACTTCTTCTATCATAGTTGAATGAGGAATTGTATAAGATATTTTTTTTTACCTTGCCTATGTATTTTGTTCATATAGCCTGTAAGAAGTAAGTTGTTGTTAAAAAGACTCCATGCCAAATTGTTTTTCCTGTCCTTTCCAAACCATTTTTGTATAATCCAATCAGGTCTAGTCAATGTGTTGAGTACATAACCAATAAAATTTGACTGAGTTATAGAAGGGATGCCACTTCGAATTGAAGGGGCTAGCTTTCAGTTTAAAATATTGGTTAGAGTATACCTTAGAGTTTTACCGTAACAGCTAGGGTTTTCTCTAAGTGATAACAGGTTCTGCAAACTCGCTTCTAAGGTTGGCCAAAACCCCCACTTTTGGGTCAAAAGCGATTGGAATAACATTGAAACGTCATGTTTATTCATTTCAATGGTTGTAGTTTATCTTCTAGATATTGTGGAGTTATTTTTGACAAACCCAAGGGAAATTTGTTGCATGTAGCTCTTGTTTTGAATAGGATTACACCTTCTTTGGTGAGTGAGGGGAAATTGTGCATTCAATATTCAACAAATTCTTATTTTGTTACTTTATGAGAGGATGCAAAAATCTATAATTCTAGAGTTTTCTTGAGCATTAATATACTTGTATTCAAGGCATGTTTTTCTTTCTCTTTCAAATATTTATTTATATAGTTAATCTTTGTTTCTCTAAAATGTATAACTTGTAATAAGGAATATTGTCAAAAAAAGAAAGAAATGATCTAACTTTTGAGATCAACTTAATTGAGTGAGTGCCTCATTTCTTACTTGTTAAAGATGATAAATCATTTGTGGATTTCAAGCGAGCCATCTCAACCAATATTTCAATCCTTTTGCAAAGGAATATTGCTTATAAATGGCATATTCATCCAAAAAAAAATCGCATAAATGTTAATGTAAGCTTTCTTAAACTGATCACAAAAATTTTCACAAGTAATTTTACAAAATTCACCAATACAACAATTCTATCTGTAGTCCAAATTTGTATCATATTCACAACATCTTAGTGATAATAGTTCTTTCTCCTAAGTGCTAGTGATATCTTTAGCTGCTAGATACCTCATTTTTTCAGAATTTATTTCATGCCTTTAAAAAAACCCAAAGAAATTGAACTCCTTTGTTATGTACCTTGTGCTTGCAAAGATTGGTATTGTTTAGGGGCATTTCTTTTAGTGTAACTTTCTTCTTGAATTTACCTCCTATTACATTCTTTAGAAGATATATATATATATATATATATATATATATATATATATATATATATACTCAAATTTTGATTGTATTTCGCTATCCATATATTTAGCTTGATTGTTTCCTTCCATATTCTACATTCCTCCTATCATCGTTCCTTTGCACCCCTAGGTGCAATTGCTAGTTTTATTTTGGTACAAATTTTCAATTGAATTTAACCATGGTTACATGGATTGTGGTGCAAAAGGTGAGTTGGAAATTCATAAATATTAATTTAATTGTTTATCCATTTTTTTATTATTTCCTTAGGAGGCCCATTTTCAACCTCAAAATTTCTCTAATGTGTCAAATCGAAATTGTAGGGGTTTGATTGGATTGAAAAATGTATAAACCATTAGGCATAGAGTAAGGGGTGAAATATTAATAAGAAGTCTTCAAGAATAGTTTTATGAGACATTACTTTCCAAAGGCAAGATATATACTATTCAACTAGACCTAAAATTGTTGTAATATGGTGATTGGAAGAAACAACATTTCAATTAAAACATAACACTATCAACAGTGAAATATGTAATAATATAAGAAAGACATGGAGAAATATATGAATGCAATAGAGTGGACCATAAAAGATGAAACTACTATGATGAATCAGAGCATCACAAGATGAATTCCAATTCCATATACATTCATTTGTATACTAAGGAAATACAAAATTTGAAACACTAAGCAAGAAGCAAAAACACTAAGAGACAAACTGTGAAAATATCATAACATGAATCTTTGGAGTAATGAGTCAAGTAATTCTCCTTGAATTGGTTTGATTAATATATAATAAAAATATACAGAAAAGAAGTCTCTGGATTTTCAATATCCCACCCTCTCTCATTACAAAATGCTCAAATATATAGAAATTACATAAGAAGTTTTTACTAGTAGGAAACTTATCTATCCATAAAACTAACAAAAGAACTATTTCGAACAACTTGCAAGATTTATGGAATCAAGTGCCTTCAAATATGGAAATAGTTGGAACTTTTATTATTCCCTACCTTGAAATCTATAACTAACCCTCAAATCTTGAGTTTACCATCTCATTGTTGATTCTTAGCCATAAAAAAAGGGATTTGATTGCCACATATGTCTGGTAACTTTCGACTATTGGGTTCTCTACTTAAAAAAAAATTTCCACCTATTCTTAATGACTGATGATATGTACTTGGAAATATCCAATTTTTATCCTTTGATTATTTTATGCTTGAAAATGCTTAATTGTTGAATTCGAGCTACCTTTGGGATGTGCAGGAATATCTTTATTGGAAAATATTGCAATTTTTTTTCCAAAGCATACAAATGATTGTAGAAGACCTAATTTACCTTCGTTGAATTGGGAAGCTTTGTCTTATTAAAATCCAACACATAATCAAAAAAATGTTGGAAAAAGGATCATCTAAAAGCTTAGTGAATACTTCGGTTGGAATACGTTTTTTACAACTCATAGATTTAAAAGGGTCCAACTAATCATCCCAGCTAGAACTAGTTTCAAGAACACATGAAACCTCATTAAATACCAACGTCCTAGACCTTAATAATTACTTCCCTTTTATAGGTCATGTCTTGTAAAATATAGCTCAATATACAGGAACAACTCTCCCTTCTTCTTGAAATTGAAGAAAAATTATGTTCAAATCAACTCCATGGGTTTTCAAAGTGTTTTATTCAACAACTTATTCCTTTCCCTTGAGAATTTATTTCACAAGAAATTTCAACCAAGCATGTACTTCATAAATATCTCTTCAAATAATCAATCAATTTTCATATGCAATAGCACCCTACTGCTAGAAACAGAGGATTGTGGGAAAAAAAATAGCTAAAGAAGAAGGAAAATAATCTAATTGTTTTGTTGCTTTTGTATAACATGCATTAATATTTTAAACATGGTGCCTTCAACAGATTGGATGATAATGAGTTGTACCACCCTTTGGAGGTAATTTCTAATCTCAAAAGAAATGTGTGTTGTTGTATGTGTCCCTATGTGAAGATCTTCCATATAATTTCCACACAAATATTTCTTGGGTGTATCTACTGACTATTGGCATCAACAGGTTGACTAGTAGCTTAATTCCCTATTTCTGGTATCCTCCTCAAAATAGCGTGCAATTCCTTATGTTAGGTTCCTATAATAGGAATCAATGGTGTTGCCTCTTATTATTCATCTTGGTCAATTTAGCCCATGAATCACTGAGTGTCATAGCCTAAAATATTTTCATGTTAAAAGGGTCATTAATCAAACCAATCTAAGGTTGGGAAGGATATTTGCTTGACAAGTTTCTGTAAATTTACCTTGCAGGTAAAATCAACATGAAGAGCTCTAAATCAAGTTTTTAATGAGCTATAGATCTCCCCAAATGGATTCAAGCATCAAAAGTAATGTCTAAGTAAAAATCCCTCTTCAAAAGCTTGGGAAAAGGAAAAATGGATTAGTGTGAATGTCAGATCTTAGGTCTTGGAGTTTTAAAGAGAGAAGCAGTGGAGGTTTAGGGCACATTGGCGATTGTCACATCGGATGGTTCAGGGAAAATTGTCAATCGGCGCATTGAAGGTCCGAAAGATATCACACATTAGCGGGTCTTGTATAATTAGCAATCAGGTGCATCGGAAGGTCCAAGCCATATCGACAATCGGTAATCAGAGAATGGGACAACTTTAAAAAGTTACGATATTCGAACATTGATACTGTTAAACCACCGAGAAAGTGGCCATAGTGTTAAACCATTGGGGATGCGTCGATACAGGTTAAAAAATGATTTCATTGAAAAAACTAGAGATGGATGAGTCTTTTCTCTCTCCTCTAGTAGGACATGTGGTGAGCAGTGATAGGTTCCAATAAGGTACATGCGGTGGCATATGGTTAGTTTCAACAAAGCTAGATGGCATAAGATGTCAACATGATGTGGTGGTACGAAAGGACACGTGGCAGGTAGTTTTAGCATTTTGAGGGTTCCTAAGGGGAAAAATGAGGGTGACATGTGTCACCACTCAAGAGGTGCCATGTGGACTGTTGACATCATATCAGAGATCACATATCAGAGGACAAGGAATATCGTAGCTCTAAATTGAATCCTCCAACATGAAAGTTTTGATGAGAGGGGATCTACTATTGGGGCTTGCCCATGGTCGTAAGAGCTCAAATAACCATAGGCATGAGGCTGAGAACCAAGGGATATGAGTGCATTAGAGGGATGACAGAGAAGACATGTGATGTCAGTTTTTTTTCAGAGGTGCATATCGGGGTTTCTTTTGATATAATATCGGGAAAACACCCAATATCGAGAGCCCAAAGCAATGTGGACAAGTGGCATAGGGTGAACGAATTCATAATGAATATATGTCTTGTGTATTTAAATCAAATATTGGGTGGAGAAAGTTTAGCAAAGGTTTATAGATGTTAAAACCTTGGTGCGGACCCTCCCTTATCTCCTCCCCACATGGATTAGGTCATGTCACACATCGGGATATCAAAAGTTTTGGGGGCGCAATCAAATCTAATGTTATAAAATCCCCGATATCGTTAAAGCCCCAATACTTTAAAGGGACAAGGTGCATATGGTATGGTCCCATGTGTCACACATTGAAATTGTTTGTAACATGGTGATATTTCAAAGAATCAGCCCTTATCCTGAGCTAAAGGGTTTAGCCCCTAAAAGCTTTGGCCCTATTTAGGTGGATTCTGCCTAAGCCCTTGGGGCTAGGAATATCGGAAATTTTTACACCCTGTGCAATACAAAGTGGCATACAACAAAAATTTGCGATATAAAGAAAGTTATGATATAACAAGCCCATAGTCGCGCGCGCCTGGTTCTATGGTAAGGCTAATAAAAGGAGCTGTCAGAAAGGGAGCTGAAGAACTAAGAAATGTGGGAAAGAATGCCAATAGGAACTGCTACACAACTATTGTGCAACACATATGGGCTGTTCTTTCTTTTTTAATTCCTAAGGTAGAGGAATCTGATAAGAGCGAGAAGGAACCCGACAAGCTTGAAGGAGGCCGATAAAGCAGAAGGAGAATGAACTAATGCATCCGGAGAATTTTTGGCCATTCTAAATAGGATGTTTGGTACAATGGCAGACAATTCAAGATTTTCCCGTGGTGCTATTTAGAATTTCTTTGTCTAATTTTTTATGAAGAATAATGGGTTTCTGATTTTCTGGGTTTCAATCCATTCTAAATGGATAGCTAATACATTGAATCTAGTCATGGAATATTTTATGATGTAAGTCTATTTTAGATAATGAAAGACAATGTAGAAAGGGTTGGTAGGTTGATCGATGGAACGATCCTTGTATATGTGATCCCTTTTCTAAATAAAATACTCAGTGCAGAGTTTTGCCAGTTACAGTAAGAAATTCATGTGGTATTGTCCTTTGAATTTATGTTTCTCTGTTGCAATTGTTATTTCATTACTTTTTCTCAATTTTGTTTAAATTTTTATTGAAAATAGTTATTTGGAATTCGTCATATACGCTCTAAAATTACTGTGTACTTTTGTTACATAATGGGATGCATCATGCCTCTGTGTATCTTCATTTTCTAAATACTTATAAGATTTGATAACATAATTTTGATATGCTTTCTTTCATTTGAATGGGTATTTTCATGTGTCTTTCTCTCTTTCATTCTACTACAATCGATATAAATTTTGGGGATGTACCTGTCATGCCTTTGTTTCTTGTCGTTGGTGGATATATGCATTGATGTATTAAATTGGTGATATTTTGGTCCCATACTCCAATGTTATTTATTTTAACCTCCCAACAATTTTTTTATCAAATTTAAAATATCTTTATCAGATCAAGTATTTGCAAATTCAAAGTGCCTTGATATCCTTTATCTTTATATTTTGGTGAGGGAGCCCCCTTAGGTTAGAAAGGACTAGTTTCTAGCCTAAAGAGGCTTGTGGTTACCTTTGTGCCCCTTTCCTCAACCTAAAGGGATTTATAGAGTGCTAACATAGTGGTGCCATTTATGGGGAATGAAATCAAAACTTTCCTTGGGAAGATATCTTATTTTGAGATTTACATCCTAGTCTTGTAGGTGACAGGTTGTTAGGTATTCATAGGCTAAAACCTAGAAGATCACCTTGACTTGTGTTGAAATTGGCTACATGAAAACCTGTGCAAGAAAATTTGGCTTCCAAGAGTCATAGTAGACAA
Source organism: Pinus tabuliformis (assembly GCA_031772625.1). NCBI lineage: Eukaryota > Viridiplantae > Streptophyta > Pinopsida > Pinales > Pinaceae > Pinus > Pinus tabuliformis. The sequence continues at coordinate 536,225,068 of CM062818.1, read as the reverse complement.
AATCCTGATATGAATCCTCCTATGATTGTGAATGATCCTGAAAGGATGCTCAAGAAGACAAGAACATTTGTGGAGAGTCAAGAAAGTAATATCCATTTTGAGAGGTCTTTTTCTTTGCCAGAAATTTCGACCATAGTTGACAATCCCATATTTCTTTTGAACTTCCTTTGTCGAGAACTAGATCTGAGTCTTGCATTTCCAAAGCCCTGATGGATCAATCCATTATTAGTTCTCATATCCCACTTTTGAAATTAGAGTTTGGCAAAAATATATTGCATGAGTTCAATAAACATAGGGGTCTAGTTAGTAAAGTACAACAAACTACTGAGAAAGTTGTTCTTTTTCAAAAAATAGTCCACTCACAAACTGCAACTCTTGTTATATTTGTTGTCCCAACAAATTTTGCAACTCATACCAACTTAAATTTTAGAATAATTCCCACATTGTCTATTGTTCCTACATCACCTTCTTTAGCAACCATCCACCAAACTATTCCATTATCCTCTAATTCATTTATATCATGAACAAGCTCCTCAACTATAACAATAATAGCTATGGCAGTAAGGTATGTCCCCTTGGTTCTACCTACACAGTTGCATAATCTACCTCATAATTATGGCCAGAGAATTCCCCAATACGATGGTACAGGGGAGACTACCACTCAACAACATGTGGATAAAGTGAATGATTTTGTGAACCTGGAGGAATTATATCATGAAGATGTTAAAATGAGACTATTTTCTCAAATTTTCTCTGGTGAGGTTAAGAAGTGGTTCGGAAGTGCTCGCGCTAGAACTTTTGTGAGCTATCAAGAATTGGAGGCTGCCTTAATTACTAGATGGGGAAAGAAGAAGAATCCCTTAAAAATCCTTATTGAGTATGATAATTTTAAAAGGTATCTTGGTGAAACATTCCAGGATTTCTCATTGTGTTTTAACAAAGTGTACAATTCCATACCTATAGACATAAATCCCCCTCTCGGACTAACTTTGCTCCATTATCCTCTTGATGGTGTTGGACCCACCAATATTTAGGGTATCACCTCAGTATCAAGTCCCAACTAGAGCTCACACCATTTGGTGTGGGATTCCCATTCGCTATGATGGCCCGGTTGCTATTATCTTAAGGATTTGCCTCAACTCTTGCTTGTTAGCACAAGAGAGTGGTCTGCTTTGTCTTCAAGAAGTGAGGTTCACGTGCTTGGTGAGTGTAAGTGTTACTTGTTTCAATGGTTTTTTCACTGTAGAGGGAGAGAGGGTGAGAGTGAGCCCCAAGTCGCTTGGGAGAAGTCCCAACTCTACTAGGAACACACAACACAACAGGACATGCACAACTTCCATCAGAACAGTCCACACGGATGCGGAACTCGCAACACATAAGGGAATATAACACGTATAACACTCAACAAATTAATTCGCACGAGTGCAATGGTTGTTATAGCAAGTTTTTTTGAAAGGTTTGTCTGATGTTCGAGAGAGTAGTTTGCATGGGTGAGACAACATTAACATCATATACGACACATTTCCATTAACAGATTATGTATTACAACAAATGAAATAGTTAAAATGTAGACCACATGTTAAAAAAACATGCATCACAAGAGTTAAAGATTAGTCTTACAAAAGTTACAATACATGTGTGAAAATGTGTTGGCATGTTAGTAGGCTTCTGAATTAAGCGAAATTTCCAAGACACATCATTACACCATACATCACTAACCTTGTGTGAGGGGCATTGGAGCCACTACTTACTCCTCAAAGGAAAGATTACAGACTATCTTGGCTATGTGGGAGGAGCTAAGGTGAAAAGTCCTTTGCATGTACAAATGAGGGGGTATTTATAGCCAAGGGTGAAACTGACCCTTGTGGTTGTTCGACTACCCTCATGATTGTTTGACTTCTATGACTTTTCAACTTTACACGAATCTTTGTACAACAATTGGGTCTCTTGGACTTCCATGTTACATTAGATTGATTGACAACATGGCCCATAGTAGAGATGTGGAAAACATGGCTCATGAAATGAATCGACATGACAGTGATGGTACATTCGTGTTGCTGCTGGAGTGCATGTCTAGCTATAATGCTACTAGGTAATGGATGTCGTCATGGTGTGTTACAACTTCACCTTTGTAGGGAAAAGTGTGCGGAGTCTTAGATGGTTATTGGTTTGCTTGATGTTTCTTTGGTACGTTTCTCCTTTCTTGTACGTTGGAAGGCTTGACAGGATAATCTATTCGTGAAAGGTGCATGTTCATCTATTTGTTTGTCCGTGAGCACATCTTGGATGTTTGCTCGTCCATCTATCTGCGAACACATCTTTACATGATGATCCATTTGCGAGGACATATCTTCGCATGCATCGTGGGTCTATCCATTGGTCAACCTATCCTTTTGCATGTGCTCCCTTTGTTCATCCCATTCGTTGTCGCGCCATTGTACCTGCACTTGCAGTCACTCATGACGAGACAACATCAAATCCAAAAACCTCTTAGTCTACGATGACACATGATTATTTCAGATGCAGGTGACTAGGAGCGGCAACAAGGTTGGTGAGGCAGGATGATGGCTCTGGGAACTACTAATGAAAACTGTGCAAGAGTCAATGGGTGATGAAGACGGGCAATCTGGATTGACAGTGACTGTCTGCGAGTTCTTGCTCAGCTGGAAGGAAAAATTTGCCAAATTTTTGGAGCAACAGTCTGAGCTGCGAGAAGGCACGATAGACAAAATCTACGCATTTTCTAGAACGAGCGGGCAGTAGGGGCATGACAGCAAAGTTTGCACAATTTCTTGGAGGAACTGACTAGGCTGCAGGGATGACTGGTAAACAAGATTTGCATAGTTTTTTGGAGGAACTAACCAGGAGCCCGGCAATAGAAACTGCATTATTCCCAAGGGGAACAGGCAGTTAGGTGGCTAGGTCATTGGTAGTAGAAACTGCAAAATTCCCAAGGGGAACTGGTAATTAGCTAGTCGGGTGCTTGGCAATAGAAACTGCGCAATTCCTAGAGGGAATTGGTAGTCTACTGTTGAGAGCTACTGGCGATAGAAACTGCACTAGGGCTGGGAGGCTGACATGCTGATCATCTCTGTGCAATTTCTGAGCTGAGTGGACTGCTTGGTAATAGAGAGCCTGCTAATGAATACTGCGCAATTTTCTAGATGATTAGTTGGTCGACTGTGGGGAGGATTGGTTGGAAAATTGTGCAATTTTCTAAGGGAGATAGGGACGAGCACTGGGTGTCTGTTCGACCTATTAGCACAATTTTACGAGCTAGCAGTGTGGGAGAGGTCTATAGCATCTGCGTAAATTTTAAGGGGATGAGTCCCAAGGTGGCTATTGGGTCAAACCCTTCGATCGACCAGCTTAAAGATTGAGAGATATGCTTTTGGGCAACACATATTGAAATGAATTGCTTGTTCTCTTACGCTATTCTAGGTGACAGTCGATCGAGAGGATGGCGGGGTGATGGTTCGGTTAGCAGAGGGGAGTCTGGTCGTCAAAACTTTAGCAAAATGACTAAGTTTGTGAATGGGTGAGAGATGCACATGTGATCTTGCAAACACACACCAACATGACTTGACGACAAGACGACCCAAACCATCCAGAAACACATGCTCAACATGACTGACTGACGGTGTGAGTGACAAGCACAACATTTGTGATTGATCACTGATCGACCGTGACAACTGTAGAAATTTTGAATAATTTAACACATATTCAATGGAGATTATCCTGATCATGTACTATTGCGGAATACATACACAATACATATGCTCCTCTACGTTGATCATCAATTTACAGAAGCAGAAACAATAACATGCGCACATAGAAGCATCAATTGCACATATCAACACAGTATTTTCCTCAGGAAAGCATCTCGCTAAAATCCCCAACTATCTATATATTATATTGACTAAGAACATGTAACAATACATAGTACAATACTCCTCACAAGTAGTTAGTACTATCTCCACTTGTTACACATAATACAGCTCAGATCTGATCTCCAAATCTCCTCCGTTGCTTGCATGCCTCCATTGCACAATACCTGCTGAGAATGAATGAGAATGGATCAACCAAACTCGTTTTTACCTTGAGATAAGGTCGTGTGGACATATGTGTCTCGGACACAATTTTTTAGAAACCAAACTCTCTCTCTCTCTCTCTCTCTCTCTCTCTCTCTCTCTCTCTCTCTATATATATATATATATATATATATATATATATATATATACACTCACACACAATTATCTATCAATGTTTCCCATTTACTCTATTTCTTGTTCAATGTGTGATGTTGATTGAAATTTTACATATATTGCAAATGTCTGTCTAAAACATAATTGGCCAATGCATCGTTTAATGTGCTTAAATGTCTAGGGATACATTGATATTTAATGTAATCAAAATGTCATTCTAGAAGATGAACCCTTAAAAACATGTGAAGCATAGTTGGACTTCGTATAGAATAGACATTGTTCAAATGTAGTATTAGGAGTTGTGAATGATTTCTGACTATGAAATGATGAATTCCATGTGAAATAGCATCAGACAATAATTAAATCACGACATTAAACTCAACAATATTATTAGTTGATCAACCGATATAAATCCCTTGTAAACTCACTAAATCGCCATTTAGAGCATAAATAACCCATGCTGTAGAGGAAAAGTTCTGAGTACTACGGCTAGTGCCATCAGCATATCCAACATATGGTTGAGGGAATGCTGAAATTTGCAAATCAAATTTAAGCCAACATCAACAGATATGCTAGAAAACTTCAAAGGAAACACACTGCATACACACTAACACACCTATATAGTATGTACACAGTGACTATGCAAAGATAATCTAGGCATAGTATTTTTTAAGGTACAACCCATTTATGGGTTGTGCCAAAGGGATTCCATCAAAATCAATGAGCACATAAGCCCCTTTTTCAAGTACATGATTGAATATATATGGGCTTAGCCACATCAGTTCGAGATTCCAAACCACTTACATATTGGCTTCCTCATCATACAAAAGGACTAACTCACCTTCCAAGAAGGCACGATGTTTAACATTTTTGTTGTATTGTTCTTTGATGTGTTTCTTGTGGGCTTCATTGGCCATCATGGCATCATGCTAGGTTTCATCTAACCATGTTAGATGCAAAAATCACTCCTCTTATGTCGAAGCTGTGGGAAGAAGCTTGACGACAAGCTTCAAAGATGGAATCTCACATTCGATGGGAAGGATCACTTCTAGACCATACACCAACTGAATGGGTGTAAATCCAGTTGGAGTTCAGAAAAAAGTTCAGAATGCCGACAAATTTGAACAAATAATGAGGCTCCAGTTCTTTTATGAATCCTTATCATGTGTTTCAACATTGTTTTCAAAACCTTGCTAATGGCGTCTACTTTCCCATTAGCCTATGGGTAATAGGGATTCGAGCTATCATGTTGAAGGCCACACTTGGTTGTAAGTTTAGACATCATGTGATTTAAGAAATTTTTCCCATGGTCTGTAATAATAGCTTGTGGCACACAAAATATAGAAATGAAATGATTGAAAATAAATAATGCAATTGTTTCATCGGTGTTTTTATATGTAGACATCTCTTTAGCCCATTTTGTAAAATAATCTATAGCCATAATGATGTAGCCATGCCCTTGAACAAATGAGGGTTATATGTCATAAAGTCAATGCCCCATTTTGCAAAGGGAACAACAATGATAACAAGATTCATAGGAGTGGGAGGAGCCTAAGATTTATGATCATAGATCTAGCAAGTGTGACACTTTTGGACTGCAAGAATGAAATCTCGAAACATGGTGGACCAAAAGTAACCATCTCATCAAATATTTTGGGCAGTGGCATAACCAGATATATTTCTACCACATGTTGCAGTGTGACAGTCATTCAAATCTTTCTCGACCTCCTCATGGGGCACCATCTAAAAATCATATTGACACCATGGCGGTAGAGTGTGTCACCAATTATAATGTAATTTTAAGCCTAGTATTGAATACGTCATTGATCAAAGTGCGAGGTATTAGGCTGGAAAGTTTTGGTCTGGGGACAATGCTTCAGGATTGGAGCACATAGTCTCAAGAAAGAGGTAGAGGAAATATATTTTCTAACAGGCTTGTCTTGGAGAGGAGCTCCTATCTCATTATCCAGGATGCGAAGGGGTTGTGAAACCATCAAAGATTACATAGCTACATAATGTATACCCCACTCTCAATAAAAAAAAGATGGTAAGATAGATATTAATGATGTGAGTTGACTACCTCATAGGATGACCCTTTTCATCATTGCTAGGTTGGTAGGTAATGCTACCCTGAATTTGGCTACCAAGTCCTAAATGAAATAAGCATTAGAATGCATAGAATCTATTTTGTTTAAATGGAGTGAGGGGGTGTTGGCCAATTTGAAAGAAAAACTCAATAGAGAAAAGAATGGGTGACTGAATAACTTTGGATATGCTTCCATTATAATATCATTTTCTCTAGAGAGGATACCAATACTTCTACCACAACGTATTGAGATTGAGGTTTCAGGTCCTAGAGTTCCATAGATGAGGCAATGGGTAGATCTCATGTCCTGTCATGCGGGTGCATCTTCGATGAGTTTCACTCCCACTTTATTATGATAGTTGCAGATGTAGCTCATTATGATCAAGGACTATCCATATGCCAGAGTTGATTCTCAAGGAGATCCATAACTCGTTTTACTTGAAGAAGAGTAATGGGGTGATATAGGTAAAACAATGTAATTTTGAATATTTTTTATTTTTTGGAATTTACAATTTTTGTATGTTTTCGATGTATCAGAGACTAACTATTAGCTTTACATGCAGATATTGGACCAATACAACTAGTAGGCTCTTCCTCTCTTTAGCGATGAGGAGATCCACAACTTGCACCAGTAGAAGTTATGGTTGCTACAGGGACAGAGGAGGAGATAGGATCTCAACATAACTGAGACTAGACTTGCTGAGTTCGAGCGCCATGTCGAGGGTTTGACCCATAGTATTCCAGAGACTAGGGTCAATCATATCCCCATGCTTTTACAGCAATACACCATTGGATTACCAGAGCATATTAGTCAGTTGTTGTGCAAGGTTTCCTGTGTCGTTGTCTATTATCGCGATCACCACCGGGACTAGTCTTATAGGAGACCTTATAGCCATATTTTGTGTGCATGTATTTTGATAGAATAGGTCGTGTGGCCATATGTGTCTCAGACACACTTTTTTAGAAACCAAACTCTCTCTCTCTCTCTCTCTCTCTCTCTCTCTCTCTCTCTCTCTCTCTCTCTCTATATATATATATATATATATATATATATATATATATATACACACTCACACACAATTATCTATCAATGTTTCCCATTTACTCTATTTCTTGTTCAATGTGTGATGTTGATTGAAATTTTTACATATATTGCAAATGTCTGTCTAAAACATAATTGGCCAATGCATCATTTAATGTGCTTAAATGTCTAGGGATACGTTGATATTTAATGTAATCAAAATGTCATTCTAGAAGATGAACCCTTAAAAACATGTGAAGAATAGTTGGACTTCGTACAGAATAGACATTGTTCAAATGTAGTATTAGGAGTTGTGAATGATTTCTGACTATCAAATGATGAATTCCATGTGAAATAGCATTAGACAATAATTAAATCATGACATTAAACTCAACAATATTATTAGTTGATCGACCGATAGAAATCCCTTGTAAACTCACTAAATCGCCATTCAGAGCATAAATAACCCATGTTGTAGAGGAAACGTTCTGAGTACTACGGCTAGTGCCATCAGCATATCCAACATATGGTTGAGGGAATGCTGAAATTTGCAAATCAAATTTAAGCCAACATCAACAGATATGGTAGAAAACTTCAAAGGAAACACACTGCATACACACTAACACACCTATATAGTATGTACACAGTGACTATGCAAAGATAATCTAGGCATAGTATTTTTTAAGGTACAACCCATTTATGGGTTGTGCCAAAGGGATTCCATCAAAATCAATGAGCACATAAGCCCCTTTTTCAAGTACATGATTGAATATATATGGGCTTAGCCACATCAGTTCGAGATTCCCAACCACTAACATATTGGCTTCCTCATCATACAAAAGGACTAACTCACCTTCCAAGAAGGCACGAGGTTTAACATTTTTGTTGTATTGTGCTTTGATGTGTTTCTTGTGGGCTTCATTGGCCATTGCGGCATCATGCAAGGTTTTATCTAACCGTGTTAGATGCAAAAATCACTCCTCTTATGTCGAAGCTGTGGGAAGAAGCTTGACGACAAGCTTCAAAGATGGAATCTCACATTCGATGGGAAGGATCACTTCTAGACCATACACCAACCGAATGGGTGTAAATCCAGTTGGAGTTCAAACAGAAGTTCAGTATGCCCACAAATTTGAACAAATAATGAGGCTCCAGTTCTTTTTATGAATCCTTATCATGTGTTGCAACATTGTTTTCAAAACCTTGTTAATGGCTTCTACTTTCCCATTAGCCTATGGGTAATAGGGATTTGAGCTATCATGTTGAAGACCACACTTGGTTGTAAGTTTAGACATCATGTGATTTAAGAAATGTTTCCCATGGTCTGTAATAATAACTGCTGGCACACAAAATATAGAAATGAAATGATTGAAAATAAATAATGCAATTGTTTGATCGGTCTTTTTATATGTAGACATCTCTTTAGCCCATTTAGTAAAATAATCTATAGCCATAACGATGTAGCCATGCCTCTAAACAAATGAGGGTTACATGTCATAAAGTCAATGCCCCATTTTGAAAAGGGACCAACAATGATAAAAAGATGCATAGGAGTGGGAGGAGCCTACGCTTTATGATCATAGATCTAGCAAGTGTGACACTTTTGGACTGCAAAAATGCAATCTCAAAACATGGTGGACCAAAAGTAACCATCTCATCAAATATTTTGGGCAGTGGCATAACCAGATATATGTCTACCACATGTTGCAGTGTGACACTCATTCAAATCTTTCTCGACCTCCTCATGGAGCACCATCTAAAAATCATATTGACACCATGGCGGTAGAGTGTGTCACCAATTATAATGTAATTTTAAGCCTAGTATCGAATACGTCATTGATCAAAGTGAGAGGTATTAGGATGGAAATTTTGGGTCTGGAGATAGATAACGACATCTCCATACCAAGGATCGTATGAGTTAATTAGAAACAACGACTCATCGGGAATAGATTCATCATACATAGAGTCAATTTTAGATGAGGGAACGTCGTAGATAAGTTCATTGAAGACTAGGGAATTTTTAGATTTATATTTGATGAAATCCAAATCAAACTCATAGAGAATAAAAATCCATTTATATTACTTGTCCCCCAATAATTTTCCTCACAAAATATATGTGATCAGGTTGCAATCAAAAAATACCATAGTCTTATAAAGAAGAATGTAGCGGTGAAACCTTTGCACAACTTGCATGGCTACCAAAGCTAACTTTTCAATGTGAGTGTATTTGATTTTAGTATCATTTAAATTGCGACTTCAAATAATAGATAAGATGATCATCCCCTAGGTCATCTTCTTGGAAGAATACCGTGGAAATGGTGGTAATAGCAGTAGCGAGATATAGGAAATAGTTGTGTTGATAATCAAGGGGATACGAAAACGATGCTTGAACCATAACTTATTTCAACGCATCAAAAGCTTTGTGGGTTGTATCTTCCCAATGGAAAGGAACCCCTTTTTTCAATAAGCTAGTAAATCATTTAGTCAATTTTGTGTAGTTTGGGGGAAATATTCGTATAAATTTAGCCTTCCCTTGGAGGAATTGTAACTAAACAAGTGAAGAATGTGTAGGAAAGTCAAGAATTTCCTATACTTTGACTGTATCGATATGATTTCCTTTCTTAAACAAAACGAAGCAGAGAAGTCTACCAGATTTGACACTAGGAAAAAACATTTGTGTGTGTTTAATCTGATACTGTAATGTTGAAAACATAGAAAAATATCCCTAAGATGCATCGATGATCTTCTCAATGTTTGGAGTGGGAAGGTAAATCATGCAAATAAGCTTCTACAATGTGTTTGATATCATGGAAGGCATAATTCATGGCCCTCTGAGAAGTCGCACTGGCATTCTTCAAACCAAAAGGGAGCTTTCGATAGGAAAATTTTCCCCATTGACAAATAAAAGAAGTGTTATGTTGGTCTGATGGGAGTATGTTGATTTGATTGTAGTCCTAAAAACCATCCATAAATGAAAAAAGTTCGCTTCCAGCACAACCATCAATGATTTGGTCGATAAACAGGGTAGGATAGTTTTCTTAGTGACAACAATAGTTATTATCCTGATAGTCAACGCATAATTGGATCGTTCCTTATTTCTTCATCACAGGGATGATGTTAGAGACCCAATCAATGAGAGGAATCAGGTAAATAAATCCAGCATGCAAAATTTTTTCGACCTTTGATTTGATCACAACATCCTTCTTGGGGTGAAATGTATGTAAGTGTTATCAAATTGGCATAGCATTTGGGTAGGTTTTAATTTCATTTACTACGATATTGAGATCTATATCGGGAATCTCTTCAAATGTCCAAGTGAAAACTTCGTGAAATTCTTGAAAATGGGCTTTATAAATATTGGCCCCATCAAGAGAATGAGATGCACCAATATGGGAATTTTTGATAACTCCGTATTTTATTGAAATATTAAGAGGAACATTATATTCAATATTCACTAAATTATTCTTGAGAAATAGACATCATGAATAGAGACAGAATCCATAAATGTGTCAGCAATATTGGGTGAATAAATATCTCGAAAATTATTCTCAAAAGTTTCAGGTAAGGAGGAATGATGATGATTATTGTCCCATGGTACGTCATTTAATATCCTGTTTTCCATGATTCTTTCACCAGTAGAGAATGTACCAGTGAAAGGGTCAGAAGATGAATCAAAATCTTAGGAATGATCAACCCAATTTAATGAGGAGCTGAAATCAGAATTTGTCAAACAAGCCAAATAAATGGCTTCATATTCAATCTCAATGGGACTGAATGACATACGATCACCAAAAGTATCAACATTTGAAAGGTTTGGTACTATCCAAGGATTAGATGGAAAATTACAAGAGGAAATCATATTAAAACAGGCAACCATATTTGGAATGGCAGGAGGACGGAGTAAGAAATTTCCCATCAAAGAGGAATCTTTCAGCAATCCAACTCTGACCTGTTCATAGGACTGTGGGTATTCAACCACAAGTGGGATGCTTCTAGTAGTTTGAGAATTATTGGCAAAAAGGGGAAGATGGTCTATGGCCACAATGCCACCTTTGTTAGCGAAATAAATCATCTTAAAATAAGTCGATACGAAATTTTCCATGGCATAAATCGATGTGTGGCCTCCATCTATAAATTCAACTTCTACTGAACTCGTTTTTCTAGCTAATTCTACTTGCAATGTATTCAAAATTTCCTAAGGTTTGAAACCTATTCCATCAAAATATTTAAGAGTGGTAGGTGATTGATTAAGTTTAGGAGAACCAATAGATTTCCAACAGGAAAGTGACATGAAACAGGTCGAAGAACCTTCATCCACAATTATGTGAGGGATAATCAACCTAGATCATGAATGCCAATTGGGGTGGAAGTTTGGGAGTATGATTATCATGATTAAATACCTCAAGATTAGAATCTGATGGATCTATCCCTCCAACTGTTGCAAGTAAAGACCTCTTTTGGGTAGGACAATTATGAAATACCTTGAGAGTTGACATAGAGAGGGAGCTTAGGCCAAGTCCTCAACTATGCTATGATTTTTTACAACCCTCACACGAGGATTGAATGTGAATTTGTGAATAATTTATTTACAAGGTTTAATCGTTAATTTAGATGATATCATATTTGGAGAAGGCTTCGAAGCAAGTTAAGTGGGATTGGCAGGTGGATCAGTAGCCTTACCAGTCGAGGGATTTAGGTTACTGTAGTCTTTATTTCTTGTAGCCACCATGATCTCATCTCTATGTTTGGTGAAAGATAACATCATAACCTAGGAAGAGGAAGCTAGATCTCGTGCAACCATATTTGTCTCCTAGTTTGGAAAGGGATCGGTTAACACAGTAGGCACGTTAGATGATGACTTAGGGAATTGATTAGCTTATGCCTGATGTGGATAATCTTGAGTAAAATTTTCCTCATTAAAAATAAGTCAGGGGTAACTAGGATTTCATTTTGTTGGGTTGTGTTATATTCTTTCCATGACTAGCCCACATTGTTAACCGGGGGGTTAGAGGGGGGGCAGAGGCCCCCTCCTTGTTGTGCCAATTGCATAGCGGGGGGGGTTTCACAAGGAGTTTGAGGGGTGCAAATAGCCCCCTCTATGGGGTCTGGGGTAGTGCCCTGGAAAATTTTGTTTTTGGACCCTATATTAGGTTGGATGGACCTACCTATGGTTTTGGGCATGCTTTTCGCACATGGTTTTGGATGCAATGGTTTTTGGTCCATGGTTTTGGACGCGATGGTTTTTAGTCCATGGTATTGAATGCTTCGGCATGTATACTTATGTATTGTAACATTGAAGGGAACATAATGAAAAATCAAGCTGGTAGTCCCGGTTTTGGAATCTAGCGAAAAATCTCTGTGTATATGTGTTTTATGTGTTATGCTCTCGCATTGTATATTTTCTGTGTTTTAGAATTTGTATGCAGGTAATTTCTATATAGGGTTAAAACCTACATTTGGTATCATAGTTGTTTTGCCTTCAAGGGGACGCCTTTGTTGCTGAGGGGTTTCGGTCGGGCTTGTGGTAGACCCTGTTGAGTGGGAGATCTGTGGGATCAATTCTGGTGGTGAAAGAAGATGGAAACTAGTGGAAAGATATGGATCGAGAAAGTTAATGGTCAGAGTTTTGAGTTGTGTAAACTCAAGATGCAGGATCTGTTGGTGGATAAATATCAGTGGATCATGGTATATCCGGGTACTAAACCAACAGGAGTGTTCGATGAAGAATGAAAGAAGTTGGATCGGAACGCAAAGAGAAAAATACGATTGTGTGTCTTAGATTCAGTATTGTTGAATGTATCAGGGGAAGCTACAGCTAAGGCTTTGTTGGATAAGTTAGGGACTTTGTACCAATCTAAGTCTCTGGTGAATAAATTGTTCCTACGAAAAAAGCTGTATAACCTGAGGATGAAAGAAGGAGAATTAGTGATAGAGCATATGAATGCATTTAATATTGTGGTAAGTCAGTTATTATCTGTTGATATTAAAATTTCAGATGAAGATAAGTGCATTAGTTTGTTGTGATCTCTACCAGATTTGTGGGATAGTCTGGTTATTGTAATAGGTAGCAATGCAACTGCCTTGCAATTTGATAAAGTAGTCTCATCCTTGATGACAAAGGAGATGAGACGGAAAAATATGGAGAGCTAGAATGGTGATGCTTTGTCTGTATGAGGATGGTCCCATAACAGAAACAAAAACAAGTCGTCAAGTGGGAGATCTAAATCTCTAGGAAAACCTATAAAGGTGGTGTGCTTGAAATGAAGAAAGGAAGGGCACTACAAAATGGATTGTAAATCTAAATCTCCTAATAAAAGAAAGGGATCTGATGATGCTCCTTTTGCAGAGGTGAAAACCACCTCAGATGAAGGTGGGGATGCATACTTGGCTTCTTCAAGTACACATGTAGATCATGAGGCATGGTTAATTGACTCAGGTGAATCCTTTCACTTCACTCCCCATAGAGAGTGGTTCTAGAAGTATGAGAAATATGATGGTGGTGATGTCTTCTTGGGGGATGACAAGAAAGCTAGAACCGTTGGTCGCAAAAAAGTAAAGTTGAAGTTGCAAGGTGGAAGGGTTAGAACACTTCCGGGTGTTCTGCATATATCTGCATTGGCCAGAAATATGATTTCCGTAAACAATATGGATGATGCAGGTGTAAAAACAGTGTTCGAGAAGGTTACCTGCAAAATGGTTCGGGGAGCACTGGTATTGATGTTGGTAGTTCAAATTCGAACTCTATACAAGCTGCAAGGTAGCACTGCTATTGATGGGTGCAACAGTTATGTGGTTCTTGAAAGTGGAGCAGAAAATCTAGTGGTCACTGGAGAGAATACCATTTCGTGGCATCAAAGTCTTGGACATATTGGAGAGAAGGGCCTTCAAATACTTCATGGTAAAGGTATGGTAGAAGGTATGAGTAATAGCTCTCTAGATTTTTATTTCTATGAAAATTGTGTATATGGGAAGCAGAATCAGGTGAGTTTCCCCTCTAGTGGTAAGAGGGTGAAACATATATTAGAACTTGTGGACAACGATGTGTTTGGACCTGTAAAGGTTCCATCACTGGGTAAGTTTGTGTACTATGTATCATTTATAGATTACTTCTCAAGGAATACATGGATATATTTCCTTACGAATAAATCTGAAGTCTTTGACAGGTTTAAAGAATTTAAGGTTTTAGTGGAAAACTAGACCGAGAAGAAGATAAAGGTGTTGAGGACAAATAACAGTGGAGAGTTTTGCAGCAAGGAATTTGAATATTTCTGTAAGAAGTGTGGTATAGAACAGTAGAAGACTACTCCATACACACCATAGAAAAATGGAGTTGCAGAAAGAATAAACAAGATGTTGATGGAAATGGTAAGAAGCATGCTCAGTGGTGTCGGGTTAGGATAGGAATTCTGGGTGGAGGCAGTGGAGACAACATGTTACCTGGTCAACAGATCACCTTCATCAGCATTGGAGGATAAGACTCCACAAGAGGTATGGACTAGTAAGAAACCCTCTCTTTCACATCTAAAGGTATTTGGATGTGATGCATATGTACATGTTCCAAAGGAGAAAAGAACCAAGTTGGATATTAAATCTGAAAAGTGCATCTTTATTGGGTATAAGGATGGTTTAAAGGGTTATAAGCTTTGGAACCCAGTAACAAAGAAGGTTGTGTACATCCGAGATGTGGTGTCTAGAGAGGTGAAAGATGTTATTAAACATGAAATTCAACCAAAGGAACCAAGGAAGATAGAGTTTGAGCTTAAGGAGGAAGAATCAGACTCTATAGTAGAGGAGGAATCAGAAGATGAAGAGCCACAAACTCCAGGCATGAGAAGATCATAGATTAAATTCACAAATTCGAAGAATAAATTAAGGAAAACTAGTTTTCTCAATAGGGAGGTAGGTTCTATTGAAGAATATAACTAGGTTCAGTCTTCATAAATGTATTTGAGTCATTATGTAATGTACAGTGATTTATTAAAGCATGGGTTTCATGTTTGGGTCATCTTTTATTAGTCAAAATCCCCATTGTTGACTCCTAGGATTTATATTGAGTAATTAGAGTCATTGTACATTTTATGAGACCCTTCTTGGGCTTTTAAATCACGTAAAAACAATTATTTTTTAGTCAAAAGTAAATTTTGTCACCTCCATACCAAGTCGACCCTTTCCTAATGAAGTTGACCTAAAAGGGAGCAATTTGACCCACAAGAAACTATATATACAAGTGTAGTTCAATCTATTTTCTCATCCACTCAACAAGTTCGATACACATAAGTAGCAGTGCAGTAAAAAGTGTGAAGTACAGGAGGAAGAAGCAAAAGTGCAAGATCAAAGATTTTCGGATCTCTCACTCTCTATTCTGCGAAGTTACTAGGAAATTGTAGGATCGAAGTTGCTAGAGTTGTAGGGTCGAAGTTCCTCTGCTACAGTGGGTCGAAGCTGTAGAAGGGTCAAAGTTACTGGGGTTGAAGTTTTGTTGTTGCATAGGTTGAAGTGTTGCATATATTGAAGTGTTTCATAGGTCGAAGTAGGTGTTGTTGCATAGATCAAAGTTTTGTTGCTACAAAGGTCAAAGATCTAGATCAAAATTGTTGGAAGGAAGGGCTAACTTGGTGTTTGGACGAAGTCTGTATCTAGGGTGAAGAGTCTAGGATTATCTTAGGAAAACTATTGAGGGAAAATAATTTGGCTGGGATTTCCCTAGATAGGGTTTTTTCCCTAGCATAGTTCCTACATCTTGTGTCTCTTGTTTTGTGATCTTCATACACACATAATTTGGTAATTTCTTGACGAAATATAATATAACAAAGAAGTAAAATAAGCCAACATAATTCACATGTAATTACTAAGAATTAGGAATCTAACACCTAAGTCTACTTGCATTAATTTCTCAACATGGTACCAAAGGTAAGGTCAAGAAATATTGAAGATCACTCTTTTGGCTTGAAGGAAATGGTTACTCCCTCTATGATAAGTTACATGAGAATGGGATTTAATACTGCAGGAAGTTGGATCAAGAAGATCTTCTACTACTTATTCAACAAGGTCAAAAGTCAAGGGTTATTGGTTGCACTTATAGGTTCACTTAGTGATGATAATGCATGGATATTGACAGTGGAGCATCAAGCAGTATGACAGGGAAGAGTAAACTACTTCCAACTCTATCAAAGGAACTATCTTCTCATGCAGTGGAATTGGTAGACAACGAAAGCTATGTTGTTAGAGGCATGGGATCAACATATTTAAAGATGGAAAATGGAGCTAAGCTACCTCTCAATAATATAATATATGTTCTAGGTTTGAAAAAGAATGTTCTTTCAGTTTATTGCTTAGAAGATAAAGGGGATAGGGTTTCTTTTGTTGATGGAAAGATTTTGGTTTGGGGAAAATATTCAAGTATCTATAAAGTTAGGATTATTGGATTTCATGAAGAAAGCTTATATAGAGTCATAACACCATCTCCTTGAGCTCTAGTTCATATGGAAATCAATCCCATTGAGTTATGGCATAGAAGATATGGCCATCTACGCTATAAGGTCATTCCCACTCTTAATCAACTAGTTTTTGGCATCCCCAATATCAAAGAAGATCTTGAAGGATTTTGCAAGGGATGTTCTTTGGGTAGACAGACAATAAAACCATTTGAAAATAGTGAAACAAGGTCTAAAGAAATATTAAACCTCATTCATCCAGATGTGTGTGGGCCTATGTTTGACAAATCACTTGGAGGTCATCTTTATTATGTAACATTCATTGATGGTCACTCTAGAAATACATGGCTCTACCTTCTCAAGAAAAAGGGTGAAGTATTTGAAAAATTCAAGGAGTTTAGATCTGAAGTGGAAACCCTAACCGAAAGAAAAATAAATACTTTGAGATCCAACAATGGCAGGGAATACACTTCTAAAGAATTGATTGCATATTGTAAAGAAGCTGGAATTAAGAGGGAGCTCATTGTTCCCTACTATCCCAAACAAAATGGAGTGGTTGAAAGAAATAATAGGACAATTGAAGAAGGTATATGAACAATGCTCCTTGATCAAGACTTACCAATATTTCAATGGGGAGAAGCAACAATGGCAGAAGTATATATTCAAAATAGAAGTCCTCATATAATTCTTGAGAATATGACACCTGGGGAAGCATTCATAGGGAAGAAGACAAGTGTGTACCATCTCTAAATATTTGGGAGTCCTGCCTATATCCACACTCCAAAGGAAAAATGAAAGAAGTTAGATTCTACAAGAATCAAAGGGATTTTCGTTGGTCATAGTCTTTCCTCAAAAAGCATATACAATCTACATAAAGGAAGGAAGACATATCTAAGTAAGAAAGGAAATTATATTTGATGAAAACCATGCCTTCAAAATATCCAAATATATACTTATTGATTCTAATGAAGATGAATTAAAAATATTCGAAGACAAAGAAGTACACCATGAGAATCCTTCTACAATTCAAGAAGAAGGAGGAGGACCAAGTGGTCCTATTCAACTGGTGATCATACCAAACACTAGGAAGAGGCCAAATTGGTTAAAATATACTCTTGAAGATGTTGAAGGACATGGAGCTTTGAAAGGAATGTTTAGAGAAAGCAAAAGGCCGAAAATATATTCTGGATATGTTGCATATATAACAAAATTGATTGAAGTTGAACCATCTACATTTGAAGAAGTTTCTCATCAAGAAGTATTGAAGAAGGTAATGCAGGAAGAATATCAATCCATCATGATGGGGTTTGGGAAATTGTTCCTAAACCTAGTGACTAATCAGTTGTCACCTCAAAATGGATCTATAAGATCAAGCATATTATTGATGGAAGTATAGGCAAATACAAAGCTATATTTTTTGCAAGGGGTTTCTCTCAAAAGGAAGGCATATATTATGAAGAAACATTTGCACCCACCATAAGGTATACTACAATTAGATCTTTTTTTTCATTGGCTGGTAAAATGGGATGGAATATGCATCAAATGAGTCTAAAGATAGCATTTTTGAATGGGATAATCGATGAGGAAGTATACATTGAACAACCAGAAGGTTTTGAAGTAAATAGCAAAGACACTCATGTTTGTAGACTCAAGAAGGTCGTATATGGTTTGAAGAAAGATCCTAGGGCATTGTATACAATAATGGATGCATATCTTCTAATAATTGGGTTCGTGAAAAGTATTGATGGTTCAAATCTCTACGTCAAGGTTGTGGATAATGATCAAGTCATTATTCTATTATGTTTGGATGTTCTATTCAGTATAGATGTGGAGAGAAGGATACAAGAATGCAAGAATAAGCTGGCAGTCGAATTTGAGATGAAATATTTGGGGCTGATGCACTATTACCTAGGTTTGGAAGTATGGCAGAAGTGTGGGGAGATATATCTAGGGCACGGAAAGTATATCATCATGTTATTGCCTAGATTTTGGGTGATGGATTCCAATCCCATGACTAATCCTATGATAACTAATCTTAAGAAGTTGAGGAGCTCTGACTCAAGTCTCGTATATCCTACCTCCTATTATAAGTTGGTGGGTTCTTTGATGTATATATTAAATACTAGGCCAGATATATGTTTTGATGTGAAAATTCTTAATAAGTTTCATTTGGATCCTCGTCATGATCACTAGATAGGTGCCAAGCATATATTGAGATATCTTCATGGCACTATACATCACTGCCTAAAGTACGATATAAAGGAATTCAAGTTGATTGGCTTCACAGATTTTGATTGGGATGGAAGTGAGACCGATGGAATAAGCACTACAATCAGATGATTTAGTTTGAGATCTACCATGATCTCATGGGTTAGTAGAAAGAAAGATCTTGTTTCTTTGAGTAGTGTTGAAGGAGAGTATGTGACTGCATGTGAAGTAGGAAAGTAGTTTGTATGGTTGAGGAAGCTTCTGATAGACTTGTCTGAGAAGCCTCTAAGTCCTACTGTGATAAACTATGATAATCAAAGTTGCATCAAGATATCTGAAGATCTTTTGTTTCATGCCAAGATGAAGCATATCAAGAAAAAAGTCCACTACATTAGGAACTTCGTGCACGATGGAATTGTGGAGCTACAATATGTCTCAATAGACAATCAGGTCGCTGATATACTAATAAAGTCTCTTCCTAATAAGAAATTTGAAGATCTTAGAAACATGCTTGGTTTAGTAGATATTGTCGATCTTGTTGATGATGATAAAAGTTTGGAACATCTTTTTTGAGGCTTTGTGTGTGAAACACATTTCTTGGGAAGACATCAAGTCAGTACTATGTGTTGATGTCTAGATCTAAGTAAGGATGGTGGCGTTTTTCATAGAGCTCTGACCTCGGATACGCACCTGGATCCATGGGTTGATGGTTAGCAAGTAAGTTTGATGGTACCTAGAGAGGATGAAAGTTTTAGTCATTATTAGTCCCACCCGAATAGATTTCTCTGGTTAGGAATCTAGTTTGTGGCACCATGAATGCCTAAATTGTTGGAAGACCTTGGATAGATTGCCCTGTTCAGGAATCTAATCCATGGCATTGTGGTTCCTAAACTCTTCATAGTTCATATGTTATGAGATCTTCCTTGTACTTGTATATGTTATTATGAATACCTCCCTAGTTAAGAGGGAGTGTTGAAGAATGTAACTAGGTTCGGTCTTCATAAATATATTTGAACCATTATGTAATGTAATTATCAAAATAATAAAAAACAAAATTTTTTGCTACAATGACTTACTGAAGCATGGGTTTCATGCTTGGGTCATATTTTATTAGTCAAAGTCCCCATTGTGGACTCCTAGGATTTATATTGAGTCATTAGGGTCATGTACATTTTATGAGACCCTTCTTGGGCTTTTGAATCATGTAAAAATAATTATTTTTGAGTCAAAAGTATATTTTGTCACCTCCACACCGAGTGGGCCCTTGCCTGGCCTGGTGAAGTCGGCTTGAAAGGGAACAATTCGATCCAAAAGAGGACTATATATACAAGTGCAATTCTATCTATTTTCTCATCCACTCAATAAGTTCAATACACATAAGAAACCATGGAGTAAAAAGTGCAAAGTGCAGGAGGAAGAGTAAAAGGTGCAGGGTTGAATTTTTGGGCTCTCTCTCTCTCTCTCTCTCTCTCTATCTTTTGCAAAGTTACTGGGAAATTGCAAGATCAAAGTTGATGGAGTTGCAGGGTAGAAGTTTTTCTCCTGTAGTAGGTCGAAGTTGCAGTAGGTCAAAGCTACAGAAGGGTCGAATATTTGTTGGGGTCGAAGAGTTGTTACCGCATAGGTTGAAGTGATGCATAAATCACAATGTTGCATAGGTTGAAGTAATTATTGTTGCATAGATCAAATTTTTGTCGTTGCAAGGTCAAAGATCTAGATCAAAGCTGCTGGAAAGAAGGGTTGACTTGGTGGTTGGAGGAAGTTTGTATCTAGGGTGAAGAGTCTAGAATTATCTCAAGAAATTTATTGAAGGAAGATATTTTCATTGGGTTTTCCCCTAAACAGGGGCTTTCCCTAGTAGACTTCCTACATCTTGTGTCTCTTGTTTTGTGATCTTCATACACACATAATTTGGTAATTTCTTGATGAAAGTTATTATAACAAAATAGTGAAAGAAGCCATCATAATTCACAAGTAATTATCAAGAAAGAAGAATATAAGACCTAAGTCTACTTGCATTGATTTCTCAAAAGGTTCGTTGCCTAAATTTCCTCACATCTGAATATTATAATATGATAATTTTTTTATATTTAATTCAAGAACAGTTCAAATTACCACTTCTCATTTCTTAGGTTAAGAAACAAAGGGGCTAAATATGGTAGTCTATGAATTCTTCAATAAAATTACTAAAGACTACTTTTATACATATATATAATGCAAAATATCCTTAGTTTTCTCTCTAGATGACGTGGCTAATTAAATTTTGTTTTGTTTATATGGTGATTTTTTTTGTTTTGTTTAAAATTTTAAATGCAAAATATTCGTAGTTTTCTCTCTGCATGATGTGGCTAATTAAATTTTGTTTTGTTATTAGTTATTTTTTTGTTTTGTTTTATTTGGTTATTTTTTTTGTTTTATTTTATATGTATGTTGCATTATTATTATTATTATTATATAAAATTTTTATGTTTGGAGAAATATATACTGAATATTTATATTTATAAAGTATGCTTGTATATTTAGGATTTAGATTTTATTTGAATAAATGAAGCTTCACGGGACACTCTATCAATTAAGATATTGAAATTGAACATCCTAAATCCAATAATAGAGTCATGCAATAACAAAGTTTGTAATATCTTGGGTTTAAAGGGAGATGTAAAAGCACATGAAACAAATAAAGGAATATTTATGAAATCATATGGAATTATTGTATTTTCTTTGTTAGATACTTGAAAAAAGAAAAAGAAAAAAAACTTATAGTGAAGTGTTAATCAAGCCATTCATAAATAAAAAAAATGTTATTTAAAAATATATTTGACATTTTTTTGTTTTTATTTTAAAATATAATCAATCAACCAAATTAATATCCACTTACTTCAGAATTAATATGAAAAATAATCATGTACTTTGTTTTTCTCTTATATCCACTCAGTTTGTAAGTAATATGAAAAAGAAAGATAATTTCAATTATAATGTTGAATTCAATAGTGAATTTAATGGTTAAGCATTGATTTATAAATTTCACTAACATATTTAGATTCTCTTTTTCCTTGTTAGATTTTTGAATAAAAAAGCCCACATTTATTGATATATTTTTGAACAATATGATATTTCAACATGTTTTCAATAATTCTCTTTGTCTAATTTGAACATTAATGTGGATTTGGATACAAGGGCTGGAATCATTTCTCAATGATTTATCTTTCTACAAAACAACGAGAATGCTTTTCGTATATAGTTGTATATATGTAAAGATTCACGAGATTATGATAATATAAGTGTATATAGATATGAATTTGTTTTTTATTTTTTATGAATAAATATGTTGTTTCTTTTTCATTTATGTATTTACTTATTTTATCGTTTGTATTTCTTGATTATGTATAAATCTTGAAAAATTGTCTCCCCTTGGTCGTCCTAAGAAAGATAAGAACCAGTTGTCATTCATTGATGTATTGGGTATCCCACAAAGTTCCAATCAACCATCTAATTATCAAAATCAATTTGATGCTCATCTACTTGAAGATGATGAACCAGATAGTGTGGAGCATGTTGAAAAGGAACAACCATCAAAGAAACACAAAAGAATGTTCAAATCCAAATGGAAGACAAGTTTTCCATGTAATATTATTTTTTCTTGATATGGTCAAAATGGACGGTAGTTTCCCATGGTATTTGTCGTGGCATTTGCCAATGGTAATTGCATTTTTTATATAAGAACAATAAAAGAAAGGAATTCAGAGAGTCCATCGAGCATATAAAAAGGGAGAGAAGCTAGACATTTGGATCATCTTGAGTTTTTCTATTCTATTGATTTTTTGTTGAGAGATTGCTATGGCCAGTTCTAGTTAGTCCCCGGGATAAAAACCCTGTAGTGTAATTTGTCAGGTGGATCCATCTAGCGTCCACAAGTGTGCTTTTGTTGGTAGATTCATTTGATGAGAAGTTGTACATGCCATTGGAAGGGGCTTCAGTATGACTTGTATGGGCATGTATCTTTGTTTTTAGTTATTAATATAATTAAGACGCTGCATTTTCAGATCCCTTTGTGTTCAATGTTTTTGATTGTAAGCATTTTAATTAGAACACTAAAATTTGCGAGATCTATTAAAAATTTTGATGTTTGGGATCTTACAGTGGTATCAGAGCAGTGCATCCTCCCAGCCTGAGGGATTCTTGACAGCAGATCAAAACTTTTATTTGGAGGATTGAAATTTTATGTCATAACTTCGGTGGGATTTCTCTCTCCCTAATCGACATTTTCCATCTTCGATGGTACTCGATATCACCGTATTTGGTCTCTTATTTTTCAGCAAATTATTCCTACAACCAGTTCGAGGACTAGATCTATATCTGAAGAAGGTTTCTCATTATTATATATATATATATATATATATGGAAAGTTCACTTCTGCAGACAAAAATGAACTCCCTAGATCTAGTGGTCTGATCTAGAACAACAGAGAGAAAAAAGATCTATGTTTTCCTTAGAGAGATTGAAATACAGAAAAGAGACCTACTTGGAATCTATAGTAAGTTCTCCTCTCCTTCTTTCTTGTAAGCTCCAACTCTAGCTCCTCACGTTATAAACTGGACTTGAACAAATGAATAAAACAAGCAAAGGAACTACAACATCCACATAGAATAATTCAATATCTCTAATCAATGAGTCAACATGGTATTGAAATACATAAGCATTAGCATGACACAAGCATAGGAAAACATAGTGCATTTTGTATTAATAAATAAAGGAAAGAGTTACAACCATATATAGAAGATCACTTTGTAGTTGTCTCCCCAATTGTCTTGTCCTTCCTTACCAGAAAGCAAATATTCACACTCAACCCTAATGCATAAATGGATGAATTACTTAAGCTCAAAGCAGCAACATGAGGGCACTAGGAATCTCCAAAATCCAACCCAAACTCTGTGGGAGGTACTACATTTATAGGGTCAAAGTGGTAGTTTAGGATTTATCAATCTAGGCTTGAGATCCACAAATGAGGGAGGATAAGCTCAAAGGATAAAATATAACATCTTCAAGATAGGATCAGATAGGAATTTGAGATCTCTATCCATGGTAAATGGTTAAAACCACTTTAGAAGCTTCTAGAAGAAGAAGATTCGAAAATATTTTTTAATTTTCCCTAAATTCTAGAATCAACACGCCAACAGAATGGAGCAACCTGCGCTGATCATTTTTGATACTTAGTAATGCAACTTTCATCCAACACATGTGGAGGGACATGCATAGTGCGTTGGGGCTAAAAACATGTTTTTTGAGATGATTAACCCAGAAACTCTAACTTTTTGGAGAAGTGATGCTTAGGGATTTGTAAAGGGGTTATGAAAAAGTTTTCAAGGATTTTGATTGATCCATTTTTCAGGCCTTTTGAGTGGATGTGACAAAATGACCTGTAATAGATTGTTCCCTAAAGTAAAAAGTTAGAAGTAGTGGTTGAGGACTAAATTTTTTTACCTTATGATAAGTCTAGATGAAGAATAAATTAGTTCGAGATCATCATCTATTACAATACATATTATCATCATGATATCATCATTGAGGAAGGCATACCCATAGCATATAAGCGAATCTTACAAGTACAATGATGAAGAAGTCTCGTCGACTGATGAAAAAATGTGCACCCATGCTTGCATGACTGTCTTGAATGATCATAGCCATCACACTTTGTAAACTTGTATCAATCTTGAAATTGCATCCTAGGTGAATGGAACTAGATCTGGAGTCTTCTACCTTGTCATTTGATAGTACAAGAACAATGTAAACTATCAAACAAGAACTATACCGAGTAGACATTTTTTTGAGGTAGCAAAAAAGCATCTGATTTTGAAAAGTGTTTTTTATCATTAAACAAACTATCATTACATTTTCCGAAAAGCATTATTTACAAAGATCATCTCAACAGTCCCTTTTCTCTCCTTATGACTAGACTTGTTGATATTAGAGACTGGAGGATACCATAAAAAACACTTGACAAACATTATTTCTGGGAGAAAATGTAGCCTTAGCATATTATAGCAACATATCAAGGAGGGGGGTTGGGGTGCATTTCAGGGGGAGCTACAAAATAGCCAACACGATCATGCATATGGAAATCTATGTGTTCCATCTGTGCTTCTAGGTTACATAGTTTTCCATTTGTGTGGTTGTGGTTGCGACGAAGATTGTCCAATTGTTCAAGAATTTCACTTTGACTGTATTGGGTGCCATTGATATCAGCCACAATTTATTTTTGATCTTCATACCTATGGTCCCTGAGAATTTCCATGTTGAGTTGAATGTTCTAAAGCGGCTTAGTGATGGACTCCGTGGTAGCAGGGGCCCCTATGTGACCAGAAGAGTGAGGTGGAGAGATAGTTGCAACATCCTCTATCTCTCGACTGGCCAAATTGTCTGGGGACAAGTTATGGCCTGAATAGGGATTCCTTACACGAAAGTGCTCCCCCCCCCCTTCCCACAATGAGGATTTCCCTATTGGCGAGGCATACTGAGATTGGCACAAAAAAACCATTGAATGAAAGGGAGGGACAATGAGAAGTCTTCACATAACCTGCAATAAAAAAACCAATAGTTGAAACCAAGAATCTAACGCCCCAGGTTGGTGATACCATCGTCCAGGAACTACAAGAGTGAACACAGGGATAATTAGCGTCGACTCAGACCAAAGAGCTATACATGACAGACGCCTTCCACCATCCAATTACCCCATGGAAGCCAACAACACAGACCCAAGAGCATGCCACAATAAAAATAGTGACACCTATTCCTAATAGTCACCCAGACCACCAATAGAGTTGACCAGAGACCAACGTAGCACCCCCCCATAAATAAGAGCTATAGGTAATTCCCCACAGTGAACTAGCAATGGAGTGATCCCAGACAAGAAATTACATAGTCCCACTCCTATTATGAAAAGCGGAAGAAATTACCAGCATAGATACCTAACCCTTCACAGCAATAGGTAGTTCATGGAGCTTCCGCTTCTGTATTACGGGTCTGAGGTAGGTTGGCCCGTGACTGGCATGAAGACGAGACAACACCCCAACTGCTCAAGTTCTCAGATCCTAGGGACAAGATAGCAAACCAATTTCGACCCAACCCAAACTAGCACAGACATCCACTCCATTGCTCAACCAAGGTCGTGACCCCAGAGGGTCGTCATGGAGCTTGCCTCACACGCCTTTGTTCTCCTCCCAACAAAAATTCATCGCCCAATCATCCAGACTGGAGCGCACCACTTGCTTGCCCATGAATTTAATTGTGGAATGTGCATGCAAGCTGAGCACTCACATGTATTGAATGCAAGGTCAACAGATGAGCCGGTGTTTAATGAGCACATGGAGGTAGGACGAGCCCCAATGGCCACGCATGTGACAAGTGTGTAGCTGGTAGGTCACCCTCATCAGGGTTGATTTTGAAAAGTGTTAATTCAAAATACACCTTTTTTAGCATATTTTTGACACTTTAAATTTTTTTATGTATCAAGTATGAACATTTTTTTCTAAATGTTAGTGATTTTCATGCTAATTTTGAAAAGTGTTGATGCAGCATCAACCCTTTCTTTAGAGGACTTATTTTTGACACTTTAAACTTTCTAATGTATTAAGTATGGATAATTTTTTTAAATGTTGGCGATTTTCATGCATATTTTGAAAAATATAAACAACTTTTTTTAAAGGCATATTTTGACACTTCAAATTTTCTTATGTACTAAGTATACATATTTTTTTTTTAAATGTTGATTATCTAACCATTCTTCAAGTTGTTTTATCCATTTTCATGTTTTTCATCCTAAGATGTGTTTTTTAAGTGTTTTCCAATTTTTTGTCTTTTGATTTCCTTAGCATTGTTTTTTCATAATGAATTTTATTTTTTTCTCGCAAAGTTTAAAAAAATAATAAAATTAATATTTTGAGGTTAAGACTTTTTTTATATTTATATATCGGTAATTAATATTTCTATACGCATAGATAATTGTCACTAAAAAATAATAAATTTGAAAACTCGAGTAAAACTACACATTTTGCATAAGATATAATTAAAAAGATTAAGTATTTCAGGACCTTTTCACTAAAAATGACATGTTAAATAAAATAAAAAAAAAAAAAATTGAAAAAATAACAAATTTTATGAATTTTGTATAAAAAATGATAACATTTGAAAAAAAAAATGATTAAAAATAACAAAATAAAATAAAAAATACAATTAAATTATAAAATTAAAAGAAAATAATAATTAAAAAAATTAAAAGATAAAAAACATTAAAATAAATAAATAAAAATTATAAAAAAATAAATAAATATTTGGAAAATATATATAAAAAAAAATTTAAAGAATTTAAGAGAAAAACATTGTATATATATATATATATAGAGAGAGAGAGAGAGAGAGAGAGAGCAATTAAAAACAAAATAAATAAATAAACATCAAAATATATGTAAAAGCAAAAAAATGTGGCTCAAGACTCGGTCGATTCTGAGAAGTGAACTCCACTTTCCCAGGGCCAAGGCACCTCGACCCCTGGGCGGTCTCATCCAATTCGAGGTCTCAATTTTTATTTTTTTCAATTTTACTTATATATTCTTTATAATTATTTTTATAATTGTTTTTATTTTTATTTTTATGTTTTTTTCTTTTTCTTTTAATTTTTTCCTTTCTTTAATTTTTTTTATTTTTGTTTAAATATTTAAATATTTTAATTTTATTATTTTGAATTCTTTTTATTTTTATTTTTTTTTTTAATTTCTTTGTTTTTAAATGATTTTTTTCTTATATATTATTTATTTAATATTTGTTTATTTATTTATTTTAATTGTCCAATTGTTTTTGTTTCTTTTGTTTTGTTTTTTTGTTTTTTTTTCTAAGTAAAAACTAAATCTATTAAGAGAACGTATGGTACAATGCGAGGTTACAAACAAGAGAAGCAAGAACAAAGGTTGCCGGAAAGGAATGGTTGTCCACCTCGGCTCCTAAGAGAGAAAGAGTAGAGAACAATGCTGAGCAAGAAGAAACAAGAGGAACAAAAGAGCAGGATTTGAAGAGAGGATTCTACCCAACATGTGCAGAGTCCACTATTCTGCATTTTTTCCCTTTTTTTTTACCAACTTTGACCCACTCAGGAGGACTTTGCTGAGCTGGCATGATTTGCAAGCTAAGATGAGCCGACGGAGAGGTCTCCTTATCTGAGTCCGAGGTGGAGGATTCATGGTTCCTTTTCTGAGAGGCTGGTATGACGGACGAAACCCCAGGACCTGCCGAGGACGGATCCGGTTCCGACGTAGCTGCCACACCTTTCTTATTCTCTTCCTCTTCATCAGAGCTAAAGTCAAAATCGTCCATGGGAGGAGGATCATGAGGCTTCCAGCTTTTGGATTTCTGCTTAGTATTGGCTTTCTTCTTTTGGGCTGGCATCGTGGGACAAGAGCTCTGAAGGTGGCCTATATGATGGCAGTTGCGACAACGAAAGGTTGTGTTCTCGTAATCCAAAGTTTGAGTCCAATGGAAATCTCCAATTTTGAGATTGATCTGGTCCGGGAGACCTTTGCTTATGTCTATTTTTGCACAAATCCTGGCAAAAGTGTATAAGCCCTTTTCCCCTCTAGAGACGTCTGTGTCTAAAAGGCGGCCTAGAGAGTTGCCAATCCCTTGGAATACTGCAAAGTGCCATAGATTCGCTGGGAGGTTTGGAAGTTTGACCCAGATGGGGAGTTTGGTGATAACTGCTGTAGAGGGATCGAAATCTGGGAACCAAGGAGTGAGGAATAAACCAGCTGCCCCCCAGAACCATGGGCCACCTGTTAAGGCTTTTTGATAGTCCTCATCGAAGGCAAAGACTACGATGAAAAATCCCTTTGAGCATAGCAGAACCTTGCAGTTGTTGGTCCAGGTAGATTGGATCCATTGGTAGAGGTCTGCTGTGTGTGGCCATAGCCCATTAAACCTGCAGATAATGCCATGTTCCGCAAAATGCTGGGTTTGCTCATCCAGCGATGGATGCTTTATTTCTATGGAGGGGGTTTCCTCCAGTTTATCCACCAGGAAAGGCTTGGGAGCTTGAGCAGGTGGAGCTGTTCTCTTAGGCGTTTTAGCATGGACAGCGTCCTTGTAAGAAAACGCCTCAGCTGAGGATGACTGCCCTGCAGCACCCCCTCTTAGACGAAGGGTAAGAGCAATGGAGGTATTTCTCTTAATGCTGTAAAAAGACAGGGGGTAGAGATCCTCGAGTTGTTTACCTCCGTGGAGAAGTCGTTGTGCTGCAGAGGGAATCCCCAGCTTGATTTCCAGAGCCTGCTTGAGGTCTTGCACTTGATCCGACGCTCTCACCCATTGTAGCAGGGTTTTTCCAGATATAAGCTTGATCTGGATCTGAAATGGGGCAGAGAGACCAGAGTTCTGCTTGCCTTTGCAGATCTGAGAAAACAGGCGGCTGGAGCTTTGAAAGGCCTTCTTTTCCTGGGTTTGCCGCAGGGGATAGAGAGGAGAGGAGGCGGGAATCCGAGGGACGCCGAATCTGATATTGCGTTCCACCCAAAAGAGCATCCAGACGCAGTTCAGGGGGGATAAAGAAGAAGTAAATACAAGTAAGCAATCTTCCAGGGTAAAGAAATTATTTCCAAGTACCACCGCTTGGAGAAAAATGAATGCGTGTTCTGCAGGTTCGCTCTTGACCCATGCGCCTGCAATCCGATGGGGGTAGCTGTAGCCACATGCAGCGGCAGATGGCTGAGAGTCGGCGGCCACAAAGTCCAGAGCCGAATGGCACAGGGGGCGGGGAGCATTAGAATGAACCTTGAAGACAGCGACCCATGCGCCTGCAATCCGATGGGGGTAGTTGTAGCCACATGCAGCGGCAGATGGCTGAGAGTCGGTAGCCACAAAGTCCAGAGTCGAATGGCACAGGGGGCGGGGAGCATTCGAATGAACCTTGAAGACAGTCGCAGTCGCGGAGAGGTCGTAGATCTACGATTTTTTCCTGAAACACGCTACGCCATCTTCGATTGGGCCGAGCCATGCCCGGACGTCGGCTAGAGGAGAGAAGGGGGCATCTGAACTGCTAGGGTTCATTTTCGTTCCGCCGGAGGTTCGTTTTTGTTTCTTTTGTTAATGTTCTTTTTTAATTATGTTTTTTTGAAATTGTTTTTTATTATAATTGTTATTTTTTTCTCTTTTATAAGTTAATTTTGTTTTTTTTTTTCTTTTATAAGTTAATTTTGTTTTTTTTTTACATTTTTATGTTTGATTTTTTTTCCTTTTATATATTTTTATGTGTTTGATTTTTTTTTCTTTTTTTTTTATTTTATTTTTTTTTTGTTCTAATATATATTATTATTTACCCATTATTATTTTTTTGATTATTTTTTGTTTTTTTTCAATGTTTTAATTTTTTTCTTTCTTTTGTAAATTTTTGTTTTCAATATTCTCTTGAAATTTTAAGGTTTTTTGGAGTCATAAAATTTTATTTTTAACGTCATTATTTTAAAATATTGAAAATTTATCCTAAAAAAAAGATGGTATTCCAACATCAACAATTTTCATTTTCAAGGTGTTTTTTGCACAAAAAAAGTTGGTTTTCATTACCATTTTTAAAAAATTTGAAAATTTACCAAAAAAAAAATTGTTATTCCAGCATCAACATTTTTTGTTTTCAAGTTGTTTTTTCTTGTTTTGGGGGGGTATTTTGGCTAGATTTATCATTCTGAGTTTACAGTTTCCATTTGATAGTTTACATTGTTCGATTCTAATCATGCGAATAAATGACTTGGAGTCGAACATGGTAGAAACGATTTGAATATTGGGAGATGTTGTAAGCCATTAAAAGATGCAAGAGAAACCATCGATGATGTTAATGGTTCTAAAGGTACTATAGTACAATCTATGTGGTGTGAATGGATGCATTGAAGTCGAACACCACACAGAATCTTCCAATCAAAGGCCAATGATGAATGTCACCTAGAGCGAGGAAACTTGTTATTGACATGAGTAAGCTCCAAGGTACCGAAAAGAGTTTCTAAGTCAACTTCCTGGATAATGAGTTGATGTCGACAGGAAGCGACCCATTGCAAGAGGGTCGTGGTGTATCCCCCATAAACGACATGAGACAGGTATCATGGCTTGCGACATAACGATGTTGATGCAGAGTTCGTTCAGGAAGGGGAGACATGAATGAAGGTTTAAGGGTATTTTAGCAAATGTGAACTGAAGGACTTCTCTTGAACATATCAGTGACACTTTATGGAGTTGGCAACATTGATCGAAAATTGATTACGGAGGCTTTTGATATGGTGTCATTAATCAAAGAGGCAAGCAGATTTCCCAACCTAACAGTAATAGAGATGAAGTGAAAGGGTGTCACGTTTAAGAGCATCTCATTTCCATTAATAAGTTAAGTTCCCTGTTTCCCCAATTTCCCCAACCATTTATGGTCAATACCTCTTTAGTTTTGACAAAGCTTGAGGAAGATAACATATGCTTGATCTATAAGTTCATCTTTCATATGAATCCTTCTAAGTATATCTAACGAACCCTCAGAAGGAATGGTTTGGTCTCGTCATGTTTGACGAGTCCAACATTTTTTTATGATTTTATGAGTCCAATGAAGGTATAACTCGACTCCTTTTTCATGTTTAGAGAGTTTGAAAAAGAGGTGAAAAAGAAAACTCCACAGGTTCCTTTTTGTAAATTTAGTCTCTTGAGTTTGAAAAGGAAGAAAACAATACTCAAGAGAACCTTTTAGTCATGTTAGACTAAATTATTATTTTTCATAAATAGTCCATCTTAGTCCAAAAAAGGATTAAACTTACACTAGGCAGACATCTTTTCATTTACTTTAACGAGTTTGAAAATACAAGTGCTTGACAACCTTTTTATGTTTTAGGAGTTCAAAAGGAGCCGAAAGAGGACTCCAGGGGGTTCCTTTTTCATAAGTTTACATAGCCTGAAAAAAGCAATGAAATTATTATCTTTCATCTAAATGACTTGTATTGAAATTGTCATAAGATCCTTCAATTAGCTTTAAACATGTTCAAAACATCACCAAAAGATTTAAAATATATGTAATATGGTAAAATTAGGTCAAAATAATAAAAATATAATTAAATTGACCATAAATAGGAAAAAGTAAATTCATTTTTCACCATTTTTCATTTTACCTCTTGTGAGTGGGCTTTGAGTGCATTTTACCCTCAAATTTTAGTAAGTGATTGTAGCCAATCCGGTGGACCATTTTGAGTGTCACCAATTCTAGGTAGGATATTTGTCCCTGCTCTTTTTTTTCACAGTTTTCATTCTTCATGTTAGGCAAAATTTTGAGATTATTTAGTGATTTGGGGTTTTAGATTTCCACCCTAGGTCATACGCACCCTTTCAGTATCGAATGGTTCTTTGGTATTTCTTGGTTAACACTGGGAAGAGCACCTAAAGGCACCCTCCCAAGAAGGGAAAATGCACTAGAGCACTCTATCCTCTTAAAACTAGGTGTGTTTGGCACAGTTCAAAAAAGGGATTTACGATTTTCACCTGAATTTCTCTCAAAATTTTTCATAAGATTCATTCTAAGTGCTCTTCTCATGGTTCTACAGCTATTCACCAAAACAAAAATGGTTCTAAATTGGAGAGAAAGAGAACATGTGTGTCGATATTTGGATGTCTCCAATGATCTAGTAACAATACAAGCATTAAAGAAATGTGGACCCCTTCAATTTTTATGGCTTCCTGGCATGAGAGCTCATCTTGAGTTACTGGAATATCTAGTTAGGGCACAGGATATATAGGGACAGTGCTTCAGGATTGGAGCACATAGTCTCAAGAAAGAGGTAGAGGAAATATATTTTCTAACAGGCTTGTCTTGGAGAGGAGCTCCTATCTCATTATCTAGGATGAGAAGGGGTTGTGAAACCATCAAAGATTACATAGCTACATAATGTATACCCCACTCTCAATCAACAAAAGATGGTAAGATAGATATTAATGATGTGAGTCAACTACCTCATAGGATGACCCTTTTCATCATTGCTAGGTTGGTAGGTAATGCTACCCTGAATTTGGCTACCAAGTCCTAAATGAAATATGCATTACAATGCATAGAATCTATTTTGTTTAAATGGAGTGAGGGGGTGTTGGCCAATTTGAAAGAAAAACTCAATAGAGAAAAGGATGGGTGACTGAATAACTTTGGATATGCTTCCATTATGATATCATTTTCTCTAGAGAGGATACCAATACTTCTACCACAACGTATTGAGATTGAGGTTTCAGGTCCTAGAGTTCCATAGATGAGGCAATGGGTAGATCTCATGTCCTGTCATGCGGGTGCATCTTCGATGAGTTTCACTCCCACTTTATTATGATAGTTGCAGATGTAGCTCATTATGATCAAGGACTATCCATATGCCAGAGTTGATTCTCAAGGAGATCCATAGCTCGTTTTACTTGAAGAAGAGCAATGGGGTGATATAGGTAAAACAATGTAATTTTGAAATTTTTTTATTTTTTGGAATTTACAATTTTTTATGTTTTCGATGTATCAGAGACTAACTATTAGCTTTACATGCAGATATTGGACCAATACAACTAGTAGGCTCTTCCTCTCTTTAGCGACGAGGAGATCCACAACTTGCAACAGTAGAAGTTATGGTTGCTACAGGGACAGAGGAGGAGATAGGATCTCAACATAACTGAGACTAGACTTGCTGAGTTCGAGCGCCATGTCGAGGGTTTGACCCATAGTATTCCAGAGACTAGGGTCAATGATATCCCCATGCTTTTACAGCAATACACCATTGGAGTACCAGAGAATATTAGTCAGTTGTTGTGCAAGGTTTCCTGTGCCGTTGTCTATTATCGCGATCACCACCGGGACTAGTCTTCTAGGAGACCTTATAGCCATATTTTGTGTGCATGTATTTTGATAGAATAGGTCGTGTGGCCATATGTGTCTCGGACACAACTTTTTAGAAACCAAACTCTCTCTCTCTCTCTCTCTCTCTCTATCTATCTATCTATCTATATATATATATATATATATATATATATATATATATATATATATATATATATATATATATATATATAGATACACACTCACACACAATTATCTATCAATGTTTCCCATTTACTCTATTTATTGTTCAATGTGTGATGTTGATTGAAATTTTTACATATATTGCAAATGTCTGTCTAAAACATAATTGGCCAATGCATCATTTAATGTGCTTAAATGTCTAGGGATACGTTGATATTTAATGTCATCAAAATGTCATTCTAGAAGATGAACCCTTAAAAACATGTGAAGCATAGTTGGACTTCGTACATAATAGATATTGTTCAAATGTAGTATTAGGAGTTGTGAATGATTTCTGACTATAAAATGATGAATTCCATGTGAAATAGCATCAGAAAATAATTAAATCATGACATTAAACTCAACAATATTATTAGTTGATCGACCAATAGAAATCCCTTGTAAACTCACTAAATCGCCATTCAGAGCATAAATAACCCATGTTGTAGAGGAAAAGTTATGAGTACTATGGCTAGTGCCATCAGCATATCCAACATATGGTTGAGGGAATGCTGAAATTTGAAAATCAAATTTAAGCCAACATCAACAGATATGGTAGAAAACTTCAAAGGAAACACATTGCATACACACTAACACACCTATATAGTATGTACACAGTGACTATGCAAAGATAATTTAGGCATAGTATTTTTTAAGGTACAACCCATTTATGGGTTGTGCCAAAGGGATTCCATCAAAATCAATGAGCACATAAGCCCCTTTTTCAAGTACATGATTGAATATATATGGGCTTAGCCACATCAGTTCGAGATTCCCAAACACTAACATATTGGCTTCCTCATCATACAAAAGGACTAACTCACCTTCCAAGAAGGCACGAGGTTTAACATTTTTGTTGTATTGTGCTTTGATGTGTTTCTTGTGGGCTTCATTGGCCATTGCGACATCATGCAAGGTTTCATCTAACCATGTTAGATGCAAAAATCACTCCTCTTATGTCGAAGCTGTGGGAAGAAGCTTGACGACAAGCTTCAAAGATGGAATCTCACATTCGATGGGAAGGATCACTTCTAGACCATACACCAACTGAATGGGTGTAAATCCAGTTGGAGTTCAGATAGAAGTTCAGTATGCCCACAAATTTGAACAAATAATGAGGCTCCAGTTCTTTTTATGAATCCTTATCATGTGTTGCAACATTGTTTTCAAAACCTTGTTAATGGCTTCTACTTTCCTATTAGCCTATGGCTAATAGGGATTTGAGCTATCATGTTGAAGACCACACTTGGTTGTAAGTTTAGACATCATGTGATTTAAGAAATGTTTCCCATGGTCTGTAATAATAGCTTGTGGCACACAAAATATAGAAATGAAATGATTGAAAATAAATAATGCAATTGTTCGATCGGTCTTTTTATATGTAGACATCTCTTTAGCCCATTTAGTAAAATAATCTATAGCCATAACGATGTAGCCATGACTCTGAAAAAATGAGGGTTATATGTCATAAAGTCAATGCCCCATTTTGCAAAGGGACCAACAATGATAAAAATATGCATAGGAGTGGGAGGAGCCTACGCTTTATGATCATAGATCTAGCAAGTGTGACACTTTTGGACTGCAAGAATGCAATCTCAAAACATGGTGGACCAAAAGTAACCATCTCATCAAATATTTTGGGCAGTGGCATAACCAGACATATGTCTACCACATGTTGCAGTGTGACACTCATTCAAATCTTTCTCGACCTCCTCATGGAGCACCATCTAAAAATCATATTGACACCATGGCGGTAGAGTGTGTCACCAATTACAATGTAATTTTAAGCCTAGTATCGAATACGTCATTGATCAAAGTGAGAGGTATTAGGATGGAAATTTTGTGTCTGGAGATAGATAACGACATCTCCATACCAAGGATCGTATGAATCAATTATAAACAACGACTCATCGGGAATAGATTCATCATACATAGACTCAATTTTAGATGAGGGAACGTCGCAAATAAGTTCATTAAAGACTAGGGAATTTTTAGATTTTTATTTGATGAAATCCAAATCAAACTCCTAGAGAATAAAAATCCATTTATATTACTTGTCCCCCAATATTTTTCCTCACAAAATATATGTCATCAGGTTGCAATCAAAAACTACCATAGTCTTCTAAAGAAGAATGTAGTGGTGAAACCTTTGCACAACTTGCATGGCTACCAAAGCTAACTTTTCAATGTGAGTTTATTTGATTTTAGTATCATTTAAATTTTGACTTCTAATAATAGATAGGATGATCGTCCCCTAGGTCATCTTCTTGGAAGAATACCATGGAAATGGTGGTAATAGCAGTAGTGAGATATAGGAAATAATTGTGTTGATAATCAAGGGGATACGAAAACGATGCCTGAACCATAACTTATTTCAAAGCATCAAAAGCTTTGTGGGTTGTATCTTCCCAATGGAAAGGAACCCCTTTTTTCAATAGGCTAGTAAATCCTTTAGTCAATTTTGTGTAGTTTGGGGGAAATATTCGTATAAATTTAGCCTTCCCTTGGAGGAATTGTAACTAAACAGGTGAAGAAGGTGTAGGAAAGTCAAGAATTTCCTATACTTTGAGTGTATCGATATGATTTCCTTTCTTCGACAAAACGAAGCCAAGAAGTCTACCAGATTTGACACTAGGAAAAAAAATTTGTGTGGGTTTAATCTGATATTGTAATGTTGAAAACATAGAAAAATATCCCTAAGATGTATCGATGGTCTTCTCAATGTTTGGAGTGGGAAGGTAAATCATGCAAATAAGGTTCTACAATGTGTTTGATATGATGGAAGGCATAATTCATGGCCCTCTAAGAAGTCGCACTGGCATTATTCAAACCAAAAGGGAGCTTTCGATAGGAAAATTTTCCCTATTGACAAATAAAAGAAGTCTTATGTTGGTCTGATGGGAGTATGTTGATTTGATTGTAGTCCGAAAAACCATCCATAAATGAAAAAAATTCACTTCCAACACAGTCATCAATGATTTGGTCAATAAACAGGGTAGGATAGTTTTCTTTGTGACAACAACGGTTATTATCCTGATAGTCAACGCATAATTGGATCGTTCCTTATTTCTTCATCACAGGGATGATGTTAGAGACCCAATCAATGAGAGGAATCGGGTAAATAAATCCAGCATGCAAAAGTTTTTCAACCTCTGATTTGATCGCAACATCCTTCTTGGGGTGAAACGTACGTAAGTGTTATCAAATTGGCATAGCTTTTGAGTAGGTTTTAATTTCATGTACTATGATATTCAGATCTATATCGAGAATCTCTTCAAATGTCCAAGTGAAAACTTCATGAAATTCTTGAAAATGGGCTTTATAAATATTGACCCCATCAAGAGAACGAGATGCACCAATATGGGCATTTTTGATAACTCCAGATTTTATTGAAATATTAAGAGGAACATTATCTTCAATATTCACTAAATTATTCTTGAGAAATCAACATCATGAATAGAGACGGAATCCTTAAATGTGTCAGCAATATTGGGTGAATAAATATCTCGAAAATTATTCTCAAAAGTTTTAGGTAAGGAGGAATGATGATGATTATTGTCCCATGGTACGTCATCTAATATCTTGTTTTCCATGATTCTTTCACCAGTAGAGAATGTAACAGTGAAAGGGTCAAAAGATGAACCAAAATATTAGGAATGATCAACCCAATTTAATGAGGAGCTAAAATCAGAATTTTCAAACAAGCCAAATAAATGGCTTCATATTCAATCTCAATGGGACTAAATGACATACGATCACCAAAAGTATCAACATTGGAAAGGTTTGGTATTATCCAAGGATTAGATGGAAAAGTAAAAGAGAAAATCATATTAAAACATGCAACCATATTTGGAATGTCAGGAGGATGGAGTAAGAAATTTCCCATCAAAGAGGAATCTTTCAGCAATCCAACTCTGACCTGTTGATAGGACTGTGGGTATTCACCCACAAGTGGGATGCTTCTAGTAGTTTGAGAATTATTGGAAAAAAGGGGAAGATGGTCTATGGCCACAATACCACCCTTGTTAGGGAAATAAATCATCTTAAAATAAGTCGATATGAAATTTTCCATGGCATAAATCGATGTGTGGCCTCCATCTATAAATTCAACTTCTACTGAACTCATTTTTCTAGCTAATTCTACTTGCAATGTATTCAAAATTTCCTATGGTTTGAAACCTATTCCATCAAAATATTTAAGAGTGGTAGGTGATTGATTAAGTTTAGGAGAACCAATAGCTTTCCAACAGGAAAGTGACATGAAACAGGTCGAAGAACCTTCATCCACAATTATGTGAGGGATAATCAACCTAGATCATGAATGCCAATTGGGCTGGAAGTTTGGGAGTATGATTATCATGATTAAATACAACAAGATTAGAATATGATGGATCTATCCCACCAACTATTGCAAGTAACAACCTCTTTTGGGTAGGAAAATTATGCAATACCTTGAGAGTTGACATAGAGAGGGAGCTTTAGGCCAAGTCCTCAACTATGCTATGATTTTGTACAACCCTCACACGAGGATTGAATGTGAATTTGTGAATAATTTATTTACAAGGTTTAATCGTTAATTTAGATGATATCATATTTGGAGAAGGCTTCGAAGCAAGTTAAGTGGGATTGGCAGGTGGATCAGTAGCCTTACCAGTAGAGGGATTTGGGTTACTGTAGTCTTTATTTCTTGTAGCCACCATGATCTCATCTCTATGTTTGGTGAAAGATAACATCATAACTTGGGAAGAGGAAGCTAGATCTCGTGCAACCATATTTGTCTCCTAGTTGGGAAAGGGATCGGTTAACACAGTAGGCGCCTTAGATGATGACTTAGGGAATTGATTAGCTTATGCCTGATGTGGATAATCCTGAGTAAAATGCTCCTCATTAAAAATAAGTCAGGGGTAACAAGGTGTGGAGCTGTAACAAGGGTCTTTTTCACCTCTAGTTATCTCACATTACAAGTCAATCCGGGAGCGTTTTGTTATTGTAAAGGACATTTAATTTGAGGCTATTTGTCAGGATAATGCTTCGTAGTATAGATCTAAAGAATACAAGAGTAAACGGATGCTAATGCTAAATTACTTTTGCATAAAGAAATCACACACGCAGCAACTTCGTCGGTCGAGGGTATGGAATTAGTAACCTATCCCCCTAGAAACTGATGAAGGAGTATGGATCATGATCTGGGAGCATTATAGCGTCTGCTGTATCTCACAACAGTCTTGAACCTCCTCTCATGCCACTTCAATAAACGCAAGCGAAAGGAACAGCAAGAAAACAGAATGAAACAACAACTTCAGAAATGGAACAGCAATAAAAGGAACGGCAGTAAATGGAACGGCAGTAAAGAAACTAAGTCTCGCGAGGTCAACACTTCCAATCCTTGGCACACACTTACATACAAAAAGGAAAGCAATCATTTATACAGGTTTGCAGCTTAATCAAATGGAACAGCAAATTATTAAAGACAGGAAACGTCAATCATATATATATCAAATGGAACAGCAAATCATTAAAGACAGGAAACGTCAATCATATGTACACGATCTGCAATAGTCACCAACAATCCATTAACCCCAATCACCTGTAGCTGAAATATTCTACTTATGAATTCTGTAATTGATGCAAACAACTCAGATCAACAGTATGCGAAGAATCCTGAAAGTATGATATGAACTTGTTACAGAGATTTATAACAGGAAAGCTACAGATGAATAAATATGAAACAACATGCAACCATAACAGATTATGAGAAACAAACCACACAAAGCAGAATTGTAATGGTACAATCAGCCAGTGTCCGTTGGAGCCGGGCCCAAAGCTTCCAATGGCGCACTGCCGTAAACTACTTCAGACGCACGGAGAAATTAACACCAAGATATTATATTAACGCATCAATGAGAGTACAAAACTAAGTCTCAGAGAGACTCAATAGTCTGAGTTCAACTGACAATAAAATTTGTGAACAGAAAGTTAAAGATACCAAAGTATATCTAGTTTCCAATGCTACCCTCCTTTTATACAATTAACGGCGGAGTTCATCGGTCGACAAAACGATTGATCGTAGCGATCCCTCAGGATCGAAGATCCTGAGGGATCCGCTAAACTGTTAACGCTTTCCTTTACTCGGCCTGTATTTCCGAACTGGCAGTCCTTCATCTCGTTCCGGACTGATCTTCCTTGATTTACTCGACCTGGTCTGAACCTTATTTAGAATTGGAGGGACAGCCGTTATCTTCTCATCAAATCCTCGTTTTGCATTGCGCCTTCCTGCTTTTACCTTTCCCTGCGTAGAGAAGACAACTGTTAGTGATTGGATCATTTTAGACTCGTTCTCGTTGCATTTTCCCTACTTTATAATAAAGAAAAGATTACAACTATTGCTTAAAACATCACTAAATTATTTATTAAAACATACCTTCCCAATGCTCTACACACCCCCCGACTTACTCTGTTTCATGGCCTCATGAAAACGTTATAATTAACATGGAGAGCAGTAAGAGAATAGGCTGGAGAGGGTACTTCATGAGGGGGTCTGCAACCATGATAGGCAACCAGATTATCAAAGAAGTAATGCAACTGATCTGCAGGCATATCATACAAGGCCTGGTACCCCGGTGCAGGGTGCCAGATAATTGGGCTACGGAACCGATATCCTAACCATGATGGTCCAGCTTGCAGAATGCACTGGCCATAAAAAGGCAATCGTTCAGCAGCCAGCTCAAAGTTCTCATATCTGAAGGGCTCCCTGAGCTGGATGCTTGGGGTGGAAATCCGATAACGAATTTGGCAGCCTCCAAGGCGGAATCTTTAATAACCAGGAAGTATTCTAAGCTATTTCGGATCAACTCCTCATGCATGGGTCCTAGTAGTTTTATAACGCCAGGGTTTCTCATAAGGCTTTTGTGTGATTGCCATAGGCGAACTGGATCTTGAGGCTCAGCCCTGACCCATAGATCTAGGCTGTGCTCCTGCCTCTGAAAGGCATTATAAGCCCTGAGCCACTTTAACTGATTGACCCCGAATGAAACAAAGGCTTGCAGCTGTATATCCCCCACAAAGGGGCCAGGGTTTAGATCAGTTTCCTGCTCAAGCACCATATTGTGCAAATAAAATTCGCATAATAATCGTTGGACCTTAACCCCATAATGTTTGCAACAATCAATAAAATCATTAACAGTGTTAATCTGAATGGGGGCACCTGCCCTGACAGCTTTTATTTTCAATCTTAAGTATCTTTCAAGGAGGAATAAAGCATAATTCTTCGCGGGGGCCCTGCAAGTCAAAACATCATCATACAACGAACATACAGTGTCCAATTGTTTAATAACAGCATCTAGTCGACGTGTTACCTTAGCAACCTTTTCCTGTTCCTTCTGCCATCCTTCAAAAGCCTGACTCTCCGATTCACTCATGTTTCTCAGCTGCTGTTGCAGTTCTTCATGTTTTTCCAGAGGGATCCTTTGTTCCTCTAACTGCTCAGCCCTCTGCTGCAATTCTTCGTATTTTTCTCGAGGAATCCTCTGCTCAACTTCCTGCTGCAGCTCCTCATATTTCTCTCGAGGGATCATTTGTTCCTGTAGTTGTTCAGCCTCCTGTTGGGCCTGTCTTATCTCGCGGCGCAAGGCCTTGGTTTTTGGATCCCTTTCCCATGATTCCCTGGAGGCAGGAAGTTTCGCCTGGACCTTTACATTTCGTCGCTTAATTTTCCCTGAAGGTGGTGTCTCAGTGTGAACTGCTCTATTTTCCCCTTCCTTCTTGACATGTATAAAGGGGTACGGTGGTCCCTCTGTAACTGGGATGTCGTCTTGTGGCTCAGTTTTAATTGGAACGGCAGTTGGTTCTAATGGGCTGTTTGGAATATCAGCCTGCTCCTCTATGTCAATAGGAACGACATTCTGGTGCTCTGTTCCAGATGGAACAACATTTTGTTCCTCAGTATTAATTGGAACAGCTGCAGGTTTTCTAGCAGAGTATCGACCTACTAGATGTCTATAGGTGCTCTGTCTTCCTCTCTGAGAGGACCCAGCTGTATTTGTCCTTCTTTTTCTTCTTACAGTCCTCTTTATTCTCAAACTGGCTTTCAGACTCCGAATTTTCTGCCGAAGCTGGGCTATAATATTCAACAATTTTTGCTGTTTTCTTCTCAACTTCTTAATTTCTTTTGCCTCGGCTGTGGGCACATGGGCGGCCCTCAGTTCTGCTCCTCTTTCATCGAGGGTTTCTTCTATCATTCGGGGAACATCCTGTTCCCGACAAACATTTTCATCCCCCCCGCCATCAGCGGGTGGATTTCCTTCTGGTGTTTTGGGAACGGCTTGTTCCTGATTGGTATTCACATTTTCTTTGTCAATGACAGGGGGGTTTTCTTCCCCTGCCATCCCATCATGCAATTCGTCACGCGTCTCTTCCTCAGAAGGTCCTTCGGGAGGCTCTGCCGGACTGGAAGGTGAAGGATAACCTCTAAGGCTGGCCAAGATGGTGGCCAGCTCTTCTTCTTCCACAGGGTTTTGTGGATGGCTACCCCCCAATTGTTCCATCTCCTTCTCCCGAATTGGCTGCTCAGTAGCTGCCTCTGGATAGCTGGTCTCGGCCGCAGAGTCGTCATCCCTATCTCCTTCTTCAGCTTCTACTTCATTCTCTGTTTGTTCCAGGTTTTCCCCAGGTATTTGTTCTGGCGCTGGAGGGTCCTCTATTATTTCAATCGGCTGGCCTATGTTTGGCTGGATTTTTTCCAGCCTACCTCTTATCTTTGCCAACCGAACTGACTTTCTAGGCCTCCCGGGCTGTTCGGGTGTGCTGACCACCTGTTCCTCCACCTCCACCTTTCTGCGTTTTTCAACCTGTTCTTCTGTGCCAGAGGAATACCTTCGCTTTAAGGTAGCACGTCTTTCTGCGGCCAATTCCTTACGTTTTTCTGCATGTCTAGTTGCTTCAGGGGTGCATTTTTGTTTCCCTAGCTTTATGCGTTTCTTCACTTGCTCGGTTGTGCCCGAGGGTTGCTTAGGTTTTGGCGATTCTCTGGGTTTTTTAGGTGTTTCGGAGGTGCTAGCGGGGTGCTTCGTCTTTGGGGATGGTGATGCTACTTCCCCTCCAATTGCTGTAATAAGTTCCCGCCAGCTAGTCTGCTGCCGAGCGAGACTGTATGTCACTATCAGGCGGATCAACCCGTGGTGGCTAACCACTGCGTCTTCATGGTGTGCCTTTTTCAGGCTCCGAGAGGTATCATGCAACAATGAATTTAACAATGCAGGGAGATTCACAGCACATTTTCCTTTTAACACAGCTAAGAGCTTAAGGTGACGCGGCCTTACCACATCTTTTCGTCCTTCGCAGGTGATGTAGCTCTGTACTACCTTTGCCAGTTCGCTCCAAGGTTCTCCCAGTGTTGCCGGCAGCA
This sequence comes from Pinus tabuliformis, assembly GCA_031772625.1. Lineage (NCBI taxonomy): Eukaryota > Viridiplantae > Streptophyta > Pinopsida > Pinales > Pinaceae > Pinus > Pinus tabuliformis. The sequence continues at coordinate 536,181,629 of CM062818.1, read as the reverse complement.
CTCCTTTTCCCTTCACTGTCAGCTTCTGCCCTTCATCTTGGAAGAGTTCTACGATCTTTTGCAGTCTTTCTTTCTTTGTCGTCCATATTGGACCTAAGTCTGGTAATCCGGTTACTTCCGCGATTATTTCCTTCGTGACTGCTATCTGCTTCCCACCTACCACTGAGTGTTCTTCCTGCAAATTCTGCAGGAATTCCATGGCCACTATTTCGTTTGATTTGCGCAGGCGGCCAAAATAAGTTAACCACCCTGCCTTTTCTAAGATCTTCCGAGCGGCTTCGGAGACTATGAGCTCGCTCGGCTCGCTTCTGATAGACTTTCCCCCCATGGTTCTGTTTCAGGGTCTAGATGGAACAGCAATGCAAAGAACGTAATTGCGGCAAAAAAGAAAAGACACAGAGCATGCATGAATAATTGATCATAAATAACAACTTTTTCAAAAAATAGCATTGTCATGCCGTTAACGCATATCGTACCTTCGTATCATATCATTTCCGAATGATGTGTTAACACGTGGCCGGCGGAGTAATGAAGTCACCTCCCCCCCGCGCGAAATGATAGGCTGCCTCAGCCGTCAAATAGAAGAAGGCGGTCATCCCATCACCGAGTCATAATGGAACAGCTTATAAAGTTTTGCCATGTTTCAGATTAGACAAAGAAATACCGAGATCGATGCGACAGATAGATCGCGTTTAACATAAGCCTTCGTGATGTGATGCAGAACATAAGGATAGGACGTCTAGCACTCATGGAAGGTCTGAGATAGTCATAGTCAATACCTTTGCCATAATTGGTAATGATAAATGTTCATGTGACGTATCCATTAAGGTGTAAGATATAATTATTACGAGGATAGAAAGAAATATTTAATAAGATCCAAATTGGTGTATATGTTTTGACTCCGATACCATTAACAGAGCTCTGCTGCCGACCGGTGTTTATAACCGTGGCAGAGTTGTTTATTTCACCCCGGAACCATAGTCCTTTGTGTAGTTTTGAAGAGCAATTCTTGTCAACATGCAGGCCATCATGCTGGCTTGGTAACCAGATAACCATGACGCCATTCACCAGAGAGGCGCGAAACGTGGGCAGGCTGGCTCGTGATGAGACCCCCTGTTCCAAGGTTTGTTTATATAATGAACCTGTTGGACCATATCCCTGGTGTGGTGGCCATGATGGGAATGCCACTTCGCTTCCAATCTTATGATCATAGTAGGCTGGTTCTTTAATGAAACCCCCTATCCTGCATTTGACAAATAATTTCTTTTGGTTCTGCTTTTGCTTTTTTTTTTTTTTTTTTTTTTTTTTTTTTTTTTTTTTTTGAGATGGACTTTTGCTCTTGTATAGTTACACATAAGGGTGGTTCAGCCCTCCTTAAGAGTGGGAATGGCGGAAGAAGTCTTGTTATCCCAATAGGAAGATATAAATTTTCTATTCTTATTTCCAAGTAATAATAAAGAGAATTGTAGGAACGTAACATGATGAAGTTTTCCAACAGGGCAGAGGAGGTGAGACTTATGGCTGAAAGAATGATGAGTGTATGGTTCCCTCCTTTGTTGCATCAATACTAGGGTTGTTATAGATAGCGATTTATGATGTGCTGATCTTGGTATATCATGCCTTTTATATTTGTTGCATAAATATATAGCTGTTACTTATGGTCTCGGGACAATGTTTTCTTCTTATAGAAAGGATGAGGGCATACTATTTCTTTCTTACAAGGGAGGGTGGGAGGGTTCTTTTGATGCAATGTCCTAAGATAACAAAAGCACTCAAATGCTGCTTGCTAAAAAAAGAATTGAAAAAAAACACACAAATGTTGCTCCTTCTAAAAAGGGATAAAAAAAATTCAAAAGTGCTGTTCCTTTTGAAAAGGAACAGCAAAAATTCAAAAGTGTTGTTCCTTTTAGAAAGGAACAGCAAAAATTCAAAAAGTGTTGTTCCTTTTGGAAAGGAACAGCAAAACTCAAGGGTGTCGTTCCTTTTGAAAAGGAACAGCAAAACACACAAGTGCTGTTCCTTTTGAAAAGGAACAGCAAAACACACAAGTGCTGTTCCTTTTGAAAAGGAACAGCAAAACACACAAGTGCTGTTCCTTTTGAAAAGGAACAGCAAAACACACAAGTGTTGTTCCTTTTGAAAAGGAACAGCAAAACACACAAGTGATGTTCCTTTTGAAAAGGAACAGCAAAACACAGACTTGAAACATATATACAAAATTTACAATCTTATATACAAAATGTGGTAATAAAGAATGAACTTCTTACCAATCTATAGGGGAGGAAGTTTTTGCTTCCTCTCCCATAATCTTGATGTTAGTATCTTGGCGTAACTGCTGGCAAAATGATTCCCGAGTGAGCGGTTTGCGATACAGACGAACTCGGTGGCCGTTTACCTTAAATGTATATCCAGATCCATCGATTGTAATCAAAGTAAGGGTCCCATTGTCATGGACTTTTTGAATCTCGTATGGTCCCAACCATCGAGTCTGAAGCTTCCCCGGGAAATCCTGAAATCTAGAATCATATAACAGAGCCCAGTCTCCTTCGTGAAATATCTTGTTTTTGATGAGCGCATCATGCCATTTGGCTCGCTGCTGCTGGATGAGTGCTGTATTCTGTAATGCAGCGAGCCTTGTTTCGTCCAACTCATTAATTTGCTGTAATCGATTTTTCTGTGCTTCACTTAAATCCAATCCGACTTCTTGGGCAGTTCGCAGGGTTTGGATCTCAAATTCTATAGGAAAAATGGGTTGCTTTCCAAACACTAAGTGATATGGTGAATAGCCAGTGGTACTTCTCCATGTGGTTCGATAAGCCCACAGTGCCTCCGGTAGTCGGGCGGCCCAATCGCGGCGGTGTGAGGCAACAGTTTTTGTCAAAATTGACTCTATTATCTTATTACTGTTCTCGACTTGCCCATTTGCCTGCGGATGGTATGGGGTAGTAATTTTGTGATGGATGTGATGGTTATTGAGTGTTGCAGCTAATTTATGTCCCACAAATTGTGGTCCTCCATCTGTAATCACTTCCCTTGGAAGACCATAACGTACAAACAAATGGAACAAGAACTGAATTACCGACTCCTCTGTAGCTCTGGGTAATGCCTCTGCCTCAACCCATTTGGTAACATATTCAGTTGCCACCAAAATGTAGGTTTTTTGGTTTGATGGGGGGTTGATGGGTCCGACAAAGTCCAGAGCCCAGCGTTCGAAAGGTTCGATCACCAATTGAGGCCGCAAAGGCATTTCGTCTGCTGGGCCAGGTCGTCCTACACGCTGACAACTATCACAGGCCTGGACAAATTTTTTGGCATCTTTGAAGATTGTAGGCCAGTAATATCCCGTTTGTAATACTTTGTGTGCTGTCCTTCGTTCAGCGAAATGTCCTCCACATGGCCCGTCATGGCAGGCTTTCAAGATATCAAAGATTTCGTCTTCTCGAATACATCTTCTGATTTCCATATCTGCGCCTGTGTGAAACAGATAGCCCCCAACCCACGAAAATCGATTGCTTTTCGCGACGATCTGTTTCCGTTCATTGGGAGTTAAATGTTTTGGAAGCTTACCTACTGCAAGATAATTAGCCACATCAGCGTACCAGGGAGTCTGAACAGCGACTGCAAATAAGTGTTCATCTGGGAATTGGTCCTCAACTGCTGCTGTTTCAACTGATTTTGGTATTCGTGAAAGAAAATCAGCTACAGGGTTCTCCTTCCCTGGTCGGTCTCTGATTGTAATGTCGAATTCCTGCAACAAGATCAACCACCTGGTTATTCTTCCATTTGTAACAGGCTTATTTGCTAAATACCTAATAGCAGAATGGTCTGTATACAAAATAACGGGATAGCCTGTAATATAGTGTCTAAATTTATTAATAGCATGTATCACAGCTAAAAATTCTTTTTCGGTGACAGTGTAATTTAATTCAGCCGGAGCCAAATTTTTGCTGATGTAATAGATAGCGTATGGTCTTTTCTCTTCTTCTTGGCCCAACACTGCACCGATTGCTGTGTCTGAGGCGTCGGTTGAAATTTGGAATGGTAAGTTCCAATTAGGTCCTCTGAGAACTGGAGCTGTAGATAGCAACTTCTTTAATTCTGTGAAGGCTCGATCACATTTTTCTGTCCACAAAAAATCAACATTTCTAGTTAATGCATGTAGAGGTGCGGCAATACGTGAGTAATGTTGTATAAATCGTCTATAATACCCAGAAAAACCAAGAAAACTGCGTACCTCTGTTTGATTAGTGGGGGTTGGGATAAGCATGAGTATTTGAATTTTAGCCGGGTCTACCTGAATGCCAGCTGCTGAGATGTAATGTCCCAGAATGAGTCCTTCTGTCATCATCATGTAACATTTTTCGTGACTCAAGCAAAGCCTGGTAGCGATGCAACGCTCTAGAACTTTTTCGAGAGTGTCCAGGGCTGGATCAAAGTCATCTCCATATGGTGTAAAATCATCCATATAGACTTCCAATCCATCATTAATTAAATCTGCGAAGATGCTAAGAACAGCCCGTTGGAATGTGGCCGGAGCATTACATAATCCAAAGGGTAAGACTCGGTAGGCGAACGTTCCCCAGGGGCAAGTAAAGGTAGTCTTGTCCTGGTCTTCAGGGGCAATCTGAATCTGGTTATATCCGCTGAAGCCATCCAAGAAAGAAAAAAATTTCTTGCCTGCTAAGGTGTCCAATACCTGGTCTATGAAAGGGAGAGGGAAGTGATCTTTTTGTGTAGCTTTGTTTAATTCTCTGTAATCGACACAGATCCTCCATTTCCCGTTCTTTTTAGGTACTACCACAAGTGGGGAGACCCATTTGCTGTCAGAAATAGGATAAATAAAATTAACGTCTAATAATTTCTGCAGCTCATCTTTTACAACATCTTTTAAATGGGGATTGAGTCTTCTCTGTGGTTGGCGAACCGGTCTTGCATCTTTCTCGATATAGATACGATGTGTACATAGCTGGGGATCAATCCCCTTCATATCGGGATAGTCCCAAGCAAATGCCTCCTGATACTTTCGTAGGAGCTGGATGAGTTTGGTCTCTTGCTCTGGTGTCAGATTAGCGTTAATATTTAAAGTTTTGCCCGGTTCAATTTGTATTACTTTGCTGTTAGCAACAGAGGTTACAGGTATATTTGGGTCATTGTCATATTTTAGAGGATCTTCCTCTAATTCGTTATCAAATGCCGCTTTTATCATAAAGCATTGTGTATACGATGTGGATTCTGTTTGATTAATGAATTTATTGATGGCATCATCTTCCGTTTGATCTTTAAAATCTAGCGCTTCCTGAACTGTTAATGGTGGTCTAATATTATCAGTAATATATGAGGCAGGGCGCAGATTGGTCAGCGATATATGAGGTGTGATGCTTGGCTGGGCTGGCGGGTACAAGATTAAATTTTTGATATCCGGTCCTCTGGTTATGGTCATGTTTCCCTGCCGGCATCCAATGTAGGCGTCAGCAGTAGCGAGCCATGGTCTACCTAGAATTAGCGGATGTCCATCTAGTCGGGTTTTTGGATTAATCACCAGAAAATCGGTCGGGTATTCCCAAGAGTCCACTGAAACCATGACATCATACAAGGTGCCTTCTGGTCTTATTACTGATCGGTCAGCTAGCTCTAGTAAAGTGGAAGTAGGCTCTACCGATGTGATTCCAAGCTTCTGGCAGGTTGATGTTGTCAGGATATTAATCGCAGCCCCTAGATCTACTAAAACGTTGGTCAGGGTCTGCCCACAGACTTGAACAGTGACAATTGGGTTTCCAGGATCCTCATATTTAATTGGTGTTTCTTTCCCTGATAAGAGGTCGGATAAGGTGCCGACTACCTGGACTCTAGGGTTAGGGGTTATATTTCTTTTTGTTTTTCTGCTACACAGGTCTTTTATAGTTTTTGCATATATGGGGATATCCTGTATAGCCTGAAGGAATGGAATTCTTATATACAAGTTTTGGAGTTCTCCCAGAATATCAAAATCCGGATATTGCATTTGTCTCGGAATGGCCAGTCGTTCTGGGAAAGGTGGAGAAGATGTAATTACTTGCTGATGAACCTGGTCTTTACTTACTTCTTCTTGTTGTGACGGCTGTTCTATCGGTAACTGGTTTTCAATATGAGCGGTTCTATGTCCCTCAGTTTCTATTATTCGCCCAGATCTCAACTGAAGATCATTGCACTCCTGCAGAGCAGATTCAATCTCGGAAGATTCTATAATTTGAAGAGATTGAACTGGTCGATTATTTGGGTTAGGGTTGGGTTGGGCTGGGAGCTGCGGTCTTAGGTTGGGCTGGGGATTTTGTTGCAAGGCTGGCAGAGTTGGTTGAGGGAGCGGAATTGATCCTGGTGTTTGATATGTCGATCTTGGCCAGTTGCTCTGCCAGGGTGAACTTTGCGAAGTGGAAGGGGTCCACTGCGGAGGATATGAATTATTTGGCCAATATGGCGGAGGATAAGGAAAGTTTGGCCAACCAGCTTGGTTCATCCAAGGGTTCGGAGTAGGAAACATTTGAGGCGACCAATTTGAAAACGGGTGCTGAGACTGATTTTGCCACATATTCTGTTGCTGAGCATTAAATTGCGGAGATTGAAAAGAAGAGGAGGGATCTTGAAACATACCAGGTTGCCTAGGTTGCCATTGACGACGCTGGTTAATAAAGTATGCTGATTCTGGTTCCTCTTCTGCTTCTTTGTACACCGCCTTCAAACCAGGGAGCGAGGGACAGCTTTCAGTCGGATGGTCCTTGGTACAAATAGCACATATTTGAACTGTATCGAGCGGGCATTCTTTCTGGCTATGTTTCTTCCTGCACCGCGGGCAAAAAATTGCCAGATTCTGTTCCGCCTCTGCTTGCTTCTGTTTAGCCTGCACAATATCAAGCTGTGTAGTTAATGTCCCCATGATATCAGTTTTAAAATTCTCTAACAGATTTCCAAGTTCCACTCGTGATACTCCTTCTGTTGATGTTCGATTGTCTCTAGTGAAGCGATCATATTCTGCTGGTTTTATCCTTGTGCTGCCTCTTGAGCTCCTGATACACAGATTAATGATGTCAGCAAAATTTTCCTGATAAATGTCTCCTTTTCCCATAATATTCAACGTTTCAATCCATTGCTCCTTCATACCTCTAATCAATGCAGTTTTCAACACGTTATCGGGCAGAGGTAACGATGCATATGGAGATCTCTGCAAGTTATATTGGAAACGTTCTACATATTCTTCTAAAGTTTCATTTGGTCTGGCTGACATTTGAAAGATTTCATCCTTTAGTTCTCTTGATCTACAGTAATCCTGATATTTTTTTAAGAAGGCCGCTTTCATTTCTTCCCAATTGTTTATGACTCCACCACCTAAACCCATGAACCATCTCAGAGCTGCTCCCTTCAAAGTAGAGGGAAACAGTTTTAGCTTCTGGGGATCAGTGGTGTAATCGTATCCCCTGCATAACACATCAAATTCGAATAGAAACGCATCAGGGTCTTCTGATGTGAGTCCATGAAACGTCGGGATATGTTGAAGCGGAATTGCCTTCATTGGTGCATTCGCAGCGGAATCTACTATGGGATATTGCAAAGTAGAGGTTTGGGTATTTGGCTGATTCTGCGCCATGGAATCAAATATATGCCAGTAATCTTCAGGAATTTCCAAGAGAGTATTCCTTGGTTGAGGAGGGGTAATCTTAGCAGGAACTGTTTTTACAGCACTCCCTTTATCAGGGATAATGATGGCCCCTACTGTCTGAGGTGAATGAATTCCTCAACAAGGATTTTTGCAGCGCTTCCTTTATCCTGACTATTTAAAGGCTGGTTTGGTTCAATAGGAGATCTAGGTTCCTCGATTTCCCCTGTTTCTCCTTCTCCTTCGCAAAGGTTGCTAAAATTTCCTTCGTGCACTGGTCCAGGAGTCGAATTGTCAAGTTCTTGAAAGTCCTGCTCCTCTGTCTGACTGTGCACCTCCGCAAAGGCTTCAGATGGTGATTCTGAGGCCTGAAGGGAACTAGCAGGTTGTTTAGAGTTTACTTTCCTATAACCTACTGATGGCGGAGATCCGGCTTTCTTGTAAATTTCGTCTATAAAGGTCTTTCGTCCAAGGGTCGCCGACCCCTTGGCTTTTTCTGTTTTGGATGGAGGCTTTTGATTCTTTTCTGGCTTTTTCTGCTTAGTCATGCACTCCAATTAAATTACTAAATCAATTCTGCTAGGAAAGCGGACGGTGGAGCAGGGCTTTTACATGCTCCGCACGCAGGTTCTTACCTTCCGTTTTTAAAATCCAGTTCTCCCCTAACAGATTCACACACTACCCTGTTAAAAAAACAAATGGCTATGCCCCTTCCCCGGCAACGGCGCCAAAAATGTGGAGCTGTAACAAGGGTCTTTTTCACCTCTAGTTATCTCACATTACAAGTCAATCCGGGAGCGTTTTGTTATTGTAAAGGACGTCTTAATTTGAGGCTATTTGTCAGGATAATGCTTCGTAGTATAGATCTAAAGAATACAAGAGTAAACGGATGCTAATGCTAAATTACTTTTGCATAAAGAAATCACACACGCAGCAACTTCGTCGGTCGAGGGTATGGAATTAGTAACCTATCCCCCTAGAAACTGATGAAGGAGTATGGATCATGATCTGGGAGCATTATAGCGTCTGCTGTATCTCACAACAGTCTTGAACCTCCTCTCATGCCACTTCAATAAACGCAAGCGAAAGGAACAACAAGAAAACAGAATGAAACAGCAACTTCAGAAATGGAACAGCAATAAAAGGAACGGCAGTAAATGGAACGGCAGTAAAGAAACTAAGTCTCGCGAGGTCAACACTTCCAATCCTTGGCACACACTTACATACAAAAAGGAAAGCAATCATTTATACAGGTTTGCAGCTTAATCAAATGGAACAGCAAATTATTAAAGACAGGAAACGTCAATCATATATATATCAAATGGAACAGCAAATCATTAAAGACAGGAAACGTCAATCATATGTACACGATCTGCAATAGTCACCAACAATCCATTAACCCCAATCACCTGTAGCTGAAATATTCTACTTATGAATTCTGTAATTGATGCAAACAACTCAGATCAACAGTATGCGAAGAATCCTGAAAGTATGATATGAACTTGTTACAGAGATTTATAACAGGAAAGCTACAGATGAATAAATATGAAACAACATGCAACCATAACAGATTATGAGAAACAAACCACACAAAGCAGAATTGTAATGGTACAATCAGCCAGTGTCCGTTGGAGCCGGGCCCAAAGCTTCCAATGGCGCACTGCCGTAAACTACTTCAGACGCACGGAGAAATTAACACCAAGATATTATATTAACGCATCAATGAGAGTACAAAACTAAGTCTCAGAGAGACTCAATAGTCTGAGTTCAACTGACAATAAAATTTGTGAACATAAAGTTAAAGATACCAAAGTATATCTAGTTTCCAATGCTACCCTCCTTTTATACAATTAACGGCGGAGTTCATCGGTCGAAAAAACGATTGATCGTAGCGATCCCTCAGGATCGAAGATCCTGAGGGATCCGCTAAACTGTTAACGCTTTCCTTTACTCGGCCTGTATTTCCGAACTGGCAGTCCTTCATCTCGTTCCGGACTGATCTTCCTTGATTTACTCGACCTGGTCTGAACCTTATTTAGAATTGGAGGGACAGCCGTTATCTTCTCATCAAATCCTCGTTTTGCATTGCGCCTTCCTGCTTTTACCTTTCCCTGCGTAGAGAAGACAACTGTTAGTGATTGGATCATTTTAGACTCGTTCTCGTTGCATTTTCCCTACTTTATAATAAAGAAAAGATTACAACTATTGCTTAAAACATCACTAAATTATTTATTAAAACATACCTTCCCAATGCTCTACACAAGGATTTCATTTTTTTGGCTTATGTTATATTCTTTCCACGACTAGCCCACGTAGTTAAACGGGGGGTTAGAGGGGGGGCAGAGCCCCCTCCTTTGTTGTGCCAATTGCATAGCGGGGGGGGTCACAAGGAATTTGAGGCGTGCAGATAGCCCCCTCTATGGGGTCCGGGGCATTGCCTTGGAAAATTTTGTTTTTGGACCCTATATTAGGTTGGGTGGACCTACCTATGGTTTTGGGCATGATTTTCGCACATGGTTTTGGACGCAATGGTTTTTGGTCCATGGTTTTGGATGTGATGGTTTTCGGTCCATGGTATTGAATGCTTCGGCATGTATAATTATGTATTGTAACATTGAAGGGAACATAATGAAAAATCAAGCTGGTAGTCCCAGTTTTGGGACCTAGGGAAAAATCTCTGTGTATATGTGTTTTATGTGTTATGCTCTCACATTGTTTATTTTTTGTGTTAGAATTCGTATGAAGGTAATTTCTATACTGGGTTAAAACCTACATTTGATATCAGAGTTGTTTTGGCTTCAAGGGGACGCCTTTGTTGCTGAGGGGTTTCGGTCACGCTTGTGGTAGACCCTGTTCAGTGGGAGATCTGTGGGATCGATTCTAGTGGTGAAAGAAGATGGCAAGTAGTGGAAAGATATAGATTCTGGTGGTGAAAGAGGAGCATCTGAATTCATTTAACATTGTGGTAAGTCAGTTATTATATGTTGATATTAAAATTTCAGATGAAGATAAGTGCATTAGTTTGTTGTGTTCTCTACCAGATTTGTGGGATAGTCTGGTTATTGTAATAGGTAGCAAAGCAACTGCCTTGCAATTTGATAAAATAGTCCCATCCTTGCTGACAAAGAAGATGAGATGGAAAAATATGGAGAGCTAGAATGGTGATGCTTTGTTTGTATGAGGATGGTCCCAGAACAGAAACAAAAACAAGTCATCAAGTGGGAGATCTAAATCTCTAGGAAAACCTATAAAGGTGGTGTGCTGGAAATGAAGAAAAGAAGGGCACCACAAAATGGATTGTAAATATAAATCTCCTAACAAAGGAAATGGATCTGATGATGCTCCTTCTGCAGAGATGAAAACCACCTCAGATGAAGGTGGGGATGTGTACTTGGCTTCTTCAAGTACACATGTAGATCATGAGGCATGGTTAATTGACTCAGGTGAATCCTTTCACTTCACTCCCCATAGCGAGTGGTTCTACGAGTATGAGAAATATGATGGTGGTGATGTCTTCTTGGGGGATGACAAGAAGGCTAATATCGTTGGTCGCAGAAAAGTAAAGTTGAAGTTGCAAGGTGGAAGGGTTAGAAAACTTCGAGGTTTTCTGCATATTCCTGCATTGGCCAGAAATATGATTTCCGTAAGCAATATGGATGATGCAGGTGTAAAAATAGTGTTTGAGAAGGTTGCTTGAAAAATTGTTCGGGGAGCACTGGTATTGATGCTGGTAGTTCGGATTGGAACTCTATACAAGCTGCAAGGTAGCACTGCTATTGATGGGTGCAACAGTTATGTGGTTCCTGAAAGTGGAGCAGAAAATCTAGTGGTCTCTAGAGATAATACCATGTCGTGGCATCAAACGCTTGGACATATTGGAGAGAAGGGCCTTCAAATACTTCATGGTAAAGTATGGTAGAAGGTATGAGTAATAGCTCTCTGGATTTTTATTTCTGTGAAAATTGTGTATATGGGAAGTAGAATCAGGTGAGTTTCCCCTCTGGTGGTAAGAGGGCGAAACATATATTAGAACTTGTGCACAGTGATGTGTTTGGACCTGTAAAGGTTCCATCACTGGGTAAGTTTGTGTACTATGTATCATTTATAGATTACTTCTCAAGGAATACATGGATATATTTCCTTACGAATAAATCTGAAGTCTTTGACAGGTTTAAATAATTTAAGGCTTTAATGGAAAACCAGACCGAGAAGAAGATAAAGGTGTTGAGGACAGATAACAGTGCAGAGTTTTGCAACAAGGAATTTGAAGATTTCTGTAAGAAGTGTGGTATAGCACGGCAGAAGACTACTCCATACACACCAGAGCAAAATGGAGTTGTAGAAAGAATGAAAAAGATGTTGATGGAAATGGTAAGAAGAATGCTCAGTGGTGTCGGGTTAGGATAGGAATTTTGGGCAGAGGTGGTGGAGACACCATGTTACCTAGTCAACAGATCACCTTCATCAGCATTGGAGGATAAGACTCCACAAGAGGTATGGACTAGTAAGAAACCCTCTCTTTCACATCTGAAGGTATTTGGATGTGATGCATATGTACATGTTCCAAAGGAGAAAAGAACCAAGTTGGATATTAAATCTGAAAAGTGCATCTTTATTGGGTATAAGGATGGTTTAAAGGGTTATAATCTTTGGAACCCAGTAACAAAGAAGGTTGTGTACAGCCAAGATGTGGTGTTTAGAGAGGTGAAAGATGTTATTAAACATGAAATCCAACCAAAGGAACCTGGGAAGATCGAGTTTGAGCTTAAGGAAGAAGAATCAGACTCTACAGTAGAGGAGGAATCAGAAGATGAAGAGCCACAAACTCCAGGCATGAGAAGATCAGTTCGAGAAAGAAGGCAGCCAGAAAGGTATATTCCATCTCCTTTATATTCAAATTTTTCTTTATCTGTTACTGATGATGACCCCATAACTGTGAAGGAAGCAGTAGATTCAAAGGATGGAAAACTCTAGAAAGAGGCCATGGTTGATGAAATGGCATCTTTGCACAAAAATAAGGCTTGGGATTTGGTGGAGTTGCCGGCTGGAACGAAACCCATTGGCAGCAAATGGGTGTTCAAAAAGAAGACAAATGCAGAAAGAAAGGTGGAGAAATACAAAGCTCGGTTGGTAGCAAAAGTTTATTCGCAGGTGCTGGGAATTGATTTTGGTGATATTTTTTCTCATGTTGCCAAGGTAGCTTCTATTAGATTACTTTTATCTGTTGTTGTTGCTTTTGATTTTGAGGTAGAATAGATGGATGTGAAGACAGCATTTCTTCACGGGGATCTAGAAGAGGAGATCTACATGAAGCAACCTAAAGGTTTTACGGTGAAGGGTAAGAAAGAAATGGTATGCAAGTTAAAGAAGTATCTGTATGGGTTAAAAAAGTCACCAAGGATGTGGTATCAGAAATTTGATACATTTATATGGGGACTTGGCTTCACCAGAAGAAAAGCAGATCACTGTGTGTATTTAAAATTAATTGGTGAATGTGTTATTTATCTGGGCTTGTATGTGGATGATATGTTGCTATTTGGAAATGACAAAGAAGTTATCCAGGATTTGAAGACCCAATTGTCCTCCAAATTTGACATGAAAGATCTTGATGCTGCAAACTATATTTTGGGCATGGAAATTAATAGAGACCGGGCAAAGAAAAAGCTCTGTCTAAACCAAAGGAAGTATGTCGAGACAATACTGCAGAGGTTTAATATGCTAGATAGTAAACCGGTGAAGCTTCATATTCCTGTAGGTGTGAGGTTATTCGTTGAACAGTGTCCCAGGACACAAGAAGAGGAAGAGGAGATGTCCCGTGTTCCATATACAAGTGCAGTCGGTAGCCTGATGTATGCAATGGTCTGTACTAGACCAAACATTGCACATGCAGTGGGAGTATTGAGCAAGTTTATGTCAAAACTAGGGAAGGAGCATTGGATAGCAGGGAAGTGGGTTTTCAGGTATTTGCATGGCACTAGTGATTATGGTTTGTGCTATCAAGGAAGACCAGGATTGGATAGAGTGTTCAATATTGGTGGCTTTGTTGATGTAGATTGGGCTAGAGATTTGGATCAGAGAAGATCTACAAGTGGGTATGTGTTTAACCTATTTGGAGGTGCAATCAGTTGGATGAGTAAGAAACAATCTATTGTGGCACTATCAACTACAAAGGCAGAATACATGGCAGCGACTCATGCAAGCAAGGAAGTAGTTTGGTTGTGGAGATTGTGTTCAAGTATGGGGTTAGTATAGGGAGCTATAAGGATAGACTGTTACAGCCAAAGTACAATTTTCTTGGCAAAGAACCCTACATATCATTCAAAGACAAAGCACATTGATGTTTGTTGAGATCTGAACTTGCATCTTTCCTATACACTTTCCTAGAATATTTCCATTCACCTGGACCTCCTAAGCTATTGACATCATTGCATATTAATCATAAAAGAGCACTTAAAGTGGTTTTTTAACTATGTTTTGTGTCTGTTGTTTGAACTAGATTTTTGCTCATTGAGCTGCGGAATCCTATCACTTTCTGTAGCTGCTTCAACTTTCCGCAGTTGTTTTTGTTAAAGTATACATTGTAGGTGTCATCATGCAAAGCGAGCCACATGGGAAAGTTGGAAATGACTTGGACATGGACCGAGTCCTATTGGCTCAGTCAGATTCATCAGGGGAAGCCATGGTCAACGGTGGTCAAGCGGTGGTCAAACAGAAGAGTCCTACGACAACAAGATTCTGATTCCAAGCATGTGAAAGATTTTCGTGGCCGTTTCTAGATCTCTGGAGGCACGCTGACACCTATAGGCTGCCCACGATGTGAATCCAACAAGCCATTTTCAATAGATTGCATAATCTCAGCAGCATGATGCTAAATCCATGGACGCTGTCGTTTACGTGTCCTCTGTCAACGTAGTTTACAGGAAAACAGTTATGTAACCTTTTGTTATAAATAATGTGTTTCTATACGCATAGTAGTTAGTCTTTTGAATATAATTTTGCTGTTAAAAAAAACCCACTTTGTCGTGACACCAGTTTCATTGTTGTAACTGTGTTCTGAAATTTATGAGAAGACTTTGTTTCTACATGGTTGCGTGAGCGTAATTCTTGATTGATAGTTATTGCCCGAGGTTGTGCAGAGGGCCCCTGCACACGCCGAGGTTTTGTTTCTTATTGTTGTACAATTTCATGTTGTGTTTCTTTATGTTTATTATGCTTTAGTTATTCACTTATGTATATTTCATTTACTATGGTACTAACACTTCATTCTTGCTCATAATTTTACATGCTTTGTACATTTCTGTTAACACTGATCAGTGTGTATGTTCCAAATTACAGTAGGCAGCCCGGGCATTTGCATATAATTTTCACAATGACTAATGACATGGGATTAATTCTCTGCTGACTTTGCTTTTCCTAGTTTTTAATTCCAGTTCTGCTTTATTGATTTCATTTTTGTTTCCTTTCTTTATTAGTTAGCTTAGATATTAAATTTCCCATATTATTGTCAGTTACCTCCGAAAGCCATAGCTGGACTACTGGCGAGGGATTGAAGTATGAGTGTGTAATTTGATTTTAGTTTTATTTTTCTACAATTAGATATCAGATTGCTCAAGTTGTTGATGATTACCTCTGAAAGCCATAGCTGGACTATGTGGCGAGGGGTCATACTATGAATTGATGTGATTTGATTTCAAATTTACTTTTCTACAATTAGATATCAGATTGCTCAAGTTGTTTATGATTACCTCCGAAAGCCATAGCTGGACTAACTGGTGAGGGGTCAGACTATGAGTTGATGTAATTTGATTTTAGTTTTACTTTACTTGCAATTTTTGGATTTCTTTGAGTGCAGTAGCTTAATTCATTTCTTTTTTATTTAGACAGCAGCAGGGAAAATGGTTTCATGATCAATAGTTCATTGTTTGTTTGATTAGAATAGTGGCACATATTCAGTTTCTTTTAGGAATTAATTTTATCATTAGTATGTTCTAAGACCCTCTGAATTTTGAAGTTTTGGAAATCAATATAAAGGACATAATTGCCTTGAAAATTTATATCCATACTTGTCTTTTAGAGTAATCTTAAAAGTCACGGATAGAATTTTCATTTCACATTAGGAGATAAACGAAGATAAAAAAAACCCCCAAAACAAAATAAAAAAATAAAAAACGACAACAAAAGTAAGAAATAGTTTATCTTTCACATATAGTGTGCCACACTTCAATAGTTTACGACTCTTGGATTGATAATTAATATAGCAATTTAGGACACTCTAAATTTACCAAACATTTTGGCGCCGTTACCAGGGAAGTGTAACTAGGTAGCCAATTTCTTAAATAAAAAATCGAAGAAGGGAAAAATTGGTAACTTCTGAAAGTATGCTCTCCTCTTGCACCTAGTGTGATCTGGAGGATCAGAAAAGAGAGTTATTGGTTCAATAATTTCTTGAGTATGCTCTCTTCTTGCACCTAGTGTGATTTGGAAGATCAGAAAGAGAATTATTAGCCCGACTTGAAGATAAGAAAAAAAAATGACATGCATAGAGCAAGAGATTCTAGGGGAAGGTTTATAGCTAGGGCCAAGAGTTAGATTTTTACAACTCCAGCTACTTCAAGGCATAGCCAAGATTCACCCCCATCTACTCCCAGCCTTAGGATTCCTGGAATTCAAGGAGCAACAGTTGAATTTGAAGGTTCTCGCACACTATCTATTAAATCTGATCTAGGAGAAGAATCTTTATTTACTTCTACAAGGGAACATCTTGTAATCAAAGAAGTAGAATCACCCGAAGAAGAGAAGGAAGAAAATCTCTCTCATCCACCCTTGATAGAAGAACCAGAAGACTCTGAGGAAACTACCATGACAGAGGAAGTAGTAAATGGATTTAGAGGTAGGGGTAGAGGAGGAGGAAATAATGGAGGCAACAATGGTGGAGGTGGAGGAAATAATGGAGGAAATAGGGAAGGAGATAACTCATTTGGATTCCCTATAGTTGATGAGGAAACTCATACAACAATGAAAAACATCTCACCATCTGTCCTCCCAAACTTTTATGGGTTGTGAAGTGAGGATCCTGAAACATTTCTATTTGAGTTTGAAGTCGTGTGCCGAACTTATGACTATATGGAAGACTCTCAAAAACTCAAATTGTTTCCTTCAACATTGAAGGGAGCTGCTTTGAAATGGTTCATGGGATTAGTCACTCAATCTATTAGGACTTGGAATCATATGAAACAAACATTTTTGGATAGATACCTAGACTATTGCATGCCCACCAACCATAAGGATGAGGTATTCAAAATGGTGCAAAAAGAAGATGAAAACTTGGAGGATTTACTCGAAAGATTTCAATACAACTTAAAAAGAGAAAAAATGAGTAAATTAGATGAGGAGACCTTGAAAGCCCTTCTATTAAAAGCCATTAGAGATGAATGGATAGATATTTTAAACATGATGGGGAAGGGAGATATTTCTTAACTTCCACTTCGTGACATAGCGGAACTATGTGTCCATCTCTCGAGGGGAAAATCTAAAACTGAAAAAGGGCCTAGAGATCCTTCTCTTATTAGAGCAAACAAATTTGCAACTAGATCAGTAAGTAGGGCAGAGATTGGCAATATGCTTGATGAGTTCAAAACTGATATTCTAGGAAGCCTTAACGAACAACTAGACACCCTTAAAATAAAAACAAGCAGAAAGAAAAAGCTGAAGCCTTCGCCATCTTTTGTCCAAAATGTAGGAAGAATCATGCTCTTAAGGAATGCCCCTTGGATGCAAAAGTTGTAGAAACATGTATGATTTTCTCAGAAAGCCATCAGACCAAGGATTGTCCTTCAATTCCTGGGCTCAAAGTTGTCTTTCAAGAAGATCCAAATTCAGTAGAGTCTCTTTGTTTTGTTTCAAGGAGACCTTGGCAGGGGCAACAAAATCAAGGTTTTAACAACCCTATGAACTTTCAACCCTCGCCAAATTGGAATTCTTGGCAACAACCTTGGTCCCAACCTCAAAATACATATCAATCATGGGCACAAGGGATGCAAAATCCTTATGGGATATTTTCTCAATTTTATCAATATCCTCCATCTTTTCAAAATAAAAAAGCTCCACACCTTCCAAATCAAAACCCACAACTTTCGTTTCCATTTCCACAACAACAACAACTTCCTCAACAAAATTCCCAACTCTTACTTCCATTCCAACAAAAGACAAATCAACTACCAGCCCAGCCATTGCCAAATCCTATTAACAAAAATCCTCAGAATCCTTACATGGTAGAAGGACAACAATTTCCTACCTATATGATTGTTCCTCTTAATGATGTACAACTCAGGTCTGGTAGAGTTTTAGAAAAACCTTCTATAGATGCTTAGAAGCAAAGTACTTCTGAGGAAGATTCTCTTAAAGTCAATAAAGGTTCTGAAGCATCTCTTCAAAATCCAAACAATCAAAAAGAAAAAGAAAAAGAGTCAACCCCCACAACCCCTATAGTTGAGCAACTTGCATCTTCATCCACACCTCCTTTCCCTAAAAGATTACAAATCAACAAAGGGGTGGAAAAACAAATATTGTTGCCTCACAATGATTTTCTAGATGAATTAAAGAATGTCTGTATCAAGATTCCCTTGCTACAAGCCATTAGAGAGATTCCTATTCTAGCAAAAACAATAAAGGAGTTGAGTCTCAAAAGACCAGGAAGGAAACCAAGAGATACAAGAAGAATCCACCTGGTACAAAAAATTGTAGATATCATGATGGGAAAAATCACCATGCAGAAGTATGTAGATCCTGGTAGTCCAATTGTCAAGACACATATAAATGGGGTAGAAATTCCAAATACTTTGATTGACTTAGGGGTTGTTATCAACATTATGAGTAGACAGACTATGGAACAGCTTAAACTTCTTAATATTCTTTTTACACCTACTTTACTGCAGCTTGCAGATAGATCAATAATCAAACCAGATGGTGTATTAGAAGATATTTCAGTCTCCTTAGATTCCTGGGAATATCTAGTAGATTTAATGATTTTGACTCCCAAGTATAATTTAGGAGGGCACCCACTTATCTTAGGAAGACCTTGGCTAGCCATAGTTGATGCTTTCATTAGTTGTAGATCTGGGGATATGTACATTTCTGATGGCAATTCGACAAAGAAATTCAATTTGTATCCTCCAGCAAAAGCAATTACAGAAGTAGGAGACAATCAATGGGTCGATGATGAGGACACTATACAACCTGTCTTTACCATTTCTGAAATCAGTGAAGATAGTCAAATTCTGAACACAATAGAAAACTTTGAAACATCTTTAGAATATGACCACACAAAACTTCACTTGGATTTTCACATTGAGTATTTATCATCAAGATAAATGTCTCTTTACTCTATGGAAGAGTTCGGTAGTTCCACCATTGAGATTTTTCCAGGTAAAACATTGAATATTAATAAAAATTTGGAAAAGTCACAACAAGAAGAGCTAACCAAAATCTTGCAAAAACATTATACTGCATTTGCATGGGAGTATACTGATATGAAAGGTATTGATCCTAAGACTTGCATTCATCACATCTACATCGAGGAAAATAGTAGACCAATCGGACAACCTCAGAGAAGGATGAATCCAAACCTTAGGGAGATAGTGAAAGAAGAGCTCCAAAAACTACTCAATGTAAACTTCATTTATCCAATTTAGATAGCCGATGGTTTCTCCTTTGGTTATAGTACCTAAAAAGAATGGTAAATGGAGGATATGCATTGATTACAGAGAATTTAATAAAGCAACTTTGAAGGATCACTTTCCTTTGCCCCTTATCGATCAAGTATTAGATACATTAGCAGGCAAAAAGTACTTTTCATTTCTGGATGGTTTTAGTGGCTATAATCAAATTCAGGTAGCACCTGAAGATCAAGATAAGACCACATTTACCTATCCATGGGGAACTTTGGCTTATCGAGTGCTTCCTTTTGGATTTTTTAATGCACCTGCAACATTCCAAAGAGCAGTACTAGGAATTTTTTCTGATCTAATCCATGATTATGTAGATGTTTATATGGATAATTTTACAGTTTATGGTGATTCATTTGAAGAGGCATTAGAGAATTTGGAAAAAGTCCTTATAAGATGTAAAGAAACAAACCTTTCATTAAGTCATGAAAAATGCTTTATGATGTTTACTGAAGGTATTGTTTTGGGACATCACATTTCAGGGGATGGGATTAAAGTTGATAGATCAAAAGTTGAAGTCATCTCCAAGTTGCCTATTCCAAATTGTCAAAAAGATGTTAGAAGTTTTCTAGGATTTACTGGGTACTATAGAAGATTTATAGAGAACTTCACTAAAATAGCATCTCCACTCTTCAAATTTCTTACAAAAGACTGTGAATTCAAATGGGATCCTGATTGTCAATCAACATTTGAAACTTTGAAAACAAGAATATCTGAAGCACCTATTTTGAGAGGACCAAATTGGAAACTTCCCTTCCATATTTCTACAGATGCTTCAGATACAGCTCTAGGGGTTGTGTTGGGTCAAAAGGATTTAGTTCCTTATGCCATCTACTATACCAGTAAAAATTTAACTCCCACTGAGTTGAACTATACTGTGACTGAAAAAGAGTTCTTAGCTGTTGTTCATGCAATCAATAATTTTAGACATTATATAACAGGCTATGAAACTTTTATTCATACTAATCATCCTGCAATTAGATATCTAATGAACGAACCTGTTACTAATGGCAGAGTTACAAAGTGGGTCTTACTTTTACAAGAATTCAATATTATTGTGTTGGATAGACCAGGGAAACAAAATACAGTAGCTGATTTCTTGTCTAGGATTCAGAATACTAAAGAAGATTCTCCTGTAGAGGAAAAGTTTCCTGATGAATATTTATTGGCAGTAACTACTAAGACTCTTTGGTATGCAGATATAGCTAACTATTTGGTTATAGGGAGACTGCCTCCACATTTATTTCCTGGTGAAAGAAGAAAGATTATTCAGGAGAGTTCAAAATATTCATGGATTTCTAACGAATTGTTTAAAACAGGGCCAGATCTTGTGATTAGAACATGTGTTAGGGAATATGAAATTCCTGATATCCTCAAATCATGTCATGATGAACCATGTGACGGACACTTTGCTGACAAAAGGACAGCCTATAAAATCCTCTCTTTGGGATATTATTGGCTATCCCTTTTCAAAGATGGAAAACAATATGTCAAAAGGTGTGATAGCTGCCAAAGAGTAGGGAAACCTACCCTTTCAAATGAAATGCCATTGCAGCCACAGGTACTCATAGAACCCTTTGAAAAATGGGCTTTAGATTTCATTGGACCTATTAACTCACCATCTAAACAAAAAAAGTATATATTGGTATGTACCAATTATGTCACTAAATGGGTAGAAGCTAAAGCATTATTTTCTGCTACTGAAAATTCAGTTGTTAGTTTTCTTTATGAGGATATTTTTACTCGCTTTGGTGTTCCAAGAGAAATTATGACAGATCAGGGAAGTCAATTCACATCCAACCTGGTGGAGAAGCTGATGGAAGAATACAAGATCAAGCATAGAAAATCTACTCCTTACCATCCGCAAGCAAATGGTCAAGTGGAGTCTACAAACAAAGTTATTGAAGGCATCATCACCAAAACTGTTCATTTACATAGAAAAGATTGGGAAAAAAGGCTTTCTGAAGCCTTGTGGGCCTACAGAACTACATGGAGAAATACAACAGGACATTCTCCCTATGAACTTGTTTATGGGAAAGAAGTCTTGCTCCCCATTGAGTTCCACGTCAAAACTTTCAAGATGGCACTTCAGTTGGGCATGGATCTATCAGAAGCCCAAAAGCACAGAATGGAGCAGTTGAATGAGCTAGATGAGATCAGACAAGAGGCAATTCTAAGAACTGATCTAGTTCAATATCAAAGAGCTAAGTGGCATGACAAATACATCAAAGAGAAAAATTTTCAAGAAGGAGATTGGGCATTGTTATTTGATTACAAGTTTAAAGATTTTAAAGGAAAATTTCAGACTCATTGGGCCATATGAGATTGAAAAAATCTTTAGCAATGGAGCGATAAGAATCAAAACCATTGATGAACATCAAACTCCTCTTATTGTGAATGGCCACAGATTAAAGATCTATCATAAGCCACTCTCAAAAGAGGAATTTGTCAAAATATTTCAAGATAGTTCTGCAATAAGGCTGGTGAAGAAGAATCCTTCTTCTCCACCAGCCTAGCCTTTGTTCCTTTCTGTTTCTATAAAAAAAAATAATAATAAAAAATAAAAAATAAAATAAAATAGAATGTATAAGCCTGAAAACCAATCATTGATTGGTAGTATTATACAGAAAATACAGGGCGAAAATCAGGAACTCCTGACACCCTATATTTTTGTAGAGGAAACTTCGGCGAAAATCACATAGAAAAACTTTTGTCGACGCATTTCAAACCAGCCAGTGTGGTTCATCGTCAGGACAAGTTGAATGAGCAGATCTCATTAAGCACAATAAATAGATAGGGCAGAGAATCCAGCCTTAACGGCTAACAACCAACAACTAGAATTGACTGGAAAACGACTCGCTTGACTTTGATAAAGGGTCAAAGAATAAAAATAAAATTTTAATTCATTTTATTATATTAATTAATTAAATACGATTTTTTTTTGGTTATTGATTTTTTTTTGTCCCTTACATTTTAATTCTAATATAATATCAATAACAAAAAAAAAATCGTATTTAATTAATTAATATAATAAAATGAATTAAAATTTTATTTTTACTCTTTGAACCTTTATCAAAGTCAAGCTAGCCGTTTTCCAGTCAATTCTAGTCGTTGGTTGTTAGTTGTTAAGGCTGGATTCTTTTCCCTATCTATTTATTGTGCTTAATGAGATTTGCTCATTGAACTTGTCCTGACGATGAACCACACTGGCTAGTTCGAAACATGTCGACAAAAGTTTTTCTATGTGATTTTCGCCGAAGTTTCCTCTACAAATTGATATGGATCATAGAAGTCTCAATTCAATAATTGAAGCCCTATATTTTCCAAAAAAAAATTCTCTCTCTCATTTCACAGTTTTGTAACACTCCACTTCATTCCACTCCACTTCATTTCATTCCACTCCGTTTCATCCATCTCATTTCATTCCACCAATAATTTTTTTTTTCATGACCATTTCATTCAGTCAGTTATAATCTATCCATCTCCATTTAGTCATATGATTGTTGTGCCAGTTTCCGTAGCTGAACCCAGTTTCCGCAGCCATAAGCAGTTTCCGCAACCATCACTCTGTTTTTCAAAACTAACAATCAGATGTTAGTTAGATAATCATGAAATCAAATGCAGGTATCGCCGAGGACATATTATGAAGACATGAGGCACTTTAAAGCATCAACAAGAAGCAACTGATCAAATATTAATGGAAAAAATGTGACAAGGATTCCAAGGTATGAGTAGAAATTTATTTCAAATAGCATTCAAAGCACATTTTACATAGTTATAAAACCATAGCTCCATTATATGCAATGATTGGCGTTGATAGCTCCATAACCGTTCCACGACCTCTATATGATCCCTCCACAAGCCTTGCATTTATTTTCAAACAGCCTCATGATCAAGCCTCCAGTTTTAACTCGTGTTTGGCTGTACTTTGATACTCCACCTGTAATTATGGGACGTGGTTGATTTGATCACGGCTTTTCTCCATTGTACAAATTCCGCAACCATTTCTTAAACGTGTTTACGTCTACTTTGCAGCCATTCAGTTTAAAATTTTGCCGGGTTCACTTTACTCCCCTACTATTTCATTGAAGTCACGATTGCATTTACACCTTGTTCATATAAGTCTCTGCTCCATTCCATGAATTCACTCCCGCTACCTGTTCTCTGTTTTCCAATTACAGTCACTGTTTTCTTCTCCATAAACCCTGTTCACCACTGTTAACCCAGCCGTCTCACCTTCGCTAAAACCCTTACTCACGTAGACGAATTTTAAGATGGAAGGAAGGATGGGTCTGTTGTTGAGGGCAGAACCGAAAGGGCCCAAGTTTATGGAAGGGTACCCGCAAGTGAAAAACATACTGAAGAAGGCAAGGTGGCTACAGTTTATTCAAAAATTCAAGGGCTACAACAAGGAGATTACAAAGATTTTTGCGAGGTATTTTAACGGCCTGGAAGTGGATGTTGGAGACTTCAAGTTTACAGTCACCAAGGCATCTATAGCAGTCGCTACAAAACTTCCACAGGAGGGTGAACGTTGGTTCAAGAACAAGAGCTTTGACGAGAAGGCTTGGAGGGTTATCCTACGAAATCCAGGTATGGATGTAACTATTTTTAAACGAGGAATCCCTGTCCATGCTTTAGAAGAGAAGTGGGCCAGTCTATTGTTGATTATTCAAAAGTTCATTACCTTTGAGGGACGTTTTGAATCAATGTATATGTATCACACCCAGTTGTTGATGAATTTCTTAGAAAACCAAACCCTCAATCTACCTTACTTTTTACTGAACAGTTTGAAAAAGAAGTCTGTAACCGTCCAAAAGAATCTGGGGGACTTAGAACCACACTTGTATCACCACGACCTTGTGAAAATCTTGATAGAAAAATAATTAAAAGAAAATAAGGACACATGGGAGCAGTTTATGATCAGAGATTTCTTTAAAGATCCACAAGAAACCCCTGAAAGCAGCACATCAAGAAGAAGCAGAAGAAAGAGAACAAGTGATAAAATTCAAAGTACTCCTACTAACATAGTTGAACAAATTAGTAGATAAGAAAGACTATCTAAAAGAAGGAAGGAAAAGACTAAGGGTAAGAAGCCAACAAAATCAAAAGGGAAAAGAAGCATTGAGGCTGTGCATCAAACCCTAGAACCTTCCTCAGAAGAAGACCATCAAGTATTGTCTGAAAGACTAGTTCACCTTCAGGAACAGTCAGCTGCAACCAAGAAGAAAGGAAAAGAAAAACAAACTAGGGAGGAAAAAGGCACTAGTCCACAGCATGTAAGGAGAAGCTCCAGGCTTAAAGGTAAATTAAGGACAGTGCAAACCAAAGGACCCCACTTTATTGACTTGGGAGGGGAAACACCGGAGCAGCCTCCAAAAACCTCTCCTGACCGTAGCCCACACCATACTTCCATTTCACAACCAGATTTTGACATGAGTCCTTCTCATCCAGATTTGGAAATCAGTCCTTCTCAACAGGATTTTGGGGTCAGCCTAAGGAAAACTACACCCGAGATAGACCCGAATCAGTAAGAGATGTATGATTATATATAATGCTTGGAAAAGACAGCCATAGGTCCAAGCACCTCATCCACTCAGCCTCACACAACACAAGAAGCTCTAGTCCAATCATTGAAACAAGAAGTTTTTGAATTGGAGGTCTTAAATAGACACGTTAAAAATGAAAATGAAACATTAAGGGAACATAGCATATTGGACAAGATCATTCATGACAACACTATGTTACATCTTGGGTTGTGGTAGAAAAAGAATAGGAAATTGAAAAAGAAGTGCAGGAGGTTGAGTAAAACACTTATCAAGCTCAAATTCAGATGCTTGATGAGGAAGCCTAGGATGTTAGCAGTACCAAGGAAGAGGAGAAGAGGGTTGGACGTGCTGGCAGATGTCTCAAAGCATATGGATTGAAGAAAGGATGGTCAAAATTTTGGTTGCATGGGGACATGCAACACCTTCACAGTGGGGGTATGTTGAGCCCTAAACTTGCATCTTTCCTATACACTTTCCTAGACTCTTTCCATTCACCTAGACCTCCTAAGCTACCAACATCATTGCATCTTAATCACAAAAGAGCACTTAAAGTGGTTTTTTAACTATGTTTTGTGTCTGCTATTTGAACTAGATTTTTGCTCATTGAGCTACGGAATTCTGTCACTTTCTGCAGCTGCTTCAACTTTCCGCAGTTGTTTTTGTTAAAGTCTACATTGCAGTTGTCATTAGGCAAAGCGAGCCACATGGGCAAGTTGGAAATGAATTGGACATGGATCGAGTCCTATTGGCTCAGTCGGATTCATCAGGGAAAGCCGTG
Source organism: Pinus tabuliformis (assembly GCA_031772625.1). NCBI lineage: Eukaryota > Viridiplantae > Streptophyta > Pinopsida > Pinales > Pinaceae > Pinus > Pinus tabuliformis. Next base: position 536,155,952 of record CM062818.1, on the reverse strand, counting down.
GTCAACGGTCGTCAAGCGGTGGTCAAATAGAAGAGTCCTACGACAACAGGACTCCGATTCGAAGCACGTGAAAGATTTTTGTGGCCGTTTCTAGATCTCTGGAGGCACGCTGACACCTGTAGGCTGCCCACAATGTGAATCCAACAAGTCGTTTTCAATAGATTGCATAATCTCGGCAGCATGATGCTAAATCCATGGACGCTATCGTTTACGTGTCCTCTGTCAGCGAGTTTACAGGAAAATAGTTATTTAAACTTTTGTTATAAATAATGTGTTTCTATACGCATAGGAGTTATTATTTTGAATATAATTTTTCTATTAAAAAAATCCACTGTGTCGTGACACAAGTTTCATTGTTGTGACTGCATTCTAAAATATATGAGAAGACTTTGTTTCTACATGGTTGCGTAAGCGTAATTATTGATTGATAGTTGTTGCCCAATGTTTTGCAGAGTGCCCCTACACACGCCAAGGTTTTGTTTCTTATTGTTGTACAATTTCATTCTGTGTTTCTTTATGTTTATTATGCCATAGTTATTCACTTATGTATATTTCATTTACTATGGTACTAACGCTTCATTATTTCTCATAATTTTACATGCTTTGTACATTGTTGTTAATGCTGATCAGAGTGTATGTTCCAGATTATAGTAGGCAGCCTGACCATTTGCATATGATTTTCACAATGACTAATGACATGGGATTAATTCTCTGCTGACTTTTATTTTCCTAGTTTTTAATTCTAGTTCTGCTTTGTTGATTTCAGTTTTGTTTCCTTGCTTTATTAGTTAGCTTAGATATTAAATTTCTCATATCATTGTCAGTTACTTTCGAAAGCCATAGCTGGACTACTGGCGAGGGATTGAAGTATGAGTGTGTAATTTGATTTTAGTTTTATTTTTCTACAATTAGATATCAGATTGCTCAAGTTGTTGATGATTACCTGTGAAATCCATAGCTGGACTAACTAGCGAGGGGTCAGACTATGAATTGATGTGATTTGATTTCAATTTTACTTTTCTGTAATTAGATATCAGATTGCTCAAGTTGTTGATGATTACCTCCAAAAGCAATAGCTGGACTAACTGGTGAGGGGTCAGACTATGAGTTGATGTAATTTGATTTTAGTTTTGCTTTACTTGCAATTTTTGGATTTATTTGAGTGCAGTATCTTAATTCATTTATTTTGTATTTAGATAGTAGCAGGGATAATGGTTTCATGATCAATAGTTCACTGTTTGTTTGATTAGAATAGTGGCACATTTTCATTTTCTTTTAGGAATTAATTTTATCATTAGTATGTTATAAGACCCTCTGAAGTTTGAAGTTTTGGAAATCATTATAAAGGACATAATCGCCTTGAAAATTTAATCCATACTTGTCTTTTAGACTAATCTTAAAACTCACGGATAGAGTTTCCATTTCACATTAGGAGATAAACGAAGATAAAAAACCCCCAAAACAAAATAAGAAAATAAAAAACGACAAAAAAAGTAAGAAATAGGTTATCTTGCACATATAGTGCGCCACACTTCAACAGTTTACGACTCCTAGATTGACAATTAATATAGCAATTTAGGACACTCTAAATTGACCAAACAATGTTGAATATCACTTTGTGAGGGATATGATAGAAGACAAAAAGGTGTTGCTGGTAAAGGTGGTCACTTTGAAGAATATTGCAGATGCATTGACAAAATATGTGAGCTCTGAGAAGTTCTCTTGGTGTAGAGAAACAATGGGCATTGTAGGACTAGATAAATGACTAAGCTCTCTTGTGGCCCCCTTGTGGAAAGAAAACAATAAGTGGGAGAATGTTGGGTTGTGTTATATTCTTTCCATGACTAGCCTGCGTAGTTAACTGGGGGGTTAGAGGGGGAGCAGAGCCCGCCATTCGTTGCGTCAATTGCATAGAGGGGGGGTCACAGGGGGTTTGAGGGGTGCAGATAGTCCCCCTCTATGGGGTCTAGGGCAGCGCCCCGGAAAATTTCGTTTTTGGACCCTAATTAAGTTGTGTAGAACTACCTATTGTTTTGTGCATGATTTTCGCACATGGTTTTGGACGCGATGGCTTTCAGTCCATGGTATTGGATGCTTCGAAATGTATAAATATGTATTGTAACATTGAAAGGAACAAAATGAAAAATCAAGCTGGTAGTCCCGGTTTTGGGATCTAGGGGAAAATCTCTGTGTGTATGTGTTTTATGTGTTATTCTCTCACATTGTTTATTTTTTGTGTTTTCGAATTCGTATGTAGGTAATTTCTATACAGGGTTAAAACCTAAACATTTGTCCTCAAGAGACTAATTATTTTGTTTTTCATGCGAAGAATTATATTTCTTCTTTTTTCCTTTACCTTTTTTCTTACTTCTAGGTTGTTGAAGTTTTCCATTCATGCATTGAACAACACTAATCTCAGAAGCAGTCACGAGAGTAGAAGAGGATGGGTTTTGAGTAGCCATAACAGGAGATGAACCAGATAGTTTACTCACTAACTATTGGCTAGCATAACCAATCACACCGTCATCAACATGTGACTCTTTGGTAGGAGGTGGTGTAATAGTATGTTGAGGTCGCGGAGAACTGCGTATCTTGTCGTAGAGCATGACAGATTTTGTATAGATCAAATCAAAATATTGGGCATGAGTAGAGACTTTATCTTTAATAACAACTCTAACTTTAGCAACATCCTTAGTTATGGATGGTAACAAGGATTTGATGAACCATTCAGCCAATAACTTACCAGGAATGAAATATTTTACTAGTCGATGCTAATGCCTCCATTCTTGAATATGATAAGAGGTAGAGTTGATTCATACTATTTCAAAGAGGTCAAAAGTTCAATTCCAGATTCATATCAGATGGGTAATTGAAAATGGTTCAAAAATGTAGTTTCTAAGGGATTGAAATTGTTAAATGAAGCTCGTGGAAATTCAACATACCACTTAGTTTCCATACTAGTAAAAGTCCCCTAGAAAATTCATAAATGAATTGAATCATCATTTGAGTTGGATGAGCACCATAAATGATATGTCATAACATGAGTAGATAGGTGTTCTTTAGGATTTACATTGAATTTTGGAATATCACTCGGCAATTTGGTAGGAATGGTCGGCCACCAAGGAGAATAACAAATAGTGTCATTTGTTAGTCTGGTTAAATCTGGTAATTCAAGGGTTGTAATGAATGGAGGGTACCTTGGGTATGATGAAATGGGTTGAGAAATCGGAATTCGCATTCCAGGATAAGGAGGATTTTGATAACCAGGACAATTGCTTGTCAACTTAATTGTCTTAAATTGATTACATAAATTATCGACAGGGGTTGGTAAACTTGTAAAGTGCAAGTGAACAATATATGTTAAATTCCTTTTTATTAAGTTGGATTTATTAATTAATTGAGTTATTGCAAATGTGTCTTTAAGTTTCGTATTCCTATTTCAAAATGAAATTAACATTGCTATCTAGTGAAAATAAAATGATTGTGAATTTAAAGCAATATATCTTACTTGAAAAATGAAATCATAAAGAACTCACACTTGCAAAAATAAACTCACACTTGTAGAATGAAAACCATATTAACTCACACTTTCAGAATGAAAACTATATTAACTCACACTTGCTTAAAAATTGAATGTTCAAGAAGTAACTGCAAACAAACCACTCTTCTTCTGAAATTACACTAAGAAAACTTTTGAATAAAAATGCTCTGAACATAAAGTTGAAAGAAATCTATACACCCAAATATATAGGGAAAAACATATTTATGCTATGAAGTTGAAATGCTTTTTAATGAAACTCCAAAGAAATCAAAAGGAAATCACTCATATTTTGATGATTCAAATCAGCTTCAGAAACTATAAAGAGAGTTGTAAAGCTACCATAAGAAGATAATGAACATATGTGAAAATGCTACAACAAATAATAACAAAAAGGAAAATATACAAGTTAAAAACCATCATTGTTTGCAGGGGCCATCTACAAACAGGCAGTCTCAAGCTTCAATGAACAGTTAATTGTGAATCAAGTTTTCAAAGGTTCTTCCATTAAATAAAAACATAGAGTTTCAAAATGATTACAGTCACAAAATATTCATTCACCATCGTCATCTGTTTTGTCCTGCATTACGGTATTTGTAAAATCCATTCAATAAATGTTTGAGGCTTTCATGCCTACTTTTAGCTAACAGAGTTTTAACTCAAACTATCAAACTGAAATTCCTAATTTTAACTTCTAGCAGATAGCGATTTGCTCCCAATTTTCTATTCGGCAAAGCAAATTGCGAGGCATTTTCATCTCAGAGTCCCGCTCGCTTGCTCGAGCTACATGTTGAATTTTTCCTTTGAGCACACGATTTGGGCTTTCTTCTAATGATTTGGTGTAGATAAATAGGAGGAGATCGTTGAGGGGATCAACCTCTTCCTACCCATATATCTCTTTCCTTGAATGGCAGCTTAGACCCTGTTCAACAATGGAGTTGACTGTAGAAACAGATCGTAGTTGTAGAATTGCACGAATCCAGTAGCCAATGAAAATTTTAAATTAATAATAAGGAACATTTATGAAATATGAAAAATAGGATAATTAGTACCTTACCTATGTCAAAAACCTACAATTTTATGCCTATCGAGTAAAAAAATAATGGTCAAGGAGAAGGAAAATGAGTAAAGAAGAGTGTCAAGATGAAGCATTCATGAGGCTCTACATTCCCCCACATGAAGGTCATTGCATGTTCTCATGAAAAAATGAAAATATTAGTGCCCTTGTCAACTACTACATATCCTTTGAAACTCGAGCTAGCACACCTAAATTTGTCTTTTTCACCTTTTTCCTTGCCAACCATCCTTAGCTTCTTCATCATAATTTTGTATTTTAGATCTATCACTTTTGTTTTAAGGACCATATTCTTTTCTTTCATCTTCTTAATTTTCTTATACCATAGGCTTGGATGTAAGAAAATATTGTCATTTTGCATCTTCAAGGCTTCATGTTCAATATGTATGTGTCTATTTAGCATCTCTAGCTCAAAAAATTTCTCATTTTAAAATATGTATGACTGGAGGTTCTTGTGGGCTACTAGACTGGTCTTCTTTTTCATGCATATTGTTGAACCAGATGTCTTTTTTGTAGCTTTTTTTTCCACGGATTTGATATAATCATATACCTCTTGTTGTACTGGATCTATCTCTGGTGTTCCTCGGCCCGGGATTTGAATGGGTGAAATGACAGTAGGTGAGGAAGTCCTTTGCTTCTCTTTTTCTTCTAAATTAACATATTCCATGACTTTTAGAGATGGTTCCTTTAGTGCTTGATTAAGCCCGACACTTCTTCTCACATTTTATGGAGGAGGGTTTTTTATTTGAATTCTTTTATTTTATGTTTTGACCTCCTCTATCTCCTTGGATGTGTTTTCTTCTTCTCTACTAAATTTCTTTCTTCTAATAATTTTCCTTTTTATTCTTCCTAAAATTTTTGCAATAGGAATTTCATCCTCTGATTGTTCCTAGGACTGCTGTTGAGGTAAATTTTGAATAGGGATTTCAGATGCTCTTTTTATCCCTCTTTTTCCTTTACTACTAATAGCCTGTTATTCTTCTTATTCCTTAAAATTCTTTCTAAGTAAGAAGTTTTCCCAATCATATCCTAAACCCTTAAGGTGGAATTAAATAAGAATTTAGATGAGGCCATGATGATACATAGTCGTTTCTATAAGTTGAATATTTTTCTGTATACTTTTTAACATTTTTCTTCAGCTATTCAACAAAAAGTATGGGAAATTGATCTCATTTCCTTCTAGAAAATGAATCATTAGGCGAATGTGATAAAAGAACATGTAGCCAAACCTTCCTTCACAAGAGATAAATTTTTGAATAACCAGTAATAGATTTCTCCATTTACTTTTAAGTGCAGTGCTTGGGATTCCTTTCTTAAAAATGGATGTGCACATACCTAGATTCTTTAAGAAAAATTTCCATTCCTCACTTTCTATGCCTCTGCTTTTAAACCATCATTCTCCTCCTCTAGATAGGCTGGTAGATTAATAAATAAGGGACTCTGTCACAGTGAATTTAACATCTCCAATCTCAACTTCTACTCCATCAAAAGCTCTGGCGAAGGATTTGGTCACCTCTTTGTTGAAACCATTAGATTTCTCCACGAAATGTAGCCACTACTCTTTCTGCAGCATCTCTTTCACATGCGGGTAACCTTCCTTGAACTCTCTTCCATTCGGATCAGACCTCATAATGATCCCCATGATGGGAAAGTTTTTCCCGTGACTTGCTTCTTGACAGAAAATGGATCATGGTTTCATAATGAGGGGTTTCGGAAAGGGTATAAATGAAAGTGAGGAAAAGATATGAATGAGTGAAGTGACTGTTCTAGAGTATTTAATGAATGTGAGTTGGTGATTTTGGCAATCTCTTAATTGGATTCAAATTTGAGTTGGGAGTGTTGTGAAATTATTGGAGACAAATTGTGGTCTTATGGTGATATGACCAAAATATCTTTCAACCTTGGGCAACAATGGTTTTTAACCGGTGGTACAATCATCATAAAATTCATATACTTAATGATTTTTTATCCTTATTACTAAATTAAATGTTTTCGTACCTTTGCATACCCTTACTTTGATATTTCTAGCCTTTGTTTGATCCTTTCTTCATTGTCTTCAGGTTCTTTCAAGAATGAATTTGATCATTGCTTCAATTGGTCCAATCAGTCGTTCCTGTTAAACATCAACTGCAGAATTATGTGAAAGCTGCATATTTCTTGCTATTTTGTAGCTATTTAATTTCTGAAAAGTAAAAGAGGGACAAAAGGAAAATGAGAATGGGAAAAAAATTTAGAATTCCAAAATTACTTGGTTTTCACCCGAAATTTTCTGTATAAACATGCCAACAATGCTGGTTTTCATGTTTATAGAAATTTCATTATATAATTTTTATCATTTTTTTTAATATATGTATATGTATATATATATATATATATATATATATATATATTATAAAAGAAAAAAACTTATAAGTCAAGTTGGAGGAGAAGGAAAATCCTTCTTAACCAACTGGAAATCAGGTTGTCTTGCAAATGTTTGATAAACTCCTCCTTTCTCAATGGCTTATGATAGATTCTTAATCGATGACCATTCATAAGAAAAGTGTTTCTTTCTTCATCAATAGTTCTGATCCTAATTTCACCCTTATCAAAGACTGTTTCAATCTCATAGTGCCCAAGCCAATGAGTTTGAAATTTCCCTTCGAAATCTTTGAACTTTGAATCAAAATGTAATGCCCAATCTCCTGGATCTAGATCTTTGTTGTTGAACTAGACTAGTTCGTTGGATTGTGTCTTGTCTTCTTTCATCAATTTCATTTAACTGCTCCATCTTTTGTCTTTGTGCTTCTGAAAGGCCAAGACCCAATTTAATTGTTGTCTTGAAAGTTTTGATCTGAAACTCGATAGGAAACATGACTAGCTTCCCATAAACTAGCTCATAGGGAGTGTGCCATGTAGTGTTTCTCCATGTGGTACGGTATGCCCATAAAGCTTCTGGAAGCTTTCTTGCCCAGTCTCTTCTATGTAGATGCATAGTTTTGGTGAGAATCGATTCAATTACTTTATTGGTGGACTGCACTTGTCCATTTGCTTGTGGATTGTATGGAGTGGACTTCCGATGTTTGATTCTGTACTCCTCCATTATCTTCTATACCAACTTGGATGTGAATTGAGTACCTTGATCTGTTACTATTTCCCTTGGGACACCAAAACAACTAAAGATATCCTCAAAAAGAAATGAAACTACAACATTTTTAGTAGCAAAAGAAAGTGCTTTAGCTTCTACCCATTTTGTAACATAATCAGTGTAAACAAGAATTTACCTTTTCTGTATCGATGGTGGATTGATTGGACCAAAAAAAATCTAGAGCCCATATTTCAAAAGGCTCAATAAGTACCTGAGGTTGTAGAGGCATTTCATTAGAGGGAATAGGTTTCCCCATCCTTTGACAACTATCACATCTCTTGACATACTCCTTGGCATCCTTAAAAAGGGAAGGCCAATAGTATCCTAAGGGAAGGACTTTGTAGGAAGTTCTTTTGCTAGCGAAGTGTCCTACACATGGCTCATCATGACAAGCTTTCATTATCTTTGGTACTTCATATTCTCTAACACACATTTGGATGATCAGATCTTGCCATTTTTTATACAATTCTTCATTTATCCATGAATAAGATGCACTAATTTGAATTACCTTCCATTTTTCTCAAGGAGATAAATATGATGGTAACTTCCATGTACCCAAATAATTAGCAATATCTTCAAACCAAGGTGATTTAGTAGATACTACAAAAAGATATTCATCAAGGAAATTGTGTTTTACAGGTACATCATTATTATCATTTTGAATTCTAGATAAAAATTCAGTAACTCTATATTTTTTTCCAATTTGATCCAAAATAGTAATGTGTTGATGGGTCGAAATGTACCACCAACAATTAAGGGCTCTCCCTAGTGTGAATTCCCAATTAGACCTCACATCATTTGGGATAGGAGCCCCATCTGGTATGTGGGCCCAGCTGCCACCATGAATTTTTCTACTTTTGGTTATCAAATGAGAAGGTATCAGAGTGGGACAAGAATGAAATGCTCAGGTAGTAAAACAAAATCATCCCAAGATTGACAAATTACAAAAAGAGGTACAAACAAGTCTCAACAACAATAAGAAGAGATATACCATGAGAGGGATTAGTGAGCTAAAAACACATCAGAGATAATAAATAGGAACATGCTAGAAGTCAATTGCAAAGTAGTTCATAATAGGTCATCGACATGGCAAGGAAAAAGTAAACACATATTCAAAATCGAAACACACATGCAACCATTATGTATCAATACATAACATATTTAATATATGAAAGCATACATACAAATATGGTGAAGTACCAAACAACTAATAAAACCACCATGAGTAAGCATGGGAATCAGTGCCAAAGATGAATAACATCTTATTAATATCGTTGCAACTTCAAATGCATATCACGAAACGGGTCAAAACCCAATAGTGGAATATGGGTTGTTCATACAGTTTCTCGATGCCAAAACCCTAGCCCCATTGCAAATCCACTATGCTAGCTGCCAAGAGTTGAGTGACCCAAGCTCTCAAGCATAAATTAGCTATTTATCCTGGCCTCAACTCAAGTGCTAAAGTCCCCCACTGTGAATGATGGATGAGGGAACATTTATAGAGGTCAGGTGACCATTCACGTGACTTTTTGCCTTCCCTCATGCCCTTTCAGCTACCTTTATGCCTCTTGAGCTTCCTCACTGCTCTCTCATGTCTACCGCCTAGTACAGGCTAAATTGATGTTAACCTAATTGCTAACATCATAGGAGAACATTTACATTACGATGAAAAAGAAGAAGAAGATGTAGAGGGTTCTTGTAGACCCTAGAACACTTGTCACCAAGGCAGTTTCCAGAGTAAAAGACCAAATTGTGTGGTTCATTGGTTGCATGGAATGTCATCACAGTTTCCATAGTGTCTCGATCAACTATGTGGAGCCAGCTTGTTCACTGGTTGGTCATCCTGAATACAGGGCTTCCTACATGTAACCCTATATCTCTCCTCATAAGTTGAAGTTATCACTCTCCTATACCCTGTAAGCAAATAATCGTAGTTATACACGATGATAATCGAATAACCACACCATACATGTAAAAATAGATAAATAAACAACGGTAATCACGAAAAACCAAAATCAACTTTGGACCCTTGGATGTCCTATCCCATGCTATGCCAGTGTTAGAGCGAGTGGATTTGCAAGGTATTACCAGACTTCTATATCATCCTTCATGGGTTTAATCATAGTGAATCCAAACCCTAACTTCTTCCTTGCTTTCATGAATCAACTTTATACAATAGGTTCTTTGGGCAAGGGTGTGAGGAGCGTGCAGTTAGCCGTTGCATTTCAATGCTTCATGTCCCTTCAGCTAGTTCACAGTAGAAAATATCACTTATGCTCATTACAAGGCATATATCTAGATTTAGGTTTGGTATGGAAACTAGCAGGACCTATGTTCATCAGGCATTGACTTCCTTCCTTCAAGCTCTCAGGAAGAATTTCTTAAATACATATCACAAAACTCCCTAAGGTTCACCCTTGGGTGAGAATAGTGCTTCATATATAGGGAAGCATGTCCAATCCACATTGGCACCTAAAGTGCCTATAGATGGACCAGAATTTCTGATTCTTGAGTATGGAATATCATCACTGGATAAAATAAGACATGTTTGTTATGAGAGGCATCTTATTTTATTTCATAAAACAACCATCAACTCTAAGCACCTAGCCTTTACATTCATTTTCATTTTCGGCTTATGATCAAGCCTGCATTCCTTGACATAGTTTGACAAGCCATGTTGGGTCCAATCATTAGAAGGAAATCAATGTAGAGTCGCATTTCAACATTCTCTTCCATCCCAAGGAATAATATTCGTGCTCCCTTGTATATAGTGTAAGCCCAAGAATTATGTGGAGACCTGGGGACTGATTTGTGATTTTCCCCAAAGTCGAATAGTCGTAGTTCTTGCAAGTCACATCTCTGGCTTCTTTCACTAAGGCATGAAAACGCAACCTCATGACCTATGTGGGAGCGCAACTTACTAAAGGTCGCATGGTCGCAATAGATGGATGGTCACACTTCTTGGGAGCTCGCGTGGGGAGCTGTGATGTGACCCAGCGACTTGGTCTAAAGTGCGACCCCCCCTGGAGGTCACTAGGTCGCAACACAACACAGGTCACAACATAGTCCAGGTTGTACCTCTTAGATGCCCACCTGAGGTCTTCAAGTGTGACTTAGAAACCATTAGTCACATAGTCGCATTTTGAGCAAGGTCACACATTTGGTTTCTTCCCTAAGGGTGCAGATTCTGACTTAGCAACTAGTGAGAGCAAAACAATTCACTTCTCAGCTTGATCCTAATCCAGGAAGACGAACTGAGATGAAATGCATGATTCCATTCTTGTACGGCCAGGATCTTTTCAGCAACTTTGCGAATTCCAAAAGAGTGTAGAAACGTTTCATCTAGATCCCTTATGGATCTCAGGCATAGTGTTTCCTTTTCGTTGAGTGGTTTGATGCGATTGTAGTCTTGACATCCCTTGACCTTGACATGCTGTGACTTTACTAAAGGCCTATGTTGTATGGGCAATGCAAATCACTCATGTGAGTAGTTCTACCATCAGAGTTTTGAGAACTCTTGCCAAACATTGCCCGTGTTTCATCCAAATCTAGAAGCATTATTAATGTTCATTTCCTCTCATCTCCTCAACGGATCAGTATTCTTCGACGAGAAAATGACTTTGGGCTATGCATGGGCATCTCTATAATGCTCAAGTGTCATGAGAATCATTCTTTTGAATTCATTGGTGTTTTGTGTCTAGTGACATGGCATGCATCTTGTTTGAACGAGATTCTGGTCTTCTTTCCAATGCAAATATATTTTTGACTCTGCCACCCAACGCAAATGTATTTCCCCTCATGGTTCAGGTGTTGGCCATATCTTCCTTTGCCACATCAATTTCAGTCTCAAGTCTTGTTAACCAATAATCCAGATTTAAACAGGAACACAACAAATTATAGAGATAACCATAAACACAAAGATGCAGCAGAAATAATACTTCATTTCATTAATGTAGAATACTGAAATATTCTTACCAACAACAATGGAAATAGACCAGCTAGGGCGATAGTAGCTTGTCGCTAACAAGATATGTGGTGACTACATGCCTATAAATTGTGTTACAATGAGGCTTGAAGGCCTATTTATTGTTGAGAAACAATGGAAAACGCTCAACATCTAAAAACCTAACCCTAGAAGATGAAACACCAAATTGTGGGCCCCGTTTGGGTAAATTGGTACATCAACTTCTCGGGGTCGTAACTTTGGCATACAATCTTCGTTTGACGTGTACAATATCTCGCTAGAAAGATCTACCCAAGAACAACATCTTTGGGAAGAGCAACATAGGTCCATGGACCCATGTTGCTCCCAGTTTTCCCAAAAAAATTTCGTTTAGGGCCTCAAAACGGCTCCAGAAGTTCAAGACCCGAAAAACTGCGAAAAATAGTAAATTGTGCTACAATTAAGGAAGCTAAAAAGCTAAAAGAAACAATGGTGAGGGTCCAAGTGGACTTGGCGGGTGGCCACCAATATCCACCTGGATCATTCCTCCCCCCTTAGGAAGCCATGGTCCCCATTGCGTTGAGTTCCTTCATGAGAGGAGGAAACTTCTACTAAACTTGGTCCCTGGTGAGCCACTTGCCTTGGTGAAGGAGTTGGCATGTTTTGACAACTCGATACAATTGGATATTCTGCTAGCGAGTGTGCTTGATCTATGTGTCCATGATTTGATCAGTTGTAGCTTGTTCTATGCAATCTGGATTTAACTCTATGGGTCTGAGATGTTCTGCAATGTCGGATGTGTTTAGTAATTGTGGAAAGTATGGTCGAAGGTGGTCCACATTGAACACTGGGTGCAGGCCAAGGAATGGGGGAATGTTGAGCTCAAACACATTGTCCGCCATAGCCTTAGTAATGGTGTAAGGACCATATCAGAGTGGTCTGAGTTTCCGATAGGCTCCGGTAAGGCATTCCTTTTGCAAATGAAACTAGACTTTGTCACCCACCTGAAACTTGTGTGGCACCCGATGTTGATCATGTCACTGCTTGTACTTGGCATTTGATTTATCCAGAATGTCATGGACCTACTGGTGAATATGTTGGATGTGCTCAATGAAGCTAGTTGCCTTATCTGTTTTGGACTAGACATGAGCCGAATCTGCTTGAGTAGCTGCAAATGGCATGGCCACATCAATTGGACATAATTGTTGGAATCCCAAGCCCACCTGAAAAAGGTTGTGGCCAGTCGAGCTGTGGAGAGCCCGGTTGTAGTTGTGTTGAACATAGGGGAGGCTCTCGTCCCATGTGCATGGATGCTTTGAGTTGTACATGTGCAGAATGTGTATGATCATCCTGTTGACAACCTCTGTCTGGCCATCAGTTTGAGGATGGAAGGTTGTGGACTTAGTGAGTTTTGTGTCCAACATCAACCAGAGACTCAACCAAAATGTATTGAGGAATCTGCTATCCTAATCTGAGATGATAGACTATGGGATCCAAAAGTGTACCCACACTCATTCAAAGAAGAGTTTAGTAGTGGCTTCTACTGTGATATTCTTCTTGCAGGCTGCCATAATGGCTATCTTTGAGAACCCGTTGACGACCACAAAAACACAATAATTTCCATGCTTAGTGGAAGGAAGGTCTGACAAGTAATCCATGGAGATGGATTCCCAAGGTTGACTAGGGGCAGGCAGTGGGGTATAGAGGCCTTGCTTCTTTAGGGTCGGTTTGGCAATGGTGCAGGCATGCATGATTTGATGAACTTCCCGAAATCTTCTCGAAGATTCGGCCAATAGAAATACTTTTGCAGTACTACCACCATTTTCTCGACCCCAAAATGCCTAGCATCCCGACTGTCGTGTGCTTCCAAAATCATCTTGGTATGCTCGATTGAAGGAACACAAAGGTGACCTAGGTGACATAACAGAGCATCCTGGAGGTGAAAATCTTGAACATGCTGACCCTCCAAGAGTGTCTGGTATGTGTGGTTGAATTATGGGTTACTTTTGTAGAGAAGTGGCCAATCAGAAGTCTCGTGCCCACAAGAGTTGAGCACAGTGGTTAAAACCATGATCGGTGATCAACTAAGGTAATCTGCAACATTATTGGTGTTGCCCTTCTTATAGTTGATATTCAAATGGAACTATTGCAGGTATGTGGACCACTTCTGATGGCGATCATTCTGCAATTTCCCTTAGGTCTGTATGAACTGCAGGGGTCAGTGGTCTATGTGGATGACCATTTCTTTCCCCAAAATGTAATGCTTCCATTGTCGGCAGGCCTGCACAATGGAATACATCTCTTTGTCATAAGTGGGATACTTTTGGACCGTGTCTGAAAGTGTCTCACTGTGATATGCCATTGGATGCCCGTGTTGAGTAAGGACCACCCCAATAGCATAGTCAGAGGCATCTATCTCGACCTTAAATGGTTGTTGCAAGTCTGATAATGCGAGCATTGGTGTCGTGCAGAGGTGATATTTCAAATCTGTGAATGCCTTCTGTTGAGATTTAGACCAAAAGAATTTTTCTTTCACTCCTCCCTTGGTGACTTGACTCAAGGGCCAAGATATGAGAAAATCCCAACATGAACCTGCGGTAGAAGTTCGAAAGACCTAGAAAGTTGTGGAGCTCTGCGAGAGTGGTTGGAGATGGCTAATCCCGAATGACTTGGATCTTGGTTGGATCCACAAGCACCCCCTGTTCATCAATAATGTATCCCAGATACTAAACCTAGGTCATGCCAAAATTGAATTTCTCCAAATTTTCATATAACTTGTGTTGTCGTGGTGTTTGGAGAACATGTCGGATGTGGTGGAGGTGCTCTTCCCAACTCTGGCTGAAGAATAGGATGTCATCCAAGTATACCACTACAAATGGGTTGGTGAATGGTTGCAAGAAGTCATCCATTAGCCTCATGAAGGTTGTAGGAGCATTCCTCAATCTGAAAGGCATAACCAACCATTCGAAAAGGCCCTCCTTGGCTTGGAAGGTAGTCTTCCATAACCAACAATTTGAAAAGGCCCTCCTTGGCTTTGAAGCAAGTCTTCCACACATCGGACGGTTCAATTGGTGCTTGGTGATATCCTGACTTCAAATCGATCTTGTTGAATTATTTTCCCCCTTTAGTTGGTCCAAGAGGTCATCAGTCCGTGGGATCGGGTACCTATTATGGATATTGATCTTGTTCAACGCCCGATAGTCAATACAGAGTCTCCAAGTCCCATCCTTCTTCTGTACCAACACGATCGGGCTCCCACAGGGTGATGAACTCGGACGGATGTGACCCTTCTCCAGCAGATCCTGAATCTGCCTCTTGATTTCATCGTTCTCCAGAACAGAGCGCCAATAGACTGGTCCATTAGGCAGCAACACACCTGGGGTCATATCGATGGAGTGCTTGACCTGCAGTGCAGAGGAACCCCTGTGGGGGAGGTGAATATGTCCTCGTACTCCTCCGTGACCTTGTCCATCTATAGTTGTTGTGCGGAGGGGCCCTGTCTAGAGGTCGTGGCCACCGTCTTCTTCTTTCCTTGAGGGCGTATCATCAGGAAAACAAATTTCTTGGTTTCGGAAATGAGCTTACTGCATTGTTTTGCAGTAACCAAAGAGATGGCGGTAGGTGGTGCTACCTCCGGTATCCTGTACAACTTAATTCCTAAAGTAACAATAACAGCACGGGGCCTTGATTCATATACAACATGTCACTTCCACAAGTATGGTTGTCCTAATAATACATCACAAGCTTCAAGGGGAGCAATGTCACACAATGCTTCATCCATGAAGGGCTTGATGTTGTATGGAAGGCAACACTGCTGGCTCACATGAAGATCCCGTCCTCAGTGAAGCCACCCGATGGTGTACGGTTGTGGATGTGTTGTGGTCAGTAAGCCCAACCACTTCACGACCTCTGCCGAAATGAGGTTCTTTTGGCTCCTACTGTCGCCAATTAACTGTAGCGGGGAGCCCTTTACCCACATCCGAGAGTGGAAGAGACACTCCTCCTCCTTTGGATTTTCGGGTTCCTCCTTCTGGATCTTCGTAGTGGCAATAGTGGCATTTGGCTCTGCATCGATAATATGCTTCCCTTTGTCATTCCCCTTGTCAGGTTTTGACTCAGAGTTGGAACATGCATCTGATTTTGAAAACTTTAGCTCGGCCACCAATGACTGCTTGGCCCAATACTCACTTGTGTTGTGAGTGGAACTCTTATGGAACTCACTCCACTTTCTCGTTTCCTTTTTTGGCTTCACGGCGTTGTTCTTTTCTTGCAGCTTTGGCAGGTTGTCTTGGGCTGCCCTATCTTGGCTTTGTCCTTTGTTCTACGGTTTGGGGGCACCTTTCCCTCGCTTCAGATTCACAGATCAAAAGTCTTTCTTCTTTTATTTAAAATTTTGCTTAGCCTTGACAGCATATCGGTATGTTGTGCTGAGCAAGGGTATGGAAACTATTGGTAAAATCTGGCACGTCTTGGTCCCCCCCCCACCCCTGCCGTAGCATGGTCCACTTTATGTATTGATCCTCATAGCTTCCGACAAGGTAGTACTACTCCTTGATGTCATCCTAGAATGAATCCCAAGTGGGTGCGGCTGGAAATAGTGAGCCTGTACTTTCATCCTTCTGCTCGCAATAGGTTTCCCACCAATCCATGACATGGGGGGCTACTTTGAGAAGAGAGAAAATAGTCTTTTCCCAACTGGAAAATCATGAACAGAAAAATAACCCTCTAGCATATTTAACCATTTATCGACGACATTTGCATCTATCTGACCCTTAAATATGGGGATTTCAAAATTAACTTGTACCTTAAACAGTGTGGCATTTCCAGAGTAGCTGTTGGAAGCCGATGCATCGCCCTTGGGTAGCCGCTAAAGGATCTGGGCAAAGTTGTCCATCATCGCGTTCCTTTGTCACTCGAGGGCTTCTTTGAGCAAGATTTTGACAGGATCTCCTACACTCTCCTCTATCTTTTAATCTGCCATGGGAGGTCGTCACGATTTGCAAGGCTTGTCTTGTAAAGGTTCGACCAGTTCAAGACCTAACTCCTTATATCCCGACTTCGTTGGGGACATGCAAAGAAAAACAGAGAAAAAGCAGACCCCTTTGATACAACTACTCCAGATTTAAACAAAAACGAAACAAATTACAGAGATAACCGTAAACACAAAGATGCAGTGGAGATAATACTTCATTCCATTAACGTAAAATACTGAAATATGCTTACAAACAACAACGGAAATAGACCAGCTAGGGCGATGGTATCTTATCTCTGAGAAGAGATGTGGCAACTACATGCCTTTGAACTGTGTTACAATGAGGATCGAAGGCCTATTTATTGTTGATAAATAATGGAAAACCCTCAACGTCCAGAAACCTAACCCTAGAAGATGAAACGCCAAATTGTGGGCCCCGTTTGGGTAAATTGGTACATCAACTTCCCGGGGTCATAACTTTGCCATACGATCTCTGTTTGATGCATAAAATATCTCGTTAGAAATATCTATCCGAGAACTACATCTTTGGGAAGAGAAACATTAGTTCTTGGACCCATGTTTCTCCCAGTTTTCCCCAAAAACGTCATTTAGTGCCTCAAAACAGCTCCAGAAGTTTAGGACCCGAAAAACTGCTAAAAATAGTAAACTGTGCTACAATTAAGGAAACTGAAAAGTTGAAAGAAACAATGGTGGGGGTCCAAGTGGACTTGGTAGGTGGCCACCAATATCCACCTGGATCAACCAGGTGTTGGCGTGCTCCGAAGACATTCCAATAGAATTCGAACATTTTCATTGTCATACACAATGAAATTCGTGTATTTGAGGGTGAGTAAACATTTTGGTGGTCCAAAGAACATCATGCGGTGTTGTGTCAACATTAGGCATGACTGGTATGGGTTATTGTTGTAGTATGCCTCCTCATGTTGCAATAATGTTGTGGTCTCCCTTTTCCCCTTGTTGCAGATGTGTTACAATATTCCCAAGATGTTTAGAGAGGGATGACATTAACAATGGTTTTCGAGTGGCGTCGAACATATAGGTAGAGCTCCAGAACACTATGTGTTACACAATAATTTGTCACCGCCTTCACTCCCGATCCTTCTACTGTGTCATGTGTCCAAGTCAAACATGCTCATGCTGAACAAATGCTCTCTTATCTAGCGCTAGAGGGGTTGCCTCTGTCTGCAGCGGGAACACTTTCCTGCATCACACTATGCATTTTCCTTTGAAAAGTATTTGATGCGTAATCCTAATGCCCCAGTTAAATGTATGATTCTTCATACATTTATGCATTCAACCACGTGCCTCTTTTCATGGAGTTGTATGCGAGAGGTGGTTTCTCCATGGTGGTTTCAGGTTCTTAGAATTCCCTTGAAGGCCCAGCTCCCATTGGTTGCATAAGGGACATTCTTAGTCACAACAACTTATGGTTTTATAATATGAGGATAAACCCACAATATTTCAAACCCTAGATCAATTGAATGCACCAGGACACATGTGCAGTATGGAAAATGTTGCATCATATGTCTATCTCTCGGACTATGCCCTCATCGTTGCCTCATAAATACCAATGTGCCCCTTATATTCTATGCTCATTGTTGACTTCTTCACAACTGATCTAATATATGGTCAACCATTCACCTTCAACATGCTCAAAAGGTAGTTTTTCAATGTAGAGATATCGTGGGTGTTGGTGATCTGTGATGACCTAGATACTTCATTCTTCGTATGTAACAGGTGCCATCATGATCTTTAGTGAGATTACACAAAACCTTTTCTATTGTTGAGCCTTCATGTAAAAAGGTAATATTAGATGCTGGTAATATTATATGTCACAAGTAGAAGCCTTTGCACACTTAGATGTTAATACCTACAAGCAAAATGAACATGGGGCCAAGTCTTAAAATACTTGTTATATAAATGCTAGATGTGTTCTAAATGGGGACATAAATACCACTAATGTAAACAACCTTCCTATAAGCATGATAAATTGCGAGAATGTGTATTATCCAAGGCTTTAATCTTGGGTACGTAAGTGACAGTTTATCAAATGTATCAAACCCCTTAGCATGTGAATTGGCTTAAATTCAAAAAGTGAATATGTAGATTTCATGTCTAGGAACAAAGCTATGATTTCATCTTGGAGAGGGAAGAGATTGAGGTTATAATTTGGAAATATTTAAAATTCCTCCAACACCGGTGTAGCCAGGATGATGTTACGGTGCGCTGACAATGCCAACACATGTTTGTGGCAGTGCATTTAGAGGATAAGGTGATGTTAGACAAGGTCATGGGTTTATTTGATCATCAGGGTTTCTAGTGTGCAAGATGGGGATCTCAATACACAAACAAAAATACATTTGGAAGGGACAAGGATGATAGTGAGGTAGTGCCATCGACAAAATGTATTCCCATAAACCCTAGAGGGTGAGGATTACTTAAAAGTAGGGTTGGACCTTCAAACATATGCATCTAGGGTTACATAGATGCTAAGAGAAAGACATGACCCCTTCAAACCCTAATGCACATGAAGAGGTGAAGGATCCGCTAACAACCCGGGGAAAGTGTTTTGAAATGACTCTCACCATGATGCCAAGTGATGCTGAAGAGAGTGCACCCCTAGAGGAATATGCGAAGGTGAGCTTCAAAGTCATGAGAGACTCTTAATGCATCAATGCAACCATTAACCTTCGAAACCCTAATGCGATCCTAAGGCCTGTGTCTAAGATAAAGCATGATGCACGGATGCAATGCGTGAAGCATGAGTGGACACATCAAAGGGGTTGGATAGGCAAGGTTGAGGGGAGAGTAACTAGTTGAAGGCCTTATCACAACCCTAGTAGCCTGGGGCGAGTGGTGGGGTACTCAAAATTTTTGATATGCCCCAAAAATTTGGGTGGTGTTGTAGCAGCTACAACATAATGTTAAACTCTTGCAAAAACAACAACCATCTAGTGATTCTTCCATTAGTGATTGGTTTATTAATTAAGTTCCTAATTGCAAAATGATCTGTAAGTACAAAATTTTCATAGCCAGTAATGTAATGTCTGAATTTATTGATAGCATGGACAACAACTAAAAACTCCTTTTTGGTTACAGTATAATTTAACTCAGCATGAGTCAAATTTTTACTGGTGTAATAAATGGAATAAGGAGTTAAATCATTTTGTCCAAGCAGAACTCCTAAATCTGTGTCTGAAGCATCAGTTGAAATGTGAAATGGTAATTTCCAATTTGGTCCTCTAAGAATGGGTACTTCAGAGATTTTCTCTTTTAATGTCCAGAAGGCCTTTTGGCAATCAGAATTCCAATTGAATTCACAGTCTTTTGTGAGCAGTTTGAAAACTGGAGATGCAATTTTAGTAAAGTTTTCTATTAATATTCTATAATAACCACTGAAACCAAAAAAACTTCTAACATCTCATTGATAGGTTGGAATTGGTAATTTAGAAATAATTTCTACTTTAGATGTGTCCACTCTAATTCCATTTCCTGAAATATGGTGTCCTAAAAAAATTCCCTTAGTAAACATCATAAAAAAATATTCATGGCTCAATGAGAGATTTTCCTCTTTACATCTAATGAGAAATTTTCCAAATTTTAAGAGCTTCTTCAAAATAATTTCCATAAACTATAAAATTGTCCATATACACTTCCACACAATCATGAATTAGACCAGAAAAAAAATGCCCAATACTGCTCTTTGGAATGTTGCAGGTGTAGTACATAATCCAAAAGGAAGTACTTGATAAGCATAAGTTCCCCATGGGCAGGTAAAGGTAGTTTTATCTTGGTCTTCTGGGGCTACTTGGATTTTATTATACCCACTAAAATCATCTAATAATGAAAAATATTTTTTTCCTGCCAATGTATCTAAAACCTGATCTATGAAAGGAAGTGGAAACTGATCTTTTAAATTGGCTTTATTCAATTCCCTATAGTCAATACACACTCTCCATTTTCCATTCTTTTTAGGAACAATTACTAAGGGTGAAACCCACTGACTATCTGATATTGGATAGATGAAATTGACATTCAATAGTTTTTGTAGTTCCTCCTTAACAATTTCCCTTAGATTTGGATTCATTCTTCTTTGAGGTTGTCAAATTGGTTTGGAATTTTCTTCAATATAGATATGATGTATACAAGTATTAGGATCAATTCCCTTCATGTCAGTATATTCCCATGCATAAGCAGAGGAATGTTCTTGTAACATCTTTATTAATACTTTCTTTTGAAATTCTCCCAAATTATTGTTGATATTCAAATTTTTTCCTTGAAAGATATTGATTGTAGAATTGCCAATTTTTTTCCATGGAATGCAAGGATAGTTGACGAGATGATAAATATTCAATATTGTATTGTTCTCAAAAACTCTAACTAGATTCACAATATGATGAAGATTCATTATTTTCTATTAAATTGAAAATTTGATCTTCCTCATCTATTTGTGAAGTAGCAAAGAGTGGTCTTATATCAATGTCATAATCTATCCATTATTCATTATTTTCAGCCTCTATTGTTCTTTTTGCTTATGGATACAGTGTGAATTTTTTTGTTGAGCTCCCATCATAAATGAACATATCACCAGATCTACAACTTATAAAATCTTCGGTTGTAGCTAGCCATGGTCTTCCTAGAATCAATGGATGTCCTCCTAAGTTATTCTTGGTTGTTAAAATCATAAAATCTATAAGGTATTCCCAAAAATCTAAGGATACACACACACACACACACACACATATATATATATATATATATATATATATATTCTAATACACCATCAGGTTTGATTACAGATCTATCTACCAATTGTAACAGTGTAGGTGTATATTGAATATTATAAAGTTTTAAATGATTCATAGTTTGTTTATCCATGATGTTTATAGCTGCTCCTAAATTAATCAATGTATTTGGGATCTCTACACCATTGATGTGTGTTTTTACAATGGGACTTCTTGGATCAAGATATTTTTGAATTGTTGTCTTACCCATCATGATATCTGCAATTTTTCCAACTAGTTGGATTATTTTGATTTCATTTATTTTTCTTCCTGGTCTTTTTATGCTCAATTCCCTATTTGTCTTTGTGAAAATTGGTATTTCATTAATGGCTTGTAGCAAAGGAATCTTTATGCAAACATTCTTCAGTTCATATAACATGTCATAATTAGGGAATAAAAATTATTTTTCTAAACCTTCATCAATTTTTAATCTCTCGGGAAAAGGTAGTTTTGAAATAGATACTAAAGGTTGTTCCATAATAAGAGTTGAGTTGTTTGAATGTGTTGGAGTAACTTGCTTTTGAGTTTTTTCTTTTTCATTAAGAGACTTCTCTTCTTCAGAGATCTTTCCTTTTTCACTTTCTTGAATTAAAAATGATGGGGAATCTTTTATAATATTCTACCAGATCTAAGTCAAACATTGTTTAGATCTAGTGGAGTTATCATGTAAGTTTGAATATTTTGTCCTTCCATATTGTAAACAGGTTGTGAGTTTTTATTATTGTTTGGATTTGGGAGCAGATGGGCAAGAAATTGATTTGGTCATTGAGGAAATGGTAATGAAATTTGTGGATTCAAATTGTGAGGTTGATTTTGTTGAACGAGCTGAGGAAAACATCGTGGAGTAAAAGTAGGATATGATTGTTGAAATTGTGGAAATTGATGATATTGAGGGTACTTTCCATAAGGAATTTTCCATCCTTTTGACCAAGGTTGTGGCTAAGATTTCCAATGCATTGGGGCAGTCCAATTACTTTGTGATGATTGTGCAAATGGTTGAGTGTTAAAGCCTTAAGTTGTATTTGGTTGTGGATTCTGCCAAGGTCTTTTAGCAATAAAACAAAGAGGATCTACCTAATTTGGTACTCCTTGTTCTTGATAGACGGATTTAAGAATTGGTATTGAGGGACATTATTTGTATCATGATTTTTTTCACATACAACACAAGTTTCTACACTCTTTAAATCAAGAGGACATTCTCTCTAGGCATGTTTCTTTCTGCACTTAGGGGAAAAAATGGACAATGCAACATTTTCATTTTTTTTCTTGTTTTCTATTTTAAGGGTGTCAATATGTTCACTAAGGCTCCCTAAAATATATTTTTTAAAATTATTAAGAAAAATTCCTAATTCTACTCTACTTAATGTCCCAGCTGCAGATTTGTTAATCCTTGATAAAAGTGGATCTCTTGGATTTTTCCCCGTTCTTGCTTTGCCTCTTGAAATGTGTATGCATAACTCACAAATTTCTCCTAGTGACAACTGAGAAATGTCTCCCTTACCCATTAGATTGAGAAGATCAATCCACTCATCTCTAATGGATTTCAATAAGAGAGCTTTCAAAGTTTCCTCATCTAGATTATTCATTTTTTCCCTTTTAACATTATAAGCAAATCTTTCAACAAAGTCTTCAAGATTTTCATCTTCTTTTTGTACCATTTTAAAAAATTCATCCTTAATATTATGAGGCATACAATAGTCCTTATATTTCTCTAAAAATGTAGTTTTCAATTGTTCCCATGTTCTTCTGGAGTTTATTCCAAAACTCATAAAGCATTTTAATGTTGCATCTTAAGGGTTGCATGGAATAATTTCAACTTTTGAGCATCTTTCAGATAATCATATGATCTACATAAAACTTCAAAGTCAAAGAGAAATGTTTCAAGATATTCACTCCTTAGTCCATGAAAGTTTGGAAGGATAGAGGGTGATATATTTTTCATTGTCACAATTGTATCTTCATCGAGGATAGGAAATCCAAATGGTTTTGGACTTATATCTTCTCCTCTCCCTCTTCCTCTTCCACCTCCCCTATTTCCTCTTCTTCCTCCTCCAATCCTAGGTTGTTCACCATTCAAATTATGTACCTCTCCTTCCCCTTCTCCATCCATTGTAGAATCTTCAGAATTAATATAGGTTTCTAGTTCCAGGATTGGGTTTTCAACTTCCTCTGGTTCCTTTGGTTATTCTATCAATGGTTTGTTAAAATAGGTTTATTCTTCCTCTTCTTCAGTAAGAACTTACATCTCTTGAGCTATAAGATTTTCTCTAGTGAAGATAGGAAAATTACTCCTATTGTTGGGGATATGGGATCTTCTTCTTCTATTATGACTTCTATTGATGAATTTGGTGAATCTATGTGCTCGATTTCGGATCTTAATACCTCAAGGAGTTTGTGTTTGCCTGCTATGGATGGAATTTGAGTTTGTGTGGGTGGTGTGGCATGATGAGGTCATGGTAAGTGATGTTGTTTCTAAAATCATGTTAATGTGTCTCATTATATGGAAAAAGCAAAAAAGTATTCAAATGAAAAAATATAAAAAAAAATAATATAAAAATATCAATTAAATGAGTTGAGTTTCATACTTGTTAATTATAAAAAATAAATGCTAAATTTGTAACAAAGCTAACTCACAATAAATTTCGGTAAAAGCTATAGTGAACCTATTTAATGGGTTTAGAAAATATAAATAATGTTATAAAAAATAAATACTAAATTTGCAAATAAGTCAACTGATAGTAAATATTGGTAAAAACTATGGTTAATCACTCACAAAATATAAATAACTTTATGTAAAGTTAAATGAAATGTTAAAACTCTTTAAAAATATATATAAAAATAGAAGTAGAATTTCTAAAAAAATAATTTTATATATTATATTTTGAATAATATAAAATACGTTATTATAATCATAATTAAAAATTTTATTATAAAAAATAAAAATATATTTTAAATTTTTTCAAAAAAAAATTTTAACATTGTGTTATATGTTATTTTCAAATTTCTATTAAAAAAAATTTGATTTTATAAACTTGAAAGGGTAGTTTCTTGGGTCGCAGTTTTATATATACGAAAATATGATCATTTTTACTAGTATTTTAATAATAATTAAAAAAATATGCTTACTTTTTATTTTTAAATTTGTTTAGAAATCTTTAGAATGTTTATAACACATCTCTTAAAGAAATTGGAATTAAAAAACATAAATCAATAGAGAAATGGGGGGTCGCGGTTTTGTCACTACTTAAAAATTTATGTGAAATATTAATGATACCTTTTAAAGAAAATGAATAAATTAGATAAAAATTATATATTAAATTTTAGAAAAAATATGACATGAAATTGAATTTAAATTGACATGTTTTGTCTTCTTTTACCACCACCTAGTTTTTGATGATTTTGTAAATTTAAGAGTAAACATTCCAACTCCATTTATTTTTATAAAACTTCTTTGCCACAAAAAGGGAAAAAGTGATACACATTAACATGCTTTTACTATGGAATTAAAATCTTTCCTCTACCTACAAATCTACCCCTAAAGCCTCTTTCCCTATGCATATCATATTTTTGTTTTTGTTGTTTTTTTTATCCAAAAGAAATAAAGACTTATATTTACACTTCCCTAACAATGGCACCAAAATGTTTGTCAACTTAATTGTCTTAAAATGATGACATAAATAATTGACTGGAGTTGGTAAACTTGTGAAGTCCAAGTGCACAATATATACTAGAAGCCCTTTTATTAAGTTGGATTTATTAATCGATTGAGTTATTGGAAATGTGTATTTAATTTTGTATTCCTATTTCAAAATGAAATTAACATTGCTATCTAGTGAAAATAAAATGATTGTGAATTTAAAGCAATATTTATTACTTGAAAAATGAAACCATAAAAAATCACACTTGTAAAAATAAACTCGCACTTGCAGAATGAAAACTATATTAACTCACACTTGCTTCAAATTGAAAGTTCAAGAAGTAACTGCAAACGAAACACTCTTCTTCTGAAATTAAACTAAGAAAAATTTGAATAAAAATGCTCTAAACAAAAAGCTTAAAGAAAACTATATACCCAAATCTATAGAGAGAAACATCTTTATGCTATGAAGTTGAAATGATTTTTAATGAAACTCCAAAGAAATCACAAGGAAATCACTGGTATTTTGATGATTCAAATCAGCTTCAGAAACTATAAAAGAGAGTTGTAAAGCTACCTTAAGAAGATGATGAACATATGTGAAAATGCTACAACAAATAACAACAAAAAGGAAAATCTACAAGTTAAAAACCCTCACTATTTGCAAGGGTCCTCTACAAACAGGCGGTCTCAAGCTTCAATGAATAGTTAATTATGCATCAAGTCTTCAAAGGCACCTCCATTAAATAAAAACACAGAGTTTCAAAATGATTAAAGTCACAAAATATTCGTTCACCGTTGTCGTTGGTTTTTTCCTACCTTACGGTATTTATAAAACCCATTCAATAAATGTTTGAGGCTTTCATGCCTACTTTCGGCTAATAGAGTTCTAGTTCAAACTATCAAACTGATATTCCTAGTTTTAGCTTCAAGAAAATAGTGATTCGCTCATGATTTGCTATTTGGCAAAGAAAATCGTGAAGCGTTTTCATCTCAGACTCTTGCTCGCTTGCGCTAGCTACATGTTGACTTTTTCCTTTGACCACACGATTCAGGCTTTCTTCTAATGATTTGGTGTGGATAAATAGGAGGAGATTCTTGAGAGGATCAACCTCTTCTTGCCCATATCTTTCTTTCCTTGAATGGCATCTCATACCCTGTTCAACGATGGAATTGGCTGTAGAAACAGATGTTAGCTACAAAATTGCACGAATTTGGTAGCCAATGAAAAATTTAACTTAATAATAACAAACTTTTTTGAAATATGAAAAATAGGATAATTAATACCTTACCTATGCCAAAAACCTGCAATTTGATGCCTATCGAGTCAAAAATAATGGTCAAGGAAAGGAGAATGAGTAAAGAAGAGTGTCAAGATGAAACATTCATGAGGCTCTATAACAAGCATAACCAAAATTGTCCAATCCCTTGATAACCTTAAACAGGCTGGAATGATTTTGTTTGAATCTTTTGGCCTTGCTAAGGCATTTGTGGAATAGTAATTTGAACAATAGGTATTTGTGGGATACTTTGGAATGGTTGCCCAAAGGGATTTTGCATCATCCCTACATTGGGTTGACTGGTTGGTACTTGGGCCATACCATATATAGGTTGATTCACTCGCATATGAGGTATAGCTTGACCAATTGGCATGGTTCGCAATGCACCTTGAAGAGGCATGGTAGGTGGGATTCGAGAGATCCTAGATACTAGTGGAATATGTTGTGTTGGAGATACAACCTAGACAAGTTGACTTACTTGAGATAAAACTTTGGTAGGTTGAGGCAGAGTTTGAATAAGTGTGCAAGTGGGAACCTGGGGCGTGAAAAAATTAGGTTATGAAGTGGGAAGTTGATTCAAAACCAAACCAAGTTGAATAGGAAAAGTAGGATTCCAAGAAGCCATTCCAAGGAATGAAGGACTCTAATAGCATTGAGCAACCATTTTTGATATCTTATCATGAGATGGAGACATGAAAATAACATGTTTCTCCCCTGTCGGGGGATAAGGAGTATATGGAGGAAACTCCCCCCCAAGAGGAGAGTACCTAGTATAGGATGGAATAGGTTGTTGTAAATGTCCCAATTCACTAATATATGAACCATATTGTTGCTCCAAAGAAGTTTGGGGAACTATAGGTGGAACAGATGGTGATATGCTATCAAAGAAGTGTTGGATAACATTCTAGATGAAGATGACAAGGTAGATGTCCATGGACTAGTCAACACACTAGAAAAGGTTCCAGATAATGACTAGTAGCCAGGTGGCACTGACGTACCACCATACAAATGGGTTTCTAGTAAAGTCACAAACATGGAGGTAGATGCAACTTCAGTTGACTCACTCATAATAGAATATACAGGTTGAGAAACTGTCATTGACTCAGTCATGGTTAAACTTCCCAAAGAATTATTTTGAGGGAAAATCAATGGTGAGTTGAAATGACGGGTGCTAGGTGAAGGAACTTGTATGGGAATATGAGGAGTATGAAAAGGATGAGATTGATAAATAGGAGTCCCTCTTAAATGGACAACAGACGAGGGTCAAGACTCTTCAGTAATTTGCTCAATTCTCAAGAGATCAAGTGGAAGTACTTCTCCGTTGGGAGCAAAATATGCAAGTTGTCGTTGGGTCGAAGGTAGAGGAAGAGAAAGCAAGGCCTTAAAGTGGTGGATTGGGTTAACTGAGGCTCCTCGAGTTGGATAACTTTAGTTTGTAATGTTTTTGAATTTGGAAATTCAAGTTCAATGACCTCAGGTAGTAAAGTTTCAAGGTTTTCAATTTTTATTACATTAGACTCACTAGCTAGTAAAGATATGATTTCAAAATTAGTACTTATGGGAAGTGATGATTCTAGTTGATAGATTTCATATGTAGTGCGAGAAGGGGAATATTCTGAAATACTAATTTTGGTAATTTGCGTAGTTTTATTCTTTTGATGACCAGGTGTTTCCTCTGGAGATAGAGGAGGCAATCTTTGCATTCTATGTGAATGATGAGATTGTTGAGGGTGTTCTTCCATCATGGTTTAATAAATTTTATAACTTTAACAACAATAAAAAAATAAAAAAGGGGTAACTAGGAAGAAAGGGATTACTAAGTCACTTTGAAATGTGGAATGTTGTTTCCAGTACATGCAGAAAATCTCCATGAATGTTGTGTTCGGTGTATCACAGTGGAAAAGGCAGATGACTCAATTACCTATGGCAAGATAGAAACCTATAGGGGACTTCCAAAATATACATGGAAGTATGTGGAAGTGTTGTAGATGGTAGTGTTGTCTAATGATAGGAAGTATTCTGATATAATTTTCATACATGGAACTTCATCCGATATACCTAGAGGTATCTGGAGAGTGGCCTGATATACCTATGTACGTGGAATATTGACTATCCCCATAATATAACACAGACAATTAATGACAACTCCAATGTTTGAATACATCGAAACATGTCTCTAGCCTACACCTCTATGTGTGTTATTAATGTTCTAAATGATCCTTCAATTGATTGAGTAAATTTTAGAAGTTGATCTTCAATTATGTTTCAGTTTCAAAGCTCGTGATAAGAGTTCACCTAAATCCTCTATGATGCAACTAGTATGGTAATAATGGCTCTTTTATTTTCAATGAAGATCTATCTACAAGAGATAAGAAACTTAGAATAATGTAGTAATCAATGATGCAGAAAATAAAGCTTCCTAAATATATATTGGCAATGCAATTGTTCCAATTCGAATTGAAAACCATATATGCAATGTAAATAATGAAAAAAAAAAACTTTT
The DNA here is from genome assembly GCA_031772625.1 of Pinus tabuliformis. Lineage (NCBI taxonomy): Eukaryota > Viridiplantae > Streptophyta > Pinopsida > Pinales > Pinaceae > Pinus > Pinus tabuliformis. The sequence goes on along the minus strand of CM062818.1, from coordinate 536,127,072 downwards.
CTTTCCTATTAATTTTCAAATGCAATGAAAACTATGATGCAACTAAATCGTTGATAAAAGAAATCACACAGAATATGACTGTAATACAAATTTATTCAAGCTAGTCAACAATCAATCCCAAAAGACCTAATTGATAATAAGGAAGAAAAATCAAAGAAATTTTCATCAAAGGCTAAGAAAATCAAATGCAAACACTATGACAGCTTTTCAGAGACACGGAAAAACTAAGAGACTCAAGAAATTTTTTGGACCAAAGTAGGAACAAAGAGAAAGGCAAAGAAATTCAATATTTTTGCATTCTAGAGGATCAATGCGGGTGTAGTATGGGCACCAAAGTGTAGCAACACACTTCCAAAGAAGAGAGATTCCGCTGCAGTGCTCTGTCACATAACAAAGAGTGTGTTGGGGCTAATTTGGTCAAAATACGACACAAGAAACCCTACCAAGCTCAAAAATGTGTTTTCTTAAGGTAAAATATTATCTAAATAAGTAAATTAAGGTCACTTTTAAAGGTGAAAAGATGTTAAGGCCAAGAAAACCACTAAGGGAAATCTCGATCCCCAGTATGGTTGTCAATTTGTTATATGGAAAATTCACTTCTATCGACAAAAATGAACTCCCTAGATCTAGTGTTCTGATCTAGAACAACAGAGAGAAAAAAGATCTATGTTTTCCCCAAAGAAATTGAAATACGGAAAAGAGACCTACCTAGAATCTATAGTAAGTCCTCCTATCCTCCTTGCTTGTAAGCTCCAACTCTAGCTCCTCACGTTATAAATGGAACCTACACAAATGACTAAAACAATCAAAGGAACTATAAAATCCACATAACATAATTAAATATCTATAATCAATGAGTAAACATGGAATTCAAATACATAAGCATCAAACATGACACAAGTATAGGAAAACATAGTGTTTTTTGTATTAATAAATAAAGGAGAAAGCTATAACCATATATAAATGTTGACTTTGTAGATGTCTCCCCAATTGTCTTGTCCTTCCTTTCCACAAAGAATATATTCACACTCAACCCTAATGCATAAATGGATGGATTCGTTAAGCTCAAAGTAGCAACATGAGGGCACTAGCGATCTCCAAAAGCCAACCCAGACTTTATGGGAGGTAGTAAATTTATAGGGTGAAAGTGGTAGTTTAGGATTTACCAATCTAGGCTTGAGATCCACATATGAGGGAGGATAAGCTCAAGGGATAAGAGATAAGGTTTCCAAGATAGGATCAGATAGGAATTTGATATCTCTATCCATGGGAAATGGTTAAAACCACTTTAGAAGGTTCTAGAAGAAGAAGATTCAAAAATATTTTTTAAATTTCCCTGAAATTCTAGAATCAATGCACTTGCATTATGGAGCAACTAGCATTGATTAGCATTGATACTCAGTTATGCAACTTGCATCCAACATAGATGGATAGGCATGCAGAGTGCATTATTACTTTTGACTTAGTTATTGGAGAATCCACAATAAGAACCATTTTCTGCCAACGTTTCAAATCCCAACTGGATCCATCATCAGGACAACTTGAATGCTTGATAGAAGAAGAGCTTAGTTGAGAGATTAAATAGTAATGAGGAGAGTAAATGAGATGAAAGTCGTCTCTCAATATTTGAATAATAATTATTGATGAGATGTCGACTCCCTCTCATTAATTTAAGTAATTAATTAATTAATTTTTTTTTTAAATTTAATATCAATTATCATTAAGATTGATCATTATCATAATTAAAAATTAATATTTATATTAATTTAAATTAATTAATTATAATCTTTTAATAATTAGTTACTTTTAATATAATATGATAGTTATTAATATTAATTTTATATTAATTATTATTATTAATATAATAATTAATAATAATAATTAGTAATAATAATTAATAATAATTATTATAATGATATTATAATAATAATTAATGTTAAAAATATTAATCCTAATATAATGTATTAATATTTATAAATATATTTAATATTTATAATAAATGTTTGATCATTAATATTTATTATTACTTATTATTAATATTTATTGTAATTATTATTATTATTATCATTAATTATTGTTATTAATATGATAATTAGTAATAATAATTAGAATTATAATAATCATAATTAATGTTAAAAATATTAATCCTAGTATATTGTATTAATATTTAATATTTATAATAAATGTTTGATCATTAATATTTATTTTTAATTAATTAATATTAATTGTAATTATTATTATTATTATCATTAATTATTATTATTCATATAATTAGTAATAATAATTATAATAAATAAATTAATAATAATAATTAGTATTAATGATATTATATTAAAAATATTATTAATCTTAGTATATTGTATTAATATTTAATATTTATTATAATATATGTTGGAACAAATTTTATTTTAATTTTTTTTTTTAAGAATAGGTTACAATTTAGCTTAATAAAGAAATTATTATTAATTGTAAATATATTATTATTATAATAATTATTATTTTTAATAATATAATTAAAATAATATTAGTATTAATATTAATATAATATAATAAATAAATTAATACGATGGAAGATCTTCGGTCAACACTTCCGAATCAAAATTAAAAAGAAAAGTTATAAATCTGTCTTCCCAAGAATTAGAGCCCGAGGTCATTAATGTCCTCAGAAAAGGTCTGGGATTTGCAGTTGCTCCGAAAAACCTTCCTATTGAGAAAATGATATGTAGCATAGAGGATGGGATTAACAACCTTCCTTTGGAAGATAAGGAAGCATTAAGACAAGAGTGCTCCCTTATTATGAGAAAGGCCAAAGCTCCCAATAGTAACTTGAGTAAAGCAGAGCAAAGAGCCTTCAAATCCCTGCGTAACAATGATAAAATTGTGGTTCTTAAGGCAGATAAGGGAGGAGCAACCGTGATCTTGGATAAAGAAGATTATATTTACAAAATGAATGAACACCTCAAATGTGGTAGTTATAAGAAACTGAGCAACAACCCCATCCCCAAGATTATGAAAGAGGTGAAAAAGGCAATTTTGGAATCCAACCTTGATGATAAATTAAAAAAGAAATTAATTCCCTCTTGTGAATGCATCCCAAGGATTTATGGGTTACCCAAGATCCATAAAGAAGGAGTCCCTCTTAGACCAATTGTCAATACCATTGGATCTCCAACCTATGAGCTCGCTAAGTATGTTGCAAAATTCCTCAAGCCCCTTGTCAGAAACACTGATTCTTACATCAAAGACTCCCATGACTTTGTGAATCTCATTAAGAATGAGAAGATAAAACGTGATGACATCCTTTTTAGCTTTGACGTAGTGTCCTTATTCACCGAGATTCCTCTTGAAGAAGCCATTTAGGTTGTAAAAGATGTTACTCATCCACGGACTGCAAGATTGACCGGAATCTGCTTGCGATCAACAGTTTTCACCTTCCAGGGAGCATATTATGAGCAGACATTTGGAGTGCCAATGGGATCCCCCATTTCGCCAATCGTGGCCAACTTATACATGGAATATTTGAAAAGAAAGCCCTGGAACCTTACCCTTTGAAGCCAACATGGTGGAAGTGATTCGTTGATGATACCAATATAAAATGGACACATGGTAAAACAGAGCTTGACAAGTTTTTTATTCACTTAAATTCCATCTCTTCAGAAATAAAATTCACTATGGAGCTTGAAGAAAACATGATCATTCCTTTTTTAGACATTCTCATCATGAGAAAAGAGAATGGCTCCATAGGGCATAAAGTTTTCAGGAAGTCAACCCATATAGAAAACTACCTCCATGTTGATTCCCACCATCATCCAGCCAAAACATTTGGTGTTCTTAACACTCTTGCTATCAGGGCCCTTCAATTTCTGACGCCGATCATCTGAATGAAGAAAAGAAGCATTTAGTCTCAACCTTCAACGGTATAGGCTACAAAGAAAATGAGATTAAAAGAGCAATTCAAAAACCGAGAAAAGGATGTTATCTCATGAACCTAAGGCCCGAGATCAACCTGAGGGTGGTAGGGATTTTCTACCTTACATTCATGGAGTTACAGATAAGATTGCGAAAATCCTAAGAAGGAAAAAACATAAGCACGCAATTCTCAGCACCTAGAACTATTAGGCAAGGTGTGAGATCTGTCAAGGATAATATTGATAGAAATCAACTTAAAGGGTCTATAAAATTGATTGCTCATGTGGAAAAAGCTACATTGGTGAAACAGGTCACTCCCTGCAGACCAGACTCAAGGAACATGGAGCTGATATTAAGAATGAAAGGTCTCGTACTTCCGCCCTGGCAGAACACTCCTCAAAGACTAAGCACCATGTCTGCTTGGAAAGCGCCTCAATTATCGCTAGGGAAGAGCAACACCATAGGCGAAAGATCAGAGAAGCTCTTGAAATTATCAAACACCCGCATAATCTCAACAGAGACAATGGTATGGAGATTAGTGGAAGTTGGCTTCCCCTAATCAGAAAAATTAACTCGCTTTATTAATTTAAATATAATAATAATAATAATAATAATAATAATTAATACACAATTAAACATTTACAATATTAATTATGATAATGATCATTATCATTAATTAAAAAAATAAATAAAATAAATAAATAAAATAAAATTATTTTCTAATTATTATTAATTTTTATTCATTTTATAATTTTAACTGATTTTAATATTAATTTTTAATATTAATTAAAAAAAAAATTAATATTTTTAATAATTTTTTTTTAAATATAATAATAATTATTATTAATATTTATTCATTTTAAATAATTTTAATTAATTTTAATATTAACCCATTACACTAATAATACTTCTCACAATATTTCAAAAATATATTGATAATAATTCTAATTAAAAATAAAATAACATTGTACTAACATATTTGATATATAATTAATATTAATAATATAATAATAAAAAAAAACAAAAAAAATTCAATATTCTAAGATTAATATTGTTGAATTGAGACTTCTGTGATCCATAATAGTTATAAGAAGAGCTTCGGCGTAAATCACATATAGAAAGACCTTTGTCGACGCGTTTCGACCGAGCAAGTGTGGCTCATCGTCAGAAACAAGACAAAGGTCTTTCTATATGTGATTTACGTTGAAGCTCTTCTTATAAAGATTAATATTATTAATATTATTTATTAATACAATATTCTAGGATTAATATGGTCAAATCTAATTATGATCAATATTAACATAAATATTAACACTAATATTATTATTAATTATAATTAATAAATAATAACAATTATAAAACAATAATATTTACAATTAATAATAATTTCTTT